>OY728125.1:992602786-995102786 GCA_963277665.1 Viscum album
ACAAACCTTATTCTGTCAATATTTGCAGGACCAATGATCTGCTAGATAGCAGCCACTCAGGGAAAATTTCTTTTTCTAGAACTACGGTACTCTTTACCAGGTTTGGGTTTAGAGGTCCTTCGGGAGCTATCCTCAGTATCCTATTCTCTTTCTTAGTGCGGCGCTTCTCAAAGGTAGATGAATACAATCACTTCATCCTTGGCATCTACTGAAGGTTCAGGTGAGAGAGAAGAAGTGATTCGCAAGGTAAAGAGGGTTTGAGAGAGAGAGAGAGCAGGAGAGAGTTCTGGTGAGAGATTGAGTGAAACAATTATGTTTTATATTTTTTGAATTTCAATCATCATAAAAAAAACAGGTAATCAAATAGTGGTGAAATAAAAATTACCACGATACAGGTTAAAATAAGAGTATAAATAATCATCACAGTGAGACCATGAGTAGGCATTACTGTGTGATGAAAAACAGTCATCACGGTGAGATTGTTATTGATCATCGTAGTGAGATAGTGACCATTCTGTGCAGTCACTACGAGATAGTGAGCAGAAAGACTGTGAGCACAGGGTCTTAACGGTGAGACCGTAAGCATGAAACAGTAACTGTAAAACAGTGATCATGAAACTGTAAAGTAAAATACAGTAAATTATTAAAAATTGAGATCAGTAAGATATCTATTTATGATTAATCATGGAAATATAATGTATGATGTAGTCTAATCTCTCAGAATTTAATGGTTTAGTGAATATATCAGCAAGTTGATATTCAGTACCAATTAATTCCAAAGTGATATCACCTTTTTGATAATGATCCCTCAAAAAGTGATGTCTTACATCAATATGGTTTGTCCTAGAATGAGAAACAAGATTCTTAGAAATATTAATAGCACTTGTGTTATCAAAATTTATTGGTACATGTCTGAATTGATATGAATAGTCTTGTTATGTGTGTTTCATCCACAAAATTTTGACACAACAACTTCCACCAGCTATGTATTCAGCTTCTTCAGGAGATAATTCAACATAATTTTGTTTCTTACTACACCATGATACTATTGACTTGCCTAAAAAGTGACATGTTCTAGAGGTTCTTTTTCTCTCTAAATTACATTCAGCAAAATCAGAATCATAATAACTAACTAATTCAAATTATTGTCCTTTGGGATAGAATAGTCCTAAATTGGGAGTATGCTTGAGGTATTTGAAAATTCTCTTTACAGCATTTAAATGTGATTGTTTATGGTTTTCTTGAAAATGAGCACACATACACACACTAAACATAATACCAGGGTGACTAGAAGTCAGGTAGAGTATACTTCCAATCATTACTCTCTAAGTGGTATGATCAACAGATTTACCATCTACATCACGATCCAACAAACAGGTGGTACTCATGGGAGTGTCACTACTTTTTGTGTTATCCAATCCAAAACGTTTTATAATATATCTAGTATATTTACATTGAGTTAAAATAATTCCATCATCATTTTGAATTATTTGAAATCCAAGGAAAAATTTGAGTTCACCCATTTAACTCATTTCAAATTCATTTTGCATCATTTTAGAAAAATCAGTACATAATGTAGTTTTTGAAGATCCAAAAATAATATCATCTACATAAATTTGTACAAATAAAACATCATTATAAATACATTTTATCAAAAGAGTAGGATCAACTATACCTTTTTTAAAACCTTTGGAAACTAGAAAAGTACTTAACCTATCATACCAAGATCCTGGATCTTGATTTAAAGCATATAACGCTTTTGATAATTTAAAAATATGCATTTGAAAATTAGGGTTTTTAAATCTAGGTGGTTGTTCAACAAAAACATCCTCAGAAATATATCCATTTAATAAATCACACTTAACATAAATTTGATATAGTTTGAAATTTAGATGTGCCGGATAAGAAAGTAAAATCCTAATAGCTTCTAATCTGGCTACTGGAGCAAAATTCTCCTCATAGTCAATTCCTTCTTCTTGATTGTAGCCTTCTGTAACTAACCTAGCTTTGTTTCTAACAATGTTTCCAGATTCATCTACTTTATTTCTAAACACCCATTTAGTGCCTATGGTGAAAGTGTCTTTAGGTATTTCAACAAAATTACAAAATTTATTTCTTTCAAATTGATTGAGTTATTCTTGCATGGAAATCACCCAAAATTCATCATTAATAGCATCATCAATGTTTTTAGGTTCAAGCTTTGACAAGAAGGATTGATGTTCAACCTGATTTCTATGATAAGATCTAGTCTATGTCCCTAAATATAGATTTCATACAACAGAAACTAAAGGACGATTCTTTAGAATTCAGGTTGATCTAGTAAGGGTATTACTAGAAATATCATGTTAATCTATAGGTTCAGGCTCATTAGAAGTAGATTTTGGAATAAGTCAAGAAGTGGATATCAATATAGGAGGTTATTTGGATTTTTCATTAAGGTCCAGAACAGATAAATATTCTTCAAGATTTTCAAGATAGGTTTTAGACTCATGTTGATCACTTTCATCAAATTTGATTTGAACAGATTCATCCACACACTTGGTTCTCTTATTGAAATCTCTATAGGCTTTGCTGGTTATAGAATATCCTAGAATGACTCCTTAATCACTCTTATAAGCAAAATTATCAAGATTATCCTTAGTATTAATAATAAAGACTTTGCAACCAAATACTCTAAAGTAATTGACTTTAGGTTTTATATTGTTCCACAGTTCATAAGGAGTCTTCTTAAGAACAGGTCTAATCAAGACTCTATTAATGATATAACAAGCTGTATTTATATCATCAGCCAAAAAATAAATAGGCTGGTCATACTAATTAATCATGTTTCTAGTTATTTCTTGAAGGGTTCTATTTCTTCTTTCTACTACACCATTCTGCTGAGGTGTTCTAGGAGCAGAAAAGTTGTGACTATAGCCATTGTGTGAGAAATAGGATTCAAATTCATGATTTTAAAACTCATGGGCATGATCACTTATTCGAGTTTTAATCTTAATTCCACTAAGGTTTTCTACAGATTTGGAATATTTAATAAAGTATGAACAAGCTTCACTTTTTTGAGCTAGGAAGTATACCCATGTATATCTAGAAAAGTCATCTACTAAGACAAAGACATAGTGCTTCCCATTAAAGCTTGAAACTCTAGATGGTTCGAACAAATCCATGTGAACGAACTCGAGATATTGAGAAGTTGACACTTCTTTCTTTGATTTAAATGAAACTTTATGTTGCCTTCCCTTTAGACAGGGATTGCAAACATTTTCATTTGGAAACTCAAGCTTGGGTAAGTCTCTAACTAATTATTTCTTAGTTAGTTTCCTATGTTAGTGTATATTGCAGTGTCATAATCTTCTATGCCATAACCAGGACTCTTTATGAAAGGCATTTAAACAACTAACATTTTTCTTAGCTAAAGAATTTAAATCAACAACATAAACATTTTCATTCCTTAAAGTAGAGAATAAATTTTTTTTAGTATTATAAACATTAGAAGAATCATTTTCAAACTTGACATTAAAATCATCATCACACAATTGAGAAATACTTAAATCATTATATTTATGTCCATCAACAAATAAAACTTTAGAAATTAGAACTGAATTAGTGTTACTAATTTGTCCTAGGCCGATGATCTTTACTTTAGAATTATCACAAAAGGTGACATAGCCTCCATCAACCTTAATTAATCTCTTGAAGCATGAGTAATCCCCAGACATATGTCTTGAACATCCACTATCCAAATACCGTGTCTTCTTGTGGGAACTCTTCAAGCAGGTTTCCTAAAAAATAGTTTTAGATAGAATATGATTTTGGTACCTAGATCTTCTTGGGTCCAGATAGGTTAGAAATTAATTATATTGGTACCCAAATTTGTCTTATGGGTCTCTTATAATCTGAGTCACAATATTTTGAAAGATAAACTCTATTTGATCTATAACTATGTGAGTAACCAGTTGAATTATTTGAATTTCCAGAACATGAACTAGCAATATTCTGTCCATATTGAGGAATAAATCTATTCATAGTAAGCGGTCTCTGTCTGAGTTTTTAGCCTATTCCATTAGTGTATTTTGGTGCCACTTGATTTCCTAGCATTTGAGTTAGTGTATCCTTTCCATTTTTGAACTTCTCTAAGTCTTTTCTAAGTTGCTCATTTCACATTTCCAGTTCTGTGTCTTCCATTAACAGTTGATAATTTTTCTCTTTATCAATAGTAAGTTCAGTTTTTATATTTGTAGTGAGAGCATGATGTTTCTTCGATGATTTTTATTTATCCTTAAGTTCATTGCATGTATCCTACATCATATTACAATATTCAAATAATTCCTCACGAGTCATGTTTTCATAATCCAAATCAGATTCAGTTCCAGAATAATAGGAATTTAATGAAAAGGTATCTAAGGTTACCTCAGATGTGTTTTCCATGAAACAAATGTTGGCACGTTTCTTTTCAGAATCAGGAATTTTAGATTCACTTGTTCTATCTTCATAAGCACTCCAGGTAGCCTTCATAGCTTTCTTGTACTTACTATCCTTCTAATCATATTTCTTCTTGAATTTTAGCTTTGGTCAGTATTTTTTAATGTGTCATTTTCTTTTGCACTCGTAGAAAACTATATCATCTTCTTTGTCAGGCTTTTTCCAATACTTTTTCCAATGTCCATTATTGTCATACATATCTTTGTAGTTAGATTTTATGAAGAATTTATTCTTCCTATAGAACTTCTTGAATCTCCTGGCTATTTGAACCATTTTAGCATCACTGTCATAGTCTGAATCTTTACTGGTTGAACTTTCAGTTTGTATTTTCATTGTCTCCTTGTCTTTGCTCTTAGAGGCAGTAGACATGAAAGCTATGGATTTTCTCATGGGATCATCATCTTCCCATTTATTTACCTTAAGCTCTTCTTCGTACATCATTAATTTACCAATAATCTTGTTCACAGGTAGTTCTCCAATTTCACTTGACTCTATGATTGAAATAGAAGTTCCCCCCCATCATTCTAGTAGACATCTCAGAATCCTCATAATTTTTTCCATAGCTAGAATAGCCTTTTCCAAGTGAATTCATTGTATTAACTATCTCATTGACCTGAGTTACATATTAAAAATGGGTTCATCAGTATTCATTTTAAAAGTATCATATTTAATATTATAAGTATTTAATCTCATTTATTTATCATTGGTTGTTCCCTCATGAAAATCACCTAATGTATCCCAAATTTTAGAAGCAGTTTTACAGGCAGAAATTCTGTTAAATTCTTCATCTTCTAGAGCATAGTAGAAGGTATTCATAGCTTTATAATTATTATTATAAGCAATCTTTGTAGGTTCATCCCAAGTTGTTCTTTTAGTTTCTAAAATTTTATATTGAGATTCTATAGCAGTCCAAATATCAAAACCCATACTTTGTAAATGAATTTTCATTTTCAATTTCCACTATGCATAGATTGTACTGTTAAAGAAAGGTGGCATGTTATTAGCAGCACCCTCTTGTTTATTATCCATAACTAGAATTTAGAGATTAGTTTTAGAGAGATAAAATTTAGAACTAATAGAAATTCAAGACCTTTAAAGATGCAACTAAAATCACATTTCAAAAACAGAGTATTTAAAAAATCCTATAACAAAAACAAACCTCTGATACAAAATGTTGGTCGGAGTGGATACTCAAGAGGGGGGGGGGGGGGGTGAATTGAGTTCTAATTAAATTTTTTGTTAAAATATTGTCTATTTAAAATCCCACATTTTATAAAACAAGTAAAACTGTAGTGAATTTATACAGATTCTAAATGTTCACTTAGCTTCTCAAAGATTGATTAGGTCTCAGTTAATTCAATCACAAGATTAAACTGACTTTTGAAACTAACCTACTGATTTATAATAAGTGTAAACACTTTCTAATTTAACTATCAATGTAGATTTAAAATGGTTTTGTATGTCAAAGTAACAACATCGGAATATAATAGATATATGTAGAATACATTAAAATTAATCTAAAGATACACAACAGATATAACAAGTGGTTCAGTCTCAAGGCGAGACTTAGTTCTCTCAAATTTATATAAATTTGATCCACACCCTTGATCGGGGTTAACAACTGTTAACACAACTGTCCAGGCCACACAAGGACCTCTACCACTATTATTTGTGGGAAAAAAACTAAAGACCAGGCCACACCAGGACCTCTTCCACAGTTGACATCGGTAAACAAGAGTTAGGAGTTTTGGACTAGTGAAGATTTTGATATCCTCTAGTTTAGTGTAGGAGACAGTGTGTGTGAGATATACATAGTACACCACACTTCACAAAAGTAAATAAACAAATCACTTAGAGAGAATAGATATGATTTTAAAAAGCTCTAGTGATTAGCAATGAAACTCTGGAATTGTTGAATTCAGCAGAACTGCTTCTCAGTCCTCTGGATTTTCTATTTAAAAACATAGTGTCGTAGTTCAGCTTGTGTCCTTGTGTTCTTCAGAGCTGTAGGATTGTACTCATGAGAGTTCAATGTAAGTCTTACAATCTATCCTTCATGGTCAGGATTGTTCTTTTAGTTTAGTATAGTGCACTTAGGGTTTCTTGAGTTGTCGTACGTATGTAAGTTCTTCTCGTTTTATATTCACACTCGTGTACGTGTACTGCAGCTCAATCTTCCTCATATTCCACTAGTTATGGAAGTAGGAATGATTCCATTTTCATAGGTACGAGATATGGTTTTCTGAAATGATAGTAACTATCATTAAATAACATTAATTACATTAAAACCATCAAATATGACCGTTAGAATTATTTAAATAATATTGTCAAAAAGTTAAGAAACAGTGTCACAGTGATTATGTAAACAACATATTCTTCACGTTATATGATCCATGACATGTGATTCATTGTGTCTTCATGTCATGGTGTCTAGATCACAGTGTTTCAATCAAGGTGTGTCCTTTACGGTGTCTGGGTCACGGTGTATGGGTCACGGTGTCTGGGTCACGGTTTGTCCTTCAAGGTGTCTCGGTCACGGTTTGTCCTTCACGGTGTCTGTCTGAGTGTGACCGTGTCTTGTACACCGTCTGTCTTACTATGTCAAACATCACAGTGTCTCTATAAATAGACAAATATATGTATTTAGACTTAGATAATAATATTCAGAATATGGATTAATCCAAACCAGTAGATAGTAAGAGAACATGAATCGTAAATATAAAGACTTGAAAATATATGTGACATTGGTAATCATGCATAACACTTGTAAATAATAAAGCGAGTAATTAACATCAATAATAATTTCTATTATTAAAACATGATGTGTAGTTATTATTGAGATTGGAGATCATTAACACGATGGTCAATTAAGATTGAGATTAATTAACAGTAATAGGATTTTTGATCATTAAAACATGATTAAAGAATGAGGAGTCCATCAAAAATGATCAACATGGTGGAATTTTTAAGGAGGTTACTGCTATCATTAACTCATTTCATTTTATGTTTTTAAAAAATGAATTATCCACTAAAATCCGTAGTTATAATTTAACAGATTCAGTACCACTGATGTCCTTCCTAGATGATGAAGATGAAGAACATGCAATAGCACCCCTTGAAATAAAAAATTAGAGGTGGAAGTAGTTTAAGAGAAACTGGAGCTGTTGGAAAATGAATATGAAGCTTCCCAGGGTGATGAGAATGCGGAGTTGGATGAGAATTATTTTTACATATTACATGAATTTTCCTTTCATGAATTTAATGATGATGCCATAGGATAACATTATGAAGAAAAAGATGCTCCTGGACCAGTGGTGAAGACAATACTGCCTTAACCTCACCTTGAACATCAACTGTAGGAAGGCATAAATTTGTTTTAGGAATTCACAGTGGTCCTTCATGAAGAGATAGAGGTAGTAGATGCAACATATGAAAGGGATAATCTAAATTAAAACTCAACCAGAATTAGTTTTACTCTATTGGAACTTTTTACTAACTCTCCCTTATTTGCATACTGTGAGGAAGAATAATTCAAGCTGATAGTGGAAGCTAAATAATCCACTAGTTTTTCTTTAGAAGAACATGATGTGTCCAAAATTTAGACTCTCCAATTCCCACTTTTTGAGATACACCGCACTACAGATGGGGTGTACATGAAATACTCAATTCTAAGGTGACATCCAAGAAGTGAAGCATAAGAAATTTGGAAGGAAAAACATTTGGTGGTTCTTACAACACAAGACCAATTCCCCTATATAATTGGGAAGACCAAAAAACTATCCATCTTTGGACAGTCTAACTAGCACACCTCTTGAGGGGTTAAATCCAAGACACTTTTCGCTCTGACTTCTATTTCAAATACTAACTTTCTATTCTAATAAATTTTTCTAATGATTTAAATACATATATTTTGTTGATATCCTTAAGTAGAAAAAAACTAAGAGGCCAGCTTGAATATGTTCACAGAGCACCTCGGGGGGATCTCAACTCAAATCTGTTGAGAAATAATAATAAGATTTGATATATCTTTTTGAACTTTTTAATCACTGTATTTTTGATGTACTCTTCTGCAACTTTAATGGGAAATGATAAATAAGTGCGAGGGATAATATCCATGCCTATTACAGTTGTTATTTAAATATGTTTTAGCAGATGTATTTCAAATATGTAAAAAAATTGGTGTACTATTTTCTATGATTTTTAATAAATAAAAATTTTCGAAAAGAAAATAAAAAATATTTTTTTGTTTGTAAATACTGTAAATAATATTTTTTATTTATTTTTGTATTTAATTATAACAGAAAACCAAAAAAAAGAAAATAAAAAAATAAAAACAAAATTAAGAATCTATACAAATTTTCTACTGGATCTATTTTTATTTATTTTAGAAATTGTATTCTGTGAAAATAAAATGTTTTATATCTTTTATTTGTACAGTTTTAGTCTTTGTTTTTTCAGCCATTCCTAAACTTAATTCCTACCCATCCTGATTTGAAAATACCATGCTAGTGTTTTGGGGATCCATTAGGTATTAAATAGTGAGACTAAGTAATTATGTAGTTAGCTTGATCACTGTTTTATAGAAGTTTGGTTTTAGAATTAAGAGATGTAGTGTGATCAGAAATATTTCAATGGAATTGATTTTATAACATAAAATCAATGAAATGTTTAACTTGATCAATGTTAACCGAAACACGATGAGACAAAAAACACAAAATATCCAAAATAAATGAATTTGATATAATTCGATTGAACTGGGAATAAAAATGTGGAATTGGGAACCCACAATGGATCTCTAAGACAATGTAATTGAGTGCCTTTCTATAATTAAGTAATTCTATATCAATAAGTGCTATACATAGTTCTTTTCACTCAATTATGACTATGAAAAATAAAATCAAAAGTTCCATTTAAAAAATGTGTCCATTTAGGTAAGGGGAATAGGGAACCCATTGAAATATGGGGAATTGAATTATAACACATTAATTTCAGTTTGTTCAGAAATGTGTAAAATCAAAATTCGGTTCAAGGAAACATAAAAAAGTGGGATAAATGTAGGGTCTAATATTTTTTTAAAAAAGCCTCCTCTTAAATCAATTTTGATCCACTTTAGAACTGATACAGTAAATGAATTTAAGAGAGGTAGTGGTGTGACTTACATATGAGGGGTGTTAAATTGAAAAGTGGATGACTCTGTGCATTTTATTGTCTTGGGATTGTTAATTTAAATAGGTAGGATGATCTCCCCACTTTACCTTTTTAAACAAATTGAATTCAATGGTAATTTTTTCTGGAGCCTAATAGACTTATTGTGTGGGGGGGTGGGGTTGATGTGAGCTGCAAATTTAGACATTTTTATCCGCTAGTCATTGAAAATACCAATGATTTAATTCAAATTTAATGTAAAATAGTAGTTTTGTGTTTTTTAATAATTTGGAAGTAAAATGATTAAATGGAATTGTTATTGAATTTATTAATATATTCATTTATTGTAATTAATTTTTAAATGCATATAGTTCATTTTGAAAATCACTTTCAATTTGAAATTTTAAGCAATTAATATGTAATTATTGGAATCAATTTGAATTGAATCTGTAACTCATTCATGATCAACATATTGACCATGAGCACCCCTTCTGCCTATCGCGAGCCTCATCCATGGTCACTATAGTGATCGTTTCTTCCACCCTTCCTACTGCATCTATCATCCAATATTCCTCAACGCCTATCCATGACAACCCACTTTGTTAACAGTCACGTCCAGAGCCTCGGGGTCCATCATTGAATCCAAGACCAGTCTATGCCCAATTTCCAACTTGTGCAGTGACATCCAGCAGTATCTAACATACATCTACCAGCGAAAAGCATTAGAAAAAGTCTAATTGGCTAGGAAATTATTGAAGGAAGATGGGTTATAATAATTAATCTCAACTGTTCGCTACGACACATGACATCGACCCAGCTAAAGTCAAATATCTCACCTTGACACTAACTATAATGAAGAAGATCTTGCCTCACATACTCTCTATAATTACCTCTCACCCTATCCCAATAAAAACATATAGCCTCTGCCGATTTGGTTTCTCTTACACTATTATCGCTTTTATTACACATGTTAATGCAACTCTATTTTATTAGTTTTATCATATTGTTCTTTTCTCACCCAATTCATCATGTTCTTCTCCAAAATTAGTGTTATAATGTGATCAATTAAAACTACAAATCGTGGGGAAATAACCGGCAGGATAAGACCCTAGGGAAGATTACAATAACACCCTTTTCTTTGTTTATAATCTAAATTATATCCTTTATATAGTAGAAAATGGAGGAGATGTAGATCGATGGTGTTCATATATTCTCTCAAATGAGCTAATACATCCTCAAATTTATCTAATATTCTCTCCCTCATTTTCTTGGTTCATAGTTCATACTCGTGGAGCTTTTTGGATTGAGGTATGAAAAAATATGATGGAGTTGGGTGTTGAGATAGTGAATTCCTTTATTCAATGTGTTCATTTCCTATTCATTATGGAGGAGGTGAAACTGGATGTATCATTGGTTATTTTTATTATGTTTGTTCAGAACCACAACTTTGATAGAGGAGTGAAATTTAATAATTATATTGAATACATTATCAGATTATAATGAGAGAATAGAAAATAATATATGTGTTCAACCTTGGATATAACCCCATTCACCCACTATTTTTTGTTGTTTTCTTTTGTTTTAATTTCGTTTAATCAAAAACCAAAAAAAACAATTTCTTTCAAGATTATTTCAATAATTTGAATTTCAAAATAAAAAATGATAAGTTATAGTGATACATACTTCCCCTTTATCATTATTAGGTTACCCTGGTCATCCATTATGCTATATGAAGAGTATTTTAGAAATTGTGTTTGACCATGAACTGGGAAAATCACATGACCATTTTGGTTTGGCACAAGTGATATATTCGATGAAAATTTTTAAATGGATGAATTTTTTTATGTCTAATAACATATATATGGTATATTTGCATTCCATGCATGGTGGGTGTGAGTTCATATTTTATTGTAAGTAACCCTAAATAATGGGAATGAGCCATTGGGGGACCTGAATAATTTTCACCTGGTGAAATCATTGTGGATTAGTGAGTAACCACTTATGAGTATGGAATTCTCTTCTTGAATGAATGTGTGCATGTGAGTGTGAATTTTTGGGTGTGAATCATATATATGGGTTTACCATGTGGAAATTAAATAATGGTCAAATTAATCTACTTCAATGATTTTTCCTCAACCTTATTTCTTAGGATAAATACTTTTGAGTTTCTTACCCTATGTCTATTATTTCTATATTTTTTTAAAAAATATTTTTTATTGTGGGATAATATGTTCTTGTTCTAGTTTCATGTCTTGTGAAGTCTTTGGAGATTTTATACTTACTATTACACTCATCCCCTACTTGGGTACTTTGGTTCTTTTACAGGTGTTGTTTATCTGGACATGGGAAAGGAAAATATATCTTACTTCTTTATTGATGAATCTTAATACTTCGGGAAAGGCATGGGGATTTATATATATGATAATATGTTGGTGATGCATTGGATTATTCCACATTAGTTTAATGGGGGTTATGTTTTCATCTTCACATTTTTTGGATGATGTATGTTGTTTCCATTGTTACTTTGATATTGTTTTTCCATTTTATTTTCCATTGTGATGTATTTTTTATACTCTTTCATCATAAATTTGGTATGGGTGTTTATATGTTTTCTTGATAGGATTATTTTATTCTAAAGGGGAAATAATTAACCAATTTTCTCTTAATCCCTTGAAATTTTACTGCCAGTATTTGGTGTCTTCGGGATGTCATTTGAGGTTAGTGGAACCCCCGACCCAACCGAAGACAATGGGTTGGGAAAGGACAATACAAATGGTATCAGTCTTGGTTAGTATGTTATCATGGAAGGGTGGAAAGGAGATAAAAATGTATGAACATGAAATGTATATCTTAAAACTATATGGCTAGCCTATTTATTTTAAACATTAATCTAACAAGGTATTCTGGGTAGTAATGGGTTTTGAGACACTTCTATGTGTGTTTTCAACCCATTATCATTTTTTTCAGATGAGTATAGAATATCATGAATTAGTGTTGAGACTTCCCACTTGGACTAAATTCTTTATATGCTATTTGATGATTTCAGGAAAATGGTTATAATGGTTGTTGATTTTGCGGACTCTTAGAAATTGGTTGTGATACTAGTTTATTTTTAAGACATGAAATGTTCTAAGCCTTCAAATTCTAGAGAATGGTAACAATGTGTTGTCTTGATATGTATATGGATAAATATAATTGGGTATAATATTTATAAACCCATGGGATTAGGCTATAGAAAGTGTGGATGCACATGATCTGTAGGTGAACCAACAACTTTTTCAAATCATTTCCAATGATTTATATTAAATTGAAAAGGGGATGTAAAATTAATAACCTCAAAAAGGAGATCATTCCATGATGTTTTTGAAATATAATGAACCAATCCTTTGGAGGGATTCAGAACATGAAAAATAAAAATTATGGATCAATAGAATGAATTAGATTATCGACAACCACCATACCCTAGTTGATTTAATAGTTACATTAGATGTATACATGCTAGAGGATCTTGCACAACAATGGGAGAATTTAGCTTTCCAAGCTAAAGTCAACCAAGGCCTTATGTGGGAAGATTTTGAAGAATTATTTAATAAACTATTTTATCATCATTCATTCATGATATCCCAAATGATTGATTTATTTATCCTAACGTATGGAAATCAATCAATGATAGTGTATTGAGTTATAATTTTGAACATAGTTGAGGTTTCTCCAGAAGTAACTAATACTATGTCCTTAAAGGCACACATATTTGATCCAGGGATATGATAATTTTTTTCTCTAAGATAATAATCCTTTGTATTAATGATTATATAGATATTGTTAATAGAGTTACACTGAGATAAAGATATATATCTGGAAATATTACTAGAGGGAGTACATTTTTCTCCATAGGAAACAGTGTAACTCTAACTCTAGTAAAAAGTATAAGAGGGACACCTACCTCCAATGTAGTGGATCATCTCAGAATATTACCATGGTATCAGTTAATATCCTTTCATGACCCAACGAAAAATGGATAACTCCAATAAATTTTATTCAAGCATATCATGTGATGTCATATGCACCACCTAGAGAATGTCATGATTATAATAAGTTGGGACCTCTCTAGAGTTATTCTCACAATGCTCTAAAGACAATGGATGTAAATACCTCATATGTGTATCAAATTTGTTATGATTCTATGGGGTTATATCATCAGAAACATTCTCATTCTCCAAAAAAATAAATCTATGGTGATTATGTGAATACAAAAACTCTCTAACCAGTGCATGAAAAAAAGGGGGTGAGTATGAAATTTCATAGTGCTGATCAGATGATCATGAAAGACCAATATAGTTCTTCGACCACATGAGGATCTGTTCTCATTAACTATTCTCTTATAAATGTTCTTTTTTATACCAGTTCATCCCACTATTTTATTTCTTAACATTTCATTGATTTTATAAGTTCACATATCAATATTATGTAACATGTGATAAATATCCATACACCTATTCGACTGAGAGTGTACATGATTCAAATAATAATCTTGTTCTATAACAATTGATGGAATCCTATTTGATTGGGATTTTAATATTTTTGACATGGATTCCTTTAACATGATTTTGGGAATGGATTGGTTGAAATCATTCATAGACTATATTGACCGTTATGTTTTGAAGGTTAGTTTCAAATTTTTAAATGGTATAGAGAATATCTTTAATTAATATTGGTATGTAAATTCATGTAGTACAGGAACATTAGTAATTGATCTAGGGGTTATATTTTTTAAACCGGTCTCAGTTACATTGAAAATTGTTGATGAAATCATACAATGATATATTCTAACCATTAGGGACCAATTTCATGAAACTTTCTCTAGGTTTTCACCCAAAACAGAGATATAATTTATAATTGATATTTTATAAGGGACTATTCCAATATTCATTTTTTCATATAGGATAGAACCAATGGAATTAAGGAAATTGAAGTAATATATTGAAGAGTTCGAAAGTAATGGTTCCATTTAACCTTGTAGGTCTCTATGGGTAGCAGAAGTTCTATTTGTAAAGAAACAAGATTAATCCATTCAACTTTGAGTAAATATTTGAATGCTAAAATAGGTTATGATAAAGAATCAACATCCTCTTCCAGGAATATATGATTTTTTGATCTATTAAAAAGAGATAAATAGTTTTATAATAATGATTTAAAATTAGGGTATCACCAAATCCATTATTGGAAGGATGATCTTTTGAAGACATCATTAGAGAGATGTTAAGGTCGTTTTTGACATGTGGTTATACACATTTTTCTTCTGAAAGCACCAGATGATTTTATAGTATCGTTGAATCAGATATTTCATAGGTATATTGACTCTTTTTTAGTAATATTCATTAATGATATTCTATTTTCCTCTAGGAATAAGGCTAATCATGAAAAATGATTGGGTAAAGTGTTAGGTATCTTTCTTAAACATCAACATTAAGATTGGTTTGTCAGGATTTCTTGGTGTGGAATAGGTTTTTCTCATCAAGTTACCATTTCACATTTCCCTGAAACTCCCAATGGTTCCCCCATCCATATCTGAGTACAAACCTACATTCCAAAGGCCGATAGTCATCTTAGTTTTGAGGCCTAGTGACAATTTGGGATTTTCATAGGTTGAGTGGATGGGAGGTTAGACTCATCGCACCCTTTTGGGTGGAATTATTTCCCACTCCGACACTCTCTTATAAATTGAAGTCATGTTTGTGAATCTCTACATAATACCAATAAGGAACTGTTTACCCTAAAAAAATGGTTATGGGTCAATTATCTTTTATGTACAAAATATCGGGATTCATCTGTATGTATACGAGGCTTTCTATTATTTTCAGATAGTGGGAAATTTCTTATGCGCTGAATTCACATGATCAAGTGCTTTAGGATATGATCCCATGTGAGGAAGTAGTTGATATTCTGAGGATGTTATTGAGCCATTCTGAGGCATCCTACCTATACTGGTTATTGTAGGAATAAAAACCCATGTAGTTCGATTAGTGTTGGGACTTATACACTTAGTATTCCCTATTTATGATGCTTAATGAGGTGTTCGTTGCATCCCCCTAAGACCATGTGATCCATGAATGTTCTGAGAAACAAGAGGAAGTGCATGATCAACCTCATAAATGGGGATATGTGATCTACATAATGGTGAATTCCTTGATATATTTTATATGGAGCTCGATCCTTTAAGGAGGCATCCTATATATCCCGATTATGGAGGGAATTATAATCCTCATAGTTATTTACGGCTGGGGCTTACACACTGATGCTTCCTTATTTATGATGCATAATTAGGCATTTTTTTCATCCCCATAAACCCATGTGATCCATTCTTGTTGTGTGAACTAAGAGTGGGTAAATAATCATCCTCATGGCATGTGGATGTGGGATCTACATATTGGGGAAGTCCTTCAGATATTTGATATGGAGATTAATCCTTTAATGATGTGTCCTATGTATCCTAGTTATGGAAGGAATCAGATTCCTTTTATTTCAATAACGTTGGGGCTTACACACTATGGTTTCCCAATTTATGATGCCTAATGACATGTTCATTGCATCCCCCTAAGACCACGTGAGCCACATTCATTGTATGAAACAATAAGAAGTTCATGATCAACCTCGTGGAATGTGTATGTGGGATCTATTTATTGGGGGTAATCCTTGAGAAATTTTATATCGATATCGAGCCTTTAAGTAACTGTCCTACGTATCCTGGTTAAGAAGGGATTAGAGTCCTCGTAGTTATTTAAGGCAGGATCTTACACACTGAGGTTGTCCTGATGAATGGGCCTTCATATATGGAAGGTTTCTTGTGATACTGTCACCATGACTTGGGGGTCATCATGTGACTTGGATCAACACATATGGGGGTGTCAGGAGATCTATGATGATGTGGTATGGGGTGTGTCACATGTCTTGGATGATACCACGGGGAGACATCGCGAGTCTAGATCTGCATGTCCAGAGGTGTGCTACATGTCTTGGATGACTTGTCCAGGAGACAACGTGAGACTAGGTAATCATGTAGAAAGGTGTCAGGGGTCTCAAAGGACTCGTTCAGGGGGGGGGGGGGAGTTGGTTCTTCATGTACATATGTGTCGATGAGACTCGGCTTATGTGAGTAAGTGGTGCCATATGAGTTAGGTGATGCACTCGAAGGATGTTGCAAGTCTTGGCTGACAAACCAAGATGGTTTTTGGGATATGGGTGGTGATCATGGAAGGTTCAAAAGACCTATCTCGACATGTATGAAGCATTCCACATGTCTGATATGACATGAGGAAGCCATCTCACAAGATCTGGGTGGTGTGACCTTGCACTATTATGTGTCTTCATATGACACACATGAATCTCACAAAGACCTGCGATTATGTCATTCACCTGAGTTTTACACTTTAAATCCCTTATTTTGACCTTGTATTTTGAGTTACATGGATTTATTTAGTGTCAATTTTTTTTGGTCTCACAATATCGGGAAGACATGTGATGTGGACGTCGCATGTCACGCCAGTAGTCCTTTTCTTGATCTTTTATTGATCACATGAACGATTTTATTCATAGAGTATGACTACTCTGGTGATCTTACGATGTATTATATGGTGGAATGTTTGTCGATCACATGATCAGATGTGCATCGAATCCCAAGATCTAATATCTGACATGCATAACATCTAGCATCCAGTCAATCGACCCACCCACCGATTAATCAACCAACATTTTTTCATTTGTAGTATAGAATTTATAGGCACAAACATCCCATATACTCACTGGTTTGTGTAGGGAATCTAACATGAGTCCAGTATAGAGTTGACAAGGGTTCTGGAATTATGTGGTTTTGCGAGTCTCTATGGTGGACCATGTCTGGGGAGTCACCTGATTTTCAACGGTCACACGCCCATCCATCCTTTATCATATTATTGCTGATTATTGAAGAAATTCACATTGAAGGGAGTTCATGCCATTATTTAGACATGTTTAAGGGTCTTCATGAGATCTAAGTGCCAAATTGAGGGAACTCACGAGTCCTTGGATGGACTATCACGGGGTCTCGCGGTTCGTGCTATGTGTGTGCTGGATGCATCACTTGTCCTTTAGTGACCACAGACCCTAATCACCTCCCCCTTTTCATTATCCTTCATTTTATGTGGTGAAGGTCAAGAGTCATGCATGATTTCATGTATGGAACTGGAGGAATTTCCCCTATTTTTCATAGATGAGTCGCAAACTAATATGGGTCACCTGGTGATGCATGATTATTGTAGGGACAAGCCTACCTATTTGTCCTTAGAGAACTGTGAGTTTTCCCGAACATGAGCTAGGTATTTTGTGTGGTGAAACTGACAAGCCATAGGGACCTTGTGAGGAAAGGTAGTCATGAAATTTAGGTTTTTCAGTGTCTTTTAGGTCACTTGGGGTGCACGTCACATGTCTTTTAGAAACCACATACACAACTCGCCTCCCCCCTTTTGATCCCATTTGTCTTATTTGACATAGTTTGGGAGGTATGTGAGTTATCTTGGGTAATATCCACGTTTTTTAATTGATTTTCTGGTGGGGTATCACATGAACGATGTGGATTATATGAGAGTGTGTAATTATTGTGGAAAAAACAACACTTTTTTCCTTAGAGCACCATGGAATTGTCTGCCATTTCACATGTGATGTGGATGATAGGCTAAAGGGGCTCTGTGAGCTGCACTAGAAAGGGAAAACTACATCATGTGTCTTTAGGGGTGCACTGCATGTCCTCCAGTGATTGAAGATCCCTCTTTCCTCATCCTCTTCATCTCCTTCATTCTATGTGATGAAGGCTCAAAGGTCTCATGAGATTTCTTAGGAAACATTTAGGGATTTTATTTTAACCATTGGTTCATTGGAATTTGATCTTTTTTACTAATTGGGGTATCATCCTTGGGATGTCACATCACATGATTTTTGGGTGATTTTAAATGGTTTTTCAGGAACATTCCAATGAAAAACTATGCAGCCTCAGGGGATGCTAATCCGGCCTTCATCGTTCGGTCACTAGCAAGTAAGGGAACTTGATGAGGAGGGTTTAGTGGGGATATCCATAGGATAAGAGCCATTTATAGAGACTTCATGTGACCTTGTGGTGGTCACGTGATCATGATCCTTTTAGGGACTCCATAAGTTTTCAACCATTCTCTTCTCCCTTGCATTCATGGGAATGTTAATGCCCATGTCTAGGTATTTCATCATTTATGATTTTATTTCTGGTTCTTATTTGGAAGGAATCAAAAAATGACCCCCCTCCAGATTGATTTCTAAGGGGAAAAGGACTCATTCTTGAGGACAAATTGATTCCCAATAGAGTCCTTGGTGTTGTTGCGAACCAGTGATTTTTTGGGATTTTCGGTTAACCCGGTGACCTTTGGTATTCCGCAATCCAATTATATATAGGCGTTAGTGGAGAACATTTCATTCCACTGACCACATTCTTCTAGAAAGTTCCCCCACTACTTTCTAACGAAAAACCCTCACTGTGAACCCTGATTGCGAGCCTTATCCACGAGTCTCCATAGAGAACCTTAACCGTGAGCCCTGCTCTTGTGCAAGACTTTCTTCCTACTCAGACACTCATCCATCTCATTAGAGGACTAAAATTCAGTAATATCTCTGACATAGGCGAATTTCATGAGAACTCCATAGGTTCCTCCATCCTAGCCTCTCAATTGGTTCATGTGACCATGTCTAGGTCACACGATTACGAGAATTTAAGGAGTTCATTTGATGCACTTGGGGCCTCACAGGGGTTATGAATCTCATGATTCCTTTGAAGTCTAGGTGGTACGTGAGCTCCTCAATGTGGTTTAGAAACCATTGGATGAGTCATGTGATGCTCATAATGTTGTTTGGAATTTTTCATGCATTTAATTCTGTTAATATTTTATATTTTTTCATCTGACATGTGCCACTTATTTTTTTCTCACATGGACTCTAGATCCTATTAAGGTTCCCCAGTTGTGGATAATTAAAGGGCCAAGATTTCAATGAATTGCAATGCAGACCCTCACTATCATGTGTGTTATGATATTGTGAATTTGTGGAAGTTCCTTTTATCTGGCTTCTAATATTATCACATATCTATACTTTTTACATTATATGAGAATGGTCTGATGGACGACGTAGTTATTCCCTTCCTGGTCTTCAATCTACCATCCAATTGGGTATTCAGTTCCTCTGACTGCGTTCAAATGTTGATTACAGAGGATAACCACCTGGCAGCTTCCCCACCTCAGGGTTCTTCCTATCTTCTTGATAAACCCCATGAGCCTAGATGGTTTTGATCTTGTTCAACAACATATCCCCCAAAGCTATTCAAGAATATTTTCCTCTTCCATAAATATTCATGGCAGTGGGTGGTATTCGATGTGGGACCTTCGACTCGGTGATAATTTCTACGACGAATGGGTAGAGCCATTATGGGTATGACAGATCTGTCTAGAATTAAATGATTATTTATACAGGGTTCATTTTCAGGAATTCATGTGGATATCTATGCTCTTCTTCTACCTCCATCATGAAATACTTTGGGAAATTATTAGTTGTTTATTCCCTAGGACCAATACATTCCACCGTCCCATGGGGAAGTGGGAATCAGCCTATGAGATTTCCATCATTTGGGTGATATTCCTATTCTCAAAGATATTTATGATGAGTTTATACCTATATAAAATGTTTGAGATGATCCCCTACATACTCCAACTTTAGAAAAGTGGTACTCATCATTATAAAGAAGGAACTGGGGAGATATCTAACAGTGCACTCGATCATTTCCTTCATTAATTGGATCAAAATATTCTGGTTTAGAAATTGGGATTAATCAAGAATTATTCACCCTCTTTGGTGTTCTTATCAGTAGGTTCATGATGATACTTCCTCATATTGATCCATTTTGGAAACTGGGGACTATACTTCAGGGGTCTATAAAGTGAACCCATGAGTTTATCTAGACCTTAGGCTGGTGGGTTTTCTTTCGATGTCTCTAAACAGATGGCTCTTCCCAGCTGGGGATGCATGCTTTGACATCCAAGTTAGCACCATGGTGATGGCGACACAACTCACAGAGGGGTGACAACTCAATTTGGTAGTACTGGTCCTTGCACTATTTACCAGATGTTGGTCTATATCCTGCCTGGAAACACTATCTTCCAAATTAGTGGTCCTCTTCAATTCATTTTTGTTTGGATAGGAGACCACTTTAATTGATATGATTACTATAATAATTCCCAATTCTAGATACCATAACCTACCCTGTACATCTATACATCTCTAGAGTTAGGCTTATGTCCCAAACCATGTGAGGTCAAAGGCCTGCTATGACAGTCTGACAATTTCAACTTTTCTGTTTCACATATTCTGTTGAGTTTAATCATCTATGATGCAAGTATTTCTCTTGATGATATATCTTATATGGTATCCCTTTGGGACAGAATCTTTTTAGACAGGGTGCATTATCTTATTATTTATTAACTTGATTCACAGAATCAGTTTTCTCAACGATTTGGAAGTGTGCAGAGGGTTTCCCCAATCCCTTGTCCAATGTCTGTGGGGAACGACATCCCAACATCATCCACCAATTTTGGAAGAAGATATCTTATATATAATCTAGGTATGTGATTATATTTCCACCTGCTGATGCACTTTCGTACCTCACCCAATATTAGGCTCAGGCTTGGGTAACGGTCTATCTCGATGGTGTGTTGGGACAACCAGTCCATCATATGTACATGCCTCTAGTAATGTTGATTCATTTATCCGTAGTATCGATGTAACCTATTAAGGATGTGGATGAGGCATCTAGGAAGCATCCTCATTCAAATTATAGTTGTTCAGACAACATAACATATTCTGTTGAGGAACTCAGTTCTTCAATGGATGCTATGAATGATTCTTCTATTGAAATAGGGATGTTTGGAGCCTCCTCTATTATTTTATAATTGATTCTCCTGATTAGTGATCATTTTTCCATGGCTAATTTTCATGAATCTAAGTATTAGTTGTTCTATAGGCTTATATGGTAGCGTATCCAAGCCTTAATTACTGATAGCCCTCTCGGATCCTTCCATCATCAAAGGGAAAGACTTCGCCAATTATTCCACAAGCTGGTGGAAGGAGTTTTTGATCGAGGACCTCTTTTCAAAATTATGAAACAAATCATCCTAGACCGACGAGACATGAGTG
This sequence comes from Viscum album, assembly GCA_963277665.1. Lineage (NCBI taxonomy): Eukaryota > Viridiplantae > Streptophyta > Magnoliopsida > Santalales > Viscaceae > Viscum > Viscum album. The sequence goes on from OY728125.1 coordinate 992,624,648, forward strand.
CATAGTAGAGGAGCCTGCACGATTTTACGAACATGGCCTCCCTCACCAAGCAACTAGAAGAGGTGACAGAGGCCCTGGAGAAGGGTCATCAACTGTCACCGAATTTTAAATCTCATATGGATATTTGGATAGCATAGATATAGAGGTACGAAGAGATGATTCATTTTATAAAGTATAACATCTCTACATCATCAACCTCAATGATCACAGCTCTATGGAGGGTTAAGTAGCCGACTTCTATAGTCGAAGATCTTCGTCCTGTAGCAGTGGCAGAGGAATCGGGGAGAGCGACACATTAGCGCTCAATTAACGCATCACACCAAACCCTTTCTGATCTTGACAGAGCTATTGATCATCTTTTTCTCTAATTCAGTTTCCTGGTAATGAATTCCACATTATTTCCCTACACCCATTTTTTATTGATGTTTTTGGAGAGACACCAAAACATGGAGATTCCTCCCCCATTTCTGCACCATGAATGGATGAGCTTGGACAAATATCCAATCCTAATATTTATATAATAATTTACAAATCCATTGAATTTAGAATATTTTTAGATGTCCATTTATTTCATTTTGATATATGAGTGTGAATGTTTTATGTACATGGAGATAATCAGGGCAAGAGATGTGTCCCAAACAATGGGTGATTGGCATATCTGTGGAGAGCAGTTTGAGCATGATAGGGTCGTATAAAAAGCCACACTACAGCTCTCACATGATTTAGTATAGGTTCTTTTAGATCAGACCATATTTTTATTTAGTTTAGGTTCTTTTACCTCAGAACATATGTTGCATTATTCTAGGGTCTTTTAGTTCAGACCATCTATTGATTTAGTTTATGGAATTTTAGCTTGGACCATATATTGCTTTAGTTTAGGGTCTTTTAGATTGGAACATATGTTTCTTTAGTTTAGGGTCTTTCATATTGTACAATCTATTTCTTTCATTTAGGGTCTTTTAGCTCGGACCATCTGTTGCTTTAGTTTTGGTTCTTTTATCTTAGACCATCTGGTTTTTTAGTTTTTGTTCTTTTACCTCAGAACATCAATTGGATATGGGGCGAACATGCCAATAATGACTCAAAATATTATGGGATGCTGATTTCTACTATAATTTTGATAGGGCTCATGAGGATAAGAGTTCCAAGGGCTATGGAAGGTTTGTGGGTAGAACATGATTGAGGTAAAAATACTATGGAATCTAGGACCCCATGTATAATTGGAATGTGGGTGGTGTAAATCATAAACTAGAATATTGATCCGAATGATGTGGAACAGGGTAGACATGCGGGGTATGTCCCTTGACACTATGGGGGTGTCATGTTCTGGCATAGCATCGTTAAGGCTTACAAGGATTAGTAGGACCTTTATAATGGTCTAAGATATTTCTGGTTGGTGCGTCTGATCCCTTGAATCAAGAAAATGGACAAGCGGAAAGATCTCTACTCTTTTCCAGGGGATATGAAATTTTTATGAAGGCTCAAACATCAAGATTTTGAAGTTGGATATGGAAGGAGGGCTATCCAGGATGGGTTCTAGCACCCCAGGGAAACTTATCGCTTGACTAAATAGATTTATCCCAATGCCTTGTGGTTTCAAATAATGAAGTGTGATCCATTAAAAGGATCAAGAATGAAGGGCCACATTCCATATTTGAAAATGGGTAAAAAATATGGTGATGAAACATTGAGGATTTTAGATCAGTTGGGATAGTCTGAAGTGAAGACTGTAAATAATAGTCCAAAGGGCTCAGGTCATGGGGAAGGTATGGAATAATCATTATGGGGTAACATATAACACAATGGCGTAATGGGTTCTACCTTGGTGACATCAGGCTCCCAAGAATTAGAATACCCTTTACACTGGTCCATGATATCTCTAGTTGATGGGTCTGAGCCCTTGCATCAATAACATGGCCAAGAAGAGAGATATCTTTTCATTTTCAGGGGAAATGAAAGATTTACAGTGGCCTGACACATTTTAGATCATGAAGTGGGTTATATGGAAAATGTAATATCTAAGAAGGGTTTGAGTAGCCTAAACGTTGTTCCACCACCTATCGAACATATTCATGCGGCGAGGGGATGTGACAAATAATTTCACTTATTTTTTCCAGGACCAGGGGGTCCAATGAGTATAAATTTGATTTTACTAGGAATTTGGAATAAACACTATGAACATTATTAATTATTTATCTATTCCTTATTTTTTTCCTAAACTCTGTAAATGAAGTTTTTATAAGGTGGAGTCTCGACATTTTCTCAAGTCTCCCTTTACAGGTTTCCGAATTGACAATTTTTTTGGTCTCTTTCCTTAGTATCTTAAGGTCCTGCGATTTGTACTATTTTTTCCTATAGTTTGTGTACCTAAAACAGTGACAAAGGTGTGATTAGTTTATGATCATTACACTTGGACCCAGTATGTGGATTTTACACAAGAGTGTTATTAGGATACCCAAGTCCAAGAGTACTCCAACATCCTTCTAAGTGGGTGGAGGAGATGTCATAAATCATTGAACCAGGTTCTTAGGTTATGAGTAATGATATGAGAATATCATTTTGGGGTAACCTATAACACAATGAGGAGATGGGTTAAACCTTGGTGATTTCAGGATCATAAGAATCATAAATCCCTTTACACTGGGAAAAGACTTCTCTGGTTGTGGGTTCTTAGCCCTCACATCAACAACATGACTAAGCGGAGAAATCCTGTTTCCTATTCAGGGACAGTGGAAGGTTTCTGATAACCCAAGATAGATGAGAAATGATGTCTGGAACATGGACTGAGGTGATTATAAAGATGATTGAAGAACTATGTTCTCTAGTAGTCTAGGGTAAGGATATTGTCGTCCTTTGATAAGGATGGGTTATGGATGATGACCTTCATAGTTTATCATTCTGTAGTGGGACATGATTCCATGTAATTTAACATCTTTCGGTGAGGACTTTCTTCCATGGAATTTAATGTCATATAGTAAAGATGAGGTAAAGCTAACATGAATGAATATGAATTTATGAGGTCCATGAATTATTGGTCTTGAACCCTGGGAGGTTTTCTACATATCCCAGCTGGTTGGGAATCAAATTCCACACCGTTCTTAGAGAACCATGTAGTTTAAAGTCATGCAGTGAGGATATAAATTGCGCTGTAGTTTATTTTCATATGGCTAGGAAACAAGTGTGACAACTCACCAATGAAAAATACACATGGTGTGTTAGAATATACTCAATGGGAATGGGGAAAAAATATTTCCACAACACACTATGTACATTTATAAATAGGTCACATTCCAAGACATCAAAAAGTATATGAAATGATTTGAGGTACATGGGGCTAGACACGAAGAAAAAATGTTTGGGGGTTCCTACATATCCTATGAGGGATGTAATAAATCCAAACATAGTTCTTGATATTCCATGAATTCTAACGTCATGTGGGGAGGACTAAGATAGAACTGATGTGAACGAGGGCCAAATAAACCCACACCATTCCATGTAGTTTGACGTCATGTGGTAAGGATGAAGGGTGCCAATGTAGTTTATTGACGCGCGACTAGGAAAACAAAGGGTGATGGTCCCCAAAAGTGTATTCATGTGTCATCGTAAAACAAGCCCAATGACAATGGGGTCTAAATCAGTCCACACGACACCACAAACTCTTTGGAGGGGGCTTAGTCCAATAGGACATGATTGGTCAAATGGGCCTAGGACTATAACCCATGTAAAATGAATGGGTGTTCCTATATATCCCATGAGTATATGAATCAATCCACATGTATTTATTAATATTCCATGTATTTTAACATCATGCAGGTTGGACGATGGTCACCCGATATGAATGGGATGGATGCTATGAGTCTGTGGAGTTTTACGTCATTCAATAATGACATTGGATCACCCAACATGAAAGGAAGATAATACTATTGTTGGGAATAGAAATAAGGATTCATGAATCACTACATATCTCATTGATAATTAGAATCAACCCTCATGTCGTTCTAGAAATGATGGCGTTGAAGGAGATCGACACCAATGATGGTGTTCCCCTTAGATGAGTTCCATATGAGTATACAATTTCATGTTGTGTTGGGGACATTGAACGTGAAGTTTTACATCATGTGTTGAGGACTCACAACATCCACTTTATCTACCTATATTTAGGATGATAATGGGTTCATACCAAGCCTTGACACCCTATTTTGTGTGGGGAAACCCTTGTTGAAATTCCCAAGACCGCATGAGCTATGCTTGATGTGAGAAATAACGAATGACAAAGAACCCTACAATTATTCAGAGGCATAGAGAATAGGATGGGAGTATTTTATGTCATGTGGTGGCTGGGACAATATATAGGATCAAGCTGTCACTATGTATCTCATCGAGAATGATAATCAAGGCCTATGTAGTTATAATGAGACTGGGTAGTTTAATTTCAAGTGGCAAGGACTTATCTTCATAGTTTATTGTCGTGTTTATCATCATGAGGCAAGGACATGTATGGGACATATACCAACATAGATTCCCTATTTTTTTAGATTACGAAAATTATTTCTTGAGAAATCTCACATTGTTGGGTGGTGATACATGCTCCCCATCCATGATGACTAGAAAATAGGATCCATTATGATAGAAATTATGTATGAAATAGGTTCCCTCTCACTTGGGTTCCAACTTTGGGGGATTCATCTCTAGTATCATATTGGTTCTGAGAGATAGAACTAATTCTCTTTAGAGAAACTAATGGAGGAGAACATTTTTATTTAAGTCCCATGCTGTCTGGTTTTGGTGGATTTCTAGGTTGTGCTGTGTAACGACCCAAAATTTTATTAATGAAAATTATTCTTGATCTAATTAAATGTATTATTATGTAAAATGGTTATATAAACTATTCACTTCCTTGGTTTTATGTTTTTTGATTTGAAAATACCATTAATAATTGTTACAGTTGCTAATATAGCTGTTGAACAGTGACCACATGATTAGTATAAATATATGGTTTTAACAAATCCAATTTACTGACAGAAAGGAAGCGATGACCTCATTCAGTAGAATTGATCCATTCAAAACCCATTTTTCGGAGCTCTAAAATGTGGTGGCATCACTGGGATTCAATCTCAACCAATCCCAAGCTAAGCTTTAACATTTTAAGCTTAAACAAAACTATATACGGGAGAAGTGGAAGTTAATAGAGATTACCACCAGAGTGATGTTATTCGAGCCACCCTAGAAGTCTATCACCATCACACACATTACCCTTAGGTCTTATGCAGGTGTTATAAGGGGTTATTTAACAAGTCTCTAGCACTATGATTATGTGCATTGTATATGTATAAATAATATACATTCATTTTATTATTGTTACTTTGTAAATAGATTTTAAAGCACAAATAGTGTTTATAGTTAATAATCAATTCACAAATCTATTTTTTTGAATTAATGGATCTTTGAATTAAATAATATTTTAATAAAAAAATTATCACTAAATTACTTTTTATTAAATATAAATGATCACATATTTTTAATGAATGCAATTATAATTTTTCTTAAGATTTGAAAGCTATTTTTGTTAAAAACCATGAATTTTAAATAAATTATGGTTTTTATTTTAAAAGTAAAAATTCACATATTTATAAAATTAGTAATATAAAATTAATATTATTTTTGAAATAATGTCATTGAAATTATCCAATGATTAATTTTTCATAATTCTATGAGATAGTCAAATTTTGGGTAAAAATTAAATACCTTTTAACTATATAATGTGTTTTATGACATCATAATGACCCAATCATGAGGTAATAAAATAATATAAATGGGTTCATTGGAAAATATATTTTTTAACTCTAAAATAATGTAATTTTAGGTTTGTTTTATTTATTTTACAATGCCTTAGTGGACCCTCCAAGACTTAAAATACATTTTATCATTTTAAAAAGATTTCCTTGAGAGGGTGACTCACCTCCAAATAAGAAAGCCTAATATTTTTATAAGTTCGGTTATTGGACATATAAAATAATATTTTCCACTACCCTTTTTCAAAAACCATGGTCAAAAACCATGATTTGGTTCATGGTTTTGATTAGTTTAATGTGTTGTGTACAAAACCTGAATAAAAAATAATTCCCTATCCTTTTCTATATAAACCCACTCAATCTCCCATTCCTATTCACTAAAACCATTTGGAGATAAACCAAACTCTTAAATCCTCTCTTTATAATCCTGGAAAGGTTCCCAAATATCTCATGAATCCTCTATCAAGCTTCTCCCTAGCCATTGGTTCACACTTCTAAGTTAGATATTTCTTCCTTTCTCATTTTTGTCCAAATTTCATTATATCGTTATACCATTTTGTTTTCAATTATAAATGTTGGGGTTTGTTTTAGAACCTCCCCAATACTTCCATATTTATGTTTGAATTATTAGAGACATATTTCTCTCTCATTAATGCCTTCCATGTACACCCATTACCATGTCGAAATTCTGTAATGAATGTCTCTCTTCTCATTTACATTCAATCAATTCTTTTATATTATGCATCCAAATTCCGTTACTTATTTTAGGAGATCTATCTATATGACACCGATAAATTCCATTTAATTTAAATATGATGATATACCCATTTATCTCTCATCAACCATTTCTATGAATTATTATTTCACACTGTTATGATGCTAAAATATCATCACGATTTTCTAAGAAAAAGTCGTTGTGTAGTGAATACCATACCTATTTCTCTATCAAGGTTATTCACCTTTACACACATTTACTTATTGATTATATAGTTACATTTATTTATTACAAATTACTTTATCATGGAATAAATGATGGTGTTGAATGATTCCATGTTGTATGATCCATGTGCCACACTTATTCATCAAATGAAATGATTAAGAAAGGTGCGCCCTAATAGCGATCCAATCAATTGGGTAAAGATTAGTATCATGATTAATAAAGTGAAATTAGTTTTTACTCATGCTAATTAATGTGTAATGAGGGATTACTCATGATCCATGTGCAATGAGCCCTGTCTCATGGTAATATTATTTTAAATGTTGTTGCCACATTTCAATGTTATGATAATCATTCTATATCATTTCTTTATGTTCATGTTTCTCTTATGCTCCATTGATATGAATATATCCTAACATGTATTGTATTATTCATGTTATTACTTGTTTAATACCTTTATGGGATTTATATCTCATGATTTTCTTATGAATTTCCTCAAGTTATCCCATGCAACACTAAGTACGAAGGAATGATTTATTGTAAAAGAAGTTTTCTATAAAGATGATGGGTTTTATGTTTTAAATAATTATGTAATTTTACTAATTTACTATGACACTATACCTCTCATTACTCAGAGTTGTCTTAAGTGAATTTTTATGTAATAAATCATATTTATGTTTGTAAAAAAGAGCAGGGTTGTTATATTTTGTATCAGAGGATAGGTTTAGTTATTTTTGGGATTAGGAGTAGAAAACCCTAGTGAAATACTTAGGGATAAGACCAAGAATAATAAAAACATTCCTTAATTTAGGGGATTATTGATTAATTGGTTTATCAGGAATATACATCCCTATCTTGATATGAGTAATTAGAGGTGGATATAGCACAGATGTATCTATGGGTAAAACCTGAAAACACTGCTTTGAGTTAGACTCGAAAAAAAACTTGTGCACTAAAATGGGCCTTGCTTAACTCTTGGTTATGACACTTCTAGGTGATATTCTTTGGTAAATTCACAATATTAGTATGAAAAATTATTAGTGGAATTAAAAAAAATCCACTAAGAATATATATTGGGATGTAGATCATGGATAACATAGATTGAGGCCTATAAATTCATAAGTTAAGAAAATAAAAGTAATTTATAAGTTATACCTTTTTTATTTGGATTCCCATTTTATGTGTTACCCCTAGCTTTCCTTTTATTCCATCCAATATCCGGTAATAGGAGGACTCAGACTAACAACCAATTTGAAGATCAATTCAATGACTGTTCTAATGAGATGCCCAATCCAATGGAAGCATGAATCACAAACTTTTTCACAATACTATCTTAGTTAAATCAAGTTTTTAATAGAGACATGGGTCAAGAGGAACACTAAACCCCCCCCCCCCAAATAATAATCCACAATCGATAGCTTCATGAGACAAATGCCTCATACTTTTAATGGATCATTCGATCCCTAAATCGTCAAACAATGGATCATCTCCATTGAGAAGATCTTCTCTATCATTCAATGTTATAAACAAGAGAATGTATTTCTAGCTTCTTATTATATAGAGAGTGAAGATAATAAATGTGGATATTTATAAAAAATACTAATCCTGATGAGGAGATCGAGGCATTGGAAGGGAAAAATTTTCAGAAAATGTTTTTTGAAATTTTTTTTCTTTGCACCGTCCGACTTAAGATTGAAAGGGACTTGCTTTCCCTCAATAAATAAGATGAAAAATCATTTGGAGTTTATGATGAAAACTTCAAAAGTCTTGCACGATATGACTCTGTCATTGTTTTACCCCTGAATTCAAGGTTTACCACTTTTTTGGTGGGCTAAAACCTAGCCTACGGAAAGTCCTAATGATCCGTGACTTCAAGATCTATGAGGAAATTGTCCGATGTTCCCTAAATGTTGAAATGATGATTGGTTAATCTCAGGGGTATCATGGGGATAAGGAGCATAAGGTGGAATTTAATTCTATAAATCCTATGTATAAATCCAACAGTGCTAAGAAACTCCAGCACCCCACTTTCCAAAGGTGTAGAAAGAAGTACCCCAGAAATTACCTAATGGGGAAGAGAAAATTATTTAGATGTGGAATTATGAGATTTGGGAAAAGACTATGCATTCCATAAAATCCAAATACAAAGAAATAACTTTTGGATGAAGCATATATTTCTAATTTCTCCATTCACCCATGGAACACAAAGATATATCGAGATCTCCAAGAGTATTATTGGTGGGATAACATGAATAAAGAGATTGCTGAGTATACATCAAAGTTCCTAGTTTTTTAGAATGTGATTGACGAGAGGAAGAATTCTATGGGGATGATGAAAAAATTACCCATAACATTGTTGAAATGGGAGAACATCACCATGGACTTTGTCACCGGACTTCCAAAGACATCCAAAGGAAACAATGCTATATGGGTTTTTGTAGATCGTCTTATAAAGACTGAAAAGTTGATTGCAATTTAGGTGGATTTTTCATTGGAACAACTGACACATATACATGTCAAATAAGTGGTAAGGCTGTATGGAGTACCACTATCCATTGTATATGATCATGATCTAAGATTCACCTCTATGTTCTAGAAGAGTCTTCAACTTGCTCTGAATATTGAGATGAACTTTATTATGGACCATCATCTTCAAACTGATGGCCAATATAAGCAAACTATCTTAACAATTGAGGAAATGTTGAGAGCAAGCTCAATGGACTTCAAATGAGGATGGGATCAACATATTTTTCTAGTTGATTTCTCTTACAATAACAGTTTCACCTTAAGAATCCAAATGGATCCTTATGAATCCTTTTATGGGAAGAGGTGAAGAACACTGCCATGCTAGGATGATGTTGGGAAAAGAAAAATCTTAGGTCCAAAAATGAATGAAGAAATGGTGGAGAAGGTTAAGACCATCCATCAACACATTAAAGCTGCCTAGAGTAAAAGAAAGATCTATGTTGATAATCTTCGATGAGACCTAGAGTTTGATGTTGGAGACATGGTATTCCTCATCATATCACCGTGTAATAGATTTATAAGATTTTGGAAGAAGGGAAAGCTTATTACAAGGTACATCATCCCTTTTAAGATCCTTTATCACATTGGATAAGTGGCCTATCGACTATAATTCCATTGAAACTATCTCAAATACATTATTTATTACATGTATCACTCTTGAGGAAGTACATACTTCACCCATTGCGTGTACTCAATCCAGAGGTGGTACCATTTGAGAATGACCCCTTCCATGAAGAGAAGCTGGTGAAGATTTTAGGTCATATGAGAAAGGTTATATGGAATAATACAATACCCCTCGTCAAAGTGTTGTGACGGAACCAAAAATTTGAAGAAACAAAGTGGGAACTAGAGGAATTGACGAGGAGAAGTTTCGAACATCTGTTTTAGAGTGGGAAAAAAAATTTCAAGGGAGAAATTTCTTAAGGGGGGAAGATTGTAACGACCCAATATTTTATTAATGAAAATTCCTCTTGATATAATTAAATGTATTATTAATAAAAATGGTTATATAACATATGAACTTCCTTGGTTTTATGTTTTTCAATTTTAAAATACCATTAAGAAATGTTACCTTTTATAATATAGTCATTGAACAGTGACCACATGATTAGTATAAATATATGTTTCTAAAAAATCCAATTTAGTCAGACAAAGGAAGCGATGGACTCATCCTGTAGAATTGCTTCATACAAAGCCCATTTGTTAGAGCTCAGAAAAGAAGGTGGCATAACTGGGGTTTTTTCTTGATCAATCCCAATTCGAGATTTAACACATTAATATTGAACAGAATTTCCATTGGGAGAATTGAATGTCAATAGAGATTACCACACGAGTGCTATTATTCGTGCCACCCCAGGTGTCTGTCACCATCTCACACCTTACCCTTAGCTCTTAATCGGGTGTTATAAGGGTTATGTAACAAGACCCTATAACTATCACTATTTGCATTGTTTTTTAGAAATAATACACATTAATTTTATTATTGTTACTTTGTAAATTGTTTTTAAAGAACTTATAGTATTTTTAGTAAATATTCAATTAAGAAATCTGTTTTGATGAATTAATGGATTTTTAAAATAAATAATATTTTAATAAAATATTATTACTAAATTAATTTTTATTAAATACAAAGGATCATATAATTTTTATGAAGACAATTGTAATTTTTATTTTGGTTTGAAAGCTGTTTCTGTCAAAACCCATGAATTTTTTATGAATGTTGGATATTATGTTGAAAGTAAAAATTAAAATATTTAGTAAAAATATTTATAATAAATGAATATTATTTTTTGAATCAGGAAATAAAAATTATCCAATGGTTATTTTATCATAATTTTCTAATAGTGTCAAATTTTTGGGTAAAATTTAAATACCATTTAAACATATAATGTGTTTTATGACATCATAAAGACCCAAAAGTTTTGTAATAAAATACTATAAATGTTATGTTCAGACAATATATGTTTTACCTTTAAAATACTTTGATTTTAGGTTTGTTTTATTTATTTTACAATGCCTTAGTGGACTCTCAAAGACATATAAAACATTTTAACATTTTAAAATGATTTCCTTAAGATTGTGACTCACCACCACATAAGGAAGCCTATTATTTTAATAAGTTCAGACATTGGAAATATAAAATAATGGTTTCCACTCACCTTTTTCAAAATCATGGGAAAAACCAGGGGTTGATTTATGGGTTTGATTAGTTTAATGTGTGGTGTTCAAAAACTAAATAATCAAGAATTCCCTCTCCTTTACTATATAAAACCACTCAATATCTCATTCATCTTCACTAAAACCATTTGAATCTTGACCAACCTCTTACCACCTCTCTATATATACCTACCAAGGTTCCCCATGAACCCAATAAGACTCTCGCAAGCCTCTCCCAAGCCATTGGATCACACATCCAAGTAAGGGATTTCTTCCTTTCTCATTTTTGTTCAAATTTCATTATATTGTTACACCCTTTTTGTTTTCAATTACAAATGTTGGGGTATTATTTTCACCTCCCTTATACTTATGTACTTATTTTTTAATGATTCGATACCTCTTTACCTCCCATTAATTCTCCCATGGACACCTATTACTATGAAAAAATTCCATAAGGAATTTATCTCTTCTCATTTACATTAAAGAAATTATATTATATTATGCATCCATGTTCCATTAAATTAGTTGGGAGATGTATCTATATGACCCCATTACTATCAATTTCATGTATATATGATAATATAACCATTCTCTCTCATCAACCACTTCTATGAATTATTATGTCACACCGTTATGCTGCCGAATTTGCACTGCGATTTTGCCAGAAAAAGTCATTGTGTAATGAATACCATACCAATTTCTATATCAAGGGTATTCACCTTTATGAACATTTACTTATTGATTATTTAGTTTCATGTATGTTTTCCACTTTACTTTATCTTGGAATAAATTATGGTGTTGAATGATTCCATGTTGTATGATCCATGTGGCACACTTATGCTTGAAATGTAATGATTAAGAAGGGTGTATCCTGAGAGAACTTCAATGCATTGGGTAAAGATTAGTATCATGATAAAAAAGTGAAATTAGGTTTTAATCTTTATAATTCAAGTGAAATGAGTGTTTAACCGTGATCCTTGAGCAATGATCCTTGGATCATGCTAATATCATGTTAAATGTTGTTTCCACATTTCCATGTTATGATAATCAGGCTATATCATGCCTTTATGTTCATGTTTCTATTATGATCTATTGATATGACTATTTCCTAACATTTATTATATTCTTCATGTTATTCCTTGTTTACCTCCTTATTAGGTTTTATTTCTCACCATTATCTTATGCATGTCATCAGGTTGTCCCATGCAAGGCTATGTACGAAGGAATGTTATCATGTAAAAGAATTTTTCAATAATGATGTTGGGTTTTATGTTTTATGTTTTTAGGTAATGTTATTAATTTCACAAGAAACTAGACCTCTCAATCCTTAGTGTATTATTAAGTGAATTTTTATGTAATAAATCATATTTAAGAGTATAATAAAGAGTAGGGTTATTATATACGGTGTGAAAACCTCTTATCATAGAGCTTGTCCAACACATCCAATCATTTTTGAGATTTTTTTCAAAGAGTTTCCCACAAATGGATATTTAGAGAAAGGCAGCCGAAACATTATGGGTAGCACTTCCTTGGTCTCGTACACCAATGAGTATGGTGTTACTTGTGTAGAAGTACGCATGGGGGTACAGTAGGCCCATAAAGCATGGAGGAGTTTGTCCATATTGGACATATTATCCTTGTTCACCAACTTCTAGAGTATATTGGATAGAGTCTTATTGAAGGTCTCTATCAATACATTTGATGTTGCATGATAGTGCAATGAGTGAATGGATTTGATGTTATACTTTTGATATTACTTATTCAACTCCTCTGAACAGAAGTTAGTGTTGTCTGTCAATATCATGTGAGGGATTCCGAACATGGCGATGATGTGGGACTTTATAATGTTGATGATATTCTTCATCCCTACTTCCTTGAGGGGTATCGCCTCATCCTATTTAACGAAGTAGTTAGTAGCAGTAAGGATGTACTTAAACTTCTAGACTATGGCCAAGGGATATAGCCCCACAAAATCCATCCCCAAAACAATGAATAACCAAGAGTATTTACCTATGTATAGTAATTCAGGGGGATGATGGATGGATTTTCCTGAATCTGGACCAAATGGGGTTTTTTGTGTGAATTCTACACATTCTTGTATCATGGTTTGCTAGTAATACCATGACATTATGATCTCGTGGGAAAGCCTGGTATCAGACCAGTCCACATGAGCCTGCTTGGACTTCCTCCATAATGGAGAGAATTTCTCTTTATACTATTCATATGAGGATAATTCCATCGAATCCATGCTTGTATAGGATTTTCTGATCATTTGGAGAATCATTCAAGGTGATGTTTTCTTCTCATCACCAGATCTATTACTTTCTTGCTCTATTCGTTGAGAGAGTCTCATCCCGAAGATAGATAATTATGGGCCTCATCCATCTATAGGTGGTCGTTGGTTCGTCACACTTTGGGGATGCACTGATCTGATTGATTTCCTTCATATCACACATGACGATTGATGAGACCATTATTTGATGTGTTATGAGGAAGGTTGCTTCCTCCTGATCATGGTCTACCAAGAAGACTACTGTATCATCTAGTTCATCGGCATGAGCATTATGTGATCGAGAGATATAATGAAACATGGGATCAAATGGGAATTATTCCATTATCACCCTAACATAGCCATTGAGAGGGGATATTTCCTCCTTTTTGATGGCATATTCCCCTTTGATCTACTTTATCACCAGTTCTGAATCCCCTTTAAGGTTCAGTTAGCCTATGTGAAACTGTAATGCTAGTTCTAACCCATTGACGAGGGCATTGTACTCAGCCTCAGTGTTCGGGATGCCATCGTAAAGTGAGAAATAATAGGTCATAACTGCATTATCTAGGGAGACACATATGACCCTTAGGACAAACCATTTTAGTTCCAGGTTATCTATTATTATATTTATAGTACTATGATAGGAACCATAAAAATACATCTCCCATGTATGGGTAGTGTTGTGGGCATAGAAAAAATCTTCATCAGGGAGTTCGATGTCCTCCGGTACATCACTTGTAGTGTGATGTGCTGCGAGGAAGTCAACCAAGGCATTCACTTTTAAGAAATTATGGAATATGAACTAGATGTGGTATTATTTTAGGATGAAAACCCATCGTGCCAAACTCCCAGTCGATATAGGGAGGCCATGTATGTACTTGAGTGGGTCAATACGAGAGAGTAGGTGGATCTCATGGTGCTGCAATTAATGCCTCAACATTTTCACTATGAAGATGAATGAAATATAATTCTTTTTGACCTTATAATATCTTATATCGACACCCAATATAGTCTGGATGAGGTAGTAGAGACTATTATAACTCCCCATGTCATTATTTTGAGTGAGGACGTCACCCAATGAGCCTTCCATGGTGGCCACATATAATATAATGGGCCTCTCCTCCACCAGAGGCATCAAAACTAGTGGGTGAAGAAGACACTTCTTGTGATTCTATAAGGATTTTTGGAAATCAATTTCCCATTGTTTGGTGGCTCCCTTATTCACCATCATCATGAAGGGGAGTGATTTTTTGGCCATGTTGGCCATGAATCACCGAATGTAGTCGAGGTTACCTTGGAGACCCCTTATTTATTTGAGGTTCCTTAGGGGAGACATTGATAAGATGGAACTGGTCCTATTTGGGTCAAACTCAATACCATGGTGGCATACCACAAATCTATGGTACTCTCATAATGTCAACCCAAAAGAGAGCTAAACAAGATTCATCTTCAAACTATGCGATCGCTATTTTCTGTCGATTTTTTTGATATCCTTGAAGTGATCGCATCACTATCAATATTTGATGACTAGTTCATCGACATAACACTCATATATCTTTCCCAATATCAACTTAAATATTATATGCATTATGTGATTATATCTGGTGTCAACATTCTTTAATATGAAGGGCATAACCTGGTAGCATTATATACATTGGGGTGGCCGGAAGGCAGTGAAATCATTTTCCTCATGCGCCATTTTGATCGGATTATATTCTGAGTACCCATCCATGAAAGAAAGGTCTTGGAATCTAGAAGTTGTGTTGATCAAGAGTTCCGTGATTGGTAATGGAAAATTTTCCTTTATGAAATTCCAAATAAGCTCTCTAAAATAGATATAGACCATGATCTACTTGTTCTTTTTTTGACAGGGATGATATTGGTAATCCGTTTGGGGTATTGTTCCTATAGAATGAATTTGGATTTGATCAAATTGTTGACCTCTGCCTCTAAATTTGTTGCAAGGGAGGGATGAATTCTTCTAGATGACTTCTTGAAGTATCAATAATATTCTAGTAGTCTAAGATGGTGTGTAGCTATATTTGGATTCTATATGGTCATTTCCATATAGTTCTAGGAAAACACATATTGGTGCTACTTTAGGAATGTGATGTAGATATCAAACTCATCAGGGGGCATGGAGGATCTAATAAAAGTAGGCAACGTATCTTCTTCTTTCCCCAATTTTATCTGCTAGAGCTCATCTATGGTGGTGGAAATACTATCCTCTAATGTTGGAGGGGGTTTTCTAAGATCATCATCATCCTATTCTATTCTCGAATCCATGCGGACAACTCCAGGTGAGGATTGAAGTTTGGGGGACTCCCTATCACTATCAAGGTGAGGAAGACTATCATGATAACTATCATTATCTCCCCTTATCAGGGTTATGGAAGAGAGATTCTATGGGTGACTATTGCTAAGGACAAGAGAGGGGTGGACCACTGCATTTGGGCGCGCTATTTCGACCATGTTTATGGTGAGCATTTATTCCTCATAAATTATGCTTCAAGGATTTATAGGGCTAGTCCTCAATTCTTTGGGGGAGACAACCTGTATAACATCATCTTCTAATGGTTATTTTCCTCCCTAATTGTAGAATTATTCTTCAATATATATGACTCCACAAGTTTTGAATGGGGAATTTTCTCCATAGATTATGTCGACATTTCCATTGATTGGGTACTTCAAACATTAATGGAATGTTGATGGGACTTCCAAGTGGCTATGGAGCCATGGTCTTCCAAGAAAGACGATGTATGATGTGTCTTGTTGGATAACCATGAACTCTACATTAGACGTGAGATCCCCAAATTAGGTCTCTATCTTAATCTTTCGAGGGGCCTTTACTCACACTTGTCATACCCATGTATGGTCTTCTTTGTAGGGGATAGGTCCTCTTCACAATTCCCCAAATGTTGGAGGGTCCGATCTAAGATGAGATTTATCACATATCCATTATCTATCAAAAACCGTTAGACACCAACATTATTGAGTCTTATTAAGATGAAAATGGTATGATGTGTCCCCCTCTTCCTAATCATGGTCATTGAATGAAATGGAGACATGAAATCCAAAGGACATGGTTTCTATTTGATAGACCTCGACTTCAGTGACTTCTGTCTCAAATTCCTATGGGATTTGGAGGGATTCAACAAGTACCTTCCTTAGTTCTTTGGAAAGGTGAAGTGCATCAAGGATTGAGAGCTTGGTTGGGACCACAACATTCTATTTTAGAACACCATACTTCTGTTCCAGAGGTCGCCACCTCCTGGTATAGGAATTATCATGTGCATGTGGCTGAGGAACTGGAGCGGCTAAGGTCGATAGACCAAGGACCTATGTGGAGGTCAAGGGTATATCTGCCTCTAGTGGAATAGGTTGTACCAATCATTAATGTGGGTTGGGTTGATCAGGTTGAACCCCCTCTAAATTAGAAGATAATAAAATTGGGTGATAGTAGCTACTGAAGGGCTCTGAGGCACCTACATGGATTCTTCAATCCTATTGGAGCACTTTCCCATGAGTCTCAACAAAATATGAGTCCTATGTGGGGATATGAATAGTATACTGACTCCAACCATATCTAAACTATCCCCCATTTCTCATCTTTTGTAAATGCGGCCTCCCATTCCCCTATTATATGTGTTAAAACAACATTATATGTGAGTACTCATCATCATATAAGGGGTTCATCAAATGTATCATGATGAACGAACAAAATATTATTTTTTGCTTGATGAGGATTACATTTGGTGAGGTATTTCCTGTGTTGCAGATGTTGAAGGGAAGAAGTCTCCGAGAGTTAGAGCCTTCTTTGAAGAGGAATATGACTCCTCCTATTCTATTTCATTAAACATCTGGTTGTCATGCCAACCCTTGTGAGGTTCATCGGACATATCTTTTTTGTGTGGTAGATATGTTGTAAGTTTATGCAACATCACATTGAGGGCGACATTGGACCGATCAACTATTTTACAATTCATCCAGTTGTTGAACTTTTGTGAATTCCTTGTAGGAATTTTTTCAATCCTTCATCTTCCTATTCCTTCAATCAAGAAATGGTTATGCAAGACAGTTGTTCTAGAGAAAAATCTAATTTCACCTATCCATCATAAATCATACCTTGAAGTATGTACTTAACGATAAATCAATTCTGGATCTTATGCACCAGCATCATGTGTAAAGGGCAGTAATTAGGATGGTTGGTGAGATTTACCTCATTGGGCGTCCTGGGATGTGGAAGCATGAGAAGGTTGTTGTCCATGGATTCCAATATGTAGTCTGGGACATTCTCATTTTCGAAGGATTATTCCTTATTCATTTTCTTCTGGAATCCCAGGTAGACCTGGTTTCTTTGTACATACTGACAAGGGTGATTCTATGGTTTCTACCGGTCTGTAGGAGTGCTTGGTAGTTCGGAACATGCTTGGGTGCATCTACAATTACAGGTTTGAGGGTCACAACTATAACTTCTACATTTTATAACGCTTTCCCTTGTGCTATGGTTGTGTGCTGAGACTTGGATTGGGTTGACTGGATAGCTTCTTCAAGACGCTGTGATGTTTCATCAAATTCATGGAATCCACCTAGATATTTCTTGGGGAATAGGGGTTTATGTAGCTCATCCTTGATATTTTTAACATAGAGTTACAACAATTGTTCCTATGAGAGAGGGATGTTGAGAAAATAGGTCAGATGCTTCCACTATGCTATGAAGTTGGAAACCCTCTCATTCTCATGATGCTTGAAATTTTTCAGGTCGATGATCATCATCTTCCTCAGTGTTGAACATAATTGGTAAAGGAACTGATGAATAAGGTCTTCCCATATTGTGATCGACCATGCGAGAAGACTGCAATACTAGACGAAGGCTGGCCCTATCAACAGTTGTACGGAACACCTTAGTTTGGTCATCTCCTACTGATCCCATGGTCCAATCATTAGCCCACATCGAGACACAAAGTGTGTGATATATTTATTAGGATCCTCTACACCATTGAAGCTGTAGAAGCTAGGATTTCCAAAATTGGTATGAAGCAAGGTATCATTTAACTATACAGGGTAAGAATTATTATGAGGTTTCACTGTCGCACATCTCCCTTTCAGGGCTTCCATTCGAGTAGCCAATGATCCAATGGCAGTGAGAAGCTCGGGGGGCACTATAATATAAGTCTCTTCCCATCCAAAAGGAGTTGATGGGGTATTATTAGGTTGTACCACTTTCATATCTCACTGATCCTATAACATTCCTTTGATTATGGAGTTACCCTGGAGAGGGAGAGGCTGTCACCATAGCAGAGAGAAGTCCTGATCATTTCTGACTTCCTCATTTATGTGGACGGTTAGTCTAGACCCGGATCCAATAAAATAACGTGATGCTTCTCTGGATAGAATATCATTAATAGTAGGTGTAATATCTCCCTATAGATAGAGAATATAGTTAGTAGGAATATTTCCCCTGAGTAGCTCTTCATTGAGCTATCGAAGAGCCCGCATCTCACTCTCATATTGTGGCAATTTCTCTTCCAAAGATGGAAAACTAGACATGGTATCTTCCTTTACTTTATCATTAGAGGTGATCCCCTGATGAGGTGGAAACTCATTATTTAGTCGTGCCAAATTCTAGATCCTTATTTGATTTTGGGTGCGCACACCCTCATTTATTGCGCCCAAATCACCCTCCTCCTAGGATATGTCTTCCCAGTTATGATCCTCTAAATATATATCTTGATCAATTTCTATCATGTTTATAGTGAATTAATTCATAGTGGAATATTGATAAATCGTGCTTGATCCACTTCCCTTCACATGGAAAGCCTGATCTGCAAGGCTTTCATTAGGGTCGTTACTCTAACCCTTGGCCTTATTGAGCCGTTTTGGCTTGCAGCACCAACGAGGTCTGATTTATTTCACTATAAACTCCTATACACTTATTTTATAATTGGTCAATTGAGGTAATTTTGGTCCAGGCATCCAAAATGAGCAATGTGCAATAGAGGTTTTTTTTGTGATGAGAGGGACTGGTGGGACATCGACCATTGATATTTTCCTCCAATCATGGAGAATACTAATTCCTTTTTTTGTGGGGATGATAAAAATTCTCCCATAACTATGGGATGAGTTGATCTATAATCACTATTGATGTATCCAAGGTCCATTTAGGGGATGATGAAAATAGAGGTGGTGATTGAGATATAAATTCCCCCAGCCCTGTGGGATGGGGTTTGCCTGTGACTGCGGTAAGCACATCCTACATTTTGTTAGGGATTGATGATCCCAGAGGTGGAGGTAGTGAAAAATATTTTCCTAGACCAAAGAGCCGAGTCCACTCTTGGATTAATTCCATAACGTATGCTACTGTGTTCTTCGTGATGTGGTGCAGTTGTGCTTCCATGATAGCTGGGTTCAGTGGCAGCCCATGACGAGGATCGCTCCTTATGGGTAGTTTTTTGGGTGACCGAAACATTGATATTTGTGTCTAGAACATCCTCCTATTATCTTGAGGGGTCCAATTTGAAATCTTTTTGGTTATCCTATCTCCCCTTCTGTGATTTCTGGGCATTGTTGGAGCGGGGGCATTTTTTTTTGTAGCAACCAACTAGCTCAAGCATTCCCCAGTCCATTGAATTTTCCGGAGGCTATAACATTGCAGGATACATTGTACGAGGGGATATTCTATTCAATGGGATTATTGAAGGGTAATTCTTCATGTTTTACCCATCCTCTAATTTGGATGCCTAATGTGGCTTCATATATTAGCTACTGAATTATCATAATTAAACAGTTACAAGCGTGTTGCAAATTTGAACCATTTTTTTCCAGTTTTAGATCTTGGGACATGGAGATAATAGCTAGGCCATGCTAGAAATAGAGTATCTTGATATTCTGGATGTGACAATCATATCATGGATAAGGGATATGCTGATAATTCAGTTACCAATGACTGGACCACCTATTCTGGCATAAATAAAGAATTCACTCCTTGTATAGCTAATCAGGGATCTTATAGTTTGAATTTGGGAGGGGATATAACATGATGGGGAGGATATTTTTGAATAACTCTCTCAACATGTCATTTTTGGACTCTTCTTTTTCAAACATACATGCCTCTATTTGGTCACATCATAGAATATGACTCTGATGGTCGCCTGGTGACGGGGGTGGAGTGATACTGAACGCTAAGGTAGAAATATATTTAGTTTATCCTAATGTTTCAAGAACCTATCTATATAAAGGTGTAGGTGTTTTATTCTACTCCTTATATGTAGGTGTTTGGAAAAAGGGATGAATGCATTGCCCACGGGAGATATCATCATGGGGAGGTTGACCACAATGGATGTTAGTAGTAGAGTTCCTATGATCTATCTCGACATTACCACGAGGAAGACTATCATGTTAGTGAACGTCTCCTTCTTCCACTTTGATAGAATATTTGGCGGACCGTGGTGGTGTTAAGAGTGTGTCTCGGACAACTCTAAGGATACTGGCATTGAGCATATTATAAATATGAGTCATGTTTTGCATCGTGCTTAGAATATGTTGGCCTGCCTTTGGTGGCTGTGTAGGGATATGGGACAGGTGTATGGCGATTACTGAAATTTTTATATAAGCACTTGGCGTTGTGGGGATATGAGCCCACTACCGAGGAGCTATTATACTATTTCTATGTTTTTCTTCATTGTTGATAGGGATATGAGCCTTTACTATGGCATGTGGAACTCTCACTTGGTTAGCATTAGTTCGATAAAAAAAATATACATCTGCTCTGAATATGCATTCCCCACCAGAATATGTCAATGGATATCATGAATGGGAGAAAGAATATGAGTCTCCTCCTTTATTTCCTCATAATAATGCTAGTGCAGTCATTTGTTGGTAAAATAAGGAATATGTGCCTTACATCTGTGCCCTGGTGGAGTATTCCAGGTAGGTTCACTGGTAGGAATAGGGGCTTGTCCTGAGGCTTGTGTCACTCTCACCTAGTTGTCCTCGAAAAAAATGAAAATATGGGCATGATCCTAGGCCTTCAGATCATGTCGTATGAATTCATTGAAAGGAATGTTCCCATATCCCAAGGAATGTGTCACTCTCACCTAGATGGCCCCAATTGGAATGAGATTATGAGCCCTATCTGACGCGTCTCCCTTCATCGGGATGTGTTGATAATCCTCCTCGGCAAGAGAAAAAATGTTAGATTTCTTCAGTATAGCAACTTGATCACAATGATCAGAATGTTGAGTCATCATGATAATATATATTGGAGTATTCTCATGTCCCTTAATCTAGATAAATGAAGGAATGTGTCATTGAATCACTTAAGATGTTTCTAAAATGTATTATTGCATTAGAAAAGTGCGAGCAGTAATATAAGCCTACATGTCCTCCATTTCCTTGACTTGTTGGAAGATGTCTTCTATTGAAGCAGGGATATGCTCCCCCTTCTATCCTCCATGTTCCATCAGGATATTACCATGGGCTTCATTCATGAGGTAGGAGTAGGAGCCTCCCCCATATTTGTTGTAGGAATATTCTTATAGACTTGTTAAAGGAAAAAATGGACATGATCTCATTGGATGGCCCCTACCAGAGAATGATGGAGGGAGTTTTCAATAAGAGAAGGGATATTCTCCCCATCCTGGGTATCCAACATGTTCTTCCTT
This sequence comes from Viscum album, assembly GCA_963277665.1. Classification (NCBI taxonomy): domain Eukaryota; kingdom Viridiplantae; phylum Streptophyta; class Magnoliopsida; order Santalales; family Viscaceae; genus Viscum; species Viscum album. The sequence continues at coordinate 992,646,995 of OY728125.1, forward strand.
CTAAGAGTCTTTCTTGGAGGAGCCCATTCATGGGAATCTGATATGAATTTTTGTAAAAAGGTTACCTTAGTAAGAATATTATAGGTACCATTATGATGATGTTGGAGATGAAAGTTAGTAGGAACCCTGCTCACCAGTTCCTGGATCATAGGAGAGCAAGATCTAGCCTTCGGACCCACCTTCATCAGGTACGGTAGGTGGAAGTTTTCACTCTCTTCGGATAGGCTCCTAAAGAGATTGGTTGTGGTGATGGGGGCCACTCGACTAGAGGCAACATTCATCGAGTGATAAGGAATCCACTTGCTGCCGCTCTTATAGAATATCATGAGAAACATTCATAGTCAAGATAATTCTATATTAGTTTCACTCCAAAATCATCGTAGTTTTTACCTATTTCTGGATCTGTTTGGTAGGTGTGACCATTTTACGACCCGTGGGGGTCACAACAGTGGATGACTTGCTGGAACGAGTGATAGAAGATGGTGAAATTTTATTAGATCTGGAGTTTCAAAGCATGAAAACAACAAGGAACAAAGTCACTAGTCTATGCCATTTCATAGGCATGATAAAGCTCAATCATATATGCATGGTTAACAAAATTGTCTTGTATTCCCTTTCCAACCATTCTGGTCATGTGGACTAGTCAACATGAGGATGGACTTATAGGAATCATAGTTTATGGTGGTCTTACTACTTTTATTGTATATAAATTACCAAAAAATGTGGCCCAAGATGTTCACTTTGAGCCTATCAATATTATTCTAAGGTGAGGGACATGCAATATGGCTTGAAATATTACAACCCAATTGTTTTTTATTTATGAGATTCACATCAGGTTCATAATTTTTGTTTCATTAGGATTTTGTGGCATGGAATTGGTTTTTCTCATCACGTTACCATTTCACTTTTCCTTGAAACTTCCAATGGTTCCCCCATTTGTAGATGAGAACAGACATGTTTTCCAAAGGATAGCATTCATCTGGGGTTTGATGGCCAATGACTCTTGGGGACTCACATTGGTTGAGAGGATGGGTGGTCAATCACATCACACCATTTTGGGGGAAATTATTTCCTACTCCAGGGATCTCTTATAGATTTAAGGCATGTTCGCGAATCTATAACTAATCCCGATATAGGACCAGTTACCCTAAAAGTTTCCCATGCATCATTTTTATTTTATATACAGTTGATTGAGATTCATATGTATGTATCCAAGGATCTCCATCATTTTTCTATAGTAGGAAATTAGTTATGTGCTGATGTCACATGACCTAGTGCCTCGGGCTATGCTCCCATGTGTGGAGGCAGTTGATATTCAGAGGATGGGATTAAGCAATTATGATGCATCCTAAGTATCCTACTTAATATAAAAATAAAAACCCACTTAGTTCGAATGGATATGAGACTTACACACTTAGGATTCCCTATTTATGATGCCTAATGAGGTGTTCCTTTCATTTTCCTAATTGCACGTGACCTATTTGTGTTGTGAGAAACAAGAGGGAGTACATGATTAGCCTCATGTCATGTTGATATTGGATTTTCTTATTGGGCCCGTCCTTGAGAAATTTGATGTGGAGCTGGAGCCTTTAAGAAGACTTCCTAGGTATCCCAATTATGGTGGGAATCAGATTCCTCGTAGTTCCTTAAGGCCAAGGCTTACACACTGAGGAATCCCTATTTATGATGCCTAATGAGGAGTTCGTTTCGTCCCCCTTAGCCCATGTGATCCATGCTCGATGTGAGAAATGAGAGGGAGTGCATGATCAAACTCAGGACATGTGGATGTGGGATCTATATATTTGGACTGTCCTAGTGATGTTTGATATAGTGCTCAAGACTTTAAAGAGGAGTCCTACGTATCCTGGTTACTGTGGGTATCATAGTCCTCATAGTTCATTAAGGATGAGTCTTACACAATGAGGCTTCCTTATTTAAAATTCCTAATGAGGCGTTCATTGAATCCCTATAAGCCCATGTGAGCCATGTTTATTATGAGAAACAAGAGGAATTGATTCATCAGCCTCATGGAATGTGGATGTGGGATATGCATATTGGGGCAGTACTTCAGATATTTGATATGGAACTCGGGCCTTTAGGGAGGATTCCTACATATCCTGGTTATAACGGAAATCAGAGTACTTATAGTTTTTTAAGGTCGGGACTTACACACAGAGTCTTCCCTAATGAAAGGGCCTTCATATCTAGAAGGTGTCTCGTGATCCTATACATATACCCTCAGGGTCATCATGTGACCAATCATGACACATATATGTGGTGTTTTGAGATCCTTGGGGACATTGTCTGGGTGGTTTCTCATTTCATGGATGACACCTCAGGGAGACATCACGAGTCCAGGACGACATTCCCATAGGTGTGCCACATGTCTTGAATGAATTGTCCAAAAGACACCATGAGACTAGGAAAACATGTCTATAGGTTCCTCAAGTCTTAGATGGCATGTTCAGGGGAAGGGGGGGATAAGAGATGGGTCATAATGTTCAGATATGGTGGTGAGACTAGCCTAACATGAGTAAGCACTGTCATATGAGTCAGGAGATGCATCCAAAGGACATCGAATGTATAGGGTGACAAATATAGAGGGTTTGAAGGATTCTGATGGGGACCACCGAAGAGTCTCAAGACCTATCTCGTCATGTTCTCAGTGTTCTGCATGTCTTAGATTACATGATTAAGGGATGTTGTGAGATCTGGGTGGTGTGACATAGTGCTAATGATAGTCTTTGGATGTATGATGTGAAGCACATTGAGGTCTATGATCATGTATTACACTATATATTTCCACATTGAATCCTATATTTTTCCCTTATATTGCGAGTTCCTTGGCTTGGTTCACTGTTAGTTTGTTTGGGTCTTTCATGATATAGAATACATGAAATGCGGACATTGCCTCTCTCATGAGGAGTTCTTTTCATGATCTTTTATTGATCATGCGGAGGAATTTATGCTTGGTGCATAACTGCCTTTGGAGTCTTCTGGTGTATTACCTAGTGGAATGTTTTTCGATTACGTGAGCATATGTGTGCAGAATCTCAGGATCTAATCGCCAACGTCTGTAGTCTCTAGCGTCCAGTCAATCTTTAAAACAAGTGATTATCCAACATATTTTTTGATTTGGAGTAGAGAATATATAGGCGCATCCATCCTATGTACTCAATGAATTGTATGATTCATCTAATGTGAGTTCAGGCTGGAGTCGACACGGGGTCTGGCATTACATGGTTTCATGAGTCTCTACAGTGGATGACATTTGGGGTGCCACCTGATTTTCAGTGGTCATAGACCCATACATCCTTTATCATATTATTTTTTATTATTAAAGACATGTTCCTTTAAGGGATTCCATGCTGTCATGTTGACATGTCAAAGGTTCTTCATTTGATCAAAGTTCCTATTTGAGGGCACTCATGAGCCCTTGGATGACCTATCTTGGGGTATTATGATTCATGCTGAGGTCGCATTGGACGCATTGCATGTCCTTCAGAAACTATGAACCCTACTCACCATCTCCTTTTCTATCTCCTTCATTTTATATGATGGATGTTGAGAGTAATTCAAGATGTCATGTCTATAATTGAGGGCATTTCCTCTATTTTCAGAGATGAGTTGCATAACCGATACTGGTCGCATTGTGATGCGTTAGTATTGAATGGAAAAACATGTATGTTCATACACAGAGCATAGATGGGTTTCCTATACATACCCTAGGTATTTTTTGCAGTGAAACTGACAAACCAGAGGGACCTCGTGAGGCGAGATGGCCCTGATAGTGAGGTCTCGTAGTGTCTCGTGGGTCACTTGGGCTGCACATCGCATGTTTTCTGGGAACAGTGGACAATAATAGCCTCCTCTATTTTGATCTCATTTGTTTTATTTGAAAAAGGTTTTGAGGATCATTAGTTTTATCAGGTAATATATATGATTTGTAATATTTTTTTGGGTGGTGTCTGACAGGAACAATGTGGATTACATGAGAGTGTGCATGTATTATGAACAAAATTAGGCATTTGTACTTAGAGCACGAGAAATTTGTCTGATAGTTCCCATGTGATGCAGATTAAAAGACAAAGGGGATCTATATGACTCACCAGATAGGTTAGAGTGTATCACATGTCTTCAGGGGCACACCACACATCCTCCAGTGACCGTAGACCACTTTCAACACCTTCTATTTATCTCCTTTGTTTTATGTGAGGAAGGCTTGGAGGTCTTGCGAGGTGGATTAGAAACCATCTCAGGATTTTATTCTTCCCAATGATGCTTTGGATTGTGATGTTTGTGACTAGAAGGAATATCTACCATGGGATTTTTCCTCCCTTCATTTTTGGGGGATTTCAGACAATTTTTTAGGCACTTTCCAATGAAAATATTCATAGCCTTGGGGGATCCTTATCCGGCCTTCACCATTCAATCACTGGAGAAAAATGGTTCTAATTGAGGAGGGTTTCACAGGTCTTTCTACAAGATAATTTCCATGTATAGATAATTCATGTGACCGTGAGTTGGTAACATGATCACGAGCCTTTTATGGGATCCAAAATCCTTCAACCATTTTCCTCTCCCTTACCTTCAGGGGAAAGATAATATCCATGTCTAGCTATTTCGTGATTTTTGATATTTTTTGTAGGTGATTATTTTTTGGTTTTCAACAATGATAAAATTTAGATGTTTGAAATATGGATATAATAGGTCCATTTACTTGGTCACACAAATTAGGAAAATGGAGTATCAGTAGATCCCAAAAATGTGGTAGTTTTTCTCTCTTAAAAACCACTGAATAATATATTTTAAATTAATAATTTACTTATCATTGTAGGTTATTAAAAATTATTTTTTTGTGAATTTTCATGACATTCCACTCTAATGAATCCCTTAGAAAGGAAATTCATTCCTTTCCAATTGAGTGGAGAGTACTATAAATCATTTCAAGAGTGTAAAAGTCTGCTTAAATAAATACCTAACCTCACATTTAAAGAGTTAGGATGATGTTATGTGGTATATAATGATTAAGTCTAATTTGATTAAATATGATTTATCATTTGGAAAGATCATGTTTTAGTTTATAACTCTTGATATTTATAGGTTCATTAGAATAATTACCCACACTACAGTTAGGATTTTTTTATTGTAGTATATGCCTTCAAAACATGGAATCATTATCTCTTTGCTTAGAATATCATAGTTTTTTCATATTATAAAAATAAATAACTCATATTCTCACAAAGATATTTTTATAAAATTTAATAAAATGGATGAAATACCATCAAATTATTGATATTGACTTGATGTAAACACTTGGTAATGATAATTGGGGGATGATGCATTGATTAAAAATACATATATCAAGTTCACTAAGTAGGCATATAATCAATGGAAAATGATAATGGTTATAGAAAATATTCACCTAGATTGTGCTAAACAAGATGTTGTTTCAGTTTTCCTTCTATTTCTATTGTTCTTTATTTGGTTGAGTATGTTAAATTTTCTCGGAGATATGATCCTAAATGTCTAACCACGAGGAAGAAACCCAATATTTGGAATAACATGAATTGATAGATTATAGATGGGAATCTAGTGATACATTTTAGATATTTTAATTTCAGTTACAATGAATTATATCAATAACACATTTATTCCCACCACCACTCTAGTTGGGTTGTTCATCCTGGAATTCATTAGATGAAAAAGACAATGAGTATAAAATTTATGTGGGATGACATGAAAAGGAAGGACCAAGAGTATGTTTTAAGATTCCTATCCTATAATTTAGTCAATAAATAGCACCAAATTCGAGATGGTAAGTTACAATATTTTCCAATACCCATGTGTAAATAGCATAAAATAGTTATAGATTTTATCATAGGTCTACCAAGAATAATTTAGAAAAATAATTCCATATGGATTATCCTATATTAGTTTTCAAATAATATTCACTTAATACTTATTCACAAATCCAATATTGGGGGGTCACTTGTAAAAAATATATATACATGAAGTTTTATAGTTGTATGGCATGCCGGTTTTAATTGTATCTCATAAGAACCCTATTTTTAAATATTGATTATAAAAATCCTTACAAAAAATATTTAAAACATGATTGACCATGAGAACATGTTAACATCCTCATATGGATGGATATCCCAAACGGTATATTAAAATATTGGAAGAAATTAAAGGAGATCATGTTATCAATTTTGGAGGTTCATGTAAGGATAACATATCATTTGGGATGTTCTCATACAAAAAAGTATCAATATTTAAAACATATGGATCATTTTAACGAATTTTATTGTCATCCTTAATATTCTACAAATTTTTTTGTGTGGAAATGGGCGAGACTTCACTTGTTAAACCTTTCCTTGTTCATGAGATGATAAAAGAAAATCTAGATAATTATGTAGAGGATGAAAAAAAGACCAGATTCTTAAAATATTGTATGTGGATCATCATCATAGGTTATTATCATTTTATGTGGGTATTCATATTTTTCTAAGTGTATCTCCATGGATTTGGAATCATAGTTTTATAAAAAAATCAGTTTTTTTCTTTCAAATGTTGGCCCTTTCATGGGAGTGCAATGAATTGGTGATGTGGATTAGCAGTTGTCTTTAATTCTATGATTCTGCTCTGTGTGTAATGTATTTCGTGTATCTCATATGAGTATGTACCAACTTAATATTGACCATGTTATTTGATGGAAACATTTTTATCTTGATCATGATTTTATGTTGATTCATGTTCTAGTAAAAATAATTTATAGACAAGAGAATCCCATGCATGGGAGAATTATATTTTTGGTATGAGTTTTATGGAAACATGGTAAGATTCAGGAAGATACATGTGACAATGAGTGTAACAACCCAAAAATTTATGAATGGAATTTATCCCTTAATATAATAATTTCATAAAGTATAAATAACATAAAATCACTTATAGACCCTAATAAATAGTTTATAAATGAATATTTAATGAAATAAGAAGTATTTCTAGAAGTCAATGATCCAATGCCAATGAAATAGTAACCTGTCCTTAGGAAAAGTAATATGGAAATTATGAATAGTAAACCATCCAAATTTAAGTAGCCTCACCCATGAAAGTATATATAACATTTAGTCATATTATAAATGAAATAATGGTATAAATATATGATAGTTTAAGTAAATAATTGTTTTAAAAATTAATAATTATTTTTGGCATTTTTTTAGTAATAAATATTTAATTAAATTTTTTTTGATGAATTCAATAATTTAAAATAAAGTTAATTTTAATAAAATTTATTCATAAATTAATATTTTTATTTCTCATAATCATAATATAATTTAATGAGTCCTTGAGTAATTTCCCAAGTGTTGTAAAATCAATTATAATTTTAAAATTTGTATTTTCTAAGTAAATAATAATTTTAATTAAAAATTAAATTAATCATTTTTAGAAAATTATTTTCAAAAAATGGATTCCAATTTTTAATTATACTCATTTAAAAATTTTTAGGGTAAATTTTTGGGATTTATCTAAAATACATGATTTTTTGGTGAACAGTGAATTTCTGTAATTTACAGTATATATACATGATAGGTTAAATACACTATTACTTGAGCAATGGATGATATAAGAACCATTGGTTAGTATTAAAAATATATTATTATTTATTATGTCTCAAGAATCAAGACTATTTCTTTTCTTTAGAAAAAAGTAAACTAAGGAATTAAATAATGAGAAAACACCCCTATGCTCCACTATAAATAGAAGCCCTCACCCGCTCTTCTACTCACACATGTCATGCTTTGATACTTCCCCAAATTCTTCCCCAAACACTCCCCATGAACCTATCCCAAGTCCAAGATATCTTGGTTTCATAATAATACCAAAACTTTTTCTCGAAAGAGGTTCTTAAGGAGGAGATATTTAAGAGGCAAAATCTTCTTTTTTTTCATTTAATTTGTTTTCAATTTCATTTATTTTCTTCTCTTATACTCATATTATATTATCCAATATTCATTATAAAACTATTATGTTTGATATAATATGATTCTATCATTTAAATGGGATATATATCATCAAACACCCCACTCTCTCTCTATTTTATCTTAAAAATGGAATCATCGTCTATGATGTCTTAGTTGACCGACATTGTGGGAGATGATATTTAATTTTAAATTTTGTTTAAAAAATATTAGAAATTTTATTTTAACCCTTTTTATTTTATGTATGTAACTTTTATATATAATACTAAATGATAAAACACAATGAATATGTTGTGATCGAAAAACCCGCCAAAATGAACTTAAAATGATCATTATTAACTTTTATCTAATAAATAATCCTCATACCATATAAATAAATTATTTATAAGTTAATTTAAACTTATAAAAGATCTTTAATAACATATAATAACAATTCTTGATATTTATCCTCATTTTATATGAACATCCATTCATGTATACAAGTGAACCGATCATGAAAACTATGAAAATGAACATTCCCAAATGATGAATTTAAACTATATAACTCATTAAAAATCTCATAAATGAACATAATAAAACCATAAAGAATAAAATTCATTTATAAAATTTTATTTAATGTAAATTAATGAATCTAATGTGATTATACATGATGTTAATTTGAAGAAACCACTTAGACATAAGGTAAGGGGACTTCTCGAACCCAACTCTCATTCTTTGAGTATTCCATGATTCACCACAATTTTAGTATGGATATCCCTAAGATATTATTTCATAATCTTTATCATTCCTTTTATGGGATATACATGTTTCCCACTTGAGTTTATGACAAACATAATGTTTTCCAAAAGAACTCTTCTATCAAAAAAAACTCACCTCTTATTTATTGTGATTTTTTATTCTTCAATAATGGTTGATGATTCTTATATCAAGTATGTTTTTACCTCTTTCATTTGGGAACCCAATTTTTATGAAGGTATGATTATGAAATATAACCCATTCCATTCCATGAATAATTTTATGTTCAAGATTGATATATGTTCTATGTGGCTTGCATGATATTGTAAATGTTGTGATGTGACAGGTGAACTCAAAATTATATAGATCTCAAATTCATTGGGTAATGTGATGTAGCTCGTGAGAAAACTGAAATATGTGTGAAATTTATTCCATATTTTTTCACAACTATATGTGTTATTTTACCTCTAAGGAATGATGTTTCATTTTTATGCATTTCCGCATTCTAATCCTTTTATTAATACTTCATGTCCTGATTATGATCCCATTATTATGTTATGATAATAATGATTATACCTACCCCTTGATATATTGTTTCATGTTCTTATCTATCCTCTTGGTGGGATTTTATATCAGTCCTTTTTATGTATATCCTTAAATAATTACTTATACTAAGGTGAATGAGAAAATATCTAAGAAGCTAGAGAATATGGATTTAAATAAATGATTATGTTTTATTTTGTAAAATTTGTGTATAGACCTAATTTTACCATGACAATAAACCTTCGGATCCTGGTTCTTTAACTCTTTTATTTTTTTCATATTTAAAACTATGTAATAATAATGTAAGAAAATCAAGGTCTTGATAGTTGGTATTATAACACAATTTAGTTAATTTTGGAATTATGATTAAAGAACCTTAGTTATTCCCTACAGTATGAAACTAAGTATAAGTAAGCACCCAAGAATATTTAATTTCTTCAAAAATTATAAACATAAGGATCCCATAAGATATGGATTTAGAGTTAATTTTATAAATGGATAAATTATTGATTACTTATTAACTAATGTTTTCTTCTAACATTTTCTACTTTAGAAAATGGAGGGAAATAGGAGAAACCATAGAAAAAAACCATGAGAGGGAAAATAAAGTGATTTCCTCAAAGACATCCCAAATTCGTTAGGATGTGGAGTTCAAAATTTCATTAAAATGCTTATCCAACTAGCTCAGGTTATGAACAATAACCTGAATAATGTAGAATGTCTACCTTTAATTAAGATGGAGAAATTGGCTATCAAGTGTTTTATGAGGCAACTACCACCAAAATTTAGTGAATCTTCCAATCCACTAGTTATGGAATTTCAGGTCAACATGATGGAGAATATCTTTTCAGTTATTCACTATACTCATATGGAGAAGGTAAATCTCTCCTTTTAATATCTAGATAGAGATGTCGATCAGTGGTGTGCCTTGATTATGAACACCAAGTTGACGTGTGAAATTGAATAGATAGAGTGGTAAGAGTTTAAGATAATGTTTTATAAAAACTAATTCGCTATATGTCTTCATACAATGACTGAGATATAATTCATAGAGCCGAATCATAAGGAAGGAGAATTTGTCATTGCATACGAATAAAATTTCACAGGTCTTGAAATGTGTGTTTTAGGTTTTATTATCAACAATGACAAAAACATGATAGATTCTTTAGTGGTTTAAAACCACCCCTTTGAAAGTATCTTGAAATTAGAGACTTTAGGAGTTGTGAAGAAGTTGTTTGATGTGATATAAAAGTTGATATCATGTTTGGAGAATGTTCCCATGGATATAGAGATAAGAAACTAAAGATGGAGCTTTAAGCTGGAGGATCTCATGATAAAGGAGGAAAGAAAACGCAACCACTAACTTGTGAAAAATGTGGGATGAAACATCATTGGAACTACCTCAAAGAGATGTCAAAATTTATTAAGTGTATGAGAGAAGGACAAAAAGCTCATGAATGTTGAAAAGACCTGGGGAATTAGGACAATGTGTTAGAGGAATGAATAACACCACCCATGGACCAATGCTACAAATGTTGAGAGAAAGGGTATTATATAAGACAATGTACTGAAACGATAGTACTTGAGGGTAATCAACATCATCATCCACAAAAGCCAAAATAGAAAGGCAAAGATTATGTCCGCACTACCACTGAAGTAGAGAAAAATAATGAAGTCATACAATGTAAAGTTATTATTCACTCAATAATGGATGAAGGGTTATTTGATTTTGTTTCTACGCATTCCTTTATATCATTAATTTTTCCTAGAACTATTGAATATAATCTCTGAATCCTTCAAGTAGATATATTCATAAAAAAACCTAGTGGTGAAATAATTAGAACCCATGTGTTGGACTCTTCTCATATAGCGGTATGTGGTAATATTCATCCAACGAATCTCATAACACTTTCCATGGTGGAATTAAAAGATGTGATTGGGATGGATTGTCTTTCATTATACAAAGAACATATCAACTGTAAGGAAAAGTAAATATCTTTTCATATTCCGAATTAACCAATGATCCTATACAAATTCAAGGAAGATAATTAATCTTCTTTCAAAAATACTTCTATGGTGTGGTTGTTTATTCCCTATGAAGAAGTGTAACTTTCTCAAATTCTTGAGTCAAAGGAAGTTATCAACCTAGTGTAAAATCCCATCATGATAGAATACATTGATGTATTTACTAAAGAGTTACCGAGAAATCCCCCATATCGTGAGGTAGAGTTCTCAATAATACTCATTCATAGATATAATTCTATCTCAAAGTGTACTTATAGGATGGCTCCTATCAAATTGGAGGAGTTAAAGAAGAAGCTTCCAGAAGATTTAAACATAGGGTTATGATGCCCTTGTGCATTACCTTGGGGTGTTCCAGTGCTCTTTGTTAAGAAGAAGTATAAATCAATGAAGTTGTGTATTCATTATTGGAAATTCAACAAGGTATACATAAAGAACAAGTATCCTCTTTCAAGGATTGATGACATGTTTGATTAGCTATTAGGAGCTGATCACTTATCAAAGGTTGATCTCTATTTTGGATGTCATCAACTAACAGTGAATAATAATGATATTTAGAAGACTTCCTTTTGTACAAGGTAAGGGAACTACGTGTTTCTAGTGATTCCCTTCATACATACTATGTCCCAACAAATCATCATAGATTTTATGAATAGAGTCTTTTGACATTACCTTGATTTTTTTGCGTAGTTTTTATCAATGATATTATAATATACTCTAGGAGAAATGAGGAACATGAAAAACATTTAATTATTGTGGTGGAAACATTGAGGAAGATGAATTTGTACACCATGTTTCGAAAGAGAAACTATTGGATATAGAACGTCACATTCTTGGGACATCAGATCAAAAGTGAAGAAATTTTTATAGACCCTTCTAAAACAAAGAAAATTGGGGAATGTCATAGAACCTCGAGTGTCATAAAAATATATAGTTTTCTTGGCATAGTATGGTACTATATTTTTTTTACAAAGTTACCACAATTATCAAGACTACTAACTAAGTTAATGAGGAATGGGGTAAAGTATATCTCTATGGAGGAATGTAAGGAAATCTTCAAGGAGCTAAAGGGATGTCTAAACACGACACCTGTACAACATTACCGAGAATTGGATAAGGATTTGGTATATATATATATTGATGATTCAAAGAAAGGATTGAGGTGTGTAATCTTGAAAAATGATAATGTGATATCCTATTCCTTACTAATCTTGGAGAAACGTGAGTATAACTACACGAAACATGATATGGAGCTAGAATCTGTGATTTTTTGCATTGAAAATATGGCAAAACTATCTCTATAGTGAGATGTGTGACATATATACTGATCAAAATATCTTAAAGTATATATTCACACAAAATTAAACAAACATGATTCAAATGAGATGTTTAGAGATAATCAAAGACTATGATTTCTCTATTCACTGTTGTTCCAAAAAGGTGAACAAGGTAGATAATGCTCTTAGCAGAAAGTAATCTTCTACTCTATCCAAGTTGTGGATTGAGAAAGATTATATCTTAATGGATATTCAAAGGATGAATTTTGAAATCATAATGGAAGGGAATACATCCAACATTTCCAAAATTATTTCCCAACCATCTATCCAATAGATGATTAATGATGCACCATGTGATGATCTGATGTTACACAAAAGTGAATGAAACAATGGAAGGGACCCTGTATGATTTCCATATCAATGACAGTGGTGTGATTTGGTTTGGAAAAAGGCTTTGTGTGAATTCATATCCTGGTATAAAGATGGAGATATTGGATAATTTATATAGCTCAAATTTCTCTATCTATCATGGGAGTACCAAGATTTACAATGATATCTAAGAATACTTACGGTGAAATAACATGAAGAAGACGATTGAAGAGTATATCTCAAGGTGTTCGATATGTTTGAAAGTTAAAACTGAGTGATCGAAGTCCAATTTGGTGATACAACAATTCACTATAACCATATTGAAATGGGTAAATGTTTTTATGGACTTTGTCATGTGTCTCCCAAATACATCAAAGGTAAATAACACGATATGGGTTGCAGTGTACCAACTCACCAGGACTGCCCACATTATAACTATTCAGGAAGATCTATCACTTGAACAAATTTCTATGATATATGTGAAGGAATTGATGAGACTGCACATGGTTCTACATTCATATGTCTCTGATCAAGTCCCATGGTTCATATCTACATTATGGAAGAGTATTTAACATGATTTGAGTACTAAATTAAATTTTAGGATGACCTCTCACCCCCAAACAGATGTCCAATCTGAAAGGACTATTCAGAAACTTGAAAATATAAAAGTTCATGCTCTTTATAATTCAAAGGTGGATAATATCAACATATCCCATTGGACGACTTCTCATAAAACAATATCTTCCACTAGAGTATTTAGATGGCTCCATATGAAGCTCTGTATATAAAGTGATTTATAACTTCAACATACATGGATTAAGTTGGAGAAATAATTTTAGTAGGAGTTGATCTTATGTAAGAGAATAACGAGAAGGTTCAAACCATCTAGAAACATATCAAATCATATAAATGTTAGAAAAAGATCCATGATGACAACTATTGAAGGGACTTGTAGTTTGATGTCGGAGATAAAGTCTTCCTAAGAACATCAACATAGAATAGAGTCATGTGATTTGGGAAGAAAGGGAATATAAGCCCAAGGTACATTAGACCCTTTGAGATCATTGTTTATATTAGATTCCTGACCTTTCAGCTTAAACTTCCACTGAACATGTCTCAAGTTCATGATTATTCCATTAATCACTACAGTGGAAGTGCATACCATATCCCTCACATGTATTGAACTCATAGGTGGTACAACTGGAAGATGATATCTCTTACGAGGAGTACATATTAAAGATTTTGTACCAGATTGATAAGGTTCTATGAAACAAGAAAATCCACCTTTTAAAATTGTTGTTGTGGAAGTGTAAGTATTAAAAGCGAAACTTTTGGACTAGAGGAGGTGATGAAGGAGAAGTACCCTCATCTTTTTATGTAAAATTTTATGGATGAAATTTTAGATGGGGGAAGAATGTAATGACCCAAACAATTATCAATGGAATTTATCTCTTCTTATAGTAATTTCATACAGTATAAATCACATGAAATAATGTATATACCATAATAAATACATTATAAACAATGAATTAATGAAATAAAATGTATTTCTAGTTGTTAGGGATCCAATAACGATAAAACAGTAACTTGAACTTATGAATAGTAATTTGAAACATATGAATAGTAAATTGGCTAAATGAATATTAGCCTCACCCATGAAATTATAAATAATATTTATTTATCTAATAAATAAAAAAATGATATAATTATATGATATTATATATAACTATTTTTTTAAAAGAATTATTAATTTATTGTTGGAATTTTTGTAAGTCATATATAATTAATTACTATTTTATGATTAATTTTACAATTTAAAAGAAAATTTATTTTCATAAAATGTTTTCATAAATTTTTATTTTTATGTCTTATGATTTTAAAATAATTTATGAGAACTTAATTAATTTTTTAAAGGGTTTAAAAATCAGTTCAAATTTTAGAATTTGTATTTTATAAGTAAATTATGATTTTAATTAACAATTAAATTACTAATATTTAGAAATTTTTTATCAAATTGAGTTCCTTTTTTAATTTTACATGTCAAAAAATATTTGGGTGAATTTTTTACAATTTTTTTAAAATACATGAAATTTTAGTGAATAGTAAAATACATTATTTTATGGTATATATACATTATAAGTTAAATAAACTATTTCTTGAGTCATGGATGATATAATAACCATTGGTTCAAACAAAAATGATCTAATTACTGTATTTGTTCTCAATAATTAATAATATTTTGTGTATTGAGAAAAATAATCAACTAATGGATTAAATAATGAAAAAACACCCCTCTCCTCCAATATAAATACCACCCTCACCCCTTTTCCCCTCACACCTATCATGCTCAAATTATTTTACACAATTCTTTGAAAAATAGTCCCAAACCCCTCTACCATTTTTGAGAGATCATAGTATCATCAATGGGAAAAAACCTTTTCTTAAGGAGGTTCTTAAGAAGGATAGATTTAATAGGTAAAATCCTCTTTTTCTTTTAATTTCATTTCAATTTCATTTCATTTATTCTCTTTTCGTGAACCTTATCTTTTAAAAAAGGAATGAAAAATCTGGTATGTATGATATACTATAATTATATCATGTTAATTTAAGATTCATCATCAAAATCATTTATCTCTCTCTCTCTCTCTCTTATTCTAGAAATGAAATAGCTACCCGTGATGTGTTAATTTACCGACATAATGGGTGATGCTCTTTCATTTTACATTAAAGCCTCCAAGGATGATAATAAAACCATTAAATTGTTTAAAACATATTCAAATTTTTTTTAACCCATTTAATGTTTTTTATGTAACATTTATGGATAATACTAAATTATAATTCAAAATGAATGCATTGTGATAAAAAAACCTGCCATAATTAACCTAAAACAATCATCAGTCATTTTAATCTAATGATCATCATCATATCATATAAAAAAATTATTTATAAGATCATTTAAACTTATTTAGGATCATTAATAGCATATAATAATAATTATGGATATTTATCATCATTTTAAAAGAACTTCCATTTGATGTACACAAGTAAATAATCAAGAAAACTATGAAGATGAACCCTCCCAAACGATGAAATTAAACTATATAAATCATTGAAAATATCATAAATGAACATAATAAGAAAATAATGAATAAAAATCATGTATAAAAGGTTCTTTAATATTAATTAATTAATCGAATTTTATTATGAAGTATATTAAAGTGAATATTTCATTCAGAGATAAGGTTAGGAGAATTATCGAAACCAACTCTCTTTCTTTGTAATTTCCCCCTTTCACCCCATTTTCAGTATGTATATTCCATAAATATAATTTATTCATAATAATATTATCATTTCTAGGATATACATGTTTTCTACTTGATTTTATGACAAACATAGTGTTTTCAAAAACAAATCTTCTTAAAAAATCACAACTTTTACTTCTTGAGATTGTCTTTTCTTCACTCAAAGTTAATAATTATTATATCATGTATGGTATTCCATATTTCATTAAAGAACCCAATTTTTATGAATAAATTATTATGAAATGAAAATCATACATTTCAATGGTTTATTTTATATTCATTATAGATATATGTTCTATGTGGAATGCATGATAATGTAATTTTTTTTATGTGACGGGTGCGCCCAGAATTATATATTGCAATGTAAATGTTATGATGTGACATGTGTTCCTGGAATTATGTAACACTCTAATTAACTGGGTAATGTGATGTATCTCATAAGAATAGTGAAATATGCTTGAAAATGAGTCTATATTTGTTCACAAATATGTGTGGATGTTGACCACTAAGGCATGATGATTCATTTTTATGCATTTCCACATTCCAAGACATTTTCTAATGACTTATGTCATGATTATTATGTTATGCCTATGTTTTGATGACAATGATTATTCACACCCAATTTTATATTATTTCAGGTTGTTATCTATCCTACTACTAGGATTTTAGCTCACACCTTTTTGATGTATATCCTAAGGTGATTATCAATACTAAGGAGAATGTGAAACCCCTATGATTCTTGAGAAGAAGTAATTAAATAAATGATTATGTTTTAGTTTGTAAAAGTTTTTTATCATCCAAATTTGACCAAGACACTAAAACATTGGACATTGGTTGTGTAACTCTTTTATTTTTTCCATCTTTAAAATGCTTTAATAAAAATGTAATAAAGGTAGGGTCACTATAATGAGAGATATATACAAAAGATGTAGCCCAAAATCCTCCAAAAAACAACAATTTGAAACATTTAGAGGAGGGAAAGACTATTTTTGGGGAGAATATAACACACTCAGTTTCAGGAAAGTAGCCTTTTTATTATTTATTTAGAAGTTATATAATACTTGGGATGAGTTTTTGGAGTTTCTAGTTGGTTTTTTTGTTTTTATAATGGGTTTTAAGGGTTCATTATTTGATCATGATTCAGGAAAACCCTGAAATTTCACATGGAAATCATGAAAATTGTGTTGGGAGTCACAAGGCAGGAACAGGGTTGCCACAAATTTTAGATAAATCTTGTGGATTCTCATGTGAAACAATGGGATATGGGAGTTATTTAGATATCAGAAGTGGTTGTTGCATAGATTTCAAAACCATATTACACAACCTTATAGATCCTTGGTTGGATATATAGTATTATACTCATGATTGGAGTGTGGTATTCTAAAACATGCTTCATATTCATAAGTCACAAGTTTGGAGATAGTAACATATGTATGGATAGTTCATGGGTTGAAAAAATATGTGGCCTTACCATACAACATACATTAAATTCTCTAAATATTATATATTAACATGGATTAAGGATATGAAACTATCATTTTATCTTATTATCATGTTATTTAAAACCCCTCTACCCTAGGTTCTCTGGGTGATTCCTTTTCATCTAGAATCTTGTTTTGATGAATTTATGTGCTTCGAATCTCCAGAATCAATGGTAAGTCCCTATTATCTCTATTTATTATTAGATATAATAATCTTCTATATCATTTAAAGTTAGATATATTATGTTATATATATATATTTATGATTCATTATGTGTTTTAATGATATAATTCTAGGACATAATAATGGGAATGATTTTATAGACATGATCTAGAGATTTTCTTATTTATTAACATTAATGATTTATATGAAGGTAGATTCTCTCAATTGTCCAATCATTCTATAACATGTTGGGTTAGTATGATTTAATATTTTCCTTGGATATAAAATGAAATTTAAGAATTAATTCTTAAAGGTATCCCTTTTTTTTATAAATTTGGAATTTCATAATTTGAATGGATATTGGAAAACAACATTGTTTTATAATTTTAAATTATGGGTTTAAAATTACTTCTTGGTTTGGTATAAGTGATATGTTCAATGAAATGTTTTATATGGAAGTAATTATTTATGTGAAATCAATTGAAATCGTATATGGACATTGTATACATGGATGACATGAGTTTATTTCAACTATATGTGACCTTGAATAAGGTTCGTGCACCATTGGGTCACCTGGAGATTGGTCACCTAATGATGACTTGGTAGATTAGTGAGTAACTACTAATGAGTATGGAATAACCACTAGGAATGAATTTTTGTTTGTCTGTAACATGGATGGGTATGCCAAGTGAATATAAATAATCTACAAATTTATCTAGTTCAATTTTTTTCTCAGACTATATTTCAAGTGATAAAGTTTTTTGAGTTTCTTACCCCATGTCTCTCTTTGTTATAAAATTATATTTTATAACGTGATCTAATGAGATATTGTTTGAGTGGCATGCATTTGGAAGACATTATGGGTTTCTTATATATTAATATAATCACCACCTACTTGGGTACTTTTTTGTGTTTGCAGATATTGTTTATCAAGACACTGCAAAAGGGAAAGGTATATTAATTATCCAGTGATTCATCTTAACACCTTGGGAAGGGAATATGAAGTTGTACATTACAGCTAGTTTAGTTGATGATGGGGATGATTCCACTTAGTGTGATAAGGAAATTTTTTCTATTATCCCTTTTTGAATGAAATCAATTACTTCCATTATTACTCTGATATTGTTTTCCATTTGAGTTGTATTATATATACTCATGCATAATATAGTTGATATTTTTTGTATATTTTGTGTCAAGAGGTTATTTTATATCTAAAGTGAATCTTTCCCATGAATTTTATATTAATATATTTTCATTTATTTCCCGCCATTTGTGTCATAGGTATGTCACCAATGGTGAGTATAACCTATGACCCAACCCATGCCATTGGGTTGGTGAGGGATGTTATAAGGAATAGAGAAAAGATAAGTCTGTCTGGGTTTGATGATCTAGAGAAGGGATCAAGGATGAGGCTGGTAGGGAGAGTAGGGATGACTCATTGTTGTTGGGACTGTTTACAAAAAATATATAAAATATATTATTTAACTACATTTTCAAAAGCAGTAGTAACCAAAATGTGACTGACAACATTTAAAAAAAATGTAACATTAGTTGATGGGTACTATAGATGAAATTAAAAAAATCATTAAATTGTAATTTACCACTATTGTAATAGACATAGGAAAAAAATATAATTAAATTTTTTTAATAACATTTGTATAATTAAATAAAGGAATTGTTAGATACAATTTCCAAAAAATATATATATAAAATATAATTTACAATGATTTAAAAAACATAGATAAATAAAATTTAATTACTATCATTTTCTAAAATGAATTTAAATGACTCAATAGAAAAATTTATAAACATAACTAATTTACCACCCCACATTTACCTACACTTTTTAGAAATAAAGGTGAATTTATTATATAAGTTTTTAATGTAGCTAATTTATTATGATGTTGCGTAATTAGTTTTTTATTATAGTGTAAAACTTTTATGCTCATTGTATATAGTGTATTTGAGGATATAAAAATCATGTAATATAAAAACTCTATTGTTAATAACGATTTGGATAATTTGAAATTGTTTTTTTGGGTATGTATTATACCACATTGAATTGGTCTTGAACTGGAAGAAAATAAATTAACCTAAAATTTTCAATTCTCTAGTTGAGTATTAATATTTTATATCTTAAAATTTATCCAAGGAAGAAATTTATTTCTATTATGAGAACCTTGATGTTCTATAATGATGTTATTAAAAATATATCCTAATACTAGGATAACATTTTTTTGATGAAATACATTGAATGCTTTATTACCATGTTCTTGATTCTCAAAATCGCATGATAATTTATTTCAAAAATTTCACACTTGTAAATCTATAATATGAGGGGTTATGAGGAAAGATCTTATAGATGGAATTACACATGTTTCCAATTAATTGGATATTCTATTAAGGAAACTTGTGTAATGATCATTATATATTATGACTATTATTAATGTATGATATGAATCACATAATTTTATGTATTGACTAGAACTGTGATGATTTTTTTGTGGTATGTATGATTTGTTGTGTATGTCACAAATTACATATCATTGATGAATATGTTGGGAAATTATTTTCCCCATATAGGATCAGAAGATTATATCTCAGTCCCTTTCATTGAAACTGAATTTTCAAACTAAAATCCATGTCCATGGAGATTGGTGAGTTCATTTCTAGATATTAAAGGAACATATATCGAGCACAATGTTTTATTACATGTTTATACAACCATCTTTATCAGAGATATTGAGACAAAGCGATTATATTTCATAGATATCTCTAATATGTGGTTGTTGTCATTGTGAAATTATCTAATTTCCTTATGTGTTCCTTAACGTGTTGCAATAAATTAATCTTGATCTTTAATAAATCCAACCAAATGTCCCTAAAAAGATTCTTGAGGGTCACACACATAATGTATTCATCCTATTAAACTATTTTTCAATTTAAATATATATATATATATATATATAATCAATATTGAGTAATAATATTTATTCAGGATATTTTATTTGAAGGAAAATATTTATTTACTAGTCATATTCAAGATGGAATATATATATATATATTCAAGGTATATTAAAAAATTATTTATTTATAATATTTTAATATTTCATATTTTTATATGTATTATATTATTGATAATTTATAAAATAATATTTATTTTTAATAAATATTTACTTAATTATATGATCACGATGATAAATATTTATTCCCATAAGCACGAATATAATATTTATTTGTATCTTCTTTTTTATTTTCCTGGGAAAAAAATTATTATTGAATAAATTATTATTTAGTTTCAGTAATATTAAATAAATATTTATTATCTATAGGATTGAATATAATATTTATTTATCTATGGTTTCATTCATAAGTAATTAAAAAATATTTATTATTAAATGTTTTTTATTAGATGATTGAATATTAAAATAATTTCTTATTTGAAAGACTAAAAAATATAATTTTATTTATTTTTGAAATAAATAATATTTAAATATAATTTGTGGTTTGGTAAATGCATAGGATGGTGGATGGGTTCAATTCATCTACTTATAATATAAAAAATGTAATCTTTAATATAGTTTAAATAAGTATAAAATTATATATTTATAAAATTGAATTTATTTGTGCATGTGAGTGTGTGAAAATATATATTATATAATAATAATAATAATAATAGTTATAATAATAATAATAATTATTATTATCTTATAGAATATGTTAGGTATAAATTTTTTCCAACGGTCTTTTTGAAATTATCAATATTAAAACTGTAGCACAATATATATTAAGACTTGTGTCATTTTAGAGAAGTGGTGGATTTTATTTCTATTGTGAATGATGAGTCCCCTCCATAGAGAGTTTTATCAAGAATAATGATCCATTATATGTTTTATCTCAAGATGAAAAAAATTATTCAACCACCATCTAACCTCTATAAATTAAGAGAACAAGATGTCCAATTCTTTTATCCTGAAAGATTAAAATCTGATCATAGAGAATAAATTAATATGATTAAATCATTCACTCGAGCTCCCAACATTCCTTTGGACTCATTAGAAGATTGAGGATAATGAGTGGATCCCCACAAGAGGGAATTTATTTTGTATTGTCTCGGTGTAATGATGGTATAACTCAAATGAGGTTGGATCAATCAATATTTTCATCAATGAAAGATCTCAAGATTGAGGTATTTTTCTTGTTATTAAATGAATTATAAAATTAAGGTGAAAAATCCCCCCTCTTGGTTTAGGGATTCTAGGTAATGTATCATCAATTATATTAATTATATATAATGATTATTCATCATGTTATTTTTTATTATTCAATGAGTTCAATAAAATTCAAGTTGGGAATTACACCCACCACCACTTTTTCTATGCTTGTAACCTTCACTTTTAAATTATGTGGTAACGATAATAAATCATATAGTTCATTTTTATTTAGTGGGAATAAATATTTTATAATTTTTCATCATATATTATAGAAAATGTGAAAGATGTATTCATGTGTTCTCTAAAGTTTATATATTTTAATGGTCTTAGGAAAAGTGGATTACCTTGATAGAGAGAGGCTCTAGTATACAACAACTTTCATGATAATTGAAAATTGAGGTCAGGTGGTGAAATCTTAACATATTTATTAAATAAAACTTATTTTTTATGTATAAAAATAATCCAAACATAAAGATATTGAGTGTTTTTCACAACCCCTATTTAATTATGTTCAAAGGAATAAAATTATGAAATTTTAATAAAATAGATTATGAGGGATATTTCGTTGTTATATAACCAAATGGAAGGAGTTATAATTTTTATAAAAATAATCTATATAGGAATTTGGATATATTTGATGTTATTTGTATAAATTTTAATGGAAATCAATAAACATGATCATAGTTTAAAGATAATATTGAAGATCCTAATAGAGATAAATCAAAATAGCCAAGTACATTTCATACTATAGAAATGGAATTTAATTAAGAACATGTGAAATAAAATATCTCAATTAATGAAGGAATAAATAATAATTAAAAACATATTATATGTATTAAAAATCACGGTTTTCAAAAATTACCATTTAAATAAAATGAAATTTTCCATAATTAGATGAATTTGAGAAATTTCCATAACATTATATTAATTTCACGAGTTAAAAAAAAATATTGACTAATATTTACAATAAAATGATTGTACTACTTCCTTTAATGAGGAAATAATAAAACAAATAATAATTAGACTAGGTAGTTATTTTAACATTCTAAATAAAATAATGTGATAGGGAAAATGATTTTTAATAAATAAAATTGATAATAAAAAGTGAAGGATTAAGGATTGATGATTTCTTATTCTATAAATGATATTATGAAATTAAATGTATTGATTTTAATGATAATTTTCCATAATATATTTCCTTTAAGTGATTTTAATCATTCCTATAATAGATGATAAAAAATTACAATACATTCTATATTGATGAGTAATTATATTTTTTTAATAGGAATCATAATTAGGAGGTATACATTGAAAAAGAGTAATATTCATGATGGTGATTAAAAATGAGATTAAATTTTCAAAAAGGTACTTTATGCGCATAAAAAACTCCCAGGTAATTATTTTAGAAGCATTATAGTTTATCAAAGGTAATGTGAGTCATAAGAGTCCATGTGAACAACAATAATCATTTAAATTAAAAGAATAATAAATAATTTTTTTGAATGTTTATGTTGATGAATTTACCTTTTTTGGGAATGAGGTAAAATATTATGGGGAATTTTTAAGAACAATTAAGAAAAACATTAATATTTGTATAAAAAATCAGCTGAAACGTTTTTTTGGTTTTCAAGTGATGCATGTAGAAGGTTTAATATTTCTCTCATAAACAAATTTCACGAGTTATTGAAATTAATTGGGAAATAATAATACAATGATGTATATAATCATAAATAAATTTGGAAAAAAATCCAAAAATGTTGGTGGAAGGTTAGTAGATAAAAAGGTGTTTAGAATTTTGATTTTGAACTTTTTCCCTTAACAAAATCTCAACTGAATAATTATTACGACATCACGTTATATAATTGATTCCAAAGAGAAAAAATGAAATAATATATTATTTTAGAATTAAAGATCTTCCGATATATATATATATATATATATATATATATATATATATATTTCTACGGTGGTGCCTCAGTCAAAGACAAAGGCACAATTTATTGAAAAAAAACAGGTTACAAGAGTCTGAATGATATAAATTTATTACAATCTTTATCATAAAATGGGAGTTAATCACAAGACAAGTCATAATTCCATTTAATGTCCTGTTTGAACTCCTCGTAGGAAAGAACATAAGCAACCATGTTCACTTCACGAAATACGTGAGTGGAAATGTAGGTGATTTTCGAAAGCGAAGCAAGGAAATTCATCCAACGAGAACTAAGCAGCCAGACAAGATACACCAAACCCTTCCAAATATATTGGATAATAGTGGTTGAATCCCTTTCAATCTAATGATTCTTCCAACCCTTTTGTTTGTTCAAATCCACAACAAGTATCACCCCCATAATTTTCACTTCCAGAGACGAGGTCGTACCACAACTACCAAAGAAGTATCCATGACACCTACCAAGATAGTCTCTAAAAATGGCACCACATCCAGTAGGTCCTATGATTCTTTTCGAGGCACCATAAACATTCACATTGAATGTAACATTTTTATATTTTGGAAGTAAATAATTATTAGGAACATGTTTATTGAATTTAGAATATCAATGGATCCTAAAATTTTAAAATTTGGGATGTATTCATAGAAACTGAATAATATTTCAGAAATATTTAGATTTTCGGTGCTAGCTAACTATATACACTAAGTTATTATTGGATAATTTTATTTAGTTTCAAAAATGATAATGTTAATTATGAATATAGATAAATTTATTTAGTATTATAGATATGAGGCTTCCTTTTAAGGTATACAATAATACTGAGTTGCATACATATTAATATTTTATCTGGGTTGGGTAAGCACAATGTGATTTATTATAATATATCAAGCATGTGTTTGGGTTGGGTACTAATATAAGAGGGTGGGGTTATTTCATATAGTTTTGTAAATATCACAACATATGAGAAACATTATCTTACCCATGATATTTATTTTAAGGTAGTGATTAATATTCCCAAGTGTTAGTGATATTATTTTTTCATCCAAAAGTATACCACTTATAATAGCCCATAATTTTCCCAATTAGATATTACATATTTTTATATGAATATTATTTACATAACATTACAAAAATACTCTATAATTTAGAAACATGGAAACATAAACAACTAGTTCATAAAATATCTATACTATGTACCGCTTATTTATTCATAATGAGAACACTTTTTGACATAACATACTTAATACCATTCCTCATATCCTAGTGAAAATAAAACAAAGGGGTGAGATCAAAGCCTAGTTAAGGGTAAAAAAGGGATGTATCAATCATAACATGAGAAAAAGGGTATCAGTACATGAACATAACATTTCAAAATTATACATTTATATTGAAAATCATAACCTTGATTCTTGGAATAAATCCTGGTAGTTCATAAGACATGAATCATAAGGTGATCAAAGAACATGAGATATGATAGAATTATGTCGACATAAGGAATGGAAATTGTTGCATACACAAAAGCATAAAACATTATTTTCATATTAGTAAAGGCTCACTTCCAAGACCATCATATAAGACAAATTCCTCACTAAAATGGGTACACTCCCCATTCTCTCCATGTATTACTAATTCATGTTTAATTCTTATTCCATCCCAATATCATTTTAATGGGTTCACTTCGTGTTCAATCCCAGTATTACTGAACTAAGTTTACTCTTCATTCCATTCTAATCTATCTCATGAAATATAAATCATTACCCAAATTTTTGGTGATATATATAGGTCACTCCAATCAAAAACTTAAGAAAATATATCTCTATTCTTCATGAATATAAATCTATCATCATATCATAACCAATGAATACAAATGGTTTTCATAAACATTTAATCACCACATAACCTATGGAAAAGTAATGTAATTAAGAAATATCATATCATTATAAACATAAATAAATTCATAGAAAGAGTAAGGATGGTATCATTGGTTAATATCCCTAGTAAATCAAAAATAACAACAAATACTATTGTAGTATAGGGAAAATAATTTTTACTGATCACTTGAAATGATTCATAAAGAAAACCTCCTTTCAATTTTAATTTTTTAATGTAATGAAATTAAAAATGAAGAAAATTATCTTTGAAAATAACCTCTTAATCATGTATAATAAGCTTCAAAATATTACGTCTCTATGAAATAGGGGAAATATGATATAGCTATATAAGAAAAAACATTCCTTTTTTACTTCTATAAAAAGAAACATTAAAGAAACATTTTTAAGAAATAACCCCTTACAAATAAAATTGAAGTGAACATTAAAAATAAATTATTGGTATCAGCTATAAATCCACATAAATCATGTGAAAAAAAAAACAAAATGTATGAAAAACTAATTTCACAAATAATCTTAGTATGAAATAATCAATGAAGAATAATTTTAACTCAATTAATGGTAGGTGAGTTAAGAATTCCCTTTCCTTGAATCTTTAATTTTTTTTGTTCACATTAAAAATTCATATATATTAAATATGGATTTATTATACATTTATTTCAAATCCATAATTTTATCATATCATGTATTATTTATTTATAATGTATTATCACCTTTTTGTTGATAAATTATAATAAAAATCATTATTCTGTTGGATAACTGCATCATTTTCCAAACATGTTTCGATTTAACAATCCTAGTCTTTATACTTTTATCTTGTTATTGTAGGACCTCGTAATACCGTAAGAGGATATGGCTGAATTAGGTGTAAAATTTGTCTTTTAAAGAGATGGATCTTGTTACCATATTAGTAGGAACCTGTAAAACTATTTTGATGGAATCATGTAATTATTCATCAATCACATGCATATAGAAAATACAACTATTTTATTTGGTTCACAACTATAGACTAGTGCAAGGACCATATGATGATAGTGTTTTTTTCATTCTAAAATGCACTATTCATCACTAGTTATTATAGAGTACATAAGATCAGACACAATCACTCTATGCTAAGAACAACTCGTTTAGTGGAATTTTAGAGATAGCACACTGGCTCCCTCCAAACACTTCCATCAAGTCCCCTAGCTCACTTACTTGGGAGAAATATTTCTCAGGCTACTGACTTGAAGGTCAGTTTTTTTATATTCACAATTTAAGTCTTTTCCCTTACTAGAATGGACTCTTCTTTAATTGTAGTCCTATATTGATGCACATGAATGAACTATTTACTGAAACCAGATGTTCAACACTACTATTCAGGAAGATCCCAAGTTCCAAAAAATGCCCTTTATGTTCAAAAGAAATTTCATCATTCATGAACCGACTCAGTTTTTTGAAACTTTAAATCATTACAAATCAATAAACTTTCGTGAATTTACCGACCTTCGAAAAATATACAGTCTTTATGAAACATCATTTTTGGATATTCCATAGACTCAATTAGTTAAAATACATTAACTTCACAATAGTAAATGTTGTGAACGATTCTATATTTTCATGTATTTCATGATTAGGTAGACATTTATGAATTCAGATCAAATCACCTTTTCCACCAATTCTCTACAGCTATTCAAATGAAGGGGTGACTTCCTATTTATAAATGTAGCCATTTGTGAAGATCTTAAGATATTAGAAAAAATTTTGTGAACCTATTCAACCATTTTTGTGAAGATCCTTTATTCACGAAGCTCCAATAATATTTTACCCATATGAACACATTCTCATTGCTACATAGATTAACTTTAACTTAATCATGAATTCTAAATGAATCTCATATTTTTTTAAGAGAAACATCTTCCCATCTCACATTTGAAATTCTTCACACCTTATTGAAAACCCAAAAATAAAAAACCCCAACGTTTGTGAAACAAAGACATTGGGAAACTCAATCCTTTACCTTATTTAAAATGTTTAAAACCTGGAAATCCAGCTTTCTAGAAGATTTATTGTTGCTCCAAATTTTGAGATCCAAAATTTTGGAAAACACTAGGAGCTAATGCAAATGTCAATAACAAATACATATACACCATAAGATATCATTCCTTAAAAATTACCTGATCAAACCTAGCGTGGATTGCCAAAAAACACAAAACACACTCTGTTTCTAGTAGTGAAAATCATTGGTTCCAAAACTCCCCCCCTTTGAGTTTCTTGTAAATCTATATAAAAATTTAATAAATAAATATACTCAATAAAAAAAATGATAGGCCTAGAATATCTCATATATATATCTAAATCTATGTTATAAAATCATTGTTTTGAAAACAGAAGTTGGAAATTAGAATTTC
Organism: Viscum album; assembly: GCA_963277665.1. NCBI lineage: Eukaryota > Viridiplantae > Streptophyta > Magnoliopsida > Santalales > Viscaceae > Viscum > Viscum album. Next base: position 992,675,314 of record OY728125.1, read on the forward strand.
ATGCTGCCATAGAACACCAACCAATCCTATAAATCTACAAATCAAACATTGAATTAAATTTTCCACATATCTCCCCCTTTGTAAATAAACCCAAAGAACCAATAAGTTTACTTATAGTACTAGAAAAAATACCCTTGAATCGTATGTCCCCCACAAATCTGCATCAGTTGCACAAATTGATTAATACAACTGAAAAAAAGGGGAGAGATGAACAACTGTAACCTTTTTATGCATTGGGATGTGGAGGAACACTGAGGTTCATTCAATGTTTCTCAAACACATTTTCTTTAAATGGATTATTCAAAATGTTATCCACTTGGTCATCAGTTAAAAAATGATCCATTTTGATAGCACCATGTTAAAAATTTTCTTTGATGAAGTCATATATGATATCAACATCTTTGATATAAGAGTGCTGAACCATATTCTTCATAATATCGATCACATTCATGTTGTCATAGTGGATCACTATCAACTGTTTTACATCATTTCCAATATTATTATATTGGTTCTTCATCCAAATTATCTGAGTGTATGCCTTTATAGTAGATATATACTCTACATTATCAGCACTGAGAGAAATGATTTCTTGTTTCCTGATCAACCATCCCACACAATTTTTCCAATAATGAATTATCCACCACTTTTGGAAATTCTATCCACCAAATCTACATCACAGTCGGTATTAGAAAATACTAATAAATCATTATCACTTCATTCTATAGACTATAAGCTGAAATTTATAGTATCTAATATATACCTCTTGGTTCTTTGAACTGCTTTTAAATGCCACTTGTTTGGATTACATTGAAAGTCAGTTTCAAAGAATATGTAAATAACGATATCTACCCATATAGTAGTCAAGTATTATAAAATCCCAATGAATTTCTTTTATAGGTTGGGATCTGTAGATGTACTGTCCTTGTGTTTTCTATGTTTTGTCCCAACTGAAACATGAGTTGACATTGGTTTGGAGTCATGCATGTTGAATTTTTTTAGCATCTATCTGGCGTAGTTTTTCTAATAAATGAAGGTGTTATCATTATTTTTAACCACCTTTATCCCCAAAAAATATTTGAGTTATTAATTAAGTTAAATTTGAAATTCCTAATTCATGTGATTACAAAATTCTTCCACTTATCCCTTCTTTCTTCATCCAAAAACAATATCATCATCATACACAAGCACCATAAATTGGCATTTCTGAGAATTCATCACTCAGAGATTATGGTAGACACCTTTTCTTTTAAATTAAATCATATTTAGATACACATCTAGTCGAGAATACCAGGCTCGTGGTACCTATTTGTGACCATAGAGAGCATTATTTAGCCTAATAATATTATTCTCATAATATTCAATCAGAAATCCCACTGGTTGCACAATTTATAATTATTCTTCAATAAATCCATTTATGATTTCCATTTGGACATCCACATGATAAATTGTATACCCACTTTGAATTCCCATGTAAAGAAAAATCCCTCTAAACTCTAGTCTAGTTACATAGATTTTTTTAAACAGAAATGCCTTCAATTGTTCTGTAGACATTACATATCAAGTGTTCCTTGTTTCTAATCAAAATTTCATTCTCATAGAATTTGTTTTAAAAAATACACTTTTTTCCAATCTCATTGTGATTTTTGGGTATCTTAGGAAGATCCCATGTCATGTTTTTATCAATATTATCCAGTTCATCATTCATGGCCTTAACTCACGATTCATCCTTCACTAATTCTTCTAATGAGGTTGGTTCCACAATCAAAAAGAAGAAAAAATGCACTTAATTTCGCATCATGCTTTTCTATATAGGTGCGGTCCAATCCCCAATGATGATGGATTGGTCAATTTCTGCACATCTATTTCTCATATGATATTCAAATAATGTTTCTTCAGTAATGGTTTTTTATTTCGATTCTTATTCTAAATCATCATCATTTTTTGTTCCCTTAATATTTTACAAGTCATACACTATTTTTACATTTGAATATGTCCCTTTTACACATTCTTCTGCATCATAATCCATATCAACATATGATCTCCTTGATGTATTTATGGTTTTATCCTCAATGATCTTGACATTATTTCTTTCCAAAAACTTTCTGAGATGATTATTGTAACATTTGTAGGCTTTACTATTCATTTAATATCCATGGAATATTCCCCCACCTGTTGCATCATTATAATCAACTTTATTTCCATATTCGTCTAGGATGAATTAACTACTCCAAAAAATATCAAAATACAGCAAAGATGGCTTAGTTCCATACCATATATCACATGTTTTATTGATTTATCATTTATAAATTCATGCTTTATTATTAGTGTACAACAATACATGAACATCCTATTTCTAGTAATGAAGAGAAACAAAAATCTCTATCATCATAGTTCTAGCCATATTGTTCACCGATAAATTTATGAGTTAAATAAACCCACTTTGTTGGGGGGGGGGGGTTATCACTTTGGACACCTCATTCATTATCCCATGTTTGTAAAGGTAATTTTCAAATTCAATGGATTTGTATTCTCCTCCATTGTAAGATCAGATAATCTTGATTGTGTGGCCAATTTCATTATCATATCTTTGATGATATCTCTTTATAAAATCATGGACATTCCATTTCCTCTTCATAAACATCACAGAATAATTTATACTATAATAATTAGTAAAAATAATGATGTACCTATTTTTATATTTTACATCCACATTCATTGGACTACAATCATATGTGTGGATGATATCATGCATATTTGATTCCATTTTGTTCTTTGGACTATATATACTTCTGAATATCTTTCCTCGGATGCATGTGTCAAATGTATTTTCTCAATAAAAATTCATATTGATAATGTAATAAAAAATCTAAATATTAGATATGTGTTGCATGCTATGTTGATTAATGATACCCAAACTTCAATACCATATGTTGTTTTATTCTTCAATCATTTAAATACAAGTCCTCTATTTACTGTTAACTCATTATAAGTTTCCATCTATGATGAATCATTTCAGGAAAAACATTCTTATATTTACATTGAATGTGCACCCCTGTTGATTAAATAGTACTATTATTCTTGATACATTTATTTGGTTGAAACTCAGGAGTTTCTGACGAAAACCATCAATGAAGCGAACTTTAGATTTCCTTATCTCTTAATTTCATAGTTATGCATTTATATTTCCCTTAACATTTAATTTAACTTTATTTCCAAATATAACTGTTACATCAAAAATTTAAGAAAATTATTCAATAGATCTTCATTTCAAATTATGTGAGATGATCATCCACTCTAAAGAAACAGTGTTCTATTATTCTTTCTAGCTTTGATAGCTCTTTCTTCAAGACTGTCTTTCTCAATGTTTCTTATTTTCCTTCTATAAAATACTTGATTGGGTGGAGGATAAATATGGACCTTCAAAAATATTTTCAATATGAATGGGTTCATCATACTCATATTCCTCATCTAGGGGATAATACCTATTTTCAAGAGTAACATTTCTTGTTGATGTGTATTGACTTGTCTCTGATTTCTATAGCTATTGTTATCACCATTACTATGCCTGTAATTAATAGATTTATGGACAATGTTAGAACTATAAAAGGAATATCCATAGAAAATATTTCTTCTATATAATGAAGTGTATGGGTTTGTTCTCATTTTTTGAGTTTCAGACTCATTCCTATTTATATATCTCTTTTCCACTTCATAGTAAGACATGGCGTGGCCCCAAAATCCATAGAATTTACATTTTATATGAGGAAATATAATATCACTTCCATTCCTCCAAGTGTCCTCTTATTTTGAAATGGAATTCTACCGGTGATCCACTACGGATACCTGAGGAAAATTTTCAGCTCCCTTTTCAATTTGGTTTGAAGATTTCTTTTTTGGGACAATAGGAACCTCTGTGATATGTGAAACATTCTACTTCCCTTTACATTGGCTCATCCCATTTCTATAATTTCACATTTTTTCACCACATACAATTAAAATTTCTTTCATAAATGTTAATCTATAATAATTTTAGGCCTTCTCTACTACTTCAAAACCACCTATAGAACATTCTAACATGTATTCATTTTTATATTTTCCAAACTATAATTAACTCATTCTTTCTTATTTTTTTTTTCAATTTCTAGTTTACTCATTAAGGTGAAATATTCTACATTATATACCAAAACTATCTTATCCTTTTATTCATGTCTTGATATAAGGTCATTGATTACTTTTTCTGTCTCATCAATCCTGATCATAAATCTCACAACCTCTTATGAGAATTCAGTAGTTATTAAATGTTCTTCTGAATATGCTTCCAGTCAAGCAATTTATACTTCATGAAAATCAATATATTCAGATGTCTCTCTTATAACAACTCCCATATTTTTATTTCCATTTCATTGACTGTCAATATCCTCAAGATAACCCTCATGGTTTTCTATGATAACAACAACACCAATCAAATGATTATCTTTATATTTTATTGGTTTGAATTTATCAATTATATCCATCATTGATGCTTTAGGTTTGGATTAAAACTCTCCTTAAACATCATTCACAAATTCATTATCACCACCTTCTTATTTTCATGAAAAGCTAATTTTATGAAATTTATTTCATTATTTGAAGTCTTCCATGTTTGTTAATCACTTTTAAGGCTTCTACATGAATTCTTATTCAATTTATACATCCTCAAATTTCGTTTTGCATAAAGAGAAAATGTTCCCTACTTTACCACATTGAAAAAAAATCCAATGAATGTTTTCCTTCAAATCTAGCATTTTCTTAGTTATATTTATTGGAAAAAAGAGATATAATTTCATCTTCTACATCATCACTAAATCTAGGGATATCATGATTTCCATGGATTTGAATACCATTTATTTTCTTAATCTAATCGATGAATCATCTTGTTTGACTCTCATTTCCTAAGCCACTGGACTACTTAAGATATCATCAAGGGAAATATTAGACAAATCCATTTATTCTAGATCCAAAAATTTTATATTTTACAACGGTGAAGGACTTTTCATAATTTTATTAACGATGTCAATATCCTTAATTTCTTAATCAAGTGGCCAAATAGCTCCAAAAAGTTTAGTTATATGATTAGATAATCCATCTACAATTTCTTCATTATTAATTATAAATCATTGAACTTATTGTGAAAAAATTAATTTTTTTCATAATTTATTATTTATTTCCTTTGTATATATTTTCTAGTTCTCCTGCATGGACATGGATATAGTGAAAGCAATCATTATTAAATAGATTTTATCATATAATATAACTATATTAACATTTTTATCATTGGAATCAACAATAAGAATTTTCTTATCTATATCGGTCATAGAAAGATATTTCACATCATTTAACTGAATATATTAAGATGTGTTATAGTTAAAATATATCCCAAAGCATCACACATATGATATCATTATATAATTCCAAATATAAATGTTTTATTCATCAAAAGTTTTAACTCCTGCAACATTCACTAAATTCATCATAACAACTAATTGAAAATTTAATACCAATAACCTGTATTCTATGATACCACTTGTGTGACCCTAAAACACCCTGAGAGGGTAGGAGGGAATTAGGGTGTTAATTTTTTAAAAAGTGAAATATCGGTAAAAATTGTAAAACCTATCTGATTAAAAAATGAATTAATTAAAAAATAATAAGAAAATAAGACACAATAGTTTTACTTGGTTCACCACTAAGGGGTATTCCAATGATAATACTTATAAATTTTGTCAGTCCTACCTAAATCCAATAAGATTCAATAGTTATTGTGGAATAAAAAAGATCATACACAATCAATACATTTTAGGAACAATACATTTATATGAATTCTTGAGGTAATATACTCCCTACCTTGGAACACTTTCATTGAATCCCCTTATTTCACTACCTTGGTAGAATTCTTCCTTAGTTAACTGACATGAAGGTCACTTCAGTATAATGAGAATTTATGTCCTTTTCCATGATTAGAATGAGTCTCTTCTTGAACCACAGTCCTGAGTTGATTCCCTTGAAATAAATATTTAATAAAACGAGATTATGAAAACTACTATTCCTAAATCTCCTAGCATTCACAAAAAACCCTTGATGTTCAAAAGATATACTATCATTCGCAAACCCACACATTTTCATTAAGCATCCAATATTCACGAAGCAATATGCCTTCATGAAGATCCCATCATTTTAAAATTTCCCAACCTTCTAGGAAGTCATAGTCTTAATGAAACTTCATTTTCTAATATGCCTTAGAATTATTCAGTTCATATCTATTCACTTCTCAAACCATAAACTTGAGAATAATTCATGATTCTTGATGATTACCTGATAATGTATACCTTTGTAAAATAATAATAATTCACCATTTCCTCCAATTCTCTCAATCCTATCAAATGAGGGGTGGATACCTTATTATAAGCTCAAAACACTACAAATATCTCAAACAACCATTATCCTTTTTTTGAACCTCTTCATCAATGTTCACCAAGCTCTTTTATTCATGAATCTCCAATGAAATTTTTCCTGTTCGTGAACCTTCTCATAGTTTCGTATATTAAACTTTATACCATAATGAATTCAAAAAGACTATCATAGTATTTAGAATACCATATTTCAATGGTATATTATTAATTCCCCATTAATTCATGAAAATATAACCTTTATGAAATCAAAACTATTGAAACCCAGTTTCGTAAAACTCAATAATTTATCATATCTATGAAGATTCAAATAAAAAAATACACAATTTTCAATTTGTCGTACATCGTTCTGATTTTGAACTACTATTTTTTTTAAACACTATGAAATTATTCCACCTTAAATAATGAATCTATCTACATTGCATGATATCTTGCATTGTGAACTCCCTGGTCAACCCTAGTGTGTATTGAAAACAAAGAGAAAGTACACTCAATTTCAAGCTGTCAAAGGCCTTGGTTCCAATAGGTATCATCATTTACGTAATGATAATAATATTATAAGAATAATATATAATATATATATTCAAATTTATAATCATTCATAGAAAGTAGAAATAGAAAAATTAATTACACCATTCATGGATACGACAGACCGTACGTACACATCAACACTATTTTCATTTTTCAATTGATGGAATGAAAGAAAAGATAAATAATAATTCATATTTCATGAATAAATTTTATATCATATATATCATATGTATATATATTAATTAAAAAATCCTAATACCATTCAATAATATATTTTAATTGAAAATAATTTATATCTCTATGTGGATACGGTGAGCCACACACACACAAATGAGCGATATTTTCAGTTCATTTTTTATGGGAAAGAGGGTGTATAATGTTTTTTTAATAGTCATAATAAAATATAAAAATATTAATGATACTAAATTTATTATTTTATAATTATGAAAATATATTTATAAGGTTACGGTAGAGTACAAAATGAAATTGATTGGTTAGAGAAATTACCACTTCTTCGAAACATTTCCTTTTGATCACCTCTAAAGGGCTCTAGGATTGGTGTTTTGAGAAGACCAAAATATCTAGAATGGCAATACAATAGTTGAAAATAGAATATGGTAGAGAATTTTTTGATATATAATGATTAGGTTGGATAAGTAAGTGATGGTAGATCTTCCCTTTTATAATGAGGTGAGGGGCACTTTTGGAATTTCTCAAAAGAATAAATTATAATAAATTCATTTTCTATCCATGTTCCACAAAATAGAAATTAATTCAGTGATAATATAATATATGGATTTAATATCATCAAATAATATAATTTATACATGTTCTGGTCTTATTTTAAACAATATAATTTTTAACCCTTAATTATACAATTTTAATTTTAACAATGATAATAACTATTTCAATATTAAAAGTCACCAATGTTAACTTATAAACTATCAATTGGAGAATAAATTTAAAATTAATGATTTTTAAGAACATAAAATATCCCATTTGTACTTATTTAATATTTATATTATTTTTAAATAATTTAATAAAATATCATTTTCATAAAATATCAGTAATGTCAATTTTTTAAACTATTGATTACATTGAATTTATAAAAATCATGAAAAAGATATACTTGGAAAAAATATTTTACTACACACCCAATATGTCATAATCATTTATAAATTTTTTTATCAAATTTATTAATTATAATTATATTTATTTTAATATTTTTAATATCATTTATTTTATTTTTCATTTAATTTAATAAATAACGCATCAACATTGTGTATAAATTTAACGTTACTATTTAATTATTAAAAATTAAAAATAAATTACCATAATTAAGATAAATAATTTATATTTATAAATAATATTTGTAGTCAACAATATTTTTAGGTTAACTCCATATTAAAAATATTAAATTTTCTAAAAACAAGATTGTGATACTTTTTCACTTTCATTGATTTCAATAATATTTAAGACATTATTAAGGAAAAGTGTCTATTAAATATCTCAATTATGAACCGTAATTTTTAATGACTGAATATAATTCATCCAATAAGAAATATAATGAATAAATATAGCCTTATCATTTATTTTTAATTTATATTAATTGGTTTTACCCTTTACCAAGGTAATAAATTTTACCAAATTAACTATTCAATTAACAAAAAATAGAAGGTGTATAAATAAAAAAACTGAAACTAAAATAAAAAAATATATAAATCATTTTATTTAATTTTATACTCATAATTTTATAATATTATTTAAAATTAAACCGAAAAATTTCAATGAAAACCCGTTTTTCAGAAAAATACCCTTTTAAAACAGAAAAAGTTGTTTGACTAAATTCAAGTATAAAATCTATTTAAAAAAGATAATTGTATTATTTTAAATAAAAATGAACTAATAAAAATATAAAACGAATTAAAATCATAAATATACGTTCATTTTTTAAAAAATATATACTTTTCAATGTAAATCAATATTTTTCACTATTCATTGAAGAATTATTATTTTCAATAAATTCTCAAAAATACATCCTAGGATAATTTTGACATGATGAAAATGAAAAAGAAATAAATATATTTAGTTAAATTTTCTAAAACATCCATAAATTAATTATAATATTCATTCATGAAAAAATGAAAACCCATTTTTGAAGAAAATATTTTTTTGATGATTAAAAATACTTTATTATATTATTAATTTAAAATAACTTTAAAATAAATTAAAATTGAGTTGGTAATTTTTATGTTTTTCATAAATAATTTATTATAATTCATTCCAACCAATTTCAAATAAAATTTAAAATAGACATATAATATTTTAATATTGTTTCTTGGATCAATTAAACTCACTATTGTTGGATATTAATGCTATTAAATTATTTAATGAAAAAATATTTCATGGAAATTTCATGGTTTTACATCACTTATATCAATCATAAAATATTCATGTTTATTTTATTATAGTGATATTTAAATCCTTAATAAAAAATAGAGTTTTGATATATTCAATCATTTGAATTTTAAATAATATAAATTCTTCTGAAATGAAATTTCATTGTAGATACTTTAATTAAAAAACCCAGGATGGTGTTTTTCTATAATCAAAGGTTGGTATGTGTATTATAATGAACTAATAAGAGTTATATCTTGATTTATATAAGTATTAGGGTCATATAGTCTTGAAACCATTGACTTTCACTTATACTTTGATAGACATATTGAATGGAGGTCACAATTTTTATTATAAATGTTAGGATTTTCATCACATAATATATTTTTGGGATTAGATAAATTAATAGAAACTATATATTAGTTTTATTTTGTATTTCAATTAATTAATTCTAGATTTATTGGGTTTGTATAAAGAGGTTATGTGAGGCTTCTAATGTTCTATATAGGCGGTTCATTCTTGATTAACTAATATATAACATAATATTCAATCACACTTTTCATGTCCATTAATGGAAAGGGATTTCTATAAATTTCATTCTAGATTCCTTAATAACATATAAGTAATGTAAGAACACTGAAGGATCATGTGTATTATGTTACTATTACCCAATATATAGTGGAAATGTGATTACATTACCAAGGATTGTGTGATTAATTTTCTGAGGACACAAAAGGGTTGATATATATTATTAGTATTTTTTTGGATCGATAAATAAAAATTTAAAATAATTCAATCAAAAAAAATATCCCCCAATTATGATATATATAAATGTACTATTTATTTTTTATAAAACACACAAAAAATGAAGAACAAAATTAAACAAAAAATATAAAATAATAGGTTATATTACTCACATCGTTATCAATTATAACCCACAATGAATCACACCAAGATGAAACATATGGTAGTAAAAAAAATGGATACATATTTATTTTCTATTTTAAATAGTGGAATGAGATAATATCTTTTATACTAGCTTCTATGACCCAAAAAAATCAAACATAATGAAAACATTTATTAAAAAAATAAGATAAAAATAAAAAGGTATGTAGAGATAGAGTTACCCCCCATGAGGAACATCATTTTCATTATAAAATTAAAAAAATGGGAGTGGGTTATCCAAAATATATTTATTGATGTGTCCTATGTGTTTTGAACAACCAAATACATGTTTTTCTTGTGATCATTTTCATCAAGTGTCTTTGAGGTCCCCTTGAGAAGGATTTGGGGTGTTCACCCCATGTATGCTGATAACCTCCTGCAAGGTAGGGGTGGAAAAAGGTAAGGGATATATTCCTCTAAGTATTAAAGTTTTATGGTTCCCAATAAATCCTATTTTTCATAATTGGTATTGGATTCTCATATTTGATGTTATTAATAATTTGTACATGGTCATTCATCTCAATACCAACTCCATTATTCAAATCTACGAGATTCTAAACTATATCCCTTATCCCTTCTTCCAAACGAATACATTTTTCATAGCCTCTTATACTCAATAATACATGTAATATTTTATAAGTAATTAATATTTATTATTAATATAGTGGTTATTAGTTTTCATTTAAGTAATAAGAAATAAAAATAGAATTAATTAAAAGATAAAAATATTCCGCTCGTGTTATTGTGATTAAAGTTCCACTTTTTTTGAAATGTAAAAGTAAACATTCCTTGAGAGAGTTAGGTAAAAGGGAAAATTTTTACAAATCCATTATAAAATTATTGGATTTTGTTATTATTTTACATAAGGATAGATTAAAACAATGTGAGGTTAGGAAATTTAGATTCTTTTGATTTCTATTTTATAACTTCTTCTATTATTTCCATCTTCCGCATTTTGATTTCATCAATATATTCTATTTTCATCAAAATCAGAAAAATATTAATTAATAATCTATAAGAAGCTAAATATTATTATTCATATGGTTTCAATTATTCTTATTACCTATAGTTCCAATGATAGTTTCTTTTTTCAGTTTAACCAAATAGAATTTTGTATGTGTTCTTGCACATATAATTTCCTATATGTATTTTAGGGGTTAAAATTAATTAATAAAAATAGGAATGAATGAGTGAAAAATTAAATGTGGAAACTATATAACTTAATATAATCTCTTCAAATTGCACAAAATCTTATTGTATGATGTTCATAATCGCTTAAAAATTACATTTTTAAACACATAATATTGCAACATAGGGTTTAACTCTTTATTGTCTCCTTAGGAATCTCAAAACACATAATGATACACATTTTATAATTCATATTTATAGAATTTGTATATGAAATCATGGAAATAGTGGATTTGGGATGTAATTTTAAGGAAATTATTGTGATATATATATATATATATTCTGTTCATAATAATAATAAATTATAACTAATAAGTTTACTAGTCTCATTTTGTCATTATTATAGATGAATTAATCTTAATATATTTTTTCACAATGTAATTATTTAATAATATCATGTTTCTTCTTTAAATATGATAATTAGTGCACTAATTTCACTAGCACACTAACTACTAGTTTCTATGTAAATAGGCTTACACATAGGAGGACCTAACATTACAAAAAAAATATTTCATCATGTTTGATAAATATTCATTACATATCATTACAATAAATTCCAAAACAATAAATGATTAATGAATTTAGAAACATGGATATATAAAGAACTAGTACATAAAACATCTAAATAATGTCCCACTGAGTTCAACAAAACTAACACCCTTCTTATATATATCATGCTTAAAACCATTATACACATCCTATAAAAAAGGAAACATAATTATGTGTGAGAATAGATACATATAATATGTAAAAAAGGAATATATATATGAAAAGTTATGAATAAAAAGAGTAGAATGGTATGAAAACTTGATAATAACAATTTAAAACCATACTAAAAAATTCATAAATCATAATAATGATTCATGGAAAAAATATTTTTAAAGAATAATACAAGATTCCAAATGGAATCAAAGAACATGTGGCATAAGAAGATAAAATTGGTATAAGATCATTTCAAAAAGGATTGGAGTAAATTTTGGTATAGTCTTAATCAATGAAATCTTATATAAAGTCTATCTACTAATACTTTCATAACATTTTTGTCATAGTATAAAAACCAATGTACCAATTTTGGGTTTGGTATTACCTCTCATGTACCCTTTATACCCAATAAACATTAACATTTACCCAATTAATTAGAGGTCTTTAATGGACCCATTTATCATGTAATCATAATATATAAATTTTTATTCCACAAGATCATGAAGAAAATATCATTTCTTCATAGCTAGACTAATATAAAAGAAAACAAGTTTCATCATATTCATAAACCTCCTTATGAAATAATAAGGATTGTATCATAGGATTATATATCCTTTAAAACTTATGTAACATCAAAGGATGTTATCATTGTTGAAAAATGACTTTAAAAGATCAATGGAATACTTTTTTGAGGAAGACACCCTTTTATTTTGATATCGCTTAGTTAAAATCTAAAATTTTCAAAATATTAAGGTAGAACATTTATTTTAAAATAAAAATGGAAATTTTTTAGGTAATATTTAATTAATATATTAATAATGATGGTGGGATAACTATTTATGTTATATAGGTTTAAAAAATATTTCATTCACATTTTTGAAAAATAGTTAAAACTACCTCATTTGGAAAATGACAAGAATATTCCTTTAAAACATTTCATATAAAGTAAAAAAATTTAATTTTTTTTAAAAAATCAATTAGAAATATTAAAAACAATATTTTACACATTTATATTAAAATATACACATGGAAGAATATTTTTTTGACAATATAGTAAACAAAGATAGTTTAAATTAAAAACATTATTTTCAGACCATTGTGTACCTAGATAGATAAAAAAGAATGGAAAAATTTTAATTTATATAAATATATATACGTGAAGAAAATTCATAACAATTTTTAGGGATAGATCATATATTTTCATAATAAAAAATCGGATCATTAACAATCTAGATAAAAAGTTATATTATAAAATAAAACCATAATCTCACATAGGATTTATTTGTAATATGTCTAATCTAGTACATAATAAATTTATATTTATTATACATATATAATGGATCCATTTACATAGACAGTAATATTATAATATTTTAACACATATTTATTAATAATTATTTTTCTAAATCATCAGTTTCAGGTTTTAACAATTTTGTTTTTCATTAATGTTTTTGTTCGAATGTTATTTTACATGGATATTGATCATGCTTCAATTTTATATGGAATGTTAAAAATTATATAAATATTATATATGTTCATTATAAACATATTTATAACCATATAAAAGTGTTTGGTAAAGAAAAATTAATTATATGATTCATGTAGATGGTAGTCATTACGTACACAAGAACATTGTTTTAATATTTTTATGAAATGATGGAAATCAAAATAAATAATACTATATAATTAAACAATAATAATTATATAAAAATATCATATATATTTATTAAATAAATTTTTATATCCATAAATGTGAGATAGTTATGGAAAATGAATCATATTTCTATATAGAGGCAATATTCTACATGTACGTTCATACTATATTTCCATTTCCCATTTAATGGAAATGATGATGAAAATTATTATGAAAACACCATAATAATATCTCTATATATTTATGACACTATATTCATATTATTATGGTGAATAAAATATATTTATAAAAGTTGTATGTGGAAATAAAATTGAAATATCAGAGTTTTGATTTATGCATCTTCTTTGAGAGACATCATTTGGATTACATGTTAATCCATGAATAATTAATCATAGGATAATAATTTGGAATATATGTTTATGTTAAGGAATATAAAATGGTATTGGGGTAGGTTTTTTTTGATCTATTTTGCTCGAAATTCTAGAATAATGGTAGGGAGTTGTTTTCCTTCCATACATGTGGGATATGACTCACATAGAATTAGAAAAAATATTTAAATAATATCATATCAGTTTCCTGTGAAAATGGATCCACATTCCAATAATTATAAGGTAGGATAATATAGGTTCAATATAACTCCATAAAATAGTAACTATAAATGTTTATTTGGTATTCTTACCCTTATCTCTTAGTTGACCCCCAGTAACCCAATTTTAAACTTAACTGTGGTGATTTTTTTTAATATTTTTTTGTTCATTTTTAATGTAAATTAAATTAAACTCATTAAAAAATTAATATAAGATGATTACAAATATTGAATCCATTTTATAAAATTCAATTTCTGTAAGTGGTAGAATTTAATATTAAAATAATCATGGAAAATTCAATAAAAAACTATTTTTTGATAAATGAATTTTTATGCATAAAACTAAATATAAATTCATTCATTTTGTAGTAAAAACTATTAAATAATGTTAACAAAATTTGTGTGAATCTATAACCTATTCATGTATTTACGAATATTTATCAAAAAATTTATTTAATTTATTATCATAAAAACACATCTGCACGCATAAAAATAGTTTTATGAAAAATAACTCTTTTAAACATTAAATGATTATATATTCATTACTATCATTTAGGTAAATAATATATAGATGTTTATTAATAAATTAATTTTAAATTAAATTAAAATAACTTTTTAACATAGATAAATTAAAAATAGTTAGGTAATAATACATACCTTGTAGAAATATAATTTTTTTTCAAAAAAGTTTTCTTTTAATAATTAAATGGTTTTGTTTAAAAGTTAATGATTATTTCATAGGAATTAATCAATATATTTGAATGAATGAAAAAATTTATTTATATAGTTAAAAATTTGGGTAACACAATCCATAAATATCAATCCAATATCTTTGTTTTTAAGGTATAATATATCACAAGTTAATTTAGACTCAAGGTTGTGTGTAAAGAATGATATCAAATGCTTCCTAGAATTTCTTATTCTTCTATAGAGCATTAAACAGGGAAGTGTTATTTTTAGAGAAATTTATCTATAAAATCCAATATTTATTCTAGTTTTTATTTATTTTGAAGATCATTATACACCTATAAAACCTATGAGTTCAGTAAATTTGAAACATCATTTATGCACTTTCTTATGAGAGATACATGGAAAATATCATGAAATTTAGATAGGTTCAAAGGAAGCTCCAAGAGATAAATTACATTGCCTACTTGATAATGTTTTATCAGGGGACCAATATACTTAGGGAACATATTTATATTCAATAGGAATCTATTAACCTTATATAATTGAAAAAACCACCAAAATACCTTATCAAGAACACTAAATACTTAAACTCACTGATGATTTCCAACATAACTATTTTATTGACTTTGAGCTTCCTTGGTTTATTATTGAATGAAATTAACCTTTTCTACCATTTCTATATCTATCCAAGGTCCCAATATCTTTCTTTCTATAAAATTATCCCAAAAAATTAGAATAATGTACTTTCTTCTATAGAGGGATTAATAAGGATCAATTTGAATACTTGAGTGAAATATATTTTTATAATAAAACATAACAAGGGGAAGGTATTAATCCCCATAACTTTTTAAATCCATATAATAAGATCTAAAAATACCCTTCATAGTATAAATGGTTCTTCTAAATCTAACCTTATATCTGAGGATGATAAGTTGTATTGAAAGAAAACTCTTTATCCCAATATTTATAAAGACTACACGCAAACTTTGAGGTAAACCACATATATCAATTAGATAAATTAGAATGTTGTACACCATGGAATAATACCACTTCCATAAGGTTTATCCTAAAAAGATTATCTATCGGAAATATTTCTCTGATAGAAATTAAATGTGATGACTTCTTAAGGATATGAATTACAACCCAAATAAAATTTTGTAATTTAAATGTTTTGGGGATTCCATCGATGAAATCCATGGTTATGGTTTACCATTTCATTTATTTTTTGTTAAATAGTGGTAAAACCCCACTAGATATCTATCTACCTACCATAACTTGATGACATAGAATCCACCAAGTTAGATTCTCTAAAATATATCCCTTCATGTTATCCCACAATAAAAACTTTTCGGTACCAATGTATCTATATACTTCTAAGATGAATATATAATGATGATATTTGAGATTCTTCTAATAGCCATGTATTCATTTATAGTATTTATAAGAAACATACTTGGATCATATAAAATATCATTTTATCTCAATCAAGATTAAAATCAAGAACATTTATAAACCTATTTTGTAGATATTTATATTCCTTATACACCTATTTGATCATTACATGGACTGATGGTTGAGCACTCATTTGAGAAAGATAAGATTTATCCCCTTGTTGGAATATTTCAAGGTCCACACTTTGAAAATATAGAAATAATGGATCATTTATAATCACTATCAATATAACCCTTCATGATACTTTTTCCTCAAATCATCACCATCCTTGTTCACTTTCCTAGGGTTATATTGTGTTGAGAAGTCTGAATATTTAATCAAATCAAAATGAAATGGAATTATGGACTTTATATTTTTTGGGGAGTGAAATTACGAAATCCATGGTGATTTTTCCACTAAATTTTTATTTTTTTAAGGGTCATATCACCCCATTATATCTTTTTACCTCATCCTTAACTTTCTGACATACCAAGAACTGAGATACATTCTCTACAATATCTATCTTCATATAGTCTAACCATATTTTTTTCCGAAATATCTATACATCACCATACTTCTATGATTAATAAGGAATGATGATCTTTTAGTTTCATAAAATATCCCCTTATTCATGTTTGGAATTTAAATGAAACATACTTGGTTCATGTACCTTAACATTCCATCATAATAAATGTTGAAATCAAAAACATTTCTCACATTCTTATATATCACTACATATTCCTTTTACGTATCTTTTAATATTTTAAAGAACTTATTATTAAACACTCATTTAAGAAAGATATCAATTCTTCCCTAATTTTATTATTTCAAGGTCCATCCTTTGGAAGTATTTAAATATTGTATCATTTTTTATCCTTTTCATATGAAATCTAGGATTAACATTTTAACTCAAATCATCTATAACCTTGTTCTATTTCCTTGGGTGATAATGTATTGAACAATCACAATATTTAATCAACTCCATCAATCTTTACTGTCACATATTTAAATATTTATATGTGAATATATACTTTAAAATTTTATGATCAGTATATATGTAAAACTATTATATAAAAAGTTAATTCCTCTATATTTTTAATGTAATGATTACCATTGCAAACTCCAATCATGAGCCAGGCAATTTTTCCCATGAACCTTTAATTGGTATGGGGAAAAATATTTCACTATATCATTTTTCATAAGAAAAATTCAGATCTCATTATTCAATATATATCTATATATCACAAATAATTATACACTAGTGTGTAGTTTAATAACATTTATATAAACAAAACTTATCTTCATCTCGTTGAAATTTTTTACACATTCATAAGTCCGAAAGATTATTACCCGCATCCTAATTAACATTGGTAGTAGATTATATAGACATAAAGAATTATTCAAAAATCATTGATAATATCATAAAAATAAATGAAAATTATAGATCTTTGTCATAGTAGTTGGTCTAGTACATGTTTCAATAACTTCTTCCACTGAGGATCCATCGATATAAACTCATTTGAGATTATACTACCCAAAAATGATTCATTTTCCAAAAATAATTCAAAATGAGTTAAATTTTCAAAGAAATTATCCTTCCTTATGGTATTATGTACAATACACATGCAACATTTATGTTGTTTCATTATCTTGTAATATATAAAAATATCATTTATAAATACATATACAAAAGACCAAGGTAATCTCTTAAGACTCAGTTCATTACATCCATGAATATAGAATGAGGATTAGTATGCCCTAATAGGATCAAAATTAATTAATAATCACCATAAATCTCATGTAAGGCTTCCTAGTGCACATATTCACTTTTAAGCCTTATTTTATTGACTAAATCTAGAAGCTAAATCATGGGAAAATATTGAGCTCCTAATAATTCATAGAAAAAAAATCATCAATATAAGGGAAAAAATACATATTATAGATTTTTATCTACTTATTCCCTTTATAATCAATGTATAGACATAGGTATACATATTTATTATTAAAAAAATAATATGTACACCCTATTTTAATGAACCTATCTAACTGAATACCTATCCAAGGTTCTCCTAGGGTCTCTTCTTTAATTCTTTTAACTTAATAAAGTTAATTATATATGGATTATTTTAAATATGTGAAGCACATGGTATGATTTTTATTGAAAGATAAACATCATTATTCATAAAAAGTATAAGAAACTAATCTATTAATAAATAAACTAACTATTATATATTAGGAATACATTCATTTGTTTTAATTTTTTTTCAAACCATTAGAGAAAAATACCCCTTTTGAATTGGATTCAAGACCCATAGAATGGATGAAATTTCCATTGGAAGTTTATATTTATCCTATCACAAATATAAAATCATAATTTGTTCTAGAATATCACATTTTACTTTCCTTCTTCAGAAATTGATATAATATTTAAATAATGAAATCCAATCAATGCCCAAAATGTTATCAAAATCAACACAAGGATGTATACTTATATTTATGGGAACAATCATCATATAAAAATAAATTGGAGAATTATTATACATAATATGTGATAATAATACCATTATGAGTAAAATATCCTAATTAAAAATATAATATTTTAGATGGTAAAGTGATTCTCTTAGAAAAATCATTAGATATAAATGAGTCTGTGAATCCAGAATAAACAATCCATTAATAGTTATATGGTAGTTTATAAGTGTTCCTATAACCAATTAATTAACATAATTGACATAAAAAATAGTGTTGGAATTAGATTTAACTTCATCTATGGGTTTAATAGGTTATTAAAAATGATCATTATCATTAAACAAATGATTTAATTACTGGTTATCATAATACCCATAGTCCTTTAAATTAAAACATTAGAGTGTGTGTGGGGAAATATTTTGAGATTTTCCTTAATTTTTTTCATTATATAACTTCTTATAATCCCATGTAAATCCAATTTTTCAGTGAACTAACGTTCCATATATAATAGACTCCTAAAGAAATTTAATCCCTGCTTATATCCATACTTCTAGCTTAAATTAAGTCTAATCTTTTCCCTCCATCATTTTTATTATTAAAATTTCATTTAAATTTCATATTTCATTTCTTATCAATACTATTAGATTTATTGATGACTCAAACAAAAATTTATATATTAATATAACATTGATTTATTTCATCATAGCTGGTAATGTATCTTATGGATAACTCCCTTCATCGATTTGGTTTTAAGACACTGAAGAATATGTCATTATTTCATTCATGTTTGATGATAATATTATATGCATACCTTCAAAGTATTGTAAATTTTATCTCATATGTACTAATGGATTTATCATCATTGTACTTTAGCTCAGGAAATCCCTTATCCATTTTTATTTGAATATTATAAGGAAATTTTTTGTTGAAAAGACCTCTTAAACTTATTTCCCTCCACAGAGTAGATTTATTCATATTTCCTTATGTTCTTGATAAGATTCCCCCATTGATATAATTATCCTTCAAAATAATAAAAATCAAAAATAACATTTTCATGCTCTAAAAATTAGATAATAGAAAATATATTTTCAGGGGTAATAATCTATTAATAAATAATTAGTAGATCAATATAACCTCTAAAATAAAGTGGATATCAGCTCATGAAGGACTGAATAGAATGATTTTAAATCATTATATTTTCTGGAAGTTTAACATGACTCATATCTTGAGAGAGTTGTGTAAGATTAAGTGTGATATTTTTCATTCGATCTCCCATAACATTGAGTTACTCTAGAGAAATATCATTTTAGTTTTACACCACATTAAATGTTAACATTATTTATATTCATTCAAGACATTGAGTATGACCTAAAAGCATTGTTTCAGAGAAAATAATCAAAGTGAGAAAAAAAATAAACTTAAAAATCATTATAATAGGACTAAATGATGACAAATTATTTTCAATATAGGACATCATATGTTTAACCTAGGTAAAAAATTATTATAATCTATTCAAATCATTCATAAGGGATTGGAAATAAAATCTGAATTAACACAAGATTATCCATATGGAGTTACTTTCTAGGTTATTAGTCTTAAGATCACACATCATTCACTTTCAATGATCAAGATAATACCCAATCCCCCGATTTAAGAGTTATTAATCCTAGGACCATCTTTCCCAAACTTCATCCACTTATGAGTATCCAGATTTGGATATAATTTCTAGTAAAACAAAATTATATCTAATTTACCATAACATAAGATGTTATCCTATAATTTTTCTTATACTATGGGATTCAATTATTTTTTCCCATCCTTATTTCTAAAAATGAATAATAATAGTGCTGATATAATCTATTTAATCCTAAAAATTATATACATAAATATTACTTGATATTAAAATAATATTCATTCCTTTTCATTCTGATCCAATATAGACCCATAATGGCTTAGTGTATATAGATATTTGGATACATAAAAAAATTGTACATAAATGATCTTCTGCATCTACCTAAAGGTTTATCACAACATTCACCCTTATTAGACATTTCATAAATAAAAAAATTCTTCCTATCATAGGGGAATGGAAACAAAATAATCAGTGAGCTCATAAACTCAATATGGGGAACAAAGTGAGATATCCAAGATCATTTAATCATAACATGATCATGAAGGTATGGTAACTTTATTCTAACTTTTGAAAACCATACCCAACAATTTATATATCATAATCATGGGTCATGATATAAATATTTTTAGTTCATAAGACATGAATCATTAGGAAATCAATGAAAAATATACATGAGATAAAAACATTAGAATTAGATTATATCATAATTTTTTTTAATGTGTGGAATAATTATAAAAATAGAAATCTTCTATCAATGACTCCCACCAATACATTCATTACTTGTTAGGCATTTGTTAACCACCCATGTACTTGTTGTGGGCTTGGTATAGCATCTCATGTGCCATATTCGGAGCTTGGAATAACCTCATATATACCCTTTGATATCATAAAACAATAATCTTTTCCCAATTCATTAGGGGATATAATTGAACTACCCATCTTATAATCATAATGTTCATATATTTATGCCATAATATCATGAAAACATTTATCATTTCATTATAGCTTAACCTGTGGAAAATAAAATGGTTTTAATTAATGTTTCATCATCAAAAGTATAAAAAATATGGAGAAATAATAATGATTGTAACATAGGACCATATCCTCTATGAAGCATAATTAACATCAAAGGATATTATAGGGGATTCAAAATTCATATAAATGGTCAGTTATATATTTTGGATGAAAATACACTTTTTATTTTGAAATATCTACTTTTAAATATAAAATTTTCCAAAAATGATAAAGAAAAAAATTTATTGAAAAATAAACGTGGTAAATAATAAGGGAATATTGAAATTAATGATAATTAAAGATTGTGTGAAAATTTAATTATGTGGTATACATTAAACCATATTCTTATTTCACTTTTTTGGTAAAAATTAAAGATTAACTTGTTTGAAAAAAACAATATTACTTTTAAAAATTATCATATAAATTTTAAAAATGAAAAAATTAATTTCAATAAAAATTGTTAACTATTAAAATCATTTTTTAAAATATTTTAATAGAAATATGGTTATGAAAGATAATATTTTCAGTGAAATAGAAATCAATGTTAGTTTTCCTTAATTTTTTTTACCTTTGAGTACTTAGAGAGAGTAAAATGAAAGGAAAAAAATTATAATTTATAGAAATAACCATAAGATAAGATAATAAATCATATTTTTGATAGATAAATTATATAATTTCATAATTATAAATTTGAGAATAAATAATCGTTATAAAATGTGAGATAATAACATTAAACCATTACCTCAAGTAAAATATGCTTTGTAAGTTGTCTAACCTCATGTATAATAAATTTATATTTAGTTTATTTATATAATAGAAAAATATACATAAATATATTAATATATATTATCCTATTATAATATTATATCATCTATTTATTAATAATTATTTAATAAAATCATTATTTTCTGGTGCTAACTGTTTCAATTTTCATGAATGTTTTGGATAGGCAATTTCATTCTATAACACCCCAAGCTTCCACGATACGCTTCTCTTGGAATAATACAATAACGTGTGTTGTACACAACTTTGAGTTCTAACACACCACAACCAATCAAACTAGCCGTTATGAATACTAATACCCACCTTTTGAAATTTTATAAATTTTATCATTAAAAATGGACTTCTTTTTTGGATTCGGAGTCTTGAAATTAACTTAGGGTGATTTTTTTTGTATTTTTCTGAAAACATTCAATTTTTGAAGAATAGTGAAAAACCCTGATTTATTTTTTAAAACCGAATTTTTATTTAAATAATTATTTATTTTATTTATATTTATTTTATGTCAAAATAGATACATAATACATATATATGTTTAATGTAATTCATTGGAGTCAGTTTATAAAAATTTCAGATATATAAAAATTTTATTGAACTTTTTACCATCTTTTACCCACCACCTAGGAGCATTTGAAAATTTAAATAAAACATAATTTTACTTCTTATATGAGTTTAATTTCAAAAATCCAAGAGACAAGGTTGATATCAGTAAGTAAAATGTGGTTCTATATGATTAAAATATTCTTTGGTGAATAGTAACTTTTTACTTTTATTTACCACGATTAAAAGTAAATAGGGTAATTAAGGGTAAAAATGATATTATTATTACCCTAACACATGTCCTAATTCTATTGTATAAGTGTAATTCGACTAAAAAAACCCATAGGAATAAAATATCATCCTTTTACATCCACTTGGATATGATTAGGACATTTATTATTATTTAATTCAAAGTAGAATTAAAAGAGTTAAAATCAAGTTTTAATAACTAAACCATTTTTAATATAGTGTTAAAAATAAGATAAATTCTACTGTATATTTTAATTAGAAAGCTAAAACGATTTCCTACATAATGGTATTTTATTTATATTTTTTAAATATTAGATAATTTAATTTATTTATGACACAATGATGATGAATTAATTACCAAATTAATGAAAGATTGAAATAATTGACATTATACATATCCAAATAAATGTAATTTGAGAATTTTTATGAATTACACTAATTTTATAGGTTAATATGACATATTAGGGTTGGTTAGATGAATTTGTTTCGAAGTAATAATGTTGTTATGAATTTAGGAAAAAAATACCAAATAGTGTCAAAATTGACATAAAAGAGGTTTTAAAATAAATATTATAATATTAATTGATATTCAATTCCTAAAAATCTACTGTTCATCCAAAAGACTTATTTAATGATAGGTGTATCATTAATGAACCACTTGAGGTTTTATTGTAAGTATATAGTGTGTTTATGAACCATATAATATAAAAACACAAAGAGACATGGTAAATGTTAAACTATTTATCTAAGAGTTAAATCTACAAGATACGGTTAATATAGTGACCAAAACCAGTGTAAAACCTTTTGGTTGAGTGTTTTTCGACCCATCCCCAGTTTATTCTTTAAATAATATATTTTGGATCCATTAAAAACAGTAAATTGTTTCATTATAAAATAATATTTCTAGCTTTTCCTAATGTGCCCCTCACCCCTCTTATAAATGCGCACTCCCACTTCTCTCAAATTCAAACCTTCAAAGCCATTTTTCTCAACCAAACCCTTCCCGAATACCCTCTATATTGTCCTACCTTAATCCTAGAGGCCTTCCTTCAGTCATAAATCCATTTTATGGAGCCCTTTTGATCAAATAAAAAATAATAACATGAAGAGGAGGTAAATATTTCATCACCTCTTTCAAGTTCCTTCCATCTTCCACTTCCTCTTTATTTGTTGTTTCAATTCTAAAATAATAACTCCAATTTCATCTATATACTATGATTTTATTATAAATATGGTACAACCATCTTAATTAATCTATCTATCCTATGAATGACATGTCACCATAAGAGCGTACAAAAAACTTACCGTCTCCACGTCATGGTGTAATTGTTATTCAATACATTATTATTTGGATGGGTTTAATAATGATGTGTAATTGACGTAAATAATATATATTACTTGAATTTATTCTTTACATATGATATAGAATCCAATTATATTTTATTTTAATTTTAACAGAATGATATTGTCTCTTGTGAGTACGTATGTATTACCGTCTCCACGAACGCGATGAGATTCATTCCCCATCGTATCCAATCAAGACTAATTTTCATTTTATGATGAAAAATAATTTATAAAGAGTTGATATAATTCTTTATATGAATAGGATACATCCCATCCATAACAAATATGACTCACATAAAAAATAATATAAAGGAAAACAAATCTGTTAACACCCGAAACGACGATAATACTAAGATATTATTAACAAATCAATGATAAAAGATCATATATGATATCATATTTATGTATATGATTATTATATAATTTAATGAAAATTATTTCACCAAAAAAGGTTGTTAACTTACCTTAGACCAAGGAAAAGTACAAGTTAATGGTTAATTTTACAATCTCTTCATTATTTGAGGTTGTTTATATGTAATTATCTATTGAGATCTCTTTATCATCCACATCCATGTTTTTTAAAATGTATTCCAAAACATTTTTAATATTTACTAGACTACGGGTTCAAGTCATTTATACCCTTTTTTTACTTTTTGTAATATGGTTTGAGA
The DNA here is from genome assembly GCA_963277665.1 of Viscum album. Lineage (NCBI taxonomy): Eukaryota > Viridiplantae > Streptophyta > Magnoliopsida > Santalales > Viscaceae > Viscum > Viscum album. The sequence goes on from OY728125.1 coordinate 992,700,584, forward strand.
GTAATCCTTCCATCGTTTTCCAAACAAGGTACTTTTTTACCTTTTTGACAAATTTAAGGTAAGAATGTTTTTTTAACTTCTACAGTGGGTGCAGCTATTTTCTTCCGTTACAACATCGTCGAAGCATCCCATTAAAGATTATAAGAATATTTTTTAAATAAATGTTTTCTTTTATAATTATAAAATTTTAAAGGATTTCAAAAAATAGAATGAGATATTTCTCTTAAGAAGTTTTGATTTAATCTATGTCAACATCCTTTGATGGATTTTAAGCTTATTTTAAGTTGATTTATTATGATACAAAAGTTCCATATTGTATTTAAGGTTTTGAAATATATTTTACTGTGGATGTGTTATTTTTACACCATTCATGGTTTATAGATAATGTTTTGACATTTCGTATGCTAGTTTTAATATGAATGTTTATGTTATGTTTAAACCTTTTAATATAAAGAATGCATTGGTCATATTATGTAATGGGTGGAGCCCTCTATAGCTCCTCGATGAATCGAGAGGTATCATGAGACAAACTAGTGTCTTCGAACAAGGCCTTGAAAAAATTTTATTTGTTATCTTGGAACAAGGCCTTGACTATGTAGTTATGAAAGTCTGACATTATGCATTCCATCATTATGAAAGTGGATATTTATATTTCATGTGATTATTTGACTAGTATAATATCCATGTGAATAATTAAATAGCATTATTTGATTTTTATCTTTCCCATATTATGATGAAGTTCATGTTTAACTGGATTTTGTTTTAGTCTTATACATTGACTTATATGATTATTCTTATTTATGAAAGTTTCCGCTATATTGTTATCCTTATTGAGCATCTGAGCTCACACATTTCTATGTTTTAATTTTCCCCGGATGCAATGAAGTATATTATAACTGACCTGTATAGATAGTCTATGTGAACTCAGTGTTGTCTATGGAAACAATGTTGATGTAGTTTTCCATTTTATGATGTAATGTAAACATTATGGATGTATCTAGTACTTCTAAGGCTACTAAACTAATAGATCATTCGAGACTTGATCTTTTGTGATCATGCCAATGATACGAAATAATTCACTGACTCTGGGCTTCTGGGGTAGGGGCATTATGGTTTGTATTAGAGGATGTTTAGTACAAACCATGGAAACTAGATTTAAATAAACTCTGATTAGAGAACATATCCCTAAGATATATTTTGATGATTAATATATAATAACTTCCTAAAATTTTGGTTTTGTAGAGATTCTGTGAGTTTTCCATGAAATACATCCTTATCTAGATATGAGCTAGTAGAAGCGGCTCTGGCACATATGTACCAAGGGGTAAAACCCAAAAACACCGCTTTGAGCTAGACTCGAACAAGAATTGGTGCACAACAACGAGCCTTGCTTCACCCTTGGTTACAACACACCCATGGGATATGCTTAGGATAATTCTCATTTTCTTTAAAAATAATTATGAAGGGTTTATGAGTATATACTTCTTAAAAGAATTTTATTTATGATTATGGATTATATCCATAAACTGTTCAATTTATGTTAAATGTTTTAAAAGTTTGGATTTATGTATTGTGATTCATAAACTAATATAGTGTATGTCATTTTTTAGAAATGGAACCTAGTGGAAAGAATGGAAAATTTATCAATGCACTCACTCCATGTAGGGATTTCCCTCCTGCTCAAGATAATTATAGTAGAGCAGGTGATACAACTGGTGCTGATCAGCTAATCACCATACTGGGATGACTAACTCAGGTTAAGAATAATAACCTTACTCGTATGGAGCACCCTGATCCGCAGTGTGGAGGATCAATGATTGATTTCTTAATGAGTAAAAACCACCAAAATTTATTAGGGGTACAAATCCCTTAGTATATGATCAATGGATATATTCCTTAGAGAAAATAATCCATGCCTTGGGGAGTAGCAAAAGAGAAAAACATTTTCATATTATTTTATGACCTCACTAGAGATGCTGATCAATGGTGTCATTGATTAAAAATACAAAGGAATATAATGAATTATAAAATATGGAATGGAGGGATTTTAAAGAAATTTTCATAGAAAAATACATTCCTCATGACCATTGAGCAAATATGGAAAGGCAATTTCTGAGTTTGAGGAAAAAAGAGGATGAGAATGTCACAATGTATAATGCTAACATTACAAGCATCAAGAGGCATGCTACAGATTATATACATTACCCAAGAAGTAAGATTGATCATTTCATTGATGTATTAAAACCATTTCTTCGTCTATCATTAGTATCAAAATCCTTCTCATCAGATGAAGATATTGTCTCGCGTGCTATCAAGATAGAAAATAAATTTTCTATGTCTTGTGACTTTAATGTAATGGAAGAGATGAATTGATCTACTGAAAACTTTGGAAATGGAAATAAGGGGAAGAAGGGAAAATTTGAATATCCATCCTACAGTAAATTTGGGAAGAAACACCCCATTACTTTTCTGAAGGGAATGGGAGTCTATTACAAGTGTTGTGAAAAAGGCCACCAAGATCGTGATTGAAAGGGGAAGAAAGAGGTTGTCTATTTTGAATGCTACAATTATAGAGAAAGGTGGAATTATGCGAATGAATGTCATAATCTTCAGGGGAAATTAACTTAGAAAAGGCCAAGGGATCAAGGACAATATTATGATATCACTACTACTAAGGATGAAGCTCCTAAAGACGTAGTGGCATGTAATTTAATGGTTTCCTCAAGTTTAGAATACGCTTTATTTGATTCTAGATCATTGTATTATTTCATATCAATCCCAGTTTGATAAGAAAATTAGATATTTCCAATTTGATTTAACTAGGGAGTTGTCAGTCAAAACTTATATGGGAAGTATCATTGCAACAATGTATTGTGAATCAGTCCCCATTAGGTCATATAAATGTTCATTATCTGCTAATCTCATAATCATACCCATGATTTATTTTGATCTAAGGAATATAGTTTTCAAAGAATATCTTGATGACTTTATAGTGGTATTTATTGATGAGATCTTGGTATACTCCAAAAGCTAATAAGATCATGAAAATCACTTGCGCATTATCTTGAAGACTCATATAAGACATGAATTATTTGGGAAGTTTATCAAATGTGAAATCTGTCTTTATGATATTTCTTTTCATGGACATATTTTCTCCACGTATGGAATCTCTGTTGATCCTCCTTTGTCCAAGGAAATCCAAGAATGGATAGCACCGACGAGTATAACCGAGGTACACAGTTTTATTGGTTTAGCAGGTTATCATAGATGTTTTGTCCAGAATTTTGCCCAATTGGCTAACCCATTAACCAAGCTCACACATAAAGGGGTTAAATTTGATTGGATAAAAGAGTGTGAAGAATGTTTTGAATAACAGAAGAGAATATTAGTCAATGCTTCTATCTTGACTCTATCGTCGGGGAATGATGGGTTTGTTATTTATAGTTATGTTTCGAAGAAAGGACTTGGTTGTGTCCTTATTCAGAATGATAGAGTTATTACCTATGCATCACGATAACTGAAAATGAATGAGAAAAACTATACTACTCATGATCTTGAGTTAGTAGTGATGATATTTTCTTTGACGATTTGGAGACACTATCTCTATGGTGAAAAATTTGAGATTTATACTAATCAAAAGAGTTTTAAGTATATTTTCTCTCAGAAAGAACTCAACATGAGGAAAAGGTGATGGCTTGAACTACAAAAGGATTATGATTGCACTATACAATACCACCCGGGGAAGGAAAATAAGGTGGAAAATGCTTTGATCAGAAAGGATCATGATGTTTTGAACAAGATGAGAGATGAAAGAGATCCTATTTTTAGGGATCTAGTAAGTTGGACATGGGGATAACCATGGAAGGTGAAACATCAATAATTTTTCCAATGGATGCCAAATCATCTTTACTAAAATGTATAAAGAGTTCTAAAACAAATGATGAAGAGTTTAAAAAGAATATTAAAGCTGTAAATGATGGGAGATTGAGTGACTTTGTGAATGGAGATGGAATTTTGATATTTGGGGAAAGACATTGTGTTCCTGATATACCGGATCTAAAAAGGAAATTTTTGGATGATGCTTGTAGTTAAAATTTCTCTATACACCCTGGTAGCACCAAAATGTATAGAGATTTTAAAGAACATTTTTGGTGGGACAACATGAAGAGGGAGATTTCTGATTTTGTGTCAAGATGTATGGTTTTTCAAAAATTGAAAGTTGGAAGGCAATAACCTGGAGGAGTCTTGTAACCTCTTCCCATGCCTGAGTGGAAATGGAATAATATTATGATGGACATTGTTATGGGACTACCGAAGACTCCTAGAAGGAACGATGCAATATGGGTCATTGTTTATCGTCTTACCAAGTCAGCATATTTTTTTGATATAAGAGAAGATTTACAACTTGAACGTTTAGAAAGACTATATATTAATGAATTTGTAAGACTTCATGGAGTACCACTATTGATTGTTTCTGATCATGATCCCTGTTTTACAACACTATTTTTGAAAAGTTTTCAGAAATACCTAGATACTTAACTTCGTTTGAGCACTCACTACCACCCCCAAACTGATGGACAATCAGAACAGAATATTCAAACCTTAGAAGACATGTTGATATCATGCTCACTTGAGTTTCAAGGTATGTGGGATCAATATTTACCTATGGTAGAATTTTCCTGTAACAATATATTTCATTCAAGTATTCAGATGGTACCATATGAAGCATTATACGGAAGGAGATGTTGCACACCAACCTGTTAGGATGATATTGGTGAAAGAAAACTCACATGCCCAGAACTAGTGGAAGAAATGAAAGAAAATGTGAAGGTAATCCAAAAACACATTAAAGCATCTCAAAGTAGGCAGAAGAGATATACTAATAACTGAATGAATGATTTGGAATATCAGGTAGGAGACCATGTATTCATGAATGTATCACCATGGAAGGGTGTTATACATTTCGTTTAGATGGGAAAATTAAGTCCCATGTACATCAGACCTTTGGAGGATTTAGAATGAATTGGGGTTGTAGCTTACCGGTTGGCAATGCCGCCAAGTCTCTTCAAAGTTCATGATTTATTACATGTATCACTGTTGAGAAAATACATGCCTGACCCAAAGCATTTACTCAACTATGAGGAATTGGAGCTGGAACCCGATATGTCTTATTGTGAAGAGCATGTCAAGTATCTTGATACAAGAGAACAGGAGCTGAAAAATAGGATGACTCATTTAGAAAAAGTTCTATGGATAATCCAAATGATGCAATAGGCAACATGGGAACCCGAGGAACATATAATGAAGAACCACATAAGTCTTTTTATGGAGTAATATTCTTGAAATTTCTAGGACAAAATTATTTGTAGGAGGGGAAAATGTAACACCCCAAGCTTTCACGGTACGCTTTTCTTTGAATAATACAATAGCGTGTGTTGTACGCAACTTCATGTTCTAACACAACACAACCAAAAAAACTATCCATCATGAATAGTAATTCCCACTTTTTTATATTTTATTAATTTTATCATTCAAAATGGACTTCATTTTTGGATTCGGAGTATCGAAATTAGTTTAGGGTGAATTTTTTGTATATTTCTGAAAACATTCAATTTTTGATGAATAGTGAAAAACACTAAGTTATTGTTTAAAACCAAATTTCTATTTAAATAATTATTTATTTTATTTAAATTTTTTTTTGGTCAAAATAGATATATAATACCTATATAAGTTCAATTTCATTCATTAAAGTCAGTTTATAATAATTTTAGATATATAAAAATACTATTGAACTTTTTACCTACTTTTACCCACCTCTTAAGAGCATTTATAAATTTACATAAAACGTAATTTTACTAATTCTATGAGTTGAATTTCAAAAATCCTAAAGACATGGTTGATATTATTATGTATATAGTGGTTCAATAAGATGAAAATAATTTTTGGTGAATAATAACTTTTTACTTTTATTTACCACGGTTAAAAGTAAACAGGGTAATTAAGGGTAAAAATGATATTATTATTACACTAACACATGTCCTTTTTCTAATGGATAACGTTAATTTTATAAAAAAAAATATAGGAATAAAATATTATCTTTTAAGTCCACTTGGATTAGATTATGAAATTTATTATTATTTAATTCAAAGAAGAGTTAAAAGAGTAAAAATCAAAGTTTAAAAACTTAAATATTTTTAATATATGGTTAAAAATAGGGTAAATTAAACTATAAATATTCAATAGAAATCTAAAAATATTTCCTACATGATTTTATTTTATTAATATTTTTTATACATTAAATAAGTTAATTTATTTATGACACAATGATGATGAAGTAATTACCTAATTAATGAATGATTAAAATAATTGACATTATAAATAAAAAAATAAATTTAATTTGATACTTTTTATGAATTAAACTAATTTTATAGGTTAATATGACATATTATTTTTGGTTATATGAATTTTTTTAAAAGTAATAATGCTGTTAGGAATTTCGAAAAAACAAAATACCAAATTGTGTCAAAATTGACATAAAATCATTTTTAAAACAAATATTATATTATTAATTGATATTCTATTACTAAAAATCTAAGTCTTGGAAAAAAGACTTATATAATGATTTTTTTATCATTAATGAACAACTTGGGGCACTTTTGGAAGTATATAGTATGTTTATTAACCATATAATATAAAAATACAAAGAGACATGGTAAATGTCAAACTCTTTAACTAAGAGTCAAATCTAAAAGATAAGGTTAATATAGTCACCCAAACATGAATAAAACCTATTGGTTGAGTGGATTTCGACCCATACCCACCTTATACTTTAAATAATCAATTTTGGAGCCATTAAAAACCAAAAATGATTTTATTATAAAATAATATTTCTAGATTTTCCTAAGTTTCCCCTCACCCTTCTTATTAAAGGACACTCCCCCTTCTCATTAATTCACACCTTCAGAGCCATTTGGCTCAGCCAAAACCTGCCCCAATACCCTATTAACTACACTCCATTCATCTTAGAGGCCTTACTTTTGTCAGAATGCCAACATAAGGATCCCTTTTGATCAAATCAAAAGGAAGAACTCGAAAAGAGGTAAATATTTCGTCACCTCTTTCAAGTTCTTTTCTTTTTCCACATACTCTTTCTTTGTTGTTTATATTCTAAAATAATAACTCTAATATCTTCTATATACTGTGGTGTTATAATAAATATGGTACAACCATATAAATTGTTATATCCTTTCTTTGAATGACATGTCACCATACGTGCGTATGTATGACTTACCGTCTCCAAGTCGTGGTGTAATTGTTATTCAATACATTATTATTTGGATAGGTATAATAATGATGTGTAATTTATGTGATTAATAAATATAACATGATAATTATTATTTATATATGATATATCATCCAATTATATATTATTTTAATATCAAAACAATGATATTGTTTCCTGTGCGTACATACAGATTACCGTCTCCATGAACGCGATGAAATTCATTTCCCATCGTATCCAATCAAGACTGATTTTCATTTGATGATTAAAAATAATGTTTAAAGACTTGATATAATTCTGTATATAAATAATATAAATGCCATACCTAACAAATATGACTCACATAACAATGAATATAATGGAAAACAAATCCGTTAACACTCGAAACGATGATAATACTAAGATATTATTAACAAAGCAATGTTAAAAGATCATATATGATATCATATTAATGTATATGAATCTTATCTAATTTAATAAAAATTATTTCACCATTATACAGGAGGATAAACTACCCTAGAAAAAGGAAAAGTACAAGGTAAGGGTTAATTATACAATCTCTTCATTATCTGAGGTTGATTATACGTAATTATCTTATGGGACCTCTTTATCATCCACATCAATGTTTCATAAAAATGTATTCCAAAACATTGTTAATATTTACTAGACTATGGGTTAAAGTAATTTATACCCTTGTTAGAATTTTCATAAAATGGTTTGAAAGGAATCTTTAGTTCATTTTCCAAACAAGGTACTTTTTGACCTTTTCAACAAATTTAAGGTATGAATATTTTTTATCTTATACATTGGGTGCGGAAATTTTCTTCCGTTATAACATCGTCAAAGATTCCCTTACAAGCTTATAATAATATTTTTAAAATAATTATTTTCTCGTATAATTATGTAACTTTAAATGATTTCAAAAAAAAGGAATGATATATTTCTCTCAAACAATTTTGATTTCATCTATGTCAATATCCTTTGATTGATTTTAAACTTATTTGAAGTTGATTTATTATGATACAAAACTTCCATATTGTATTTAAGGTTTTGTGATATGTTTGACTGTGGATGTTTTATTTTAACACCATTAATGGTTTATGGATAATGTATTGACATTTCGTACTCTATTTTTAATAAAAATGATTATGTTATGTTTAAACCTTTTCATATGAGGAATGCATTGGACTTAGTATGTGATGGGTGGAGCCCTCTACAGCTCTTCAATGCATCGGTAGGTCTCATGAGACAAACTAGTATCTTGGAACAAGGACTTGACAAAAAATTATTTGTATTCTTGGAATAAGGCCCTAACTATGTGGTTATAAAAGTCTGGCATTATGTATTCCATCATTATGAATGTGGCTATTGATATTTCATTTGATTATTTGACTAGTAGAATATCCATGTGAATAAGTTAAAGGAATTATTTTATATTTACCTTTTCCATATTATTCTGAAGATTATGTTTAAAACGCTTTTGTTTTAGTCTTATACATTTCATTAAATGTTTATTATTGTTTATAAAAGTTTCCGCTATATTGATATCCTTACTGAGCATCTGAGCTCACCGCTTTCTATGTTTTATTTTTCCCAGGATGCGAATAATTATATTATGACTGTCCTAGAGGGATAGTCTATGGGATCTCAGAGTTGTATATTAAAGCAATTTTGTTGTAGTTTCCCATTTTATGATGTAATATAAACCTTATTAATGTATTTAATACTTCCAAGTCTACTAAACTAATCGATCTTTCAAGACTTGATCTTTTATGATGATGCTAATGATACGAAATAATGCACTGACTCTAGGCTTCTGGGGTCGGGGCGTTACACATTCATTGTACAATGGTCATTGAAAAATAGTATATATAATTTAAATAATGATATAAATATAAAAAATATATATAATATACTAATTTAGACCTATCCATAAAAGTAATAGATATAGAAATAAATAACATCATTTATGGTGATTATAACCTGTATGTTTGAATAAATGTTGTGTTAATTTTTTTAAGAAAAGAAATAATGAAAGATAAATAATATTTTATAATATAATGTTAATAACTATATCATAAATATATATATATATATATATAATTCATCATTACATCCATCAGTCCGAATAAGTGATAGAGGATGAATTATATCGCTACATGGAGGTGGTGGTCCACAGATATGCCCGAGTGATACTTTCATTTCAATTTTTTTTTGGAAAGGAGTAGGAAAATGGTTTTTACTTATTCAAAATAATATATCAGTGTATTTATGATATTTTATTCATTATATTATGATGGATATAATAGTTTAATAGAAGGAGGAAGAAGAAATAAAATCAAAATAGCTTGGTTATGATTTATATCTCTTCATTGAGAGGCGTCATTTGGATTACATATATATCCTTTAAAGATTATTATTAAGAGAAGAAAAATGTATCTAGAATGAATAAAATTAATCTATTAATTAATTAGGTTAGGTATCAGGTAAAATATATGGCTCAAAATTCCTAAATAATGGTGGGGAGTAGGTTTCCTTTTATTAGTGGAGTAGAAGACACACAAAATTACAAAAAAGATTTAAATAATGTAATGTACATTTCATGTAAAATTCACTAAAAATGAACAATAAATATAAGGTGAAATAATTCATGGTCCAAATATATATAAATAATAATAATTATACACATTTATGATTCATTCTTAGTGACATCTTTTAGTTTAAACCTCATTATAAACCCATTTTAACCTTAACCATCATAATAAATTATTACTATTTTTACTATTAATTATGACCCAAAATGAAAGTGGAATTTTAAAATTGGGGATATTATGACTCCAACTATGGATAAATGTTTAAAAAATATGTTTTTATAGGTGGTATAATTTAATTTTAATATAATCCAGTATTAATAAATTAAAACAAGTTTTTAGATAAATGATTATTTAATCATAAAATAGAATTTTATTTCATTAATTTCATGTTAAAATATATCAAATGAATCTAAAAATATTTGAGTTAATATATAATCTATAAATTTAATTACAACTATTAATAAAAAATGATATATTTAATTTATTATTATAAAAACTCATTACGCACATAAAAACTGTATTATGAGAAATAACTCATTTACCGTTATAGAATTATATCTTCATTCATAAATTTTATATTTATATTGTATTTATGTTTATAAATAAATATAATTAATTTTTTTAATAGCGATAAATAATCTATCTTTATATAATAATACATAATATTTTGGGAAATTTATTTCATCAAAAAAGGTATTTTGATCATTAAATGATTTTATTAAAAATTTAATGAGTATTTATTAGGAATTAATCAATAAAATTTAATTTATGAAAAAATAAAAATATATTTCATAATGTGTTTAACACAATTCATACCCACCAATACAATGACATGGTTATAAATGTATGTTGTATAATAGGTTCATTTCAACTCAAGGTAGCATGAAAAGAAAGCTATCAAATACATTGACTTTATTTCAAATGAAATACATTAATGATATTGACGTGTTACATACACACCCCAATAATGTATAATAATTCCCAGGTAATATTCAATAAATAAATCAAATTCCATGGTATGTATCATATAAGTGATATGTCCCAGGCAATGGTGCATATCCTACATAACCCATGTTAAGGACTACTGCCTCCATAACCACACAGTTCCAAAATTAAAAACTGGATAAATAAATATAAGGAAGATTAAATTAGTATAGAATATAAATAATTAGTTTTGGTGTAGTGAAATGGTTAAAAATTTTCACTATCCCACATCACATAGAGTAGTAAACCAAAATTTGAAACAATTGAGTAATATTTATTACAACTCGAGAACTATACTAAATTTCTTCCTTATATTAAACTCAAAAAGGTTTCCCCCCCATAAAAATATTTTTCGTTATAAAATAATGAATAACATTGTAGATATAGAATGAAATGAAAATGTTGAAATAAATAAAATTCAAATTGAAAAATTTCAAGCTAGGATCAATAATCCATTCTCCCAAGGGCCATTTTTTTCATTTTCTTATACAATTCATCTCTCTGAAGTTGAAAAATATTACACCATTTACATAGTAAATTTATAATATGATTAGATATGGTTAGTGAAGCCTCATGGTTTTTTCATAAACCACCAATTATTATGAAAACATGGGTCTCAATACCCATAATATCCCCACCTTCTTTCCCAACTATCTAACACCACAATAATTGTTTATTTTCACTTGTCATGGTTTGGTATGTTTTTATGCCTAAGTTATCATTTATTTTCCCTGAAATATTAATTGTTTCAACATGGATCTCATTATTAATTAATCAACTTGGGTCTAGTAGATAAGACAATCACGATGGTATTCCATGGTGGTTAGGTGCAACAATATAATAAAAACAAATATCATATAAAAAATTAGACAACCAACCAGAGTACAATATTGAAGAAATAATAAATACAATATCAAAAAAAATCTACGAAAAACTATCCAAACTAGAATGTATGAACATATATGGCCAACATGCCTCTATTTTAAAAAAATTCACCTCCAAACCTCCCATTATGAAGGCGATGATAAAAGGTGAAGAAAATATTCTACATGATTCTCTTACCATTACCTGGGTCCTGTACACAACATATAAAACCACCCAATGGACGAAGAGGGATGTGTGGACTAATAAAAATAGGATTAGAACATATAATCTAGACAGAGACTGATATAAATAATGTAATAGTTCAAGCATTAAAATAAATACAATTTTAAAAAACATTGACTTAAATTAAAACCATTTGTAAATCATCCCTTGGTTTTTTCATTAAAGGATTTTACTTTAAAAAAATAATGAATATAAAAATTATAATTGATAAATAATAAGAGAATAATAAATAAAATCCATGAATATTACATAATGTAAACATCTAACCAAATAACCATGAAAAATAAATCATGTGAAATAATGTGAGAAAATAACCACGACCAACCTATATTTTGAAAGCATGTGAGAAAATAACCATAACGAATACATCGTGTGAATAATCTAGTCATAAATGACAAAGAAAATCATTTGGTCTCTAAAATATGTTTATACATAATAAATATAAAATGAAATCCCTAACCGAGTACTATAATTAATATAACCTATATAATCTCTAATGGAATTACATAGACACTAAAGTGAAAAAAAACTCAAATGGAATTAAACACACAATGAGTGTCATGTATATTATCGATACACCCAAGGTTACCCAATGAGATTTGTTTTTATAAAACCATTTGATATTACACCCTCATAATTTGTAAATCCTATTTAAATAAAATCCAATGCGATTCGGTCCTTGAAAATTCATTTTTAATCCCAAAACACAATTTACGAATTTTAGAAAGAACATGGTGTTTAGAACCCATTTGTAAAATGAAATACCTTTAAAAAGATGGTTTATATCAAAAAAATCCATTAAATGTCCAATAAATTTAATTTAACGAATAACCTAAAGGAATTTATAGTAATAATAAAAAATTCATCGAATTATGCCATTGTATAGAATTAATTACCTAAAGAATGGAGTAGATATAATTTCCATTGAAAATAGAGATCAAGGAAGAGTAGATAAGTTCCTCATGTTCCTAGATCAATATGAAACACATCAAAACTACATGATACCCCCTATATCTAAAATACATAGCCCACATAGGTTCTGATGAGACAAGAAGATGATATATCTCTAAGGATCTAAAACATGAATTTTAAAATTCATCAAAATACAACTAAATAAGACATGGAACAATCTAAGACTACTCTCCCAATAATTCCTAACATAAGAGAGATATACCTGGCCACCCATAAAATGCTTCAAAGGGTGTCGTCTTTATTGAAGCCAGCTAACTATTGTTAATGAAAATTTTGACTAGAGGAACCTGGTTTTCCAAATATCCACCAAAATCACGAATACAATCCTAAATCATATCATTAAGAATCTGGATATCTCTCTCTAGCTATCCACCCATCTATAGATGACAATCCATTCACAATTTCAACTAGAAACCCATCACCTCTTGTAAACATTTTTAAAATATAGATGTGAACCTTGGGCCTCTATTAGAAAAAATAATATATAGAACCCCATGAAGTCTCACAATATCTTCGATATAAAAGTCTCTAAGCTATTCCACATTCATCATCTATTTGACTAGTAATAATTGAGATGAATTTTTATAACAATAAATGATCACCCAAATTGATTCCTACCCATTAAGATTCCATGGAAAACTAATGAGGAATTCCATGTAAATTTCATCCCACTTCTATACTGGTATGGGTATTGATTGAAAGAAACTATTAGGTCTCTAGTGTTCCACTGTAGTTTTTTTATAAGTGAGACTCTATGATACTAAATTTTCAATAAGATGAATCATCCCTAGATAACAATACTAATTTCTTAGGTAATGACACATCTTAATATCTTCATGGTTTACAGACCAACCTGATGGATGTATGATTCCCATAAATTCCTACATTAGAGAAATCAGAACTAACAACCTTTTATGGAAGAAAAAAAGATCCATTGGGAGATAGAAACCACTCACCAAGGTATCTCTATATTAAAAATATTTACCTATGGGATGACACTAGATATCAATCATCTGCTCAAGAAAAACTCTCTAATTAAAATACAAGTCAGAATTAATCCATTATAAAAATAAATATCCACCAAAATCTTCCACTTTCATGTTCATCTAAGAAAAAAAACTAATCAAAGACCACTCTACAACCAATTCCTTCTTGGCTTGTATCGGTAGTTTTTCGGTCAACACATTGGAAACCACATTCCATTTCTCGTGAGTGTATGAAATATCAATATCAAAATTCTAAAGATACTCCAAACAACTCCTCTGTTTCAATTAAAGATCCATCTTAACAAAAATATATTTTAGGTTCTTATGATTTTAATAAAACATAAACCTCTCCCCAATGAGATAGTGAAACCACATTTTGTGTTCCTGTATAATTGCTGCCAACTTAAGATCATGTGCAGGGTAGTTACCCTAAGAGGGAATAACTGGCGAGAGCCATAGACCACCACCTAATTACCCTACATCAAGACACATCCCAAACCTATACCATAAGAATAGTAGAAAACATCATAACATGAACCCAGTTCTGGAAGAATAAAAACTGATGCTAAATTTAACTTCACCTTCATCTCCTCAAAAGATCTATTACATTATTTATTCCATTAGATCATTACACTGTTTTGGGTGAATGTTGTTATTGACGATGTGAGATTAGAGAAATCATGAACAAAACATCTATAGTAACTAGCCAAACCCAATAATTTATAGATCTTAAACACATTTCCATGATTCACCTAGGATATAACAACCTCTATTTTCTAAGGATCCCCTAAGAATCCCTCTCATATATGACATTCCCATGAAAGTTCACTTCCTAAATCGAAAAAAACATAGTTAAAAAGCATACCTTATATAATATTTTCCTTTAAGGTTCATATAATTCTATCCAAATAGTCTATATTCTCTTTATATTACGTGCAGTACACCAAAATATCAACCCTGAACAAAAACAAAACTCCAACCCGATGAAATATTTGGTTCAAAAAATCCATAAATACCAAGGGATAATTTGGGTTGCCGAAAGAAATAACTAGAAACTTGAAATTACCATAATGTCTTCTTAACATTGTCTCTGGTATATCCTCTCCTCAAACACTCAACTAGTGGTACCCTGACCAAATGTCATTCATTGAAAACCTACATTCCCCGCTGAATTCTTCAAATAGATAATTAATATATGGAAAAGTATATTTTTTCTTAACATTCACCCATTTCAGCTCTTGATAATCCATGAAATGTTAGAGACTCCCGTATTCATTCTTAGAAAATAGTGCAGGATAAGCCCATGGTGACAAGCTAGGAAAAATAAATCCATTAGCCTCCAGGACCTCAAGCTAGAATTTAACTTCCAACAACTCTGCTAGTTCCATTGTATATGATAGCATAGATAAGGGAAATATACCCAAGTGTAGGTTAATAGTAATCTTGACATCTCTCTATGGTGGTAAACCAAAAAAATTCATAAATACATTAGAGTACATACATACCACTCTAAGAATATGGTATACCATACATCGGTAAAAAACATCAAGAGTAATCTCTAAAAACATTCATGATAATACCCTAGTATAAGGAACAATAAGCCCTACACTCACTTATATAGAGTCCCACTCACCATTAAAAACATGAGTGACCCAATTAGAAGATAAAAACTCAACACAGTGATGATAACTATCTATAGGTACTCAAAATTGATCATCTAATCCATTCCAACAATCATGTTTAATATGTCAATATCAAGAACTAAAAATCACCAAACCACCATGATTCTAGCTATCGCTACCCAATATGTTGGACACATAAAACATTGATAAAAATATTTCCCAAATTCATGGATAGATATAACATGAATGGAATAAGTTATGAATGTGATCCAATCACATTATCTAACTTTGACAATATAAAATAATGAGTAACACCTATATCAAAAAAATATATCTCCATAAAGACAAGATAATCATCATACCTCTAACAGTAGTTGGACCAGATTCAGATTCCTTTGGTACACACAGTACCACAAAAATTCCATCTATTTAATTCTAGGTGGAAGGAAAACCAGACCTATAAGCAAGGTGTGTATTCAATCAAACCTCAATAATCATGGAACCAGTTGGGGTAGAGTAGTCATCCTCTACCACCATCAATAAATCCTCAACCACAATAAAAGAATTTTCAAAAAACCGCTCCAAAACCTATTCTAATCCTAGAATACATAATGAAATAAATGGTTTCAAATAATCTCAAATTCAAAAAAACCACAGAAACATCTATACAAGACCTAAAAACTAAATTAGGAAAACTCTACAACTCGATGGGTGAAATCCAAAGTCAAGGGTTAGGTAAATTTTTTTCATAACCACTATTTAACCCTAAAGACAAGGGAAATTCTAGTTACATTACCATTTGAAATGTAACTAAAATTAAAATCCAAATAATCCATAAAATAGAGTCTTCTACCCCCAAGGAAACTTCTATTCCAACCATCTAAAATAATGCAAATAAGAAAAAAATTTATCTTTAGAAAAATCACACTGATGTAAAGTGTGTTTATATTGATGAGCTTCTTAACCCAAAAATTCCCCTTCCATTTCCCAAAAGTGAAAACAAAAAATGTAAATAAAAATAAATTGAACTTGAAAAATAAATTTTAGAAACAATCAAAAAGTGTAGTATAACATACCTTTGATTGACTCCTTGAAGAGAATCGCATGATGCACCATGTTTCTAAATGCGATATGTACACATGAAAGGAAGCATAATGGTGATGAAAAAGTGATATTAAGGAGTAATGTATCAACATTGATAGATCCATATATTCCCTCAAAATTCAATTATCTTGGAACAATCTTAATTCTATGCACCATTGGGGAGTCATTCATTTTCAATGCTATTCTTGATTTAGGTGTTTCTATAAATTTGATGCCTCAATACATTTAATCTTCATTAAAGGTCATAGAATTAAATCTAAAATGAATATTAATTCATCTAGAAAAATAGAGTATTACACAACAAACTGGGTGTTCGAGGATGTTCTTGGGAGGGTAAAAAAATTAATTTTTCATGTTAACATTTATGTGTTTAAAATTAAAGATGATATGACAAATAAACCTGACCCAATTACATTAGGGAGGTATTTATTGAAATTTTCCAAAACCATAATTAATGGATATAATGGTATATAATATATTGTGTTTGGTGGAGACATTTTACACTATAACATTCTAGATGCAAATAATCACCCCTCAAAAGAACATTCCTTATTTTCAGTTAATTATATTGATGTAACCCCTTACCTAAAAAAATTCATGTACTTCCCCATATCCCATTATGAGTTTTAATCATTGATAGAAATTATAGTTAATGGGTCATGCATTGGTTTTTTTATTGGTATAGAAAAACATCATACATGTTTGCTAATTGATGATTTCTGGAGAAATGTGGATCCTATGATCATCAATGATACTCATAAGCCTGTATAAGATTATTCATTACCTTGGTATATTTCCATTAAGATGTTAGAAGAGAACATTAAACAGTATCACTCAAATTCACTCCCATCAATCAGAAATACTCCTAACTTAGAACATAAAACATAGCCTCAATATATGAAATATTCATATATTGATAATGGAAACAAGATTCCCATGATAATTTCTAGTTAAATCCATCCATTTATTGATTTATGAAAACATAACCTTACAACAGAGTATAAATAACAATTCAGATTGACACTTGATGAAATTATTAGTAATAGACCATAAATTTTCATGTATCATATATTGTTAAATGATGAGGATAAAATGTTGGGGAAGGAACAATGATGAATGAACCCAAGCCTCCTTGATGTTTTTAAAGTGAAGACAACAAAGTTATTGGTTTCTGGAGTCATTTACCCCATTTATAATTGCCACTATGCTTGTCCAGTGTATGTTGTTCTTATGAAACAAGAAGTATAATAATTACAAAGGAGAGTAATTAATTCATTACAACCCATGTGCCAAATAGTTGATGTGTCTGTATATATTATCACCGAAAACCCAACACACTAATAAGGACCATTTCCCATTGTTGTTCATTGAATAGATGTTAGAGATGATAGTAGATAAGTCCCACTAATGTTTCCTTTATCGGTATTCTGGATAAATTTAGATACATATCACCCCTATGGACTAAGAAAAGAATATATTGAATTTAACAATGGAACATTTATATATAGGGGGTTCCATTTGGTATTTTCAATTCTATGAGAACATTCTAATGATGCATAGTTAGTATTTTGTTCAGATTACTAGGAGAATTTATTTGAAGTGTTCATAGATGATTTCACTTTTTATAGATCCGCATTTGATGAATATTTGATTAGTCTTGTTCTGTCCAACATTTATTTATGGAATGGAATCATTTATTTAATTATGATAAATTCAACTTTAGGGTGTGATAATTTATAGTACTTGGACATGTCATTTATTAGGATTGTATCCAAGTAGATAAATAAAATGTGGATATAATTTTCTTCCTTACCATTCCACAAAAATGAGTGAGATTTGCAGTCTTTTGTAGGTCATTCTAGAATTTAACATAATTTCATTCATTAATTTTATAAGATTTAACTCCCCCTATCTGAATTACAATAAAAAAATTATTTTAGTCAAATAAAAACTAAAAAAGGGATTTTAACTAATTGAAATGGAGTCTCACAACACCCATGGTAATCCGACAACCTTAGTGGGATTTACCATTTTATCTCATTTGTGATGCCTCTAATAATGTAGATTGGTAATTCTTATCATAATCGGTTGACAGAGCTCAAAATTTCATTGCCTATACCTCAAAAAAAATGAATCTTTTATAAGAAAACTACACCACAACCGAAAAACAATTCCTGGCCATTGTATTTGGCATGGATAAATTCAGGTCATACATTTAGGGTCCAAAAGTAATTGTGTTTTTTGACCATGAATCCTTATAGTATATCCTTAATAAACCAAATAAAAATCATATATCATTACCTATATTCTCATCTTTTAGGTATTTAATTTAGAAATTAGGGATAAAAAAGGATCATAGAATGTTGTGGCTGACCTGATCAGTAGGATCCCTCCATCCACAAACATTGACTCATCTCCATACATTCCCATAAATGGAATTTTACAGATGGGAAATTTTATAAAGTATAATAATACATTCCTTGGTATGACTAAAGTGTAAATTAGTTGGTATAATCTTTCATACCTAATTATTTAAATAAAAGAGCTCATCATCTAAAAATTGAGCCCCATTTTTACATTTAGGATGATCCCTACCTTTGGCCTCATATACTGATATAATCCTCAGGTGTTGGGTTCCCAATTGTGAGTTTTATCTATCCTTGAGTTCTATTACACTCTTTCTTATGAGTTCCACTTTGATCCCTAATATACTACTTGCAAGGTCCTTTATTCTAGCCTATTTAGGACAAAAGTATTTTGGGATGCCCATTTTTTTGGAAACTTTTTACACCTTCTTAAAGGATAAGGAATGTATTAGGAAGAAATGGAATTACTAAAAAACTCATATAACACTCCTTTTTTTTTGATTTTTTGAAAAATAATTTATTAATTTGATATTTTTTATTTCACACGACACCAAATATATCTTTTGTTATATGAAATCACTAAGTGTGTCTTGCATTATACAAAAAACCATGTCATGATTGTGTTTCACGCAACACATAGATTAAAGTTCAGTACATGAAACTCTATGTTTTTCTTTTATTACGCATAATATTGAGTCCCTTTTTTAGCTTTTGTTACACATAAGACCATGTCTTATTGAATAATAATATACTATTAATTACATTATTAAAATATAGTTATAGTTACCACCTAGCCATTGGAATGGATGTTACAAATAATATTAACTAAATTTAAAAAATATAATTTAGAAATGTATATAAAATTAATCATTTGGTTATCAATTACTAAAAGTTGACGTTAGAACTATTTCAAAATAATGAAATTACTTTTCTAAGAAAATAATTGTTCTATGTACAAACACAATTATATCTCAATAAATTAAAAAAAACCCTATTGATTAATGTTAAAAATTTATATATATATATACAATAATCTTATTTGATACCTATCTAGTATATTTGATAGCTATAACCAAATAAAAAAAATTCTAATTTTATGAATAACAAGATGTATTATTCTAAAAGGTAATTTTACGACATTTTAATGGAGAAAAAATTTTAAATATATTATTTAAAACCATTATAGTTTAAATTTTAAAATAAAAACTTAATTTTAGAATGTGGAACATAAAATTAGATTAGAGTGATTATTTGGTATTTTTCAGTGAAGTTTCATTTTTTTTGATGAATAATGAATAACAATAAATTTTATTTCAAAACTATTTTTTCATCTAATTTATTTATAAGGTTAAATTATATTTTTGATTGGTTTTAATATTAAATGATATCAATTATACATAAATCTATCCAATTTAGGTCATTGTAATCAATTTTACTTTGAAACTGAATATAAAAACATACCAATATTTTGACCATTTTTAATTAAAATTTACGCTTTGTTATCCCATTTCTAGAAATAAATTTTAATTAATTTTGGACACATCTATGTTTGGAATTTAGAAAAATGTATTCCACATTTTGATTCAAAATATTATATTATTTAAAATAAGGTCAAAATATTTTTTGGAAAAATATTAGTGAAATTAATTTGAATTAACTAGAACGGTTAAGAGGAAAATTAGCTTACCAAGGGACTAAACCTTACACTTAAGGGTTAAAATGAGCAAGAAAATTCTCCAAGATCCATTGAATATCCTTATTTGGAACCTATTTCCAATTTTATGGAATTGTTTTTCATTATTTGAGCTACTTTTCATAGGAAAAACGTGGGTGTAATTCCCTTTGAAATTTTTTTCAAGAATATAACTCCTCCTCTACTATAAAAAGGCAATAAACCCTCCCAATTATTCACACCTATAAAAAAAGAAGGCCTTTGGGCCATTCAAACTTATTCACACTTATAATTCCCTTTTCTCCACCGAAATCTACAAAAATAATCTCCCAAAATCTCTGACAAAACACTTGAAGCATATATTTGGGAATAAATCCATCCAAGGAATCCATTTCATGAAACCCAAAAGGAGTTACTCAAAGAAGAGTTAACAACCATCGTCAAGATATAATATTTTATATTAATTATCCACCCTATAAATTATTAATATTCCATGATTAAATAATAACCTAATTATCATAATTAGAATGAGATATTTTTATTATATGGGTTTTACATACACTTCCAAACACATCCATATAAGAGGTAATGAACTTATTATTCTTATGTTTGGTGAACTACCGCCTTATTAAACTATGTTGTTCATTTATTCTATTACAACCTCTTATAGATAAGAATTTTGAATGAAAATATTTTTTATATGATATATATGATATATATGATATATATTATATATTTATGATTTTGGAATTATTATATAACACATACCTCATTTATTTCCATTTTGTGTCTATACAATAATTTCTTTTGAGGAAGTGTGTACTATCGCCTCAATAAAGCGATAATATTCATTTATACACTACATGGAATGTATTAAGGATTAGTTTAGTTAACATAATTGACATATATGAAATAATAATTTTACTATAATGATATTATATATATACATATATTTCATTTACTTTATTTCATTCAATATAACAATAAAATTAAAATAACCTTCATGCTTACGAATGGCCTACCATATCAATGAACTATGTATTCCATTTTATATTTCTATGTTATATAGATTATTAGAAATACATATATAATGAATATATATTATATTTTTATCATTAATTAATTTCTATAAATATGTAAATTGCGATCTCTGTAATATTATCAATAATAACAATCCAAAACATATAAGAAAAACAAAGAATATATTACCTGAAATGTAATTTTAATATGGAGTTGTTAATAAATGGGTAATATAAATTCATAAAACTCATATATGTAATTATATATAAAAATAATAATATTTTATATATTTTTAAAAATTTCATGTATATTATAAATAATTTTTGATTTTTTAGGATGAAAATCAAGGCTTTTTATAAGATAATTTCATCTCACTTTTTTATTTTTTTCAAATACATGCCATGTTAACCACTCATTTAGTTTTTGTGTGTGTATATAATGAATATGGATGAAATTTAATATTATTATAAATAAATTTAAAGGTATTTTAAAATCCATTTTATGATCTTTCATTCATGGGGACTATGTTTCAAATGTTACCAAATTGTTAATGTAATTTTCTCTACGTTTACCTTCATTGAGAAACATGTCATGTTATGCACCAAAGGTTTTTTGTGATGTGTATACACAACCGTAGAAATGTTATATAATAAATCAAATTATTTCTATTATATTTTTAGATTAATGTGACTTTATTATTCCTATTTTATTATTATTCAAAGTTACTTATTTGGTAATCGTTTATTGTTAAAATCTCATCGTTTATCGAGCTTGTTTTTGATTATGCGTATATTAATGAAATATTACAATTTATATCCCAAGAACAGTAATTAATTTTATTACCCTATGGTTACTAATTTTCTACACAATTAATGATAATATTTTCCACTCATTCAAACTTATTATAATTGCGAAAAATAATTTCTGAATGTCCGACATTATTTCTCCTTTTTGTCGGTAATCACTATTATTTCAAAAAAGTGTTTTATAAAAAATTCATAAATGTTTTAATATTAACATATGATGTGAAATGTATTTTTTATTTATTACCTTTATTTAAAAATAGTTTTCAAATTAATCTTCTATTAATTTTCCAATCAATTTAATTTTTAAAAAATTTATGGTGAAAAAGGAATGTTTAGTATGTACGGACTTACCTACCATCATGAACACAATTTTAATGATTCTTCCATTGTAAGTTTACAAGTTTATTTTTTTAAATAATTTTCTTTACTAATATTCTATAATTTGTCTATTTTAAAATTTGTTTAATAGAAAAAGATTTTTAATTTTTTTTATGTTTAAAAATTATTTTAAATGATTATCAAAACTCCCTGTATATGTTTTAAAAAGATTATTTTCAAGGAAAAGGATTTCAACAGTTTCAAATATTCATTTATATGCTTTTAAATTATGTTTAATGAATTTTCATAGAATTTATTCACAATTATTTTTATATTTTTTCATGGAATAAGGTTCTAAATTTTTTTACAAGCTTTATTTATAAGTTTTCAAGTAAAATGTTTTTAAAACTGTTGTCAAAATTCATAATAATTTTTTAATTCAATTTTTAAAGAAAATGATCATCAAAATGTTTTAGGTTTTAAAAAAAATAAAAAAATGATATTTAAAAAAATATTTCAAAATTAATTTCTATTTAAGATAACATCCACTGGTGTTACTCATGCATTTATCAAGAATGATCCCAAAGTTCCATTCATAATCTTTCTTTGAAGGGTTTATGTTTTGATGGAATGTTTTTTTTATAAAACCATTTTCTCTTTCACAGGTTATATGAGTATGAAACTTGCTTATTTTCAAGGTTTATGCTTTGATGAAATGATTATAAAACCTTCCTTTTACATAGGATAAGATGTGAATATATATTTATGACTCCAATTTAATTTCATGGGTTATGATATGATTGATTATTACTTTTTGGAACATGTATGTATGATTTAATTGTGATATGGGTGGGACCAAAATCTCCCTCCAATGTATTAGTTAAATATTTATATCACATAAGATAATGATGAGGAAAAATTCATAGTGATTGATCCAAAATTGGAAACATGTGTTTCCTAATCCACTATGGGAAGATAGAAAAAAATGATCCACTGTGGGATGATGGGGAAACCTGATCCACTGTGGTAAGATGGGGAAACCTGATCCCTTATAAGGAAAGGACTGCGACTTGGGAGGGTGGTTTGTCCTTCCAAGTAGGTTTAGTCCCCATGAAGTGACATGTTATGATTTTGGAAATGTGCTTTGACTTATGGGGAATACCGTTACATGTTTATATATATTCCACCAATTCTATGTCTTTTTTCCTTTGATATTCTCAAATGGTTCATGTTATTAGTTTTATTATCCATCATATCTTATGAGATGCCAATATTTATGCCATGTATTATTATCATGACATTTTTATATGGGGTATAATATTCAAATGTTATGATCATGTTCTCATACCCTTATACTAGTGTTTCACTTACGTGTTTACTTTATTTAACCTTACAAAGCATTCAAAGTTAACCCATTCTTATGTTTCATTGCCCTAGGTTATGAATAAAGGTTTTATATAAGGGAATGCTATTTAAGGGTTTATTTGAATATATTTCAACAAACAAGACTAATTTTTTCAATGTTTCCAATGAAACTAAACTATTATAGTCCTCAAGAATGTATTTTTATAATGTGCTGAATATTCATTTAAAATGTTGTAATATCCATTCATGTTAATCCCTGTTCTTTATAATTGGTATCAAGGGAAAGTTTGATTCAACATTTGGAATGTATGATGAGAATAATTTAGTGATATCCCTAGAAATATATCTAAGGTAATGTTTAGGTATATCTCTATGGATAAGTCTAATGATAAGTTAAAGTATAAGAAAATGTCATAGAATTTTGTTATACGATTGAGTGAGTTGTTTCTAAGAAAAACATCCCTTTATGGATAAGAAAAGAGCATATGGATCTGGAATAGATGTATATAGGGGTATTAACCCCTAAAACACCATATTTTTGCTAGAATTGATTGATAACTAGTGCATGAAAATGGGACTTACTTCACACCAAGTTTGAAACTCCTGGGGGATATGCTTTGGGAATTCAAAACCACATTATGAACCATCATGAAAGATTTAAATAGAAGTTAACTATAAATAAACATGGAAAACCCTATGGTTTTGCCGATTAATGAAGTAGTTTTCATGACTTATAAATCCTATAATTAATTTTTTTCATGATTATGTGGTTTTTAACTATGATATGTTTTTCTCATAGAGTGATTTTTGTAGTTATTCATTGAAAGGAACTATAAAGTACTTGGTTAAAATCAAATTTTTTAGATGTGGAAACTATGGGAATTATAAAAATCAATGTCTTACGATCTCATGAAGAGAATCAAGAAGTTGATATAAGTATTAGATATACTTCTGATGATAAAAAGACCACAAACAACATGTGAAAAACATGAGATATTCTATCAGTATTATTTACAATAAATGTAAGAAGCATGGTCTGATTGAGGTTGAGGATCCTTTTGAAATGATTTATATATAATATTATTGGAAATGGGTATTAAGGGATAATATGATGAATCTAATGTAATTTTTTAAGAATAGTGTTGGATGATTGAAGTGTATATGTATAAGAATTCAAGAATTATGTTATATGAATCATGAAGTTTATTTTTTAAAATATGTATTTGAAAAAATATATTAAATAGTAATAATGAACAAGAAAGGGGGTTTAATAGAAATGTGATATATTGATTAATGTATGGTAACCCTTAATGTATCATTATTGTTGAGAAAATTGATCTATAAATATGTGATCGATATGGTTAAAGTAAATTAGATATTTATGATTAACAAATAAATTATTATTGGTTTCTTAAAAAAGTGGTCTATTTCATCTTGGATGATGTTTAAATGTTCTTGGATTTAAGGAATATATCCATTAATATTCAGAATAAGGAAGGATGCATGTTATAAAAATGTATTTGAGTTAATTCCGATTATTACCATATTTCAATAGAATAAATGATGATGGTATTCACATGTTTGGAATGTGACAACTAAGAGATAATTTGTGATATATGGGTGATAATTGTTAATCCAATTTCATGACCATATTTCTAATGACTTTGATTTTCATATTTTGGAATGGTTATAAGGTAAACCATTTATTACAATATTATGTTAAAATTCAGATTGAGTTTGTGATATGAAAGTATTATCTCGCCATATGAGGATTTATGAGTTTTAGATAACTTCATCAAAATTCATCGTGTTGATGGTAACTTAAGATAGATGAGATGACTTATCATGGATCTCATGAAATGGTATTCCTTAATGAATAAAAAATTAACCTTCTTTTTTGGAGAAATAGGTGAACTTGAAATTGGTCAAGACGCGACAAAAGGGTGAGATTTTATTTATGGAAGGGAATGAAATCAACTGAGTATATATTCTTGTCAGAAAAAATATCCAAGTTTAGAAAAAGGGACTTGAAATTAAATTTTATCATATTTTTATTATTTTTAATGATATCAATGGCCTATTTCATGATTCTTCACTTTATGGTTTTGTGAGTGTAATCTTTCTATGAATCACCAATATTATTCTGGTAATTGAACTTTATCAATATTTTTTACTATATATGTTTTTATTCCATGAACAATATTTACATCCCACTTATGTTCTCTTATGAAGGAATATAGTTATTTGATAAGATGTGTAACCATTATGATTTCTACTTTCCCTTCTAGGTGAATATTTTGTATTCATTTTTACGATGTGTGTTTCTATGGAAGGAACATTTATATATCAAACATTTAATATCCTATCCAAATTTCAAGGGAGAAATTAATTTTATGGGGGTTAGAATGTATCACCCTGAGATTTTTAAATTTTTATTTTCTTGAATTTATAAAATATTTTGATATATTTAATTTCACACTACAATGAATATAACTTTTTTATATTAAATAACTATGTATGGATTACGTTTTATGTAAAAAAAGTGATGTTTGAACTCCATGAAAAACCTAGATTATCTTGAGGTACATGAAACACTATTTTTTGCCTTATATTATACATAATATCGAGTCCCTTCAAAATCTTTCATTACAAGTAAGGTCACGTTTTACCAAACTATAATATATTATTATTATTATTATTAAAATATTAGTATAATTACCACCTCGACAACGGAATAGAAGTTATAAATAATATTTTTTTTGAAAATATGATTTACATATGTATATATAATGAATCATTTGGTTATCAATTACTATAATTGATTGTAAGAACTATTTGAAAATAAAGAAATTTCATTTCTAATAAAACTGTTACTCTATGTATAAAAACAATTTTATCTCAAAAAAATAAAAATATTTTTCGATTAATATTTTTAATAAAATTTATAAATATTAAATTAATATTTTTATAATATTATAATATTTTTGATAGATATAATATAATAAAAAAATATAATTTTATGAATAAAAAGATGCATTCTTCTAAAAAGGTAATTTTACTACCATTTAATGGAGAACCAATTTTAAACTTTATTTTGAACTATTATAATTCTTATTTAAAAAAATAATATTAAATTTTTAAATAAAAACATAAAAAATTATTTTATGGTGAATTTTTTCTATTTTTCTATGAAATTTCAATTTTTGATAAGTAATGATTAGTAATTAATTTTAATTCAAAACTGATTTTTCATATTATTTATTTATGAGGTTAAGTTGTGTTTTTGATTGGTTTTAAAGTTATATTAGATAAATAATACATAAATTAATTAAATTTTAGTGACTATAATCAAATTTAAATTTATATGAGATATAAAATCATATTAAACTTTTGAAACAATTTACTTTAAACACCCCCCTATGTCATTCAGTTTGCGAGATTAAATTTAATTAATTTCATTCATTTATTTGATTAGAATTTAGAAAAAATTATTCAATATATAGAATAATCATAATATATATTTTAAAATAATGTAAAATTGGTTTTGTACATATATATTATTGAGAGTAATTAAAATTAATTACAACGATTATGAGGAAAGATAGAATAACAAGGGACTAACACTTACACTTATGGTCCTAAATAACATAGAATGTTTTTAAAAATAAATTGGATATAAATATTTAGACCATATAATATATTTTATTTAAGTGGGTTCATTATTGAATCCACTTGTCATAGTAAAAATGTTGGTGGACTGTTAGTTTAAAAAAATTATAAGAATTTCACTCCTCCACTATAAAAATGAAAACCATCCCTACCACTTATTAACACCTCTAAAGTCCACTATCTCACAAAAAATATGATAATATAAGATACAAAAATCCATACCTTCATCATATAATCATTCCATTTCAAATAAATCTTTGCAAGGAATCCCTCTGGTTAAAACCAAATGGAGTTACTGAAAGAAGTGGTAACATCATTCCTCAAACTGTTTTGTTTTCTTTTCTTTCTACATCCCCATGAAATATTAATATTACATGATTATATAATAGAATAAGTATCATAAAAATATTTAAATTTTTTCTAATGGTTCTACCTACACTTACACACACATCCATCTAATGAGTAACAAACATACTGTTCTTGGGTATGGTGAACTATCGTCTCACAAAACAACGTTGTTTTTTTTCCATTACCACATATCATGGTTGGGAATTATGATGGAAAATATATTTTTATATTATATTTATGATATATTTATTATTTTCTAATTATTATATGACATATACCTTCATGCATTCCAATTTTTAAAAATATAATAATTTCGTTTGGGGAAGTGTAGACTTCCACCACTTCAAAGAGATGTGATTATTTCGCACACTAAATGAAATGTATTATGGATGGTTTTAGTAAACTAAAATTATATATGTGAAAAAAATAATGATAACATAATTATTTTATAAATATAAATATATTTCCTTTACATTATTTCATTCAAAATTAAAATAAAATGGAAACAACATTCATGCGTACATACGACCTACCGTCTCCGTGAACCATTTATTCTATTTGATATTTCTATATTCTATATATTATTATAAATAAATATATACTGAATATATAAGAAATTTTTATCATAATTTACATTCTATAAATAACTAAATCAATATATATGAGTGAGTATCTAGAATAAGAATCCAAATCATATACAAAAAAAGATGATATTACATGAAACATAACATTAACTTGGAGTTTTTAATAAACAAGATAAATAATTTAAGAACCAAATAATACATGTTATTAGATATAATAATATATATCTATCCTAAATTTATCAAAAAACTATATTGATTATATAATTTATTTTAATGTGTAAAAAAATTCAATACTTAAGGTAAAAGAATTTCATCTCATTTTTTATTTCTATGAGATACATGCCATATTTACCAGTCATTTATTCTGTGTGGTGTATATAATTCCCTTGGATGTATTTTATAATTAATATACTTAAATTTATGGGTATTTAGTAACCCATTTAATGATATTTCTTTTATGGTGTCTATGTTTCAAAATTTACCAAATCGATAATGTAATTCTATCTCAATTTTCAATATTTTAGATACATGTCATGTAATGAACCTATAGTTTTCAACATGGTGTATATAATGAACTTGAAATTATATATCATGAATCATCTTATTTTCATGATATGTTATTATTCATGTAATTATATTCTTTACATTTTAATATGATTCAATGTTACTAATGATGTAACTATTAGTTGCTACGATCTGATCATTTATCAATCTTGTTTATGATTATGCTTTCACTGATTAAATATTAAGTTCCATGTCTTAATAAATATCATTAATTTTCTTACCCTATGGTTATTAATGTTATATCGATGTAATGGTATCATTTTTCTACTTCATTGTACTTGATACAATTAGGAAAATGATTTTATAAAAATCCCACTTTATTTATCCTTACAGTTGGAAATATTTGTTCTTCCAAAACAATGTTTTCTAAAAAAATTTACAAACATACTTAAATATTATAATATTATGATTAAAAGAAATTATTACTCATTTATTTCCTTTTTAAAAATGGGGTTAAATTTAAGCTTGTCGTAGTTTTCTAATCAATGTACTTTTCTAAACATTTATGGTATAAAAGAAATGTTCAGAATGTATGAACTCACCTACCATCATGGCTGTAATTTACTTTATGCTTCCTTTGTAAGATAATATGGTTATAATTTTTTAAAAAATTCTAATATTCTGGATTTCTTTTGATTTTAAAATTTTTAAAAAAGAAAACATATTTTCCGAAAAAAATCATGGTTAAAAAGTGTTTTAAATTATTTTCAAATCTACCTCTATATATTTACAAAAGTTTATTTTAAATGAAATAGATTTCAATAATCCGAAAATTATTTTATAATATTTTAAATTATGTTCAACGAAAAATGATTTAAAATTTTTTATAGATTCTTTTATATATTTTCCATGAAAAATGTTTGAAATTTTTTGTCATGACTCTTTTATAAGTTTTCATGAAAAAAGGCATTCAAAATGTTTGCAAGTTTCATAATAAGTTATCAACGAAATTTGGAAGGAAAATGATATTCAAAATTTTTTATGTTTTAAAAAAGGGGTTTAAAGCTCAAAGGATAGTTTCTTGATGAATTGTTTAACAGGATATTTCAAAATTATTTTTCACCCAAGATTACATCCATTAGTGTTACTCATGCCATTATGGGGAAATGATCCAAAGGTTCCATTCATAATGATTCTATGAATGGTTTATGTTTTCATGGAATGTGTTTTTTATGAAATTTGTTTCTATTTTATGGGTTATATTTTTATGAAACCATCTTAGTTTCATGGGTTATTCATTGATGAAATAATAATGAAACCTATATTTTTTCATAGGTTAAGATAAGATTACATGTTATTGAATCCCATTTCAATTCATGGGTTCTAATACGTTTTTTATGATTTTGTGTCACTTTTATGTTTGATTTCATTATGATATGGGTGGTACCTATATCTCAATCCAATAAATTAGGTAATGATTTATATCTCATGAGATAATGATGGGAAAAAGTTGACCAGGTTGATCCAAAATGGGAAACATTTGTTTCCTGATCCAAAATGGGAAACATGTGTGTACCGATCCACTATAGAAATATAGGAAATCTCCATCCACTATTGGAAGGTGGATAAACCAGATCGACTATGGTAATATATGAAAACATGATCCCTTGTATGGAAAAGCCTATGACTGGGGATGGTGGTGTGTCCCTCTTAGTAGGTGTAGTCCCCATGAAATGCGCAAATAAGTGTTTGGTAACAAAAACTGACTTATGGTGAATAATTCTACATGTTTTTGTATCTACCAAAAATTATATGTCTAGAAACTTTGATATGATCACACAGTTTATGTTATTTATTATCTTATGGTTTGTGTCTTATGAACTAAAAATATATATTCCATGTCTCGTTATTATGATCCTTTTATGTAGGGTATGATCATCAAATGTTATGATCCTGTTCTCATACCATTATGGCCATCAGGCTTGTATTTTTTGTTATGTAATGAATAAAAATATAAAATTATTTAATATCCATGTTTGTTGAGCCTGGATCACTATAACCCTTTACCTTTCATGAAATATTTTATATTTGGGTAATTGAAATTATGGGTAAATTTTAAAATTCATTCTGAGACTTATACATTCTTCTAGTAGTAAATTACATGACCAAATGGGTAGAGGCATGAGCCACAATGACTAAGGATTTCAAGATAGTTGTGGATTTTTTTAGAAACCAATTTTTTTATATTTCGTTTTCCTAGGATAATAATCAATGAATAGGGTTCTGATTTCCACAACCGAACATTGTAATCACATTTGTGATATTATGTGGTCAGGCATGAAGTTTCCACATCATATCACACACAACCCAATGGTCAATATAAGTTATTGAATAGAAAGGTATATCAAATTATTGAAAAAAAGATTCTACCCAATATAAAATATTAGAGTTTTAGAATATATCATTCATTTGTGGTTATCATACTACCTTTAAAACTCCCTTTGAAACTTTACCTTATCGGGTTATTTCCAAAAAGAGTTTCCACCTCATTATTGAGACAGATAACTGATTCTACAAGTCCATTAGAAAATGAAATTCTTATCTTTATGGCATTGGTTCTTAGAGGAAGATATAGATTCTAGACATAGAGGAAATCCATAGATATTCATATGAGATCTCTCGTATCTGCCAGGACGGAACCAAAGCTATCCATAACTATTTTATCTTTTATCATAAATTCCACATTTTTTGAAAGTTCATATGTTTCAGATGCATGGATAAAGTTCCACCTATGTACAATTAGTTTTTATTGGTTTATGAGATATATTGTTATAATTTTTTACCCATTTGGGGTTTTATAGGTTAAAAATGAAGAAACAAAACAAACACTCACCATTAATGGGATGTGGATGAATCACTTTTATGAACATGTTTTGGAGCCCCCAAAATAAGATATCCACCTTCAAAAAGTTACTTATTAGTGATAAACATCAAGTTTTATCTTCTCTAACCACATAATAGTTTACTATAGTTCGAACACTGCACACTCTAGGTGTGTGTGTGGGTGGGGGTGGATAAATTCTTGAATCAGCTAGAATTTATTATTTGCTTTCTTCATTTTTCTTTGTTTTCTTATCGCATAATATTTTTTTACTTTTCTATACTTTTCTATGTTTGTTATTGTTTTCATCACCTTTCTTATTTTTATTTTTTTACTTGTTGAAAATTATTTTATCTAGCCCCTTTTGTTCCTCTGAATAATTATTTTTATTCCCACCTAATCATTGAAATAATTTTAAATTAATTTATAAATTTCATATTCCATGTTATTTTAAACATTTATAGAAAACATTGTCCTCCGATGGAAAGTGAGTTTTAGAAAACATTTCACACTAATGTGTGATATTTTTTAGGAAATTAGTTATTTTTAAATGAAATCAATAGATTCTTCTCAATGAAATATTTTAGATGTTTATTACCCTTTGTGTGAGTAGTTTATGGTTTAATAATTTAACTTAACATCTCTACACATATTTTCATACAACCATGAGTTGTGAATATTTCATAATTAGTATAATATAAATATAAGTTATTTTAATATTTATCACCTTTCCAAAACAAATTTTCCAAACATTTGATTCTTATTCAATCTATTTCATTACTATACCAGATTGAACAATGTGTGTATACCTATTATATGACTCTTAAACTACCTAAAAAACAAAAAATACAAAAAAATAAAACAATATTAATAATAGTTTAGGGGAGTTATGAAATTTTAAACATATGGTGATATCTAGGTCATGAGATTAATGTTTTAATTCTAGGAATACAAATGTTTGTGGGTCTTGAAATTTTATTGAAAAAGCTATAGGTCAGGTACGATGGAAAGAATCAGGTAAGAATGAATTTTTTAAAATAACCTATATTTACTAGATAGAATGTTGAAATAATAACATGAAATTGGTTTTACACACACACATGAAGTGTTAGTGGCAATGGGAAATATCTAATTTCTTTCTCAAATTACTATCAAACATCTCTTTGATTTTTTATATAATATATGAGACATATTTTTCTATGATCACTGAGAAGAACTCCTTGGTGTGGTTATTTATTTAATCACATTTTTTTCATGAATTAAATTTTTTTCAATGAGGAGTATTCATGAACACTTTAATATATCTATGAATAATTTGGGAAATAATCCTAAGCCTTGGAGTAAGAAATTTTATGATTGGGTGAGTGATTATACCATGAGTCGCTATTTTATTTCACCCTTACACAACTATATTAAAATGGGTTTTTATTGAAAATTACTAATATAATAAAAAAAATTAACTACATATTTTATTAAATAATTAAATTTTTACCACTATTATAAAGGGTGATTTATCTAGTTTTTATGATTTCAATATCGTCGGAGGTTAATTGGAGAGCCCACGATGGAATTCAAGCGAAGCGGGCCAAACAATGCAGGATCCCAAGAACAAATGTAGACTCAAACACACACGTTAGATAATACATGATTCCAATTGGGATAAATTTTTTTTGGGATGATCCAAATTGAGTGGGATATAACTCTTATGAAGACACTCAATCCCAATTCATCCATCAGTTTGCCCAACTGAACTGATCATCCTAGGGAACTGAATCTTCTCAAAGTAAAAAAAAATATTTGTTAATTTGACAGTATATCCATTTGTAGATCTAAAATGGCTTCCCAATTTTTGATGAACATATTCAAGAGGTGGGGAAACAACTTTATTGTTTTTTCAAAATTAAGATAAGATTTTTGGTTTACCAAAACGATGGTCCAAGTGGAATTTATAAATCTAGGTTCCCAAAATCACTCTCCACTGCCTATAAATTATCACTTTGGGCACCCCATTTGAAAGGTTGAATAAGGATTTATATGCTTCAATTTTTGAGTTCAATAGGATTTCCCCCCATCACCTTGGTGGTTCTATTGATCCAAATCCTCATAAGGGGTACTAAATTGAAGAAAGAGATCGACCTAATCTTTCTCCTCCTCTGGATGGTGGGCTAAAAGGTGGGAATTCATTATGTGGGAGCTACGGACTTTTCATGGTATTTGTGAGACTAATATTAGCTACTATTTTGGAAGAAATTGGAATTTAAAACATTTCATTACATGTATCTTAAATTATTTAACATTTTAATTCCTATTTTGATGCATGTGATTGATATGCTCCTAATTTCTAACAGATTGGTGTGATATTTTGAGTCTGTGAATTGTGTTGTATAGTTAAACAATAGTCGAATCCATTTATTACCCAATTTATTGATATTTCAATCCTTTTTTGAAGCTATAATACCATTAATACGGGTTTTACCATGGAATGTATTTTATTTCCTGTTTTGGTAATACATGCATTAATATTAAGGGATTAAAATTAATTAGGATTTTGATTAATTGAAACCAAATATTTACTCAAAACCTAGAAGCATATATAATAAAAATAAACATTAAATGTGTTTAGTGAACTCAAAATTATTCATTTATCTCAAAATTTTTTAAAATACTCTTTGTTTTGTTAATATTTAAATCTTTAAATTATTTTTTATTCATCAAACTATTTTTGAAAAACCCCTATCAATTCAGAAATTTTTATTGAAAACACTATAAAAAACAATAGATCCTTGATATATGTCCTAATGTCTTTCTTATACTGCATAAAATAATATAAAACCAATTAAATTTTATTTCTAATGAAAAATCACTCAATGAATTGACGAAAATAGAATTTGATAGGCTACAATATGCCCTTCACTTTAACAAGGCCCTGAATAACAATGTTTATAACCACCCAAATGAAAAAGTAGGGGGTGGGAACTATGACCATTAGGATCCAAAAAATCAATATATAAAAAGTTTAATATCAAGAATTTAATTGTTCTACATTAAAAAAAAATACATTTTTAGAAACATTTTTTGTAAATCAAAACCATTCATAAAACATCCCTTGGTGTTTCATAAAATACATTAAAATTCTAAAAACAAATAATATGAAAATTATAAGTGATAAGGAATGAGATATTAACAAATACAATCCATGAATACTCTATAATGTTTACATGTATGAAAGTAACCATGACCAATCCATCATGTGAATAATATAATCATAAAATAAAAAAGAAAACTATTTTTGATCAATCCTATGTGTTTACATGATATAAAAAAAGTGAAATCCCTAATTCATACCAATGGTGGATCCATCCATTACAACATCTAGTGGTATATACACACACACAAAAGTGAAAGAAAATCTCAAGTTGTGTTACATACACTATCAGTGACATGTATATTCCTGATGAACCCAATGATTATCAATATTCTACAGTTGAAAAAAACCATATTAAAATACAAGATCACAATTTATGAAAAATTTTCAAATCAAATAGAACCTCCTTATGTTCTTAAAACCCAATTTTTAAACCAGAACAACCATTCAATAATTTTAACAAACATTACATGTGTGCAAACCATTTTTATAGAGAATACCATTTTAAAAAATGATTCCTTCCAATAAAGTTATTTGAAATCAGAAATAAATTCAATTAAATTACTTATATAAAATAATTAATAATAATATTATTATTAAATTCATAGAATTTTCACTCTTTATATAAACTCCTTCCTCACGAACGGATATATATCTAACCTATTTAAAAAACAAAGACTAAAGAATAGTTGATCAGGTCATCATGATTCATAAATCCATAATAAACACATTAAAACTCCATCAAACCACTTAGATATAAAATCCATAGCCCAGATAGGTTCCAATGAGACAAGGGGAAGAGAAATTTATTTTGGATCTAAGAAAGGAAGAGGAAACTGCATCAAAATCCAATCATACCTTGGGAAATCAATCTAGAATGAATGAAATCCACCTAGTATCCAAATTAAGTTGTATCTTGAGAATTGGGAAAATATTAGGTCGATCCAAAATGAGATTATGGGATCATTAGAGGTTTAAACTGGGGCCATATGATTTTTAATTATAAATTTAGGGGATAATTGTTCTTATTCGTGGTTTGCTGGAGAGGCCACATGGTTAAGAGTAACCAGTCACCCTAACCATGTGCCCTATATAAAACGTTTTTTGGGTGTATGTTTTATCATCATGGATAATTTAATCATTTTCCGCCATGAAAAACCCCTCTTCCTATGGGTGCATGGTTTGGAGGGGTGGGTGAAATGTTTGGGCAAACCTTTCATCCCCTTATAGTAGACCATGCATGGCCAAAATATTTCCTGGTCCAAACCACATGGGTTTCCAAAATCATTCTCTAATGGTTAAAATCTCTAAGTGCTCTTAAAATTATCTAAAAACACCTGATAAATCCCCCAACAAACACCCAACCCATGCAAGGTCAAAATTAGGTTAATAAGTACCAATATGAAAGTAACAAAATGTTGTATTTCCACTTCCATTAGGTTTTCTATTATTATCTAGACATTATTATCACATATATAAAAGGAACAGTGGATCACTAATTTTCATAGATAGGTGATAATATGCATGATTCTATTTATGAATTTCTTAGTTTTTTATATCGTGTTTTAAATTCATCAATAACTGTTATGTAGTTTAACATATCTAGGTGGCTTCTATAAATAAGCACGGTTATAGGCTCTGACTCCTCATCCATGCATACCATTACTTCCAATATCACTTATTTAAATATAAAATAAGTGTTTACCTATATACTTTAAAATTCATAAAAAATTTGAAATATATTTTATAGGTAATCATAAGTTTCAATATGCATATTTCCTTCAAGAACTAGAACCTGTATGATCAAATCATATAAAATATTTCATGGTATAGACACGACTCGTCATTTTATAAAATAATGAATTATAGAAATTTGATTATATTTGGATATAATAAGGCTAGAATCATTTATAGGTAGTGAAGGACTGATAACACTTCATATGATTTATTCTTCAATAAAACATTATGCTATTAATATATAGGATTTTCCTTTCCTAGATTAATACTCATATTTGGACCAATGATATTACATAATTGTATGTGTGATTTTTATTATAGTTGATGATATAATTCTATCCTAGCATCCATTTATGACATAATTTAAGATATTGTATTGAAAATTTTTATGATATATTTAAGCGATAAAAATTTGGCATTACAGCTTATTACTTCTCAATGAAATCAGATATTATGTAATCATTTTCTTCAATAGACCATAAAATTTCTGCTAATATATTGGCTTGATTAGGCATCTTCACCCTCTTCAATATCAAAATAAAAAAAATCAAAGATTATCCATTACCAATAAAATATATGATATTTATTAAAACAATATATTTCATAGTTTTTTTAATATTTATAAATTTATGTTCAATAATTAAAAAATATATCAAAATGTATTATATTTCATAATAAACAAAGAATCGAGGTGTTTGTTCTTCTAAAATTTTCTATGAAAATTATATTCAAATTTTCATAAAAAAAACTCCAAAAAATAATTATATTTGGAAAATTTATATAAAATATATTATTATACTTTTATGTTACCTAATTGTTTTAGTGAAATTGATATATAATATTCATATCTTTGTTTTGGAGGGGTTTTAAAGAAGGATTTGTTTAATCAGGTAATTTAATTTGAACTTTACCATCATGATCTTGATTGGAAATATAAGAATAAAATTTTATTCATGTGGATATTATTTTAGGATGATTATTTATTTTTGATGTTCTTGAGTAGATCATATTTTTTCAGTTTAGTTTTTGAATCATAAGATATTACAAGATTCAATTCAGATGTCTCTATTTATGGAACTATATTGAAGTCTATATCAGTAACCATTATGTAAGATATAGAATGATGGGGAATATTTATCTATGATATGCATGCTTTAAATAATTAAAATTAGATATAATTGATTAGGTTGAGGATAATAATTTCTTATAGTGGATAGAAATTATGTATCGATTGATGAAACCATCATCTTGAGTTAGTTTTTAGAGACCATACCTTTCTTCATTTCTCACCATAGTTGAGGCATCAGGGTTTGGGTAAGCAAGGGAAGTTATATTATCCATTTATAGGTCTAATTGACATATTTATAGGAGATGATGTTGTTTCTTACTAATTATTGTTACCAATAAAATTTATTAGAGTGCATTTTGTATTTCATGTGTCTTCATTAGGTAAATATAAACCAAATTATGAGAAAGAATAGTATATTTTATGATTAACAATTATTTGATCGAATTGTATATTTTATGATTAAAAAAAATAATTTTCAAGTCAATTCACGAGGTTATGTTAAAAAAATAAGTACTTTGGTTTTAACTAATTATATGATATATTATTAAGTGAAAATTGAAATTTATAATGGGAAACTTCTTGTAGAAATTTGAGTTTAGAATACAAGAAATGTGTTTGAAAAGAAATTAATTCCAAGAGAAATTATAAAGTGAATGAGTAGTTTTTAGGTTAAAAAGGGAATAAATAATAAATTTATATCCTGAAAATGGGTTATATTTCATGATTACAACATTATTTGATGTTTAATTTTATATATTTAATTTATAAAAGGATGTCATAGAATGATGAGTTAACCAGATGATTAATTTTGAATTGATGTTGTGATACATCCATTGTGTTTATGAAAACTTTATGAGTTAGTATAACACACATCAATTCCATGAGATATGATATAATATGATGTGATCCATGGGATTGAATATTCCATTTATTTTGAAGAGGTTTTTTATTCAAAGTGTTTTTTATGAATATTTTAAATTTAAATTTTATAGTAGTTATCCCAAAGGAATTCTACATGTTTTTCAAATTTATTACACCAACCAAGTGTTAGGCTTTGAAATTTTCCAATTTATATTCAAACCATTCAATAAAATTAAAAGAAGTATGAATATGTGATTTCTAGATGTCTTGGTTAACTCCCAATATTATATTATATTGGTTGTATACAATTTATTAAAATTATAAAATAGTTTTAAACTCTCAAAATAATAATAAAATTTTGGTAATTGTTGGGTTAATAGTGTTTCCTATATTTATTATTTATCACTTAATTTATATAAACACATAATTTGTTTACAAATTTTAATCATGGTGATACTAGAAAATTAAAAAAACATTGGAAGATCATATTTGATGTTAATAAACATTATGGAAGTGATTTATATTTGTTTCTAGATTCATATGGTGGAGCTGATTTACTATTAATTTTGATTATTTCATTTGTATTATTTTACATATTATACAATTTTGTGTTTAATTTACATTTTGCGATTGATTTAAATATAAAAATTGTTGGAATACAACTTATATTATATTATTTATGTTGTTATTTTCTTCTTTAATTTATAATTATTTGGAATTATTATTTTTTATTTGTTATATAATTTTCCATTTATGGGAAAATCATTCCCAATTTTATTCATTTAAAACCCTTAGTGATAGTATTTTTGCATTAGTAATCATGTTACACATTTGAGGCCTTGTATCATATTTCCTCAACCACATATTTATATTGGGATATGACATAACATTGATTATCGTAGTGACTCGATTAATTTTTATCTAAAATTATTAGTAAATATCATCTTGAAAAAACATTAACAAATTGTGTTTTTTCTAGTTTTGTATTTTTATAGCTATACGATGAATAATATGTACATTTTTATGGTTGTATTCTTGTTTACTTAGTCAACTAATATGATCTAAAGGAAAAATATACTTGAGAGAAAACATGAAGCTGATGATTGAAGTTAAAATAGTTATAGAAATGGGTTACCTCAAGCATGGTCCTATAAATTATAGATATAAATACAATAATATAATTAAAAAAAGAAAATAACAAACAAAAAAAATAAGATACAAATATGGACTGAAAATATCATTCAATGATTACAACATTAAAGTTGGTGATCATATCTACTTTCCTCCATTGGTAATATCTTAGAGTTTGGAAATCTATATGAGAGGGGTCTAATATATGTTAAAAAATTAATTATATAGAACTATATTTTAACTCATCAGTATATCCTACATTGATAATAGTTTTAACGGGTTTTTATTAATAATTTATTTAACATACCCTTACATGAAGTAAATTGTTTGGTTTTTTGTTTGAGTTATACTTGATGAATATTTATCAATAGCAATAAATTCGTAAAAAATATCTTAATTATTTTAAATTGACTATAAATTTATTCTAATTATTGGTATATTAGTTATTTTTAAAATTAAGTTTGAAAAAAAAATCCAATTAGAGTATCCAAGACCACACTATGACCCATTTTTTGAAGGTGGTTCAATTTTTCCTCATAATTAATTAAAATATTTTAAAGTAATAAATATGTATTTATATTATTGGTTATTTATTATTTTTCAATTTGGTAAATGGTATATGAATGTCTATGAAAACTTATCAAAAATTTCAAATTTATTATCTTTTGAGAATATTGTTATAAAATACCAACATGTTATCCAATTGGGGTATATATAAAGGTATTTTGATTTTTTATTTCAAGCCCAAAACATGATAAAATTATAAAAAATATAACAGAAATATAGAGTGGGGTTTTGTCTTTCTATACAATATGAGTGAATCCATGAAGTCCAAGAGACATAAACACACCATCTTTTAATGAAATCCATAAATATAATAATATTTATGTCTTGAATTTATCATCATTTAATGTGTAAAAATATCAATATAATGTTAAAATAACTTCATAATGGGATAATAAACCACATAAAAAATTTAAATCACTAGTTCAATGGTTAAAACAGAAGATAAATCCGGATGCAATTACATGAAAGCCACATTAGTTTCATCAAATGTTTCAACATTTCATAAAGATTGAATATCATGTAAAACATAATCCATAATATTTCCCTATTTCATATTGAGTTTCTCTTCATCATCTAATTAAATTTACTCAATAGTTAACAAATCATATTCCACTACTCTCAATATTTAATATTTATATTTTGAGATAATTTTATTCTCTATAAAAAATATCATTTCATTCTAAGAATTGTATTTTTTTAGAAAAATTCTAAAAAAATTGTATATTATTATTTTTTATCTATTTTAAATCATCATATTATTGGAATATATATATATAACTGTTCAACATATCTATTTATAAATAATTTTAATTAAAATTACCCATTTATTCTTATATTTTATTAGTTATATTTCTAGAAATCATGCACATTATTTTATTAATATTTTCATTCACTCAATCCTTCTATAGAGTGCTCCTTATTCTTATCTTTTATCTTTAAACTCATTAATGATGTAAATAAAAATTATTTACATTATCTATCTATATTTTTTAATATATTAACTCTTATTTTCTAACAAGAAATGAGAATGTAATGTATATCTTCTATATGTAGATCATTTATATCATAATCTTCATATGTCAAAACCATATAATCAAATAAGTTAAGACTTATATCTTTTAAAAAATAACAATGTCCTGTTTTCTCTATATCCTATTATAATACTCTTTATGTTATTTATTGTAGTAAGAAATCATAAAATGAATTATAATTTCTCATTATGGAATCTTCGTACTTTACTATCCAAAGTTAAAAATTTTATTTATTAACATTTATGTTTCCTTCACTCATTCTATGTATTTTTTGCAGTAATTTATTCTTAAATATTGTGTACCAACCATTTATTTATTTTCTATAACAATGGGATATTAATATATTATTTGAATTATTTCTATCATTCTCATTATTCTTCTTATCAATAATTTTCATACATTGTTATTTATTATATAATTTCATTGGATCTTTGTGAAAACTAA
This sequence comes from Viscum album, assembly GCA_963277665.1. Taxonomy (NCBI): domain Eukaryota; kingdom Viridiplantae; phylum Streptophyta; class Magnoliopsida; order Santalales; family Viscaceae; genus Viscum; species Viscum album. Next base: position 992,742,753 of record OY728125.1, read on the forward strand.
TTATATTGTTATGGTAATCTTTTCTTCATATTGAGTTTTTTTTGTTCTGTTATTATTTATATTAATAAAATTGAAAATTTAATAATTCCCATAAGAATTTTCAAGTGAAATATGTAAAATATATTTTTCATGAATAATGGATAATAAAAAAATAATTAAAAATATTACAAAAATGACATATTATTTTTTTCATATTAATTTTTATAAAATTATGCTTAATTTAATATTTATATGTTTTTTATAGGATTTGGCTCCATTATGGGATTAATTTCTATAAAAGATATTAAATTACTTCACTTGAATAATAGTTTTGAAAAAAATTATAGATATTAATTATTAATGAGTGTCTACATAAATTGAGGTGGCCCCCTTCATTGTTTGATTTTCCCCATAAATTCATAATAATCAATGAATTATAATAATTAATATATTATTTAATGTATAGTGTTATATGATTGCTAAAATTAATGATTTTTATTTTATATAAAAAAGTATTATTTTTTATTTATCATTTCATTGTTTGATAAGTTCTATCTAATTCCTTTCAAATTTCTTCACCACAAGGTCATGGAAAAATTTATTGCATGTTTAAGCCCTCACCAAACATATTGGTTTTGATCATGGAATGATCAGACTATCATTGTTATTCATTCCATCATTAGAGGGTGGACCCATTAGATTGATATGTTTCCCACTCTACATGATTATTCATATTTTTTTAGAGATGTACTGAATCATAGTAGACCATATACAATAATTAATAAGAGATATTTTCAAAATTACATTTTCTTATGAGGTACCGTGACAAATGGTGGAGGGTGTCAATGAAACTGGTCCAACAATGTTCATTTATAGTTGACACATTCTGTTAAAAAAGAATCCCACTGATGTGATAATATCCTAGGTCTGTAAAATATAATATTTAAATCATTAAGGAATATATAATCAGAGTGAATGTCATGTTGTCAGTCACTGAATAATTTTGACACTCAATATTTTCTTATATCACATATTTTTTTTAGTTTTTGATGAATTCCATAAAATGCTATTAATTTACTGTGAAATCAAAATTAATGAATTAAAATTGAAATATTAAAAATATGAAAATATATCCTTATGTGTTAATTGATTTTCATTCTTTATAGTTTTAATTTGTTTTGTTTCAATTTCATTCTCCCTGAAAAAAAAATTCGATATTATTTGTTATGTTACCACTTCCTATCTATATAAACTTTATTTCATCCCACTGTGATCCTTGAGTGAACTGAGACCGTTATTCTCTACATCAAAAAAATTTAAATCACACTACTCCATCATATTATGAGTTATTTATTAGTTCTATGGATATTAGATACATAAAACACCCGTGATAAAGTGTTCCATTAATCATGAAACCATTTCAAAACTAATGTTCCCTAGTATATATAAATGTACTATGATCCACTCATTCATTACTCACTCAAATCCATCATACAAATAATGTATAGATGATGGGAATATATTATAAATATATTGTAAATAATTAAAATGTAAGAGTTCATCTATAAGGATATAGGGATGATCACATACCTATTAGTTAAAATACATTATATAAATTCAAAAAGTAAAAAATAAAACTAAGACATGACAAAGTTACTAATAATATATCAATAGTAATAATTAACTATTTTTATTAAAAATATACCATAGTGGTTATATATTTTTGGAAGGAGTGTTATATATTTATGGAAGAAGAATACTGAAAATAAATTTATAATATATAACCCTAAAACTAATTTAGAGATCTAATACTAGTTGCTCCTATGAACTACTTCTTCATAGTTCTTGTAGCATCCTTTGGTTATTTTTCTATCAATCCATTTGTTCTTGAGAAGGTTGTGATTTCTCAACATGTATTGGTGAATATTTAATGTTTCAAAATTCTTATCTCATATTTCATTCTCCACTACGATCATCTATTTATATTTATGATCTCAGTATCATAACTCTTATTTTCTAGGAAAAATTTATCTTGGAATATCAGATCCGTGTTTACACAATCTCATCTATTATTTAATTTCAAATTTAATTTGGTATTCTTTTCATTTAAATAAAAAATTATTATGGGTGATTATTTTTTCCTTTAGTTTATGATGATACTGATCATGATTTTTGACAATATATTTCTGAAATCTTGTTATAATTTAAAAAATATCATGAAAATCACTTGAGCGTGAATTTTCCCACCTTATACTACTATATATTTGAGTTTAAATCATGAGTGTCTATGGTTTTCATGATATAAGAAATATATTTTTTGTAAATATATACAATGTTAATTCTATATTGATATATATATGTCACTGATAAGGATAATCATTTGTTCTATATCAGGTAAAACAATATTCCTTTAATCCGTCTTTTTATATCACAACAACTACTTGATTAAAATATTTTTTGTTGAGATTCAATTCTTCGAATAAGAGGTCTCACTGTGTATTGATAAAACTTTTACCATTTATATATATATATATATATTCATTTGACAACTCAAACAAACCAATATAGAGAGTAGCATGTATGTATTCATTATTTACTATAGTAATTCCAAAAAAATTTCTATGTTTTGTATCATTTTATATTAAAAAATATGATAAATAATCATTATATCTCTCTATATTATACTATAATTTTTTATTAATGAGTGGAGTGTGATCATATTTGGTGGATCCTAAGATCACTTCAATGATATCACTAATATTTATACAGAATGGAATAATTTTGACTCCTAAATGACCAAACATGGACATTAGTTTAATTCAAAAGATAATATCTACTCTTCCAAATGGTCACTATATTTGTTCAAAAAATTTGACTAAAAGGATTCATGGTTTAATTCATGGGATATCACAGTAGTTTATTTTCTATGGAAAGATATCTTTCCCTTTTCGATATAGTAAACAATATTGTTCTTTTAATTATAATTTTTGAGAGTTGATATACATATCAAATTATATTTGATGGCTTATTTAGTAGGTAAATGTTCCTCAAAACTGTAGTATGTGAATATATTGAACTCTTATATTTCATCACAACTTGTTGTGGACCTCAAATCTCTATTAACAAATCTTTTTGAGAAAAGAGATTTTTTTCTATTTAAAATAAAATTATATAATTATAATTACTTTATTTTTATTCAAAATTAGCTAAATAGTTATGTTGATCTAAAAATGAACCAAAATCCAGAACATTTGATGAATTACCGATATATATATGAATAATAGGGATTATAATAAAATTTATTAAAATTATATATATATATATATATATATTCAATTATGTCCCCCTCTACACACCAAATTTTATTGTTTTAATTAATTTTTAGTATAATTATTAAATACTGGTGATAAAATATATAATTATGTTATTTTTACACAATTATAAGCCTGAAAAGGCATAGAGTATGGAAATTGTGTCTTGACCCAAACCAATAAATATCATTCCAAAACTACCCCATGCCTATCTCTATAGACTAAAAATAAAAAATTTGTCAAGGCCTTGTGCCAAGACTCTAATTTATCTCATGAGACCTACTGATGCATCTAGGGGATATAGTGGGCCCCACCCATCACTTACTATGTCCAATACATTCCTTATATGAAAAGGGTGAAACATAACATAAACATTTATATTAAACTAACATATTATATGTTAATACATTAACCATAAACCATGAATGACATAAAAATATGACATCCATAGTGAAATATATTATATAAATTTCAATACAATATGGAATATTGAATCATAAATAATATACTTCAATTAAATATAAAATCCAACAATAGTAGTTGACATAGATAAAATCAATCCAAAAACTATATGAGAGAAATATCTATTTCTACTTTGAACCAATTAAAAAGTCGCATACGTATAAGAAAAATTTATTTTGAAAATACTCATATAATATTATAAGGGAAGGTTTGAAGGTGTTATAAGGGTGGAAAATATCCCCACCCACCATATAAGTTAAAAAAACATTATTTCCATAATTTTTCGAAAAAGTCATAAAGTACCTTGTTTGGAAAACGATGGAAATATTACTTTAAAAATATTTTATAAAAAGTAAAACAAGGGTATAAATGACTTCAACAAACAGTATAGGAAATATGAAAAAAAATTGAAATTTTTTTTAACAAACACAAATGTTGATGATAATGAAGTCCCGGTAGATACTTACATGTAAACAAGCTTGGATAATAAAGAGATTGTAAAATTAACCATTACCTTGTACTTTTCCTTAGTCAGGGGTATATTATCCTCATGTATAATGGTTAAATCATTGTTATCAAATTATACAAGAAATAAATACATAAATATGACATCATATATAATCCTCTAATATTTTTTTGTTAATCATATTTCAGTAGTATCATTTTTTTGGGTGTTACCTGATTCATTATTCTTTATATGTTTTGTTAAATAAGTCATGTTTTTTCTGTATAGGATGTATTTTATTCATATCTAAAATGATATTAAGTTCTTAAAAATTATTTTTAATTATCAAATTAAAATTATTCTTGAATGGTTATGATGGGGAACAGAATCTCATCGCGTCGTGGAGAAGGTAATCTGTACGTACGCACGAGCGAAAATATCATTCTATTGATGGTGAAATCACCTGTAATTTTGATGGTATATTATATATAATGAATCATTAACATGTTATATCTATTATTTACATAAATTATACTCATTATTATACCCATCCATATAATAACGTTTTTAATAAAAAACTACACCACGTCGTGGAACGGTAAGCCATACGTACACACATATGGTGACTTTATCATTCATAAGATGGATATAATATTGAATATGGTTGTAACATATTTATAATAACATCATATTATGTATAAGTTACTAAAATTATTATCTTGGTATGTAAACAAAAAATAAATATGAAGTGGAAGAATAAAAGAACTTTGAAAGAGGTGACGAAATAATTATTTCTTTTTCGGGTGTTTCCTTTCGATTTGAACAAAATGGATCATTAGGTTGGATTTATGATATAAGTAAGGACTATATAATTAAGTTGGGGTATTTAATAGTGTATTTTATTAGGTTTTTGATTATTCAAATTCCATTGTGGGTGTAAAGTTGAGAGAAGGGGAAGTTCTCTTTTATAAGAGAGGTGAGGGGCACTTTAGGAAAAGATTGAAATATTAATTTATTATAAAATACTTTTCAGTGTCTAATAGCTCAAAAGGGATTTATCTCAAAGATAAGGTTTTTAAGGGTATAAAAACTCTCAAAAAAATAGGATTTAGAAAATTTTAGGTCACCATATTATCCTTATCCTTTAGATTTAACTCTTAGTTAAATAATATAACTTTTACCATGTCTTCTTGTATTATTATAATACAAGGTTAATAAACATACAATAATATTCCAAGAGAACCTAAAGTGGTTCATTAATTACATATCTATCATTATATAAGTCCTTTGGGTGAACCTTATATTTTTTGGAAAATTATATAATTTAATAAAATAGTATTTATTTAAAAACTCATTTATGTCAATTTCTACACCAGATAGTATTTGGGTTTTTTGAAAGACATAACAACATTATTATTTCGAAAAAAATTATTTTGATCAACCCTAAAATGTCATATTAACCCATAAAAGTCGTTCAACTCCTCAAGATTATCATTTTAAATTTATTGTAATATTTATAACATCAATTATTTTAGTCTCTCAATAATAAATTTATTACTACATCATCCTTGGCTCATAAATAAATTTACTTATTTAATGTCTAAAAATTATAAATAAAATACCATGATTTCGGAAATATTTTGATATTTATAAAAAATATTTATAGTCGAATTTATCTTTTGTATAACCATATATTAAATATGTTTTAGCTTTTAAAATTTGAATTTAACACTTTTAACTCTTGTTTAAATAAAATATAATATATTTCCTAATCTAATACACGGGGATAAAAAAGGATCATATTTTTTCATAAGGTTTATTTCGGTTGAAATAAACTTATCTAATAGAATTAGGACTTGTGTTAGGATAGTTATAATATAATTTTTACCTTTAATTACCTTGTTTACTTTTAACTATGGTAAATAAAATTAAAAAGTTACTATTCGTGAAAACTTATTTTCATCCTATTGAAGATAATTTTACTTAACGATGTCAACCATGTCTCTCATATTTTTGAAATTCAATTTATAGAAGCAGTAAAATTATGTTTTATGAAAATTTTCAAATGTTCCTAGAAGAAAGGTAAAAGGCGTTAAAATGTTCAATAAATTTTTATATGTATAATCTTATTTTAAAATTATTACAATAAATTAAATTGTACTAATATAGGTATAGTGCATCTATTTAGACATTAGAATAAATTTAAATTAAAAAATAATTATTTAAATAAGAATTCATTTTTAAACAATAACGCAATGTTTTCACTATTAATCAAATATTGAATGTTTTCAGAAAAATACCAAAAATTAACCCTAAGATAATTTTGATATTTTGAATCCAAAAATAATGTCCAATACGGAAAATAAAATTAATAAAATTTCAAAATGTGGGTATTAATATTCATAACATTTTTTAAATGACTAGTTTAACTGGTCGTGGTGTGGTAGAACATGAAGTTGCGTACAATGCAAGGTATTATATTATTCAAAGTGAAGCGTACCATGAAAGCTGGGAGTGTTACATTCTTCCCACCATAAAATAATTTTTTCCTTGAAATTTCAAGAATATTAATGAATAAAAAAATTCAGGTGGTTCTTCCTCATAAGTTCTCCAGGTTCCCACATTGCCTCTTCCATATTATGGTTTGTCCAAAGAACATTTACCAGACGAGTCATCCTGTTTCTCAACACTTGTTCTCTAGTATCAAAAATCTTGATAGGCTCTTCACAATATGATAGATTAGGTTCTACTTCCATTTCGTCATAGGTGAGTACGTGCATTGGGTTAGGCATGTATTTTCTCAACAGTGTTATGTGGAACACATCATGAACATGGGAGAGACTTGGCAACATTGTCAAACGGTAAGCTACAACTCCAATTTGTTCCAAAATTTTGAAAGGTCTGATGTACATGGGACTTAATTTACCCATGTTACTGAAATTTATAACACCCTTCCCTAGAGATTCCTTCATGAAAACATGATATCCTACATGAAATTCCAAATCCTTCCTTCGATTATCCACAAATATATTTTTCATACTTTGAGCTAATTTGATGTCGGTTTGGATAATCATTACATTTTCCACTGTTTCCTCAACATGTTCTGGGCCTATGAGTTTTATTTCACCAACATCCTCCCAACAAGTTGTTGTGAAGCATATTTTTCCGTATAATGCTTCATATAGTGCCATCTGAATACTTGAATGGAAGCTATTGTTATTGGAAAATTATACCAGAGGTTAATACTTATCCCACCTACCTTGAATTTCAAGTGAGAAATATCTCAACATGCCTTCTATGGTTTGAATAGTCCATTCTAATTTTCCATCATTTTTAGGGTGGTAGGTGGTTCACAACCGAAGATTAGTATCTATATTTTACTGAATACTTTTACAGAATCTTGAGGTGAAATAGGTATCACAATCTGAAACAATCTATAGGGGTACACCATGAAGTCTTACAACTTTATTCATATATAGTATTTCTAAAGGTTCAATTGGTAAATCTTCTCTTATAGTATGAAATTTTGATGACTTGGTAAGACAATAAAAAATGATTTATATTGCATCATTCCTTCGAGGAGTATTTGGTAGCTCAATGAAAAAGTCCATCATAATATCATCACATTTCAACTCATGTATGGGAAGAGGTCACATGACTCCTCAAAGATGTTTTCTTCCAGCCTTCACCTATTCAAAAACCATACATATTGACAGATAATCCCCAATATCTCTCTTCATGTAGTCCAACCAAAAATGTTTCTTCAAATATCTATACATATTAGTGCTACTAGGGTGTATAGTGAAATTGGAGCTTTGTACATCATCGATCAAATACCTTTTTAGATCAGGTATATCAAGAACACAAATCCTTTCCCCAAATTTCAAAATTCTATCATTATATATGTCACGACCCGTCCTCGGGACCCGTGCCGCGACTACCCCAAGCAAGCCTTCCATAGGCCAGGGGCTAGTGACTAGCACCAAAGGTGTAACTCCCAATAAAAAGGGAAGGCATTGCCTATATAAAGCAATCAAACACCATAGAGTAAGCCAGCAGAAGTTAACACTACATAAAATGAGTACAAAAGTAAGTGCAGAAAGTAAATGGGCCAGAATACAAACCCAAACTGAAAGTAAACTACAACTAGAAAGAAAGTACCGCAACTGAAATGTAAAGTAGCAACGCCGAGCCATCCACCGGAAATCCTACCTAAAGGGTGGGAACAGATAGTCTCCTCATCTCCTCGGGTCCAACAGTCTGCTCCATGTATGTCCCACCCAGTGGTCCACCTCTATGTACCGTCTCGCTCCATGAGCCTCAACCATGATCAGCGATGTCTGTCCTCTATATCCAACACAACGTAGTGCGGGAATAGCCCATGCAGGGGTGAGTATACGCTACTCAGTAGGGACCCTGAGACTCCGAAGGTCTCCTAGAATCTACAAAGGACAATCCATAAAGGAAAGATAAAAAACGAAGTAACAACCAACACTACATAGGTATATGCCCATACATACACATAAGTCACCAATTCTAGTTCGTCTCCAACATCTGAGCCCAAGTTTGATCACATCCACAGAGGATAGTACAACCCAGACCATACAGGAAAGCACAAATCAATCCATATAGGAAAGCAATTCAATCACATAGAAGATAAATATAGAAAGTCAAGACTGAGCTCACATAGGTATACATCATTTGTAATGCAAAAGGAGGTGTTCATATATAGTTACTGATTCATCTAGCTGGGACCCATGTAGGATTCTAGTCCATCTAAGCTGTCGGACCCACGTATGATACTAGTCCAGAAACTTTGTCGGACCCACGTAGGATACAAGTATTGTAGTCATCACCACCGAACCCATGGAGGATTCCTGTATGAAAGTCTACACCGTCGAACCCATGGAGGATTCTAGTATGGTTGTCTTCGTCGTAGAACCCACGGAGGATTCCAGTACGAATTTCTTCGCTGTCGAACCCATGGAGGATTCCAGTATGGTTGTGGTCATCATCGAACCCACAGAGGAATCCAATACGAAAGTCTTCACCATCGAACCCACGGAGGATTCTAGTACGGTTGTCGTCATCGTCAATCCCACAGAGGATTTTATTACGAAAGTCTTCACCGTCAAACCCACGAAGGATTCCAGTATGGTTGTCGTCATCGTCGAACTCAAGGAGGATTCCACTACGAATGCCTTCACCGTCGATCCCACGGAGGATTCCAGTACGGTTATCGTCACAGCCAAACCCAGGGAGGATTTCAGTGCAGTCGTCGTCGCAGCCGAACCCACAGAGGATTTCAGTGCAGTTGTCATCGCAGCCGAACACACAGAGGATTTCAGTGCAGTCGTCGTCGCAGCCAAACCCACGGAGGATTTCAGTGCAGTCGTCGTCGCAACCAGCTCTAGGGTTACCGCACACAAGACGCTCGTTTCCCGGGGGTCCACTCCAAGAGCCAAGGGGTCGATACCTCAACTGACACGTAGTCCGGAGATGATGTATCCCAATGTTTTGTCTCGTCGATAGGAACTCAACATGACAGACGGCACGTCAATCGGACGCCCAGTCTGAGAGTTATTGGCGTTTTCGTTCTAGGGTCCCGGTTGGTTTTTAAGTGAAAACCAACCAGACCGCACTCCAACTACATCCAAACCTCGAGCAGAGTAATCCAAAAGGTCCATCTCACTAAGTGGAATCTAACATAGTCGACGGCACGTCGATCGGACGTCCGGAGCTCATGTTATAAGCGTTTCGGCTCCAAGGGCCTGGTTGGTTTCATGTTCGACCCAACACCGCCATACCCAAAGTTCTCCAATACCCTGAGTGTAATATACCGAATCTACCGTCTCGATCTAAGGATCTCATCGCAACTGACGGTATGTTGATCGGAGGTCTATAGCCCAAGTTATGGGTAATTGACCGAAGGTGGTCCGAATTGGGGGTCTGGGCCCGGTCCGTCCCGGCCCAACCCCCACCTGGGCCGGTCGGGACCGGGTCGACTCGACCCGGGTCCGGGTCCGGCCCAGCCGGGCGCGACCCGGTTGGGTCCGTGCGACCCACCCCGGCCCGGGCGGGGGGCGCGGGCGCGGCCAGCGGGCCGAGCCGGGGTGGGGGGGGGGGAAGCGGTCCTCACATTGCCAGTGGGCGTGGCGCTGGGCACCGCGTCTCCCCCAGATCACATGCGGCCATGAGATCCGGTAATTCCGTCGCCGCCGTGGGTTCAGTTGCGGTGGCTCCTGCCGGCGGCGGGCCGACAACGCCTTCCACAGACCACAAGACGCGCTCCTGTGGTCCGTTTTGCCGTTTGTCTGCGCCTGTGGCACTCCTGGGACTCGTAGATTACTACGAAGGGTTCAAAACGCCTTTGCAGCCCGATTTGTCATCGCTTGTCGATCCAAACACCAATAAACAAACTACGGAGGGTTTTCGGGCCATGTTTTTTCGGCCCGCACCCACTATGTTAGGTGTTTTTCAAATTGAAATCACTAAAAGACATGCTTTAGACTAGCGTATAATTTATTCAAGGAAAATGATTCAAACACCCTAAAATTAAAATAAGCATGCACGAGGGGATAATTCACATATAAACTTTATACGAAAACCCCCTACCTGGAAGATGTCGTCGAACGAGGATCGTCACGGAGAAACGGTTTCGCGAAAGACGGCTTCGTGGAAAGAGGCTTCATACGTCATCGGTGCACGCCCGATGAAGGATGCGGTGTCTCGCTTTCTTCGACATGGGAAGAAGGTGCGAAGATGGTATAGCGTTCTTCGTCTAAGCTTCGACGTTCTTTGCGAGGAAGATGAAGTTCTTCAAGACCGTGAGAGTTCTCTTCTAGATTCCGCAAAACGAATCCACCACAATAAAACAAGACCTTGTCTTATTTTATTCTCACACATACGTGGAAAAATTAATTTGAAATCCAAATTAATTCACCAAATTAATTAACACTCATTTTCCAATTAATTAGGCGTTTTATTGGCATGTATTTAATGTGGAAGAAAAACTACTTGAGTTGACATGACATTAAAATGGGGGATCAGGTGAGTTACGAAATAAATTTCAAGAGGTTGGTTTAATGTGTAACATCCCAGGTAAATAAATAATATTACATTCTAATGTTTATCAATATTTGTGAATAAAATGTTAATATTAAATTAATGTGAATTATATGCTCGATGGCGTACCCAATACGAAACAACGAGTTTCATTGAAATATTACGTTGCACACTAATAATATAATAATATTATAATAGTTAATGCCTAGTCATTGTAATGGAGGAAATGAACAGAAATAACTACAAAATGATTACATATTTTTCTCAAATATTTTTACATTTATCCAATAAATGTTAGAGGCTTAAAATCCAAATGAATCAAATTTTTGATAATAAATACTCTAATATTTTTAAAAGATTGTTTTACCTCCTTTTGATGGCGAACCTTCTTTAAATATTACTATTGGCAATTTCATAAGCTCTATTTGTAAAAATAAACTTATTCTTTATTATTGGGATATTGAAATTTACTTTGGTTAAATTTTTGGTATGTTTTTTACAATGTTCATTCTTTTTAATGAATATTGATAAATATTGCATTTTACATCAAAACTGCTTTTTCATCTAATTTAAATACATTGTTAGATTATCTATTTAATTGGTTTTAAATTTTAATTGGAATATATTTTTACAATTTAATTCAATGGTGGTAATTAGAATTAATTTCACTTTGAAAATGGACATAAACAAGTGCCAAACATTTGATAGATATTGCTTCCAAAAAACCCACTATTTGTTTTTACAGCGGGAATTAACTATATGAATTATTAATGAAAATTATATGTTTTGAACATGGTAAAATGGAAATCATTTTTGAATTTGGAATATCAAATATATCTTAGGGTTAATTTGTGGTATTTTTCTGATAATGCCTTTTTTGATGAATAGTGAAAAATATAGTTTTTAATTCAAAACTGCCTTTTCATCAAATTTATTTATATATTTTGTTTTTAATTTTAATTGTTTTTAAATTATAATTGAATTATGTTTTTATCACTTAATACAAATCTTTTCATTGGAAGTAATTTCACTTTTCAATTGGATGTAAAAACAAGTCAATCTTTTGAAAAGTTTTCTTCTTAAAAACCCATCTTTTGTTTTAACAATGACATTTAATTTTAAATTAATTACTACAATTTATGTGTTTTGAATTTGATAAAATGGATTCCAAATTTTGAATCATAATTTCAAAATTATGTAACTAATACTCTTTTGTTTTTGGACATTATGAATAGTAACGACCGTAATTATCTTTTATTGTCGTGTTTAATTAGTAATCGGGTAATTAAGGGTAAGAAAATAATATCATAAAAATATAAAATGACCCCAAAATGTGTCCTAATAATATTTTTGGTTTCATGGAAGACCATGGGATTCCTTGTTCCAACCATAGGACCCCATGGAATCACTTTAGTGTAATAGTGACATTTTGTCATATTTTTTTTAAAGAAAGGAAAATGTTAACAAAGAATGTAACACATAAGTAAAATAATTTTAATGTTTTCTACATAAAAGATGTATTAGACTATAAATATTCATTGGAAAGATAAAAATACATCCTACATCATATTATTATTTTTATAAATTTTAGACATTAAATAAATTAAATTATTTATGAAACCATGATGATGCAGCAATTACCTCATTAATGAACGATTTAAATAAAATGAAAACATAATGTAAAATATAAGACTTACACTAGTAAAAAGCCTATTTGATGAGTATATTTCGAACAATTATCACCTTATCCTCTAAATATATTAATTTGGGACCTTTAAAATCTGAAAAAAAATTTATAATAAAGTAACTTTTCTTGACTTTCCTTGACTGCCATCCTATCCTCTTATAAAAGGCCCCCACCTCTACCATCATACCCCCACCTCTCAAGCCTTTGGCTCGTCCAAACCCTTCCCATTTAATCTCTCCACATCCCTCCCTTCATCATTGAAGCCTAAACATTGTATGAATTCTCTTCAAGAAACCATTTTGGTTCAAACCAAGAGGAGTTACCTGATTTAAAGGTAATGTCTTCACTTGTATTCTTTTGTTTTATTTTGCTTCTCCAAACCGCTAAAATCTTTTTATTCCTTTCTTTTGTAACAAAACCAGTATCTTAAATATAATTGTATGTTGTTATGTTATGGATTTGATCTACACTTACACACACCACCATCTAATGGTTAAAGAACATACTGTTTCTGTGGATGGCGAATTATTGCCTCATGAAATGATGATTGTTCAATCTTCTCTTAACACCTTTCATGGTGGCCATTATGATTTCACTGTATTTTATATAAGATATATATGTCATTTATGTTTTCAAATTGCTTCTGTAGTTTATATTTAAAAAATACCATTATGCTTTCCATGTTGTGCAAATGCGATAATATCATATGAGGAAGTGTGGACTACCGCCCCCTCAAGTGATGTGACTCGTTCATGCAATACATGGAATGTATAAAGAATAAAATTAATGAAATTATGTTACCTATAAAACATATATGTTATACTTGAATTATAATATATATATCTCTCAATTATTTTTTATTCCATTAAAATGTCAATGAAATGAAAGTAGCGTTCGTGCATACGTACGACCTACCGTCTCCATTAACGGTGCATTTCATTTCTTTTTATGTCATAATGTTAGGGAATAGAATAAAATGAATATGTACTGGACATATATGATATTTAAATTATTAATACTATTATGGAGATGATTTACTTATAACTACATGGATAATACTTTTCAAACAAGTTCATTTTTGACTCATGTACCAAACTTTGACAAAAACATCTGAGATGAACTCACATAATTAACTAATTATTATAACATTATAATATGTGATATGAATTGAATAATAATATTTAAAGGAGTTCCTTAAGAAATTATAAATTGACCAAAGTTTATTATTCAGGAATATAAACAAGCGAACAAGCCAAGTCAGAGTTGAGGTAAGGGATCCTACCTCTCTCTTTATTTTTAGGTACTCTTTTTATGTAACTTACTTTAATATCCCCTTTATTATGTTGGGGGATGTTCTTTTATATTCCTCTTTATATAAATTTTATGGTAATATGATGAGAGACCCTATTTTATCTCATCAATCCATTTTTGGAAGTTTTATGTGGCGTTGTTAGGCTGTCGAATTTTCATTAGGTGATTTTCATCTCACTTTTTATTCCCGTGAGATTCATGCTACATTTACCACTATTTCCTTTTGTGTGGTTTATGTACTGCCCATTATTTTACTATTTATATAATATACTCTCATTTATGGGTAGTTACATCTCCATTTTATGACCCTTCTTTCATGGGGTGTACATTTCCAATGTTTCCCAAATCGGTAAGGGAACTTTTCACACTCCTCTTTTAAAAAGAATTATTTTGTTATGTCTTTTAATTTACATCTTTTTATGTTGGTATATTTTTATCTATATATTTATTGATGTAAATTATATGTCCAAGTTATGAGATACCATTTTATCTCTCATCAACTAATTTTATAAATTTTAATGTGACGCCGTTAGGCAGTCAAATTTTACCAAGGGAACTTTTTAACCCAATTTCGATTTCTTTGGGTTTAACATTTAGTTACTGAATATGTTATCCTTTGAATATGTGTGAATGACATTTGATTTTTATACACATAATATCCACTTATATTGGGTGTATTTATATTTTTCACACATAATTTTGAGATTGATTTGTCCTTAATTTATGGATACCTTCTTTATAAGGGATTTCATCTCATTTTACATTTCTATTGAGACTTCCTTGTTGTTATACACCAATTCACTCTTATATGGTGTATATACTATCATCTAGAATATTATATCATGAATCCATTTATTCTCATGATATTATAAAGTTCTGATTAAATGTTATTCCTCAATTATTATATTCAAGTGTCTCTAATTTTGGTAAAACCCCGTTAACTAATGTATCACTTTAAATGTTTTAATGATTTGTTATTATTAATATCCATGTTTTCAAAATGGTTTTATGGATTTAATTATTAGGATATTAGTTTTTTAAAATTATAAAAGCATCAAGGTGGTATGTGACACTTTGATTCAAAAATTTATTTATTAAATGTTTTAAATGTTTTTGAAAATGTTTTTCTTGAATTGATTCATTATTTCAATATCATAAAATCTTATATTGTTGTTGAAATGTGGGAATGTTATCTTCCCTTTATTCTTATGTTATGTTCTTTGATCATGTTTTTGTTCTTGGGCATTGTTTATGAAAATGGGTGGTTCCATGATAAACTAAGGGCAGGTGAGCCCGATATAGCTCTCCAATGCATTGGGTAACGCAAAGGGGTTAAACGCTAAGGTTTCTCCGAAGAGGTTTTGGGAATATACTGTGATGGGTATTCCAAACGTAACCATGATGGTTACTCCCTATGTAAGAATGTTATGAATGCCTCAAGATACCTTTATGTCTTAGTATTTCTATGAGTTATTCACAAATCTTCTGATTTCATGAGGTATGTTAAATTTCTTATGTTTTATGAGTAAAGTATGATTTCATTGAATCTTATGTATACATGGACTAGTGTTTTCTTTCCGTATTTTTATAAACCTTACTAAGCTCATTATTCTCATCCCATATTTTTTTTGAAATGTTTTTCGTAGGACATAAATTTTAATAGGGTCAAGGATGGGATCAAGGAAATGTCAGGCTATCTAAAACATTGAACTAGACATGACTCTTTTGTTATAGAGTTTTTATTTTTGTGAAAAAAATGGAAGCTGAGTAGATGTGTCTATGTTTTAATCTTTGAGATGTAATAGTTATGTCCTAATTCTCTAAAACTCTAAACCTTAAAAGATCCTCAATGTAAATTATTCATTTAATTCAATAATATGTAATGTTTAAGGACGAGTCCTTATAGTTGGTATCAAAGGACAGTTTAGATAACTTTAGAGGTTAGAGTGTGAAGTGACAAGTTGTGTATAACCACAATGGTTATTATATTAGATAGAGTCATCGTTATTTTTGAAGGTTGGAATGACTTTGAGATAACTTGGATAAGTATATCTTAGTGTTTATCATCCTCTTTAGTATATAATGATTTTGTTGATATACTCACACTGACATCTCCGGTTTTAGTAAATGGATGGATCTAGCAGGCACCAAAGTGACAATGGGTTTGAAGGAATGAGTGGTGGTTCTCTGATTAAGAGACTGGATGAAATGGGGAATTCAATGAGAAATCATGTGGTTATTCTAAACCAACTATCATGAGTTATGATCAACCACTTGAAATGTGGCGAGTTATATAATGAATCATGTATGAGAGAACCAACTCGACATGGAAGTTCAGGTAATAATTATAAAGGTAATCATTAGGGTTTATATGATCCTTACTTTTAAGGTAATTATGGGTTACTATACGTATGATGGAATATGAATGACATGAGATAAACTTGAGGTTAAATTATGTTATGGTTATTTTTGAAGATATTATCTCGTTTTGGGGGATGTTTTAAGAATTATATAGTTTTGGAAAAAGTACAACACATAGACCATGTGACAACCCGTCGTGTCGGAAAAAGTTGTGGGAATCGAACCCACAACCAAAGTGTGACTGGTATTTATCGCCTACCACTGGACTACGTGAAGTCCCTGGTTAGTTTGACTAATTCTTTTTAGTTAGATGATCTTATGAATCTAGAATAAGTTTATTTTGGGTTATCTATGTAAATTATTAACCTATCATGGAGGATATGTGATTAGGTTAATTACTTTTTAGTATGAGGCATTAAGAGTAACTGATGTTATTTGAAGAAAAATGTTAAGGTTTATCTTGGAATACTATGTGATTAAGTCCTTCAAATATTTGGGTTTCAATCTAAGTTTGGTTGACTTTGAAGAATTTTATGGACAATTTGTTTATTGAATGGTCTTTTTTTAACTTTTTGTATTGTTTGAAAAATTTTGGAGATTAAGAATAGATTTTTTTAAAAGAAGGATTATCCTTTTTGGGTATTATCTGATCTTGTACTAACCTTTTTGGTTTTGGTTTTCGTTAAGGTCTAAAGACATGAGATGTATATAGTTATCTTTTTTGGATTAAGTGATTCATGAGAAGTTAATTATAGTACTCTCAATGTGAAAAAGTCTTCCTAAATACTCATCATTTAGAGAAAGTATGAGTTTGTCTAAGATATCTAGTAAAATTTGAAAGTCTACATGACAAGTATGTTTGTTTCATTATGATTTAGTTATTCTCAAAAGTAAATTCCTCAATGAAAATAAACATAAAACAAAAACTTTGTCCGTTAACTTTTCCTACTGGGGAATCAAATACCATTTAACCCATCACCAGTTTGTGATTTTCTTATGGTTAACTTTCTCCAAGACATGTTTACTATCACTCTCCATCAGAACATGACCCTTGGTTTTCTCCTCCATATCCATATTTTCATACTTGGAATCCTAGTATGGGTTAACTCGGGTGACCTTTTTACTTCTCTTCGATTCTTTTAAAGTGATTGTTTTATTGACTCTTGTTCTGATGTGAGACTTTCAATGATGTTTCCAAACCCAATTTTAAAATTGCGAGGATTCAATTACCAAAAGGGGGAAGGATGTAACATCCCAGGTAAATAAATAATATTAAATTCTAATTTTTATCAATATTTGTGAATAAAATGTTAATATTACTTTGTAGGGAATTCTATGCTCGATGGCATACCGAATACGCAACAACAAGTTTCTTTGAAATCATACGTTGCACTCTAATAATATAATAATATTATAATAGTTAACGCATAACCGTTGTAATGGAGGGAATGAACAAATTACTACAAAATTATTATATATTTTTGTCAAATATTTTTACATTTATCCAATAAATGTTAGAGGCTTAAAATCCAAATGAATCCAATTTTATGAATAAATACTCAAATATTTTTAAAAGATTGTTTTACCACCTTGTGATGGAGAACCTTTTTTAAATCATACTTTTGAAAATTTTATAAGCTCTATTTGTCAAAATACACTTATTTTATATGATTGGGATATTGAAATTTACTTTGGTTAAATTTTTGTTATGTTTCTAACAATGTTCATTCTTTTTAATGAATAGTGAAAAATATGGCATTTTACATCAAAACTGCTTTTTCATCTAATTTAGATATATGTAAAGATTATCTCTTTAATTTGTTTCAATGTTTAGTTAGAATATTGTTTTAAAATTAAATTCAATGGTGGTCATTATAAATTATTTCACTTTGAAAATGGACATAAACAAGTGCCAAACTTTTCATAGATATTGCTTCCAAAAAACCCGCTATTTGTTTTGACAGCGGGAATTAACAATATTATTTATTACTGAAAATTCTATGTTTTGAATTTTGTAAAATGGAAATAATTTCTGAATATGAAATATCAAATATATCTTAGGGTTAATTTTTGGTATTTTTCTGATAAAGCTTATTTTAATGAATAGTGAAAAATACAGTTTTTAATTCAAAAATTCCGTTTAATATATTTTATTTATATATTTATATTGTCATTTTAATTGTTTTTAAATTATAATGTAATTATTTTTTATCACTTAATACAATTTTGTTCATTGGAGGTAATTTCACTTTTCAATTGGATGTAAAAACAAGTCAATGTTTTGATAAAATTTACTTCTTAAAAACTGATCTTTTATTTTGACAACGAGATTTACTTTTACATTAATTACGGTTGGAACCATGGTCTTTTGTGCATGATTTGGAGTGTGTTTTGTGTTTCTTGTCAATCATCAATGGAAGGTCAGATCGTGTACCATCAAATAGATCATACCGTTCAAAGCAGAGAATAGTTTTTGAAGGTGGCGTCGTTTCCCAGTGTTCGCCAAATTTTTGGGGTCCAAATTCTTGAAGTTGCTGAGCATCGCAAAAAGTGGGTTTTCATGAAGATAATAATTATATATAGAAAAGGCATGAATTTCGTGAAGATAGGGTGCATGGTTTGGAAATCGCGAAGACCAGAATAATGGATGCGGTGAGTCTTTGCGATTACGTCAAAGATTCACGAACGGCAGAGTTGAAGTGAATCGCGGTGGTGAAGGGATTTGCGGGGGAACATTGCGGAGAATGCGTAAAGGAATGATGACAGTGATACTCTGCGATTACGATGAGCTCCGCGAACAGAAAATTGCCATTATGCTTCACGATTTTGAGAGATTTTCGGCAGGAACTTCGGAGCTTCGCGATTTGAGATGACGTGGCGCTGACATCGTGCGGAAGGGTCGAGGGTCGGTGGAATCGCCTATAAATTGAGGCTGACCCCCTCAAGAGATGTAGAGAGAATTTCAGAGAAAATCCTTTGCTCCCGGTTCGCAAAATTCTCTCGCGAAGGCAGTGTGCTTCACGAAAGATGAGCTTCGCGGCGACTATTCTAGCTCCACGAAAGTCGTGCGCCCTGTGTTGGCTCGGTGAGCTTTGCGAATAGGCAGGAGCTCCGTGATAGCCAAGCATTGTGAAGGCTGGAGCATCGCGAGAGGGCTTCACGATTGAGCTTCGCGAAAAGGTAGGGGCTCCGCGAAGGCTTGTTTGAGCTTTGCAAAATTGGGAGCCTTGCGAAGTAGGGTACTTTGTAAAGGTCTTTTCCAAAGGTTGTTTTCCCAGTGGACAAGGGAAAGGGGGGTTTTCAACACTGGTTTGAATTTGGACTTTAACAGAGCATTAACTCAGGACTCTAATTCAAGCAAAGTCTCATGCTGAATAGGAGACAAGGGCCTTCATGTCTATCTATTGAAGAGACCTTCACGTCTATAAACTGAGTGAGACTTCACCAACGGTAGTGAGCCAGGGGGAGTCAATGGGAGTGACCCGAGGGACGCAGTGAGATATCCCTGAACTTTTGTGAAGGCAGTGTGCCTGGGACAGAGTGACTGTACCTGAACCTTTGTAATCTATAGCTAGTGAAGCATAATGGATTTAGGTACGACCGACAACTTGTTGGAGTATGATCCTTGGACGTAGCCCTTAGTGGTGAACCAAGTAAAAAGGGTTGTGTCTTCTATGTGCATGTTCATGTTTTCTTTCTAATCATTTTCATCATACAGGTTCAACAAGTTCCTACCAACGTGGGAACAAGATCCCAAACTTTAAGAAGAAAAAGTTGTCACCCTGATTCACCCCTCCCCTATCAGGGTGTCCCGTGGTCCTTCAAGTGGTATCAGAGGGTAAAGGTAGCTGGTGTTGAATCTGACTTTTTTCATCATGGAAAACACGGTCAATGTCAGGGGAGTCCCTCCCTTTGATGGAAGAAATTTCCAAATCTACAAGAACAGAATGAGATCTCATCTAAGATCTATTGGAATGGAAGTTCTCTTTTCTACTATGCAAGGAATACAAGTCACTGATCCAACAGGCCTAGCTATGACTGAAACAGACAGGAAACTTCTTGATGCAGATGCTAAAGCACAGAATGCACTCACTGCAGCTCTTTCTGATCAGATCTACCTAAAGGTGATGAATTGCACCTCAGAAAAATCCATGTGGTATAAACATGAGAATATTTATGAAGGAGATAGCAAAGTGAAGGAGGCGAAACTACAAGTGCTGCACAATCAGTTTGATGATCTAAAGATGTATCCCGACGAGAATGCAGACTCTTTATACAATCAAATTACTAAAGTGGTTGGAGAAATTCGAGGTCTAGGCAAAGAAATCAAAGACATTGATATCATAAAGAAAATATTGAGAAGACTTCCACCTCTGTATAATGCGAAGGTGTCAGCCCTTGAGGAAAGAGATCTTTCCAAACATTCTCTAGATGATCTACTGAGCACCTTGGTAGCATATGAAATAAGAGTCAAACCAGAAGATGCTACGACTCGGGTGAGCAAGGAAATGGAATTCATGGACATTGATAAACTGAAAATCTCAAATTCTAGTATCAGTGAAGATGAAGAAGAAAAAGAAAATCTTTCTCTCATTGCAATGAAGTTCCGGAAGGGGAAAGGTAAATTCAAAGGGAAGTTTCCTCTCGCATGTTTCTGTTGTGGAAAAGTTGGTCACATTGCCTCTCAGTGCTTAAAAATGATCAATGATGAAGATATTGAGGATGAAAACTTCAAGAAGCCTTAGAGAAGGTTATTCAAAAAGGGAAACTTCAAATCTGGTAAGAAAATGCAAAGGAAGAGTTTTGTCTGTGAAGAGGAAGAAGATGATAATGAATTCTATGATGAAGAAGAACCAGAATTGAAAACTGGGAACCATGCTTCTATGATGGCCACTGTTGAAAAGTCATAAGATACTGAGGGAGAAAAAAAACTGAGAACTTGTGTAGATCCTGAGATGCAACTTAAGGATGTGGTTAGTAAGCTTAAGATTAAATGTAAGAGCTGCAATAAGTGGAAATCAATTGTAGAAGAATCAACTGAATACATTGATCAACTTGAAGCTGAAATTGAACGACTGGAAGAATTTGTGAAGGTACAGTCTAAAATAATTGAAAGCAATGATGATGTAGTAGATCTGAAGCTGAGAATTGAAGAGCAGGAAAAGGTTATCAATGACCTCACCTCCAGACTGGATGAATAATGTAAGACTGTTGATGGTCTTGAGGGGGAAGTAGTTACTCTAAGGAGTAAACTGGAGACTGAATCAGTTCCAAAAGAATCGAGGAAGAAAATATAGTTTGGAAGATTCTCAGATGCGGAATTACTAGAAAAAGCCAAGTGTGGTTCAGATGGGGTTGGAAAAATATTGAGTGATCAAAGACCCGCTTGCATGGGAAAGAGTGGAATTGGCTGTGAGGCTGAGACATGAACTGCTAGAAGTGAAAAGATCTAAAAGAAAGATAAGATAAAAGTTGAACATGTTGAAACATTACCTAGAGTGCCAAAAAAGGAACCCTCAATCCAAACTAAAAGGAGACCTGAAAATTATCCTCAAACATTCAGAAATTACAGACATTCGTACTATTCTCCCAAGGAAGAAGGTATGAGGAGAAATTCAAGTGAGGAAAAATTTCCTCTCATGAAGTTTCAGTTCTGTGGCTATCTGGGCCATACCATGTCTTATTGTGAAGAGGCAAGAAGCTATCTGAATGGAGAAGATATAGAAGCTGAACAAAGGAGAACAATTTCATATCCTAATTCTTATAGAAGAAATAATTTCTATGGATTTTGTTTTTGTTGTTCTAACTATGGTCATAAGGCTGCTAATTGCAGGCAGAGAAGGGACAAGGACACCTCATACCGACGTTCAAGACATGTCAAGTCTCATTAGCAAGACAATGTTTCTCTTTCAAACAGGTTTTCACCTCTCAAAGAAGACTTTGACTATGAAGAACCTGGGAATGCGGAAGAGATAATTGAAAGGCCATCAGTTCTTTATACTCGATCTAATGTCTCCTGGAAGGAAAGGAAGAAGATTGAGAAATCCAACCTTGCAGAGGTGTCCCTCAAAGCTACAAAGAAAAACAGTACCTGGATTCTTGATAGTGGTTGTTCATCTCATATGACAGGTAATGCCGGCCTACTAATGAATATTATAAGGAATGTTGATTGTACAATAAGATTTGGTAATGATGGGGCTCTGAAAATCAAAGGGAGTGGAATGACCAAATTAGCTATTGGAGAACTAAAGAAGACTACAGTCCTTTACGTAGATGGCCTACGTCATAATCTCCTTAGCGTGATTCAACTCTGTGACTCAGGACTTATAGTTACATTTAATCAGAAAGACTTCACTATCAAGGGAAAGACTGGAAATTTACTTATGAAGGGATTCAGAATAGAAGGAAACTTGTATCATGATGATAGTGAAGAAAATGTATGTTACATGACTGTTGAAGAAGAAAACAATTTGTGTCATCGGAGACTGGGTCACATCAGTCAAAAAGACATAGAGAAAATATCAAAATTTAGAATTGTCATGGACATTCCCAACCTGAAGTGTGAGCATGAAAAATCTTGTGATGCTTGTATTCGTGGGAAGCTAGTCTACAGTTCATATCGGCCAAAGAAGAAAAGGGAATCTCACCTTCTTGATTTGATTCATACAGATGTTTGTGGGCCAATAAATGTTTCTGAAACTCATGGAGAAAGGTACTTTTTCCTTTTCATAGATGATTACAGTAGAATGGCATATGTGATGGTCATTCACAGGAAACGACAAGTCCTTGACTGCATGAAAATATATCAGCGAATCACCGAGAATGATACTGGACGAACAATCAATGTGTTGCGATCTGAAAATGGAGGATAACAAAAGTCCATTGAATTTGATAATTATCTGGAGAAGCATGGGATACAACATGAGGTAGCTTCTGTGAGAACTCCACAAAAAAATGGAGTTGTTGAACGTAGGAATCGACAGGTGAAAAAAATGGCACAAACTATGCTGATTGAGAGTCGTATTCCACGACATTACTGGAAAGAGGCTGTTCAAGCTGCAGTGTACATTCAGAATCAAACAGGAATCTATATGGGTGAGACAAGGACACCATATGAATTGTGGCATGGACGGAAGCCTTCTCTAAAATACATTTGTGTCTTTGGAAGTAAATGCTTCATGAGGAATAAAGAAGGAAATCAAAGGAAATATGGCGATAATGCAGATGAAGGAATTTTCCTTGGTTACTCCATGAACAGAAAAGCCTACAAATGTTTCAAAAAGCATTTGGGAAGGATTTTGGAAAGAGGTCATGTTAAGATAATTGAAGAGAAAACCACAAATGCTTCAAGGACATCATATGTTGATGTGATAGAAAGTCAGGAAGAATGTGAACGTGAAGAAAATAAAAATGCAGAAATAGAGGAATCTTTTCAAAACACTCAGCAATCACATCATGATGTTGACTCAGAAGAATAATCTGAAGAAGAAACTATGGCTGAAGAGAATACTATTGAACATCACAGGAGAAATCGAAGAGCTGAGATTGATCCATCCAACAAAATTGGGGACAGGACTGCACCCACTCAAACAAGAAGGATGTGGAATACCTCACAATCTGCATTTCTATCAATTGTAGAGCCATCCACATTCGAAGAAGCTACAAAATATAAATCTTTTGTGAAATCCATGAATGATGAATTAGATCAGATTGACAAGAATTAGACATGGGATCTTGTCCAGTGACCTGAAGGTCACAATGTGATTGGTACCAAATGGATCTTCAAAAATAAGTTTGATGAGCATGGAAGTGTCATCAGAAACAAGGCACGACTGGTATGTAAAGGATACTCCCAGATTGAAGGCATTGATGTTGAAGAAACCTTTGCTCCAGTGGCTAGACTGGAGTCAATCAGGATTTTCCTTTCCATGGCACTCCAAAGAGGATATAAAGTATATCAAATGGATATCAAGATAGGATTCTTGAATGGTGTACGTGAAGAAGAAGTATACATTAAATAACCAGTGGGTTTTGTTTTGGGTACTGATGAAACAAAGGTCTGCAAACTGAAAAAAGATCTATATGGTTTGAAGTAGGCACCACAGGCGTGGTACTCACGGCTGGATTCATATCTCAAGAAGTTGGAACTCAAAAGAGGAGGATTTTATCACAATCTCTATGTAAATAATTCTCCAAAAGATCAATTCATGGTTCTTGTCTACGTTGATGATATCATATTTGGTGGCAGCAGGCAGAAATCAGTGGATGCATTTTCCAACCACATGAAATCAGAATTTGAAATGTCTATGATTGGGGAGCTCACATATTTCTTGGGGATGCAAGTGATCCAAAAGAAGGAATACACTTTCATTTCTCAGAAAAAATATGCAAGAGAGCTGCTGAAGAAGTTCAATATGAAAGACTCCAAACCAATGTCAACTCCTATTGCAGTTGGAAGTAAACTTGGAAAGCATGATGATGAGAACTCTATTGATCCCACTATGTACAGGAGGATCATTGGAAGCCTACTATACCTGACAGCGACAAGGCCATATATTTTCTTTGCAACATGCCTTACGGCCTGCTTTCAGAGTAATCCAAAGGAGGAACATATGGCAGTAGTAAAAAGAATCATGAGGTACATTCAAGGTTCACATAACTTCGGGTTATTTTTTTCTGCAGGCAGGGACAGTGAATTATCAGCGATTTCTAATGCTGACTGGGCTGGTGATGTAGTAGACAGAAATTCCACTAGTGGTGGAGCTTACTATATTGCGCGGAAATGTGTTGGCTGGTTGAGCAAGAAACAAGAAAGTACTTCTCTTAGTACTGCTGAAGCTGAGTATATCTCTACCACAAAGGCATGCACTCAACTGCTTTGGATGAAGCAGCAACTAATAGATATTGGTGATAAGGTGTAGCAACCAATGGTGATTTACTGTGATAGAAAAAGTGTAATTGATCTTACAAAGAATCAGGTTCATCATTCTCGTATAAAACATATTAAAATATGGTATCATTTTATCCAAGAAAAGGTTGAACAAGGCCTGATTAGAATGGACCATGTTGGAACTGATGAGCAAGTGGCTGATATCTTCACCAAGCCACTGTCTGTGGCTGTGTTTGAGAAGAATCGGTTGAACCTCGGTGTTCAACCACCTCCTACTGCATAAAGAGGCTCCAAAATTCCCCTCTCCCCATTTGTTATAACTATTTTAATCTATTTATGGATATAATTCAGGTTTATGGGGGAGATACTATCCAGGGGGAGTATGGTTTGAGCTGATCGTGAAAAATTTTACTGGTCTTTGGATTTATTTTCAATGGGGGAGAAATGAGAAGGAATACATTCAGGCAACTTCTGTGATGAGAAGAACGAGAAGGAAAAAGTGGAACCCAATTGAATCCTCCTCTCTTGTTTTCTACACCGTGCGTTTTTCACATAGACTTAGAGTGTTGGCTGAGTTGATTCCTGTGGTTTTGGTTGTCACATAGATGGAGATCTATTGAATTTATCTTCTGATTTCCAACAAACCCAAAGGGAGAGATTGTTGGAACCATGGTCTTCCGTGCATGATTTGGAGTGTGGTTTGTGTTTGTTGTCAATCCTCAATGGATGTTCGGATCATGTACTAGAAAAGAGATCATACCGTTCAATGAATAGAATAGTTTTTGAAGGTGGCGTCGTTTCCCAGTGTTTTCCAAATTTTTGGGGTCCAAATTCTGGAAGTTTCTAAGCATCGCGAAAAGTGGTTTTTCATGACGATAATAATTAAATATGGCAAAGGAATGAATTTCGCGAAGATAGGATGCATGGTTTGGAAATAACGAAGACCAGAAGAATGGAGGCGGTGAGTCTTCGTGATTACGTCAAAGGTTCGTGAACAGTAGAGTTGAAGTGCATCGTGGCGGTTAAGGGCTTTGTGAGGGAGATTCTCATCGAAGGCGTGATGGAATGATGATGGTGATACTCCGTGATTACGATGAGCTCCGCGAACAGAAAATTGCCATTATGCTTCGCGATTTTGAGAGATTTTCGGTGGGAACTTCGGAGCTTCGCGATTTGAGCTGACGTGGCGATGACTTCGCGTGGAAGGGTCGAGGGTCGGTGGAATCTAACAAAAATAGAGGCCGACCCCCTCAAAAGAAGTAGAGAGAATTTCAGAGAAAATCCTTGGTCCCGGTTCAGAATGGTCTCTCGTGAAGGCAGTGTGCTTCGCGAAAGAGGAGCTTCGCAGCGGCTATTCTAGCTCCGCGAAATTCGTGTGCCCCGCGTTGGCTTGGTGAGCTTCGCGAAGAGGCATGAGCTCCACGATAGCCAAGAATTGCGAAGGCTGGAGCATCGCGAGAGTTCTTCGCAATTGATTTTCACGAAAAGGCAGGGGCTCCGCGAAGGCTTGTTTGAGCTTTGCAAAATTGGGAGCCTTGCGATGTAGGGTACTTTGTAAAGGTCTTTTCCAAAGGTTGTTTGCCCAGTGGACAAGGGAACATGGGTTTTTCATCAGTGATTGGAATTTGAACTTTAATAGAGCATAAACTCAGGACTCTGATGCAAGAAAAGTCTCATGCTGAACAGGAGACAAGGACCTTCATGTCTATCTATTGAAGAGAACTTCACGTCTATAAACTGAGTGAGACTTCACCAACGGCAGTGAGCCAGGGGGAGTCAATGGGAGTGACCCGAGGGACGTAGTGAGATATCCTTGAACTTTTGTGAAGGCATTGTTCCTGGGACCGAGTGACTGTACCTAAACCTTTGTAATCTACAGCTAGTGAAGCATAGTGGATTTAGGTACGACCGACAACTTGTCGGCGTATGCTCCTTGGACGTACCCCTTAGTGGTGAACCATGTAAAAAGGGTTGTGTCTTCTCTTTGCATGTGCATGTTCGATTTCTGATCATTTTCATCATATAGGTTCAACAAGTTCCTACCAATGTGGGAACAAGATCTACAACATTATGAAGAAAAAGTTGTCACCCTGATTCACCCCTCCCCTCTCAGGGTGTCCTGGGGTCCTTCAATTACTACAATTTATGTGTTTTGAATTTGATAAAATGGATTCCATATTTTCAATTAGAAGGTCCAAATTATGTAATTAATACTCTGTAGTTTTTGGACATTATGAATAGTAATGACGGTAACTATCTTTAATTATCATGTTAAATTAGTAATCAGGTAATTAAGGGTAAGAAAATAATATCATAAAAGTATAAAATGACCCCAAAATGTGTCCTAATGATATTTTGGGTGTCCTGGCCGACCATGGGATGCCTTTTTCCAACCTTGGTACCCCATGTAATCACTTTAGTGTGATAGTGACCTTTTATCATATTTTTTTTAAAGAAAGGAAAATGTAACCAAAGTATGTAACACCTAAGTAAAATAATTTTAATTTTGTCTACATTAAAGTTTTATTAGACTCTAAATATTAATTATAAATCTAAAAATAGTTCCTAAATCATAGTATTTTTTTTATAATTATTAGACATTAAATAAATTAAATTATTTATGACACCATGATAATGCAGTAATTAACTCATTAATGAACGATTTAAATAAATTGAAAAGATAATGTAAAATCTAAGACTAACAACTAGAAAAAGTCTATTGGATGAGTATATTTTGAACCATTATCACCTTATACTCGAAATAAATCAATTTGGGACCTTTTAAATCTGGAAACCATTTTATAATAAAGTAAATTTTCATAACTTTCCATGAGTGCCCCTCCCCTCCTCTTATAAAAGGCCCCCACCTCTACCACCTTAACCACACCTCTAAATCCTTTGTCTTGGCCAAACCCTGCCCATTTCATCTCTCCACATCCCTCTATTCATCATTTAATCCTCAACTTTGGCATAATTCTCTTCAAGAAACCATTTTGGTTCAAACCATGAGGAGTTACCCGATTTAAAGGTAATGTCTTCACTTGTGTTCTTTTGTTTTATTTTTCTTCTCCAAACCCCTAAACACTTTTTATTCCTTTCTTTTGTAACAAAATAAGTATCTTAAATATACTATGATGTTTTTATGTGATGTATTAGAGATACACTTACACACACCTTCGTCTAATGGTTAATGAAAATATTGTTTCTCTGGATGACGAATTACTGCCTCACGAAATGATGATTGTTCAATCTTCTATTAACACCTTTCATGGTGGCCATTATGATGTAACTGTATTTTATATATGATATATATGGTATTTATGTTTTCCAAATGCTTATGTATATTATATTTAAAACATACCTTTATGCTTTTCATGTTGTGCAATTGTGATAATTTCATACGAGGAACTGTGGACTACCGCCCCCTCAAGTGATGTGACTCGTTCATGCAATACATGGAATGTATAAAGAATGAAATTAATGAAATTATGTTCCCTTTAAAACAAGTATATTATAATGGAATTATAATATAAATATCTCTCAATTATTTTTAATTCCATTAATAATTCAAATAAATGAAAGTAGCGTTCATGCGTACGTACGACCTACCGTCTCCCTAAAAGGTGCATTTCATTTATTTTTTTCTCCTAATGTTATGGAATAGTATAAAATGAATGTTTAATAGAAATATATGATATTTAAATCATTAATAATATTCTGGATATGATTTACTTATAACTACATGGACAATTCTTTTCAAACAAATTCATTTTTGACTCATGTACCAAACATCGACAACAAACATCTGATATGAACTCACATAATTAACTAATTATTATAACATTATAATATGTGATATGAATTGAATAATAAAATTTAAAGGAGTAACTTAAGAAATTATAAATTGACCAATGTTTATTATTCAGGAATATAAATAAACGAACAAGACAAGTCAGACTTGAGGTAAGGGATCCTACCTCTCTGTTTATTTTTAGGTACTCTTTTTATGTAACTTACATTAAGCTACAATTTCTTATGTTGGGGGATGTTATTTTATATTAACATTTCTAAAAATTTTATGTTAATATTATGAGAGACCCTATTTTATCACATCAATCCATTTTTGGAAGTTTTATGTGGCGCCGTTAGGCTGCCGAATTTTCATAAAGGTATTTTCATCTCACTTTTTATTCCCGTCAGATTCATGCTACATTGGCCACTATGTCCTTTTGTGTGGTGTATGTACTGCCCATTATTTTACTATTTGTATGATATAATATTAGTTATGGGTAGTTATATCTTCATTGTATGACCCTTCATTCATGGGGTGTACGTTTCGAAATTTTCCCAAATCGGTAAGGGAACCTTTCACACTCTTCTTTTAAAGAGACATATTTTGTTATCTCTTTTAATTTACATCTTTTTTATGTTGGGATATGATCTTAAATATCCTTATTGATGTAAATTTTATGTCCAAGTAATGAGATACCATTTTCACTCTCATCAACTAATTTTATGAATTTTAAAGTGATGTTGTTAGGCTGTCGAATTTTACCAAGGGAACTTTTTAACCCAATATAGATTTCTTTGGGTTTAACATATAGTTATTGAATATGCCATCCTTTGAATATTGTGAATGACCTTTGATTGTTTTATACTTAATATAAACTTTTATTGGGTTTATTTATATTTTTCACACATAATTTTGAGATTGATTTATCCTTAATTTAAGGATACCTTATTTATAAGGGATTTCATCTCATTTTACATTTCTATCGAGGCTTCATTGTTGTTATGCACCAATTCAATCTTATATGGTGTATATACTGTAAATTGGAATATTATATCTGGAATCCATTTATTCTCATGATATTATAACGTTCTGATTAAATGTTATTCCTCAATTATTGTATTCAAGTGTCTCTAATTTTGTAAAACCCCTTTAACTAAAGTATCACTTTAAATGTTTTAATGATTTGTTCTTATTAATATACATGTTTTAAAAATGGTTTTAAGGATTTATTTATATGGATGTTAATGGTTTTAAATTATAAAAGCTTCAAGGTGGTATGGAATACTTTGATTCAAAAATCTCTTTATTAAATGTTCTAACTGTTTTTGAAAATGATTTTTTGTGAATGGATTCAATATTTCAATATCTTAAAATATTATATTGTTATTTCAATGTGGGAATGTTATCATTCCATTATGCTTAAGTAATGTGATATTATTATGTTTTTATTCTTGGGCATTGTTTATGAAAATGGGTGGTTCCATGATAAACTAAGGGCGGTTGTGCTCGATATAGCTCTCCAATGCATTGGGTAACACGAAGGGGTTAAAAACTAAGGTTTCTATGAAGCAATTTAGGGAATATAATGTGATGGGTATTCCAAACGTAACCATGAGGGTTACTCCCTACGTAAGAATGTTATGAATGCCTCAAGGTACCTTTATGTCTTATGATTTCTATGAGTTATTCGTAAATATTATGATTTCATGAGGTATGTTAAATTGATTATGTTTTATGAGTAAGTATGATTTCATTGATTCTTATGTATATATGGACTAATGTTTCTTTCCGTATTGTAATAACCCTTACTGAGATTTTTATGCTCATCCCATGTTTTTTTTGAAATGTTTTTTACAGGACATAAAGTTGAATAGGGTCAGGGATGGGATCAAGGAAATGTCAGGCTGTCTAAAACAAGGATCTAGACATGACTATTTTGTTCTAGAGTTTTTATATTTGTGAAAAAATGGATGCTGAGTAGATGTGTCTACTTTGTAATCTTTGAGATGTAATAGTTATGTACTAATTCTCTAAAACTCCAATCCTTAAAAGATCCTCACTGTGAATTATTCATTTAATTAAATAATAAGCAATTTTTAAGGATGGGTCCTTATATAATGGAATTGAAGGGGTGGGGCTCGGGTGGGCCCCACTTAAACATCCATACAAATGTTATAGCTACTTAGAAAAGGAATAAAAAAAATTTTGCACAAATTTTTATTTCATTCTTCAGTCAACCCATTTATTTAAAAACCTCACCCGAGCAAACAAAACTCTAGAGAAGATGTTCCTAAGAAATTACCAGCACTGCGGTTTCATCGGTGCCCTCAGATTTCAATTCCGAGCACCAGTTCAAAAGATAGGAAAACCCGCTCGTTCGTTCACTGAACGTACCCGAGCTATACTTCGGAAATTGATTCAGGGCACACCGGGCCTCGGAATCAGGTGCCGTCAGAAACTATGTACTCATAAAATCCCAAAGGAAATTAAGAAAAAAAAATTCCCTTTAAATTTACAGGTCTTTACATTATACTAGTTAAATCAATATCTCATCATTGACATCTTTAATTTTCTTTTCAAACTACTCATCATTAGTCCGAGAACTTTTTTCCCTTTCTAGTAATGATGGATTCACAACCATTTTAAAAATTATTGTTGTTTCACCTTCCATGATTATTCCCATATCAATATTTACTAGATCCATGAACATATGATGCCTTTCAACTCTCATCTTGTTCATAATTCCATGATCCTTTCTATTCAAAGCATCTTCCACATAATTTTCCTTCCCTAAGTTGTAGTGTAATGTGCAATCATAATATGTGTGTAGTTTGAGCCATCAAATTTTCCTCATGTTGAGTTATTTCTATGAGAAAATATTATTCAAACTATTATGATCACTATATATCTCAAATATTTAACCATATATATAGTTTCTCCATATCTTCAGAGCAAATATTACAACTGATAACTCTAGATCATGAGTGGGATTGGTTTTTTCATTAATTTTTATCAGTCGTGATGCATATGAAATAATTCTATCATTTTGTATAATGACACAACCAAGTCCTCTCTTTGAAGAATCACTATAAATAAAAAACCCATCATTCCTTGATGGTAGAGTCAAGATAGATGCATTGTATAATATTATCTTCAATTATTCTAAAACTTCTTCACACTCTTTTGTCCAAACTAATTTAATGCATTTACATGTGATCTCAGTTAATGGGTTAGCCAATCAGGCAATATTCTGGATGAAACACCGATAGTAACCTGCTAAACCAATAAATCTTTTTACCTCAGTTACACTTGTTGGTGCTGGCCATTATTTAATTTCCCTTGTATTTTAAGGATCAAAATAGATTTAATCCTTAGAGATAGTATGTCCAAGAAAAGAAATCTCTTAAATACAAAATTATCATTTTCTAGACTTCCCATATAATTCATTTCTTCTAAGATTCATTAGAATAATAAACTAGTGGTTTTCATGATCAACGTATCTTTTAGATTGTACCATGATATCATCAATAAATACCACTATAAATTAATCAAGATATTCCATCAAAACTCTATTACTTATATCCATGAAAACAAAGGGTGAATTAGTCAGTCCAAATGGTATTATAGTAAAAACTTAATGCCCATACCTGGTACAAAATGATGTCTTCAGAATGTCTTCATTCTTCATGCACAATTGATGATATCCATATTGAAGGTAAATCATTGAAAAATATTGATCTCCATGAAGCTGAAAAAATAAATCATCATTGAGAGATAGGGGATACTTATTCTTTGTGGTTATTGCATTGATCTCCCTATAGTCAATGTACAACCTCATAGATCCATCTTTCTTCTTAAAAAAAGAATAGGGGATCCACCATGGAGAAACACTTGGGAAAATAAATCCTTTAATACACAATTCCTCTAGTTTTTTCATTAGTTCCACTAATTCCATAGTGGTCATTCTATAAGGGGTTTCATTACGGGCCTTGAACTAGGAATTAAGTCCATGGAAATTTCAATTTATCATTTTGTAGGATGTCCAGGTAAATTTTATATAAACACATCAACATATTCTTGCACAATAGGTACATCCACTATTTGTACATTCATTTCCTCACCCATAGTTTTTAACCCTCTTCCTCCCCAATAATTGAATTTAGTTGAGCTACTGGGGGTGGATTTTGATGATAATTAGATTGTGATGTTTCTTATCTAAAGATAAGAAACTCCTTATCATCATCAAAAAATTTAACATCCTCCTTCTTTCAATAAATTTTAGTATCATGGCCCAAAATCCAATCCATAATGAGGATTATATCAAATTCAATCATGGGTATGAAAATAATATTGGTAGATAAAGCACATTAATATTCCATAATTGCAACTGATTCACAAAACATTATTGCAATGATATATCCCTTAGAAGTTTTGACTGACAATTCCCTTGTTAAGTCAAATTGTAAACATCTAATATTCTTGGAAAACTGGGATGATACAAAAGAATGCAATGATCCAAAAACAAATAACGCATTGGATAACATTGAGGAAATGATTAAAGTACCTTCTACCACATCATTAGAAGATTCAACCTCAGTAGTAGTGATTGCATAAGCTTGGCCTTTCTCCCTTCACTTTTTATAAGGTATTTTTCCATGGTTCTTAGTATATTTATTTGAATAATTCCCCATTTCTCTACAATTGTTGAATTCGACATTGATATCCTCTTTCATTCCATTGCAATCACGAGCTTAGTGGCCTTTTTCTCTACACTTGTAACAAACTCTATTCCCCTTTAGGAAAGTACCAGGGTGTTTATTCTCATATATATTACAAGGTGGGAAGTAAACATTTACATTATTCCCCTTATTTGCTTTTTCAGAGTGTTCATCAAATCTATTCTTCTCTTGCTTCTCTTAAAATCCATAAGACATAGAGAATTCCTTTGTTGTCTTGATAACACATGAGACTATATCTTCGTACGATGAGAATTATTGTGAGACCCATGGTAGATGAATAAATGGTTTTATCCCATCAAAGAATCAATCAATCTTGATTCTTGGGTTATGTATATAATGTGAAGCATGCCATGAAAACCTCATAATGTTAGTCTCATACATTGCAACAATCTCATCATACTTTTTATCTGACTCAAAAATTTTCGTTCCATGTCAGCACTACGGTCATGAGGAAATTATTTTTCTAAGAAATGTTCTTTATACTACCTCCATTTAATATTTGATACTTATTCTTCATACATTGTGTTTTTAACTAATTACCATCATTGATATGCATCTCATGTAAGGAGATAAACGACAATGACAACCTTTTCCCTTTTGCTACCCCCTACAGCATGAAATATTTTTTCTAAGGAACTTATCCATTGCTCAGCTACAAATGGATTTGTTTTCCCATTAAACGTTGGTGGTTTTTTCCTCATTAAATGTTCTAAAATTTATTCTTCGCATTTTGGATCAGGGTACTCCATAAGGTTATGGTTATTATTTATATCCTGAGTGAGTTGTCCCCACATGGATATAAGCTTTTTTGAACCAGTTTCATCACCATCTCAACTATAATTATCTTGATTAGGAATGAAATCCCTACATGGATTACGTGAGTTGATACAGTTTCCATTCCTTCGACTGGGCTTCATTTCTAAAAAATGGAATACACTTTATTAGTTTATGAATCACAATTCATAATCCCACACATGTAATATACTAAAAATAAATTGAAAAATTTATGCATAATGTCCATAATCATAAAACAAAATTCTTGAGAAAGTATTTACTCCTTCACCCTTCATAATGGTTTGTAAAGAAAATTTAAATTATCCTAAGAATATCCCCCAAGAGTGTCAGACTAGGTGCACAATAAGGCTTGTTGTCATGTACCATGATACCCAGGCTCAATCTCGAAACTCCTTATAGGGGTTTTTAATCCTTGGTACATCTATTCCAAAACCACATCCACTTGTAGTATCTAGGCATGGATTTATCTCTTTGAAAACCCACATAATATCTACATTACCAGTTTTTGGATGTTCATCTATTCAAATAATCAAACTGTATCTTTTGGTATTGTTCTCTAATCATTTTTTTTAAATATAGTTTCCATGGTTTTTAATAAACTCCCTCTAATACCAACTGCAATGCCCTAATCCCAGTTACCATGATTCGGTACATTATTAAATAACATTGGCTTTATAACAAGATATCACATCCCAAAAGACAGATTATTTAAGTAGATTTGGATGTGCTAGATACATACATAAGTTTTACATTACATTTCGAAATAGAAAAGCAAATACATTGTTTCCCCTTTTAACACACTCATATCCCATAGTGTATTCTTATAGATAAATCCTAATATACATCTTTTCATCCTATAAAAAATATAACATAAGAAAGGGGTGACCTGAGATTCCCAATAAGGATAAAAATATATCAGAAACTATAATAAATAAGCATAAACATTTATGAAAATGTATAAGACTAAAAAAAGTCATTTTAAACATAATATTCTGTATAATATGGAAAAGATAAATCAAATAATTCCATTTTTTATTCACATGGATATTATACTAGTCGAATAATCACATGTAATATCAATAACTAATTTCATAATGATGGAATGCACAATGTCGGACATAATTACCACCACGTCAAGGCCTCATGCCAAGAATAAAAAGAAAAAATTTTCCAAGGCCTAATGCCAAGGCACTAATTTTTCTCATGAGACCTACCAATGAATAGATGGGCTATAACGGGCCATGCTTATCACTTACTTTTTCCAATTCATTCCTCATATGAAAAGGGTGAAACATAACATAAATGTTCATATTAAACTAACATGAAAAATGTTAATACTTTATCCATAAACTGTGAATGACATAAAAATAGAACATGAACATTCAATAATATCTTAAAACAATCAATAAAATATGAAATATTGGATCATATTTAATAAACATCAATTAAACATAAAATCCAACAATAGATGCCGACAATTATGAGAACAATCCAAAAACCATTTTAAAGAAATAACTCTTTCTACATTAGAGACATTTAAAAGTCGCATAAGTATAAAAGAAAAAATTAATTTTAAAAATCTTCATATAATATTTTATGGGAAGCTTCAAAGGTGTTATAATGGTGGAAAATATCCCCACCTTCTGTATAAGTTAAAAAAACATTATTTCCTTAATTTGTTGAAAAGGTCATAAAGTACCTTGTTTGGAAAAAAATGAAAATATTACATTAAATTCTTTTATATAAGTAATATAAATGTAT
Organism: Viscum album; assembly: GCA_963277665.1. Classification (NCBI taxonomy): domain Eukaryota; kingdom Viridiplantae; phylum Streptophyta; class Magnoliopsida; order Santalales; family Viscaceae; genus Viscum; species Viscum album. The sequence continues at coordinate 992,779,352 of OY728125.1, forward strand.
AAAAGACATTAAACCACAGTTAGGGAAATAATACAAATGTTTTGGAATACATTTTTAAGAAACAGAGATGTGGATGATAATGATGTCCCAGTAGATACTTACGTATAAACAAACTCGGATAATAAAGCGATTGTAAAATTAACCATTACCTTGTACATTTCCTTAGTCGAGAGTATGTTATCCACATGTATAATGGCTAAGTAATTGTTATTAAATTATACAAGAACCGCATAAATAAATATGATATCATATATAATCCTTTTATATTTGTTTGTTAATAATATTTCAGTAGTATCATTGCTTCGGTTGTTAACTGATTCATTTTCCCTTATATGTTTTGTTAAATATGCCATGTTTGGTATGGATATGATGAATTTAATTCATATACATAATTATATTATGTTTATAAACATTGTTTTTAATTATCCAATGAAATTTATTCTTGAATGGTTACGATGGGGAACAATATCTCATCATTTCATGGAGACAGTAAGCCATACATACACACGAGTGACAATAGCATTATATTGATGGTGAAATAATATGTTATTTGGATGGTATATTATATATACAGAATCATATCATGTCATATTTATTATTTAAATCAATTAAACTAATTATTATATCCATCCAAATAATGAAGTTTTTAATATCAAATTACACCACGACGTGGATAAGATAAGTTGTACATACGCACGTATGGTGACTAAGTATTTAATATGATAGATAGAAAACTGAATATGGTTGTACAATATTTATATTAACATTATAGTATTTATAAGCTACAGGATTTATTATTTTGTTATGGATAAAACAAATAAAGAGGAAGTTTAAGAGGAAAAAAACATTGAAAGAGTTGACAAAATAATTATCTCTTCTTCGGGTATTTATTATTGATTCGAACAAAAGGGATCCGTATGATGGATTTATGATTGAAGTAAAGACACTAAGATGACATGATGGTATTTGGGAAGTGTTTGAAGTAGGGTTTTTCCGATCCAAATGGCTTTGGTGTTGTGAATTTCAGAGAAGGGGATGCTCCCTTTTATAAGAGGAGTGAGGGGACTTAAAGAAAAAATTGAAATATTAATTTATTATAAAATTATTTTATTTTTCCAATTCCTCAAAATGGATTTATTTCAAGGATAAGGTGGGTATGGGTCAAAAACTTCTCAACCAATAGGTTTTAGACAAGTTTAAGTCAAAATATCAACCTTATCTTTTTGATTTAAATCATAGTTAAATAGTTTATCTTTTACCATGTCTTCTGGTATTATTATTATACATGGTTAATAAACTTACTATATAATGCCAATAAATCTCAAGTGATTAATTAATAACATATATATCATCATATAAGTACTTTGGAAAAACCATATATTTTTAATACTATTATATAATTTAACAAAATAGTATTTGTTTTAAAAACTCAGTTATGTCAATTTTGACACTATTTATTATTTGGTTTCTGTGAAAGTAAAAACAACATGATTACTTCGAAAAAAAATTCCGTAAATCAACCATAACATTTCATAGTAACCTATAAAATTCATGGAATCCATCAAAAGCCTCAATTTACATTTATTTTAATATTTATAACATCCATTATTCTTGTCTTTCATTAATAAGGTAATAACTCCATCATCATTGTTTCATAAATATATTTAACTATTTAATGTCTAAAAATTATAAATAAAATACCATGATTTATTAAATCTTTCTATATTTATAATTCATATTTATAGTCAAATTTATCTTATGTATAACCATATATTAAAAATGGTTTAGTTATTAAAATTCTAATTAAACACTTTTAACTATTCTTTAAATAAAATATAATAAATGTCCTAATATAACCCATGTGGATAAAAAGTTATCATACTTTTTTCCCAAGGTGTATTTTGGCCTAAATACACTTATCGAATAGAATTAGGACATGTATTAGGGTAATTATATTATAATTTTTACCTTTAATTCTCATATTTTTTTTATAACTGTCGTAAATAAAATTCAAAAGTTATTATTCCCCAAAAATTATTTTCATCCTATTGAACCACATTTTACATACTAATGTCAAATATGTCTCTCATATTTTTGAAATTCAATTAATTGATGAAACTAAGATTAGGTTTTATGAAAATTTACAAATGTGCCTTGAATGTATGTAAAAGATGTTAAAATGTTCAATGATCTTTTATATCTAATGTTAATTTGAAATGAATCCAATGAATAACATTGGACTTATATAGATATTATGTATCTATTTTGACTTTAAAATAAATTTAAATTAAATAAAAATTTGGTTTTAAACAACAATGTAGTGTTTTTCACTATTCATCAAAAGTTGAATGTTTTTAGAAAATACCAAAATAATCACCCTAAGATATATTTGAAATTCAGAATCCAAAAATGAAGTCCATTTTGAACAAAAAAGTTAATAATACTTCTAAAAATGGGTATTAATATTTATAATTTCTTTTTAAATGTCTAGTTTGACTGGTCGAGGTGTACTAGAACTCAATGTTGCATACAATGCAAGCTATTGTTTTATTCGAAGAGAAGTGTACCATGGAAGCTTGGGTGTTACATATGATTTTATTATTTATAATGTAAATGAGATTAAAATATTTTATTAGATATTTGGGAATAAATTATATTACTATTAATTAAATCTATATATAAACCGAAAATGTATATATAGACCTAAAATGTTGAATACCAAAATATAATTTCTAATATATAGAATTTGAAATCATCCATTCTATTTTTTTAAAACAAATAATGTGGAAAAATATGGATTCTAGGGATTCCATCTAATGTACATTGACTCATACCTGAGATTTTAGGGAGGTCTATAATGAAGTGTTCATGTAGAAATTGAACAACACAATTCTGAGCAATATATGTAACCCGTAGAGTAGAATATCACAACATAGTAAAATAAATACAAATCTAATTTAATATTGAAAATATGGAGGCATTAAAAATAAATATATATGGTATGACAGTAACTAATATTTCTATAAAAAAATAATTTTGAGAAAATAAATTTTCAATGAAAAACCCTTAAATCGGAATATTAAAATACTATTTAAATAAATAAATTCCCTTACATGAATTGCATAAAATCATCTTCGGTTTCTGATTCACACCATCATCATATTGAGAATTGGTTTTCAAGACATATTTTCTCATTCTTTTATGTTTTTTATATCCAAACCCCTATTGTTTATGTTGTGGAATAGAAATTTTTTTAATTGTCTTCTCTGGGAACCAATGGCGGTTCACTAAGATTTCAAAATATTGATGAAATTAAGCTTGGAGAGAATGATGGGGTATAAATATAGATAGCGAAGCAAGTTGATTCAAAAAATAATTCAGGAAGACCAAAATAAGATATCTAAAATAGTATTCATCAAAATAACGGATCATAAACAAAAGAAAAATAGTATTCCACAAAATGGAGAACACATATAGAATAAAATTCAGAACCGACCATGGAAAATCAAAAACCCTCATATCAAGATCTCAAAAAAGAAATATAGAAAAATAATTAGAACCTATAAATGAAACCATAGGCCTAGCTTATTAGGTTAAAAAAATATATGAACCTTGGATCTAGATATCAATATTTGCATTAGAAACCCTATCTAAAACGAAACACTAGATTTCAGATGATGTACAAGAAACTAGAGGCAGAGTGTTTGTGTGATTTGAGCTTCGATTCACTAAGGAGGAGTGCCGAAAATAGGTTGCTTTCATTAAAAGCTTATGATATCATGGCAGGTTCACAATAGGTTATTTTTTTATTATATTGTGAAACTTGTATCAGTGTTTTAAAAATGTTTTGATAAAGAGTCCTTTTATTAGTGATTAATATTTAAGCACACATAAAAGGAAGATTAATCAATGTTTTTAGTACTAATAAATACTACTTTTATCATCACTAAAAAATCATTGATATTTTTTTATCAGCGCTTTTTACTTAAGCACTGATAAATTTTTTATATTTATAAATATAAATAAAAAATTTGAATGTACATATATATATACTTAATTAATATATATAAATATAAATACAGTAAATATTGTCCTTATTTAATTATATTTATTATAATTTATATATTAATTAAATATGTATTTATTTATTTAAAATTATATAAATATTTTAAAAAATTAATATTTCTATCATCATAGATATTTATATAATTATATATATATTTAAGAAATATATATAAATATAAATATAGTAAATATAATCATTATTTAGGTAAATTTATTAGAAATTTAATATTTATTGAAATATATATAATTAAATAAATACTTTTAAAAGATATTTACTTATTTATAATTATAAGTATATAATTTTATAAATATAGTAATTACATTTTTAAATATATTTATTTATAAGTATTTTTAAATATAAATATTTTGTTATAAATATTTTTTAAAAAATATTTTTTGACATTATTAATGAATATCTATTTTTAAGTGCATATATGTTAAAAATGAGTGAAATTGAATAAATTAAAAATAAGAACAGAATAATAATATTGAAAAAATGGATAAGTTTTATGTGTGTGCATTGTATATACAAATTCATTTATTACATATATGTGAAATCAATATAACATAAAATTGATCTATGTTAAATTGAAAAATCAAACGATATTCAATTATATGTCCATTATTCAATGCCATTTGTGTGTATTTTTAATTCATACTAATTTTTAATTATAAACCATTATTCAATAAATATATTACTATTTAATGTAATGAGAATAAATATTTTTCAATATATAAATCATATTTATATACATTAATATATATCTATATATTTTGTATATTTTATTTATTGACACTATCAATAAGCATCTAATTAGGAAAATGTTTAATGTTTTTCTCAATTTACTTATTTTTAATTATAATTTGTTTAATTTTCATTTTTCATATCTATATATTTAAGACATCCTATTTATTAGTATGTATAATTTATATACATTATAATAAATTTATTTATTTTTACCAATAATTATTTAATTAAATAAAATTGCAATATTTTTTTAATAAACTCACTTTTTTATTTTTTTTATTTAATTATTTCATCTTATTTATTCAGAACGTTATTAGTGCTAAAAATTCACTGATAATGGAATCCTTTATGAGCACTAGAAATATAGAGCTGATAAAGGGTACCGTCTAGCAATGCTAGAAATAAAAAACTGATAAAGGGTACCATTTATCAGTGCTATAAATAACGTGCTGATAAAAGGTACCTTTATCAAATATAAAAAAATCGTCGATAAGGGGTTAAATTTATTATTGATTTCTCTAGTGCTCATAATGATGACATTTATCAGTGTTTTTTCCTAGCACTGCTAAATATCATCCCTCTTAAACTCCAGTTTTGTAGTAGTGAAACCAACACTGGATTCCCTAGCCTGAGACCCGCACTTGAGACATTTGGACACCATTTCCCAAAATCCGAACAATACACTCATAAGAGAACCACACCAAACACCATCCTAAAAAAATTATCTTCTATATCATGACCCAAACCAACAGGGCTCGAGTCACCACTACCCCATGCTCGACTCTATAGGATAGGGGGTGGCGACAAGTGCCCCAAGGAATATACTAAATGGGAGGCGTTTTCTTAGTTAACATGCATGTTCAAACCCAAACATGTCAACACATATGTGGAGATGAATAATAATAAAAAATTGATGCAACAACTATAATATAAACTTATAATGTAAAACCTCTAGGGCGTGAAATAGTATGACATTGAAAACTAAAAATTAAGGAGAAAAGTTTTTTCCTAATGAGAATATGTCCCAATCTGACCAAATTGGAATGTTAAAGGGATGACAGAGATCATATACTTATCTCCATGCTCTGACCAATGTACTCAACCCTATAAACCAAGTATCCCTGAGGTCCTCTATACTCACCGCCGACTAGTCGGTCATCTACATATGACATGACATGTGTGGGAAATACCCATGAAGAATTGAGTATATATATACCCAGTAGGATGCCCCAAAATCTAAAAGGGATTAATAAAAGACATTATAGTAATATATAGATTATAGAAAGCTCATCCCAAAGCAAAAGAGTAAACTGAATCCAACATCCAGGATATATATATTTATATATATATATTCAAATGACAGAAACTCAAATGAGAGAGAAGGGGATCTACATCATCCATCTTTTCCTAGGAATAAAGTGAAATTGGTTCTAGAATTCAATCAATGATTCCCAACATCATGTGTGTCTTCGAAATAGAAAAAATCTATGCCAAGCCACACCTCACCACTATTCCACAATGTTGAGGGAAATAATATCTATATAAATGACCCATTCCCTAGTACAACTAGAGGGTAGAACTCAATATATAGCTAGAGGGTCCACGACCTACAAAATAGGAGGGCAACACTCTCATGGTCGAGGACCCATGCCCTGCCTTTGTAGAAGGGTGTCACCCAATAGTCTATAGAGGACCCATGCCCTGCCCAGTGCGAGTGTGCAACTCTAGATATTTGTAGTTGACTAATTCCCAACCTAATTAGAGGGTAACAATCTAGATGTGGAGGGACCATTCTCTAATAAAATTGGAGGGTTCCACTCTGATATCATATAGAAGACCCATGTTAGGCCCATTTGGATAGTGGCACTATCATAGTTTAAGAACCATTCACTTTCCTTGCATGAGGTTTCCACTCAGTGGATTGGTAGAGGACCCAGGACATATCCCAATAGATTGTTTACACTCTATAAATAGTTAAAAACCCATTCCATATCCCTCGTGTGGGTTCCACTCTATAGGTTATTAGAGGACCTATTCATAGCCCAACTAGAGGGAGAAAATCAAAAGTCTCTAGCGATCCTTCATGATCACTTCCATTATCAAGCAACATCTAATGAAGCCTCCCACTCAGAAAATATCATATCCTACCTCAAAACCCACTACAGAGGCATGCACTGCACTTCACATGAAAAAACACTAAGGATAGGCTACTTGTGGGACAAAATATGGGTCTAAACAGTGAGATATGAGAGGTTTATATTCCTTAAAATGGGAAAAAGGGGTACAAAATGTGTGATGGAACCCACACAATGTGTGGTACCAATCCATTGCATAGAAGTTCCCCTTCTAGTACATGGCTCGGTCCCCATACAAGGATACATATCATATATGAGCCACCTAGGGTCCCTATCATTACCTCCCTTCTATATCCCTCTCCATGAGGTCTTTAGATTATGCTCTACCAAATGGAATGACCACCCAACGAATTCTATATGGCACATAGGTGGAAAATATACTTTTCCATCTTTATATATTTTTCCAAAAACCTAGCGTGGCAGTCGCATCAGCCACATTCCATGTTTTCATCAGACTACACAGTGTATAGTTTGGTTTCACATGGAATGTTAGATATGAAATAAAGTGTTCTTAATCTTGATCCTCCACAATGGATCTCCCCTCAAACCTCATTTAATCTTTTGATTTATTCTCTGGCTAGTGATTCTTGTTCTCTGGTAGCTACGAAAATGACTCCTGATAGTTTGTTCGCATACCGCACAAACAAGTGCATAAGCTATGTTTCTCCTCCTCCTCTAGTATATATTTTGATCATTAAAATGATCACGCACATCTCACATTTATCCCAAACCATCCCTAATTCATTATTACATTCGTCACACATGATTATACTGTGATTCCGGGGGTTTGATAGGACTCGATTCTGGACGGAAATGTCGATCCATGGCCTAGAATCCCGATGAAAAAGAACCCGAGGAATAAATGAGAGAAAAATATCCAAAAAAATTATTTTAAGAATATTTTGTGAATATTTCATGGCCAACAAGTACAAAAATAGGTATTTGTGTTAGAAATGATTTAATAATCAAATACAATGGTACACAGAAACATGATTTGGCTCAATTCTAATGCAGGTCAAGGAAGCATTTGATTCTACTCAGTCAATTTAATAAATATGGTCATAAACCATGAAATCAATATTTCTACTAAGATAATTTATTTTTCATCATCAAAGAACATACTTTCTAATGATTGACAGGGGTCATTTCCTTCAAAATGCTTCCTTTTTCTTTGATCCAGAGTCTTTTCATCATCAGATATCGATTCATCAACTAAAGAGAGGAAGAATGTCACTCGATACTTCTAGAACTTATACAGGTAACCCATGATGATTTTTCATAATTCTTTATTTATATGAATTTCAATAATGTAAATATAAATAAAAATAAATTAATTATTTATTTTAACATAACGGACCCACCAATGGTCACTACTTCTGAACACCCCATGCTGAACCATTTTAAGTCTGGGATAGGGTAAACATTACAATATAGACTCAACCATGGTATCAAATTTATTATTTAAGCACCCATTTATGTGTTATCCCATTTTATTTAAGAATATATTCATTTTATATATAAAATAAATGTAATATTTTTATAAAATTAATTTCTGGCACACTCAAACTCGGAATAACATACATTCTTAAATCCTATATCTAAAAATATATAAAGAAATATTATAAAGTCTAAAAAGTATGAAATATGGTCTTTACAAATTGGATTTCCATTATGGGGAAAAATTTATGACAGAAGGGACCTAAGGGTTAGGAAATGATTCCCTCTCTTAGTAAAGAACATCATCAAGTGATGGATAGGTCCCCATAAGTGTCTGGGTCATAGAGGGCCTCTATTGGGGGAAGGATTGTCCATGGTCCATATTACAATGAGAGATGAGGTGACCGCACCTAGATGGGTAATAAAAATACATTTTCACATGAAGTGGTGTCCCATTTCCCATGCACTCCATTCAGTGTATAGAGCTACATGACACATTTTATAGAACCAATACACCATGCAGCATACTAAATGGAATCTACATTGACATTTTAAGTCCAAATATTGATTGAAATATATATTTTCACCTAGTTTTCCAAATAAATAAAATGATTATTTGAATATATTTTTTGTTTTTAACCATTATGAATATGTTTCTAAATCTATTCGAGATAATTAAAATAATTTTCTTTCATTTTAAATTTTAGATGTAGAATTTGGTCGTGGATCTTCCTAAGGAAATGATTATTATTCCATTAAATTTAATTTATTGAGTTAATATAAATAACTATACTCCATTTAGAGTTTTGGATATACAAATTAATTATTGTTTAAATGAATTTTTTTAATACAAATTCATGTGAGTGTAACTGGATGAAGAGATCCCAGGGAAACCCATGATCATTAAAACCACTATTATGACCAATATTAATAAATGTTTTTAATAATGATATGAATTTTTTATTATTTTTTCATTGTAATGTGTCACAATAAACATTAAGTAGGTTTTCGTATTTTTTATCTTCATGTTAGTTCATTTTTCTAAGTAATTATTTTCATATACTTCAATGATTTTTGGAATGATTTAATGGTACCACATGATGATTTTATTTCAATCAGTAACCCATTATTTACTATGGTATATAGTTTTTTATAGAGAATTTTTTATACTTAGTGGGTGTTATCCAATGGTCTTTTAATAATTATGATTAGATATATACATTTTTAATGACATAGTAAGATATTTTATTTTTTGGAATAGCCACATTTATAGTAGTATATGACCTTGTAAGAGTGATCTCCTAATATATTGATACTAGTGATGAGTTTTCCTACTGATAAATCTGATAAATAATATCTTAACATTTGATAATGAGATGAATTATTTCCATTATCAAGAGAATTTGGAATTGGAGATGTGAGATATTTCATTATAGGGATGACTTATTGAAGGTGGTTTTCTTCAATTACCTAAAATTTTAATTTATTATTTTAGAAATATAAATAACGTAAAACATTAAAAATAGATTATTCTTGGAGAAATTCTAACAGGGGTAAACGTTTCTCGGTCAGACTGAGGTGGTAGTCAATTAGACATATAGTTTCTATTATCCCCTAATTGTTCTTTTACTCGATGGGGGAAGTGGTCTTCAATATTAGGAAAGTGGTAACTTCTACCCAATTAAAAATTACCATTCATTTTGTATGTTTCTTCTATATGGGATATGTGTTTCATTATCCCTCTATATATACTATTATCTATAATGACTGATTATCCCATCAATGGGGTTATGTATCTCCCCAAAATAATATTTTCCCACAATGAGATATTATCCTCCACATTGACATAGTTTTCAATATGATTTTACATCCACATTATGATCTATTAATGAGATATTATGGATAAATATTATGTTAGTTTGGAGCCTTTTGGGATATAAATCTACATAATATTTTTGATTTATGTAGGGATATTTTTAGTGAGATTTGGAATCTACTTCTTTGATAATCTATACTTATTTTTGATGACTTACAAATATATGAATGTGATAAACATATATTAAATAAAATATTTGACCTTTAGGATAATATAATATCATAACTAGTGGTAAAATTATATTATTCAATTTTATTGTATATAGTTTTAAGGTAATAACTATATATTATGAATTCATATGTATTAATTATTACAGATGCATGATTTAAAAATTATAATTTCTCATCAGCTGGGATTTCCAAATGGTTCATTGTACTCACACAAGTATATGAACGTTTTTATTTCCATTATGATTCTCATATTTTATTATAGAGGTTTTCATGAGCATATAATGGTTCCCTAATTAATATTTCAAGTTTAAATTAATATTATATATAATAATTTCCAATAAATTCATGAAAATTGAGTCTATATTTGTTAGTCATGATTTTTTTTCAATTTCCCATATTTTATTATAATTTTTTCTTTTATAAATAGATTTTTTTGGATTGAATAACTTGTTTTTCATGAAATATATATCAAAATAAAAAAATTACATATTTCATTAAGGTGGGATATTTCTATGTGAAATGTAATGATTCATATTATATATATATATATATATATATTTAGATATTTTATGAATTATTTTTGAGACTAGGCACTGAGACAACATGTGATTATGAGGCCCAATGATCCCAGAATACATATTTTAAATATATTAAATATATTAAATTGGATTTTCATGTAGTTTTCTTGAATAAAGTGGAGAAACATCTAAATAAATGACCAAATAAAAAATCTAAGGACACCGTTGAGTTCAAAATGTGGGTTTTACCCTAGGCAAGACATAACCTTTATCAATGTGAGTCATTTTTGGAAAGGTCAGCAAGGGTGAGGAAGTGAATAAAATAATAAATTATTTTATTTTATTTCAATTTCATTAACATAGTGACTGGTGAGTCTTTAATTATACTTTTATGAAAAATTCTAGGTTTATCCATATAACCCTATAGTATATGTAGATCCACTGGAGATAGCATTTGAGGGTCTCTCTCAGATAGAGATCGACCACATCACAAATCGATGATCAGTGTTCAACTGAATTGAAGGAAATCACCATTGATTAGGGAAAAAATCTATTCTTCATCAATTCTTAATCCAAATTGAGGTATGATTGTTGTTTACTTGGATTTATTCCCTATTCTTATTTTCATCAATGAATGTAGATCAATCAACCAATAGATTGATCCATGGTTGGGTCATCTTTTGAGATTTGTTTTTTTGGGGATTCTTGTTAGGGAATTATTTACATTATTACGGTTCTTTATATTTTATTTTATTGGAAATAGATCATATCCAACTGAATATTCCCAAGGCTTGTTTCAATTATTGATTTCTTATGGATTTATCATATATTTCACATTTCATCATAGTAATTATTAGTTTTTCCCATGATTTGATGTATTATGGGACAATAGACCATTTCACACATGTTTCATGGTGCAACATATTGAAATTATAGATCTGGTATTGGATGGACATTATGGATGTGTGATGGTTGTAGCGACGAACATATTGGAATGGTTTGGAAACACTTTATTTGGATCGGGAATTAGAATAATAATTTGAATAATAGAATCGATTTTCAAAATAGATTTAATGATGGGATTTTAGAAACAAAATTTCACGATGTTTGTCCAAGGTAGATCCTTTATTTTTGTCTTGATTGAATCTGAAATCCAAGGCAAAAGCGGTGCGAGTGTAAGAAAAAGGAATAACTATAAGTAATAGAAGAATGAAAACCAATAGAATGTAATATAGTATTTCATAGTGTGTTGAACCATCCATGAGTCGGATAGGGTTTTAGAGATAATATAGTATCACATAGTTTGTGACACTGTCACAAGAAATGTGGTCTCTATTCAATGACTTAGCATGTAATTCATATGGAACACTAACACAACATAGAGTATACATGTTGGAGAACACTTTGTAGTACCCTACACAAGAATTAACTGGATAATGTACATGAACTCATCTATGTACTAGTACACTAACAAATTACATGGTAAAATCACATTCCACATATGTTTACATAGACACGGGGCATGGGGCGTTGATACAGGAAGGACTCGGTGTCAAGAGACATGACATGTAACTCTACCACATGTGGTATAATCCTTTAAACATGTCTTGAATCCATTTTAGTATATATATTATAATAGTATAGTTAGGGTATGTCCCCCATTTCCATTCCCCAAGGGTTAGTCTGGAATCCCCTCCAACTTCAAGGAAAACGATAATTTCTGCAGGAATTCTTGGATAGAGTTTTCATAATCCATTCGCGAGGCCTGTAGTGGGAAACTCTATTTATATTCATTCCTTAGGATGGGTTCTTGATATCATCGTGACCAACAATATGCGGGTACCAATCATATACTTATAAGGTTAATCCACATTGAGTTATTAGTGAACCCCATGGAATTGGGAGTGATCCTAAAAAGTGTATCAAATTTATTCAAGTTTTCAGTGAGTACATAATATGATAATACCTACTGAGAATTACCTCTTGGATAAACATCATCAATGTCATCATACTCAGGATTATGTTCTCATGAATGAGTGATATGTGTAACTATAGAGTTGGAATTCTAGTATATCATTATGGTTGGGGATTACATTTAGACTATGTGTATTTTTTGTTTATATCTAGATAATATATTTATATTTTTAGTAGACATATACCTATTTATAGATGGTTGTATTCTTTTGTTGTATGCTTTGTTGTTTTAGGGTGTCCTACTGTGTACTGTTTAACTCACCCCTGTAGTGGATTTTTCAAAAAATGGTGTGTCTTGTAAAATTGATCAACCTTTTGACATAATACAAGATGGACTAGGATCAAATGGTTCTTAGTAATACCGGACAAACAATGGTGTGTTACTACAACATTTTGGTTTTAGTCCCCTGTATTTACATTCAGACATGGAATTTATTTAGAATCTTTGTGGTGTTCTTGTATTATTACTTTTTTTTAGTTTTCTTTAATACTTTTCCTACTCTAGTTATCGAATTTTGATGTATTCATGCACGGTTATTCAGTTGTTTTTACATTTCAACATTGTATCATCTTGGCGATGTGTTTTTATGTGTGTGTGTGTGTGGGTATGTGTGCATAGCTACTTTGGAAAACGCCACTCTTGATAGTGATATGCCAACTCAGTACTAGTTTCTAGCACCAACCCTATTGGAGGTGAGATTGGGGAGTCATTGGACAATCCCCATTGATATGTTTTATGATAGAGTGTCATTAGAGAAATCAATTCTACATTAGGATTAGAGTTTGTGTGATTGGTTTCGAGAAACAATGATCAGTGTTTTGAGGATATCTTCTAGGTCATGGACTCTAATGATGGTGTAGAGACCAATGTATCCATACAAAAAGACTATGATCATATTATTTTTAACATGGTACATGAGAAAATAGGTTAGATGGAAAAAATGGAAATTCATCATATATGAATGGGTTGTAGTTTCCTTGTCATCCCTGAGTCAAATATCTTGATATACTCATTGACCATGGTACATCTTGATTACATTTTGGATACCTCTATGATGTCTTCTAGATACAATTCAGAATCATGAACAAGAGGTTTATTTCTCATGTGATGAGGAGTCAATAGAGGGACTAATTCGAGCGGTAATACCTCTAGGTGGTTCACCATTTATACCACCAATTGCATAGTTGTTGATGGTGCGCACAGTACCAGAAAATAATGTGCATAGGTTGAACGCACATCATGAGTTTCAGAAATAGAGACCCCTCAAGGACTGAGCTGAGCTCGACCCACATATGCCTAAAGCAATTCTTGGGGAATTGAACCATGTTTTCTATATATTCAAGTCACCAGCATATTAGATTGTGTTTCTAGTATTGAACCTTCTCTATGGCTCCATAAGATGATTGGGGGGGGGGGGGTTGGATACCCAGTATTATGATGTAAAAACTCTAGCATGGTAGGAGATTGAGAAACTATTCATCGAGGGTTTACCTCTAGATAGGCTGAGGTTTGTACTTATCTAGGATGATCAACATCTCTATCAAGGCAGCCCGACCATAGATGAGTATTCTTTGAAGTTCACCAACCTCTCTAGGTACTTGATAGATATGGTTAGTAACCATTTATTCTGGGCTCAGAACATCAAGAGAGGGCTATGTAGATACATCTAAGACAGTGTTATACATCAATACGTTCTTACCTATTATGGGGTTTGAGAGTTGTATTTAGTGGTTCATAGTTTCATAGCTGAGCAGACATAACAAGTGGTTGCTGGTAGTGGGAAAGTAGGAGAAGAGACACTGAAAAAAGGGATCTATTGTCAGTATTAGAGACCTGTATGTTAAATAAATTTCACAAGGATGCCCCATGATAGAGGATCTATTTTTCATGGATCACATGGTTGGTTATATCATATCTGAGAGAGGTGATTCTACTCATTTGATGGATGGGGACATCTTGTTCGAGATTGGCTGACAAACTGTATAGCTGGAAGACAGAGTGTGGATTAGCCACCAAGGTAGAGAAAGTGGTAGTAGAAGACATTTCCATAGGGTAGAAGATGTGGAATTGGACTAGGGAGAGATGTATACGATGTTATATTCTTTGAATTGTTACCAACACCACCCCCAGGTGGTACACGCCTGGCCCAAGGAGCAGGAGGAGAGTGGCAGGGACAACTATAGGTAGTCGAAGATTTTGAATCAGAGGCTCTGAGAATAACATGAAATATTATTTATGTATATTATACCTAATTTTTAGTACTAATATTCATATATTATATCTATTCCCTTATTTACAAATATCATGTTTGAGAATTAGAGATTCTATTCTAGCCCTTTCCTTGACCCTTATGATTAGAGACTCATATTTAAGATGACTCAAAAATTACAAACGTGTGACGATAGAGTGACTTTCCTCATGGGAATGATCTTTTTATTAGGATATATTTTTACTAGTGAATATAACATATGATATAATCTTATATATGGAATTATTATCCACATTTCATTCAAATATTGATAGTTTCAGGGGAAGGAGGGGATTTATCCATAGTAATGAAACTAGGTTCTCTTTTTTGGTGAAATGAAAAAGTAGGTAGTGTAGGAGGGACTCATTCAAATGAGTGTGAATCTGATTAATAATCAGTTGGATAGAATGACCCATGGTTTAGTGGTTTTTATGAGTTCTTATTTTCCTACAGTGGTGGTAGAGTACGAATATGAATTTTCTGAGGATGTTCTAGGTTTACCTCCTCACAGTGGAATCAACTTATCTATTTCTATAAACCATGTGATGACATCAATATGTGTGCCATCATATCATATGGTTCATACCAAGATTCTCTAGCTGAAGGTGTTGTTGAAGAAATTTAATGGAAGGGATTTTTTAGACCCAATGTTTCACTATGGGAAGTCCTAGTTTTTTCACCATGAAGGTGAACATGAGCTGAAGGTTATGTGTGGACAACTAGCTCTTGAACTAGGTGACCCTGAAGAACAAGTAGACACTGTTGAGGATTGATGAACTCTTTTATATTTTTAGAGGGAAAATATGTCTCATTATGGGTAACCTTATGTCAAGAAATAACCTATTATAGGCATGATGTGAAGATATATTGAGGCCAGAATTAATATATTTATAGCCACAATTTGTACTTGGTGATTCCCTTAAACATGAAGAATTCCCCATCAGTGTTCATGGTACTTATGAACTATATTTTTTATACCATTATAGATCCGTTTTTGGTAGTATTCATCAATGATATCATCGTATACTCGATTTTTTAGGAGGACAACATGAGACACATAATTATTTTTCTGGGTGTACTTTAAGAGAATAAACTTTATAGATTGTTCTCGAAGTATCAGTTATAGGCACATGAGGTACACATTATCTCAAAATATGTAGTGTAAGTTGAGGCATCTAAGGTCGATGCAATGTTAGCTTGTGAGCCACCCAATAGCATGATAGATGATGTATGCTTCCTTGAGTTTCTAGGATATTATTAAATATTTATACCTAATTTCTCCAGTATATTAGTATGCATGGAAGATCTGACCAAAAGCGGTATCCTTTTGTGTGGATCGAATGGAACCAGTGGGTTTTTATTAGTTGAGGCAGAGTTTGATGATCTCTCCCATGTTGGTATTTCCATTGGAGGGTATTGAGCATATATTTTTATTTTATGCATCAAGAAATGGGCTTGATTGTGTTCTGATACAGAGGAAGAAGATGATTTTACATGGTTTTTTTTTCAATTTAGACCACATGAGAAGAACTATGTGGTCCAAAATATTGAGTTGGAAATAGTAGTATTTACACAAATGATGTTGCAACAATACCTGATGGAAAAATAGTATATTATCTATTCTGATCAAAAGAGCTGCAAGTACATCTTTACCTAGATGGATATTATCTATAGAAAGAGGTTATGGATATAGTTCCTCTTTGATTATGACTTCGAGATTGTTTATACACATAGTAAGTGGAACATGGTGGATGATGCTCTCAGCCGGAGATCTTGTTCATAGTTCCTGAATAAGGATATTGAGAAGTTTTCCATGTTATAGTTATCCTATATGGATGGAGATTTAGTAGCCTACCTCTAGTTCTTGGTTGTCACCCCTCTAGTCTTGTAGTGTGTCAAGGGGGCATGACTCGGAGATGTCCATTACGAGACACCGCATACATAGTTATCCACTCGATATATTCCTAATGGATTTTTTTATGGTGGGGAGCATGTCATTCCTTTCAATGGATGCATTATTGTATCATTTACATTAGGAAAAGTTGTTATGAGAGTGTTTCACACATATCATTTAGTTTTACATGTTGGTGTTGTAAATATATAACAAGACCATCGATGCTAGCTTTATTGGCTAGGGATGAAGAAAATATTTTGAGATCATGTATCTCGATGGCTTACATGTAAACATGTGAAGGATGGTCACCATGCTCCAGTAGATTTAGATCAACCCTTGATGTGTCTGGGTGTAAGTGGGATGAGATATCCATAGACTATGTGGTAGTATTACCATGTATGTCCACGGGACATGATATGATTAGGGTGATCATAGGATGACTCACCAAGTCGACCCACATCATAGCTATTTCAGAGATGTTTTTAGTTATGATATTGAGATTCCTCTACATGTAGGAGATAGTCTGATGGAATGACCTGACAAAAGATAGAGCTCAAGCCAAAACTACCCCAATCACACCTTCATAGGCCAGTGTATGGAGACCAGCGCTAAAGGAATAACTAACATAGGGATACCTTTTCCTATATAACTATATACACACACACATCCATCTCAATTAAAATGTATAGAAGGAGTAAAAGAAAAAGAAAATTAATGATAAGGAAATAACCATGCATGAAGAACCTCTGGATAGTATAATAGTAAGAAACTGTAAAATGATAAGTGAATTGAAAAAATAAATAACCAATCAAAAATATTTTCCAACCCGATAAAACAAGAAAAGTAAACTACCGATAGAACCTAGCTCTTGAATCCCATGCTACAACCACTATAGGCGCTCCAAATTAAAAGGTATTGATAGTAACCATTGAAATCACCGCCAACACATTCATAATCTACATAAGATGCACAACATGAGGCAAAATACATTACAGAATTGAGTATATACATACCCAGTAGGATACCTTGAAATCTGAATGATGTGTAGTAACAGATACAATAATAATAGAAAGAAAATAGATTCAATATAAAATTAGGGATGAGAGATCAGACCAAACCGAGAGAAATTAACCTCATCTAAACATAAGTGGCTCAACCAAGTGAGTAGATAAACTACATGCTGAGTCTTCACCACCTATAAATGGAGAGTAGACTCATCCAACCACAAGAATCTAAACATAAAAAGTACATGGCTTACACTGTGCATCTTCAAAAATCATGAAAATATAGTAACCAAATACAAAGGTATGGATATAGATGAATAAATATATACATATTCAAATAATCCCAAATGGTAGATTGTGTGGATCTCTATCTCAATTATTAGCCTAAGAAGATGTGTCTCCAATAGTTCCAAAAGTCCACCAATGATGCCCAATATCTCATGCATCTTCCCCAAAGTTACCATGAAATTCAAGCCATATCTCTTCACTGTACCACATAGTGGAGTTGGAAGAAACATGATGTATAGGACCCACACCCTAGAACGTTATGAGGGTTATACTCTATAAGTATTTAAATACGAAATTCACCAATGATGATGGGGTGTTTTACTGTACTCTCATGATTCTCTATTCCCTATATGATAGGGGGATCCACTTGGTGGGAAGAGGACCTACACCCAAGATGATAGATGGGTTCCACTCTATTGGTATATGACCTATTCCATGCTGTGATAGGGGGTTCCACTCTGGTAATCGATTTAAAACCCCTCGATTTTATGAGATATATTATTTGATGTCTTGTGTTGTCTACTACACCAAGATTAACTTGCACTGTATGCAACACCATATTAGCTTGCAGTATACACAACATTATTATTGGATTGGGTTGCACACAATTTCAAGTTCTTTTGGTATAATTAATTTCACACAACATTGAGTATATATAAATTTTTCTATTTATAAATGAATTACATTTTTATCATGTTATACACAACACTAATAAAATCTTTCACTACACGCAACATAGACATATCTTGCATTACATGCAAGAGAGACCTTCCTTGAAAGCTTGTGTAGTACGCAATATCGAGTTTCACTAAAAAACAATATATTATTAAAATATTATATAAACTATCCGTTCGGAATTTTATTAACCACATTTTTAATTTTATGAAACATTATAATTCCTCTTACACGTGATATGAGAACAAAATCAATTTTTTAAAAAATAAGAAGTATTTAAAAAACATGCAGTTTTACCGCCTTTTGATGAAACACCCATTTTAATTAGAGTTTTGACACATTTATAAGTAATATTTTACAATATATACTTCTTTTATGGAAGTGGGACATAAAAATTTACTTTGGATATAATTTTGATATTTTTTGATAACTTTAATATTTTGATGAATAGTGAAAATATGCTAAATTTTAATTGAAAACAACTTTTTTAATAGAAATAATTTATATAGTTAAAATATATTATTGAATGATTTAAAATTATAAATAGAATATATTTAATATTTTAATACTATTTAAGTCATTTTCATTAATTTTACATTGAATTCATATGTAAAAACATTTCAATTTTTTGCAATGTTTTAAATAAAAAAAATCATTTTTACAATGGGATTAATTTTAAATTGATTATTGAAACATATATGTTTTGAATTTAGAAAAATGGATTCCATGTTTGTAATTATATGTTTCAAATTGTCTAAATATGTAATCTTTATTTTTAGAAATTATGAATAGTAACTTCAGTAATTATATTATTTACCATGGTTAAATGGTAAATCCGTTAAATAAGTGTAAAAAATAATATTATAATAATATTAAACTACCCTAACACATTCCTTAATCACATTGGATGATATATGTATGACCGTGGAAATCCATGGGTAGATTTTCAGACCCCATGGATTCACTTGGAAGTAAAAATGACATTTTATAATAATGAATTTAAAGTAACGATAATTATAACCTAAACATATATATTTTATTAAGATGATTTTAATATGTTATATAATTTATATCTATGTCTATAAATAGTAATTGGAAAAATAAACCTATTTCATACTTCATGGTATTCTATTTATAATTTTTAGATATTATATAAATATATTTATTTATTGCACAATTAGGATGTAGTGATCACCTCATTAATGAAAGATTCAAATAAAAGAATTTATAAATATTAAAAAAATGTTATTTTGTTATTTTGATATCATCAAAATATTTTATGGATGATACTGACATATTTTATTTTATTTAATTTCTTATTTTCAAAGTAATCAGGTTATGATTTTTTACAAAAAGTCAAGTATGAGTAGTGTCCAAAATTGACATAATTCATAACTTAGTACATAAAATAGTTTATTAAATGATATTAAATTCCTAAAAATATAATATTCAACCAAATTATTAATATAATTCCAAATATGTCATAAATAAAATTTTGTGGTTCGTTTGAATTTATATGGTAAGTAAATTTATCCAAAATGTGTAAATCACATGATATCACGGTAAGATTAAAAAGGGTAAAATAAGGGTAAAATAAAATAGATATGTATAGAAAAATATTGAAAAAAAGTCAAAAAATTATTAAATGATGGGTATTCAAACAAAAGTAATCTTATATTATAATTAAATAAATTTTTGGACCATTTTAATCGAAATTGAATATATAATAAATTAATATTTTGAACCTTTCCTAAAGTGCCCCTCTCCTCTCTTATGAAAGGGTACCTCCTCCCTCTCATCTTCACTCAATTTTGACCCTTTCTGCTCTTCCAAACCCTTCCCATTTATCTTATGAACATCCCTAGTAACATTATATAGGTTATGATCTTCTCAAAAGACCATATTGAGTTCCATAAGAGGATATTTAAAGGAGGCAATTCGAGGATGAGGTAATATCTTCTACCGAATCTTTAAAATTTATTACTTCTTCTACATCATATTCTTTAGTTTTTTCATTATAAAGTAACAACATAAGTATCCCTCATATACTGATATTTTATTATAAATATGAAAATACCCTATTTTACTTTCTATCCATCCTACAAAAAAAATCACCGCGCATGTGTACGTACGACTTAACTTCTCCACGTCGTGGTGTAATATGTTTTTCACCACAACCATATTTGGATGGGTATAATGGTGGAAATAATAACTATATATGTTATTATAACATGATAATAATGATGAGATATTATACACCATCCACATCAATACAGTTCAACAACTATGGGAATAATATCATCACTCGTGCGTACGTACGAATTACCGTCTCCACAATGCGATGAGATTCACTCTCCATGTCAACCATTCTAGAATGATTATATAGTATATATAATATATAATAATGAAATATAAGACATAATAATTCTAATTTATTTATGTATATATATATAGATGTCATTTACTTACTTCTATTCAATTTAATAAGGAAACAACCTTCACGCATACGTACGATCTACCATATCCATGAATGGTGTATTACATTCCATTTATTGATCTATTATATATATTTATATACTAAATACATATGATATATAAATCTTTTTTATATTATATAAGTAATTTAATATTGATATATATAATAATATCAAGAATAAAAATCCAGACATATATGATATATAAAACCATTATTACCCAAAATGATTCTTTAACATGGAATTAACAAATGAACGGGTAATATAATGTTGTAAGTGAAT
The DNA here is from genome assembly GCA_963277665.1 of Viscum album. Classification (NCBI taxonomy): domain Eukaryota; kingdom Viridiplantae; phylum Streptophyta; class Magnoliopsida; order Santalales; family Viscaceae; genus Viscum; species Viscum album. Next base: position 992,801,141 of record OY728125.1, read on the forward strand.
TATATATGATATCATAAATATTATTAGGGTTCTGTTACAAGTTAATAATATGTTTAAACCCACACCATAGGAGTTTTGGATACATATAATAGAAAATAGACCTAAGGTAAGGGATAAATTTTCCGATCTCATTTTATCTGTGATTGTTTATTCGCAAGTATCTAATAGGGATATATTTATCACCCATGACCATGTTTTCTAAAAATATTATCATAAAATGGTTACTATTATTATATGTATTTATAAATACATTTTTACCCATTTTTGACTTTTACTACATGGTATGGATGGAATATTTCTTTTGTTAACCATACGAGGTACTTTTTTACTTTTTCAGTAAAAGTACGAGGAGAATGTTTTTTTATCTTATACAACATGAAGGTATTTTTATGTTTAATTAATGACTAATTTCTAGGAAGCCTCCTTTAAACTATTTCATTTTTATTATCAACTAAAATTATTTTGTTTAAATTTCACGACATTTTGAGAAAAGAGAATGTTTTTAACGAAGAAAGGATATTTTCCTCAAGAACTATGTTCATGTGGTTTATCAAAATTATTTTGCATCTAAGATATCAATCTTTAAATGGTATTATGTTTCATTACATTTTATTACATTGATTTTTTTGTGTTTATGATGTAATAATTTTAATTAAATCCATTTATTTTACATAGATTATGTTATGATGTAATGATGTTTAAAAAACCCGTTCTATTTCTTGGTTTATTCTATGAAGAATGGATTATAATTAGGTGGAACATGTAATAATTATTTCATTATGAGAAGTGTGGGACCTATATATAACTCCAATGTATTGGGTAAATATTTATATATCATGAGATATACATGACTAGAACAACATGTAAACCTAGTTCAGTAATATATGCCTAGAACAACATGTAAACCTAGTTCAGAAATGCACTTTTACCACTATAATGGTCTTAGAGGATATGCCTTATAACCTATGGAAATAATAATATGTTCTTATTGGTTTACTATAATTACATGTTTTATTCCAATTCTATTCTATCATGGTTAATGTTCCTTTATGATCCATTCCATACATTCTTCCATGGTTTATGTCATTGCTCATGATTTTTATTTATAAAAATAATTTTCATGTTTTTACATTCAAATGTTTATGGTTCATTTTATGTTATCCATGTTTACCCTTACTAAGCATTTGAGATCACCCACTCTATGTTTTCATTTTACTTGGATTTAAATAAAGGTTTTCGGTTGGAAAACAAAAGGGGAAGATATTTATAGGAGATTTTGATGATCTTTCACCATGATTAGAAGATTATGTTCCGATTTTCCAAAGAAACTATACTAATATGGTATTTCGGCATTTGTTTGTTTAATGTATCATGTATTCTGTAAAAGAAATGTAATGTCCATGTAGGTCATGCCTGGGTCTCTATAATTGAGGACTCAAACCCTATCCCACAAGGGTATCCACATGGAAGTTGAGGACCCACATCATTGTACCACTGGGGGGTTCCACTCTAGTAATTGTGGATCCATGTCTTAGTTCTTCAGGGGGTTCCACTCAGAGGGTAGATTTAGAGGACCCACACACATGGTGATAGGGGGTTACACTCTAATCATTGAGTACCCATACCCAACCTGATAGGGGGTTCAACTCAGAAGAATCCACCAGTGATCCTTCTTGATCTCTACCATAATCAGGAATCACCTCAATAAGCACTATTACTATAAAATTTCACATCATATCTCAGAATCTAAAAAATATCCTTTTTTGGAAAAACCATTTGAAAAAAACCATTTCATTAAAAATATTTAAAAAACATTAAAAATTAAACTTTTAAATATGGAAATGATGCTTCAAAAGAATGAGGATCTGTAAATCTGTACATGTCATACAAGGTAAAAATAACAATCATTTTACTTCGTAAAAAGTTTAGAAAAATTCCTTGTTTGGAAAGAAACATGAAGATTCCATTGAAAAAATCGATAAAATAAAAAACATTAAAAATTATTTTTCTAAATAATTTTAAAAATAAAATTTTGAAAACATTTTACTAAAACATTATTTATAGAAGAAAATATGTTCCCTCACTAATGAGATAAATGAAGTCAGGGATTCATTAAAATGATTTTCTAAAACACCTCGAGTACCAAAGTGTGGAAAATGGTTATAATAGGTGAAAAAGGTCTTGATTAACATGATGATATGAAAACTAAAGGGTTTATTCATCAATGGAAATTTAATTTCATTAAATGGATATACCACTGAATGATCACTAGAGTTATTTTTATGGAAAATAAACTTTAAATATTCATAAGTGTCCCATATCACACCGAAACATTTTAAAACATAAAACTCATGAAATAATAATATAAAATTAAATTTTTAAATAACATTATGATAAATTAATTAATTATATAATATTAAAAAAAGATTAGTAGATACATCAAATGAAATAATTAAGTGGTGAACATGACATTCATCTCATAGAAGTAACAAGTGAGATGAAAAATCCCCTACCTTGAATTTCCTTTTGGGTGAATTTCCTTTAACATCATATATAATAAGATTGTGATAATTATTTACTTTCTTGAGAACAATTATCATATTTATCATTAATTTTATTTCACTTATTATCATCTTATATACAACTAATTCAATAATTATGTTTACGTGGGTTGTTTTTACCAAATTCTCTTTATGTGTCAAAAACAACTATGGTAGGTCAACTATGGTCAAATAGGTCGTAGTATAAAATATAGAAAATAATAACCATGAAATAATTATTATATTTATACATCAATTATAATTTAAAAAATAATTAAATATAGTTCTTAAAAATAAATCAATATTACAATCAGGGATATGGTTGGTCCTACGTACGCATGAGTATCATTCTCATTTTTCAATGATCGTTATGGAAAGAGGCTAAGTAGAAATATATATTTCAAAAATTATAATTATATCATGAATAAAATATTATCTAATCATATATACTTATATATATAATTATTGAGATGTAAAATTAATCACATCATGTCAATGAGGCGATAGTCCACACATCCACGAACGACATTATCACTTTTTAGGTATGAGTTAAAAATAAATAATAAGGATGAAACACACACACACACACATTATTTATAGAAAGTTAATTATATCATGAAAATAATATATATGTTTTTATGTCACATATGTTTAATTAAAACCAACCATTATACATTCCATGTATATTTTGAACGTATCACATCACTTTGAGGAGGTGGTAGTCCACAATTCCACAAACGATGTTATCGTATTAACACAAATTGGAAAGTATTAAATTTATGTTTTATAGAATTATTAAACAATTATAAAGAAATAATAAATATCATATATAACATATATAAACATATTTATCATCATAACGGACACCAATTAAATTTGGTAAAGTCAACACGAATAATCATTATTTCATGAGGTGGTAGTTTTCCATACACAAAAATAGTATGATTGTTTCCCATTAGATTGAAGTGTGTGTTAGTGTAGGTGGAACTATTAATAAAACAAAATAATAGTATATTTTAGATCCACTTTCACCCTTCCTCTTTATTTTAGTGGCTGATGTGTTTTCTAACCTCCTATCCAGGGCAGTTTCGTTTTCCAAAATTCATGGGGAAAAAGCGTGCCGCAAGGGCCCTCTGATATCCCACCTCTTCTTCGCTGATGATTTCCTTCTATTTTCTCGAGCTACCCCTAATGAGTGTACTGCAATCTGCCAGGCGATAAAACAGTATGAACGGGCTTCAGGACAAATGATCAACCATAGTAAATCAGAAATTTATTTCAGCTCTGGAGTCCCCCAGCCGAAAAGAGAAGATCTTTGCTCTTTAGCACGCATTCCTAGGGTCGATAAGCACCAGAAGTATCTTGGGCTCCCGACGGTGGTTGGACGGTAAAAGAAAGAAATCTGTTCAGCTATTGTGGATCGAATTGAAAGAAAAATACAAGGTTGGACCCCTAAAAAAATATCCAAGGCCAGGAAGGAAATCCTCATCAAGGCGGCTCTTCAATCTGTCCCCAGCTATTTGATGTATATTTTTAAACTGCCTGATGGGGTGCTTTCAAAGATTCAATCCAGAACATCTAACATCTAGTGGGGTCGAAAAGACGGAAAAAATAAAGTCCATTGGATCGCCTGGTCTGCTCTCTGCCAACCAAAATCTGAAGGCAGAATGGGTTTCCGGGAACTTTATCTTTTTAATGATGCTTTGTTGGCTAAACAAGGTTGGCGTATGATTAATAACCCATCATCCCTATGCTCGAGAGTTATCCGGGCTAAATATTTCCCACATAAGGATTTCTTGGATTCCCATCTTGGCTATCGACCCAGTTTTCTCTGGAGAAGCATTTGGGGTGGTCGTAATCTTCTGAGGAAAGGACTTGGCTGGAGGATTGGGAATGGTTCAACAGTCAAGATTTGGACTGATCCCTGGCTTTTTGATCAGGAAGGCACGAAGGCGTCATCCCCTATTTATCCAGGATCCGAACATGCCACAGTCTGTTGTCTTTTTGATGATCAAGCGGCGGGATGGTGTCTGGAAAAACTCTTCTCATGGTTTAATGAGAGGGATATGAGAATTATTCTGAGTATCCCCTATGTGCCCGACGCAGGTCCAGATCATCTCTACTGGACAAACAACAGCTCAGGAGAGTATTCGGTGAAAGCTGGTTACCGGCGAGCTCTTACTGCTCAAATTACAGAAGGAGATGCAAGGCCCTGGACATCAATTTGGAAGCTTAATGTTCCCCCTAAAGTTCGCTTTTTCTTGTGGAAAGTGTGTACCGGTATACTTCCTACTAAGAGCCTCCTTGCCTACAGACACTTTTCATACGACAACTCATGCCCTTTCTTCCCTTCTATGATTGAATCCCCTCTCCAAGCTCTGTTTCAATGTCCCGGGGCCTAGGAGGTTTGGAATGGCTGGGGATCAACTATCGAGCTGTCCCTGGACGTCGCCTCAGATCTTACCTCTCTCCTGCTGCGATGGTGCTCCTCCTTTTCGCCGGCTAAAGCAGGCGCCCTGTGCATTTTGACTTGGATTATCTGGGATCGGCGGAACGAGGCCATTTTCAATCATTTCCGGAGGCCCCCCAGATTTTGGATTGACCGGGATTTGTCATGGATTGCGGTTTGGCAGAACCACCCTGAGCAACAAAGACTTTTCACCCCCTCTCCTCTTCCCCAACACTGGTGCCCTCCACCGGAAGGGATTTTTAAGATCAATGTGGATGCCTCTCTCCCTAAGGATGGCCCAGTTGGACTAGGTTTGCTGGCCCGAGACAACCTGGGAAATCTCATCGCAGCCAAATACGAAGCACGTTATACACTTTGGGAGCCCTCAGTCGCGGAGGCCACTGCCATCCTTGCTGGGTTAAACTTCGCAAATGATCGCGGTTGGGATTCTATTCACATCGAATCCGACTGTCTCACGGTAATCAAAGCCATCAATCTCACTGACGGCGGGCTTCAACCTTTCGGCCCCATTATCCGGTGTATTCAATCGCGGAGACAAGGCTTCAATTCCTTCATTTTCTCATTTGTTAACAGGGAAGCGAATGAATCCGCTCACAAGATGGCAGGCATTGGACCTCCTTACGAGGATTTTCTTTGGTTTAATCATTTTCCATCGTGGTTATGCTGCTGTATTTCTGCTGATCTCCATCATTAAGGGATCCGTCTTTTTTGTCAAAAAAAAATAATAGTATATTTATGATACTGGTTTTATAATATTAATATTGAAGAATAATATTTGAGGTGGTAAAAAAGTAAATGATATAAATGTGATCATTTGAGTGTGTTAACATATTAATCAGGTAAATCCATTTGGTTTATACCAAATGGATTACTTTGAAGGATTTATTCCCAAAGTGGGAATTAAATGTCTATGGTATATATGATTAGAATCTATTTGTTCATATATTTTCTGAGACTATGTGGATTCAAAGGTCTGAGAAAGGGGAGAAGTGGTTGCCTTTTATGGTGGAGGAGGAGTGGCACACTTGTAATATTTTTACAAAGGAATTATTCCGACATTTTTTATGTTGAAAGTGGATCCAATAATTAACCAAATTAAATTAAAATTATTGTAGGTTCTAAATATTTCTATAAAATAGCTCTTGGAAAACATTATAAGTAATTTTGGCCTTAAGGTTACGGTTTTGCCCCTAATTAGGCACAATTTAACCATAATCAATGTTATTAATTTTAATCACTGTCACTAATAATTTTACTAAAAAATATAGTATTATTAGAGATTATAATTTATGTTTATTCAAAATATGGAATTCATTTTGAAAATTTTCAATCATATAAGTGACAAAAATTAATTTAAATTTAATCCTGCAGACGGGACGACAATGTGGGTTTTTAATATAAAAGAATCCGAAAGTTTTATATGAATTTATAGTCAATTTAAAAATAAAATTAATTATAATTTCCAAAATTGGATTAATTTATAAAAATATGATCTATTTAAAAATTAAAAAAAAATTAAAATTTAATTTATATCTAAAAATAAATCATATGAAGAAGTAATTTTAAACTAAAATTCAATAATTTTTACTATTTATTAAAAAATAAATCTTCAGAGAAAAATAAAAAAAATCCCCCATAAATTAGTTTTTATGTTTTACTTAAAAATATGAAGTTTTGTTTTACATATAAAATAAATGAAAGTTTCTAAATTATGACTTAAAATGGGTTCTCCATTAAAAGGTGGTAAAGTTGCCTTTATAAAAATATATGTTTTTATGTGTAAAATAGTGATTGTTATTATATTATGAATATAAAACCAAATATATGAATATAAAAAATATTTTATTGAATATATAACATTTATATATCATTAAAATCATTAATTAATTTTAATTAAATATGTATTTTAGGAGAAAACTCCTTTGGTAGTGTAATAATATTTCTTATAAAATCCAATTCGTTCTTATTTTCATTTCTTATTAATTGGTAACAAATAAGTTCATTTTATATTTATGTAAACCATATCTTTTCAAAATTAAGTTGAAACTATTCATAACCTCTTACATAATAGCAAGGTTATACCATATTACATTAAATAATAATATTTTAATAGTACATTTTCATTTGGAGAAACCCAGTCTTGTGTATAATGCAATCTATCGAGGAAGGTCTCTCTAATGTGTAATACAATATCACAAGGAAATATGCTCTTTTATTTAACAAAATATATCTTGGAAGGTCTCTCTTGTGTGCAATTAAATCTAACTCCATGTTTCATGGATTTCAAGCTACCAAATATATTATATGTATTTAAGATAGTGAATATATTATAAATTATCAGGTTATTATATTCCATTTTTACTCTTGATGTTACGTGTCATAAGCACTATGGAATAAAAAGTTGTACATTAGAATTTAGAGATGTTACAAAAGAAGTCATGGTTCCTGGTGTTTTCCCCAATGTGTATGGTTTCTTTTTCATCTTGAAGATAAAATATGTTTTATGAAAACTTATGATCATACAACTATTATTGTTTTGTTTCTATCATGTTGCAAATTTAATTTCATTTTGGATGCTTTTTATCACTTGAATTAATGAATTAAGAAGCATACAATATATAAATAAAATAAATTATGTTATGAAAAAACATTATCAATGTCACACCCTCTATTTCAAAAAATTTATTTATTTTATTAATTTTGTTTGCGTCGGGTAGTTCGGGTCGAAACCTGAACTTAAGATTTCGAGTTCTTTGTGTTTTGACTAGTTTGCGTCCAGCGCAATGCGACCGAAGCTGCGTGGCCTCACCTGGGTCGCCACGCCGCCCCGCCCGTTTCACCGCATGCCCTGCTTGATGGTTAATTAATTAAATGAAATGGATCAGTATAATGAAACAATAATATTAACGGTGTTAAGAATATAATAATAATAATAATAATAATAATAATAACAACATCAATAATAATAAAACTAATAAGGATTAATAGTTTGTTTTAATGATAACCATATATATATTATAATTTGAGGTGTTATTATTATTATTAATAATCCTAAATTTAGGTTTTATTTTCCTTTTTATTTTATTTTATCTTATTTTATTTTAATTTCTTTTTATTCAAATTTCTTTTTATCTTATTTTATTTTAATTTCTTTTAATTTTATTTATTTATTTTTTCTTTCTCTTTTTCTTTCCTTTTCTTTTCCACCCTCCGTTTTTTTTCTCTCCTCACAATTCTGTCGGATCCCCCTGCTACCCCCTCCTCGTCGCGGCTCACCCCCCTCCCCTCTAACCCTAGCCGCCTTCTCCCTATCCCGCTCCCCGCCTCGCCCTTCTCTCAGCCGCACGCCGCACGTCGTCACGGCCTCCTCCCTGCCCCTTGGCCCGTCGCACACCCCCCTCCCGCTGGAACCCCTCGCCGTCGCCCAGTCCCGGCCAGCCGCTCCCTGCCGGCTCCCCGTTGCACCCGCCACAAGCCCGCGCCACCTCCTTACACCAGCATACCTTCCGGCCGCACCTCCTGTCCGACCACCTAGAATGACCCACCCTTTTGATAGGTTGTTCCCTTGCGCCGCAACCCATACCAGCGACCTCATTCCTCCTTTCCGGTGAAGATCTGGTGGCGGGGTCTCTTGGAAAAAAACCGCTTTGTAAGGATTTAATCACCTACTTTTTTTTATGCTTTTAGTTCTATTTTGAAATTTGTGGTCCAAATTCATGATTTAGGTTCATCTTGTTTTTGTTGTGGTGCGTGGATGGATAATTGGAGTCAGACACTGAATTCTATGGAATTCCTTCACCCAAGGTAGGTGGTTCCATGTTTAACCATTATTTGATAAATTAATTTGCAAGTTTAATTTGTTTAGCATGTTATTTAATTAATTTTTGTAGCGTGAAGTGAGTTTTTATTAGAGTTTGATTTGCATTGAAAATTGTTAGTAGCATGTGCATGTATGTGTGTGTTTTCTACTGTGAATTTTTTTTAGTTGTTAGTAATTATTATTATTATTATTTTATTTATTATGCGGTTGGCTTATTAACTTGTGCAAGTGTTTAAAATAGTATCCTTGACATGACGTCGTGTGCGTTTCGTCGTAAAAGAGGGGTTTGTGTTTGTTTAGTGGTTAATACCAAGCGATTTATTTCAAAAACAATTTAAGCTTTTATTCTTTGCTTGTTAAATTATGTGGTTTATGTATTTATGGTTTTAATAGTGTAAGGTCATTCCTTTAAACTACTCGGGTGGTGTAGGTCACACATTAAAACTTTATTTGAGTGCGTGCGACGTGTGAATGCATTTGAACTTATGAATGATTACTTTAGTTTGTGAAAAGACATGTGACCCCCCCTTTTTTTCTATTGCTTTATAATTTCTTCTATGGTTCACTTAATAATGAAAATGGTGCTAAATATGTTTGAAAAATGATTTGGTGTGTGCCGTATTTCAAAATATTGTCAACGTGTGTAAGTGGTGGTTTGTTTAGCGATGAGTGTCTTCTAAAGTGTGAAGATGATTTAATTGTGTATGTAACCAATGAAAATATTGTTTTGAGAGGATTTTGGTGTGTGTATAGTTTTAAAAGAGGATTTGGGTGTAGAAATTGTGTTTTTCATGTGTAAGTACCCTGTTTGACTTTTATGCAGTATAGTGACATGTTACATGAACTTGAAACATGTTTGAGCACAAACTGGGAAGCTCGGGTAGCTAGGAGGGTGGACTAGACTAGTGCGCTAGTGTTTCGGAGGTGACTCGACCTGGTTTCACTAGCAGGACTGACGATTGCAACACTAACTAAACATATGCTTTTCTGAGGGTCGTGGCCTTCTAAGCCACATTTCACCAAGACACGAAACTCTAGGGACCCAAGCTAGCTGACACCCATGCAGCCTCTCCCATGTTAGTGCTCATTAGTTACTTTACGCTCGTCGGAGAGACACTTTAGTTATTTTAAAAAGTGAGTGTGTGTGTTTTAATTTAAGTTGTTTCATTCAAAACTGTTCTCTTTTATCCCGTTTTCATTTAAACTATTCATGAATTTATTCTCTTTTCTTTAGTTAATATTTCAAATGTATTTGTCATTTAATGTGTATACGTGGAACCTTTTTATTGGGTGACGTCCTACTGGGCCCTTGGCTCACACCCTACATACACCTTTGGGTGTATGTAGACCTTGTTGCTTGTTTATTCCAGGTTGTGACATCGTGCTCAGTGATGACGGTTGATCGTGGGTGGTCGTCTCGTGCGGGTTAACGTTGGTGACGTGTGGATGTCGCACCTCTCATTTTTCTCGGAGGTTTGAGTTTGAGATGAGTTTCTTTTTTTGTCATTTTCTTTTGGATGGTGGTTCATGTTGTAATCCTTTAATGTTGTTCTTAGTTTAATGGTATTTCTGGTGGTCAGTTCACAGTTTTATTTTATTCATCTTATCAGAGGTTTTGTGTTTAATATTTCGGGTAAATCGTTCCCACGTGCTAGTTTGGATACCCGGGCACTTGTGCCAGCCCGTGGGGATCAGGAACGCCCTTCGGGCCTTGCCGCGGACCGGGTCGGGCGCCGGGTCGGTTGGCGACCCGTCCTGGTTCATGACAATCAAAGACTTGGTTATTCACCCATGTAAATCCATATAAACTCAATATCAATATAATAAATATAAATTCATAAATTCATACATAATTGAAAAAATCCAATAATTATATATATTTAGTTAGCATATCCTTACACTTCTTGAGTTAAAATAAAACCATAGTTAAAGGTCCTTGACCAGCCAAATTTTTTGTTCTTTTAAGTATCATAGAATTATAACATGTGTTTTGGGTCCACATAACTTACTTCATATCAAGGATTGACTGAAAAATTTGGACTTGGTGTAACTAGGAGGCATAAGATGAGGAGTTCCAAATAAAATTTTTTAGGATCGGTGAGTTCACTCAATATATTATGGAACTCTGAGTTAATTTAGTTAGAAAAATTATGTATTCCAAAGAACCTTAAAATAACATATTAAGCCAATTTTCTGGTATGAGAAGTGTAATATGGGTCATTGACACTAGAATGTTCATGAAACCTGATATTATAAAACCAATGGTGAGTCATATTGGGTTTCACCAAAATAATGGAAGATTAATCATTGTAATATTCATTATCTAATTTTATAAATTTGATAAAACATTAAATGTATTCTCTTTATAATTTTATATATGAAATTACACATGAATTCAACAATATCATTTATATCCTTACTTTACATTAATAACTATATCATTCGAAAAACTTTCATGAATGGAAAATGTCCTTACACATTATTTTACACATTGAAAGCATATTATAAGTGCTGGAAAATGTCATTCCTAAAGTGCCTGACCAATATGAAAATCAAGAAGAATTATCTTTGTATGATATACAATTGTATGATTCCACGAATTTATAATGATTCATGTTATAATTCCTATCAAATGTGATTATAAAGCAATGTGAGGATACAAATGTGTATAACATGATGTCTCAACATTATAATATTTATCAAGGAATGAAATGAAAAAATAAATTTAAGATACCCTATAAACTATTCACATTATTTACTGTAGATTCAATGCTTGGTGTGATCATATAGTTAAGATGATTGGATACATAGAGTGCTTCATCATTTTGTGCATTAAATCCCCTGATGATATATGTACAGATCTCAACCTTTCCTCATTTCTTAAATCATTATCTAATTCATTGGGAATTTCAACATGATATATAGTGAGAAGAATATTTTGTAACATCTTACTCTCATTCGTTGATTTTACAAGGACATTGGGTGTGAAAACCTCATATCCCATAATGTGAATAAGAAAAGAAAGAATAAAGAAAATGGTCAAAAGAATCATAATAAATCCCAAACTCTTGATCACCATCTATTTAAGAATAGGGAGGTCTAATGTAGGTGATGAAAAAAGTTGCAGTATATTTTCCATGTGTCATGTAAGGACACTGAAAGATTAACTGCACCTAAAAGAAAGGTGAAGCTAAATGAGCATTGTTTAGAAAATGTAATGTTTACATATCTACAAATTTGTATTAGATAAAATTTATGGTTCTAATATATGTATCCTAATGAAAGAACAAAGAATATTTATTATGATTTCTAGAGGTGAAGTATATCTTTGAGCATCCAATAGAGGACGACTTTCTAAATTGGCTATAAGATATTACCACCTTTTTATGAAAAATGTAATGATTTTGGTTTTAAAAGACTAATATTTTATTCCAAATATTATTAATAATACCATATATGATTATTTCTATAACATGGATGAATTTAATTTCATGTTTGGAAATAAGTAATGCCTCCTTTACAAAGATATCATTTTTTATGTTATAGGGAAACTAAATAACAGCCTTTATATATTAAATTATTATGTCCATCTATTGGGAATAGGTAATGAATCATGTACAAATGACTCATATAACACCCAAATTTGGTGTCACTACTTTAGTCGCATAAACAATAAGTGTTTAAAAAATATCTATCAAGATGGTTAATTTGAATTTTTTAAGCTAAGATAACATGAATGATGTCATGATGTTTTTCAATGAAAAATATGTGAACAACCATTTGGTGGATAGTGTGAAGGATACACAGAGCTTCTAGGATTGGTACAGAAGAATGCATGTGGACATTTTCCAGTAGAATTTTGAGGTGGATATTCATACTAAATAACTTTTATTAATGACATGTGTAGATATGGGTATTTCTACATGATGATGTATAAGTGTTATAATTTTATGAAATTCAAAGAATTCAAGAATGAAGTAGAGAATTAAAATGATAATATGAAAAATAATCCTTGATATGATAAATGTGGTGAATATATTAATCCAGAGATTACCAAATTTCTAATGGATTTTTGGATTCTCTCTCAACTCAATCTAGGATATACAACAAAGTGGATTGGTGATAGTTAAATGAGGGACAATAAATTTCTAGACATGATAAGTTCGATGGTGAGTAATTTAGATATTAAATTATCCATTTGATTTTATGGATTTAAAACTATTCCAAACACGCGAAACTGATTACCAACTAAACTGAAATGTGGAATTACCTTCAGTTTATGGAGTGAAAATAAAATAGTTTTTCACATACATGTGTATGGGAATATTAGGATATTATTAAGAAAAATTATAGAAACATACTACCACCACAAGGCATGAAGTGTTTATTCATAAGATATACCATGGAATACATGAGATATTATCTATATAAACCCTAAGAAAAAAAGTTTCCATTAAAAGATAATCCATCTTCCATGAGAGGGATCGTATCATCAAGAATGATAGTGGGAGAAAGATTTATTTCAATGAAATTGATTATCTAGATAAACAATTGGTGGTATAGGTACATATTCCAAAGGATTATATAGAAGAAGATGTTCTTGAAACACAAGTATTGTATATGAGTATGATAATGGTAAAAAAGTATAAGGATGTGGTTTTCTATTCTATGAAGATGTTAACTCCTTATCAACTAACAATAATGAAGCGTTTTCCTACAAAGAGGAAGTATAGATATCATATTTTGAAATATGGAAGGAATCCATCATTTCTATGATTTATTGAACTTAAATGAACTAATTTTGGGTTTTAGTCAAACAACTAGTTAATGAAACCCCATTTGGTGTAAATTGGTATTCAAGATAAAATATTATATGGAAGGTAATGTAAATAGATACAATGATCTAATAGTAGATAAAGAGTTCGAACTTCATAAAGTAATTAATTGTGATGAAAAATTATCTATAATTTCATGTTTAAATTCATCAGAATTCTAATAATTATAGAAGCTCATCATGTATATGAAAATTTTTAATTTGATTTCAGTGTAGTTTTACTTAATGAGAGACTTATGGTACATGTATATATGATAAAAATAGAAGGGTTAGTGAATCCATGTAATGAAAAAAATGTTTTCAAGTTGAATATATCCATTTATGGGTTAATACAAGCATACATGTCATGAAACATTCAGTTGAATGAAGTTATAAAATAATTTGTCTTATTTAGGAATGAATGTGATCCCTGTGTTTACAAGAATTTCATTGAGAGTGAAGTCGTTAACCTAGTATTATATATCTATAATATATTACTTATTTTAAATTATATAAAACTATTATAGTTAGTTAAGGACTCGTTAAACAATGTTTTCACCATGAAAAACTTAGGTGAAGAAGTTTATATTTTAGGAATAAAGATAACTCATTATAGATCAAAGAGGATACTTGAACATAGTCAAGGTATATACTTAGAACAGATACTATATAGATTTACTGTGGGAAAATAAAATATAGTATTGGTTATAGTGTCATGTTGTATACATCTTTCCATAAAACTATTTCTTCATACATAAGAGGAGAATTAGAGAATGAGTATGATCCTATATAATTATATGATAATATTAATAATGTATTCGATGTAATATAATTTTTTGTATTTTTTATATTCCTTGATCATGGTATTAAAATAGCAAGATGATTAAGGTGAAAAACATTAGTATATTATTAAGGGAATCCTTAAGTATTTGAGAAAAACTAAGGATATATTTCGTGTTTATAGAGGAGATGATGAACCAATAATTATGGGTTATACGAATGTTAACACTCAAATAAATCAAAATGATATGAATTCATACTTAGGATATGTCTTCTATCTCAATAGAGGATCTGTGAGATGGAATTGTTCAAATTATTTTGTTTTCATTGAAAATAACCTCTATGATTAATACATATAAGTGACTTGATTATATTCATAAATATATGTTCCATATCCAGATGATATCATTTTATGGGACAATAATTAAATCAATTATATGGGTTCGGGACTCATAGGTCTCGAAGGTGATTTCTCATGACATATGGCTTTGATAATTTCCTAAACAAGATATTTTGAGAAAATTACCTTTTAGTAGGAAATGCACATTTATATGTGTCATTTTATGTTCCTATATGTAGACGTCTTTATTAATACATAGAATTTAACATTTTTATTAATATATTTTATTAGTTTTCCACTTTGATTTATTTATTAAAACCATGATGATACACATTTGTGGAAAACTTATGGTGTGTTGGGTGTGTCATGAGTGATATTGCATTAACAAATAATTCAAGAAATGATTTTCACCTTCTATTATTTATTATATATTCATATACCAGGCCCTTTTATATCAATGGAACATCAAAAATAAATCAACATATACAGTTTTCTTTGGGAATTTTTATGTTAGTAAAGTCATAGAAAGAGACATCGATCACATAGGTCGATGGCACCATCATGAAACCTGATTGATTAGAAATATTGTGAGAAAGGGATTATAATAAACTGTAAGTTTTCATAAGTGGTTTTATTTCATTGAAACATTAAAAAATTTATCTATGAGTTCTTTTTATGTTTCTAAATGCTAACCTTAGACATTGATAAACTATTCATAATGATACTAAAAATGGCCATATTGGGTGAAACTCGAAGTGAATCAAGAACGTTAGTTAGAAATTAAATATTATTCATTATTTAAACTATTTAATAAATATTATACCTATATGTGATTTTATAATTATTTATGTTTAATTGGTCACATATAGTCATTCACTAGTTAATCAGGTGTTTTTTTATGAATAATATTTAATAAATATTTATTTTCTACTTAGTTAATATAATTTTTATTTATTAATTTTTTATGAATAATGTAGTGAAATGAATTTATTAAATAAATATTCATTATAAATGTCTTAAAATTTTTTTTGGAGGTGTGGGGGAGTATGTTTACGTGTATTTTGAGAAATAATATATAATTTGAATAAATTTTAATAAATTTATTCAAGAAATAATATTTAATTACTTTGATGGTTTTGCGCATGTGAGTAAATATTATTATTATTATTATTATTATTATTATGGATATGGGGTTCCAAAAACAATATGAAAATAATAATAGTGCATTTTCAATTATTATTTTCTAACCCCATCACTATTTAATCCCATATTATATAATTTTTAAACCAATGATAGAGATTTGTTGGTTTTGTATAGTGATTATATAGAATCCTCTCAATCCATAGAGAGATTATCCTTAAAAAAATCTTAATAATTGAAATAGATCCACTTTCATCACCACTATTTATTCTAGATGGATCAATGAGAGTCCTTTTAAGAACATATGACGATTATCATAGACAAATGGAATGAGAATAAATATATTCTATGATAAAACTCAGAGATTAATTTAACATCACCCAGAGGATCATGGTTAACCTTTGGATAACCATTTTGGGAAATCAACACTTAATTCATATGGTGTAATGATAATATTATTTGGAGTCGTTATGAGATTCACCAATACATAATAAGTTCCTCACAATTTTATTCATCAGCTACTTAAATTAATTATAAATCTTTATGTGATGATCATATGTTTGGTTTTGTTATTCTCATGTGAATTATTCTTTGAATCAATTACATGAGCCATGCTGTTATTCATCATATATAACTATGATTGACCAAAAATTACAAGAAAAAGTCGAGTTGGGAATCCCCATCTAGAACAGCCACTATGTACAGAACCTTCATAACTAAGTATAAATCACAACGTACATCAGGATTTATGTCATTGATGTAAACTAAATATTCATCAAATACTATATCTCATCTTTTATAGATAATTACTTTACCTTGGATATTTTAATGTTTATATCAGGAGGGGTTAATAGGGGCTTACATATGATAATTATATGTTTTCCAATGATATTATAGATGCTATTTTTGGGGGATAACAAAAATATACAAGCTTTTATATATCTCTTTATCCTAACACATATTATTTTTTTGTAATGTGATACATAATTAATCATAATTTTTTTTACAACTTAATATCCATCATCCAAATCCATAAAACCTATGGAAACATCAAAAAAAAGTCGACCACATGAGTTGTAGTATATTTAATGTCCCATTATATCTCTCCATTAAGTAAAAACTATGGTTAATATTGAATCACTATAAACCTAGTTCAAGAAAATCATCTTAATCCATTATCATGATTCTTACTTCAATCTATAAATACTTTTCTTCAACTTGAAATCCAAATTTTGGTTCCCTTCTTCCATGAATCTTACTCTTACTTCACATAAATTTATTCATCCAATTCATTATGAAGGAAAACGATATTTAGATCCATTTCATCCAAGTATAGGCCTTATGATTTCACAATACATATTACTATATGAATAGTTTCATGTCTAACTACTAGTGAGAAAAAATCTCTTAGAAATAAACTCTTTATTTTTATTTAAATACCACTACAACCTACCGTGCTTTGAACTGCTTCTTACTTAAAATGGAAAACACACTTGTTCCCAAGTGATCATTTCCCTTCCACTAAATAAGTTATATCTTAGGTTTTATAGGTCATTAATGATGACATATCATCATTCAATACTGGATTCTATTTTTCAAAATCACTAAGTGATGATATTTCTTATAGATATTTGGGTAGTGATGAATCCATTAAAAGTATGAAGTTTATGTCAACCCAAAGACTATGAACCATTATTCTAACTAAATTTGATCTCCTAAACTTAATTGGATATAATATAATACTAATATATACTGTATATTTTAGAGTCCTAAATTATGGTGGAAACTCTCATGAATTAATAGTCCTTGAAATTTCTTCCATATCTTCCACTAATCTCACCCACAAAATTCTGACACTCTCTTGTATGTTATCAGTATTTTTCATGATTTTGGTATGTTTAATCAGATTAACATGGATATTGATAGTTGATTCATTGTTTATAACTCATTTCCACTCAATGTTTTGGCCCTTCTGTTGGACATTTCCTTTGAAAAAAATATGTTTACTTTGGATGACTTATAACATATCATAATTTAATATCCAAAATAAATAAAATTTTATCTATTCAAAATGAGAAATCATACCTTGGATATTTCCTCAATATTGTCTAAATTCATGGTATTAATATGGACATAAAAAAACTATAATGAATTTAATATCGTTGCCCTACAGATGATAACTATATCATAAATACTTCAATGGTTTCTTCTGAACTGTTCATGTCAAGGTTATATTGATAAGGAATGTTGTTGTATTGATTTACTTATCTAAAATTCCATTAAAAAATCCAGCGTATTGCCACATAATTCAATCCCTCACAGTTAATGCATGATTAATCAATTTTGAAAAGAATGTATTATGGTGTTTCAAGAACTGTATTCTAATATCTTATCCTCTTCATCTGATAGAAGATCTAGTATCTATTTTTGTTCTATTAACCTCTATTTTAATATAAATACATTTCAAATTTTGTCCACATTTCCTTTCCACTAGATATTTACATTAAATTATATCCTTAAAAAATTGGAATATTATTTAAAAAGTAAACCCAAAAAATTTCTATTAAAATCCTGAATAAATTTTAGAAGGTAAATTTAATATCTTTGAGATTGGGTAGGGGAAGGTCTCGAAACAACAGAGTGAATAAGTTATATATTATATGCTTCGGGGTTTGGTTTATCTATGAAAAGGACACCCTTATCCTTTCTTTATAAAACAAAAAAACCATACCATTCAATATCAATGTTATTAAGATTCAGTATGCATTTTTCTCTATGAAATTTTAAATTCTTATCACTTAGAAAACTAAGTTTTTAATTCTAAAATTCTATTTCATTACAAGTTGTACTTTGAGAAACTAAAATTACATATGATAATCCAATCATATACAACATTCCATCTTTTACTTTTTATTCCACTACCATGGATCATCAGGTATATGAACTCTATAAAACATCATATATAGATAATTAACCTTGAATACTTGTTCCTTAGTTGAATAAAAATATTATATATATTCAATAACCTAAACATATACTAGTGTATTAAGACATATAAATAGGATATTCCCACCTATCATTAAACTTATTGAATTCAAATTTCTAGAATATGATGTTTTTATAGAGTTTTCATTGGGAAATTTTCAATTATTGTTTATATTCACTTTCTTCCCACAACTCTAGAATGTTCGAGATGGACTAAAAAATATGATCCTTACTTTTTTTCAAGACTTATATTCCAATGGTTTCATTCGATATCCTTATATAGGATGAATTTATTCATCAGTCAACATTAAGAACATGTTTAGATGGTACTTACAGTTATTTTTACTTAAGATCCTACATCATGATTAGGCTCTAAATATCATCAAATTCCAAGTCATATTTTTTTATAGAATTTCTTGCAGTAGTCAATATCATGTTAAAACTACCTAGAATTAATTCTAGCAAGGGCAGTTCCCATAAATTATCTATGAAATTTTCCCTCACCAATTTAAAATTCTTTTGGATAATATTGAAGACATTCATATAATATGTCATTGTTATTCATTTTGAAATAATCAAGATAAATTTTCAACACATCAAAAATAATTTATTATATTTCATAGGTTTCTATTTCATATCCTCTAATTCCTTATATAAATTTTATATTATTTTCATATCACATATTTAAAATTTAATTTCCTATGTTAATGAAATCCTCACCAACACCAATTCTATATGATCCAAACATTCCATGTGTTTAACTATTTTATTTGGAAAAACACTGATTATTGGAACATCTGAGTCCATTTAAATGATACGATCTTTCATATATGTAAAAACCTGAAATTACCAAAAATATAATTTCACAGTGCCTGAGAAACATGACACTAATCTTAAACAACCTATAGAATGTATTTCTTTAAATTTAATCTGTTCGATATCTTACAGAGCACACAACCCAAAGTCGAAGTAACCCACAATATAGTACACCTAGTCATTAAATTATTTGGTATGAATAGTACTGAAAAAAATAAAAAAATATGATTTCATATTGATTATATATAAAATTATAATAATATAAAATGAAAAGAAATATTTTTTGAAAAACTTTATTTTTATAAAAGATGGTTTAATTTCCCTTGGCCCAATTAACCTAAATTAAAATTTTACAAATTTTATAAATTTTTTTTGTATAAATAAAATTCATTTTTTTAAATAATAATATTAATTTTATCTTAGGTTGATGTTTTGGAATTTTTCTCTAGTTTTTCATTTTCAATTAATAGTGGAAAATACAAAAAATTTATTGAAACCCACCATTGAATTTAAATTATTAATAAAGATAAACTATATTTTGAATTGATTTTATGGAAAAATTAGGTCATTTATATATATATATAAATCCAATTCATTTCATTTTAATAAATTTAATGATAATTATTTATATAAAAATGTTAAAAACTTTTCAACATTTTCTATTTGAAACATGTTTTTTCGTTGCATCTCCAAGATTAATTTTAAATTAATATTATGAAATTATGTGAATTGAATATAAAAAATTGATTCCATAATTGAAATAAAAATAATTTATAATTTATAACATTTTAATTTTAATTTTCTATGAAAATTAATAATATAAATAGGGAAAATAATTTACCAGAGTTGATGAATTAATGGATTGTTAAAGGGTTAAACAAAACAATATAGGTTAAAAATTAAATGAAAACATATAATACTCCCATTGTATGGAAATATTTCCAAATTAACTCTTCTAGGTTTAATAATGGACCATTGAATCCATATTTCTTGGTAAATTCGTGGGTTTAATTAAATCTTTTATTAAATTATAAGTTTTTTAGTAATGTCACTTACAAAAGGCCACCCACTATCCTATCTTATTCCCACCATAAAACCATTTTTCTTTTGAAAAAACTTAACCAAATCAGTTACCAAAATCACTCGTATTATCCTAAAAGACCTAAATGTTTCTTAAATACACCTAGTAATCCTTTTGTGAAAATTGAAGGATGATACCCAAGGAAGTGGTAACATTTTTCAATGAGAGTTTTTATTTTATTTCATTCTATACCTACTTAATTTATTATTAAACTATGATTATATAATATTCTGTCTATCTCAAATATATTTTTATTATTTTTATTTTATTTTAATGAGAAACAACCACCTCCACATTCCTCAAAAGTGTTACATAATGATCATTCACGTGTATGGTGGACTACCGCTTTTCGAACCAATGCCATTTTTTTTCCATTACCACCTTTAAAATTTGTATGGGATGATAATAATAATGTATATATATATATATTATATGTATAACATAAATAATTTTTTTTAGTGATTATATGATATATAACTTATGAAATTCTATTCTGTAGGTGATATGATAATGTCGCTCATGTTTCCGGTGGACTACCACCTCACGAAGTGAGGTGATTTGTTTTTCACTAAAACTTCACATGGAGTGTAATAAATATAGTGTTAATTAATATTTAATATATAATCAAATTTCAAAAATATTTATCATTTAAAAAATATAATATATCATTTTATGATTTTTACACTAAAAAATTATAACATCATTCATATAAGTGTGGACGACCACCTCCACAAAGCGACTTAACCCTATTTTCATAACCACACCACATGGATGATATATATAGGTATATTTAAATAAATAATATGGTATATATAATATTATTTTCATTATATAATGTTAAAATATTACTTACATAATTTTCATAATGTTCATTCAAAAATTGAAATGTTACTTATGCCTATGTATGGCCTACCATCTCTATGCTTGTAACATTGTCCATTTTATAATAAATATCATTCATGATTGGTTTTAAAAATAATATTGGTGTTGAAATATTATAAATATTTCATTATTATTACTATGGATATGATATACCTATATAACATGTGCAAGAACTATATCTTCAGGACAAAACATGCCTGAGAAAACAAGAAAATTAATACCCAAAAAATGAAAATAATGGAAGATTATTAACAAATAGATAATATGATGCAATAAAAAGATAATATATGATATTATAAATATTAATATGGTCCTATAATAAGTTAATAACTTGTTTAATACTAATACATAGTATTTTAAGTCACATTAATCCAAAATGAAGTGTGACGTAATGGAAATCTTAAATCAATTTTCATTCATTGGGATAAACATCTACTTCATTGAATATGTGATTATATGATTGTATGTGTAATGGATTTTTATTATTTTATGTGGTATTTCAGCCATTTTATTTTTATTTACATTTGTTACACATAATCAATTCATTTATTAATCCTCACTTCAATGACATGATATTTAGGACATCATTTCAATTTTTATTCATTGATACATATTGTAATGTTATGAACCTTATTTATTTATTTTTTGGTTTATACACTACCCCTTTGACACATACTATAATGATTAATTAATAATTCATGTTATTTTATATTTAAATTTAAATTATTTCACCAAATGGGGTTTGATTTAAGAGTTAACAAGTGGTATGGAATTTCATTACTAATTTTATTTTCATTGGGTTATATTACTCCTTCATTGACTTTGATATTAAAATATCATGTGTGTGATTACTTTTTATTATATTATGTTTCATTTCCACGTTTTATTTTTTATTTATATTTGATACACATAATTGATTAATTTATTAATTATCACTTCAATGTTCTGATCATTTTAATGGTTTATTTCTCAATATCATTCTAGTGGAGATTTTTTATTCCTAAATTTTAATTGAATGGAATTATTTTACTATTTGATAATAAACAGATTTCATTTTATTATACTATGGTTATTAAAAATATTTTCATGTAATTTTACCAATTTACCACTCTTTATCAATTAAAATAATTGAGAAAATATTTTTATGAAAATCCAACTACATTTCTCTCTTTAGTAGGAAACTTTTTTCTTCCAAAACCAAGTTTTCTAAATGTGTTTTAGGAAATATTTTTAAAATCATCCAAATAATTTATTACATACATTCTTACACATTTTTTACTTTTAATAATATTTATTTAAAAGTAATCTCTATTTCATTTTCAAAATAATTCGGATTTTAGTTTTACCGAAAAAGTGGAAGGAAACATTGTTTTAATGTGTATCGAAAGATTAGAATTTCCAAACATCATGACCACTATAATTTTTTAAATCTTCATTTATATGTTTCAATCGATATTTTAAAAGAAAATTATTTTCAATTTTTTTTGAAATTTTAGTTTAAAAACAATGATTTCCAAAATGAAAATTATATATACCTCAATAATGTTTTAAGGATATTTTTATTGTATTTCTTTAATAAATGAAAAAAGTCGATTTAATATTACTCAAATAGGTATATGTTGTATTTATATGATCCTTATTCCTCCTTTGGATGGTTAATGATCATTTTGAACAAGGAATGTATTGATATTAACTTCCTCAATTCATTTTTATAGTAGATTACTTTCCCTTGAGTTATTTAATTTCTTATAAACATTAAATTTCACGTAAATATCCATATTTTTTATCATTGGTATGTCAATTTATTAAAACATATATCATTTCTACATTAAATTATAAATTGAATGTTATTTTTTTATTTGGGGTAATATTTATAAATATGAATTCCATACTTTATATGTATATTTAATGATATGGTAAGTTAATTATGAATTAAATTCATTATTCAATATATGAGAAATGATTTGGACATGCAAACATGGTTGAGGCCTGATTATATATATCCCTTCAAAGCATCAACAATTTCATTAGACTAATTAGTTATCTATGTAACATCCCAAGTAAATGAAAGAATAAGACATATTTCATATTTATAAATATTTTTGAATTAAATATTAATTTTACTTGAAAGGGGTTTCTTTTTTCGATAGCGTACTCGATAAGAAACAATGGGTTTCTTTCGAATCTTACGTTGCACACTAATAATATAATATTATTATTTTAAATTTTAGTTAACTCCTAGGCATTGTATTGGTGGGATTGAACAAAAATAACTACAATATGATTATACGTGTTTGTTAAATTTACTTACATTTATCCAATAAAAAGTTAGAAGCTTAAAATATGAATGAATCTAATTTTAAGCATAATTTACATTAAAAGGCCGATTTACCACCTTTTAATGGAGAACCCTATTGAAATATAATTTTGGTCAATTTAATACATTCTAATTGAACAAATAAAATCATTATTTATAATGGGGAGAACAAATTTTACTTTGGGTAATTTTTTGGTATTTTTCTTATAAAGTTCATTTTTTTATGAATAGTGAAAAATATTGCATTTTAATCCAAAAGTGCCTTATAATCTAATTTATTTATATGGTTATATAATCATTTTAATTGTTTTTAAAGTGAAATTAAAATATATTTTTACAATTTAATCCAAAGTTTGTCATTGGAATTACCTTCACATTCAAATTGGACATAAACAAGTATCAATCTCTTGATAGTTATTGTTACTTAAAAACACGAAATTTATTTTGATAACAGAAATTAATTTTTAAATTAATTAATTCCAATTATATGTTTTTAATTTGGAAAAATACACATATTTTTTAAATTAGGAATATAAAAAATATATTACGATGAATTTTTGGTATTTTTCTAAAAAACATCAATATTTGATGAATAGTGAAACCACTTTGTAGTAGTTAAAAAAAACCGACATTTTCTTTTAAATGAAATTTTACCACTTCTGTGAATTGTATTTAGAAAATCCAAAATAAATTGTTGTTATCAAAAAGTAAAATGTGGTTCAATAAGATGAAAATAATTTTTGGTGAATAGTTACTTTTGACCTTTATTTACCATGATTAAAGGTAAATAGGGAAATTCAAGGTCAAAAGAATATTATGATAATTCAAAATTATATTAACAGTTGTCCAAACCTTACTGGTTGAGTCATTGACGACCATGGGCATTTTTGGGTCTATTTTGGGACCCCATTGAGCCCCTTGGGAGTGATAGTGACAATTTAGATTAATTAACTTAAAGTAAAGGAAAAAATGACAAAAGAAAATATCTTTTAGTAAATTAATTTTTAGAAGGGGTTATATAAATTATATTTTTTACTATAAATATTAATTACAAAGATAATAATATTTCATACATCATGGTATTTGTTTTATAATTTTTATAAATCAAATAAATTAAATTAGTTATGACACAATAATGATGCAGCATTTACCTCATTAATAAATGATTTAAATAAATAAGATTATAATGATTATCATATTAACCAAAACACGTCCAATTCTTTTTGGATTATTTTATTTCGAATATGAGTCCTCTTATCATTGACTATAATGTTATTTCTACCTTTTAAAACAGAAGATATGTTTATAATAAAATAATATTTTCACACTTTCCTAAAGAGCCCCTCCTCTCCCTTATAAAAGGAGACCACTTCTAACCAATTACTCACACCTCTCAAGACTTTTGTCTTGTTCAAACTCTTCCCAGTTATACTCCCTACATTACTATCTTCCTCATAGAAGCCTTACCTTAGGAATAAGGCTCTTCAAAAAGTCTTTTGGTTCAAACCCAAGGGAGTAACCCAAATTAAAGGTAACAATTTCTCTTAAATTTTTTTCTTTTATTTTACATCTACAACCCCTACAATATTTTTATTACATTATTTTGTAACAACACCAGTATCCTCAATATAATATGATGTTGTTATGTGAATGATTCTAACTACACTTACACACTCCTCCAATTAATAGAAAAGAACATAATTATTCTGTGGATGACAAACTAACGCCTCACGAAACGATGATTGTTCAAATATCTCCAACCGCCTCTCATGATGGAAATTATGATGGAACTATATTTATATATGATATATATTATTTTTATGTTTTCTTTATAATTCATTATTTTCCATTTATAGCATGCCTTTATGGTTTCCATTATGGGTAAACATGATAATCTCATTAGTGGAAGTGCGGACTACTGCCCCCTCAAAGTGATATGACTCATTCATACCATATTTGGTATGTATAAAGGGTATATTTGATGATATTATATATTATAAAATACTAGATTTATAATAATACTATGTATCATTATGTTGCAATTCCATTAAATATGAAATAGAAATGGAAGTAGCGTTCATGCGTACGTATGACTTACCGTCTCCATGAACGGTGCATTTCATTTCTTACCTCCAAATGTTATCTACTATTATAAATAACTGTATATTCGGGATATATATGGTATATATGATATCTAAATCATGAATATAATTCTGGATATAATGAACTATTGACCACCTGAATAACATGTAATTATAAGAAGAACATTTTTGACTCAAGTACCAAATATCGACAAAATGAACATTATTAACAATAATGATTACATAATGTTTATAACATGGTAATAAGTGATATAAAAGGAATAATAAACTTGAAAAGGTTCGTAATCAAATAGCAATTAACTTTATTTATTCATTTAGGAGATTAATGAACGATCGACTCAAGTTGGACACAAGTTAAGGGACTTCATCTCAATATCCCTTCATTGAGGCATATTTTGTTTTAATACATGAATTTCTTTTATACATTTTATAAACACCCTTGAATTTTCAATGGTAATCGTTTTCTACAAAGTGTTTTACTAAATGAAAAAAAATGAATGTTTCCTTTAACATAAGCGGTGACAACGACCTTTTCCGCCGCCGTGAGTATTATTTGATCTTTGGCATCCTCAACAATTTGTAATGTTTTTAAAAGAAAATAAATACCTTATAATCTTTTACATATTTTTGGTATTGAAAATGGTTTTGAAAATAGATTTGTTATGTTGATATATTTAAGTGATATATTGTGATTTAATTGTGGAAATGTTTTCTTTCCTTTATATTTTTTGTATGTGTTATAATTTTATATTGGTAATTGTACTTTTGATGGGTGGTTACATGATAAACTAAATGGAGGGTTGTGCCGTGAATACCAGGATGGGTGGTTACGTTATAAAATCCAATGCATTGGGTTTGGAAGTCGGTCGTATGGCTTTTCCATTTAGTAATATGTGAGGAAGTCGACCGTATAGTTATTCCATTTAAGTGTGCTTATGTTACAAGTTACCTTTATATGTTATGGTTCTTTATATGGGTTTTATGGTAATATTTTGGTTACAAAAGGGTAAGTAATGATCTTTTATTCAGTGAAGAGTATTTACTACTTCATAAAGGTGAAAAGTATTACTTATGTTAAAGTATTCATGGTTTACTTTTTTTTTGAAAAACTAACAGATTTCCTTCTTTGTGTATCCCTTACTGAGATTTTTATACTCATCCCAAGTTTTTGAAATGTTTTTCATAGGACATAATGTGGAATAGGGTCAAGGATGGGATCAATGAAAAGTCACGCTATCTTGAAGATGGAACTAGATATGAATCTTTTTTTGAAGAGTTCATGTTTTGTAAAAAAAATTCAAACTGTGTAGAAGTGTGTACTTTGTAAATCTTTTGAGATGTATATGTTATTTCATAATTATCTAAAACTCTAAACCTGAAAAAATCCTCAATGTGAATTATTCATTTAATTCAATATTAAGTAAAGTTTAAGTAAGGGTCCTTATAGTTGGAATCAGATGTCGGTTTAGACAACTTTAGTTGTAAGGGTATTGTTAAATTAATATCCATAGAGTAATTTATGTTAATATTGAAATCATATAGAATTTACAAATTACTATGTTGCTTCGCCTAAGATATTTCTGTGTTCAGAATGGTTTTTCGCAGAGGAAACAGGGCAGCTATGTCAGGACGACATCAGGAGGAAGACAACCTTCCAAATCCGTAACTTGGGATGGTTCGAATCAAAACTAAATAGTTTTTTGTAGTGATGGAACATTTGAATTAGGCTATAAATGGTGCTTGTATCCATGCACGAGATCATCCAGATCAACCGCATTAGAACATGTCAGTAGTGGATAATTTCCTGAGGAAAATCCTCCATATTTCTAAGGATCATCTAACCCTATACTAGTAGAAGGGTGGATTAAAGCACTGGAAATGATTTTCGATGTAATGGGTTGTTCATAACATCAAATGGTTAGTCTCGTTGTTTAACGTTTTAAAGGTGAAGCTGATCAGTGGTGGTTAATGATGAAAAATATCAGAGATAACGAAGATATTGATTCTATTTATTGGGATAAATTCAAAGGTATGTTTCTTGAGAAATATTTTCCTAATGTGGTTCATCTTAGGATGGAAAAATAATACCTAGAATTGAGGCAGGAGCATGAATCAGTGGCTGCTTATGAAGCAATGTTCACTCGACTGGCAAGGTATGCACCAAATTTCATCTGAGATCTAGATAGTAAGATAAAATGATTTTACTGAGGAATGAAGCCACATTATCGAAGAGTGTTATCCTCTTGTGAGTTCAAAAGTTATGAAAAACTTTTTCGATGTGCGTAGAAGGTGGAAATGGAGTTTGTAGATGATCAGGTGTTCTTTAATAAACAACAGAATAAGAGGTGCAGTTGGCAGGAAATGGGGAAGAATTCATCAAAGATGCATGGAGGTAAGAAAACTAAATATCCATCTTGTGAGAAGTGTGGTAAAAATCATCCCATAGAGTGTTTATGAATGACTATAAAGTGCTTCTGATGTGGTAAGTCTGGTCATATTTCTCGTAACTGTATGGAAGATGATCATGCTGGGAATGAAAATTCGTCGGTTAGATGTTTTAAGTGTAATGAAATGGGTCATTATGAAAATGAGTGTCCAAAGAAGAACTAAACTGAGGAAAATAAGCCAGACTACATGAAGAAAGGGGTGGTGAAATCATTTGCAACTACTTTATTAGATGTTGGGCCATCAAATGATGTAGTATCAGGTACATTGTTTTTTTGTTCAGATTATTCCAATGCGTTGTTTGATTGAGGGTCTACACACTCTTTCATTTCTGAGAAGTTTTATAGTAAATTGGGAATTCCATCTCAATATATGAATACAGAACTTTTGGTAAGAGAACATGGAGGAAATTTAGAGTCAAAAAGAAAACATAAGAACATTCCTGTCCTTGTGTGTGGAAAGAATCTACCTACAAACCATATTTTTTTGCCTCTAGTATAATTTTATGTTATTTTTGGCATAGATTGGCTTTCTGTCTATCATGCTAAGATTGAATTTAGAGCTAAAGAGTTTTCTTTTCAGAAATATTTTTATTTTGTGTACATGAATGAAATCTTGCTTTTGATAACATATCAGGAAGTCGAAAAACTGGTAAAATATGGAAATAAATTTTACCGTGAACATATTGTTGAAATAAAGGGATTGTTCAGATTAATGATGTGACAGTGGTAAATTAGTACCTTGATGTTTTCCTTGATGAGTATCCTGGTATAATACTTGATCGAGGAGTTGAATTTACTGTTGACTTAGTTCTTGAAGATAAGATAATTTCAAAACCCCCTTATTAAATGGCTCAAATTGAACTTTTAGAGTTAAATAAGCAATTTCTAGTGTTATTATATAAAGGTTTGATTCGACCTAGCACATCACCATAGGGTGCTCCTATCTTATTTCTCAAAAATAATAATGGTTCAATGACCCATTGAATTGATTATAGATCATTCGATAAC
This sequence comes from Viscum album, assembly GCA_963277665.1. Lineage (NCBI taxonomy): Eukaryota > Viridiplantae > Streptophyta > Magnoliopsida > Santalales > Viscaceae > Viscum > Viscum album. The sequence goes on from OY728125.1 coordinate 992,830,682, forward strand.
ATCACCATTAAGAATAAGTATTCTTTGCCTCATATCGATGATTTGTTTGACCAGCTCCATGGAGATCAGTATTCTTTTATGATTTCTTTGAGGTCGGGGTACCATCAGTTGAATGTAAAGGAAGAAGATGTTTCAAAGACCGCGTTTCGTACTAGATATAGCCATTATGAATTTGTAGTTATTCCTTTTGGGTTAACCATTGCACCTTCTGTATTCATGGATCTTGTGAATATAATTTTCTGTGAGTTCTTGGATAAGATTGTGGTTGTGTTCATTGATGATATTATGGTTTATTCAAAAATTAAAGAGGATCATGAAAGTCATTTAAGGGTCATCTTTCAAACCTTAAATGAAAAGAAACTATTTGGTAAATTCATCAAGTGTGAGTTTTGGTTGTAAAAAATTTATTTCATTGGTCACATTATTTAAAAAAATTGCATAATTGTTGATCCTACTAAAACATAAGTTGTTAAAAAGTGTCCAAGACCCAAAAATATAACCAATATTCCTAGTTTTCTTGGTTTTACAGGTTATTACTGGAGGTTTGTTGAAACTTTTGCACGGTTATCTAGTCCAATGACTATGTTAACTCGAAAAGGTGTTATGTTCATCTGGACAAAATAATGTGATGATTGTTTTCAGGAATTGAAAATAAGATTGGTGAATGCTCCAGTTTTGGCACTGCCATCCAGAAATGGTGAGTTTTTTATCTACAGTGATGCTTTGTTGAAAGTAATAGGTTGTGTCCTAATGCAGAATTATCAGGTAATTGCTTATGCTTCACATTAGTTAAAACCTCATGAGTTAAGTTACCCTATTCACAATTTGGATGTAGCTTCTGTTTTTTTGATTTAAAAATTTGGAGGCATCATTTGTATGGAGTGATGTGTGAAATATATACCGATCACAAAATTTTGAAGTATATATTCACTCAAAAATAATTTAACATGAGATAGAAGAGATGGTTGGAATTAATCATGTATTATGATTGCACGATCCATTACCATCTAGGAAAATAAAATAAAGTGGTTGATTCTTTGAGTCCAAAAAGTATTACATCATTAACCATGTTACTTTTAGAATGAGATCCTTTAATTTTTTATTTGATGAACTTTGGCATAGAAGTTGTTGGTGCATGAAATTCTTCTGTTTTGTTTCAGGTGTTAGTTAAATCATCTCTATCGAACAGAATAAAGAAAGCATAGAAAGATGATAGTGAGTTGCAAAAAAAGGTAGTGCTGGATTAGAAGGGTAGGTTGCCTGATTTTTACATTGGTAATAATTCTGTTTTGAAATTTGGAAAGCGTTTATGTGTGCCTTTTGATTCATAGTTGAAGTATAAGTTATTATGTGTAGCTCATAGTTCCCCATTTTCAGTTTATCCTGGTAGTACTAAGATGTCCAGAGATCATCGAGAGTACTACTGGTGGGATGGAATGAAAAGAGATATTGGTGATTTTACTGTGAAGTGTTTGACTTGTTAGTAGGTTAAAGAAGAGTGGCAGTTACTAAAAGGGATTCTTCATCCTCTACCGATGCCAGAGAGGAAATGGGAAAATATATCAATGGAATTTGTTGTGGGATCACCAAAGACATCTCGAGGAAATAATGCAATCTGGTTTATTGTTGATTGATTAACTAAATCTACTCATTTACTTCATATTCGAGATACATTGTATCTAGATCAACTTTCTCAGTTGTATGTTAAAGAGATAGTCAGGTTGCATGGAGTTCCTCTCTCCATTGTATCTAATAGTGGTCTCAGGTTCACTTCTAACTTTTGGAAAGGCCTTCAGAAGTCATTGGGAACTAAATTAAATTTTAGTACAACTTTTCATCCTCAATCAGATGGGCAGTCAGAACGAACAATTAAGACCTTGGAGGATATGTTACGTGCTTGCTCGATGGATTACCAGGGATTTTGGGAACAATATATTTCATTGGTATAGTTTTCTAATCATAACAACATTCAATCCAGTTTACAGATGGCTCCATTTGAGGAATTATATGGAAAGCATTGTTGAACTCTAGATTTTTGGGATGAAGTAGGTGAAAGGAAGCTGATGGGACCAGAATTGGAAGAAGAGATGGCATAGAAGGTTTAGTTGATTCAGATGCACATGAGAATAGCTCAGAGCAGACAGAAAAGTTATACAGATAACCGAAGGATGGATCTTTCTTTTGAGGTAGGTGATCGTGTCTTTCTCGGACTTTTTGGCTATAATATTATTATTTTAAATGGTAGTTAACTCTGAGCCATTGACTTGGAGGGAATGAACAAAACTAACTAAAATATGAATTTCCATGTTTTTTTAAATGTACTTACATTTATCCAATAAGAAGTTAGAGGATTAAAATATGAATGAATCTAATTTTAAGCAAAATTTACATTAAAAGGCCAATTTACCGCCTTTTAATGGAGAAATCTCTTTAAATATAGTTTTTGGCACTTTAACAAATTCTAATAGACCAAATAAAATCCTTCTTTATAATGGAGACATCAAATTTTACATTGGGAAATTTTTTGGTATTTTTCTGATGAAGTTCATTTTTTAATGAATAGTGAAAAATATTGTATTTTAATTCAAAAGTGACTTTTAATCTAATTTATTTATATGGTTAGATTATCTATTTAATTGGTTTTAAAGTTAAATTAAAATATATTTTTCCCATTTTATCCAATGTTGGTTATTGGAATTAATTTCACTTTCAAATTGGATATAAACAAGTATCAATCATTTGATAGTTATTGTTTCTTAAAAACGTGCTATTTGTTTTGATAATGGGAATTAATTTTAAAATTAATTAATTCCATTTCTATGTTTTGAATTTGAAAAACTAGATATCATTTTTTTATTCAGAATATCAAATATAGATTAGGATTAATTTTTTGTATTTTTTTTGAAAAACATCAATTTTTGATGAATATTGAAACCACATAGTAGTAGTTAAAAAAACTGACATTTTCATTTAAATGAAATTTTAGAACTTCTATAAATTGAATTTCGAAAATACGAAATACATGGTTCTTATCAAGAAGTTAAATGTGGTTCAATAAGATGAAAATAATTTTTGGTGAATAGTAACTTTTGACTTTTATTTAACAAGGTAAAAGGTATATAAGGTAATTTAAGGTTAAAAGAATATTATAATAATTCAAAATTACATTAACACTTTTCAAAAACTTATTGGTTGATTAATTTACGTCCATGGGCATATTTGGGTCGATTTTGGTACCCAATGGAGCCTCTTGAAAGTGATAATGACAATTTTGATTAATTAACTTAAAGTAAAGGCAAAAATGAAAAAAGAATATATCTTTTAGTAAATTAATTTTTAGAAGGGGTTATATAAATTATCCATTCGACTATAAATATTAATTAAAAAGATAAAAATATTTATTAAATCATGGTATTTTATTATAATTTTTAGACATCAAATAAATTAAATTATTTATGACACAATAATGATTTAGTATTTACCTCATTAATAAATGATTTAAATAAATAAGATTATAATGACTAAAATATTATCCAAAACATGTCCAAATCCAATTGGATGATTTTATTTAGAATATGAGTCATCGTAACTTTGACTCTAATGATTTTTGGACCTTTTCAAACCAAAGATATATTCATAATAAAATAATGTTTTCACACTTTCGTAAAGAGCCCCTCCTCTCCCTTATAAAAGGAGACCAATTCTAACCAATTCCTCACACCTCTCAATCCTTTTGGTTCGTCCAAAATCTTCACAATTAAGCTCCCTATATCCCTCAGCTCCTCTTAGAAGCCTTACTTAAGGAATCAGGCATTTCAAGAAGTCATTTTTTTCAAACCAAAGGGAGTTACACAAATTAAAGGTAACAGTTTCTCTTAAATTATTTTCTTTTATTTTATTTCTCCAACCCCTAAACTCTTTTTATTCCTTTATTTTGTAACAAAACCAGTATCCTCAATATACTATGATTTTTTTATTATAATTATTCGAACTAAACATACACACACCTACATTTAATGGATGAAGAACATAATGTTTCTCGGGATGGAAAACTAAAGCCTCACGAAACGACAATTGTTCAAATATCTCCAACTGCCTCTCATAGTGGCCATTATGATGGCACTATATTTACATATGATATATATTATGTTTATGTTTTCTTTATGCTTCTGTATTTTCAATTTATAGCATGCCTTTATTGTTTCTATTATGGGTAAACACGATAATCTCATTAGAGGAAGTGCAGACTACCACCCCCTCAAAGTGATATGACTCGTTCATACCATATGTGGTACATATAAAGGATATATTTAATGATATTATATACGATACAATACTGGAATTATAATACAACTATTTATCATTATGTTTTAATTCCATTAAATATGAAATAGAAATGGAAGTCACGTTCATGCGTACGTACGGATTACCGTCTCCATGAACGGTGCATTTAATTTCTTACCTCTAAATGTTATCTACTATTATAAATACATGTATATGCTGGATATATATGATACATAGATTATATCTAAATCATGAATATAATTCTGTATATAATGATCCTTTTACCACATGAACAACATGTAATTATAAGAAGTCCATTTTTGACTCAAGTACCAAATATCGACAAAACAAACATTATTAACATAAATGATTACATAATGTTTATAACATGTTAATAAGTGATATAAAAGGAATAATAAACTTGAAAAATGTTATTAAGTAATTATAATTTAACTATAGTCTATTATTCATTAGATTAAAGAATGATCGAGTCAAGTCGGACATGAGGTAAGAGACTTCGTCTCAATCTCCTTTCATTGAGGCATATTTTGTTTTAATACACAACTTTATTTTATAAGTTTTATAAACACCATTTAATTTTCAAAGGGAATGTTTTTCTACCATGAATTTTGCTAAATGAAAAAATTAATGTTTCTTTTAACATAAGTAGTGACAATAACCTTTCCCGCCATAGTGAGTATTATTTGATCTTTGGCTTCCTAAACTAGCCGTAATGTTTTTAAAAGAAAATAAATAACTTATAATCTTTTAATTATTTTTGGTATTGAAAATGGTTTTGAAAATGGATTTGTTATGTCAATATATTTAAGTGATATATTTTGATTGAAATGTGGAAATGTTTTCTTGCCTCTATATTTGGTGTATGTGTTATGATTTTATATTGGTACTTGGACTTTTGACGGGTGGTTATGTGATAAACCAAATGTTGGGTGGTTCCATGAATACCAGGATGGGTGGTTATATTAGAAACTCCAATGCATTGGGTATGGAAGTTGGTCGTATGACTGTTCCATTTAGTGATATGTGTGGAAGTCGACGGTATGGTTTTTCCATTTAAGTATATTTATGTCCCAAGTTACCTTTATATGTTATGTGTTCTTTATATGGGTAATATGGTTATCTTTTGGTTACAAAAGGGTAAGTAATGATCTTTTATTCATTGAATAGTATTTACTACTTCATAAAGGTGAAAAGTATTACTTATGTTAAAGTATTCATGGTCTGATTTTTTTTTTGAAAAACTACTAATTTTTCTTCTTTGTGTATCCCTTTCGTAGCTTTTTATTCTCATCCCATGTTTTTGAAATGTTTTTTCATGGGACATAATTTGGAAAAGGGACAAGGATGGGATCAAGGAAAATTCATGATGTCTTAAACATGGAACTAGACATGACTCTTTTTTTTAGAGTTCATGTTTTGTAAAAAAATGGAAACTGTGTTGAAGTGTCTACTTTGTAAATCATTTGAGATGTAATAGTTATGTCATAATTCTCTAAAACACTATACCTGAAAATATCCTCAATGTGAATTATTCATTTAATTCAATATTAAGTAAGGTTTAAGGACGTGTCCTTATAATCTATCCGTAGTAAAATGGGTTTTTACCCGTAGGTTTTTTACTATCATGAGGATAGATCATGACATTAGTGGTATCATGTGCTAGGGATACATGAAATTCAATAATTGTGAATTTTATTAATTACAATTTATTTATTTATATCCTTGATATTCTCTCTAGGATTTAATCTATGGATTCATTTCATTCTAAGTTAATTAACTAAATTTAATGTGTTTTTTTATATTTCCATATTTATTATGACCTATCTAGTTATGTTAGTATAATTATTGATTAAAATTAATGTGATTTAGGTTATTTAATTTTCCTTGTTTATTATGTTAGTCAAACAATTCAAAAGGGATGTTTGTTTAGTTTTTTACCTTCTATTTTTACTATTCTCAATGATTCATGATAGTTTCCACTATATTAAAAGCTTACATAGTAATTTAGCATGCCTTTTGTTTTACATTCCTAGGAATCCATAGACTGTACTTTGAAAGATATAGAAAAATATTCTAGAGGGAATAATGATATCCTTGATCAAAAAATTATGTTTTAATTTTTTATTGAAATATAATATGATTATCATGTATGTATCTATTTTATCAAGACTAATAAACTATCTAGTCCTTTGTGATGATATTTAATTTCTCTTATGTTAATGAATTAAAGTAGGCACCTGCTCTGGTCTATTGGGATTGTGGTTGCTACAATATATATTCTCCATAAGCCGAAATATTTTCCAAACATATTGACTCATACCATTCAATAATTAAATGAAATGATTTTTTGTGATAGTAACACCCATTTAAATTGAAATAAAAATAATTAATGAGAGAAAATAATGATTTTATAATAAATTTTGGGCGAAGGGTTTTTTTTTCAATTTCCAAAACTAGGGTCTCAATCCCAAATAATATTGCACATAGTATGTTTAATACAATGGATAATGAACCTTTGGATTTTCCCACTCAATGAAGACTACTATAATATAAGAATCCTTATAACATATGCAAAACACATAATCTCCCTTGAACATAGTCAAAAAAGATAATAAAAATACGATAAAGGAAAATAAATTATAATTTAATGAGCTTTGGAAAATGTAACCTATATGTAGTGGAAGAAAACTACAACTACCTTTTTTATTACAATATATAATTGTAAGGATTACAAAGTCTATTAATAGTATAAAAATAATCATTATTTAATATGTAATCACAAGTAATCCTTCAAACTGAAGTCTCAATAACTTATATAGTATATATTATCTTGTTAACTAGTATTACCCACTCTTCTAATTGTTTTTCACAAAATATGGCCTCCAGGGTTGTTCTGCCAAAGGGGTGTCCCCCATTGTCCATCATTCTAAAAAAAATTCATATATTGTTTCCTATTTCTATTAGACTAAACAATGATCCACCATTTGGTCAACTGACTCTAGAAAAGTAATCACCATTAAATGTACATAAACTTCTTGTGGTTATACATCCATCTTGATAGGTTCTTTATCTATTATCTATACATTTAGCTGATATATATTCTAGAAAAAAAATCTAGTGAACAGAATCTATTGAAATAAAATATTCTCTACATCCTAAAAAAATAAACATGTCAAATTATAGTGATATTAAGAAATAAAATTAAAGGATATTTTATAGATATAAGAAATATAAAAACCATGACAATTTTTGATGCACTTCGCCACATCAATATTTGGAGAAATAACGGAGTATTTAATATTAAAATGTGTTTTAAATGAGGATTACTTAATTTACTGTCATTTTTTTGTTTAATCTATAATAATATTAATAACATTAAGGAATATCCATTATTGTAGTATTATTTCTCAATTATTTGGTTATTGAATATTCATATTATTTTGAAACAAAAAAGTTTCTATGATCCCAATTATTATTCAATTAAAAAAATAGTTATTTTTCTCCCTCAAATTCTATTGATGAGGTTTTTTATTTTTTATTTTTGGAAATAATTCTTTAATTACTCAATGATGGAAAATTTAGGACATTATTTTTCAAATAGAATTATTTTTCTAGGAGTTAATTTTCATTTTGAATTGGTTTTATAATTTACAAATTTGAAATTTCAAAAGAATAATAATTGAAATAAATGTAGGGTCATTTTTATAGTGTTTCAAATTATTGAATTAATTATTTCATTTCCAATTTTTAATCATATATATATATTGTGTAATACAAATATTTTTCTGAAATGATAAATGTTATTGTTTTTATTTTCCTTATTTAAACTCATTCACTTAATACAGAAATATGTGTTTTAGGTTTAGGTGGACCCACCTCTATAATAACATGAATCATTAATGCCCATTCAGACTTTTAAAATACATCCATGCACCCATGGATATTCAATGTAGATGATGTTGAAAAAATGAGTTCAATATAAACTATGAAAATGTGGTGGAAGCTCTAAATGTTGTTTATTGAAGATAGTTTGACCCATGATGAGATTTTTAGATCATTGAAACCCAAAATATTCCTTTCCTAAATCAAGCTGTCTATGAATTTGTTTACATGAAATCAAACATAGATCTTCCACATGAAGATGAACTGGGGGAAACTAAAAATTTATTTATGATATAAAATTTTTATAAGATTGAACATTACTCTAGGGAGTCAAGTTTATATGATCTACAGTATTCAATAAATATGATCCAAAATTGATGATCTTGTATTCCCCCTTGGACAAATATTTATTCTAGGATGATGATGTGAAGATGGATGGGTCTATAAAACTATCCCAACACAGATATTTCAGGGTCGAAGATTGTTGTACAAAAACATTTTGAAAAAAAATCAATAATCATTTAACAAAAAAATATGGTACAACTCGGTATTATTGAAGTACAAGGGGATTTCGAGATGGACTAATAAATTGAATCCATGGAATCCAATGAATTCAAATTATTAGGATACCAATTGAATGGTTTTTTGAATACATATCTTTAATACCAAATCGAGGGTAAATATTAAAAGTCCAGATTTGATTATCAATGTGAATTAGAGAAAATGAATCGATGTCATGTTGATTGAGATACTAGATTTTGATCATGTAATGTTGAAATGAATCCCTTGGTGTTATTGAATTAGTGAAGAAAATTTACAACCAATGATGTGTTTAGAATGTGTGGTTGGAACATTTCTGGGTACTACATGAAGGATCTTTTTAGGTTTTTTTCTTGAAATCAAGCTTGATGTTATAATTCATACATGGTACATAAATAAAGAAATGTTGAAATTTAGAATCCACTTAAATGGATTCATTATTATCCATTCCTAGATCATCTCACATTATTGGCATTCTAAGGAACATTTATTGAATGAATGGGGTGAGAATAAAGTATAGTAAGGGATAAAAATGAAATAAGACATAATGGGTGAACCATGAAGAACAATATACAATATTTTATATACGAACAAGAGGTGTAACATAAATACAAAAACCTATAACATAAGGTATATCATGGAAATGTGAGTACAACATAAAAAATGATACATTCATAAACTTATCATCATAGATCATCCCTATGATTTTTTAAAATGTCTTTCCATGTATTTTGACAAAGGAATCTTAAATCATCACCATGGTATGCTTCCAAGGTATCCAAAACATGTCATCTCTAGATATTACTTCTTGAACAAATGCATTAGAGCCCTATCAGGACACACCCTTCATATAACCAATATTATGTCTTCCATAAAAATAAAAAAAATTGTATGTTTATATCAGTTTTAACCCAAGAGTATGGAATGGGGGTTTCATATATGGATTTACCCAATCCTTAGTTTATGTATAAATCAAAAGAAGTACTCTTGAATGGTTTTGAATATATAACATGAAAATATTTCTTAGAAAAGAAAAGGTTTATTTCAGAAGTGTAACATTTATAAAAATCGAAACTTAGAAAGTGTTTAGTGATAGGGAATAAAAATATATAATAAAAAAATCATATATACAATAATGGGATCATTCATAAACACTTGAAAAAAAATTGTATGTAATAATTAATTACTGAAATATCTACATGAATTGAGAAAGTGGAAGAAGTTATCCAATACCTTGGGAGGATACTTCTTAAATATATAGAGAGGATACTTAGAACCTTAGATACATCTTAAAAAGACTATTTAGAGGATAAATGAATGATTCTTCAGGCTCATAGTTTTTTTGGTAGATATTTAGTATAGAATATAGGTATCTATAATTGAGGGGGGAGGTAAATTGATTAAATACTAATTACTTTGTATTTAAAGATAATATCTTTGGGGTGACATTAATTTAAATTAATTTGTTGATTATTAATGTTGGAATTTTTGTTTAAGGTTATTCCAAAATAAACCACCCATGTAAAGTTGTTAGTTTTAGTTGTCATAAGTATTTACCATTTCTTTTTAACCTTTTTCATTATTTTCATATACTCTCGTAAAACCTTTTTAACCAAAGAATTTTTTTCCAAAAAATGAAATTAATTTTATTACCTAATTTTAGAATTATAATGCATAATATGCATCCCATTTTACATGAATCAATTTATAAAGTGATAAAAATTAATTACAATATGTGATGTGTATAACTCATAAACATGGTTTTCCTTACAAAAGATAAAATCATGGTCTTCAAAAAGCAATGGAGTTCAGATGGAACATGAGTGGAAACCCTTATAAACATGCATACAAATGATCAGATTTTGAAGACTGGAATTCCCCTCGAAGGATTTATGATATAGGTAGTGACGTAGGCACGATTCCGATAGGTGATGACATAGGCATGATGGAGAATTGTTGACTTAGACAGGATGATGTAGGAATGACACTGCACTGGGCCTTTAGGACATGTTCATGGGACTCATGAACATGGTATTATGAGATAGGTAATGGGAATCCCACTACTAAAATATAAAGAGGTATATGATTTCATCATAAAAATAGGCATCAACCCCAAATTTGAAAAATTATTTTCAAAAATTAATGCATGTGTTTCTATATGTGATATATTTTATATTATCTCATTCCTTAAATAAAATTTTATCAATGATAAAGATTAATAATTTTTTAATCATGATCATATCTGGTTTATATCACAATACTTATGGTATTTATTAAAAGTTAAATTCTCACTTTTCACACAAAAAATATTTTTTTATCATAGTAACATAAATTCATCCTAAAATAATTTTTCGGTGTTGAAGCCAAATATTATATTTATTTTATAAAAAAAAGCCCTATAAATATTATAATTTTAACTTTTAAATAATAATTCCTTTTTTATTTAAAATTAATTTTTTATGATATATTAAATAGTTTGGTTAGTATAAAAATTACTTAGGACTTCACCTGTTTATATTATTATATAAAACTGTTTTAATAAGGTAATTAATTGAAAATAATTTTTTTTTAAAATATTCAAATTTATCATAAATGTACATTTAATTAAAATTATATATTTATATAGTTTCTAAAAATACATTTATAAAATAATAACAATGGTCACATTATTGTTCCCAAAATGATAATAATGACTGACTGTGTTAATGATTAGTGGTTATAATTACCATCATTTGTATGGATTATATTACAAATGGAAAACACAAATATTTTTATATAAATATACGATTTTTATCCCTTCATCATTCCATATATCACATACAAATTTCTTAAAAACATGTGATAATTTTAATTGTTTTACTATTTATTATGTTTATTTTTTATAATATTTATCATAGGGGAAATATTCTTGGGGAATTTCAAACAAATATAGTTTGTTTTAGTGACTATGTTATTCTTCCAATTGTATATACCTTTATTGTTCCTAGTTATACTAGTCTTTATTTACCCATGATGTGTAATATAATTATGAAATTTAAAAAATTTCTATATTCTTATAATAAGAAGAACATTATAAAATAGTGTGTATATATTAATAAAAAATATATAGAGAGTATGTGATAATTAATTAAGAGTGAATATCTCACTGAATGTCCATATCATTTCCCCTCTATAATGAGAACCCAGTAGTACCACTATATTATTCTTAAATATATATTTATTCTTGATTTAAATAATTTGATGGGACACAAATGTTAAAGTATATCAAGGGTGGATACTCATAGTAAATTGAGTCACATTAACATGGTGTACTCCCTTGGAAATTTCCAAAATTATTTCTTATAAAAATGAGGCAAAGATATGTATTTTTTATGATCAATGGGATTTCGAGTTGGACTACTGATCTAAAGGCATGGTGTCTAGATAATTTGAATTACTAGGATAGTGGTTCAATGGTGTTTCGAGTGGAGAATTTTGATACTTTATCGAGGCACAATATATGAAGTCTCAATTTCACCATTGATTCTAAGCTGAGAAGATGAACTGATGTCATGCTGACTGAGATACTTTAGTTCGATTGAGTAGAAATGAAACAAAGGCTTGCATGCGATTGAATTAGTGAAGATTTTTTTTCCCATTATGAGTTTAGAATGTGATCTGTGATCTTTTCTCGGTGCTGTACAAGTGTGATTTGTAGAGGAAATGATTATGATGGTAGACTATAGGATCGTCATGCATCATGACTGAAGTTTATTCATATAAAGAAGAATTTGAAATTTTGGATTATTTCAATAATGGGAGGGACTTTGTAATTCTCTAATATTTGGGTTGATGATTGTACATGGTGGATGAAATTAATGGTCCTATTATTCTGTGTTATTTGACCCAAGACTAAGTCTATGTCATGGAAAATTGATGAAAATACAATGCACCATCCCACTAAATTCCATAAGACCAGGATTCTGAAATTCTTAATTGAATGATTTTAAGGACATCAGTATTGAATAATGAGATTAACCATTCTCAAAAATTCATTGGTTATTTATATAAGTATTCTATATGTTGGTGAAGGATTGGAAACACGCCCATGTGTGGAGAAACAAATGTAGTTAAGAGGTATTTTCATGTACTTTATGAAAAGAGGATGGAATTTGTTGAATATGTCATGTGGAAGAAATGAGTTAAAATGTGTAGATGTGACTATGAGATAAAGGTAGGATTTTTTTTTTGAGAACATGAACCATCATATAGAGAGAGATAATTAACATAGATGTCATAATCAGAAGAGAGGAAGACATTCAAGAATATCCTGGAGACAGATCTAGAAGAATAAGATGTTGCAATAGATCATGGTCGCTAATTATGATCTTTATAATTTATATATTATTATTGTTCCCATTTTTAATGGATTATATTGAAATGATATTTTTGGACATTGATTTAACATTCATTACTGTTTAAACATTCTATGTGGAATTTTATGATGCCTATAATTTTAATTACATTGTTTGTGATCATTTTATGGAAGTTTTTATGTCATTCTGTTTTTTTTGCTCTCATCTTCCAAAACAATGGTGGTAAATGAAAATAGGTATTGATTAAATTTAATTAAAACTGTGTTTCCAATATGAAGATAAATACTGAGAGTATAAAATTTAGTTTATGAAAAATGGGACTTAGTGAATACTAATAATAATTTTATTGATGATTGGGTTCTATAGTTATATTGTTGGATCTCGAATATACAGATTATACGCAAGAGGGGGGTGCAATGTGTCTTTATGATTTTTCGTTAACTCTTCGATTAAATAAGTTTTGTCCTCTTTGATTTATCAGATTTGGTCATTCAAAGGAAATAAATAAAAACAGGGACACAAAGATGTATACTGGTTCGGGGAACAGAAGGCCCCTAGTCCACTCCATCAACGCTCAACTCCATGAGCGTGATGATTTTCACTATCTGGTCCTCGTTTCTACAGACCGTTCCACAACTGAATACTGGCGGTTGACAACTTTACAATCCAATGCAAAACAATGCCTTCTGGTTCAAACATGAAGCTACTCATCTTAGTACGAGAAGCTGGTTACTCATGAATAAAAATAATTTCAGAAAGAATCGTTTCAAGATGATATCCACAATTGCAACAGAATGAAATTGACAGCAGATGGATCGTCATCTCTAGAAATATTATTTTTCAAGTTGAAGCAGTTATGAGTTGATCCGGTTGAAATGGATATAAAGATATAGTTTACAACTTCAGAAGTAGTAGATCCACATTTGATATTCGATGCAGAACAAGTGAATCTTCTATCGAGTTCCTTCTTCTTTAAATGAACAGAACTTTGATGGTCTTTTATTTTTGAATAAGCAGATCGAAGTGAGTTTTTTCAGTATTTGTTTTTCACCTATTAAAAAAAGATTCATCACCACCCTCCGGTATATGGGGTTTTTTAGAGAGAACATATATATTAAATGCTGAGCATATCTTCTACACATTTTGATCCATAAAAGTCTCCTTCTGATTCACGATATTCAAAAATTTGAACTTACAGAGTAGTCATAACATCCCTGAAGACTCGGCATAAAAAGCTCCTTTTAATTCGATCTTTAATCTACTGATAAAACTGATTTGAATCAGTCAATGTCGTACTTTTAAAAATAACTTTAAATCTGGCTTGAAATCTCCCCAATAATCATTTTGCTGACCTTTGCATAAAAATATCATCTTTAGAAACATTCCGACTCAAACATAAGGTTAATGACGTGGCCTCCAAACGTAGGGTTGATAACATAGTCTTCAAACATAAGGTGCATAACGTAAGGTTGATCATAAATGTAGGGTTGATCATCCATACTTTTTCTTGAAATCTCAAACGTATGGTAAACGATCCATACTTTTACTTAATCCATAATTTTCCAGGAACTTATGGTTGTTCACAAAAGTAAGTTTGATAACCCATACTTTTGAAAAACAAACATAACGTGTAGTACCTACCTATGGTTTTCCTTACATACATTGTTGATAACCAAAACATAGTGTTCCTTCCTAACGTAGGGTTCTTCTTCTATACTTTGTTGATAACGTATGGTTGTTTAACCATACTTTTCTCTTATCTCAAAAGGTATACAAGCTTTTCATCCTTACGCTATGTTTATCCACGTAGGGTATGAATAGTGATTTCAGGACACACTTAATGTAGATTCCAAAAAATTAAGGTATTCTTGTTATTTCAAGAGTAAAATAAATTAATAAAGTCCTCTAAAATACTAAATAAAATCATTAGTAAATTATTAAGGGTATTTGTGAGCATCAAAATTATCATAAAGAGACAGAGTATTATTTTCAATAATCTCCCTCTATAAATAACATTATTATGTATTGTTGAAAACAATACTTTGATCAACAATATCCCCTTTTTTGTTGATCACAAAACCCATAAGATAATAAAATAAATAAAATGAAATTATCTCTCAAAATTAGTTACAAAAAGTATTTGAATTTTAAGAGAATAAAACAATATTTTAATTTTGACAAAATAAATAAAAATTTCAATAAATAAAAAATTTCTCCCCTTGAAAAATAAAATAATTTTTCTTTCCAAATTTATCCCTCTTAATAAACAAGCGGTTTTAAAATAAAATTTTGCGTTTATCCAAATTTCTTCCCCTTTTTATGATATAAAAAAGAATGATAAATTATGGATTTGAACACATTTAATGTTGCACTGAACTATAGGTAAATACTATTATTAACTTTTTATCAATAATTAAATCTGGAGTACTTGCATATAAAAAATAACGATAGTAAATCAAATATAAAGGATGACATAGATTTTCATTAAAAATGAATAATAGAAACAAGTATGATAAACACTGGAATCATGGTTTCGGAAAGATATGCAATAGGTTATATCTCCTCTGGATTGAAAACTTGATTTCTGTGAACTATTCCTTGAGTCTCTTCATCGTCACATTTCCATGTTTAATAATGAGCTCTTTGTTCTCTTGATTCATATGAATATCCTCGATTAAATTGACTCTGAAAAACTCATGCATCCTTTCTTATATTTCAATAAACATGAACAACTTCTCTGACATAAGATTTAACAGATTTCTGAATGGTGGCTCACTAGATATAAGTTGATCCACTAAAAATTTCTGATTTTCTAGTAACCCTAATATTGGATTACTATTACATTGAATATCTTGCAACCGGTCATTCATGTTGTGCATTACGACTATAATGGATTGAAATCATCGGATTAAATCATGTGAAGTACATGATCCACTAACATAACTATTTGCAACTGATGAAAATTGGTTCATGATAAACAACTTCATATCTGATAAATTTTTCTTCATAACCATTTTAGATTTCAAATTTTAAACTGCATTCAGCATATCCTCTTTAAACATTTCAACTTCTTTCCTTGAAACTATACTCTCTTTTAGCTTTTGAAATCTCAATTGTTCGAAGGTTAAGGTATTTCTAAGAATAATATTCCCAGAGTCCAACTGAGACATCTTTCTGTATAGTTATTCAACTTATTTCTTCCTTGAATCAGAGGAACCCAGTGCTTGATTCGCATTCTCAAGGTCTGGAGTATGCAGCAGTACCAAAGGTAATGATTCAGCATTAGATTTTTCCATATCTTTGTTCTGAGTAGGTTGGTCCACAGATTTTTCCTTATAGTCCGAAGACTCCTCCACAAAATAATCTTCTTGAATTACTTCTGTGTGAGCTTCAGAAGCACGCTCACCACAAACATCAGCATCTTGGCCTTCCACTGGATTTTCGAGAACAACATTTTCAAGAGTTTCCTGAGGTCGGGCCACTTCCACACCAGAAACTACCTCTTTATCTTGGTCTTGTTGAAGTGAAACTTCAACATCAGCAACAATCTATTCTTGATTCTCCCTTTGAGCTTTTTCTTTAGCTTTTGATCCCTCTACGGGTGTTGTCATTTCACTAATAGCTTCCATGGTCATCTCAATAACAGCTCCTCTTAAAAAATAATAAGCAATTAAAGCTTCTGTTGTTTCCAATGTAGGGGGATTATTTTCCTCATTAACAGCTTGAGTTCTTCGATATTGAAGTCCCTCCTGACTTATTTCTTCTTTAGCATCTTCAACTTCAAATCGGATCCTTCTTGCTACATTGCTGACTCTTGATTCATCATGTCCCTCCTTGGACTTTGCAGGTTGAGCCTGAGCGCTCTCTGAGTCTTCTTCAGCTCCTGGTAGCAAGATTTTTCAATTAATGGTGCTTCATAAGTATCCAATATTCCTCAAAGCTCCATAATTAAACATATTACTATGATGACAGTGTACTCGGGCATCCACTAATCTCACCATGTCTTTCTTAAGCAACAGTTTAGAAATAAATCGACCAAAAGAGTAAAAGTTCATCCGAGCGTCACTTTGACAGCAGTAATTGAGGTACCTGACCATGTACCATGGGATGTTTAACATGATATCACTTAACAGAAGATACATTATGTACATATCAGGGTACAAAATCTTTTCCATTTCTTCCATTCTGGAAGCTATTCCAGTCTGAACAAATTTAACCAGGATCTTCGATTCTGGTTCTAAATCTTTCACCATCATTTTTTTAATAGTAGATGTTCCAAAAAAAAGACATAAGGTCCTCAGATTTATGCATATCATCTCCTATATTCTTCAAATAAAAATTAAAAACTCCCTCTTGAGGGATGTTTAGAATCTGACCAATTTCTACTGACAAGATTGAGAAATCTATTTCCTCTATCTTAGCCATCATACTATCCTCAGTATCCCTCAGACTAAACTATACAGATTTGAGGATGTATCTATGTTCTACCTCATAAAAAAATTCCATATTTTCACTATTGAATGTATGTTCAAGGTTCTAAAATTACAACGCTTGTTTCAATAGTATATTTGTCTGAAATAACCAGTTGAGATCAATTACCTTGCCCTGTAAGATTTTTCTTCCTTCTGAGCATTGTCTCTTGACATTGCTCGGCTCAGTTTCACTGGTTCATTTATTCCTTACTATCTCTGTGAGATTCTTTGATGGTTTGAAGGATAGGATTTCAGAGGTTCAAATATTAGGGTTCACGAGTAGAGGGGCGTTTTGCGGATTCGAAAAGGTTCCGATAGAAGTAAAATGGTTCAGAAGTCGAAATGGTTTCTGACAACCTTGATTTTCGTGTTTTTAATACTCATTACATATATATAAAAATAAATAAAATAAATTACGTGGATAAAATAAACTTATTCTATTTTAAAAACAAAATAGCAAAATTTATTTTAAGTAGAATAAAAAAAATTGTGAAATACAATTTTATTTAAATCAAATAAACCTAGATCTCCCTTAATAAAATCAAACCATTCAGTGGGAAGTGGTTTAGTAAAAATATCAGCTAATTGAATTTCAGTATTTATAAATTTGAAAAATATACCCTTTTTAATAACATGATCTCTTAAAAAGTGATGCCTTATATCAATGTTCTTAGTTCTAAAATGACTAATAGGATTTTTTGAAAAATTAATTGAACTTGTATTATCACATAAAATATGTGTATAATTAAAATTTAATCCAAATTCCATAAGAGTGTTTTTTATCCACAACACTTGTGCACATCAACTCCTAACAGAAACATATTCTGCCTCGGCTATTGATGAGGCAACTAAATTTTGTTTCTTACTAGAACATGACACTAAATACTTTCCTAAAAATTAACATGTTAATAATGTGCTTTTTCTATATAACCTACGACTTCTAAAGTCATCATCTAAATATGAAATCAAATTAAAATTAGATGTTTTAGGATAAAGAAGATATTGAAAAATAGTTCCTTTTTAAATATAAAAAAATTATTTTAACAGTAGTTAGATGAGATTATATAGGATTTGATTGAAATCTAGAAGAAAGACATACTGAATACATTATATCTGGCCTGCTAGAAGTAAGATATAACAAACTAACAATCATACCTCTACATAACATGTTGTCAACTGATTTTCCAGTTTCATCCAAATCATGTTTTTTATTAGTACACATAGGAGTTGTAAATTTCTAACTGTTTTCAAGTCCAAATTTCTTGAAGAAATCAGTAATGTATTTGCTTTGATTGATAATATTACCAAAATATTTTTGATAAATTTGAAGTCCTAAGAAGAAATTTAGTTCTACCATCATACTCATTTCAAATTCTTTTTTCATTAACTTGGAAAACTCATGTCAAATGGTTTTATTAGTTGATCCAAAAATTAAATCATCCACATAAATTTGAACTAATAAAACATTATTATTTTTCAGTTTTCTTAAAGAGTGTTGGGTCTGCCATTCCAACAGTAAAATCAATTTTCAAAAGAAAAGAACATAATCTTTTATACAAAGATCTAGGTGCTTGTTTAAGGCTATAAAGAGCTTTAGTAAGTTTTAAACAAAATCTGGTTTTTGAGAATTTTCAAAACCAGGAGGTTGCAAAAACATAAACTTCCTCCATTAAATAACCATTCAAAAATGCTGATTTAACAGCCATCTAAATAATTTAAAATTCATATAAGATGCATAGGCTAAAAAGATTCTAATGGATTTTAACCTGGCTATAGGTGAAAAAGTCTCATCATAATCTATTCCTTCTTCTTGATTGTATCCTTTAGCTATTAATCTTGTTTTATTTCATGTTATTATTCCTTGGTCTTCCAGTTTATTTCTAAAGTCTCATTTGTTTCTTATTAATGGATAATTCTGAGGTCTTTCCACTAATTCCAAAACATCATTTCTTTCAAACTGGTTTAATTCATCTTTCATTGCTATTACCCATCTTTCAACATCTAAATATTCTTCTATAGTCTTGGGTTCTTATTGAGATAGGAAGGCAGAGAATTCCACTAGATTTCCTAAGTTTCTTATAGTTTGAATTCTTGTATCTAAGTCACCTATCACAGTTTCTAACAGGTGATTCTTCAGGGTTCTGGACTGTCTCGGAAAAACATTTAAAGGTTCTTCAGTATCATGTTCCTCTGAACTATACTGAATTTATTTTATATCATTTTCAAAATCATTCATTAAGTTTTCAAGTATCATGTTATCATTAGAGTCAAGTTCATATATTTGATCATTCCTTTTCTCAAATGTATCAGACTCATCAAATATCACATGAACTGAATCTTCAACAATCCTTGACTTCTTATTATAGTCTTTACAGGATTTGAAGGTAGAAAAATATCCTAAGAAAATAACCATCAAATTTTGGATATAATTTACCAAGAAATCTTCGGTGTTCAAGATGTAAATCATGCATCCAAAAACATTAAAGTAATTTACTTTAGGTTTTCTGTTATTCCATAGTTTATAGGGTGTCTTTTTCAAAATAGGTCTAATTAAATCTCTATTAATTATATAACAAGCTGTATTCACAGCTTCTGCCAAAAAATATATAGGTAGGATATATTCATTTAACATAGTTCTATCCATTTCTTGAATTGTTCTATTTTTTCTTTCTACAATCCCATTCTGTTGAGGTGTTCTTGGTGTAGAGAATGTATGTTTAATAGCCATGTTTGAGAAAAAGGAATTAAATTCCCGATTCTCAAAGTCTCCACCATGACCACTTCTCAATGAGATTATATTAAAACCTTTATCATTTTGAATAGATTTGCAGAAACTTTCAAATAAAGTAAAAGATTCATTTTTAAATTTCAAAAAAAAATACATGTATATCTAAAATAGTCATCAACTAAAACATATACATATAATTTTCCATCTAATCTTGCTACTCTTGAGGGTCCAAAAAATCCATATGAATATGTTCTAGAGGTTTAGATGTAGAAACATTGTTAATATATTTGACGGATGACTTGTGTTGGTTTCCAAGTTGACATGTATCACAAAATCGGTAACATTCAAATTTGAGACTAGGTAAATCAGAAACTGAATGTTTCTTACATAACATATTTAAAACATATATATTACAATGTTAAAGTATCTTATGCTAGATCCAAGGTTCACCCACTTTAGAAGTCAAGTATTTTACTTGTTGTTTACACAAGGAATTTAAATCCAAAGTATAGACATTATCAGTTCTTGGTGCTTTAAATTTAAACAGTTTATCTTTAGTAACAGTACATCAATTGTTAGTAAATTCAATAGTATATCCATCATCACAAAGTTGAGATATACTTATTAGATTTTGTTTTAATCCCTGTACATAAAGTACTTTGTTGATTGAGACTGTTTTTGGATCTCCAATAGTTCCAGTGCCAACGATTTTTCCTTTGGCATTGTCACCAAATGTGAAAAGTCCTCCTTTCTTTCGAGTGAGTGAAGAAAAATTCAATGAGTTTCCACTCATATGTCTTGAGCAGCCACTGTCCATATACCATATATATTTTCTACTCTTGTGCCCTGACACCTGCAAAGACATTCAAACAAATTACTTTGGTACCCATATTTTGTTGGGTCCAAGGGTGTTAGCTAGAAATGATCTGGGTATCCAGATTTTCTTTGTTCTTTTAAAATCAGCTGAATCATATAAGTCTTTTGAAACATAAACTTTCTTAATACCACAAATTTGAGGCTGTCTTAAGAAATAGTTTTTAGATATATCTCCCTTTGTCCCACCAAATTTACAATTAACCTTTGTTGAGCTAGGAAAAAAATAATTTTTATATAGCATAGGTTTTTATCCTTTACTGCCAATTCAAAATAACTCATTTTTAATGAATTTTTTTCCAAGAATTTCATTTAAAGAATTCTATCCTTTTGTAAAAACCAATTAAGACTATTTGTAAGATTCTACTTCAGCATGCAGTGTTTTTATTCTTGATTCAAAAATAATATAGTTAGTGTTAATAAAATTGTATTTATCAGTTAATTCCTTATGTTGTTTCAGCATTGTATCTCTTTCATCTAAAACAAACATATGTTTGTTCATTAGTGACTTGTGTTTATTAAACAGTGATTCATATTTTTCTTCAAGCATATTGCAGTAGGCTGCAGGTTTTTCATTTGTGTAGCTTGATTCAGAATTTGATTCACTATTTTAGTCAAACGAATAATATGAGTGTACCTCATCAGTTTCTGCAATGGAAAACATGTTTTTTTTAGATTGACTTCATCCTTATCTGATCATGATTCAGGAGAGCTACTGGAGTCTTTAGATACATTCCAAGTGCCTTTCATATCTTACATGTATTTCTTCTCATTGTCATTTCTTTTTTATAATTTCTTCTTCTTTACTTCCATCAATTGTGGCCAAGCTGGTCTGATATACCCCATCTTCTTACAGTCATAGCATCTTACTTCCTTATCATCATTCATAAAGGTTATTTTGAAGCCTCTTTTCTTACTTTATAACATTCTGAATATCCTGGCTAGCTGAGCCTGTTCTTCATCTGAGTTTGATGAGTCACAGCTCTCTAATTTAGAATTGATTTCTCTGTTCTTCATCTCTTTATTTTTTTGTTGTGAAGATACTCTCAAGGTAGTATCATCCTTTTTGATGTAGACGTTATACTCATTTGCCTAATATTTCATTTAATCTTCATACATCATCAGTGTACCAATCAGCACTCTCATGGTTAGATTTTTGATAGGTGTTGATTGTCTGATTGCAGAAGAAATACCATTCCATTGAGTAGGAAGTACCCTCAGTACTTTTAATGCTTGATCAGACTTCTTGAAAGGTTCTCCTAGAGCTATTATATTATTGAATTTTTTTCAATATCCCATTAATTTCGGTAATTATTTGTCCTTCAAACATTATGAAAGTATCAAATTTCAGTTTTTCAGTTGCATATCTCATTTTTCTCACATTGTCTGTTCCTTCATATGACACAGCTATTGTCTGCCACATCTCATATGATGTCGGGTATATAGATACTCTATTAAATTCATCTTGTCCTAGACCACAGATGATTGAATTCGTAGCCTTCGAATTCATATCATAATCTACCTCTCTAGCAGCACTCCATGTCTCAGGATTTTCTGGAATTTCATAAGGAGTTAGAATATTTGAATATACTTTATATCCGAGGTTTTTCAGATATATTATCATGCACGATTTCCAGCAGCCATAATTGTATCTATTTAAATATGGTGCTTTGACCATTAACATCCCTTCTCTTGTATCAGTCGTGATGCTCTGTTATAATCTTTAAGTTCTTCTATCATGCTAAGGCTCTATCAGAAGCTCCTCCTTTGATACCAATTGTTGGATCCTGAATATATAAATTATACGCAAGAGGGGGGTGAATTGTGTCTTTATGATTTTTCGTTAACTCTTCAATTGAATGAGTTCTGTCCTCTTTGCTTTATCAGATTTGGCTATACAGTGGAAATAAATAAAAGTAGGGACCCAATTATGTATAGTGGTTCGTGGAACAGACGGCCCCTAGTACACTCCATCAACACTCAACTCCACGATCTTAATGATTTTCACTATCTGGTCCTCGTTTCAACAGACCGGTCGACAACTGAATAGAGGAAGTTGAAACCATTACAATCTAAGGAAAAAAAAGATTCCTAGTTTAAACATGAACCTAATCATCTTAGTATGGGAATCTTGTTACTCAAGAATAAAAATAATTTCGGAAAGAATCATTTCCATATGATCTGCAAAATTGCAACAGAATGCAATTGAAAAAAGATGGATTATCATCTCTGGAAATATTGAATATCAAGTTGAAGTAATTATGAGTCGATCTGGTTGCAATAGATATAAAGATATAGTTAAAAACTTTAGCAGTATTAGATCCACGGTTGATATTCGATGTAGAAAAAGTGAATATTCTATTGAGTTCCTTCATCTTTAAATGTCCAGAGGTTTGACACTCCTTTTTTTGAATCAGCAGATCTACGTGAGTTTTTGCAGTCTCTATTTTTCACCTTTTTTAAAAAAAATTGATCACCACCCTCCTGTATATGGTGTTTTTTAGAGAGAACATATATATTAAAGCGGAGCACATCCTCTGCACATTTAAATCCATAAAACTCATCCTTCTGATTCGCTATGTTCAAATATTTGATCTTATAGAGTTGTCGTAACATCCCTGAAGACTCGGTATAAAAAGTTCCTTTTAATTCGATCTTTAATATACTGATCAAAAGGCTTTGAATCAGTCAAAGTCATACTTTTAAAAATGACTTTAAATCCGGCTTGAAATCCGCCAATAATCAGTTTGCTGATTGTTTCATAAAAATACCATCTTTCAAAACATTCTGACTCCAAACGTAAGGTTCATGATGTGGCCTCCAAATGTAGGGTTCATAATGTATGGTTGATCATAAAGGTAGGGTTGATCATCCATACTTTCTCTTCCAATATCAAATGTATGGTAAAAGATACATAAATTTACTTAATTCATACTTTTCCAAGAACATAGGTTTGTTCACAAAAGTATGGTTGATAAACCATACTTTTGAGGCATTTACGTAATGTTTAGTACCTACGTATGGTTCTCATTCCATACTTTGTTGATAACAAAAACATAAGGTTCCCTCCTAACATAAGGTTCTTCTTCCATACGTTGCTGATAACGTATGGTTGTTTAGCCATACTTTTCTCTTATCTCAAAAGGTGTACATGCTTTTCATCCTTACGCTACGATTATCCATGTAGGGTATGAACAATGATTCCAGGACGCGCTTAAAGCAGATTCCAAACAAGTAAGGTATTCTTGTTATTTCAAGAGTAAAATATATTAATAAAGTCCTGAAAAATACTAAATAAAATCATTAGAAAATAATTAAGGTTATTTTTTAGCATTAAAATTATCATAAAGAGACAGAGTATTATTTTCAATAATCTCCCCCTTTAAATAACATTATTGTGTATTCTTGAAAACAAGACTTTTCACAACATAGATAAATAAATTATTCATTTTACCTCAGTTTGGAATATATATAATATTGTAATGTTATTTAACAAATAATATAATGTTTAATATCTTGGATGAATTATGTAAAATGCATTTGAAAAGTAGCCCATTGAATTCCTCGATCTCATTAATTGTTTTTTCATGTCTGTTTCTTGATCTGATTCCACTCTTCTAATTATTCATCTTTTAAATCACCATCCATTCTCCCCTTCCACATTCAATTTCAAATCTTTTTCACCACCATCACTTGATTTCATCACTACAATGTAGTTTATTTTTTATTGACTTCATTTTTTCATCTTGGTAACACATACATTCACATGAGTCCTTCCTTGGGGATAATCCCACAAAATTACTAATCTAGTCTTAAGGGGGGTTATAAATAATTAATATATCCATGATATATTAAATGAACTAGGTGAAACTTCATTCAACAATCTAAAATCAATATCAAATAATTTTTCAACAACCAAAAACTCATAATCCTCGTTTCTAAAGAATGAAAAACAAAAATAAAATAAAATGTTTCATGAATTATATTTGAAATACATATATACAATTATAGAAATAAATAATAATGAAAATAACATGATACATAAAAAATTTCCCAAATAATAAATTCCGTGGATATTCAAGACAATTAAATGAAAAAAATAACACAATTTACTCAATTTCAATTTTATCCTTTAACAATATCATCACATTCATACTAGCATCACATCACCATATCATCCACCATAATTACTTACTTATTGTACCATAGATTCCCTAAAGAAAATAAAAATAAATATAAGTTAAACATATATCATGAAATATAATAGAATAAAAAAAATATGAGCCTAATATACTAATCCTCTAAAACTCATTAATTTTACCACAACTTGAAACCACATATATAATTTTCATTCCATAAAAAGTCACAAAAAAACAAGAATATATCAATTAACTAGAACATCATGATATAATAATATAAGAGTAGAAACATTTTAATTTTTGGATAATATATAATTTAATAAATATAATGAAAAAAATATTTGATTCATAATGGATAAGCATGGAATCAAATATTATAATTAAATAATGATCATTCAACACATATTCATCAAACACCTTAATCTTAATTCAATGTACACATCATGAAATGTTTTTTCTTCATTAAACATTTTCATTCCAACACTATGAATATTATCTATATTTAAAATCCAATAATGCCTCTAAAATAATTTTCTCATAAAATTATATAATACCCCCCCATAAATGAGAAAAATCAATTCATCCCATTATATTATATTAAATAAACAATTCAAAACATATTGTGTTTTTTAAAATTATAAAATCGATATATTATTTAAATTTTAAATATATTTATACAATCTCGTAATGTGTTATATTTTTTTATTATATCTCTCATTGAAAATATTACACATTTTGAAGAATTTAAATGATAAAAATGTCTGCCCATGAATACTCATTTTACTTTTATTTATTTGTGATATATGTTTTTATATACTTTCTATTTTTTTTATACTAAGTAGTTTTATTAAGCATTATATGTTTTTCTAAACATCTCAGTTAACCCACAAATCTATATAATATTAATTTATATTGTTTATCATATATATATTATATATATCTATATATATATTTTATATCTTTAAATGGTTAATGTTTTTAAATGATATGATTTACAAAAGACTCCCACTCATTATTCTGACATAAAATTATTTTCAATTTTTTATGTATATTTTTCATATGAAAAATCAAACTCCTAATCTCCATTGATAATTGATGGAATCACCATTAAAATAATTATTTATAAGTTTCAATCCCATAAATATCATAATATAACTTCATTATAATTTTCGAAATTTTTTAATGAAAAATATATCTTTAAAATATTAATAACTTCAAAAAATGATAATTATATCTAAAAATAAAATCCAACTTTCACGTATGGTCATCCAGAAAATTATTTAACTATATACATTAAAATTTTAAATTTTCTAACATTTATATAAACTTATATCATGAAAAAAATTATTTCTATAATTAAAGAAAGTCTAATAATAATAATAAACTAATTAATCTAAAAAATTTATTGAAAAAAATATTTTAAATAAGAAACTTTTTAATCAAAACATTTCTCATAACAATATATATGTATAAAAATACCGCAAAAATATTCCATTGAATATACAATAATGCATCTATAAGTGTGTGTGTGTCATCTGAAATAGTCAATATAATCCCGAAAATGAGTCATAGAGACCCATTCACATCCAATAAAAGAATATTATATATTTATAATAGTATAATGTCAGATACTTTTAGTGCAGACATCATCAACTACATTTGAAAGATGAATATGCATAAATACAACCCATAAGTGGAAATAAAAAAATGATTTTTGACAATTAATCACCCTCTTTGAGAAGAATACGAAACCATGTTTTCTCTATATAGATATGAGAAATAATATCATGAATTATAAACATCTCTATTAAATAAAACTCATCCATACTAGATAGATATTCCATCGAACATTTCAAGATCAATGTTTGACAAGGATCACCACTAATGTTGAGTTTCTCACAATCCCATGTACATTCCTTTTATACTACCATACATATTTAACTATATAAATAACCAAAAAATCATCTTCATATGAAGGTATTTTCCATGAAAGGATGAGAAGGTGTCATTGATGAAACCCTTATATATATTGAAAATACCACCACATCCCGCAAGACTAAGAGCTCCCAAATTCACTCTATTAACACTCACATCAATACTATGGGAATGTAGATGGATCAATCTTAGATATTTATACATGAAGGTTTCCTTGGGATGCATGGAAATCAGAGATAATGATCAATGATCAAGTCATTCAAAAAAATATTCATTGTATCATTTTGGGGTTTATAATTCATTTGGTTATTGCTACTAATAAAATTAAAAATTTATCACGTATTCTTCCCATGGATATCATAGAATATGGAATTTAATTCTTTCCAAATATAATAAAAACAAGTAGTAGTAACCAAATGAATTAAATAGTGAATCTAATAACTCATCCTAAGATCAAATTCATCACCCATGAAATTAAACTATTTTTTCTTATCAATGATTCAATAAAATATTGAGAGAAAAGTTGAAATTTATAAAAAAAATTAATATGATAAAACAAAGGAGTACCATTTTCATATGCCTTAATAAAAATAAAGAAGACCAAATGAATCTATAGGTGAGTGACCATACTATGGTTATCTATTTCCAATTTATACTTATACACTTTCAAAACTAAAATATGTCTATTTTGAAAAATATATATATTTTCTTAAAGGTACTCGATGACCTTGGATCCTCTTTTGGGATTCCACACAACTAAGGGTAAAATAATTTTGCATTAATAAGTCTCATGCATTCTTATCTTATCAATAAATTTCTCATATATTTCTCTATACCTCTTCTATAATTCCTAAACTAATAAAAACCACGAAATTATCCTTTATTTATATTTTTGTTGTTACATGGGTAAAATAATAAATGAAATATATAAAATACCTATCATCATATCTTGAATTTAGAATCATTAGTAAATATGTGTCATATTGTGTTAGTTATAATGTTCATGTAATTTTAATATCCTCACTTTTATATAAACTATTAACTATTTTTACTTTTTTGGAAAATATTTATAATCACTTCCTTTTTATCATAAATTTTAGTGTAGAATAGATAGAATCTTCAAGAGTTAATATTTTCATATTTCTCAAAATAAAAATTCCAAAATATTATCTGTATAATTTATATACTTCATGCATAATTATATGAAATTTATATTACAATTATAAAATCTAATATAAATTGAGCTATTCCCTCTGACCTTTAGTCAAAACAACTAATCATTAAATATTTTTCAAATACAACACTCTTTTCTTAATATAAAATCATTTATTCTATCAAAAAATTGTGACACACTAAATATATTATATTTCATCACAATGTAATTTAAATTTCTATCATGTTTTCCTATGGGAAAAATTTTAGTTATGTTTTGGTGTTTATGGAATCTAGGTATTCAGAATGTAAATATAGAATAACTAAAGGAGTTAGGTTCACCTCCACCATGGGTGTATATAACTGGGTTAGTTTAAATAGTTTGAATGATGTACCTATGAGGAAGATGATCATTGGAAGAAGTATAAATATTGGGGGTATAAGTGTGGGAATGCAAATAGAGGAATATTCATACCATGAACTTAGAAGAGACCACATTCTAGAGTAAATGGTGATATAGATTGGAAGGAGATTATGGATAAAATATGAGAGTACTAGAGTAAGGGGATATTATTACAAATTGTGTCTAGGTGTGGAAGACTTCTGGAGGCCCTATGGAATTTCATAAGAGTATTCATATGAATAAATAAGTGTAAACATGTGATATTCCAAAAAGCATGAATTTTTTACCAAAATGAAGAGTTGAGGTGGTGGATTCCCATGATATAAATAATGGATACCTAAGATGATCATGTATTTGTGGAATTATCTCTATAAAAATCGAATGATAGTGAAACCATAAGTTATTGACTAAATTATTTTGAGATATTCTATAATAATTGGATGAGGGTATATGTTTTATATTAATGAATATTGGATTACATTTACAGATCAATTGGCTCCGAAAGTCGAGGATATAACTTACAACGTCATTGGGGACTTCCTAATAATTTTTTTTATAATTTAAATAAGAAACTTGAGGTAGTTCCATGCTTATTTGAGTGGGGTTTCAATAAGGATTATTCTGGATGGATTCCATGGACACTAAAGATAGGTTTGGTTACTAGAAGAGAAGTTTATCTTGCACCTTTTGTTTCCCTTAATGAAAGATCTATGTTTTTCACTATGGAGTAGGTCTAACTTATGAACCATGTTGTTTATATATATTTTTATTCATCTAATTATATCATGTGTATTTTATCACTTGTTTATTTTTATGATGAGGGTAACCCTATTGAATTAAATAAATATAAGAAAAACTAGTGAGGTTGATTAATATAATTTCTATGGGGAAAATACATCCTAGTTTCATAAAATTATTCAGTGGGGGTATAATTATAATTGTAAAATATGAGTGAACTTATTACACATGTGACATAGGTAATATTAATTCTAAAAGAAACAAGTGATTACATATAATTCAAATTTCTCCTAACCTTTATTGATTATAGATGTTGGAGTTTTTTTTTCTCCTTGGATGATTCATGTTATTTTCCATATGTTGAATCTTAGGGTAGTGGTGTCCCCTGATATTCGAACTAGTAGTATCAAAGATTGGTTATGGAGATTCTCATGGATATTTTATCATGATTTGGATAACCATGTTCTTGTAATTTTACACTTGGTTAGAGGATGATTGGGTTCCTCAATCTTGTTATAAAAATTTCTAGTGGAATGAATCTAGTATGATAGTGGTGGTACCAGGGATTATAGGTTTAATGAAATAATTCCCTAATATTTTTGTCTGAAATAATTTCCCACTATTGTGGTGTAATTTTTAATTTCTTTATAACAATAATAATTCCTTTGACAATATTTTCAAGGTCAATTTAACTTTTTAGATATAGTGTGAGTTTATTTTTCCCACTAGATGAAATTGAAATGGTCATGGTATGTTTGTTGTTTTGATAGTGGAAGATTTTATCATGGGAGGATGTTGATTTTTATACTCTAGGATAGTTCTAAAGTTCCATTAATGGTGATTTGACCCTATGTGAGGTTTTTAACAGGAATAGGAATTTGAGATTGGAATCATAAAGAAATGTTCATAAAGGTATTGTTTGGTTATGTGGTTCATGACCAAAAAGGATTATATTTTGGTATAAATTTTGATAGTGATCATAATAATCTATTTATAAAGAGGAAGAGAAAATAGACTATATTTAGTGATCTCCCTATTACAAATATGAAATTTATGATGGAA
Source organism: Viscum album (assembly GCA_963277665.1). NCBI lineage: Eukaryota > Viridiplantae > Streptophyta > Magnoliopsida > Santalales > Viscaceae > Viscum > Viscum album. Next base: position 992,861,266 of record OY728125.1, read on the forward strand.
ATTGATTTGAAAGGAAAAATTCTATGATCATTTGGTTAGTTTATAAAGCTTAACTTCAAGATGTTCTAAGAGGGTATAGTTTAGTGTATTATGGTAGTTTTTATATGTAATATTAACCATATTTCATTATTCATAGACTTTAAATCTGGGGTTCTCATAACTCAACATCCTACAAAAGAAGTAAGTGATTACTCTAAATGATATGGTTTTGGTGGAAATCAAGATTGTTGGAAAAGGTGTTGGTTATGTCCATACAAGTGACATAAAGAAGTGTTTAACGGACCAAAATAATTAAAATGTGAATTTGATTATTAGATAATGTTATGGTATAATAATGATGTTTTTAAATGTTATGGGAATTAGACATGTGGATTATGGTTGTGGTAAATTGTGATGGATATTTATAAAAAATTATATTCAAAGGTGTACTCGTGCTATAAATACTCTTTGTGGTTATGGGATCTATGACATTGTGTCATGGCTATAAATTTCAGAAATGAGTTAAAAATATCTCTTTAATAAATGATCAATAGAATTCAAACAGTATGATCACAAAAATGGTAATGAGTGTTGTATTTATAAGTAGTGGAATGTGTTATTATTCTAGAAGGATAGAAACTAGTGAATCATAACTAGGCTTGTTCCAATTTTATCTTTTGAATACATTGTAGGTTTTACATTCATCGATGATGTTTCAAAAATATTTGGGTATTTTTACCTCAATGAAAGATTTTATGTAATTTTCAAAACCTTCATTAAAGTTAAAACATGGTTTAGAGGATATTTGAATGAAGGTGTGGAGCTTGAGGTCTATAACTAGGAGGATATGAGATTAAAAATATTTTGGATTCTGTATGAAATGATAGAAGTTGGTTTCCTATATTTTGAGGAATATAAAAATGGGACACTTGATGTCTTCATGGAGTGTTATAATAATTTTTAGGGTAGGATCTTCTGGTGATACATCACATTCAGAAGTTTGGATTATTTTTTTCTCTCTCATAGGTAAATTATTTGGATAATCACCCATATAAAATTTGACATTCAAAAATTGGAAACACACCATTCCCAATGTTTGACTCTTTACTAAGGATTGGTGATGAAAAATTTGATGTTTCCAACTATATAGAATTTTTATTTGGAAGTTTATCTGAGTTTCATATGTTATAACCTTGAAGGATCAGAATGTGGCTAGCAAGTAATGGGAGAAAAAGACAATGTTTTTACTTGTATTTTATAATAATTTATTACTATAAGTTACTATTTTGATTTATTGGATGTTCATATGTTTATAGATACTAGAATTTATAAAATGTTATGTTTTAGGTGGAGGTTAGTTTATATGCTATTTTGTAATTGTATTTCTAATTCATGCATCATAGATTGAAATTTTTTGATGATCCTAGTATCATATGAACATTATTCTACATTGATTAGAGCTATTGAAATGGTACATGGTGTATCTTATTAATAGTACATCAAAAAATTAAAAATGGATCTTCAGATCTAATTTTTTATAAATAAATGTTTCATAGAGGCATTGAAAATGATTTATTGTTTCATAAAACTAATAATTAGAGTCTGTACAATTGGGGTGGAATTGAATTAGGGGTGATAAAATTATTACAACCATAGTGGGGTACCATGGTAAAAAGTTTATTGAAATTTATCCCTTGTGACTTTAGTGAAAGCATTACAAATGGTCTCCAAGTAATGTATTGTGAAGACTACCCTATGAGAGAAACTTGTAAGTGATATATTTATGGGATTTTGTATGAGAAATATTTTCAAGTTAAGTGGTGTATTTTTTGAAAGTAATGTCCCTATAAGTTACACTCAGAAAAACCATTTAGATATAAGTTTAAATTCCTCATGGGTGACTGGATTCTAGTTAGTGGATGTAGTTATTTAGAAGTAGGAGCCTAAAACTAGTTGATAAGAATTAGCTCATCTAGAGAAGCGGTAATAATTAAAATTAGCATTAGGAATGTGAATGGAAGAATATATAGGCACACACACTTGTGAGGAAAATATTAGGATATAATGTGACGTATATGGGAGAGATGTTCTGGATATAACATGAAATTTATAGAGTAATTATATGTTTAAAAAAATGTGTTTGAGTATGTGGGATGTGTAGAGGAGTAAATATTTTTAATGGTATTTATAAAAATATAAAATGAAAAAATAATATATTTTTAAAAATAACACACTATTAATTGAATGGAAAAATATATGTTACAGTTTCATTTGATAGACTTGAAAGATACCTATTTTTTTATATCCATACGGATTTCTATACCCAAAAACCAAAAGGCAATGGAATAGGAAGACAACCAAATGATGGCTTTAGAGATCATCTATTTGAAACGGATGTATATATATGTTCTATAGGATTAACGAGTATAGTTTGGTGATATAGGAATATACTCAAAATGAGGGGGATGGAATATCAATCATCATTATGGGGTGACATTCCCATGGAACGCTTGTAGATAGAATGATTTGTTAGTGTCATTAAATTGGAATTTCCTCTATGATGTATTAGGGGATTCATCCAAATTAAGTTCTTAATAACTCGGATTGGGTAGTGTTACATGAATTTATGTTTCACTTATATCATAGGATCAATCTTAATGAAATATTATTTTTCCCTTTGTATTGATTTACTAATGTCATAACTATGCAATTTCAATATGTTTTTATTCATCCAATTATGTTAGTTATTATTAATTTTTGTTAATTTTTTATAGGGATAATATGTTAAATGAATTCTAGGGAACTACAGCTAGGTTTGTTGATCAATATATTTTATGGGATAAGAATAATTTCTAATTCTGGACTTTTATTCCATGGTTACTATAGAAATTAAAACTTATGGGTAACCTTGCTCTATATGTGAGGTCCAATTGATTAGTTGTGATTGATATAGGTTGGTGATTTATATTCATAGTTTTTTTGAACTTTCATTGGTTTCATATGATATGTATTATTTCAACCTTAAGAATAGTTAATGTTCTTTTTGAATGGTGCATCTTCTGGTGATGAAAACCCGCCATCTAAAAAATTATCAAAATATTTCAACTTTTTGTTATATATTTTTGTTTTCCAAACTCCATTAATATTGAGTGAATTATAATTTCTAATTATAACTGAGGAAATAATATATATCTTTGATAATTAATGATTATTTTTATTACATTCTATATAATATGAGTATCCACTATCAAGTATCCATAGATTTTATTTTAACGAAGATTTTAGGTATATGTTACCAACCGCATAGTGGTTTTCTCTATTATTTTGTCATTGAGAAATAAAAAAAACAATGTTTAAATTATAACTTGGATGAAAAAATTATAAGATACTTTCATTTAAACTGACTCATGTTTTCACACAGGCCATAATATTCATTAAGTACATGAAATTTATTTTTATTTTCACTTAATATTGGGAAAATTTATTGAAAATATGATTCCATAAGTATGATGATCTCCCATCATCAAATTCCAATATATATTATTTCAAGACTATTCGTATAATTCACAAACCAAAATTATTTTATCCAAATCCCCAAAACCACCATAGAAAAAAATAAACTAAACTAATCTCTATTTTTAACATATTTTTGACTTATTGAAAAACTCCATGACTTTCATTCTGATTAGAATTTTTTTGGGTATCATTTCTAATATTTATTAATGAACTATATAAATTCATTATATTATTTCAATTTTTTTCCACCACCTACATAGTTTCTACAAAAAGATTTCATTTAAATTGAAAAAATCTACGTCTATATTTTTGGATTAAAGATGGGAAACATCAATAATAAAACGAATAATTTTCATTCCATTAATATGATAGTTTCATTTATTCATGACTTTATTAAGCCCCATTATTTTTTAAATAACATTTTAATTTATATTTGAAATTTCACCAGCTTATATTACTAGATTATTAATGTCATATATCAATTTAGTTATTTTTTAGTATCTTGTAGATTTATTTGTATAATATCTATCTTCATTTCATTATAATAATACTTCATCTCATAAGAACATCTAATTCTATTATATTCAACATTAAGAAAAATAAATTTATCTATATTATACAAAAAAAGATTCCTCTTCTTTAAAAATATTTAATTTTGATTTATATTTTATAATTAATTCCTCAAGGTATTGTATCCTTTTATATATTATAAATTTTATAATGAAATTAGTTCAAACCATTTTGTACCATATAATCCATTTGAGTTCCTTCTAATATTTCATCTTCAGTACATATAAAATCCTTAATATCTTTGTTGAATTTATAAAACATATTTTTATCAACATACTCATAAAAATAATCCACTTCCACCACACTATCATATTTTTATGATTCAAATGGTACATATAAATTTATTAAACACCCATATAATTTATGAATTTAAGAGGAATTTTCTGATTATAATCTTCTTTCCCTTTTATTTTTTTAATCAAGGATAAAATCATAGCACGCTTTTTTATCACTTTTATCATTTGTGAGACTGTATTCCTCTTCTTATTTCATATTCATAAAATTTTCTTGTATTTAATTTACATTTATCTTGCACTTTTATTGTTAGTTTATATAGCTTGTAATTTTCTAGATTTATATTCAATTAAAAAAGTGCGTACATTTTCATATGGAAATGTGACTATAAATCTGTCTTCCAGCATATAATCATTGTTAGAAAAATAGTTTAGAAAATGATTCACAATATTATTTACTTATACGGATTCATAAAAATATTCTAAAAATAATCTCTTCTAGTATTAAAATAATCATTTACAGATGGAAATAAAAGAAAATATAGATCCATTTTAATATCCCTACCTAACCGTCCACTCAAACCCCAACACCAATTCATTTCTTTTTCACTTTTTTTCAATATCAAACTTTAACATGTCAATTTAATTAACAATATTGTCCCTTTCATCTCAATTTTTACTATGCTTGTCAGCTTATTTTTTTAAATAGTTGTAATCATATCTAAAACCTCTCATTTCTTTGAAACATATAATAATCTCCATTATCATGGTATATTTTTCAATTCTATATTTTCTTTTCATCCCATACTAACCATTATATTTTGATTAATCTAAACATGGATTCCCCTCTTCTTCCTCTTGTTCATTGATATCTTTCTAAAATAATCCTCTAGGAACCTCCTCATAACTACTTTATTCATTGTATTTCACAAATTATTCAGTAAATAAAAAGTTATTTTTGAAGGAACAATGTGAAGTATTTATATTTCATATTTATTGAGAATATAATAGGACTATAGTGGTGGTTTTCCAGGAATCTTCACCATTATCACTTTTTGTACCAATATTTACAGGAAGAATAGCAGGGAAATAACCAACCATTCCATAGTTAAAATAATTGAAACATTGTTTACCTATGTACATACCTCTTCTAACTCTTTATTATTTATTTGACATGAAATAAAGTCTTTTTATACAACATGTCATCTTTTATTAGTAATATTGATAGGACTATTCTACTTTAATATTCATAACATTGAGTGATTTAAAATAAATCTCATCTTCTTACTTTCCTTCTCTTTTAAATTATTATATTCTTCAAATTCCATGTATAATGAGAGTACTATAGAGTTCATAGATGGTGAAGTTATCATGATCTCTATATTCTATAAATGAGATATTCACCTCAAATATAACTCATAGTATACTTGCTAGATTTTTCAAAATAGTAGAGTCTCAATGTGTTTCTCCAAATACTTTGGTAGCGATGAAAATAAAATTTTCCCTATTTAGTAATTCATCTATAGTTTCATCCTTCAGTATTTTATCCTCTTTGATATGTTTTTGAATTATTTGTATCTTTCATTCTTTCACCTTTTTGTTATGGTAAAAAATTCTTTCAGTATTCTTCAAAATTACATTAGCAGTTCTAAAAACATTAAACCTAATTACTTCCTTCTTTGATAATAATATTAATAATTAATTAATGGGATTCCCATAATTTTCGATATTTATTTTTCCAGCTAGAATCCATGCTATGGATTCATAGGAAAATGTTAATCCATATTGATTTAAATTTATAAAATCAATCCATAGTGAAAAAGTGTTGTGTACAGTACTTTATTATCATGAATAGAACCCATTCACATTAAATGGTTAGATATGTTTTCTATCAATAGAATTATGTTGATCCATAATAAGTGATTATGAGAAATAAGAAAGAAGGATTGGATTTGGATGAAATTTTTATATCACATGAAGGGAGATAAATAATAATGGGATGGTGAATATGGGTATATAGTTATTTAAAATCTCTTTACTATTATTTATTTTTAGAACCTCTATCCCATGATACTCATAGATACTGAAATAAGATAAATACAACAGGTTTCTTAATGAGTTTTCATTATTTAAGGTTGATTTTTTGCATTATATTTCATGGTTATTATCATTTGAAAAATTTCCCTTCTTAATATAAAAACCAACCAAAGAATGGGTTTAGATTTGAACTCATACACTTGATGGTTCCCACAAATTACAATATCACATCAATAGAAGAAAAAAATCCCTTTGAAGAATTTCAATTGATGAGTGTATAAACCTCCGTATAGACTCCATATGATTATGTTCATCCAATTAATTTAAGATAAATATCAAATAGCTACCCTCTATTTATCTTCTTCAATCCAAATGTACTTCATTTTTCCTCATAGAAATCCCTATGCATTTTTTTGGTTTATTTCAATTTTTTATATTCAATGAGTATTGTGAAAATATCATTTACAAAAATGTTATAGAAACTACCTTGTTCTTTGGTGGCACATATCATATCACTAAAATAAATAATTTTTTTCTATATTTTTCATCATCTAAATCCATTACTAATGTGTTTTAAGACACACCTATTTCATTCATGAAATATCTTTATTATCATGGCCATATCATTTATTTAAATCCTCCATAAAACCTATCCATTTAGATCATTCCAAATTTCATCCACATGTGGATTGTGACATGGAACCTCCTTCAACGGTGAAAAAATCTCATAGAAACACAAACATCATCCTTAAGACGTTCAAACATTATCTCAACTGCAATCATGATCATTTTTTTATCAAGATGTTTGATCCAAGAATAATAGTAACACCCGTTGATTTTGGATTTCATTTTTCTAAATTAATACTATGATCTAATTCATTCTCCACATGCAACACCGAACCAAAACATACCACCACATATTATATGAAAATTATTATTAAATTATAATGTGAATAAAATAACTAGTAAATAAAATGATGGAAATCAATTTAAATCACCTATGTTGTGAGGATAAATAATTAATATGATTAAATATAAAAATAAATCTTTTCTCAAAAAAACAATTTAATGGGTTAATAAATTAAATAGACAAATTTTAAATACATATTACGATAACATATGACACTAAAATATATTAAATAATAAATTAAAATCCATTAAATTATAAATTTATTTGAAATAATATTATAAACACTTAATGGTTAAAACACAATTTTTTAATGCAAGTAATTTTCATTTTTTATTTTTAATATTCATTTAAACGGTGTACTTATAAATTTCAAAAATTTATTTTTTAAAAATTAAATTAATTTCTTACTTAAACAAATAAATATTATCTTAATGTGATTTTTTTGTTTTTTTAACTTACTGGTTTTCTGACGAATAGGGAAAAATAGATTTTTTAAAGATATATCTTTATGACTGTATCAAGAATAATGTTTAAATTAAAAACTTATGAAACTTTTTCCATGATAATATATGTATCATGCTATAAATATATACATTTATAAATACTATTATTAATTTTTAAATAATACATTTAATAAAATAATAAATATTTTCTATTAAAACAAATTATTTTTAGGAATTTAATTTAATTAAATATTATTTTGCTAAAATAAGGTTTTGTAATTTTTTTAATGACACATAAATTTTTTAATTACTTTATAATTGACCAATTTATATCATTCAAATAAATAAATTTGATAATTTTATCATATTGAGAAATTTTATTCTTAATAATTCACTTCTTCTAAAAAAACTTTATTCATGTTATAGGTCGTAATATTAAGATGAATTTTTAATATATGAATAATTTATATCATATTAATTTGATTAATTATTTTTAATTATTAGGTTAAAATAAATTAATAAGTTAATCTTTATATTCAGTCATTAAAATAAAATACACAGGTAAAAATTTACTACCATGCTAAAACCAAAAATTGTAAATGTTAAATTTCTAAGAGTGAATGAATTAAAAAAACATACATGAAAATAAATTTTTGGGAGATTATAGAAAATATCATATTACCCACTCAAGTATATTCTTTTTTATTATTTTTTATATGTTTATCATATGATCACTTTATATTAATTTGAAATATTGACAAAAATGATATTTTCAGCACATAAAAAAGGGCCCTCTCACTACCCCTTCAAGACCACTCAATTAATTTGGTTTCCCATTGAAAATATAAACATTTTTACTTAACCTATAATCAAATTCATTTTACTTGGACCTCTAGTCACAAGATATTATTTTAATAACTCCATTTCTGTTGAATCATTCATGGAAAACATGATGATTTCAAGGTGATTAATTTGTTCCCTAGATTATTTTCATATAATTATTAATTTATCAAATAAAATATTATATATTTTTTATAATTAAGTCATATTTTTTAAAAAAATATCTTATTATTCTATGGGTATAACTATTATCCACCTTTCCCATTTTTCATTTAGAAAAATCAACACATTATTTGTCTATTGTGTAGACTACTCGCTCCATGAAGTAATAACTTCTATTTTTTCACCACCACCACTATTAATTTATTATATAAATCTAAATTAAATATTTATTATCATTTTTTAAAAAATAATTAATAATAATAATAGAAAAATTATAATCCACATTATTCCCCTCAATTTTTTTGTGAAATAAAAATGGTAATCATGTGTTGTGTGGACTACCTCCTTTATGGAGTATCGTATTTAATTTTTTATATAGATTAATAATTTTTAATTAAAAATTCATATAATATTATTATTATCCATAAATTATATAAATATTATCATTATTATTTAATAATAGTGACATTCTTCCAAAATAATCTACTTTCAAAACCATAATCATCCATTAATTATGGTATTTTCACGTATGGGTTGGTTTAACATCCTTTTTTCATAATGAAATAAAAATAATATATGATTTATGGAAATTATTTTTGATTATATGTGATATAAATAATTAAATAATTATTTTAATTTTCTATAATGGTAACATTTATATTAAACTTGTTAATTAGGAGACCATTGTCGGTTTTAAAAAGACTTTAAACCATGGTCGTCGATAATTTCATTATTAATGATCATTACAAAATCTACAATAGAATAATAATAAAAAATTATAAATAATCATAGTTATTTAATTATAGTACCTTTTATTATATAGTAATGATGAAATTTGGTAGATTAAGGTAGAAAAAACCCTCTATTAAAAAAGTTATTCAAAATGACCATGATCACTCACACAAGAAATTGAAAATAGATAATATCTAACTAATATATATATAGAATAATTATAAATTATATTTAAAAGAGGTTAAATATATGAATATGTTTATTAAATATAATGTTAAGATATATATGTTTTTTATAATGGATCTTAGAGTTCATTTCAATTTGGGGGGAAACAAGGTTAGGCTTTCTGGTTTTAAATTTTCACCCCTTGAGACATATTTTTTATTATACCATTTTTTTTGTAAGAGGGTATATAATAAGAATTAATTATTTATTTATAATTATAATATTATTAATAAAGTTAATTAATATTTTTTTTAACCATATCCTTCAAGGGGGTTTGATTTTAATGTTTCTGACATCGTAAGGGGCTTCTTCGTCTTATATTTAATTTCCTATTATATATTTATTATTATTCACTATGAAGTTAGTGATATGATTTTATTACTACATAATGAATTTATTTTAACATATTCATGTAATTCATGGGGGTTGAGATCACTATAATGTTCTTTCTTTAAATGGATTTCGATATGAAGGATACTAAGGTTTTAAGGTTCTTTGATAACTCAACTCTATTTATTGAGTTAGAATGCTTCATCATTATCTTATTTATAAAAACACTTAAGTTTTAACTTCATTTTAATATTTATTATAAATTATATATTTACTTGGAAGTTATTTACCATTTTTAACCCATTAGAATTTCTTATAAAAATACTCTTTTTGTGGGATTGATTGATGGGTATCAATTTCCTACATTATTGAGATATATTTTGGTGATAATAGGTAGAAATGTTTTGAAACCAATTTCTTATATAAGTTATTTATAATGTGATGAATACATCCAATTTTCTCTCTTGTATTTTCATGATATTTTTACTAATTGATATCTTATGGGACATATATATATGTTGTTCGTTAATTGATGTTTTGTCCCTATATATCACTCCAATGCATTGGTTAACGATTTATATCTCATGAGATAATGGGAATGAGTTTTAATGAAGATAACCACCAAGGAAAAATCATTATTGAATCCTAATCCAATATGGAAAATAGGCTAGTGATGATTGATCTACCAAGGGGAACATGAGAGTGAATCCTAATCATCTAATGGAAATATGTATGGATACTAGCTATTAAAGGACATTAATCATATTATTGTGTTTTTTCCATATTATTATGTTGTTAAATTAATATATGTTATGATCTATCATGTATTATGATCCATGTTTTATCTGGGTATGTTTTTCCAACTATTATGTTCATATATCTGTATTATGATCAAATACCCATATAGTTATCTTTTTTCTCACTTATGATCATCTTTGGTTATCTCTTATATTTACCTTACTGATAATAATTTCGCACCCCTATCTAATGATTTTTTAAATATGACATGGAGATGGGTATTTCATGTTCTAATGATTTTTATGTTATTAAATAAGCAGTTTATGTAGTTAATCTTCCAATACACTAAAAAAATGGTTTTATGGTTTTTTTAATTATTTGTGACATAGAATAATTAATCATGTAAAATAATGAAATACCTTTTATTTTAGTTGGGTCAATTTAGTTAGAATCAATTAAGGGTTAGTTATTTTGGGGATTAGTCTAGATAAAATTAATGAAAAATATAAATATAAGACCAATGGAAAATTATTACAATAAGATAACATCTCAAAAAATTATTGTTTAGATTATGAAGTTTCTTAAAAATTACATCCCTATATGGACACTACATGTAGATATAGTCTTTTTCATAGATTTACTAAGGGGTAAAAACCCTAGAAAAGTAAGATTTAATATTAACTCGATCATTACTTAGTGAACAATAAAGTGGCCTAACTACACAACTGTTTTGACACTCCTAAGGCATATGTTTTGGATGCTTCACATTCTCTTTATGAACCACAAAGAATGATTTGAATATATATCTAGTTCAGTTAGAACACAACCCATGGATAACCAAGATTCAAACCTATATATTCCTATGCTAACATATGAAAATCATTTATGAAATTCTACTTCAATATAAGAGTTTCCATATATGTACATTCTTTAACATAAGTATTTAAAATCCTAATTTTCCTTTAGTGAAGGTCATGGAAGGAACTCGAAATAGATGCATTGAGAATGGGTGTCATGGTCATTGTGGAGATTGTTCCAATAGGAAAACTAACTATACTATTAATGGGATGCAAAACCTCCTTGAACTACTCACCCAAATTTATGAATTTTTCAGTTAAAATGCAAATATTATTGATCCTGTTAATACACCGGGAAAAGAGAAGATCAATATTTATCCATAATAAAGACATCATTCAGAAAATTTTTATAGTTTTTCTAACCCATTGGTCTCTACTAGGTCATTGTGATAGAAAATATTCATTTTATTCTCTAGTTATCATGATATGAGAAGATTGTTTTATTCATCTATGATTTAGAAGGAAGGAATTACTAGAGGTGGATTCTTATTATGAATATCATTGAAAAATAGGAATAATACTCTATCTAATGGATATATTTAATGAAGATATTTTTCCCTACGTATTTTTGTAGGAAACCTCACATGAAAATTAAAATATAACACTTATTTTCTGATTTAAATCATAGACATCGAAGGGCGTTTAACATAATATACTTTCGTATCTATTAAGATATTGTTTGATTTAAATTTAATGTAGATATTGAAGATTGAAACTCATATTATTGAAGAGAAAATAAAAGGAACGTGTAATATAATGAAGGATCAAATGATAAGACACATATTGGTAATATAAATAAACTACGTATATTCCAAAAATATGGGAGATAAAACAAAGAAATATTCTAAAATGGATAAGATATTGATTCATGTGAGGATGGTATATCCATATATATTTACAATTTCAAAAGGGGATGAAGTGGATAGTCAGTAAAACTATATAAAATAATATTCCAACTATTAAAGCACCCACAACTTGTCACATTCATTGATTGGTGTATGATAATTACACCAATCAATTCCTTATTCCAATAGTTTATGGAAATATTGAACGTTAAAAACCTCTCAATCTAAGGTAATAATGGAAGTAATATGTAATCAAAACTACTATAGTGGTCCCAAAAAAATGTAGAGTAAGATACAATGGTCATCCACTAATGAACTATGAGTTTTATATTTGACTATAATTCAAACAACTTCTTTATACCTAGATCAATTCTGAAGAACATTAAATCAAAACCATTATAATTTTATTGTTGAATAAAATATCTATTTACATTTTATCCTATGTGGAAGTTAATGGAAACATGACTTGGGAAAATCATATTATCCTCCCATTAGATGAATTTAATTTGATAGATTGATTATATTACCTTAATAGAACAATTATTTTGAATAATAAAATAAAAATTAACAAAAAAATGATAGTCTATTAATTAAAAGATATTTATAAAAACTAATTATAATTAAATAATATAATGTTCATTTTGGAAATTAATAAAGATAAGCTCTCAGTTCAAATGTTTTGAAAAAAACACAGTATTAGGGTTAATCTTGTTTGGAGAAGAAATATATGTTTTTGAGTTTGAAATGTTAAAATATATAAATAAATTATAACCTAGGTTGTGTTTTTATTTTAAATAAAATGTTATATTTCCAGTGTTAAATGATTATTAAGATTTATAGGATGCAATTTATTTATGTGGGGGATAATGTAACACCCTGTGATTTGGGAATATATTACTCTAAATTACTACTATATTTGATATAATTATCCATATTAAAATATAACACCCATAGTTTTATTTAATTTATATTCATATATATATATTCTATGATTATATAATTATTGGGTATAGATTTTGGAGTTTTAGTGGGTTTTGAAGGCGTTTTGTAGGGAGTTCATCACTTTTTGTAATGCATGCACCATGGAGCATGTGGTTGATGTATATGCCTTTAGTGTATGTGGTCTGTAAGGATTATCTACGTCATAAGGTCTCATTGTAGTGTTTTGTAAAGAACTACATTTTTCTTAAGGTTTTCACTCTGGATAATGGATATGACATAGCCTGGTTATGCACTGTACCATGGAGCAAGGAGTTTGATGGTCGAGTAATATGTTTGTGAAGAGATGGTTTCACCGTAGTCCTCTGAAGTAAAATTTCAGTGGTTATTATAATTTATTCACCCCCTAACACATAAAATATAAGGTAAAACATAATCACTTGGATTATTTATATCCCTATTTTTTCTAAAAAAATATGACCCTATGTGATGTTTTTTCTATGGTTCTCACAGTGGATTGACCGAGAGGGATACACTGTGGTATTTGGGGATTACACAATGTTCTGTGGTTATTTCACCATGGTGATGTAGGCTGTGTAGTAGTGTGGGTTTTCTCAACTCATATTATTGTATACATTAATAGGGATTAAATCACCGAAACCTTGAATATTCTTATAATATTCCAAGGTGTCAAAGTCCTCTTCCTCGAGATTCTATAATAATTCCCTTCAATATCTATGACACTTTTATATGAAATAAATTGTGTTGATGATACAAAATCATTATTTATGCCTTATTATTTCTAGTTTTTCATTTTTATTCTTAGATCATATCTTAGCCTCTAACATGGGACCATAGATGTATCCCATTATATATTGATATATGTGTAGTGAGATAAATCTTTATGAGATATTATTAGATATTGTGAAGATGATATTGTGTGATATTAGATCTATAAGTTTGATGTTTCATTCACAATTTTCTCCATATGTTGATAGATAGGTTTATTGTCTCTATTAAACACTATTTTAGAACATTAATTCATAGTTTTATTAGATGATTATCATGGATTTTCTATGGAATCATTGGGTGATTCCATTATGAAATGAATTCCAGGTTTTATTTTGGATGTTATGGAAAATATAATCACATTGGTAAAAGCTTATTTTCTTATGATTTTAAAAAGACATTCTTTAAATTATATAAGGGGTTTTATTCATTAAACACTTATGTTGGAATATTTTGAAAGGAATTTTGTTTTGAGGAAAGTATTTCAGCATGTAATTTAGTATATTCATGTTGACATGTGTTCAAGGGGATGAGTAATGTTGGAAGTTCCTCTATCTAGGTTTGATGGATTGTTGTTATGGTGTACCTCTATTAATGGCAGCACCAAGCGTGAGTTTATGGTTATGTGAATTTGTAAGGTTGTTTATGTGAGTGTGTGAGCCTATAAAAGGTGATAACAAATATGAATGGATGGAAATGTTATTGTTTATGGATTTTTCACATAGTTTTCTTTTGTGGATTTATAAAAACAATTTAAATGTTTTACAACAATTTTATATAAATGTGATAATAAGTTATTTTACTTTTCCCTTGTGATGGGAAGTATTTTATGAGTTACCACATATTTTATGATCACAACTTTCTTGGGAACTTTTTCATGTTTTTTTAAGTGATATATTAAGATACATGTAAGGTAAATATGTCTTATTTATCTAGAAATTCATCATGATTCCATGGAAATTGATGGTTGGAGGTGGATCTTAGAGCTAGTTCGGGGGTAATTGGGGACATGTCACTTAGATGTCCTTGTATCTAGATTTCCTTTAGGTTATTGTCATTTGATATTCCATTTTGACTTTTAAATTTGATATTATTGTTTAGTTGACTTTACCTATGAGTTGTATTAATTATTTTGGTATCATGTTTTGATTTTACGATTTTATCTAGTATTGTATGATTATTTTATCATTAAAAGGAAAATATTCCCCCAATGATCTTCTAAGCTCTTGAAATTTATTACAGTCCTTTATTGTTTTGGGGATGTCACCTAAGCCTAATTGTATCTATGACTCTCCTCAATCTAATGAGTTGGGGTAGGTTATTACAACTGGTATCATTTTTTGTTAGTCCACATTTATTCTAGGATGGTAGCAAGGAGATGGTAATATGTGAATTTGATATGTATGGCATAAAAATATATATATATTATTTTTATTCTAAACATTAATTACCAAGGATTCCGATACAAATGTGTTCCAAGACAACTATATGTGTGCTTTCATCTCATTGACATGGGATTATCCTAATGAGTATTGGATGACAAGAATTATTAGTGACATATCCCACATGGAAACCCTTATTCATTTTTATTTTAATGATTTATGTCGATGTTTCATATGGTTGATTTTGTAAATCCTTGTGGTAATTCTCATTTATTATTATTATTTTAAATGTGATAAACCGTTAGTTACTCTTAAGTGGGGACTAAGTGGAATTTTCTTCTGAACATAAATTATTAAACTATGTAGATGATGTAAGAATTAGAATTTAGAAGCTATAAAAAATTTGGGTGCACCTAATCTAAAAGTGAATTAAGAGTTGGTCCAAAGCATCATTAAATTTTCTCAAGCAATATAAATGGGTAATTGAAATGATGAAACTCGGTAAGTGGACCTCTCCATTCACTTTCAAATGTACAACTCACCCATCTTTTGAGGTTATTATGATACGAAAATTAAAGATTTTTGGTTTAATTAGATGAATAAATTCATTGAATTCATGGGAACACCAACTGAGTTGAATGTTAAATTGGAAACATATATATATTAGAAGATATTGTATGCCATTGGTGGGACATATCTCTCCAAGCTAAAGTTTACTGAGCATCACACATTTGGACATTGAATAAATTTTCCACGAAATATTCTATCCTCATACTTTCAAAATTATAGGAAAACAATTATTCATCTTGAAACAAGTGAATATTTTATCATATAGTTTGTAATAAAATTAATGAATTTGGTATGATTTTCTATGGATGTTGATTATAGTGCATAATTGAAGTAACACATCATTAATTATCTAATGTGACTGTTGATTCAATCTAAAATAGTTGTTTGGTGTATTTTAGAATGTAATGAAATTTTACATAGAAAATTAGTGGGGGAAATATAAATTTTAGGAAATATAACTTGATGGGGCCTTTTTTATATCCATGGAAATTAGTGGGAACTCAAACTCATTTTATAATAGGATGAAGGAAAAAAATTCCAAGATAGTTGAGGGTCTATGAATCTGACCACGTGATTGGTTAGTTTCCCTCCACAACTGAATATAATGCTTGGTTGTTTCCAATGATTCTCCACTTCACATAAAAATAATACAATACAACCAAACCTAGATCATGTCATAACTATAATAAAATCATACATCTTCAATCTTATTCTCATAGTTCTCTAAATACTAGTGTGGGAGACATGTGTCATGTTTCTCAGACATCATAGGTCTCGATAGAGTGATGTCATTAAAATAGTTTTAGTCCTCAAAATTGAGTGAGGCATGGTGATCCCACAAACACTATAACTCCTTAGGTTATATGACCTCATTAAGAAATCAATGAATTAGGAGGATCTAATAAGAATATTTGTGGTGTTGAGTAGATAATCACAGAATATCTATATAGTATTTTTATGGTGTGAGGTATCAATATATTGAATTTACCCTTATACAAACCTTGATTAATACGGTTGTGTCCCATTCCATTATTTCTTCACCTATGGTTGTTTACATGGTTATATATGTTGATATGATGCATTTTCCTTGAAAATAAAAAACAAAACTGGGACAATGGGGGTGTTAAGCCACTAAAGTTTTAACATATTCGATAGAAATAACTACGTCCAAAGTGGATTTGGATTTTTTTGTTCTAGAAATGGATAGATTTGACCGAGTTTTTGGAATGGATTTTTTGAAATTGATTAAATTCCTTTTCAATTATTTTGCAAGGAAAATTAATTTCACATTTACAGATGGAATACAATAAATCATTATAGAGTTTTGGGATGTAAATGAAATAAGGGAATAAAATTTGGTAATGGTGGTTTGTATTATATCTTATTAGTTGGTATTGGTTACCTTAGAATCTATGGATGAGATTATACATAGATATTTATAACCATTACTCACCGATTTTAAAAAGTTTTTCCTGATAATTTCTCTGGGTTTCTACTTGAAATAGAAGTTAGATTTATGATTGATCTATTACTATTGAATAATACTATTTCACATCCATAATATAGGATAAAACTTATTCAATTGAGTGAATTGAATGTATAGTTGAAATAGTTAAAATAAAAGGGTTCATATGACCGAGAATGGCTACTTGGGAAGCACAAATCATCTTTGAAATAAAGGAAGATGGAAGTCATAAGTGATGTGTAGACTATCATAAGATCATCCAAGATAATATAATGAATAGGTATATAATTAAATTAATTGAAAATTATTTTGATCAATTTATGGCATCCTATTGGTTCAATATGACTTACTATGATCATATTATCCTTAACTTCAGGTTTGGAAGGATGATATTTTGAAAACACTCTTTAAAAGCCATTATAGACATTATTAATACATGGTTATACTCTTTGTTCTTACCAATATACCAGTGATATTTATGAAATTGATGAACTAAATATTTATATGGTATCTTGACTAATTTATGGTGGAATTCATTGGTAATATACAAGTGTATTCTAGGACTGAGGATGGCCATTAAATACACATGGCTACAGTGTATATCGTAGGAACATAGCCTATATGATTTGATTTTAAATTGTTATTTTTGGATATAAGAGGAATTTTTCGTTGTTCATGTAATTTATGAGAAAGTTATTTCAGTGGACCCTATAAATATTGATGTTTCTATCTCCTAAAAACTACTAAATACTGTTTTTGAGATACTTAGTTTCCAATATGTAGAAGGATTCCCTAGATGTTTAATTCATCATTTACCACATACTGACTCACAAACGATAGTTTTGATAAGGAATTTTGTTACTTTACAATGGATTATGGATTTCCATATATCATTGCATGTATATAAGGGTTTTCTTACATCATCACATGTCCTTACATTCTAGAGTCAGGAATGGGTATATGGATTATGGAAATGCATTGGGAATTGGGTTGGGTTGTGTTCTCATTTAAAGACATCATGTTATTTATTATGGATAATGATAATTATGGTTGCATTATAATAAATACTGTACACATTAATTGGAATTGTTTTTATAGTTTTATTAAATACATTGTTGTCATTATCTTATTGGTGAGAAATTCTTCATTTTTACAAATCATAAAATCATGAATCACATTTTCTCACAAAGGGATTTCAATATAATGTAACATTGATGGACGAAATATATAAAATTGTTTAAACTGATGTGATGTATACACCAATAAATGGAAACTCATTATTTGTTTCATTAAGGTGGAATTCAAATAGTCCATTGAATAAAGAGGCTTAAAATTAGTTGAATCTAATGTTGGTCATAACAGACATGCACATGGATTTTATCGACTAGAGTGATATTTTAGTTTTTTTTAGTTTCTTTTTTTATTAGGTTATTAACTTAGATATTATCACATTTTTTATACTAAATATTTAACCAAGAGGTCGCCACTCAAATTTGAGGAGATTATTGAGGGATGGGAACTAGATGGGATATCAATGCTGTTTTTTTAGATTGGAATGTTGGAGCTCCAACGTATCATGATAAAATTATTTTTGACTACCAAAATTAGAGATATGATGTTAATTCAAGAATCCAAAAAAATTTATAAAGTGGTGATATAATAGAATTTTTGGATGGAATGAAGTGTAAAGTGGAAGATTTTGGCATGAGATGACTCACATGTCAGTAGGTCAATGGGGAGCACCAGTATGTTGCACTCTATATCCATTCCAATTTAAAATAAGATAATGTTGACATGTATTTTTTGAAAGATATACCAAGAATATTTAGTAAAAATGATTCCACAATTGTAATTTTTGATTGGACCACTATGTTGACTCACTTCATCTCTATTGATGAATCTTATTCGATGGATGATTTGTATAAATACTACATTAGGTTAGTTGTGAAGATAAATTTCATATCTATTTCAATTCTGTCGAACAGGGACCTCAAGATCACATATTGGTTTTTGAATTCCTTATAGAAATCCCTTGGAACCCAGCTCACCATGAACATATCATATCATCCTAAAATGCACAAAAAATCCAAAAGGAATATAAAAACATTAGAAATAATGATTATATCATTTTTCATGGACATTGGAGGCCCTTAAGAGTAGAATATATCATTAGTAGAGTTCTCATACCATAATATTTTTCATCCCTTAATATATAGGGATCATTTAGAAGCATTATATGACCATACTTTTCATTCTCCACATTTTTGAGTGGATATGGGTGAGAGATCACTTAACCATCCTATAATAATGAAATACATAATGATGGAGATTCATATGTTCATAAAGAGTTTGGAGATATATTATATTTATCAGAAATCATATGAAGATCACCATCAATGACTATTACAATTTTATGTGTCTGTTCATGTTTTCTTGAAAATTTCTATAATATTAGTGCATCATCATTTTGGTTAAGATGCATGTTTTCTGTTTTTTTTTTCATTAGACCTTTTGAGATAATTCATTGTGTACATGATGTGTCTTATAAGTTATCATTTCTACTAAGATCGGTTATTTGAACAATTTCTTTCATGTTTTTCAATTGAAAAAGTACCATTCTATATCTAACTATGTGATTCAATGTGAACATGTTGATCTTGAATATAATTTTATATGTATTCCTATGAAGATATGAATATTGTATTAGAAATAGATTCCCATTCATGGGGAAAATAATGGTTTAGTATAGATTTTTGGAAACATGTTACAATTTTTAAGAGGCATGGGGGGCATGAAATGGATATGTTGGAACAATGGCCTAAAATATTCCAAACACAAACACTAATATTATACATTATTATGATGAAATGACCATTAGTGATTATAAAATGACTGCCCTATTTTTGGAACTTTACCTTTAGTTTATGTATTTTGATCCTATATAATCCATGGGTTTATTTTCAGGTGTTCTAGTGGGGTTTGAATTAATTTTAAGGGGAGTTATATCTATTCATTGAATGTTTCACCCTAGATAATGGGTTTGTGGCATAGGCCATTAGTGGTTGATGAATTGGAATATTATCTCAGTAATTGGGTCTTGGAGCATGTATTTTGAAGCCAGTAAATTTTTGGGTAGGGATACATTGAGGAGAATGGATATGTTGTATCCTAGTCAAGTGTTTTTCCATAGATCAGGCATATGGAATAGAATGGTTGGGTGATGATAAATAGATAGGATTGATGTGGCTTAGTCCCATAAAGTTAAATTTCATCGAATATTTCTTTTTAGAACCCCATGTAGTGTAATAGTTAAGAAATAGTATAATCCTTTTCCCTCTCCATGGTGAAGAGGA
Source organism: Viscum album (assembly GCA_963277665.1). NCBI lineage: Eukaryota > Viridiplantae > Streptophyta > Magnoliopsida > Santalales > Viscaceae > Viscum > Viscum album. Next base: position 992,882,181 of record OY728125.1, read on the forward strand.
CTACGTCGTAAAACCATTTCCTAAAAAATAGCATTTACTATATAGTTTAGTCAATGTTTCTCAAAGTAATTTTATAAGTATGCCTAAAACATGGCCTTTGGTGACTACACTATTGTCAATGGTGATTGCATCATGGTGATGTAACAAGTTTCATTGAGTGGACTTTCTCATTCCAATGGGTTTTATATTTTAATTGTGATTAATGTAATAATACCCTAATTAATCTTATAATATTATAGAGTCTAAATCTTCTATTCCTACCTAGAATTAAAATAAAATTCACTTGATCTGTATGTCAATTTCAGATGAATCCATGTGAATTAGATATGCATAATTTTTGGAGATTACTTATTATCTATATTTTTTTTATATTTTTAATAGATCATCTCTTATCCTTTCTCATGGTATCGTAGATTTAGTCTTTTATAGAGGGATCTTTTTGTTGTCACAAGATTATTAATGAAATATATTTGGATATAGTGAAGGGACGGTTTTTTGATATATAATCTAGATGTTTTAAGTTTTTCTCTTCATTCATTCCATTTGATTACAAGTAAGGGGATACAATCGAATTTTTACTATTCTAAAATATAAATAAATAGATTAAATTATTGGTATTCTTATATTTCATTGGTCTCATTGGGTTATTCCCTGATGAAATTTTTTAGTGTTTCTTTTTAGAAATTTTGTAATGATTCATGATTTTTGGAATACCACACATTGCTTATGATTTTAATATGATGAATTTAAAAGATAAAATTATTTTGAAGTCAAAAATGTATTTCATTAAATATTTTAAAAGGAATTTTGTGTTGTGGAAATGTTTTTAGAATATAAGATGGCATATTATGGTATGTGTGTGTTTAAGGGGATGAATAAGGTTAGAACACCATACATCATTGTGATATGGATTATGGTCATAGATTAACTCTATTTATAGATTCACTAATCATGGGTTTTTTATTGTGATGATGTGTATATGTGTATATTTTCACATGTGAACATGTTAAAGGTGATACCGAATATGACTAGATAGAAATGGTATTTTTTATGGTTTTCTTAGATGGTTTTTACCTATGTCTTTATAAAAATAGTTTTCCGGTTTTCAAAATTTTTCATATAAATGTTTTAATCAGTTATTTTCCTATTGAACTATGATGGGAATTATTTGGTATTATTTATTCTATGTTTATACTCACCCCCTTCATCATAAATTTTCTTCATTTATAGATGTCATATACAGATAAACATGAAATGGAAAGGTGAATAATTTTTCTAGTGATGCATATTGATAACAAAGCCATGGAAGGTGGAGTTGGAGATTGAAGTTATTCATGTGGTACTTAGTGTCACTTTGGTGTCTTTGCTTCTTATTATTTCCTTTTTTTCTTGTCATTTGATAGTCCTTATTCCATTTTCACTATGATATTATTATTATTATTATTCCTTTAATTTGTATTAATTTTTGATTTATCGTGTAGTGGTTTGGATGTTTTATCTAGTATTATCTTGTTGATTTTTTTATAGGTAAAATCTTCCCCCAATAATATTTTATTCACTTGGAATTTATTTCAATCCTTTAGTGTATTGGAGATGTCCCCTATGTCTTGTAACATCTTTACGTCCCCTCAATCCAACTATTTGGGTCATGATGTTACAAATGGAATGTGTCTTAAACAATGCATCTATTTATTGGAATGGTAGAAATGATATAGTGATGTTTAAACTTGAAATTTATAGATTAAAAATATTTATATAGAATTTTATGCTCATCATTAAGTTACAAATGGAACACATATTTGAATATTGACTATGACCAGATATTCACCATAAAATATAGGTTATTTTTATAGAGAACTATAAAGAATATTTATATAGATAAATAGTTATAGGAAGATTCTTTTTTTGGAAATTCGTCTAATGGGAGTATGTTTATCACTTTGGGAAATGGTGGGAAGTTAAATTCTAAGAATAAGTGTATGAGGGATGACTACATCTATGGGGGTGGATAGTCTCAAAATCAAACCACATAAAGAGTTAATTTTCATCCATGGATGAATATAAATCTTTTTATTGATTCTCTAATTCTCATAAGAAATGATTATTTAGAGAACCTCATAGAACTTCTCAAAACATAAAATGGGACATATTTTAGAATTATGGCCTTAGTTATATAAATCATAGTTTTGGATATGTGTATCACGTTTCTCAGATATCATATTACTCGACGTGATGCTATCATAAATTTAATCCTAATCCAATGAGCTGAGTGAGACAATGTGATTCTAGGAATACCATGAATCCTCATTTCATTAAGCCATGAAAATCATGAAAGGAACATGGAGGAGATACTCATATGCTTTATGGTATTGAGACGATATTCATGGATGATCTCTATGAACCTCCAACAGTGTGAGGTATGATTATTTTTATTTTTACCAATCTGAAATCCTAGATTTATATGGATTCTTCCCATTCCTTCATTGGTCATAATGTGGATTATCACAAGGTTTTACATGTTAATATTATGTTTTTTATTTTGAAAGTACAAACATCTATCAAAAAATAGGATTTTCAAGCCTTTATATGTGTAGAATGTTTGATAATAATTGGTGTGATTGATGTTATTTGGTATATATCAGTTGCATAAATGAATCTATATTACCTAATTTTGGTAAAATATTGGTTGGCATCATTCAAAGCCCACGTTGACTATTATTCTAGGAAAGTGAATTTCAAATCAATCTATGGAATACAATATATCATTAAAGGGTATTGGGTTTTAAATTCAAGAAAATAGGGACATTTATTATTTGTGGTTGGTACTATCATTTATCAACATAGATTATTTACCTTTGAATTTGTTAATTATATTACACATGTATATTTTCAAACCATAATTGAAAAATTTTATGCCATTTTTCTTGATAATTTATCTAGGTTTACACCGGAAATATAAGTTAATCATATGATTGATCTCATACTAGTGACCATTCATATTTTACATCTATCATATAGGATGAAACTATAATAAATTCTTGATTAAAAATTCTAGAAGGAATAGTTGGAAATCAAAGGGTTCAATTGACTGAGTATGTTTCTATGGATAGCACCGATCATTTTTATAAATATAGTGGATATATTTATTAATATTTTTTGGATTATCATAATTTCAAATAAGTAATGAAAAAAATCAGTATCATAATCCTTGAATTGATGGGTTTTTGATCAATTTAGGGGAGCCTAATGATTCTCTATGATTGAATTATGATCACCCTATCATTAAATTTGTGTATGGTAGGAGGATATTCTAAAAATACCTTCAAAAGAAGATATTTCTATTATAAATAAGTGGTTAGTCCCTTTTGTCTTATGATTTCACTTGTGGGGTTTATGGAATTTATGAATCGAATCTTTCAAATCTCTCTTGATTATTTTTTGGTGTATTTCATTGAAGATATATGGGTGTATTCCAGGACTAAGACCGACCATGAGAAACACTTGGATATAGTGTTGGGTATCTAGTAGGAACAACACCTTTATACTAAGAATTAAATGTGTGATTGATGGATTCATGAGGTAATTTTCCTTTTTCATGTCATTTATGAAAAATGAGTTTTTATGTATCCTGAAAAGATAGAAGCTATTATATCATGGAAACAATACAGGAATGTTTTTTAGATACAAAGTTTCCTTGTATTATTATGATACTTTAGACACATCAATAATTATTTTTTAGTTCTTTCCTTACCGATGAAATATTTGACAAGGAATGGTGTTCCTTTAAAATTGAATAAGAAGTGCCAAAAATAATTCTAATAACTTATTGTTTGACTATCATTAGCATGTATCCTTATATTTCCAGAGTCAAGATATGGGTATGTGGTATATATTGATACATCAGAAACATGGTTGTTTTCTATTCTCATTCAAATATATCATGTAATTTCTTATGTCTCACGACAGTTATAAGTTCATAAAAACTATCAAACATGTGATTTGGAATCAAAAACTATAGTTCATGCCCAAAGTACATGGCATCATTATCTTTTTTTTTGGTGGTAAATTCAATGTTCTTTCCAATCATAAAATCTTGATGAATATTTTCTCAAAATGGGATTTGAATATAAGGAAACACATATGGATGGAATATCTAAAACATTTTCCATTTGAATTGATTTATACATTGGGAAAAAATAACTTACTAGTTGATTAATTATTTAGAAAGACATATAATTAGATGGATAAAGAGTCTTATGTTAAATGGAAACTAATTTTGGTTAAAAAGGACATACAACAAGATTTTACCGACCTGGGTGATGTTGTAGTTTTATCTATAGTTTCTTTTGTTCCTAATTTAGTTAATAAGTTTATAGATGATTGGAAATCCAATGATTAATGTTTAACCATGAGTAGAAAACTCAATTATGTGAATACCATTAAATGACATGTGATATATGGGAGATATTGTTTTGTATTAAATATCAAATTGGGGTACCTACAACTTATCATTAATATCTTCATTCTACATACCACTATTTGAGATGTAATTTCCATCAATGAATCTATAAAATTCATAATACTCTAATAGAATTGTTTTGGCGGGTTTTAATAAATAAAAATATAGTGGAGTTTGTCATGAGATATCTCACCTCTAAGTAGATCAGGTTGGAGAAACAATGACTAGATGATATATTCCACTCTTTAATGTTTTCTATTTGTAAATAAGAGAATATATAAATGGAAATTGTGAAATTTATACCAAGAACAACTATGAAAAAAGATTCCATATGGGAAACTCTGGATAATCTCATGAAGTTGTCTCATATAATACATATTCATGAATCCAAAATAGTGGATGATTATATAAACTCTTCATTAGTAATGTTGTAAATATTCATGTAATTCTAATATTAATATTTTTCTAAGAGAGACCCTAGGTCATATTTTGGTTTTGGAAGTCCTTATTGGAAGCATGTGGAACCCAACTGACCATAACCACAACATAGCATCCTTAAATTGATGGACAATATTAAAAGAAGATCCAAACATTGTAAGACATTCATATTTCATGGGTGATTGATTTTAAAGGTTCTTGGGGGGATAACATGTCAACAATGGAGTTATCATGAAATAATATTTATTGAAAATTGATATATAGGAATCATTTTGAATCATTGAATGTCCATCCTTGTCATTCTATACTTTATTAGGTGGATGCGGGTGAGACTTCACCTATTATACCATGCCATGTTTAAGAGGGAATAGAGAATATTATGTTGACAATAAAGAGTACTAAAATGTTTTACAGTAATTATAAATCATACATAGATCATCTTTGATGAAATTTATCATTTGAGGTGGATTATCATGTTTTCTTGAGAATCTCTCCTAGGTTAGGGATTCATTATTTTGGTAAAAAATGAATGTTTTCTCCTATGCACCTTTTCATTTTTTAGATTATTGATCTATTAAGTGATCTTAGTTATAGGTTATCATTACAATAGTGATTCATTTATATTCATAACATGTTTATAGTATCTCAATTGAAGAAGAACCAGGCTAACCATGGACATGTGATTTGATGGGACCATGTTGATCTTGAATTGGATTCTTGGATGATTCATGTGGTAACATATATTTTTATTAGGAATAGAGTTTCTTTTATGGGAAAATCATCAATTTAATTCATGTTTTTTGTTTTTATGGGTAGATTTAAGACGACATGGGAGCATAAAAATGAGATGTTGGAACAATTGCCACAATACTTCTAGAAAAACAACGGTTTTATAATTTCCATTAAAAAAATACCAATGGTTGGGAGAATGAAAAAACCGGCACATTTTTAGGAAATTTATTATTGTTTTATGTATTTTTAACTTAAATAATCCTTCGGTTTATTTTTTTGAATTATTATGGGTTTTTAAGGGTTTTAGGAGGGATTTTCCCCATTTTTCTAGGAAATTCCATGAATAATGAGGCTATGATATAGGCATTTAGTGGATATAGAGGGGAGGTATTAACAATGGAAAAGATCATAGACTGGGGATTTTGAAGAAACAACCTTTCTAGGTAGGTCTATGCCATAGATAATGTATGTTTTGTATCCTGGTGATGCATTTTTCAATTGAGTAGGCATTCATATTATGATAGTTGGGTGTTGTGACTTGGAAGGGATAGTAGTTTTATAGTCCCTAAAATGGAAATTTCAATCGTTCATCCATTTTTAACCCCTAGATTGTAATTTTTTTTCTGTGACATAATATTTTAGCTGCACAATTATGAATAACACTACATCGTAGCCCCCTTTTCTTGAAAAATTGTATCTATGATGTAGTTTGTATTAAGGTTCTTAGAGATTTTTAGAAGGAAGGTTATTCAATGGTATTGAGGGACTATAAAATGTTCTATGGTGGTTTAACTATTTTGATGTAGGCTACACTTTGGTTTTGTGTTTCCCATCCAAAACAATTTTATATTTTAATTGGTATCAAATTCCTAAAACCCTCATTAGTCATCTAAACTTATAGGGTCTCAAACTCCTCTCCCTACCAAGTATTCTAAGATAATTAACTATGATATATATATATGACTTTTATACAAAAAAAATGTGTGTTGGGGATAAATAATAATCAATGAGTCCTTGTTCAATTGTGTTTTAAATTTTTATTCTGAGATAATATCTTCTATTTTATATCGATACCATAAATTCTATTAGTTATGGATATATATATATAAATATATATTAACATGAATCAGGATGTGATCTTATTGTATCTAGTGAAGGGAAGGTTTTTATATATTGGATCTATAATTTCTAACATTCATTCTTCTTTTTATCCATTTATTACTTGTTTAGTGACTTCTTTACCATCTCTATTATTATAGAACATGAATGATTAATTTTATTAAATGGATTGCATGGATTTTCTATGGTCTCATTGGGTGATACAATAAAGAAAAATATTTTGGGTATTGTTTTGGAAATAGGTAAACATTTTATAGCTTTTGTTAAAACCCACTTTTATTATGATTGTAAAATTTTGAAATGGTTTGGATGGAACCATAATATTAGAGGATCTTTTTTCAGAGGAATTTTATTTTTTGGAAAATATTTTTTCCTGAAATTTGGAATATTACGTTGTCATGTGTTCAAAGGGATAAATAAGGTCAGAAGTTCCTCTATCTAGGTTAGATAGATTATAGTCATGGAGTTCCTTTATTAATGGTAGCACAAAGATTGAGTGTATGAATGTTTAGATGTGGATTGGTGTCTATGTGTGTGAGAGAAATGGGAAAGGTGATGTCAAACATTAATGGATGGAAATGGTCTTTTTTCATATGGTTTTCAATTGTGGTTTTATAAAAATTGATTAAATATTGTTTAACTATTTCATATAAATGTAATAATCAGTTCTTGTACTAATGTAGTGTGATGGGATGATTTTGGATAATTCTTACTTAATTTTTTTCTAACCCATTATTGGGTACATTATTATAAATAAAAATGTTATATACTAATATACAATGAAGGGAGATTTTTATTATTTATTGAGTGATGCATCTCAATATTATAGGCATGACAGGTGGAGTTAAAGGTTGGATCTAATCGAGTAGTACATGGGGTCATGTCACATGGATTTCTTTGGTTATTTTTGTCCTTTTGGTATATTTCATTTTATTTTCCATGTTTCATTGTCACTATAATATTATTATTCTATTTATTTTACCTTTGGGTGTATTACATATTAAGGAATAATGTACTAGTTTGGATGTTTCACTATTGGAAAAAGATGATTTACCAACAGTTCTGAATCGTTGGGAAAGGCCACAGAACCGTTGGTATTCCTTAAACCAACGGTTCAGTGAACCGTTGGTATTTAAGACATTGGGGTAGCTTTTCTCAATGGTTTACATAGAACCGTTGGGATAGGTTAGAAAAATAAGCATATCCTAATGGTTTTGGGAACCATTGGGAAATGTTTTTCCCAACGGTTTCCCATAAACCTTTGGGAAAACAAACATTTTCTCATGGTTACCAATGGTTTCTAAAACTATTGGGAATGTAAAAACATTCTATGAACCCGATTACAATGGTTTGAAACCGTTGGCATAGGCTATGCTGTGAAAATTGCACAATAGCCTGCAATTTTCATAGCACTGGCAGGGTGTCCATCCATTCACCCATCCATTGAGGTAATTCTCTGATATCCTCTCTGATTAATGTACCTGCAATAACCAACTAACAAATACATATAGAGAAAAAATTCATAAAAATTTAATATATAATGCATTTGGAACTATACACATCTAGAATTAAACCTGAATTCATAACTTAATTATAAACATATATAATTCATTTAAGCATATGCATTTAAATGTGTTTTTTCTAGAAATGATGTCCATTTTAAACAGAATACAAACACTTGTTATGATACCAGCCACACTGTTCCCCAGATTGAGGCGAGGATGAAGCATACACGTCACAAATGACCCATGGATCATTGTCATAAATTATAAACATATTCTAGAATTTTTTGGTTAGTTTTCCGTATGTCATTTATTGTCCCTTAAAATGATGTTCATTTAAAAAATGAGACGCTTTGAGTGGTTCCGACCAAACCATGACTCAGAATAAGGCAGGGATGACTCGTAACGTCACATATGATGCATTGATCATTGAGATAAAGTTGCAACACATTATGAATGTGTTTGATCAGTTTTCTGTATGCCAGCAGGTTTTTATTAAAATGTTGTCAATTTGAAATAAATGTGACACTTTGAGAGGTTATGGACACATAGGGCCTCATATTGAGTCGCGTGTGACTCATACACGTCACAGATGACCCATGGATCATCGTGATAAATTATCAACAAAATCTGAACTCATTTGGTCAGTTTTCCGTTTTTCAGTTCTACTGTTCACTTAAAATGTTATCCATTTCAAATAAAAGTGAGACACTTCGAGTGGTGATAGCCACTCCACTCATCGTATTGAGGCGGGGATGACTTGTACAGGTCACATATGACCCATGGATCATTTTCCTAATGTTTCAACAGAATCTGAATGTGTTAGGTCAGTTTTTCGTATGTCAGTTTTTGTTTTCACATAAAATTATGTCTTTTTGAAACAAAAAAGAGACACTTTGAGTGGTGCCGGCCACACCATGCCTCGGATTGAGGCGGGGTTGACACGTACATGGCACACATGACCCATGGATCGTTGTCCTAATGTTTCAACAGAATACAAATTCATTTGGTCAGATTTCCATATGTCAGTTTTTGATTTCACTTAAAATCTTGTCCATTTTAAACAAAAGAGAGACACATTGAGGGGTTCCCACAACACTTCAACTAGGATTGAGGTGATGTTGACTCGTCCAATTCATATATGACCCATGGATCGTTTTTCTAATGAATCAACATAATCTGAATCTGTTTGGTCGGTTTTCCTTATGTACTTAAAATGTTGTCTATTTTAAATAAGAGAGAGACACTTAAAGTGATACCGACCACACTGTGACTCAAATTGAGGCGTAGTTGACTCGTACATGTCATATATGACCCATGGATCGTTTTCCTAAAGATTCAATAGAATCAGAATGCGTTTGGTCTGTTTACCATATGTTAGTTGATGTTTTCAATTAAAATGATGTCCATTTTAAACTATAGAGAGACACTTTGACTGGTGCTGACCACTCCGTGACATAGATTGAGGATAGGTTGACATGTACATGTCACATATGACCCATTTATCATTTTCCTAATGTTTAAACGGAATCCTAATGTGTTTGGTTGTTTTTCTGTATGTCAATTGTTGTTTTCACTTAAAATGTTGTCCATTTTAAATAAACCTGAGACACATTGAGTGGTGCCGGCCACACTGGGCCTCAGATTGAGGCGGGGTTGACTCTTACTCATTACAAATGACTCATTAGACATTGTACTAAAGTATAAATAGAATCTGAATGTGTTTGGTTAGTATTCCGAAGGTCAGTTGTTGTTTTCACTAAAAATGTTGTTCATTTTAAACGATAGAGAGAAATTTCAAGTGTTTTTGGCCACACCGCACATCGGATTGAGGATGGTTTAATTGTAAAAGTCACATATGACTCATGGATCGTTTCCCTAATGTTTCAATGTAATCCTAATGCATTTGGTCCGTTTTCCGTATGTCAGTTGTTGTTTTCACTTAAAATGATGTCTTTTTGAAACAAAATGCAGACACTTTTAGTGGTGCTGGCCACATTGGGTCCTGGATTGAGGCAAGGTTGACTCGTAAAGGTAACATATGACTCATGGATAGTTTTCCTAAAAAAACAACACATTCCGAATGTGATTGGTCAGTTTTCCATATGTCAGTTTTTGTTTTCACATAAAATTAAGTCTATTTTAAACAATATAGAGACACTTTGAGTGGTGTCGTCCCCACCGTTCCTCAGATTGAGGCAGGGTTGACACGCACACATCACATATGACCAATGGATAGTTGTTCTAAAGTATCAACACAATAAGAATTCGTTTTTTCAGTTTTCTGTATGTACTTAAAATGTTGTTCATTTTAAACATACGAGACACTTTGGGTGGTTCCGGCCAAACTGCCAGTTGGATTGAGGCGTGGTTGACTCGTACACGTCACATATGACCCATGGACTGTTTTCCTAAAGTTTCAACAGAATTAGAATGTGTTTGGTCGGCATTCCGTATGTCAGTTGTTGTTTTCACTTAACATGAAGTCCATTTTAAACTAAAGAGAGACACTTTGAGTGGTGCTGACCACACCACATCTTGGATTGAGACAAGGTTGACTCGTACACATCACATATGACTCATGCATAATTTTCATAAAGAAAAAACACATTCCAAATGTGTTTGGATGGTTTTCCGTTTGTCAATTTTTGTTTTCACTTAAAATGATGTCCATTTAAAAAAATACACTTTGAGTAGTTCCAAATAAACCATGCCTCATATTGAGGTGGGGTTGACTTGTAAATGTCACATATGACCCATGGATCGGTGTTGTAAATTATCAACACAATCTGAATGTGTTTGGTTGGTTTTCTGTATGCTAGTTGGTATTTTCACTTAAAATGTTGTTCATTTCAAATAATCAAGAGACATTTTGAGAGGTTCCGGCAACACCAGGCCTCAGATTGAGGCGGGGTTGACTCGGACACATCAAAAATGACTCATGGAACGTTTTAGAAACGCTTCAACTGAATCTGAATGCGTTGGTCAGTTTTCCATATGTCAATTGTTGTTTTCACTTAACATGAAGTCCATTTTAAACTAAAGAGAGACACTTTGAGTGGTTCCGGACACACCACGTCTTGTATTGATATAGGGTTGACTCATACACCTCACATATGACTCATTCATCGTTTTCCTAAAGCATAAACACATTACTAATGGATTTGGTTGGATTTCCATAGGTCAATTGTTGTTTTCACTTAAAATGATGACCATTTTAAAGAAAAGAAAGACACTTTAAGTGGTGCTGGAAACACCATGCCTCAGATTGGGGAAGGGTGACTCCTATACATCACATATGACCCATGGATCTTTTTTCGAAAGTATCAACACAATCCTAAAGTGTTTTGTTAGTTTTCCATATGCTAGTTGTTATTTTCACTTAAAATGTTGTCCATTTGAAATAAACCTAATAATCGTTGAGTGGTGCCGGCCACAACGGGCCTCGGATTGAGGTGGGGTTGACTCATACACGTCACAAATGACTCATGGAACATTTTCCTATAGTTTCAACTGAATATTAATGTGTTTGGTTAGTTTTTCGTATGTTAGTTGTCATTTCCACTTAAAATGTTGTCCATTTTAAACTATAGAGAGACTGTTCAAGTGGTGTCATCCACACCACACCTCGTATCGAGGCTGGGTTGACCCTTACACATCAAATATGATTCATGGATTGTTTCCCTAATGTTTCAATGGAATATGAATGTGTTTGGTTGGTTTTCCGTATGTCAGTTGTTGTTTTCACTTAAAACGATGCCCTTTTGAAACAAAAGAGAGACACCTTTAGTGGTTCCGGCCACACCGAGTCTTGTATTGAGGTAGGGTTGACTCATAAACATAAAATATGACTCATGGATCTTTTTCCTAATGAAACAACACATTCCAAATGTGTTTGGTCGGTTTTCTATATGCTAGTTGTTGTTTTCACATAAAATTAAGTCCATTTTAAACAAAAGAGAGACACTTTGAGTGGTGTCGGCCACACCATGCCTCATATTGAGGAGGATTTGACTCATACAAATCAAATATGACCCATGTATCGTTGTGCTAACGTATCAACACAATTAGAATCCTTTTGGTTAGGTTTCTGTATGTACTTAAAATGTTGTTCATTTTAAACATAAGAGACACATTGGGTGGTTCCGGCCACACTACGAGTCGGATTGAGGCACAATTGACTTGTACACATCACATATGACCCATTGATAATTTTACTAAACTTTCAACCGAATAAGAACACGTTTGGTTGGTTTTTTGTATGTCAGTTGTTGTTTTCACTTAACATGAAGTCCATTTTAAACTAAAGAGAGACACTTTGAGTGGTGTCGGCCACACTGCATCTTGTATTGAGACGGGGTTGACTTGTACATGCCACATATGACTCATTAATCATTTTCCTAAACCATCAAGACATTCCAAATGCATTTGGTCAGTGTTCCGTATTTCAGTTGTTGTTTTCACATAAAATGATGTCCATTTTAAAGAAAATAGAAAGACACTTTCAGTGGTTCCGGAATCACCGGGCCTCAGATTATGGTGGAGTTGACTCGTACACATCACATATGACCCATGGATTTTTGATCTAAAGTATCAACACAATCCGAATGTGTTTGGTTGGTTTTCCATATGCTAGTTATTATTTTCACTTAAAATGTTGTCCATTTCAAATAAACCTGAGACACATTGAGTGGTTCCAGCCACACCGGGCCTCAGATTGAGGCGGGGTTGACCCATACACATCAAAAAAAATCATGGAAAATTTTCCTAACGTTTCAACTGAATATGAATGCATTTGGTCAGTTTTCCATATGTCAGTTGTTGTTTTCACTTAAAATGTTGTCAATTTTATACTATAGAGAGACAATTCAAGTGGTGTTTGCCACACCGAGCCTTGGATTGAGGTTGGGATGACTTGTACACAGCACATATGACTCATGGATCGTTTCCCTAAAGTTTCAACATAATCTGAATGAGTTGTTCTGTTTTTCATATGTCAGTTGTTGTTTTCACTTAAAATGATGTCCTTTTGAAACAATAGAAAGACACTTTAAGTGGTGTCGTCCACACCGGGTATAGGAGCATTGGGAAAACCCAGATTTCCAGTAGTGGATTTGTTACACCCCGAGATTTTATGAAAAATATTATTTTAATTTCATTTATGTCCTATGTTGTACGTTACACCAAAATTAGCTTGTGATATATTCAACACCGTATTAGCTTATATTATACGCAAACACTATTCTTGGCTCGCGTTACACGCAATCACAACCTCGCTCGATAGCGTGTGTAGTACGCAATACTTGGTTTCACTAAAAACGACATATTGTTATAATATTATTATGGACTAACCGTTATGAATAGTATTAACTAAAATTTAAATTTTATAACAATATTATTCATCATACAAATTTTTTAAAAGATGGTATGTGAACAAAATAAAATTTTCAGGTAAAATAAGTATTTTTCAAAAAATTTAATTTTTCTGCCTTTTGATGGCGCACTCACATTAAATATGGTTTCTGAAATGTTTATAATTTCAATTTTACAAAACCAAATTCTTCTTTGGAATTGGTATATAAAAATTTACATTGGAAAAATTTTTCACATTATTCTGATAACTTTCATATTCTAATGAATAGTAGAAACATGATATATTTAAATTATATTCAACTTTTTTCATCACAATAATTTATATGGTTAAATTATAATATTTAATTATTTTAAATTATAAATAGAATATATTTTTACCAGTTAATTTAATTTATGTCATTACCATTAATTTTACATTGAATTCTTAGGTAAAAACTTTTCAATCTTTGGAAATGTTTTAATTTTTAAAACTTATTTTCTTAACAACATGATTAATTTTAAAATAATTAATGAAACTTATGTGTTTTGAATTTTGAAAAATGGATTCCATATATGAATTCAGTGGGTCAAAATTATTTTAATAGCTTAATTTTATTTTTTATATTATGAATTGTAACTACAATAATTTTTATTTACTGCAGTTAAAGGTAAATTGGGTAATTAAGTGTAAAAATAAGATTATAAAATTACCCTAACACCTGAAAAAACTCAATTGGATGACTAAAAGTCAACAAATATCACCTAAGGGTTAGAATAGATTAATTTTATGGACTTTTGACCATGAAAATAATTTAATTATTATTAAAACCACAGAAAGTGACAACATTTCACTCTCTTAAATCTTATAAGTATAATAATTTTAATTTAGTGATAAACTTCTTGAAACGTCAAAAATTAATAGTATCCAGAAATATAATAAAATTATCTACATCATGTGAATTTATTTATAATTTTTATGTATTATATAAATATTATTAAAGGTGACACAATAGGGATGTTGAAATTATATTATTGATTGAAATATCAATAAAATGGTTTTAAAAATGTTGAAATAAATATTATATGAACTATTTAATGTTCTACAATAACATTATAGATAAATATAACATGTTATAAATCTATTAATCCTTTTATTTCGAACATATCTTCTGTGTGGATTTTATTTAAATTCAAATAAATAAATAGTGTCAAAATTGACACTATTGTAATTTTATAAAAATAACATAATATAAAAATTTTCATAAATCACAAAAATATTTAAAAATTATAAATTAAAATTTATATTGTCTTCAATGTCATAAATTATCCAATTATGGACAATTTACAACACATAAGTAATTATTTATAACAATTTAAAATTTAGAATCTTATTACCAAATATAAAATAAAATAGATTAAATAAGGAAAAATCAAGTTGATAATGTTTAAAATAAATTCACAATATGTATAAATTTTATTGTTTTATGATATTACAGCCCTATATTATATAATCATAGAATATGAGTCATTTTTGGGAGTTTTTAAGTGGGGTTTGATTTATTGTAAATTAATATTTTTGAGGTTTCCAAAGGTGCCCCTCTCCAACCTTATAAAAGGGAAGCTCCTCCCTCTTTTCCTTACAGAATTTTGGGCTTTCAATCTCAGAGAACCCCTGACCATTTACGTTATCAACTTTACTAGAAACATTATAGAGGTTATGGTCTCCTCAAAAGACCACCTCTAGTGCCTTAAGACGAAACTTAAAAGAGATGCGTCGAAGAAGAGGTAATCCTTTCTACCGATTCTTTCAAGATTTATTTCTTCTTGAAATTATTCTTCATTAGTTGTTTCATTATAAAGTAATAACATCAGTATCACTAATATACGGATATATTATTATAAATATGAAACAACCCCATTTCACCTTCTATCCATCCTACGGAAAACAAAATCATTGCGCGTGTGTACGTTTGGAATACCTTCGCCATGCCGTGGTGTAATCTGTTTTTCCACCACCACCTTACGTGGATAGGTATAATGGTGTAAAGAATAACATTATATGGTTATTATAGCATCATAATGTTTCTGAGATATTATATCATCCACTCCAATTCCATTCAATAATTATGGGAACAATATCATCACTCGTGGGTACGTACGGATTACCGTCTCCACGACGCGATGAGATTCATTCTCCATGTTAGCCATTCAAGAATGATTATAATGTATATATAATGAATAATAAAGAGATATATGACATAATCAAGCTATTCTATTTATATATATATATATATATGTCATCTACTTACATCCATTCAAGTTAATAAGGAAAGGAAAATAGCGTTCATGCGTACGTACGACCTACCGTCTCCATGAACGGTGTATTTCATTTCATTCATTTATCTATTTATATATATACTGAATATATATGATATATATATCACTATTTACATTCTAGATTTATGTAAATAATGATATAATTAATAATAATATCAAGAACACCAAGTCCAAACACGTACGATCAATAAAACAATTTTAACCAAAACACAGCTTTAACATGGAATTTAAAAAATAACGGGTAATATAATGTCATAAGTGAAACATATATGATATAATTACAATTAATATGATTCTGTAATAAGTAAATTATTTATTTAAATCATTATATAAGAGTTTTAGATACGTACAAAGCATATCGGACCTGAGGTAAGGGATAACTTTTCCAATATCATTTTAATCCAAGATTGTTTATTCGTAAGTATTTACTGGGGAAATATTTATCATCCATGTCCCTATTTTCTAAAAATGGTTTCATGTATTTTTAAAGTATTTTTTACCCATTTTTGACTTTTACTACAAGGTATTTAATGAATCTTTCTTTTGTTTACCATACAAGGCACTTTTTGACTTTTCCGGAAAAAGTATGAGAAGAATTATTTTTATCTTAACAGCCTGAACTGATTTTTACGGTTTCGTAATGCCTAATTATCATAGAGATTAATTCACAAGATTTCATGATTATTTTCAACAAAAATCCTTTTCTTTTAAAATTACATGGAATTTTGTGAACTGAAAATGATTTTGAAAAGAAAGGATATTTTCATCAAGAATTCATTGCATGTGTTTTGTCACAACTATTTTCCATCTAAGATGACATTATTTAGTATGATTATGTTTCAATTATAATGTCTCAATTATTTACATGTTTTTATTCATTTTATGATGAAATGATATACATTTTTTATATGTATTACGTTAAGATGGGATGAAGTTTATGAAACCCATTTTATGCTTTGGGTTATGATGAATGATTTATGTTTATTTTGTGGAACAAGTAAACATTATTTAATTTTGAGATGGGTGGGACATATATCTCCCTCCAATGCATTTGGTAAAGATTTATATCTCAAGAGATAGACATGGCTGTAATGGAATGTGAATCCAGTTCAGTGATACAAGACTGGAACGAGGAGTGATCTCGATTAAGAAAGGGACTTTTCCCACTAAGATGGTCTTGGAAGTAATGCCTTGACTAATATGGAAATCATAACATGTGATTAATGGTTTCCAAAATTACATGTCTTATTCCTATGATATTTTATCATGATTAATGTTTCTTTATGATCTATGCCTTACGTACTTCCATGTTTTATGTGATTGC
The DNA here is from genome assembly GCA_963277665.1 of Viscum album. Lineage (NCBI taxonomy): Eukaryota > Viridiplantae > Streptophyta > Magnoliopsida > Santalales > Viscaceae > Viscum > Viscum album. The sequence continues at coordinate 992,899,444 of OY728125.1, forward strand.
TTAAGATTTTGATGTTTAAACATTTTGTTCATGTTTTTTTGTTCAAATGTATATGATTTGTTTTATTTTCTCCATGATTACCCTCACAGAGCATTTAAGCTCACCCTTTATATGTTTTCGTTTCCCAATGATTTAAATAATGGTTTTAGGTATGATAAAAAAAGAGGAAGTTCTTTATGGGAGATGTTGAAGATCTTTCACCACAATTAGATGATTATATTATGAGTTTCCAAAGACACTAAACTATTATGGTCCTTGTGTGTTTGTTTTTATTATGTATTAAGTATTCTTCAAAAGTAATGTAATGTCTATGTATGTCATGTATGGGTATCTATAGTTGGTATTATAGGAAAGGTTTCGTTAACCTTTGGAAACTATGATGCGAAAACTTTAGTGAAATCCCAAGAGATATTTCTATGGTATGTCTAGGGATGTCCTTAAGGTTAAGTATACGTATAGGTTAGAGTCCGATAATTATGTTTAAAATCATTAATAACCTATGGTGAACCTAAGGTGTCATGGATAAAATAATTTTTGATAAGTTAGAAATCCCATAAGTGACTTTTTATGATTATGTGGTTCCTTGTTATTTTAACTGTTTCTTAAACTATGGTTTATGGTCTTAGTCAATGGATGTAATGAGAAGGAATTTAGTTTACATTGATTCCAATGGAATAATTGGTGACTATGATCAACTGAATTATTTAACTCTTGGAGAGAAAGATATTGTGATTATGCCGAGTCAGTCATCTCGATATATTATTAACAAGGTGAACTTTAGTAGTATTCCTAAGTCATCAAATTAGACGAAGATGGAATTTTATGCATGTTCGCATGGTGAGGAGCATAGAGAAAGGAAGATTGAGATTTCTAAATAAGGGAAGAAGAACCTTGAGGAATACATCAAATGGAGGGGAATATGTTATCTATGTGGAGAAAAGGTTCATAGAGTGACATACTATTATGGAGTCCAATCTATTATCTGCGGAGAACATGGGCATTACCCAACTCAATGCCCTGACCTAAGAATTTACTTCTAAATCAAGGAAGGACCTATTACATGCCAATAATTTAAGAGGATGGAATGAAGGGATTATGGATTCAAATTCAATAAAAATGTTGTTGAGGTACTTTTATAGTATATTGAAATATCTGTGTATTGGTCCATTGTGGTTGTCTATAAGAATATGGTACCGGTAACCATGAAAAGTGATACAAATATTTTGGAAAACAGATGATATGCTCATAATGAAGGGATAAGAAGAAAATAAATTGTTTGATTCTATTCATGATCTCATGATTTATATAAGGACAAAGTGATATCATGGTTTGAGTATATATATTTTTTGGGATTTTGGTATGTGGAAATAGTTAACTTTTGAGAGTACTCATGTTTTCACTAAGGTTCAATGATAATTCATGTTTCAAAAGAATACATGATTATGGTATTCACATGTTTGGAATGTGACCAACAAGATATATCTTATTTTATATGGGGGATAAATGATGGCATTCATGTGCTTGTTATGTATCATTTCATGTAATAATTTTCATTATTCTATGAGATTGGCCACATGTATTTTGGATATGCCTAAAGATTGGAATGGACTATGTTGGAAATCAGATAGTATTGTTTATAGATAGAAATTGTTTTCCATTTTATTTCTAGAATGTTATAATAGTGTTGTTTTAGAAAAACCGACAACCTGCAGGATGGGCGACAACCCGTCGCGTCAGACAAGGTTGCGGGAATCGAACCCACAACCGAAGTGCGACATGCCTTTATTTCCTAGAACTGGCCTACAAGAAGTCCCTGGTTAGTAGAAATTAGTTTTAATTTATTATGTGGCATGATGTATTAGGTATAAGTCCATTTTAGGAACCATATACGATTAATCTCATTATGGATGGACTTATATATATTTAATAACTTTTACTAACCTTTCATTTGAGATAGATGGAATGACATATCATTCACTCGCATGATCTGCTAACACTTCACAAATGAAAAATTGAACTTTATTTCATTCAGAGATGAAGTGAAAATTGTTCAAGGAACAATGAATGGTGAGATTGTACCAAAATCAAGAAATTATTTCTTCTATTTACAATTTTTCAACTTTAGGGAAATGATCTTTAAAACCAAAAATGTTGTCCTAATGTCCTCATATCTGATTAATCAGATGGTCCCTTAGATCATAAAAAATTTATGGATTTGTGATTGTTGGATTTTTCATAGCCATGTTCTCTACCACTCTCCATCAGAACTTGATGGTTATATCTATCTTCCATATCTATATTTTCACCTATGTTCTTCTAGGTGGAAACCCAGTGATTAGTTAATTTGGGTAACCCTTACGTTTTATAATTTAGTTTTTAAAGTTTTGTTTTGGTATTCGTTTTTACGATGTTGGTTTATATTAAAGAATTTTTCAAGTAGTAAACCATTTATAACTCCGATGAATTTCGATGGCGAAATTCATTTTAAGGGGGGTAGAATGTAACACCCTGAGATTTTTTGAAAAATATTCTTTTAATTTCATTGATGTCTTGTGTTGTATGTTACACAAGAATTATCTTTTGATATACACAACACCTTATTATCTTATATTATACGCAAACACTATTCTTGGTTTGCGTTACACATAATCGTAACCTTCCTCGATAGTGTGTGTAGTGCGCAATACTGGGTTTCACTAAAAAATGATATATTGTTATAATATTATTACGGACTAGCTGTTATGAATATTATTAACTACATTTTAAATTTTATAACATTATTATTCATCATACACATTTTTTAAAACATTGTATGTGAACAAAATAAATTTTTCGGGTAAAATAAGTATTTTTCAAAAAATGCAGTTTTGAAACTTTTTGATGGAGAACCCACATTACATCTTGTTTTTGACATGTTTATAAGTTAAATATGAAAAAATAAAATTTTTCTTTGGAATCAGAATATAAAAATTTACTTTGGATAAATTTTTCATTTTATTCTGATAACTTTCATATTTTAATAAATAGTAAGAACACGCTATATTTTAATTAAAAAACATTTTTCATCACAATAATTTATATGGTTAAATTATAATATCGAATTATTTTAAAGTATAAATACAATATATTTTTACCATTTAATATAATTTATGTCATTACAATAAATTTTACATTGAATTCTTAGGTAAAAACATTTCAATCTTTGGCAATGTTTTAACTTTTAAAACCCATTTTCTTAACAACAGGATTAATTATAAATTAATTACTGCAACTTCTATGTTTTGAATTTTAAAAAATGGATTCCATATTTGAATTCAGTGGGTCAAAATTATGTTCATAGGTTAATTTTATTTTTTTTATATTATGAATAGTAACTGTGGTAATTTTTATTTAATGTAGTTAAAGGTAAATCAGGTAATTCAGGGTAAAAATAAGATTATAAAATTACCCTAACACCTGTCAAAATTCTATTGTATGAGTAAAAGTCGACCCATATCACCAAATGGTTAGAATATATTAATTCTATGTACTTTTGACCATGCAAATAATTTAATTATTATTAAAACCAAAAAAAGTGACAACATGTCAGTCTCTTAAATATTATAAGTATAATAATTTTAATTTAGTGATAAATTTCATGAAACTTAGAACATGAAGAGTCTCCAGATATATAATAAAAATATATAAATCATGTAAATTTATTTGTTACTTTTAGAGATTAAATAGTTATCATTAATGGTGACACAGTAGTGATGTTTAAATTATTAAATTGATTGAAATATCAAATAAATGGTTTTAAATATATTAAAATAAATATTATATGAACTATTTTATGTGATCCTCTAATTTTATAGACAAATATGACATGTTTTTAATCTATTAAAGCTTTTAGTTCAAACATATCTCTTGTTTGTATTTTATTTAAATACAAATAAATGAATAGTGTCGAAATTGACACTATTGTTATTTTATTAAAATAATATAATATAAAATTGTTTAAAAATCAAAAAAATATTTAAAAATTATAAATTAAAATTTATATTGTCCAAAATGTCATAAATTATCCAAATATAGACAATTCACAACACATATGTAATTATTTATAAAAATTTAAAATTTAGAATATTATTACAACAAATAAAATTAAATAGATTAAATAAGGATAAATCAAGTTGATAATGTTTAAAATGAATCCACAATATGTCTAAATTTTATTGGTTGATGATATTGCAACCCTATAGCATATAATATTCGAATATGAGTCATTTTTTGATGTTTTTATGTGGGTTTTGATTTATTATAAATTAATATATTTGAGGTTTCCAAAGGTGCCCCTCTTCACCCTTATAAAAGGGCACCTCCCCCCTCTTCTATTTACACAATATTGAGCTTGCATGCTAGGAACACCCCTACCCATTTCCCTTATCAACTTCTTTAGAAACATTATAGAGGTTCTAGGCTCCTCAAAAAATTGAACTCTAGTGCCTTAAGAGGAAACCTAAAAGAAGTGTTTCAAAGAAGAGGTAATCTCTTCTACCAATTCTTTCAAGTTTTCTTTCTTCTTGAACTTCTTATTATTTCGTTTTTTCATTATAACATAATAACATCAGTATCACTAATATAATGATATGTTATTATAAATATGAAACAATCCCATTTCACTTTCTATCCATCCTACGGAAAACAAAATCATCGCGCGTGCGTACGTACAGAATACTATCCACGCCGTGGTGTAATCTTTTTTTCCACCACCACCTTACTTGGATGTGTATAATGGTGTAATGAATAACTATATATGGTTATTATAACATCATAAGTATTATGAGATATTATATCATCTACTCCAATTCCGTTCAATAATTATGGGAATGATATCATCGCTCGTGCGTACGTACAGATTACCGTCTCCACGACACGATGAGATTCATTCTCCATGTTAACCATTCAAAAATGATTATAATTTATATATAATGAATAATAATAAATTAGATGATATAATTAAGCTATTGTATATATATATATATGTGTGTGTGTGTGTGTGTCATCTACTTTCTTCCATTAGAGTCAATAAGGAAAGGAAAACAACGTTCATGCGTACGTACGGCCTACCGTCTCCATGAACGATATATTTCATTTCATTCATCTATCTATTATATATATATATATATATAATATATATAATATATAAATCATGATTTACATTCTGGGTGTAATTAAATCATGATATAAGTAATAATAATATCAAGAACAACAAGTCCAAACACGTATGATAAATAAAATGATTTTTCCCAAAACGCTGCTTTAACATGGAATTTACAGAAGAACGTGTAATATAAAGTCTTAAGTGAACCATATATGATATAATAACAATGAATAGGATTATATAATAAGTAAATGAAATTATTTAAATCATTATATAGGAGGTTAGGATACGTATGAAGCATATTGAACCTCAAGTAAGGGATACCTTTTCCAATCTCATTTTTATCCGAGATTGTTTATTCGTAAGTATTTGCTGGGGCTATATTTATCATCCATATACCTATTTTATAAAAATGGTTTCATGTATGTTTAAAGTCCTTTTTACCCATTTTTTATTTTTACTACAAGGTATGTAAGGAATCATTCTTTTTTTACCAAGCGAGGTACGTTTTTTACATTTCCGGGAAAAGTATGGGAAGAATGTTTTTTTATCTTATACGGCCTGAACTGATTTTTACGGTTTCATAATGCCTAATTTTCATAAAGCTTCCTTTAAAAGATTGCATGATTATTTTCAACAAAATTCCTTTTCTTTTAAAATTACATGTAATTTTTTTAAAATAAAATCATTTTGAAAAGATGGGATATTTCCCTCAATAATTCATTTCAAGTGTTTTGTTAAAACTATTTTCCATCTAAGATGTCATTATTTAGTATGATTATGATTCAAGTATAATGTCTTAATTATTTAAATGGTTTAATTCTTATTATGATGAAATTATATCCATTTTTTTATATGGATTACGTTAAGATGGGATGATGTTTATGAAACCCAGTTTTTTCTTCAGGTTATGGTGAATTATTTATGTTTATTTTGTGGCACAAGTAAGAATGATTTCATGATGAGATGTGTGGGTCCTATATCTCCCTCAAATTCATTAGGTAAGGATTTATATCTCATGAGATAGACATGGGTGGAATGGAAATTTAATCTGATTCAGTGATAGAGGACTAGAACGAAGTGTGAACTCGATTCAGAAAGGGACTTTGTCCACTAAGATGGTCTTGACAGTAATGCCTTGGCTTCTATGGAAATCATAACATGTGATTAATGGTTTCCACAATTAAATGTCCTATTCCTATGCTATTTTATCATGATTAATGTTTCTTTATGATATATGCCTTACGTACTACCATGTTTTATGTCATTTCTCAATATTCTGATGTTTAAACATCATGTTCATGTTTTTTTGTTCAAATATATATGATTTGTTTTATTTTCTCCATGCATACCCTTAAAGAGAATTTGAGCTCACCGTTTATATGTTTTTTTCCCATGATTTATAGAAAGGTATTAGGTAAGAGAAAAATGGGTGAAGATCTTTATGGGAGATGTTGAAGATCTTTCGCCACGATTAGATGATTTTATACCAAGTTTCCAAAGACACAAAACTATTACGGTCCTTGAGTGTTTTTTTGTTATGTATTAAGTATTATACAAAAGTAATTTAATTTCCATGTACGTCAAGTATAGGTCTCTATAGGATTCTACTCAATGAAGTATGAGTCCACTAGTGAATCATAAATCTAGATGTTCCCCTATAACTATCTAAGTCACCATGACTAGTTAAAAGAGGTGAGTAAGATAATGACGTTATGAGTATCACAATGAGTACCCTTATCAATATTAATCATATTATTCAGACCTCAAATCATATCTAAATCTCACCCCAATATCCATCGATGTGAAAAATCCCATTTTCAACCTCCATAAATTGTAATTACAATAATCGAGCATGTTACATTAATGAATTATTACAATTGAGGATCTTCATAAAGTTCCAACTGCATTGTAAAACATATTCAATTAAATTCAAAACCCCTTATTTAATTCAATATTTAGAAAGGTTATATATACCAACTTCCATCCAAAAAAATAACGTGTAATTCTAAATAGGAATTTAAAAATCCTTTATTTCCAAACATCCCAAAGGCATTAAAGGATGTTTTACAATTGAAAATTCTCAATATTAATTAAAAACATCGGATTACAACCTATTTCCACATGAATAAATATCTAATTTAAAATTACCAAAGAAATATCATTTCAAAAAAATAAATCATTCCAAGAGGGTTCATTGTCATTTAATAAATTAAATCAATTGAAACTACTCAGAAAACATTAAATGGGTCAACACATTTCATGAAAATCAATTTATTTCAGTATTTGAATAAAAACTCAAGAAAAAGACTCAATTTCACCAATTAATTATTTAAATATTCTTTGAAAATAAATCTAAAGAGTCATGGAATTGAATAATTCATAAATACATGAAAGATGTAAAAATTATAGTCATCAAATTCATGACTTATTCAATTCAATGAGAATAGGATTAAATAATATTTTACAAGGAATTTCAAGGAAAATATTCATAGAAACATTGCTAAATATTAATAAGCACATATAAACAAATTTCCAAGTAACAATTCATTAAAAGATGTAGAAAAAGCATAAAAAAGCATACTTAGAAAATATGGAATCCAACCGTAATTAATTAGAGATGTTTTATCTTAGATGGTGGTTTATAGATTTAATTAATTAAATGGAATGGAATGGAGAAATTATAGGATACATCAAAACAGAAAAAAGATATACACATCAAAATCAAAACATAAAACTAAAATATTATATGTATAAAAATAAAAAAAAGGTAGGACATAAATATTTTATTTGTATACATGAAGAAATTACCTGATTAGAGATGAATGGGAAGGATTTTTAGAAGTTCAGATGGGGGAAGTCGAGAGAGGAGCGCTGCAGATTTAGGGTTTTGTCTCGCGAAAGTGGGAGAGGAGCGGCCTAATGTGTTTGTGGTAAAACATAACCAACGTATTTTAAAAACCATTGGTAAAGGGGTGTCCAACTCACCTTTTATCTAACTATTCGTGAAGGGTGGTTTGAATACCCCTTTACCAACGGTTCTAGTGAACTGTTGGTAAAGGGAGTCTTGGCCCTTCTTTACCAATGGTTTAAGCAAACCATTGGTAACGAAGCATGGGGAAATACTCCCATTCGAGTAGGGTTTTATGTAGTATTGTGTAGTTGTTTTATTTTTAAAGGAATAATAATCCCTCAATTATCTTGTAATACCTCGGAATTTTTTCCATATTTTGGTGTATTGGGGATGCCACATAAGGCTGGTAGGATATCTTCCAACCCTCAAGCTAATGCGTTTTGGTAGGAATTATAGTAACATAGAACCAAAATGGGATGTTACATATTATATTAATATTATTAAATAATTTACCATAAGAGTGTAATACTGAGTAAATAAAAATAATAGTTAATTAAAATTCATCTATTAATAGGATAAATAATTTTTATGATTTAATATTAAAAGATTTATTTTTATTTCTAAAATAATTTTTTAATGTGTTAATATATCAAATCAATTACTTTTAATTGATTATTATTATACTATATGTTATTATAATATATAAAATAATATATTAACATTATCAAAATTATAAATTTACCTGATGTAATACTAAAAATAATTAATTATTAAAAACACCATTTTTTAATACTAGTTGTTTTCATTTATATTTTGAATTTTCAATTAGAAGATAAATTTATAAATTTTACCATTTTAATTTAAAAAATTTCACATAATATTTAATTTCCACATATTATTATTACAATAAATATAATTTTTTTTATTTTTCTAAAATAATTTATTTTTTTGGTGAAAAGTTAAAAATAAATTTTTTACTAAAAACATATCCTTTATTAATATATCATGTTTTAAATATAGAATAACATATTATATAAAAAAATTGATCAATTTTTTTATTAATTATATAATATATATATATATATACTATTATGATTTTATAAAAAAATATGATTTTCAACTTAATAAAGGTTTACTTGTAAAAAATATATATTTAGAAATATGGTTTAATTAAATATTATTTTGGTAAAATAAGGTTCTGTATTTCTCTTAAATTCTGGTGAATTTTATTTATTTCATCATGAATTAATAAATTTTCTGATAATAAAATTAATTGATAATTTTATACAAGATATTAATTTTAATCATAAAAATAAATGTTCTATAAAAATGACTATTTATGTGTTACATGCACTATGGTTAAAATTATATTTTTTGCCCATAAATTTAATCAGATAAAATTGATTTCATATTTTCAATCATTAGTTACAAATTTTTTAAAATAATATAATTCATTTTCTTTCATTAAATTTAAATTACTTAGTTAAAAATTATTTACCATAGTAAAATATAAAATGGTAAAAGATATAATTCTAAGAGTATTGACCTTAAAAACATGTTTAAAAAAATATGTGATATTTAATATTCGAGGTATTATATATATAATCTCATTTACCACTCCATTATTGTTCATTTTTTGTCTACTTCACATGTGGAACATGTTCTCTTTTTATATAAATCTGAAATATTTAAAAAAATGGCATTCTCACCACTTATAAATGGATCCTCTTACTACCCCTTCCAGTCCACCAAAATAATTAGGTTTACTCATTAAGGTCTATATATTTTTATTCTTCTATAATACCCTTCAATTTTATTAATCCTCAGGTGATAATATATTATCGTAATATTTCAATCTCTGAGAAACCCTCCACGGAAAACCTAACTATTTATGTGTGATTACCTTTTCCCTAACTTCTTTTCATTTCATAATTTTTTTCCAAAATATAATTTTATAATCCCTATATAATTAAATCATCATCATTTTTCTACTAAATTTTGATTTGCTATGGTAATATAAAATATACACATTTCCCCTTTTCCATTAAGAAAAATGAAAACATTAATTGTGGGTTGTTTGGACTGACACCACAACGTAACGACAACATCTGTTTTTTAACCACATATTCTATTAATTTATTATTCAAGTGAGATTGATGAATAAATAATAAATACATAATATAAGAGTCAAATTATATTTCTCCCTCTTTCCCCCTCATTCTTCAAGAAATGAAAACATTAATTGTCTATTGTGTGAACTACCTCTTCCATGTATCACTTTTTTCGTGTATTCAATTTATTAATTACTAAACCATATTAAATTATTAATAACCAAATTAAAATTCGATAAATATTTTAATTATGTTTCTATGATTATAATATTATGTGAAATAATCCATTTTCATATTCTTAATCACCAATTAATTATGGTATATTCATGTTTGGGTCGGTAATGACCCGAACAGTTATAAATAAAATTCCCATTATTATTTAATTTAATGTATTATTATATAACATGGTTATAGAAAATAGATTCAATTATTTGGAATTAGTATATTATGTCATATTTAAAATACTTTAATTATCATTATCAGTGATAATATAGTTGTTGAATTTTGATAACATGATTAGTATAAATATCGGGTTTTAGCAAATCCAATTGACACCAAAAATGGATCTAATGACCTTAACTAATAGGATCACACACTATGAAGCCCATTCATTGGATATTCTAAGGGTGATAGAATCACTGTACTATCCCCGTGACCAATTTCAAACTGAGATCTAACAAATTAAGCATGAGAGAAATTGTTTATGGGAGAAGTTTAAGCTCATCAAGATCACGGCCCAATCCATGTATGCTGAATCACCTAATGAAATTCTCATCATATCATACCTTACAACTAGGGAGTTTACGAGTGTATTAAATAGATATTTATCAAGACCCTATAAATATTAATATATACATTATTTTGTATATAATTTTGAATATGTTACCATCCTAATATGGTTACATTATTAATTATTTTTAATTCGAAATAATAAAACAAAAATATTTTTTTGAGTAATAATCAGATTCAATTAAGAAATATATTTCGAAGAATTATTGTATTTATGAAATAAATAGTATTTTAATAAAATATTATTATTAAATATTAAATATTATATATTTTTTATAATGTCAAATTTAATTTTTATAAGGGATCGAAAACTATTACTAACAAAAAACCCCAACATTTCTTGATAAATATCTATTTTATTTTACAAGTAAAAATTCAAAAATTTATAAAATTATTTAGATTAAATGAATATTAATTTTTGGAATCATAATTTTAAAATTATCCAACAAAATTTTTTTAATAATTTTATGAGACTGTCAATTTTTTGCATAAAAATAAAATACCGTATAAATATAATTTATGTATTATGACATCCTAATGACCTAAATTGATGTAATAAATAATATAAAAGGTATCAATGACCAAATATATGTTTTCCCTTTAATATAATGTAATTTTATATTTATTTTAGATATTTTGTAAAGCCACTATGAATCATCCAAAACCTATAATATATTTTATGATATAAAAAGTATTTATTTGAGAGTATGAAACACCTCCAAATAATAAATGAAGATATTTTAATAAGTTAGGCACATGGACTTAAAAAAAACACATTTCTCTGAAATCATGGGGAAAAACTCTGGGATGGTTACTGGTTTTGGTTATTTTATTATATAGAGATTGAAATCTAAATAATAAACAAATCCCCCTCTTTTCCTATACAAACCCACCCAAGATCCGATTTATATTCACTAAAAAAAGTTGGAGAAAATCTATACTCTACCCCCACTTTATTTAGTCCTCCCATGGAGCCCCAATCTATCATGAATCCCCTCCCAATAATTTGGAGTCACACACTCATGTAAGGGACCTTCCACTCCTTTTTATTCAAGAACTTATTTTATGTTATGCTTGTCAATATCCATTTGTTCATGTTGTGATATGTTATTTAATATCCCACTTATGGTAATATTTTTATATGATTATATATTTCTTCCACTCTAATTACTCCTTCAAATGAAATGTTATTTAGATGTTTTACCATTCTGAAATTTAGTAATGTATTTCCTTTTTCTCATTTACATTCAAGAACTTATTTTAGGTTATGTCTCTTAAATGGAATTTGATTATGATGGGGTTTTTTCTTACATATTCTCCATACATTAAAATTAATTAATAATTTATTATTTCAACATTTCACTCTAATTAAGCATCATGTTATCCATTATATTCATGTGTTACCATGTTGAAATATAGTTAGGATTATTTTCTTTATTCATGTTTATTCAATACCTGATACCTTCTATTTAGAAATTTATAGTTTTGGGATATGAATTTCCATGTCCCTATTACTTCCCATTTTATTTCTATGTGGTAATATACAAATTTATCTCTCATCAATCATCTTTTAAGAATCTTTAAGTGATGACATTATGATTCTAAAATTTCACCATGATTTTCCATGCAAAAACAATTTTGTAGTGAATAACATACCCATTTCTAATCAAGGGTGTTCAACTTTATGCACATATAATTATTTATCAGGTACATACAAGTATATATTCCTCTTTATTCTATCATGTAATTAATTATGATTATGAATGAACCCATGTGGTATGGTCAATGTGGCACACATACACATGAGAATGAAATAAAAGTGACGTGTATTCCTAGAGTTATATAACACTCAATTAAATTGGGTAATTTTTAGTATCATTGTACTTCATGTTAGGATAGGGAGAAAACCTTATTCATTTATGGGACTTTCCACCATTATTCCTTGGTGTATTATACTTGACCTATTTTTATGATGCAGTGTTCTATGTTGTTGTCACATTTCTCATGTTGCCTTTATGATTATCTTGATATGTAATTCCTTGTTATTCATGTTCCTTTTATACACCATTGATATGTATACTATCTAATATGTGTTGTCTTCTCTATGTTGTTCCTTTTTTTCCCTAACTAGGATGTATATCTCAATCCTTTCATATGTATGTCACTAGGTTATCCCATGCAAATTTATGTGCGATCAAGTTAAAGAGGTTTTAAATAAAGATGATGTATTCCTTGTTTAGAGTTTTTTTACAATGTATGTAATTACAAAATAAATTAGATTTATCAATAATTCTGCAAGTATTATGTTTAATCTAATGTATTAAATGATTAATTAATGTTTAATAAAGAGCATGATTATTATAGGGTCGGTCTAACCACCCACTTGGCCAATACTATAAAATAATATCATTGATGACTATGATAACATAATTACTGATGATATATGATATATATATAAGTGAATGATTATTTAATTTTATATATTGTATAGTAATTATAATATTAAACTCATTAATTAATATAACAACATTCATTCATTAAAAATCATTGAAACATGGTAATCATAAATTTCATAATTAAGGTTAGTATATAATCACCATAGAATAAAATATATAAATTTATAAGCAATTATAAATAATAAATTATTGTACGTTTTATGATTTTATAATGATAAATGTTTTTATAATAATAAATAATAAAACTACAACTATGAAGGAAGATCAAAATGATGAATATTACTTAAAACCAAAATTAAAAATAGATATTAACTAACAAATATATATGTGGAGAATAAATATAATTAATGTTTTTAAAAGGTTATATATATCAATACATATCATAAATAGAATATTAATATATTAATGTGTGTCATACAAGATCATAGAGTGCATTTGACTAAGAGAGGTGAAAAGTAAATGGTCTCTTGTCACCAATTTTCACCCCTTAAGACATATCTAATATTATACACCATGTATTATTTGGAATTGTGTATTTAATACAAAATTTAATTTCTTTATCATGATAATATAATTATTTATTTTATTTATTTTTTATTTTGGAACCATATCCTTCAAGGGATTTTAATCCAAAAATTCCTTACATCATAAGGGTGTTCTCTTTCTAATATTTAATTTCGTAAGACAAATATTTTATAATGCACCTAAAAATATTTGATATGGAGTGATTATTTCCCAATGAATGTATTTTTACATATTCATCCAATTAATTGGTCTTGAATATCTATATCATGTACTTTTTAAATGTATTTTCAATTAAAGGATATCTAATTCATAATGTTCTTTGTTAAATCAACTCCATTCATTGAGTTAGAATGATTCTTCTTGGACTCCTTGCTTAAAATTTTTATTTCATTCACCCTAATATTTCAATTCATTGTACATTATCATCCACTCTTATTAAAATAACTATTTTTTTCAAATATTACTCATTGATTAATTTCTTCACCAAAAAAATATATCATTTTTATAACAATTCAACAATATTTAACAATGGTTTCCCCGTTTTGACTATATTTTTTTCCTACCAATTTTTTTCAATAATTTTGATACTGAATTATGTGTTATGGAATGTGAAATTTATATTTCCATTTGTTATCATTCAAAAAGGTCATTTTGTTATTGTTTAAAAAATATGGTATTTTTAATTACCGAATTTTAAATATTTAAAAATGGTTTTCCATCCTTTAAAAAAATCATTTTATCTTCCACACCACACTTATTTTTGAAAATAATTATATCATTTTGAGGATATATTTCTGCATATTATTTATTGAAAATAAAAAAAATTAATTTTTTTTCACGTCATGTTTTTTAGCCATTTTTTCATTTTCAAATATAATTTTATTAACATTCATTTTAAAAAGGGAAAAAATTTCAAAATTTTTCCACATCAGATTTTAAAACACTTCGTGCCTTTTTAATTATTTGTTATTAATATTTATTTCTAAATAATGATTTCTAAATCACATTATTTTCAAATTCTCAAAATAGAACATTCCATGGGTGGCTTTTTAAAGTCACTTTAACTTCATCTTTTATGAAAAAAATAATTGTATTTTCTAAAACTTATTCTAAAATTTCAATACCATTTCATCTTTATCTCTAAATTATTTATTTCCTTAGAGTTTATTTTTTATGAATCACCTTCTAAATATTCTTACGAAATACTATTTTTTGGAGATTGAGTTGTGGGAATCAACCCCTCACATTATTTATGTAAATTTTGGTGATAATATCCTGAAATATTGTGAATTTCATTTTTCATTCCGTGTCATATTTATATTGTTATAAATGAAAACATATTTACTATATATTTTCATTATATATTTAATATTGATATATTATGTAACACATATGTAGGGTTTTCCATTACCATATGGTTGGGCCCTATACCCCCCCCCTCCAATGAATTGGGTAGTGATTTATATATTATATGGAATAATGGGAAATGAGTTTTTATTACTTAATCATCTAATGGAAATGGGTGAGTGAAGCCTGATCTACTAAGGGAAACATGATAGTGAGGAATAATAATCTAGTGGAAATAGGTATATATATCCAAATCCACTATGTGAACCATGTTGTGATTCCTGATATAGAATGTTGGGATTTATATTCTCATGACTATGGCATATTATTATGTTTTGAAATGAAATTATTTTTTATTTCACTAGTGTTAAGGATTATTTTTATTTAGGTATGTTTTTTCTAATGTTATTCTAAATGATCCTTATTATTCTGTCAAACCCATAAAGTTATCATTTTCTCACTTTTGACCATTATTGGTTATCTCTTTTTTTCCAAACTGATCATTTAAGGTCATCCGATTGTTATGTTTTATTTTATTTGGATAAAAATATGTGTATTACATGTTATATTTTTAGAAGGGGGTTTATATTTGAGTATTTATGATGAAATTTTTATGGTGTCTATAAAATAAGTTGTTTTTATATATAATATTTCAGAACACTAACCCTTTTTTCTCTAGTTTTTTGTGAATATTTTTTATATAGAATGATTTTTTATTTAAAATAATGAAATAAATGTGTTTATATAACATGGGATACTTGAAAAAAAGACACAAAATAATCTTTTCATTTGATTATTTTTTCAAAAATATTATAATATAAAAATCATAGATGTTATATAAAGTGGAATATTTTACAGTGGTCCCAAATATAAAACATATTCCATATTAAAATAATCACATGCGTAGATGTTAATTTCCTTTTTCTGACATTCAATATCCTCATTTATCTCAGGTGACACTAAAAAACTGAACACACGAGTAAATTATCTTATGGTATCCTTAAATTATCCCACATGAAAATGAATTACATTTTCCATACTTATTAAATGTTTTCAATGTAACTAAATTCTCTTATGTGCATATAAAAAATTCACTCTACCATTTTTTACTAGCTTATATATAAATAAAATATCATATAGGATGCTCCATAATGATAAATTATCTTACACGGCTCTCTGTAGATGAGGTTCCATAACTATTTTTCACATTCCAACTTCAATGGTCAATTTTATTACATAACTTCACTATAGGATATTTTCCATTATCGATTCCCTAACCTAATCTTGGACATAAATACCATATGAACCTCATTATAAAATCTATTACTTTATCAATTTTGAATATATAGCACATAAAAACATTATATTAGATTTCTCTTCCTAGAAAATTACTCTTACACTTCTCTATATATATAAAATCCATTTTTAAATTCTGATTAACTCAAATATCATATGGGATATTCAAGTTCTTCTCAAAAGAACTCTAAACCATTTCGAGATATCACAAATCCTTCTCAACCCCCTCAATGCACATCAAAACATTCCAAAACTATGTTTTAATGTTTTTCATTATCCTCGAAAAAATTAAATTTATTTCTATTAAATATTATCTCACCAATCGTTACACATGAACAATATTACAAAAAATAAAAAAATGTCACAAAATTTTCAATAAGATTCAAAATTTATTTTTTCCATAAAAATAGATAATTAAACCCAGATTATATTTGAAATTCTATAAAATAATCATAAACTATAATACCACCAATGAACCAAAAACATTTCAGAGTCACATAAACATCTAAATATATAAATAAAATAATAAAACCAAACAATAAATACAAAATCTATTATAATATCTATTATACTCATATACCTAGTCAATGTTCTAAAATATATCATCACTTTAAAATATCCATCATGATGAATATGAGGGATCCACTAGATTCAAAAATATCGTTTTTTATCTTAAGAATGCCAATTATCATGTTCCAAGAATAACTATACGTCCAAGCATAACTATACATCCAAGATACCATGGTTGTCATTATAATGTAATATAAATATTCTATTAAAAATATAAAAAACATTGTCAAAAAATAATGAAAAAACCTAGAATAGATACATTATTTACTGAATATTAAATTTATTATTCAAAATTATACCTTTTCCAAAACATTACATATTTGGACTCCAAATAAAAATAACACAATTACCTCTATAGGGTTAGGCGGAGATAGAAAGGAGTGATGGCAAGAGGGGGTTGAATTGCCTTTTAAAAAAAAGATTAACAAATTAAAATCAAAGTGAAAGTGCAGAGGAAATAAAAGAGGCAAGACACAAAATTGATAACGGAGTTCGGCCTAAAACCCGGCCTACGTCTCCGCTCCCAACTCAACCGTTGAGAGTTTTACTACCGCTTGCTTTTCAATGGTTGTAGCAAGAAACCCACTAGCCTTTTTACAGGTGAAGGCTAGCTCACCTATTACAGCTTGCTTTTAGTGGTTATGCAAGAACCCACTTGCTTTTAATGGTTGAGCAAGAACCCACTAGCCTTCTTACAGGTGAAGGCTAGCTCACCTTTGATTCAAGCCTTTTGAAAGGTAAGGCTTGACTAACCTCTTCACACCTTGAAGGTGGTGTGAGAACCCAAAAGAATGGAGGAGAGAAAGAGTTGGGGGTTTGTAGGCACAAACCCAAAATGATACTCAAAATGAATAAACAATAAAAACCGTAATGGGAGAAGCCTTGGGCGCCAAATGAATTGATGAAGTTGATGATGTTCTCTCCCAAGCTTCTATGGTGGTGCTCCTTGGATGTGGAATTGTGTTGGAGCAATTGGGGTTCCCTTGGAAGAATCCGCCGGAGGTTAGCCAAATGATCAAAATGTGTCCTGTGGGCTTCCTTATAGTTCCGACGTTGTTCCTTGGGCTTCCGGGGGTTCCTATTCCTTTATTTATAGAGGGGGAACCCTCAAATGGCCTTAGGGAGTCTTCAGAGCCGTTGGAGAGGTCTTCGGAGCCGTTGGAGGCCAAGTGGACAGGCTGGTCAAAATCCCAACGGCTAGTTTGACTGGCTCCACCGGCTGACCGGTACAGAGCCACCGGTTGGCCGGTGTGTGCAAAATGGAGAGGCCTTCGGGCTTAGGCTCCACCGGCTAGCCGGTGAGGAGGCCACCGGTTGGCCGGCGCTCAGGCAGTAGGAAATACTCTTTGGTCTGGGTGCCACCGGCTGGCCGCTGGTGTGACACCGGTTGGCCGGTGGTCTGGAGGCAGTGGCTCAGCCTTCTGTCCAGGGTCCATCGGCTGGCCGGTGGTGAATCCACCGGTTAGCCGGTGGACTGAATTTCAGT
Organism: Viscum album; assembly: GCA_963277665.1. Taxonomy (NCBI): domain Eukaryota; kingdom Viridiplantae; phylum Streptophyta; class Magnoliopsida; order Santalales; family Viscaceae; genus Viscum; species Viscum album. The sequence goes on from OY728125.1 coordinate 992,918,021, forward strand.
CCAGTTTGCCTTCTTTCTTTCTTGGCCCAATTCCTTGGCCACCTGAAATTATGCCTATCATACAAAAACACTTAAAACAAGATTAGATAAATAAGAGGGTGATATTGATCATGAAAATTAAACCACGAGGGGTTCGAGAGGTACAACAATCTCCCCCTATTTTGATGATCACAATCACCAAAACAAACAATGTAAAAAATGAAATGAAAAGCATGCTTTAAAAGATTTTTCCCCCAATCAACCAAGAATTTCTCCCCCTTTGTGATTATCAAAATAGCACGGGGCATAAAACTTGATTGAGGGAAAAAAAGGGATTTTAAACCATTTGAAATTTTTGAAATTTGAAATTGAAAGTTTTGAGTGAAAAATTGAATAACAGTTTGAATTGAAAGTTTTGAAAAGAAAATTGAATAACACTTTGAATTGAATATTTTGAAATGAAAAATTTGATACCAAGTGTTGAAATTGAAAGTTTGAATTGAAAATTTTGAAATTGAAATCAAAAGGGCTTAAAAGATCCTAACTCCCCCTAAATAAAAACAACAAAACTCCAGGGAGAGGATTATCAAACCGAGACAAATTTTGGCCCGGAGAGACTCGCTAAGAGGGATTTTTCAATCCACACTTGTCTAGTGGAGGGTCTTCTCCTAAAAAATTCATCGTTAAGGAAAATGGTTTTGGGCCTACCATACCGGGCATTTTTGCAATTGCACTCATAAATTAAGTGCCCGGGTTTTTTACAATAATTGCAAAATTTAAATTGAGAGCTCCCCCTTACAAAAATATTTGGAGCATGGGAGGAGGAAGCTTGCTTGGAATAGCCTAGCCCTTCGGTGGTTCTAGATACGCGTTGGGAACCTAAGAGTTTGGTCAGATTTTGTTCCCCTTGGGTGAACTTAGCTAGGGATTCCCTTAGATCCTTGATTGTTGATTCCATGGAATCAACATCGGGAAGGTTTTGGATTTTGAGGGTCAACTCTTCCTTTTCTTTGAGAAGTTGTTCTTTATCGGAAGGGAGTTTTTTGAAATTATTTTTTAAAGAAACAAATTTGGAAGAAAGTTCGTGAAAACCTTCCTCCAATTGATCTCTTGCATGTTGGAGATCCTCATAAGATAAATGATTGAAAGAATTTGAATTTGAAGAAGTAGAGGATGAGGAGTCGGAAGAAGTTACCTCATGGAATGCCATTAGGCATTTGTTACCGTTGTCGCTCGAGGAGGAGGAGGAGGATGTGGAGATATCACTCCAAGTGGCCTTGAATGCCTTCTTCTTCTCCTTTTGCTTGGCCTTTTTCTTGTTGAGTGGGCAATCGGGCTTGTAATGGCCTTTCTCGCCACACCCGTAACATTTTACCTTGGGCTCGGATTTTTCATTGGGTTGAGCCTTGCGGGATTTCTTCTTCTTGTGCTTCTTCATGAACTTGTGCATTTTGCGGGCAAGATTCTCCATTTCAGAATCGCCGCTTGAAGAGGAAGATGACAAGGAGGAGGAGCTTTCTTCTTGTTGAAATTTGAAGGCGATGTTCTTTAGAACTTTGATTGGTCTACCTTCCTTTTCAGCTTGCCTCCTCATGGTGATTTCATAAGTCATGAGGGATCTGATGAGCTCTTCTACCGGCATGTTCTTGATGTCTTTTGCTTCTTGGATTGCCGTGACCTTTGGTGTCCATGAGCTTGGTAGGATCCATAGGATCTTCTTGACCATCGTTTCTGCAGAAATATTATCTCCTAGATATTTTCTTCCATTGCAAACGTCAGTAAATCGAGTAAACATATCAAAACTATTTTCATGTGGGTGCATAGAAAATGACTCAAAATCTTGACGATACATGTCCAATCGAGTATCCTTCACTTTGTTGGTCCCCTCATGGGTAACCTCCAAAAGTTTCCAGATTTCATGTGAAGAGGTGCATGTGGAAACTCGATTGAACTCATTACGATCAAGGCCGCAATGAAGAGCGTTCATGGCTTTTCCATCAAGCTCGAAATTTTTTATATCAGCTTGGGTCCATTTGGATTCATCGGGGGAATATAGAGAATAACCATGCATGACAATTTTATAAATAGGATAACCTATACTTCTAATAAAAGTGGTCATGCGGGTTTTCCAATAAGTGTAGTCGGTTCCATCAAAAAATGGAGCACGACCCAAAGAATAGCCTTCGGGGGCGAAAGAGGTTGAGGCCATCACAAAGGATCATGAATTTGAAACCGGTTAGGGTATTACTCAAATTTTCCCCTCTGATACCAATTGTTAGGCGGAGAAAGAAAGGAGTGATGGCAAGAGGGGGGGTGAATTGCCTTTTAAAAAAAGATTAACAAATTAAAATCAAAGTGAAAGTGCAGCGGAAATAAAAGAGGCAAGACACAAAATTGATAACGGAGTTCGGCCTAAAACCCAGCCTATGTCTCCTCTCCCCACTCAACCGTTTAGAGTTTTACTACCGCTTGCTTTTCAATGGTTGTAGCAAGAAACCCACTAGACTTTTTACAGGTGAAGGCTAGCTCACCTATTACAGCTTTCTTTTAGTGGTTATGCAAGAACCCACTTGCTTTTAATGGTTGAGAAAGAACCCACTAGCCTTCTTACAGGTGAAGGCTAGCTCACCTTTGATTCAAGCCTTTTGAAAGGTAAGTCTTGACTAACCTCTTCACACCTTGAAGGTGGTGTGAGAACCCAAAAGAATGGAGGAGAGAAAGAGTTGGGGTTTGTAGGCACAAACCCAAAATGATGATCAAAATGAATAAACAATAAAAACCGTAATGGGAGAAGCCTTGGGAACCAAATGAATTGATGAAGTTGATGAAGTGCTCTCCCAAGATTCTATGGTGGTGCTCCTTGGATGTGGAATTGTGTTGGAGCAATTGGGGTTCCCTTGGAAGAATCCACCGGAGGTTAGCCAAATGATCAAAATGTCTCCCGTGGGCTTCCTTATAGTTCTGACGTTGTTACTTGGGCTTACGGGGGTTCCTAGTCCTTTATTTATAGAGGGGGAACCCTCAAATGGCCTTAGGGAGTCTTCGGAGCCGTTGGAGAGGTCTTCGGAGCCGTTAGAGGCCAAGTGGACAGGCTGGTCAAAAGCCCAACGGCTAGTTTGACTGGCTCCACCGGCTGACCGGTACAGAGCCACCGGTTGGCCGGTGTGTGAAAAATGGAGAGGCCTTCGGGCTTAGGCTCCACCGGCTGGCCGGTGAGGAGGCCACCGGTTGGCCGGTGCTCAGGCAGTAGCAAATACTGTTTGGTCTGGGTGCCACCGGCTGGCCACTGGTGTGACACCGGTTGGCCGGTGGTCTGGAGGCAGTGGCTCAGCCTTCTGTCTAGGGTCCATCGGCTGGCCGGTGGTGAATCCACCGGTTGGCCGGTGGACTGAATTTCAGTCCAGTTTGCCTTCTTTCTTTCTTGGCCCAATTCCTTGGCCACCTGAAATTATGCCTATCATACAAAAACACTTAAAACAAGATTAGATAAATAAGAGGGTGATTGTGATCATGAAAATTAAACCACGAGGGGTTCGAGAGGTACAACATATAGTATATGAAAACATCTTTTAAAGTGATCCAAAATAGAAACATAGGACATCACCCACCAGCACGTGAAAATGAAACATCCATTTTCCATAGAGAAAATACACTACTATAGTTAGTTAATGTCTTTAACCCATCCATACACAATAATATTAGTCTAAGATTTACCTTTTTATTTTGTTTATCAATCCTACACTGGAAGAGTAAGATGAAAATGATCTTGAACCCATGAAATCATTCTTGTAAAGATCCTTGAGTTCCTATTACCATACATTGACTCCTGACCCATTTACACATCCCACCTAACTTGTCTATCTATCAATGAATTATGTAGACCATATTATAAATCCTATTATATATCCCCCTTATGTATTTACAAAATTATGTTACCCAAAGGAAAAATAGTTTCCTCTAAATATTATATATATATATATATAGTTACATCAATTAATAGACAAATTTATGTGGTTCATATATATATATCTAAACCCCACTCTTATCCTAACTTTTAATCAATCGCCAAAAAAGTCTAATAACTAATATAGGGAGATAACCTACTATTATACTCAGTATATATAATATCTGTATTTACAAAAATCCTTCACATGGTAAATAATGTGGTCAACCATTTACCCACTGATTTAGTCAATAATTACAACAACTAATTTAAAAAATTCCTAAATAACATTTTTTTAAAAAAAAATTAACGTTATTCCCAAGGCTTATTAATTTATAAAAATTTTACTTTTAGAAAAATCACATCCATTAAAAGAAATATAATAGTTGTTTTGGTGACCACATAATTATAATTATATTCAATTTGATATTAAATTGTCCCAATATTTTCACCAAAACCATTAAAATTAATATCATGATACTTCAATGAAAAATTATAATTGTCTAACGCTTCCTTAAGAATACGTTACCATTCATAACCATTTGAAATCCTTTTTCAATCTCTAAAAATAAATTTTATATAAAATTATACCAAATAAAAATATCATTTTTTAAAATAAACAATTTCTTCAATAATTTTATAAATAAAACGAAACGTAGAAAAAAAATTAAAAGTGCCCTTTTTCCAATTATGACCAAATAGGATAAAACCCTTAAAAATCACATATCTTCTATTTAAATTATTTATAAATTATAAATCCATTTAAAACTATAAAATAATATATATTTTAACAAAAAAAATTATTCAACTTAATAATAATATGAGAAATTTAGATAACATAATGGAAAAAATATTTACACACCCAAAAGGACAACTAGATCTAAAATGATCATAAAAACAATTATATAATAGTATGAAAAGTAATTTCATAGAGAAAAATTTGAAATAAATAATTTCTATTATTCTAATAATAATTTTCAAAGACCAATTTTAAAAAAAGATTCATTTATCCGAATCAAGAAAAAATCAATACATTAAAATATAACAATAATTCATTATATGATTTCACAATACACTAATTGAATTAAGGAACAGAAATCCTATGAATTATACCACCAACATCAAAACAATTTGGTTACCACTAAATGATCTATTTATACATATAAATGTATTCATTCAGATACATTTTAGTTACTTCGGTGCCAATCCAATTTAAATTATTCATATCATTAACCAATAAATAAATAATATCAGGGATCATAAGGCCCTGTAAGAAAATATAGCATACTATTAAATATAATAAAAAATATTAAACTAGTTCTTTATATCCACTAATAAATATACTAACCAAAATTCGAAAATAATACACTCACATTAAAATCATATTATTTTTTTTCGTATAACACTAATCACTTTCTACAATGAAAAACATATTTTATTTAAATTTTTTAATAATTTATAGAAATTAATATTTCATAATTTAAGAAGTTAGTTATTGAAAAAACACATAAATAACTAGAAAAATTCATGAAAATAACATGAATTAATATTAATGATTATATATAATTCATGAAATGGAATGAATATCTCATTACAATATTGGCAAGAAACCTCACCTAGGAATGAAAATAGAGACTTTAGCATTCCATTCAAAACATAATGGGACCCTGTCCAAACTTATTTACAAACATAGTTCTCATTATAAATATTTTGATTTGGAATTTTTATTTTCTACCTCCAAATCCATAATTCATGCTATCTAATAAAATTTATATCCTTAACAAACCAAACTAAAACAATTGTTAACATCCCAAACCTACCCACCTAGTTAATTCCCAAGCTCATGATAATTCCAAATATTTTTTTGGCCCTTGATGTTATTTTTATTATAGAAAGGAAATATAATAGTTTATAATAACTAACACAATATATAGGTAATGTTTTATAAAAAATCACACGATAACCAAAATAAGTTAACACAATTACCTAAAAAATACACAGATATAAAATTATAGAAAGGAACATTAAACAATGCCATAAAATTACCTTTATAAATGAAACATCATATTATAAGATAAATATAAAAATTAGTACATCCTCTGTTATTCATTAACAACTAGTCTTTTCAAATTTATCTAATCCAAAAATGTAAGGAACTCAATATGGTATAACTCTATCAAAACATAATTCACATTTACATTAAGATGTACATATTAGAGGTGAGTAAAACAACCTTGTAGAATTTATTTTATGAATTCCCATGCACCCCATACATGTAAAAACAAAGTTGTTCATATATTTTTGATGAATTTATTCTCATCCCATTAAAATAAATATAATAAAATCAATAAATATCAAAAACAATCATTAAAAAAGATTTAAAAAAAGTGAAATGAACATTCCATAACACAACCAATTCCGAATACAAAAACAGAACTTGTTATTCATTTCTAATACCTATGGACCCATAAAACCATAATACCCAAATGTTTGGGTTTCTCTTACACAAGTTTCTTCCATCGTTGTATCACCATTTAAAATTATTTTAAAATAATACAATACATGATATTTTTTTAACAAAAAACACTGAACAGTAAGTGAACTATGATATATTATAAATATATTATTAATTATATTTGATCATTACAACCTAGCCATAAAATTGATATATAAATAAAAATAACCAAATTAAGAAAAATATTTATAAAGGATTAATATAATGATAATGAACTTATTAATGAATAATAAATATCTACTAAATTTTTAGTAAAGTCGTTTTATACTTCAAAAATGATTTTAATATCATTTTGGTAATGGATTTTAAAATTAATTTCTATGATTTTTTTAATTTTAATATCCCAACCCAAACCACTAGGTCTAATTTGGATACTATGTTACCACATGTGTGCCTCCCATACACAAGAGGTTATCGACTAGTAACGAGAGTCTTGAGTGAAAACATGGGGAGACTATACCCTTAGAATCATGTAATTGGGTCAATAATTATAACACACGATATAATAAAAATTTTAATCTTAAATGAATAAAAGTAATTATATCATACAAAAAAATAGATTCAAAAGTGGAAACCCGAACCAAGTATAAGAAAAAATATTTAATAAGTAAATAAATAGTAGAGTCCTCTAGTTCCTATCTTGGTATTCTATAAGCTCAATAATCCACTTCTCAACAATCTTCTATATGGAACATTCCCTTAACTAGGTCCCTATTCAAGAATTCTACAAGAATTTTAAAATTCCCAAGTAGGGCGTGAGTATAAGACTCTGTAGGACACTACCAATGACCCTTAACATTATTGTATAAAATATAAAATTTCATTTAATGATCATAAATATGAAACATATATAAAAACCATACATTACACAATCAAAAAATAATTTTTGGGTCTATGAGGACTGAATCAATCTAATTTTGCTCAATGATGGGATAAAAAATCCTACAACTATATCATTCTAGAAAAGAAAATACTAACTATCCTAACACATCACATTGGGGGAATAACATAAAAACATGTATAAAAAATTCCCTCTATCAAGGATAGCCGAAGTATATACCCCCCCCCCCCCCCAATATTTAGAACAGACATCATGATGGATATTCCAAAAGCATTCTACATGATGAACAATATCTAACACATCCATCTCAATATATATACCAAAATTATGTGACACATCCCTCCAATTGGAATAAACCATGTATATATCATCAAATATTTACAACATACCACATGATTGTAGATCCTTAATAATGAGTCAAATCTCAAATGATAACAAAATAAACCAATCCTACATGTTGAACTATAGAATATTGGAAAAAGAATGCATACAATAAAAAATATATCAGACATATCATACATTACTTCAATAATAGGTATCATGATAATAATATTCCATATACAAGAAACATAACCATATGTCAAAGGATACAAAAACATACCTCATGTGATCAAGAAACAAATATAGGTTCTTAGGAAAAAACATGCACACATATGTCAATATATTAACCAGTAGTAAAATATGAACTAATCATAAGGGATTCCTTCCTCAATTTATCATCACTGAATTCAAGGCTCATAAATGGTGTCATCACCTACAAAATGATCATACTCCAACATAAACATGATCTCATGCCAAATAATTACAAGGATAATTGTTGAAAAAATCCATGCTAAGTTAGAAGATGGACGATTAAGGATTTATTGAATCTTTGGAATCTCCTCAGTTTCATCTAGGTGGTATGGTGTGGAAATGTGACGGAAATATAAACAAAAACATCAAAATCTACACCATAGAATAGGTTTTTCCAAGTATAATACCACCACATCATAGTGGGTATCTTTAAGGTGAAACTTTTCTCTGGAAGAACTCACTATGAAACATAATAAGGAGTTGTGGTATGGACACAAACCACCATTAAACAGGGATAAGTACAATGGCATATAATCCTACTAGACTTGATAAACTACAGCTTAGGGGTGGACAATGTCGTATGGAATCACTTTTGTAGAAATTTGAATCTCTGTAATGATTCTAAATAAAGGGGAGGATCATGGTACTAACATTGGTAAACCACCACATTAAAAACCATCACTAACAAATTATACAAAGAAAAAATAATCCTCCCATTTATTCTTTAATGGATTACCCTAATAAATTATTTAATATCCTATTTAAGGCCATAACACCAAAATAAAAACGGTTGGACCATCTGGAAGAAAGGGTCATAGAAAATAATTTTTTTTGTAGTCTAGGAGACCACAACACAACCTCCACGGACAACCTTATATAGGGGTTATTTTAGTGAAAATGTCATAGATAGATTCAATAAGGTTTAACACTATCCTCTATAGTGTGAGACTAACATTTTCAAAACATTACGACGTAACAAACTATTATAGTGTAGCCTCCTCCTCTATGGTGTGGTCGTGTGATCTATAGTGTGATGCCACCTAATTTGGATTGAAAGGGTCACTAAACTCTTTCTAAAGCATTCTAAGGATTCTAAATCCCAATAGGCTAAACCCAAACATATATCAACTCAAAAAAAGGTTGTCTATAAATAAAATATGGATTTCATTATTGAAACAAAGTTTAGTATTTTACAATTCTCCCCCTCTTAAGACTTCTCATTCTCAAGAAGTATCTAAAATAGTATTTTTACAAGAACCTCCGAGAAAATAAAATGACTGAATGATATCACCACTAACTTTTCGTCAAGTAATAATTGTTTCCAAGGATCACAAGTTGGCTTCTTCAAAGGATTTCAATTAATAACCCATGTAATTAAATTTCAAACTAAATAATAGCATGAAAAAGATTATCCAAAAAAAGAAAAATAATAATCCTTTAATAATCTTATTTTTGAAGAATTAATTAGGATCATATCTCAAATAATGGGTGAAAATTATCCATCATATATTAGAGTTAGATAAATTGATTAATCCCAAACACCAACCACTTCATGATGCTCTTGGGTGTCATAAGTTACTTAGTTTACTGACCCCTATAAGATTAATTTTTATTGTTGTGGTTTTGATATATCTCCTATGATACATATACTCAAATACCAATGACAATATCACTACCCTACCGAATGGGGATTGAGTGGGAACTCTACAAGACTGTCTCCAATAGGCCAAGGGATAAAGACTGTATCCATATAGGCATATCACACATATGGAGTTCCCTTTATTGATGTACCAATATGCACACACCCAAAAAACATTAATGAAATATTGAATAGATATAGAAATATGGAAACTAAAATTCATACATACAATAAACAAAAACCAAAATACAATAGAATTATTAAAATTATAACAAGGGATAAAAACACCCCTAAAGAAAAATATAAAAGAGTCCAACCAGCTCATAAGGAGGGGATAAAAATCAAATGAAACTGTCAGAAATATTAGAGGCCTAACTATAGTAAACAAATCATTTAGTCTAGCTCACTAAGCCTCATCTTCCATGATGTAAGATCCAAGATCTTCTTTTGGGGTATGGATCTTGTTTTCATGTTGCTTTGAGGAAAAAGGGAAGAAAGAAAATTTTAGTAGTACATGCTGTGTACTTCCTTGTACACACCATGTACTCTGGAACTGAGTCCATGACATGTTTGGTCATGTCATAGCTATATACACGACCGTGTGACAATGTGGTGGGTCCACCTATGGTAGGGTCTAGTAAAGGAATATATACGACATGTATCCTCAGGAAACACACTGTGTTTTTTTATTTATTATTTTTATATCAGATTAGGGTCACGTCTCATCAACATAAATGTATTCATCTCAAACTGTCTCATCCAGGTGCCACAGATATCACCAATTATTCTTCAAGACACATTTGGCCATCCATTCTCTGAATCAATCACACTCAATTTCATTGGAATTTCCACATGGAGTTTTTTCTTTTTTTAAAGCCTCTCCCTTTGTTTTCTCCTCTTTAGTGATATATTCAAGGTTGAAAATTTTTGACATTTTTTTGAATATATGGAATTCTAGGTTGAATCAAATGTTGAGATTCAACTATATCAATCGTACAACATCAAGGTTGCTGGTTTGTGTCTTTCCATAGATTTATATGGAATTATACGGGAAAAAAGTGCCCAATACCCTAGTTTAGGGTATTGCGTGTTAAGGTAATTTAACCTTGTAAATTCCTACCATGACTTTTTTTCTTGAGTATGGGTTTTAATTTTAAATAGGGTTATTTAACATGCTATGAATGTGTTTTCCGATGTTTGTTTTGATATTGGCCGTTGGATATAGAATTTCTTTTTAGGATGCTCTGTTTTCCAGGCCTAGTTCTATTATGATAGAGTGATATTATCCGACATTCTTGTGTTATTCTTTGTAGCCATTTATCCAAGTAGTAATTGTGATTTATTTTGGTTGATGAATATTGTTTGTGCATGATTTCTTTATGGAATGTTGTGGGGACCTGGTGTAGAGAGACCATAGGGAGAATTGACAATAAGGCCTTCCCTAGAGTGTATGTTGTACTTTTTTTGCTATGAGACCATAGGGGGATAAACGTTGAGTTCTCCCACAAAGTGTCTATAGTTATCTTTACGAGACCACATGAGGGATTGGAATTTTGTACTTACTCGTAAAGACTTTATTTTGTTGTTAAAATATTATAGGGGGGAATTGACAGTGAGTGATTCTTTAGAGAGTATTTTATTGCATGAGACCAAAGGTGTTATACTCTCTGAGCTATCCTAGGGGGTCATTATGTCTTTATTGAAAATGATACATTATACCAGATGGTATAAGATATGAGAAAATTACCAGATGTTTACTTGTGAATGATTGGAAGAATAATTAATAAATGTAAGTGAATGTAGTTGAAATAGTTGAACTGCTTACTTTTGAGCATTTCCTTTTTCATTGCTTCATTTTTTATTTTTTCCACTTATATATATTCACTGAAAGTTAGGCATAGATATTTGGGTGGTTTCCTATTGGGATTAATCTCACACCCTATTTGGGTCATTATTTTGGGCCCAAATAGATTATATTTTTAAATTTATTGATAAGGGAAAACACCCTTCTACTTCAGGTACTTCATTATTGTAGAGTTTTAGAGAATGGGACCAAGCTAAGGCATTCGATTCGATTGGTGTTTACATGTTTTATTTGTAATTGGGTTTAGTACGGTATTCCAGCATTGTTACTTGTTTGTATGCTTTCATAGATACTTGTGACAAGCATCATTATTTAAAAATATATGTTGTAGTTGTTTATTTACTTCAGTCTTCTAATGTTAACTTATTGTATGGAATTACTTCTTTTGGAATTGTTATACATTTATTTTTGCTATGTTACTCTACCAATGAGGGCATAGTTTCCCCACTGTCAAATTCAAGGCCCTCACTACTAGTCAGTAGCCTATGGAATTCGGGGAAAGTCAGTTAAGGCCATGAGACCAACCGGACGACACTGGGAACCAAGGCGTTACAAATTGGTATCAGAGGTATTCTTTTATTCTTTGAAATACTATTTGGAGACTATATATAGGGATATAAAGGAATATGTAGTTGGTAATAAGTTGGGCCTGAGAGTAGCAATCCTGTGTATAGGGAAAAGCTAATATGCCTCAAATATTGGAATTTTTTTGGTTTTTCAATTATTATAGTTCATTTGATTTCACCGTTGGGTGATTCCCATGTTTTGTGATGTTATCGTTGTTATTATTGAGGTTCTATTTCTGTTGCAACCTGATGAGATGAGGCTATGCCATCTCATGCATCATATAGGACCTTTCTAGAGATCACATTTCTTTCATTTTTGTCATGCGATTTTGGGTGAATTAAAAATATCATGTTGTTGAGATAGATGTTTTTCTAGATATGAAAGCTATTGTGATAGATGCCATTATAGAATACCTACACTTTTGAACAGGTATAGGATTGTGTAAGGATCCATTTGAATGAATGACAAACATTGCTCCCTGAGGTGTTATGGGCCATCATGGACAAGAATTTGGTGGATCATTGTACTGTTATACCTTCTTATATAAATGGAGATTATTTAAAATTTTGATTCGTGGGGAGTATGGGCCCCCACGGATCAGAATTTGGAACATTAATGTTCGTTTCAATGTTTTTATTGGTTCTGGAGTAGTTTTAGAGGGTTAAGGTCCAAAAAACCCAGAATACACATCATGTATTGATGAATACACACCATGTATCCTTTACTTTAAAAGGGAAAAACATTTCATGAGTACATGTTGTGTACTGTATGTACACGTTGTGTATCCCTAAACCATGTGACTGGCTGTGTGGGTAGAGACACATGGTTGGAAAATGATCGGTGATATATGTCATGTGCTTGGAGTATATGACCAGTTATAAGATCCATGTATCCAACCGTTTGACCAACAACAGATGTCGATGAAACCCAGGTAGTACACGTCGTGTTCATCTTGAGCACACCATTTAGTGTTGACGGTGTATCCGACCATGCGACCAGCAACATGGGTCGGTGAAATCCTTCTAGTACATGTTGTGTTTGGCATAAACACGTTGTGTAGTTTTGTTCTAAGATAACCATAAGTTTTATCCTTGTAGATGAACTTAGGTAGGTGAAGGATTCAAGTATACACAATGTCAAAGGAGAATATGAAATGTTACACGACCATGGTTAGAAGAAGTACATGCCATGTAAAGGCTTAAGGGAACATGATGTGCAGTCATTATACACGTCATGTATCAATTTTTTGAAGAACATGAATGTTTTATTTCTTCTGTTCCTTTGTTGCACTTCTATGTTCTTTCCTTGATAATCTTGAGCTGAGGTGTACACTTGACCTTATAGAGTCATGCCACCGAAATGTCTTCCAGTCATACGCCAGATACAGGGAAATGATTAGACATTGAACATGGTAGATCAAGGACTACCAGCAGATCCTCCTATTGTGCATATATTGGCACCAACCATCATTCCAAATATAGGTGAGGATTCATAGTTCTGCTAAGGCATCATGATGATTATACAGACCTTTTAGGGAGCACTTCATCTAGCCCTATCTATGGAAGAGGTGACGTCGGCTTTTCAGCAGAAAGATCCTCCCACATTCTCTAGGGATAGAGGACCTCAGTCTATAGAGTCATGGTTATAATCCATGTTGTTAGCCTTCAAGCATCTGTAGATTTCTCCAAAGATGATGGTGAAGCTCTTTATGTGCATGCTTCAGGATTATGCCAAGAGATATTGGTATGTGATATCAGAGGTAGGGTGCCAGGAGGCCATGTCATGATATAATTTTGAGAATAAATTCTATTACTACTTCTACATTGAGACTTTGAGGGCCGACTGAGCCCAAGAGTTCATGATTTTGGAGTACGGTACTCTCCCAGTCATGGAGTATTCTTCTCACTTCACAGATCTGCAGTTCTTTACACCCATTCTAGGGGGGTGATGAGTTATTCTTGGAGAGTGAGTTTGAGGATGGTCCCAGGCATGAAATTTGATCTCATGTGAACATCTTCAAGTTGACGACCATATCCTTCACATTCAACTAGGCGATGATCACAGATCAAACCCGGAGGGATTCTAGAACTGTGGGCCATGGAGGTTTAGTATCTAGAGTTGGTGCTTTTATAGATGATAGTAGGAACTTCTATAGAGAGTCTACATGTTGTGATCCAAGTAGGTGGGGTGCACCTTCACGCAGGCATGATTATGCTACTAGTGTGGGATGAGTAGGGATACAAGGATATATTTCTTGAGATACCCAATTGAGTTCCGATCTTAGAGCATTATGGGTAATATTTAGCATATTTGAAAGTTTTTCTCACCCGTAGCTCGTGACAAAGGTTCTTTTATGAATCTTTGTTCAAGACCATTTTCTCATCAGTCTGGGAACTAGAGTTCGACCGGCCGTTCAGGCTAAGTTGGAGGTCATGTCCAAGGTATCCATTCTCCAAGATTTCATTGACAACAGGGTGGATCAGCTCTGTGTGGTCAGGTAGGGTCACAAGGTCGATGTACATGTCGGAATTTTACAGTGGAGCAGACCTAGTATAAGCGGAATCCTTGACCCTCTATAGATAGTGGTACGACTTTGGTTGTCTCCGTTTTAGATTCTTCTCTTTTTGATACTGGGGAATCCCATTGTTTCATATATATTTCTATTGTGGAGAGGCTTTGGATCTATATCTTTTCTTTTGCTGATTTCTTGACTATAGAAACTCTGTTGGGGACTAGAATCACTAGTGTACATCAGTATATGGAGTTACCTGTTAAGGTTGGCGGGTGTCACTTCTTATGGGACCACTATGTCTTAGAGATGACATGCTATGATGTCATTCTTAGAATGGAATGGTTGGTTCCCTACCACGATCTTTTTGACTGCTATTATTGTAGGGTGAGTTTTAAATCACCATAGGGAAGTTTGTTTCTACATAAGGGTGAATGGGATGTTCAAGAAAAAAGAACGGGACCCAAGAATCATGGGTTTGGAGGATTTATAGCCCAGATTTCTAGTCTGTATCTGGATGACCAGGGAAATTCATAGATAGAATTTCCTCCAGTGGTGGATCATTTTAGAGACTTCTTTCCAAAGGACTTTTTTGAATTTCATTCAAAGAGAGAGGTAGAAATTTCTATTGAGCTTGTTTTAGTAGTGGCATCAGTGTCTATTCCTCCATTTATGATAGAGACACTAGAGATACAATAGCTCAAGAATCAGTTAGTTGAGTTACAAGAAAAGAGTATCATCTGACCTAGTACATATCCTTGGGGTTCGCCTGTCCGGTTTTTGAATAATGTGGATGGTACCCTCAGAATCTGTGTGGATTATCATAAGTTGAGCCAGTTGACTATCAAAAACTGATATCCCTTGACAAGGATTGATGATCTCTATGAGTAGCTTTGAGGAGCCTTATTGTTCTTGAATAATGAATTGTGTTATGGTTATCATAATTTGCACGTTAGACCATCTGATATACCTCTTAATGCATTTTGGAGCAGGTATGGTCTATACAAGTATATGGTTATGTTATTCGAACTCACGAACATGTCTGCAGTTTTTATGGCACTAATGAACTGAGTGTTCCATCCATACATGGATTCCTTTTTGGTGATTTTTGTGGAATATATCTTAGTGTACTCTCACACTCAACATGACCATGCTACCTATCTTCAGATCGTTTTGAGTACACTGAGAGAGCATCAGTTATATGTTAAGCTCTCACAATGTTACTTTTGGATGGAACAAATTCACATCTTGGGTAATGTTATCTCAGAGACAGAAGTATTAGTAGACCCATTGAAAGTTAGAGTTGTAGTTTCTTTTTGGGAAACTGAAGAATTTATTTGTGTTACAGAGTTTTATAGGGATGTATAGTTACTAAATAAGTTTTATATTGGACTTTTCATGCTTAGTAGTGCCACTGATGAGCCTGAAAATGAAGGGTGTAAAGTACTTGTGGACAGATTCTTGTGAGTCATCCTTTAAAGAGATAAAATGGTGGTCGACTTCAGCACTAATACATGTTTTTCCTGATCTAGGAAGATGTTATACAGTTTACTATAATTCATAACGTATCAGGCTAAGAGTAGTTCTTATGCAAGGGGAAGGAGTCGTTACCTCTGAGTCTCGATAGTTGAGGCCACATGAGGGGAATTAACTGACAAGCATTCTCAAGATAGATGTAGTTTTTCAGGATTTACGTTGTTGGAGGAATTATAGATCGGGAGATAATTTTTGGGTTTTCATCGGCCACAAAATTATCAAGTATATCTTCACTCATCACCCTCTAAATTTGAGACATTAAAGGTGGGTTGAATACCTTCCGACCTTCGAATTTGAGCTTGCCTACATGCCTGGAAAAGGCAATGCAGTCCCAAATGTGTTAAGAAAAAGGTCTCAGATACATGTTATTCAAGAGGTCAGATGTGAGTGTCATCTTATCAATATGTTATCTTAGTTACATTTGGAGGAAAATGACAGATAGGGACAAACGTTTCTTTCTTTATTTGATGTTAACTCTACTCTGCTTAAGATAGTGTGAATGTGGTGTCTATCAGATGCTAAAGGCATAGTCTGATGGGAGAGTGTTTCAGGAGATGACCTTATTCCTTGGAGGACCATAGGATAGGAGGAGATCTTGTGTTTTCATGGGCATTTATTGGTGTCTGCAGACATGCATGAGGAGATAATATGGGATTTCCATTCTTCAGTTTGGGAAGTTCATCCTGGTGTCACCAATATGTATCGAGATCTACACTATTAGTATTGGTGGCCAGAGGTATGAAGAGATATGTCACTGGTTTTTTTATGAGGTTTTCCACCTACCAGTAGGTGAAGGAGGAGCCCCAGTGACCAGGAGGGCTTTTGCAGTAGTTACCCATTCCTAGGTGGAAGTGGAATGATGTCGTGATGGACTTCGGGAAAGGTTTTTCGAGGTCGTCTCTAGGGAATGATGAATTTTGTGTAGTCATTGATAGACTCAAGAAAATTTCAAAATTCATAGAGATCAAGGATACCTTCAGTGTTGATGATCTAGGAAGGTTGTACATTTGGGAGATTATACTCTTGCATGGGGTTCTGCAATCCATAATTTCAGACAGGGATGTTCATTTTACTTCTCGAGTCTGACTAGGACTATAGAAGGATCAGGGTATGTAGGAACTTTGGTGTACATCTTACCATCCCCAGATAGATGGCCAGTATGAGCATACAGTATAGGTGCTGGAGGACATGCATTGAGAATGCATCCTAGATTTTGGAGGATCATGGGAGAATCACATACCTTCGGTGGAGTTTTCCTACAATAATATTTTTGAAGAAACTATTTCAAAGGAACCTTATGAGTCTTTATACAGTAGTCCATGCCGATCACCCCTATATTGGATGGAGGGATGAGAGTCATCTATGCAAGGACTTTGTGTTGTCTAGGAGACCATGGAACAGATGACGATTATTCAGAAGAGGATGTCTGCTGCACAGTCACAATATAATTTTTATGCAGGTTGACAGAGAAGACCTCTGGAATTCAAGGTCGGAGATTAGGTTTTTCTAAGATTCATACCATGGATGGGACACAGGAGGATTAGGAGACAGGTTAAGCTTTTTCCAAGATACATCGGGCCATTTTAGGTTTTGGAGAAAGTTGGGCATGTTGCATATCAGTTGCAGTTATCTCATAGGTATCAAGTTATGCACGACATCTTCCATGTTTCTTAGTTGAGGCATTACATCTCAGACCCATCTCATGATTTTACACCCAAGGAAATTGAGTTGGAGGTGGATGAATCTTTCAAGGAGCATCCTATCTAGATTTTTTATCACAGCGTTAAGGTTCTCTATGGCCGGTCTCTTACTATGGTATGGGTGCTATGGCAGCATAGGTGAGTTCATGACGAGACATGGGAGAGGGAGTCCAATGTATGATCGTAGTGGCCAGAGCTATTCGAGGGTTATTATTTTTCACTACCTTTCTAGGGAAATTAAGGGATGCATTTTATTAACGGAAATGTCTGTAAGAACACTGATCTTAGTTTCAGATATGGATATTTTTTATGTTTCTTATAAGGAAAAAGGGAAGAAGGAATATTTTATAAGTACACACCGTGTACTTAATTGTACACTTGTTATACTCTAGCACAAGTTCCATTCCATGTTTTTCCATGCCACAACCATATACACAGCCGCATGACGACATGGTCGGGCTGCATATGGTGGGTTCTGGTAATGGCCAATACACAACGTGTATACTCAGGGAACTTTCTCTGTATTTTTATTTTTAATTATTACATCAGACCAGAGTCGCATATCCTCGAAAAAAAAATCTTTTTCTGAACCTATCTCATCCAGAAGCAACATATATCGCAGATTCTTCTACGAGCCCTTATTTTTCCATCTGTTCTCTAAATCAAACACTGCGATTCTATTGGAATCTCCATGGTGATTTCTTCCTTATTATAGATCCCCGCCTGTTATTTTCTCCTTTTTGTGAGATATTCAAGGTTGAATGTTTTTTGAAATTTTTGTGAAAATACAACGTTCTAGGTAAAATCAAAGGCTTACATTTAACTATATAGATTGTACAACATTGAGGTAGGTGTTTTGTTCCGTTCTGTAGATTGTATTTTAATAATATGTGAAAAAATTGCTCAATACACTAGTTTAGGGTATTGCATGTTTATATAATTTATCCCTATTAATGCCTTCCATTACCTATTTGCTTGAGTATGGGTTTAGATTGTATATAGGGTTATTTACCTTGCTATGGATGTTTTTTCCATGTTTGTTATGATATTAGCCATTGGGTCTAGAATTTCATGTTAGGATACTCTTTTTTCCATGCCTAGTGCTGTTAGGATGGAGTTATATTATCTGAATTACTTTTGTTATGCTTTGTATCCATTTATCCAAGTAGTATTTCTAATTTACATTTCCTTCTAAATTTGTTTTGTGCACGATTACTTTTCACCGGGTTGTGGGAATGTGGTGTAGTGAGAACATAGGGTGAATTTACATTGAGGGATCTCCCAGAGTGTCTGTTTTACTTTTCATGATGTGATACCATAGGGGGATTAACATTGAGTGCGCCCTCATAGTGTCTATAGTAATCGTTATGAGATGACATGGGAAATTAAAATTGAGTTTTTCCTCAAAGATTCTGTAGTTTATCGTTAATAGATAATAGTGGGAATTAACTGTGAGTGCTTACTCAGAGAGTCTTTTTTTTTCAAGACACCGAAGGGGTTATACTGTGTGAGCTATCCCAGGGGGTCTACTATATTTATTGTTAATGAAAAGTTGAACCATAGCTGTTCGACTATGAGAATTTCCTCAGATTATTACTTGTGAATGATTGGTTTAATAATTATTAAATGTAAATGAATGTAGTCGAAACTATAGGACTGTTTACATTTGAGTACTTCCTTTTTCATTACAACATTTTTAATTTTGGCATGTTATATATATTCACTAAAAGTTAGGAACAAATCTTTGGGTGGATTCCTATTGGGATTAGTCTCACACCCTATTTGGGTTATGTTATTTGGCCCAAACAGATTATAATGCTGCAAGTATTGAAAAGGTAAAGCACCCTTCTACTTTAGGTACTTGATTTTCATGGATATGGAGAGAATGTGACAAGGACGAGGCTTCCAATGTTTTCTGAGTTTACTTTTTTTCTTTAAACATGGGTTTAGTGCTATATTCCATCATTCTGACTTTTTTGGATTATTTCCAAGATAGTAGTTAAATGAATCATTAGTTACATATATATGATGTAGTTGTTTATTTACTTCAGTATTCTGTTGTTTACTTATTGTATGGAATTACTACTTCTGCTAACGTTATACATTTTTTACACTGTGTTACTCTACCAATGATGGAATTGTTTCCCCACTATCAAGGCCAAGGCCCCCGATGATAGTCAGCATCCTCTGGAATTTGGGGAAATGTACTTGAGGCTATGTGACCAACCAAATATGAGGCACCTTTGGGGGCACCTGGAAATAGGGATTTATACTTGAGTCCAATGTGGACTCCATCAAAATGCATGGGGTCTTCATAAGACATAACACATGTAGGAAAATCCTATGTAGGCATGAGTATTAAAATACTCATTAAGCACCCAAAATACCCAAATCAAAATGGAGAACCTAAAATACAACAGTGTGCTTGACCAATCAATAGGGAACCCAATCGAGAGAGAAACTACATCTCAAATCATCCTTAGCTGTACATGACTGGTCTGTTCTATCCATAATGTTTGAAAACCCAAAACATGAAAACACTAAAAGGAATCTCAAAATCACCGAGATATAATCATCTCAAAATCTATGAATCATGAGATTTCAACATCATGGAAAATAATAGTATTATACTTGAGACTCTAATAGTAACACAAAACCTAGAGAACACACTCCATGAGGTCATCCATCAAAATGGAATCCATCCGAGAGATACACTCTATAGGGAACAACTCATGAGTTAAATATCTGGTGCCCTACACCTGAGATCTCAACATTTCTAACTTGATCCCAACACAAGTGGAGAGTCCCACCCCTCACCACTACTCATAGTTGAGGTAGAACTTCTCTAGACTATGGACTACATACATCTTATTTAACAGGATAGAACAGTGTGACATGTACCTTTCCACTACGTTGCAATTGTGGGATTACTAGATCCCAACTAACTGATGAAACCTCTATTTATCTAAAATGGAATGGCACATACCGTAGCCTATTGAGGGTTCACTAACTACTAGCCAGGTATCAAATGTGAACTAGTGGAGGGGAACACGCCCCATAACTTTAATAAATAGATGAGGGAACAATAACTCCAATGGGGGACCTTCTCCCCACTGATCCTTGAAGATGGGGGTAATACTCCTTAGGTCAGGACCCTAAAAGTTGTTCAACAATGGAGAAAAACTCAAAAGATAGAGGACCCACACATTAATAAAATAAGGTAGTACTACTCAGTCTGCTCAATTACTATAGGGGACCCACACCCTAGTATGATAGGGGAGTTCTAACCCTAGGATAGAGGACCTGCACCCTAGTTTGATAGGGGATTACCAACTCTATCGAAACCATATGTATGGAGGAACCACACCTTGGAATGATAGGTGAGTTCAAACTCCAAGGATATATAACATGCACCCTAACATGATAGGTGAGTACCCACTCTATCAATATGCCACATATGGAAGAAACTCACTCTAAAACTGTAGTGGAGTAATAATTCCACAGATAGCGGACCCGCACCCTGGTCCAATAGGGGAGTACCAACTCTACCAGGACAATAAGTAAAACGTTCCCTCACCCAGACATGGAAGGGGACTGCTATCTCCAACTATACAAATGATATAGGGAACCCATACCCCCAGCATGGGGAGTATCATCCCTACCAAAGAATAGAGGTAAGGGGAACATGATCCCCAATGAAAATTGGGATCACTAGTCCAATAATATCTCTTAATAAACCACACTGATCTTCGGTATTAGTTAAGCACAGTTGAAATTATTTTCTTTCTTATCCTGGGGAGATACACCAAAATGTGGAAGGGAATGGTACGGACCTCAATGTCAACCTAGTGATCAACACAGATCACCATCCAATGATAAGGACCTCTACACAATAATCATGTTTCAATCACACCACCTCATATCAATTAGGCTGAACTTGAATCCATCTTCACGTTATACACAAAAAAACATCATAGGATAGGGTACTCACAAGACAAAATTTGAGTTCCATGTAAGGATATACGAAAGGAAGAAAATCTAAAGGAGGTCCTCAAGTAGTACATGGTGTGCACTGTGGTCTGCACGACATGAGATCCATCCCGATAACTTAGTCATGTATCCAACATACATGGATTGGCATGCTGTGTAGGGGTACATTGTCATGACCCCCCCCCCCCCAAGATGTCTTTCTTGGATTGGAAATGATGAAAGGGAGATAATGACCCCTGAATCCCGTGTCCTGTAGGACCTAGGTTGGAAACTAGCACCAATGGTATATAAATCTCACAATATGGGAGGAATTACCGTTTTTTGAAACAAGATCAGATGATATGATGGATCATTCACAAAAAAAATCAAGGGAATTTATAAAATAAATCCCCAAAACCATTCAACATGTATATTTTAAGATGAAACTATTACAATTACAAAAGTATCCAAGTAAATACCAAAAGAAATGTTATGTAGCGACACAAAAACTATCCCATGCCTGAAATAGTAAGGTCTTGTATGGTCTGTGAAGTCTCCATGGAAACTTGATAATAGTTTTATATACATAGGTTGAGAAAATAGTTATAGTCAATAGGAAAACCAATGTTGCTCAAGCCCATGTGAATGAATCATACTAATTCCCCTATGAAAAAAACAGAACAAAACAACACCTAAAAGGTGTACTAAATATCCCAACCTCACTATGGAACACTCACCAAATAACGCAAGTCATGTAAAGTAATATAATGTACATCAATGATAGGGTATCCAACACTACATCCCACTAGTTATAAGCTCTTTTATAACAAAAACATTTCCTCACACACCTACCTCTTCTGAAAATACCATGTCACAACCTTCCAACACACACCTAGGCCAAAAACCACACCACATCCCACCCAAAGACACATTTAGAAAAACCTACATAACATCATTCCCACAAACACCGAGGCCACAACCCACATCACATATCATCCAAAAGACACATGGGAGGGCACAACTCACCCCAATACACCTGGGCCTCACAAAACACAATAGTTATAATGAATCACAGGCTATCAACACTAGGAAGAGGAAGCAATGAAGTGTGGGTGGAAAGCCATCCATCCTCCCACCGAGATGTTTGAGAAAGACACCCCCATGATAATATGGGTGTTTGGAACATTGTTCTCAACTAGGGTGGGGTGCATATTGAAATAACAATATAATACAATTATATATATATAACCAAAACTCAAACACAACCTCTAGGTTCTCAAACAGACCACCAAGTCATGATATTTCCAACTTTCCTTCTACCTCTAAATGCAAAACCCCACACAACACACCACAAAACACAATTAACATTCTTAACCAATTTATTTAACCACTTTGATTAATTTTTAAATAATTCTTTCAACAATTACATAATTATCTGGGAAACTAAGAAATATAGAATAGAATATTCTATAAGGTGAGGAGCCGGATAAATAAAGTCAGATTCACATTAACGATACATCATTCCATGACATCCCCATTTAACACCCATTCATAAAATAGCATACATTTATATCTAGATACGTGGGGAAAATTTATGCATGTTATCAACGAAGAAGAACCCATACCAAATTCCACCATCATTATTCAATGTCATCCTTCCCAAACAAAAATTATAACCAAAACAACCCCCAACTCACAGCCACAACCAGCAACACATAAACCCACATCCAGATCTGCAACCCCACTGCACAAACATAGCACAACCAGATCACCACATCCCCAAAAATAACTCCTTGTACATAGATATTTCTACCACTTCATAACCACACAAACCAAATAAAGACATATTATTATTTAACATGACATGCCTCCTTTTGTTTCTATTTAATAATACAAGGGTTATAAAAACAATATGATCCTAGGGAATACATTTTTTAGCCAATATACATGTTTAAATTTTTTCACAGATAATCATTTAGTAGGAGAATAAACAGCATTATATAACCCTTCTACGAGAAAACAAAGACACCCAAATTCCATGATCTTTAGTGGGTAATTTGTCCACGCAAATTACAACATCAACAGAAAAAAATCCAAAAATAACATACTTCACTTTTTCTAGCCACAAAATCATTGATTTAAAGTCGATTTAATTATCTATATTTATTCAAAAAGAAATATATTCACAATATTTAAATCCATATACCCGCTATTCATGATACACAATTAATAATGATTAAGGATAAACCTATTTGGCGGCAAAGACGATCAATACTTCCTGATTGTATAAAATCAGGGCCATACAACTAGCAGGAAAAACTCTAGGGAATCATGAACCAAAGGATACAGCCTGGCTGTACAAATCCTATGGGGAGAATGTTTTTGGGTGTCCCATACTAAGATAAATCAATAAGGAAGAACAAGGGTAAGGATATGTTGGATTTTTAAATATCTAAACTGAGCCACGGTTTTTTGATATGTTTTGATTTTCCAATAAAGGCAGATCTACCAAGACCAGCCATTTGACAAATTAAAAATCCTCCTTACTCTTAGGGAATTTAAGATCTAATATGTGGTATCTGAATTGATCTTAAAACCATTAAAATAAATAAATAAAATAATTTACATCAATGGAGATGTAAATAA
This sequence comes from Viscum album, assembly GCA_963277665.1. Lineage (NCBI taxonomy): Eukaryota > Viridiplantae > Streptophyta > Magnoliopsida > Santalales > Viscaceae > Viscum > Viscum album. The sequence continues at coordinate 992,942,302 of OY728125.1, forward strand.
GGGAAGAACTAGAAGAAGTTGGAAACACTGTTTGTGAGACACCTTCAAACGAGGCACTACTCAGCGAGGCACTACTCCACGAGGCACAACTCGATGAGGAACTGTCAGCGAGGAACTGTCAGCGAGGAACTGTTAGATGAAGTGTTGTCAGATGAGGCACCACTAGACAAGGCACTGTCAAAAAAGTACCACCAGATGAGGCACTACCTGATGAGGCTCTATCATATGAAATGCCTACCAATATTAGTGAGAGACCATCAAGTGATCCACCTCTAGTCATTATACTGTCACGAACAAGGCACCACAAGATGAGCAACCTCCACAAAGAGTCTTTTAGCAAGTGAAATCCAAAGAGTGACCACATGTGAGGAAAAAATAGTGAATGATAGCCATGGTGACACACCGTTGGTGTGAGACACCGTTTGAAAACTATGAAAACTAGGAATTTTTTCAATGTGTTTCAATGAGTCCCCGTGATTCCACAGAATACATTAAACACAAAATTCCCACAAATTAATAGACTGAAGAGGTCAAGTTCATTACATAAATGGAATGTCTGGACCCTATATAGCATGTATCATTTCTCCCTTCTCTAGGTTGTGTTCCTCTTCCACATGACCCAATAAAATTTTCCTTTATAGGACATCCATAAATTACTATACGGTTTTTTTGGTATAAATGGACACATAACTATGTGGTATTCATATGATCATGTCTGATACCCCAATAACATGTAATTTGGTCGTGTACTTTTATATACCATGTACTTTTACTTGCCTTTCCCAATCCATGCCAATAGGCCACATGACATGGTGTCACTACACTGTGTGTAACTCTTGTACATGGCATGTAGACCCCAAAACAATTTTCACTGAATTGGAAGGGATACACATCATTCCTCTCTAGAATACTCATTATAAATAAGGTAATCCCGGTTAGGAATTACTTCGAAAAAATGATCGAGTCTACCTAGTTTACACAAAAACCAATAGATAAACCAAGGAGGGATCTTTAGAAATTTGAATTGGGATCCTGAACATTAAAAAATGATAAATGAAGGGGATCAAGATAAGAAATAAAAAAGATACCTCGAGGGAGAATTTCCATTGCTTCTGGTGTAAAATGATGCATGAATCATGCTTCTTCTCGATTGGATGATGATTGGGGTTAGAAACATAGATTTGAAACCCCTTATTGTAACGATTTAGCTATGTTTGAATCCGTTTCCAAGGGAGGACAAGAGATGTGTGGTTATTATTTATTTTTAAAAACCAAACATGAGGGAGGATATTCATTATGTTATATTTTTATTTAAAATTTCATTTAATTATTTGTTCCAGCTCATAATTCCCCACAAACTAACCTCTGAACTAAACATCTATAACAGAAATATTTATATTATGGTTAATGTAAATAATATATTCTAAACTCAACTACGATATCTGATTTTCTATATGATACTCTCCTTAGTTTTTATTCATGTTTCAAGAGAAACTGTGTGTGCATGAAAAAAATATATATTTTTCATTTTTGAAATCATCGTTATAAGGCTCTCCGGGCCCTAGATTCTAATGCCAACATAATGATTGGTTTCAGAAATATTTTTAGAAATACTCCAAATTCGTATACGTCAAACCCATGTCAATAAATTCTCCCACCTTCAAGGTTTTTCATCCATGGAATGTGATATCCTAGGAACCACTGAAGAAAATTGATTTCTCCACAATAACTCTCATTCCAATGATCTCACTAAGAGTTCTCATGTTGTTTAAAAGCATGCACATAGAGTAACCACCAATGAAAAACCATGATTATTCATATAACCCACTAGTTCAACATCTTGAAATAAGAGGGAACATGTCTCCTTAGTTGTGATTTGTGGAACAACCTCAAGAAGCACAATCCTTATGCAATCATAGTGTCTACCAGTACACCACGTCACTGAATTGATGCATATACCAACGTGACCCCAGAGTTCACATCCACCATTATATGAAATTTATCATGACCTCCTCAAGTGTCTTTACTTTGAATCTAATTATTAGAACATGAGGGTACCAATGTATACTATAGGAGAAAAGACACATCCAACCATGAGAAGATAGACACAAAAGGCATGGGGAATACTCCATGTGTGTTTGTATCTCCTAGAAGGAGAGTAACCCAAACCAGAAACACAGACACACCCTCTAGTTAAATATGAGATTAGTATAGAAGGTAGGTAACCAATCCATGTCGTGGAAATATTGTAGGGTCTAACTCTTCCTTTATGGATTGGTTCTAAGAAAGTATCTCTCCTACCATGGTAGATAAGAAAAATGTTCAATAGGAAGAAATCTACTAAAAATTCTAGGATCTTCTCATAAACAATCCCACACAACATCATCATAATCACACATGTATACATAACTCATCAACCACACCTATATACTATCCTCTTTTGGTGGAACTCACTCGCCCACATTTTTTTGGTAATGTCTCAAAAATACATCTTTGTGGGGAACGTGTCCCTCTTTCACATGAGTCCAAAGATATTTCAAACTACACCACATCCTCCTAAATATTCTCATATATAAAATATGATTCTAAGAACATTTGGGTCCTAACAAAAATAAATAGATTCCAAAAAGATCACATTGGGACTTACCAGGAACTCTACCTATAACCCCCAACATGTCACCAAGCCCCAGACACTTAGGTCAGAAAGACTTATCCACCACACCTTGATATTATCCACTTTGGTCTTCACTAACACACACTCACTATATTTTCACTCATAAATAAAATTTCATGTTGGGGTAAGGACCAGTATTTTATGGGAATTATAAGCTATGTTAAACCAAACCAACACATGGCTACTTAGATTCCCTTCGTCACCCTAGTTAAAGCTAGATAAATATGGAGAAAGAAAATAGTTCCTCACAATAGTGTCAAACAATTAATATTATATAAATTAGAAAGGACATATATCATACATCAATTCATCCTCATATATTTTGGGTCTATGGAAACTATGGCCTGCACCTATCCTCTCCAGCATTCTCTAGCTTCTAGAGCCTCACCTAGACCACCTGAGGGTTGTGTTGGAAACACTTTAAACCTAATACCACCAAAGAATTTCCTCCCATATCCTCCAATATGTATTACATATTGTATATATTCTTTCTTTAAATGTTGTGTATGCTAAGGCAGCCCATCGACCAGATCCCTCTTAGTAACACGACATGACGAATAATCCCTAGAAAGGTGTCCCCGGTCATCGCAAGCATAAAACCACCTCTCTTATATATGAAGTGATCCATGAATATTCTATTGTGATATATGACGATGAGCCTCAGCCTATGCATGGGTATTCATCCTACATGATTATCTAACCATATTTTTTTTATGAACTATTGCAGACACCTTATTTTCATGACCACCATCGTTGGCCACATCCTTCGGTCCCTTAGCTATGAATTCCTCTATGAAAAGGAATTTATCTTGTACCTATAGATAAGAGGGTCTGAAAAAATGGATAACATCATATAGGATGTATCATGGGGTTATGAATCACCCCGATACTCAGAGGATATAGCATTAGGAACTCATTCAATACACTCCACATGCACACATACTTGGCCTGAACTTATAACACAACAAGCTGTTCAACAGGTGGTGGAACACCTAGCTAACCACCTAGATGTAATTCCTTAGAACCAGTTCCTTAAACTGGCGCATTGTCATGGGGTTCATCATCTTAAAAATACCACCATAGAAACATATCTTTATATCATTACAGAGGCATCCAGAAATAGAATCAATACATGCCATGGTCAAATAGTTTATCTTGGGAGATAACTCAAGGACAAAGAAAAACCAAAACCTAGCCATATATGATTTATGTAAAATTATTTACCTATTACCAATGTACTGATTTATCGAGTAAAAAAAGTACATTATCATAGTCTTAGTGAATTGATATGCCAGAAGCTGGGCTATAACTAGAAACTCTAGTCTGAGATCCAAAATTGAAACACCCTAACCCTGTCACTATAACACCCAAAAAATATCACGATACTACGGTTTCAAAGTGGAACCTGCTCTGATACTGCTCTATCATGAACCGATCTAATGATGCCCTTACATAAACTCCCCAAGACCATCTCCAATTGGTTATGGGATGGAGACCAGATCCAAGTAATAATATCAAATATATGGGAGGCCATTTTCTAATTTACCTATATGCATGCACCCAAAAACACCTCGATAAAACATTATAGAGAAATAAAAATAAGGAAACACTAGTGCAGAAAACATTTTTAACGTAAGTTATCTTTTTGCGTTGGTTTTTAGATGATGTTATTAAAGGAGATGTTAAAAATATTATTTTTCACATCATTTATATAAAAACCAAAGTTGTAAATCTATAGTGGAACCAATTTTTTATGTCGGTAATTTAATAATTGACGTGGTATATTGTTTATTACATTGGTTATTAAATAACTAAAGTTAAAAAATGGTTCCAGATGTAGCTTTTTAACATTTTTTATTAAATAACTGACATAATAAACTATATACCATGTCTGTTATTAAATAATTGACATAAAAAGAAAGTCATGGAAGAATATTTTATGTTGGTTATTTAATAATCGATTGAAAATAAATTTTACCATGTCATTTTTTAGATAACCGACATGGGAAACCATTACCCGAAATAATTTTTTATATCGGTTTTAAAATAAATGACTTAAAAAACATTTTTTAACATGTGAAACCATTCTTATGAAGTACCGAAGAAGTCCTAAAACAAGAAAAACCAAACCAAAACCAGAAAAAAAAAGCTGAAGTAGACCGAAACAAGAAGAATAGAATGAAAAACTAAACATTCACATTTATAACATTTAAAACATACAATATCAACTAAAAACAAATTTTGATCTAACTGAACAACTACCAAATACTCATTTAGAATTACAGCATTCAAAAATAAATTTTACACTACAAAAAAACTAAAATCTAATCAAACCTACCAAATAATTTGACCATTCCACTCTTAATTGTTTGACCTCTTGAGCACTATAATGTTGAGGGTCCTCAAATAGTAGAATGTTAAATGGATATTAGTTAACATGTATAATGATTAAATCAAATGAAATATTATGTAATAGTTTATAATGAAATCTAACCTCCTCAAACATCAAAATTGTTCCAGTTGTATCTATTTCATACATAAATATTAACATATAATATCCAAATTTGATGAAACCTTATTGTTTATGAAATTTATGTTTAAATGAGTTTTTCAATTAAAAATATCATTTTTATATAATATATCCAAAATGTAGAAGTTATAATTAGATATTTACCTTTACATTTACATATTTGATTTTAGAAGTCTTTTTCATTATGGTTTTTAAAAAGTATTCCCATCCCCTGTTAGAAAATAATATGAATGAGATAAATTTAAAACTCATTATAATATAAACAACTATTAAAAAATTGAATCCTACTTTTCCAACATATTATTAAAATTTTCTCACACATTTCCATAGAGAGATCATATCCAATAAAGTGTTTTATCCCTTGAAAAAAAACACCTAACATCCAATGGTCTCTGATATAAAATAAAATATCAGGTTTGTGGGTTTTATGTTAAAAGATATAGAACACTTTATCAGATATGTGTTTCATACCTCTCACAAAAATGAATCAACTAACATTGCGTGATTATGTTCTATTCAAATATTTCAGCAATAAAAATTGTTCTTTATTCCTAATCCAATGCATGCACTTTAGGGGAAATCAACTATGGTTCCATGAATCTGTATAAATCTATATGGTCATTAATATCAAAAAAATTATAAATATACCTAAAACAAAATAGACATAAGAATACATTTTTAATAAATTGAACAGAGGTAAGGAATTGTGTGGAGACTTACATGGAAAAAATTTGCACCACATTGATGCCCAACATATCTCTAGTTACAAGATTCATGATATAATTTTTCATAATCCCCACATCTATTTCACATCCCCAAACATGAGCTTCTATTGTGAATGTATAATGAGAAACCAAAAACCTTGAATATCTTGAAAATCTGTCAAGACTGCTAGAATGTGTATCTGATTTTATATCGATTTGTCTTTATTAATTCTTATACAGTATTTATTAACCTATAAATTATTCATGTAAATAAATAAATTAATATATTAACTTTCAAGTGTTAAAAAAAATTAATACAAAAAAATAAAAGATATAACATACACATACCTTATGGTAGTGTGTCAAAGATATATGGATGTCTAAACTAAAATGTGGCCAATACATTGTCCCAATGTTGTCACCACACTTGTAGGTAATGGTACTCAAGCTGATATATCTATAATATCTTGTACAATGACAATATGCTTCTCTACCTATAACTTTTGATGATGAACTATATTTCGTTTATAATATATCATCCCATATGCAACTATATGATGGTGAGGATCATCAACATATAACTCAAAATAACTAGGAAGTTGTGGAAGAGGGGGTGTAGGAGTGGGATTAAAAAAGTGGTCTTCAGGATGAGGTGGAGGATAAATCATGGTGTATGGAGGTGGAGGAGTGGGAGCTACTGGAAGAGGTGGAGGATAAATAATAGGGTCTGTAGGTGGAGGTGGAGGAGTGGGAGCTGTAGTTTGAAATTGTCCTGGCATGTTAGCAAACATAAACTATACCGACTCTCTGATATTCTCCACCATCGTCACATTGTTATTATAAACATCAACCTCAAAAATTAATTTTTTTTATAAATACCATTAATTGAAGGACATTATGAACATGTAAACACTTTTTTTAGTGATACATTCGTTGGGTATCCTCATACATGATTTGGGTGTTCTGTCTTTCCCAATGCTGTATAATATATATCTTTCCTCCCAGTATCTGTAAATACCTCATGTGTGCTCTACTCCTCAAGATAATAATGTACGAATTAATTAAAAAAAATTGTAATGATTCAATGTATATAAAAAAGTAAATTAATGTAACAACCCGATATTTTATGAGAATTATTCTTTTTAATTTCATTGTTGTCTTGTGTTGTACGCTACACCAAAATTATCTTGTACTATATGCAACACCGTATTAGCTTGCATTATACGCAACACTATTCTCGGATTGTGTTACACAAAATTTCAAGTTCGTTTGATAGATGTTATTCTATAGAACATTGAGTGTATATATATATTCAATATATAAATGAAATATGTTTGGATTATATTATACACAACAACTAATGAATCTTGCAATACATGCAACCCTGACTTGGCTTTCTTTACACACAATCACGACCTTCCACGATAGCGTGTGTAGTACGCTATACCAAGTTTCACTAAATGATATATTATTATAATATTATTATGAACAAGCTGTTATGAATAGTAATACCCTCTTTTTAAATTTTATAAATTTTATCTTTCAAAATGAACTCCATTTTTGGATTCAGAATATCGATATTAGCCTAGGGTGAAATTTTGGTATTTTTCTGCAAACATTCAATTTTTGATGAATAGTGAAAACACTGGGTTACTATTTAAAAATCAACTTTTTATATAAATAATTATTTATTTTATTTAAATTTATTTTAGGTCAAAAAATGATACATAATACCTATATAAGTTCAATGTTATTCATTGGAGTCATTTTATAATAATTTTAGACATAAAAATTTTATTGAACTTTTCACTGTCTTTTACCCACCTCCTAAGCAAATTTGAAAATTTACATAAAACATAATTTTACCGCTTTTGTGAGTGTAATTTTGAAAATCTGATAGACACGGTTAATATCAGGGAGTAAAATGTTTTTCAATAAGATAAAAATTTTTTTTTGTCAATAGTAACTTTTTACTTTTATTTACCACGGTTAAAAGTAAATATGGTAATTAAAGGAAAAAATGATATTATTATTACCCTAAAACATATCCTATTTCTATTGGATAAGTATAATTCGACCAAAAAAACATTAGGAATAAATTATTACCATTTATGTCACATTGGATTAGATTTGGACATTTATTATTAATTTTTTTAAAGAAGGTTTAAAATAATTAAAATCAATGTTTAATAACAAAATCATTTTTAATATAGGTTTATACATAAGATAAATTCGACTATAATTATTCATTAGAAGGGAAAAAATATGTCCTACATAATGGTATTTTATTTATAATTTTTAGACATTAAATAATATAATTTATTTTTGACACAATGATGATGCTGTAATTACCTTATTAATGAAATATTAACATAATTGCTGTTATAAATACCCAAATAAATGTAATTTCAGACTTTTTATGAATTAAACTAATTTTATAGGTTAATATGATATGTTAGTATTGATTTAAAAAAATTCGAACTAATATTTCTATTATGATTTCCACAAAAATCAATTACCAAATAGTGTCAAAATTGACATAAAATAGATTTTAAAACAAATATTATATTATTAATTCTTATTTTATTCATAAAAATATAACGATAAGCCAAATGACATAGATAAGGATATATATATTAATAATGAACCACTTGGGGTTATTTTGTCTTGTTATTGTAAGTTTATTAACCATATAGTGTGAGAAAACAAGAAGACACGGTAAAAGTTAATTTATTTAACTTAGAGTTAAATCTAAATGATACGTTTAAAATAGCAACCTAAACTTGTCTAAAACCTATTGGTTGAGTGGATTTCGACCCATACCCACCTTAGATTTAAAATAAATTAATTTTAAGCTATTAAAAACTGAATATGACTTTATTATAAAATAATATTTTAAGTTTTCCTAAGTTTCCTTCTTCTCCCTTATAAAAGGGCACCACTTCCCTATTCTCTTCACTCGATTTTCTGACTCGATGCTCAGCCTAACACTACCCATTTCTCTTGTCCACTTCCCTAGAAACATTCTATATGTTCTGGTATTCTCAAAAGTCCATCTCTTGTGCCCTATGTAGATGTTTAAATGAGGTGCGTTGAGGAAGAGGAGTTTCAGATACGTACGAAGCATATCGGACCTAAGGTAAGGGATAATGTTAAAATCTCAATTGTTTTCTATCCGAGATTGCTTATACATAAGTATTTACTGGGGTTGTATTTATCATCCATGTCCATGTTTTATAAAAATGTTTTCATGTATGTTTGAAGTCCTTTTTACCCATTTTTGACTTTTACTACATGGTATGTAAGGAATCTTTTTTTGTTTACCATACGAGGTAATTTTTGACTTTTCCGGAAAAAGTACGACAATAATATTTTTTAAAATTATAAGGCATGAATGGATTTTTATGGTTTCATAAGGCCTTATTTTCAGGAAGCTTAATCTTCAATATTTCAAGACTATTTTCAACAAAATACTTTTCTTTTAAAATTTAATGGCATTTTGTGAAAAGAAAATGATTTTCAAGAAGAAATGATATTTTCCTCAATAATTCATTTCAAGTGCTTTATCAAAATCTTTTTCCATCTAAGATGACATTATTTCATATATGTATGTTTAATGTATAATATCTCTATGATTTAAATGGTTTCTATTTTCTTATGATAAAAAAATATCCATTTTTTTATATGGATTATGTTTTGATGGAATGATGTTTATAAAACCCAATTTATTCTTTGGGTTATAATGAATGATTTATGATTGATGTGTGGCACACGTAAGAATGATTTCAATATGAGATGGGTGGGACCTATATCTCCCTCCAATGCATTGGTTATAGATTTATATCTCATGAGATAGACATGGCTGCAACGGTATGATAATCCGGTTCAGTGTTACATGACTGGAACAAGGAGTGAACTCGATTCAGAAAGCAACTTTGTCCAATAAGATAGTCTTGGCTGCAATAACTTGGCTACAATAGATATCATATCATGTGATTAATGGTTTTACACAATTACATGTTTTTTCCATTCTATTTTATCATTATTTATGTTCATTTATGATATATAAATCATGTACTTCCAAGATTTATGTCATTGCTCAGGATTTTGATGTTTAGATTTTACGTTCATGTTTTCGTATTTAGATGTTTATGGATTGTTTTATGTTTCCTATGTTTTCCCTTACTGAGCATTTTAGATCACCCTTTATATGTTTTATTTTCCCCTGGATATAAATAAAGGTTTTAGGTAGGAAAACCAAAGGAGAAGATCTTTATGGGAGATGTTGAAGATCATTCATAACGATTAGAAGACTTTGTTCTGAGTTTCCAATGACACTAAACTATTACGATCCTTGAGTGTTTGTTTTTGTTATGTATTAAGTATTATTCAAAAGTAATTTAATGTCCATGTATGTCATGCTTTGGGTGTCTACAGTTGGTATTAGAGGAAAGGTTTAGTTAACCTTTAGAAACTAGGATGCGAAAACTTTACTGAGAGCCCATGAGATATTTCTAAGGTATAGCTAGGGATGTCCCTAAGTTTAAGTATAAGTATAGGTTATAGTCATATAATTACGGTAACAATAATAGAATTAAACCTAAGATATTATATATTGAAGGTACACCCCCTTTATTATTTTGTTTTCCCTAGAACGATTTTTTCCTCTCACAAAATTTTTTTTTAGTTTTAAACGATGGCTGGAACCCAAAGAAACCGTGTTGATCAATGTAATGGATGATGCAATGATTTTCTACGTAAACAAACCAATATTATGGTAGATGGAGTGGAAACAATTATTGCTATAATTACACAATATATGAATCATTCTGGATTTCCAAATGAATAGAGAAGGGAACAATATTCTATTGATTCCTTCATGAGGAAATGTCCACATTCTTTCCATGGGTCTTCTGATCCACTTGTTACTGAACAATGGATCAGTATCATGGAAAAGATATTTTCCATACTTCACTGTTCGAAAGATGAAAAATTCATTCTGTCTATTTACCATTTTGAAGGTGAAGCATATCAATGGGGGACTCTACTTAAGAATACATGGCCACGAGATGAAATTGAATACGTGGAATAGGATGAGATCAATAACTTATTTTTCAATAAATACTTCCCTTGTATTATTCAAAAAAATATGGAAAATGATTTCCTTGAGCTTAAGCAAAAGGATGATGAATCGGTTGGTATATATGAAGCAAATTTTACAAGGCTTTCAACATATGCATCTAGCTTTATCATCCAACCTGAAAGTAATGTTGATCGATTCTTCAGTGTCTTAAAACCATGTCTTTGAAGGGAATTAGCTATAAGATACTTCTCTAGCTATGAAGAAATTGTGCGTTGTGCTATCAAGGTAGAAATGGAAGTTGGTGTTACATATCCATCTCATTGTTCTGATAAGAAACAAAAGATGGAGTTCAAGGAGAACTCTCAGAATAATGGTGAAAAGAAGATAAATGTTTCATTATGCTCAATGTGTGGAATAAAGCATGGAAGAGATTGTCTAAAATGTACTAGAAAATGTTTCAAGTGTGGAAAAGAAGTTCATCGATCAGTGGAGTGTTAGAGTAATAGAAAAAGGGTTGCTAATGATATGAATAATGAAAGGACTACATAGAACGCACAAAAAACACTTCAATGCTTCATTTGCAAGGAAATGGGGCATTATGCTAACCAATTCCCTAATACAAGGGTTAATGATGATCAACGTGAGAAACCACTTAAGGAAAAGGACAAAGGAAAGTCAAATGTGATCAATATTAGAAATGTTGAGTATGACAACGATGTGGTGGAATGATTATGTTTTTATGTAAAGGGATTCCAAAATAATGTTTTGGAATCTCATTTATAGTATTGTGGAACATTGAATAATCTATGTAATGGTTTATTGTGGTTTTCGATAATTACATGGTACCGGTAACCATGAAAAGTGATTCAAATATTTTGGAAAAAAGATGATATGCGCATAATGAAGGGATAAGGAGAAAATTAAATGTTTCATAGTATTCATGAGCTCATGACTGATATAAGGACTAGGTTATATCATAGTTTGAGTATATAGAATTTTTGGATTTTGGAAAGAGAAAACTTTTGACACCATTCATATTTTCACTAAGGTTCAATGGGTATTCATTTTTCAAGAGAATACATGATTCAGGTATTCACATGATTGGAATGTGACCAAAAAGATATATGAGGGATAAATGATTGTATTCACGTGCTTGTTATATGACATTTTTAGTAATTGTTCTCATTATACTATGAGTTTGGAACGAAGTATTTTGGATAAGCCTAAAGATTGGAATGGATTATGTTGAACATAAGTTAGTATTGTTTCAGGCTAAATTTTTTTGATATTACTGTATATGTTATATTAATGTAGTTTTAGAAAAAGGACATCCTACAGGACAGTAGAGAACCTGTCGCGTCGGACAAGGCTGTAGGAATCGAACCCATAACTGAATTGATACTTGCCTTTATCGCATACCACTGGCCTAGAGGAGGTCCCTAGTTAGTAGAAACTAGTTTTATTATATTAAGCAGTGTGATATATCAAGTATAAGTCCATTTTAGGAACCTTATATGATTAATCTCACTAAATATGGACTTATGAATATAACTTTTTCTATAATTTTGTTTGAAATAGATGGAATGGCCTATCATTCTATCACATAATCTACAAACACTTCACGAATGACAAATTCAGCTTCATTTCTTTAAGAGATGAAGTGGAAATTGTCCATAGAATGACCAATGGTGAGATTGTACCAAAATCGAGAAAATATTTCTTCTAATTCCAAATTCTTCAACATTAGGGAAGTGATCTTGAAATCCAAAAATGTTGTCCTAGTACCCTCATATCTGATGAATCAGATGGTATGATAGATCATCACAAATTTATGGCTTTGTGATTGTTGGCCTTTTCATAACCATTTCTTCTACCACTTTTCATCAGAACATGATGGTTAGATTTTTCTTCCATATCAATATTTTCACTTATGTTCTCCTATGTGGAAACCTAGTGATGAGTTAATTTGGGTAACCGTTTTGTTTCTTACATTACATTTTAAAATTATTTTTTATTATTCCTTTTTAGGATGTGGATTTCTATGAAATAAACCTTCATGTAGTAAACCATTTATAACCCCGACAAATTTCGATGGCGAAATTCATTTTAAGGGGGGAAGAATGTAACAACCCGAGATTTTATGAGAATTATTTCTTTTAATTTCATTGTAGTCTTGTGTTGTACGCTACACCAAAATTAGCATGTACTATATGCAACATTGTATTATCTTGCAGTATACGCAACACTATTCTTGGATCATGTTACACAAAATTTCAAGTTCGTTTGATATAAGTTATTCTATGCAATATTGAGTGTGCATATATATATATATATATATTCAATGTATAAATGAAATATGGTTGGATTCTATTATACACTAAAACTAATGAATCATGCAATACATGCAACCCAGAATTGTTTTGCATTACATGCAATCGCGACCTTCCACGATAGTGTGTGTAGTACGCCATACTGAGTTTCACTAAACGATATATTATTATAATATTATTATGAATTAGACGTTATGAATAGTAATACCCAATTTCTGAAATTTTATAAATTTTATCTTTCAAAATGAACTTCATTTTTTGATTCGGAATATCGAAATTATACTAGGGTGAAATTTTTGTATTTTTCCAAAAACATTCAATTTTTGATGAATAGTGAAAACACTAGGTTACTATTTAAAAACCGACTTTTTATATAAATAATTATTTATTTTATTTTATTTTATTTTAGATCAAAATTGATACACAATACCTATATAAGTTTCATTTAATTCATTGGAGTCATTTTATAATAATTTTAGATATATAAAAATTTTATTAAACTTTTCACCGTCTTTTACCCACCTCCTAAAATAATTTGAAAATTTACATAAAACATAATTTTACCGCTTTTTTGAGTGGAATTTCAAAATTCTGAGAGACACGATTAATATCAGGGAGTAAAATTTGGTTCAATTAGATAAAAATAATTTTTGTTGAATAGTAACTTTTTACTTTTATTTACCACATTTAAAAGTAAATAGGGTAATTAAAGTTAAAAATGATATTATTATAACCCTAAACCATGTCCAAATTCTATTGGATAAGTGTAATTCGACCAAAAACAATCATAGGAATAAAATATTACCATTTAGCTCCACATGGATTAGATTAGGAAATTTATTATTAATTTATTTAAAGAATGGTTAAAATAGTTAAAATCAATGTTTAATAACTAAAACATTTTTAATATAGGGTTATACATAAGATAAATTAGACTATAAAAATTCAATATAAATCTAAAAATATTTCCTACATAATGGTATTTTATTTAAAATTTTTAGACATTATATATTATAATTTATTTATGACACAATGATGATGCAATAATTACCTTATTAATGAAATATTAACATATTTGATGTTATAAATACCCAAATAAATGTAATTTCATACTTTTTATGAATTACATTAATTTTATAAGTTAATTTGATATGTTATTATTGATTTAATTAACTTTTTTTGAAATAATAATTCTTTTATGATTTTCACAAAACATCAATTCCAAATAGTGTCAAAATTGACATAAAATTGTTTCTAAAACAAATGTTATATTTGTAATTGTTATTTTATTCCTAAAAATCTATGGTTCGGCCAAATGACTTAGATATGGATATATATATTAATAAGGAACCACTTTTGGTTCTTTTTCCTTGTTTAGTAAGTTTATTAACTATATAGTTTGAGAAAACAAGAAGGCACGGTAAAAGTTAAATTATTTAACTTAGAGTTAAAGCTAAATGACAACGTTAAAATAGGAACCTAAACTTGTCTAAAACCTATTGGATGAGAGGATTTCGACCCATCACCTCCTTAGATTTAAAATAAATCAATTTGGAGCTATTAAAAACCGAATATTACTTTATTATAAAATAATATTTTTAGTTTTCCAAAGGTGCCCCTCTCCACCCTTATAAAAAGGGCACCACTTCCCTCTTCTCTTCACACAATTTTGAGCCTTGAAGCTCGGCCAAACCCTTACCATTTCTCTTCTCCACTCCCCTAGAAAAATTCTGGAGGTTCTGGTCTTCTCAAAATACCAACTCTAGTGCCCTATGATGATGATTAAAGGAGGTGTGTCGAGGAAGGGGAGTTTCCGATACGTATGAAGCATATCATACCTAAGGTGAGGGATAATGTTGCAATCTCAATTGTTTTCTATTCGATATTTCTTATACATAAGTATTTACTGGGGTTATATTTATCATCCATGTCCAAGATTTATAAATAAAATTCATGTTTGTTTAAAGTCCTTTTTAACCATTTTTTGACTTTTACTACATGGTAGGTAAGGAATCTTTTTTTACCATACGAGGTACTTTTTGAATTTTCCAGAAAAAGTACGAGAATAATGTTTTTTTAAATTATACGGAATGAATTGATTTTTACGGTTTCATAACGCCTTATTTTCATGAATCTTACACTACAAGATTTCAAGAAAATTTTCAACAAAATACTTTTCTTTTAAAATTGAAAGGTATTTTGTGAAAAAAACATGATTTTCAAGAAGAAAGGATATTTTCCTCAAGAATTCATTTCAATTGCTTTATCAAAACAATTTTCCATCTAAGATGACATTATTTAACCTGTATATGTTTCAAGTATAATGTCTCTATGATTTATATGGTTTCAATTTTCTTATGATGAATAGATATCCATTTCTTTTATATGGATTATGTTATGATGGAATGATGTTTATGAAACCCAAATTATTCTTTTGGTTATGATGAATGATTTATGATTTATTTGAGGCACACGTAAGAATGATTTCAATATGAGATGGGTGGAACCTATATCTCCCTCTAATTCATTGGATAATGATTTATATCTCATGAGAAAGACATGGCTGGAACAGTATGTTAATCCGGTTCAGTGTTACAGGACTGGAATGAGGAGTGAACTCGATTCCGAAAGCGACTTTTTCAACTAAGATGGTCTTGGAAGAAATTCCTTGGCTACTATAGATATCATATCATGTGCTTAATGGTTTTCCGTAATTAAATGTTTTTTTCCCAAGCCATTTTATAATTATTGACGTTCTTTTATGATATATAAATCACAAACTTCCAAGATTTATGTCTTTGCTCAAGATTTTGATGTTTAGATTTTATGTTCATGTGTTTGCATTTAAATGATTATAGATTGTTTTATGTTCTCTATGTTTACACTTACGGATCATTTGAGCTCACCCTTTATATGTTTTATTTTCCCCAGGATATAAATAAATGTTTTAGGTAAGAAAATGAAAGGGGAAGATCTTTATGGGAAATGTTGAAGATATTTCACAACGATTAGAATATTTTTCTCCGAGTTTCAAAAGACACTAAACTATTACAATCCCTGAGTGTTGGTTTTTTATGTATTAATAATTCCGAAAAAGTAATTTAATATCCATGTATGTAAGGCTTTGGTTCTCTACAATTAATGTTAATAAATGAAATAAATATTTCTCAATCATCAAATCTACGATCCTCGATTCATTCGTAAGATATTGACCCTTTTTTCCATCTGATCCCTCATCCATTTTACATGTATAGATTGTGGGGAAGGAGGGGAAACCTCTCCAAATCTTGAAGACTCAACTATAACTTTTAGTAATTTCTCCCAATTATTTGTTCTTCCAATAATGTTTACCCATCTCATGTTAAATTCTGAGGGTATACATTTTTTATTGGATCTCCTAATGCGATCTCCATGTTTTCTGTAAATTTTGAATAATAAATCATTAATAAATCATTAATAAATCATTAATAAAACCATTAATATAAGAAAAACTATAAAATTTTACATTTCTCTTACCAAAAATGATTATTTTGTTCCCCTTTCAATGAATTCATTCCATGTGTATTTATATATAAAAGGATATATATGAAATGGAATGTCATACTGCTTATGACCAAAAATGAAATCAGATGTGAGGGTTTCTTTGAAATCCCTCTATCTCTTATAATCCATCGATAAACATTTCATATATACTTCTAGTGTCAGGAATACCACATTTCATCTGATAATGAAGAGGGAAAACATATTATACTTTTAACATTTAAAGATTAGTCAAACAATAGAAAAAGATATTACCAAAATTGACTCCCATAACTAAGATAATGTTTCTTTTTCCACACTTTTTCTATCATTATAAAAAATTATTACTTCTCTTTGACCTTAAGTTGACTCAAAATTCTTAAAATCTACTGCATTTGGACCTCTTGGTATATCATTCTAATCAAACCCTATGGCTATTTTATGGTCCTGAATTGAGATAAGTGATAGTTTTGGAAAACGTGTGATACCACGTTTACCAACACATGAACTCTTCTTTTCCTTTGTGGGAGCACACGAAGATGATTGGGGAACATCAGGAAGAGCATGTGAATGTTACTACATAGACGTATGATAATGATTCTCATCTCGAAAATTATGTGGTTGACCAACTGATTGATTTGACATTATCCTTAAAATCATAAAAGAAAACATTATGTAAAAATATAAAAATTCATATATTAAAAAACTAATGTAAAAAAATGAAAACCTAATCTGAGTTACATTATAGAAAACATGGTAAACATGGTAAGCATGGTAAATCATGGTAAATGGTAAACATGGTAAATGGTAAACATGGTAAACTAATTTTCATTCAAAAAAATAAATATATATATATGTTATGTAATATTAAACATGGTAAACTATGGTAAACATGGCAACATAATTAACATTCAATAAAATCAATAAATATACAAGTTATGTAACTGTAATCATGGTAAACTGAAGAAAACTAAACTAAAATAAACAAGAATTTCTACTTATTTGTTTTAATACGTGTTTTAATAATGAAAAAATTACAATAACTAATATTTTATGAAATTAATAAATGTAAATGAGAAATAAATATATGTTACTTGTAATATTTGGAATTTAGAAGTGGATTGTTTTCCTGAATTCCTTCTTCATGATGGTTTTTATGGCACAAACCATACCTACAACATGCTCATCATTATTTTCATCTAATCATTCCATGGATGTAGGGATATCACATAAATCGGAATCTTCATCAATTTTATCCTCACCAACATATCTTTTTTTCCATGTAAAACAATAGAAAACTGAATATCTAATCGATCAACCACATAAAAAATATGTTTTTTTATGTGTTTCCATTATACAATAATCAGTTCTATCTTACAGTCTTTTAATATTAACAACTATCATTCCAAATTCATTGTTTCTGACACTATTGTTTCCAATAAACAATTTATAGTTAAAAAATGTGAACTTTAATTTTAAAGAAACTAACCTCCCATATTTCTTCAGGGAATCAATAAAATGCACTTGATGCATAAATTGGGTTTTTGTCTTTAGCCCTCAAAAAAATCATTCCTTCTACAAACACCATTACCCCACTATTTTGAACTACACTTCTATTTTCTTGAGCTTTAATATGAAATGTATATTCATTAATGCCATACTCGGAAAATGTTATCTAATTTAAACATGGACTGCCCACTTACCATCTTAATGTTTCTAATGAATCTTATCTACCAAATAGGGTCTTTTTAAACCCGGGAAATTTTTTTTTCTCATTGAAAATCCACAATTTATATCCTTTGGATGACATAGTTTCAACTCATTAATATGAAATGTGATATATAATTGAGCATTAGCTATATTATTCAAGATGTATAAATGTACCTTCCTCATCTCTTTAGCTGAAAATGATTTTACATTCTAGCCAGAAATCCCCTTTCCGTCATTATTAACATGTTCATGGGGAGATGGAGGCAAACCAATGTTCTCCTCCATAGACAAGTATCTCATACAATACTCCACAACCTCCTTAGAAATATGATTTCAAACAATGGGGGATTCTGGTAAATATGGATTATTAGCATACACCTTTAATATTTTCATATACTTTTCAAAAGGATACATCCAATGAAGATATACTGGTCCAAAAATCATTATATATTGAACCACATGAACAATTAAATGCACCATTATATAAAAAATATATGAAGGAAAATACATTTCAAATTGTCAAAGTATCGAAATTTCATCCTTTTCTAAAATTTTAAAAGAATCCAAACCAATCGCATTTTTACAAATTTAATTGAAAATATAACACACCTTTATGATAGTATTTCATACATGGATGTGCAATATTCCATGTAATTCAATTAGTTGCTGATGTTGCATCATGACGTGACAATAATGAGATTTCATACCTGTCATGTTAAAATATTTCAAATAGATTTTTTACATTTGAATATTAACCATGCGTCACTTTGATAGTATGAAGACACTAAAGAAATATAATTTTCTCCCTCTTGGATAATGTATGAAAATCCGAGGGATGAAATTTTCTCCTTCCATCAGGAATGGGAGCTAACTTCAAATATATTCCCATTGATAGTATCTATAATCTTGCATTCAACCAATCTTTATCCTTTACTTTAATACCTAACAATGTTCCAATGAAACTATCATAGATATTCTTCTCCTCATGCATGACATCAATATTATATTTCACTTCATGATAACTCCAATATGGTAGCTCAAAAAATATTTCTCTTATCTTCCAAATATGTCTATCATTTCCATATCTATGTTCCTTTCTCAAGGTCACATCATGTTTTTGTACACTCTCAAAATACTCATTATTGGAAAAAGAATTTAGAGAAATATAATATTATTGTGATCCATTTAATGCCTTTTTTATTCTTCAATAAGTGTTATCCATAGGAAAAAATATTCGATGGACCATGGATACTATTTTCCTCCCATTATGCAATTGACAATATGAAGTCTGTTGTTAGCAAATTGGACATGCCTTATGCCACTTAATAGTGTATCCAGACAAATTTCTATAAGCTGGGATGTCATTTATTGTAGACATAAACTGTACATGATGTTGAACATATTGCATTTTATAAGAATATGACACCCTAATACCATCCTCCCATATAATCTTCAAATCATCAATCATTGGTGACAAGAAAACATAAATATCATTTTTCGGTTGCTTTAGAGAAGATATCATTATACTCAATGAGGAATATTTTCACTTAATACAAACTTCTAAAGATTGGTTATAAGTTATCAATAAAACAATCTATGAAATATGTGTGCTAATGAGGCTTCGATGTGGATTCATTCCATTAGTGAACAACCCATGTTTGAGATTTCAAATTTCATTTCTGAATGTAGGATATTGTTCATCAATTTTCTTCCATTTGTGGAAAAATTGATGGATAATGTATTTTTCATCACATATCCACTCATAAACATGTTATTAACCTTTTTTAACAGGTTAATTAGAAAATAAACGTTTAAAATGAGGAATTATAGAATGATACCAAAATACCTTGGACAGTATCTCTGTAATCTCTACATCAGCCTGTGATTTTTATTTCAACATATCCACTGATGTCCCACATTTTGCAAACCCTGACAGAAATTCCTATTCCTTCCTATATTTCATATAGTCATTTTAATAGGCATGCATTGTCATGCATCAAAATCCCATCGGGAAAAATATTTTATTGGCCTCATAATGTGAATATAGATGACCGTTGTCATTTGGAAGAATATCTCTCAAAAATTGTAGCATATTTGTAAAAATCATGTTACTCCATTCATGGATTCCCTTCAGATTAATAAATATTAACACCATTTATAAAACAATAAAATCTATTCATCTAAGATACAAGGGGTTTTCAGCATCAACATATAGACGCTCAACTGTCACTTCTATCTCAATTTATTCTGCTGCAATATCATGAATCATTTCATCAATTTCATTAGACTTACCATATTGAAAATCATCATCCTTAGTAGATCTGACATTCTATCTAGTTTCACCATGCCAAATCCAAGGTTTGTAACTCGGAATAAACCATGAAAAATCATATGATCATTGATATCTCTACTTTTCAACTTCTTCATATTCAAACATTTCAGGCAAGAATAGAAAAACAATTCATTTCATAGAATATTTCGTTTAAAAAAATCCAAATGGCCATCAACACCTTCCTCATATTCACTGCACATTTGATGTGCCATATTCCAACATTGAATCATTATTACTTATAACAAATATCAAAATTATATATCTTGTTAATATAAGTCAATTTTATATTTATATGAAATATTTCCTAATTTGAAGGTAATTTTTTTTTAAATATAAAACAATTGCATCCGTATTTGACAAAGATATGCAAGGAAATAATTTTAATAAGAAAATACAGCTAAATATTACAGTTTTATATTTAGATAAAACATGACATAATTTAAATGTAACACAATTTTGAAATATAATATAGAACAAATATATGTGTATTTGAAAATTGTAAAGGTATTTTTTTGAGAAATAAAATATTTTCTTAATTTCATGTAATTTTAATGGTCACATATACAAGTTTTATCATTCCTTTTGTGTTTTTTTGTGTAAAATGGAATTGTGTCTGGTTGAAATTAATTTCAGTGGTATGTTGATATTTTTAGGTTCTAAGCCACTTTTTGAAATGGATTTATATTAGAATAAATGTATTGTCCTTGAGAGGAACCTAGTTTGGCTTTAAAAGGTGGTGAAAATGTACTATTCAAGGTATGTTGATAGGTTTTTTTGGGGTATACCTAGGTAATAATAAATAGTAAACGAATGCAATGATAAATAAATAAGAAACCATGCATCAATATACTATGTTATAATATATACTAGAAGTCAGCATAAAATACGTACTACATACAAACTAACCATATAATAAAATAATTAAATAAAAAAATGACCCAACTCCTATAGGAAGACTGAGTACATATTCATCACAAAACACAGGAAAATATTACTTTTTTTTCTATGCCAGAATAACCAAAAATTTTAATGTGTTATATAAAATGACAAGGTATATATAGTACATAATCAATGTCTTAATGAAATCTATATGGGGATTTCATATTTAAATATGGAAGTAGCTAACCAAAGTAAAATGAAGCTTAATTCCTAATGATTTTACATCAAGGATAAGAAAAACTGTGTCACATAACGATAACATTAGGAAAGAAACCAAGATATTTTAATATTTAAAAAAAAGATATTAAAAAACAGAAATGTAGTCCATCCAAGAAAAATAACATAAAAAATCGAGCTTTGTGGGGAATACTTGAATACTGTTAGTTTATCTGATAGATATGGTGATAACAAAGATGACGAATGATACTGGAAAAATGAGGTTAGAGGGCATGAGTTGGGATAATCATTTCTAGGTTTTCCACATGAGAGAGACGATTCGCAGTCACCCAATCAAAAAATACACAATGTCAGAATACGAGGCTTGATAAAAAATTTAAATGATTTATCACATTAGTTATTTAATAACCGACATGATTAACTATTTTATATTACATTTTTTACATTAGTTATATAATAACAGATGTGATAATCTCAATATTACATCGGTTATAAAATAATCAATGAGATAAACCATGTTACTTGACTTTTCAAGTCAGTTATATTTTAACCGACGTGAAATATCAAATATCGGCATTTTTAAGTTGGTTATAATATAACCAACATGATAAATTAAATTTTACAGATTTTCCCAATATTTATTGATATCTGATGTTAAAAATGACAATGTGGTAAAATGATTTTGCAGAGTTTAAACTAAAATGCATGAAAACAACTATCCCAAACCAGAGTACAATAGAATTACTATAATTTTATCATGGTAAAAACAATTCCCACAAAAGAAAAATATAAAATCTTCTAACCTTATCTAAAGGAGGGGATCACTGTCAAAATAAACTAATGGAATTATCCTTAGTTGTGCTCTGGTAAATAACTTGGCCACTCGATCTCACTATTCTATGACATCCCTGGGACCTCCATTGACTCTATTATTAGGCTTGTCTTTGGAACAATACACATCACATGTGGGAAATACTCATAAAGGGGTGAGTTTAAAAATACTCATTAAGAACCCAAATACCCAAAAAAATGGATGAATCCTAATGAAAAAAATACCCTCAAACCTGATATAAGGAACCCAATAAAGGGAGAAACTCTATCTCAAACTATCATTGGATATACATGACTATTCAGCTTATTCCACTTTGGGTGCCAACCCAGAATGTGAAAACATTGCATATAGTCCTAGAATCAATCAAATATTGTCCTCTCAGACACCATGTCTCGTGAGGTTCTGGCCTCATAGCCAAAAACATGATTCTACATAAGGTTCTAATGCTAACACAAAACCTAGAGAAAATACACCATGTGCTTATCCATCCAGATGTACCTATCTGAGATATATGGTCCATCGATAACAACTTCATAGGTCCAAATCTACTTCCCAGTACCATAGGTCTTTCCATCTCCAACCTATTCCCAATTCATGTTCGTAAGAGCCAAAGTGGAGAGTCTCATCCCTCACCACTAAAAACATTTTATGGATCATTTATCTAGACTATACTTCCCATTTATCCCCTCTAATGATAGGTAATGGAGGGACCTAAACCATACCACTCCCCTGTAGTCGAGTTAGTACTACTTCTTTACTTATCTGTGAAACACCTCTCATTATTATATAGGGATTCCTACACCTCAGTCCATCACGGTTTCACCAAAACATTTCCAGATATAATAGATAAACTACTGGAGTTAGTTCTCTACTTGTATCTTTACTTGACAAGAAGGGCATCCCAAACTCTAATGGAGGAACTACCCCCACAATTTCTTGAAGAAGGGGGAGAACTACTCGGTAGGTGGTGAACTACATCCTGGTTTGATAGGTGTGTACAACCTGAAAGATATATGACCCTCACCCTAGTACAATGGGTAATTAACACTTTCTGAGAAGATTTACAATGGGGGAGAAACACCCAAGAATTATTGGGGAGTTCGGACCCTAGGCTAGAAGACCTGATCCATAGTATGACATGGGAGTACAAACTCTATTGGAACTATATGTATGAAGGAACCACACCCTATAATGATAAGTGAGTTCAAACTCAATGGATAGAGGACCCACACCCTAACATAATAGGCAAATACCCACTCTATTGATATGTAAAATGTTGAGGACTCGTTCCTTGACACAGTAGGGGAGTACAAACTCCATGGATTGAGGACCCAAACACTGGTCCAACAGGGTAATTCCAAATTTATCTGACCTATTTGTATGGAGGTAATGTGAATTTAAATAGGTTTGGATTTCTATATCCAATCATATTAATGATATAGTGAACCCGCACCCATGATGTGGGGAGTCCCAACCCTACTAATGCAAAGTGGTAAGGAAAGGCCACACCATAATTCTAAAGGAGAGGGATGACTCTCTTTTGGTTGTGTGCACCAAACATGATGGAGGGAAGGAATTAAGATGTATTATTAAAAAAAATTCCTTTAACTCATTAATCAACCTTATAACACCCTGCCAACTCACCCCCAACCAAAACACCTAGAGCAGATAACTTTATATAACTCTTATGGTAAATACAATTTTTTGAACTCAACTGTGGTCTCCGAAATAGGTTTCGAGACTCCTCTTGGGAGTTATTCGTGATTCAAGATAAAATTCTTGCACATGGGAAAAAATAATTAATATTTTTAAAATCAATGATATGAGGCTCTCCGGGCCCCTGATTCTTGCATTAACCTTGCACCTTCCCTCATTAATATTTTTAGAAATATTCCAAAGTCTTACTAGTCAAACCCGAGTCATTAAAAACAAAACAACATAAGGTGTCATATCATTCCACACCGGTGAAATGTAGTAGAATAATAGTTACAATAAAATATAAGGATTCTATTATTCAATAATTTGTAGCACCTATAGAAGTTACCCCCCAAATAATGATTCAAATAACCCCTTGTCTACTCTAAAGGATGACCTCCACCATGATGTCCATCATCTAATTTGATTTTTTTTCTCAGAATAAGCAGTTGGAACTGCACTAGAGATGTCACATATCAGTCTACTGATATTTGGGATGGAACTAGATGCAAAGTCATCCTCGGTTCCCTTCTCTATTATTAGTTCAATAAGAGGCACTGCAATATTGGTTGTGAGATAGAAAATCTTGGCATATCCCCCCAATTCTTGGAATTTTAGTACCTAAAACTCCCATTATTTAGGTAAATAGTATCTCTCCATTATAGAAGTAATGAAAATAAAATCATTGAAATATGTTGAATAATATAACACATTCAGTGTCCCTTTCTCGGTCTCTATAAACTCTAAACCATGATCATGTTTTAGGGTTTCGGGAATGAAATGCTCAAAAAATATATCCTTGATGGTTTCCCAATTTGGGCCTTCCCGTCTAAAATCCTAAAAACATTAATCCCTACGTCATTCATATGCATGATGCATATGGATTTTTCAATGATCAGGGTTCAATATTGTATTTACTTAAGCTACAATATAGTCCACACCAAGGGTTAATCTCGAGGAGGCATCTCACACCACATCGAATTTCTATTGTCACCATTTATATTATACATAATATAAGACTAAATAATAATAAAATATGTGGGTTAAAAATATGCATGAAATTTAAATATATATATATATATATTCAATTATGATATAATGAATGCAGACAGAATGAATAATTTCTCACCGAAAGGATATCCTCTGAGAAGAACACCCATAGTGAACCTTCATCATCTCTTTATTAGCTTCAAATAAACTCAAATATCATGATATATAATATGCATGGACATCATATTCTACCTTTTTATTAATATAATATGAACTCAATGATCTCTAAGGAAACCCACATCCACCTCCTAGATCGAGGGAGAATATTACAGAAGGGAAAGCTATGTCTCAGGTTCCAAGGGGAGATACAAAAGCCACGTTCCCACTAAGAAACTATTGGTCCTAAATACTTTAAAATAATAATCATAAAAAATAAATGTTATATTAATTGGGTTAAACATTGGATTTCTACCTCATGAACATTCTCAGGTTAGTTACTCATGACATGAATATTAGTGATCATAGTGGAGAAGGAAATGGGGTGGAAACATAAAAGATAAATATATAGGAATGAGAGGAAGAATAAGACTAAAATATAATAAAAATTTATAATAATATTACATAAAAACCATAAAAATATACTACAAATGTACATCTAATGTTGATTAACCTTTGAAAATAAATGAGTGATTCATTTGTATAGGAAAAAGTGGTGCAAATTTTAGCTTTTGAATTTTCTTTCTAAATGATATTCTTATTAGACACTGATTTTGGAAAATATTTCCTCTTGAAAATTAATATAATATTTCCCCAAGTAATTTTAGATTTATTAATCATATTATGAAAGAGTTATTTCCAACTTACAAGAGATATTTATTATAATCAGTAATACTCTTGGGTTCATTGTATAATAATTTATGTCCTTTGAAAATAAGGAATTTCACATAGAAGCAATAAAAAAATATGATCCTCTAGATGTCCTCTTAGTTAATGTCAAATTTAATCTTATTTAGTGTATACATTTATGAGATATAGGCCAAATGGAAAGAACCACTAGATCTGTGAACAAATATTGAGGTGAGACTTTTGAGATATTATTTAGACATCAAAGGATGGATTAAGATTTGGTTCCATAATAACGGAAAGAATTAAAATATGTATTTAAGATGAAAAATGTAATTTAACAATTGGGATCAATTTAGAAAACATTATTGTTGAAATAATTAAATAAATTAAAATAGATTTAATACTAATTTAGGCCCTTTTTAATTAAGCTCAATATACTTCTAAACAAATAAAATGTTAGAATTTCCCTTAAAATAAAAAATATTTAGGATCAAAATCATTGGAATTAAATTTATTATAATTGAAAATATTTTCTATGTCAATTCCACCATACATAAACAAAAGAATTAGGGGAAATCATCTTATTCCAAGGTCAACTCAAACATCCTAAATCATAAATGATATAACAACTCAATTATCATATCATGGAAAATAGCATTCCTTATACATGGATAAAAAAAATCACCAACTACAAAACAAATCATAAAATTATATTCAATCTCATGTTAAAATTAATTTTCATCTTGAACCTACCTCCCTATAAAAATATCTCTCTCTTACTTATGGATTTTTATGTGTGGAGTTTTTCTCATTCTCAAGAAAAAATGTGACCTCTATAGGATTTATATCCTCATAGTATCTCCACTTTATAGAGTAAAAAAATTTCAATCAGGTGGTATTTTTAATGGATTTTTGTAAGCCCGAGGGTTTGAATTATTAAAATGTAAAAGAATCAGAGTAAAAATTAGGAGGTTTTGGCTATAAAGAGAATTAAAGGTATGAAAATTAGATTTATTCAAGAATGTTGTGATCGTAAATTAGCTATAAAATTAAATATCTCTATATTTTTTTCATTTATTAGGATGTTAACATTTTTAATGTCAACATCAATGATAAATTTATTCACTATTTCGTCAGATTTTTAGAATTGTCTTAGCTTGAATTCAGATTGATATTTCCCTTATGAATCATATTTATGATGAAAATAGAGGAAAATTATGATCTTCAAATATTGGTGAACACCCAAAAAAATATTTTTTATTATATTTTGGGCCATTAAACAATATTTAATAATGAAATGTATTCCACTAAATTATTAATAAACATGGATATACTTTTTATTCTGTTCAATAAAATTTCTACAGAAATAATAATATATCTCATCTTCTCCCTCTCCCACCCTTGATTTCAATAATAATGATGGATTTTACATATTGATCAGGTTTTAAATTTATATATTTATTTTTATGTGGATTTTTAACAATAAATTTAATGGATACTAAAGTATTTAACTATATCATAATTAATGTAATAAAAAAATGCTAGTTAAATGTAAAAATAGATTTCAAAGTGGTGCCTCTGTCATACATGACTTATTTAATGAAATAAAAAATCTTTTAAAAATAGTAAAACAATAAATTATGGATCACACAAAAAGAATCAAGACTCTAAATAAATATATAAATGAAAATAAGATGTAAAAATAGTTTAGAAACCTCTCAGATTGGGCATGATTTTCCATTCATACAGTACTGTTGGACATGAGTTTCAAAATAAATAAAACTTCATCAAATAAAAAGATTTAAATTCAATGAAATAAATTATTCATTAATAAATATGATCCCAAAATATTCAAATCATGTTATTTTCTAGAAATACCAATCTAGGTTTAATTTATATAAAGTATTTTATTCATCTCAAGAATCCTAAAAGACACCAAAAAATGAAAAGGAAAAACATGAAAAATTAATACGAAGATACTAAAATAAAATATATGCACACAAATTTTATTTATAAATATATTTAAATTAAACCCACAAATTTATTCCATTTACTACCTTATTTTTATCTCAAATCAAATAAATAAAAAAAATTCAAAATTTTAATTGCGATGAAAATAAAATAAAGAAAACGATGGTCACAACCTGATTTATTTTTCAATTAAAACCTTGAGTTATGTCCTAGTAGATAACAATTTATATAAAAAATAAAGAATGAAAAAAATAAGAAAAATGAAGAAAATTAAATATAAAGGGAAAAGAAAAATAGATATTGATTTTCTTATACCCCCAAGTAAGTACTAATTTTTTATTGACCTAATTCAGGAACTTATAGTGGATTGTCTCCAATATGATGGTGGTTGTGGTTTCTTTTTGATGAACCAAAAAAAATATAATTTTCATAGTTTCCATGATAATAAAACAATATTGGATAAACCCTAGGAATATAAGAAAATACCTAACCCCTAAGAATAAAAAGTGTGTGTATTTGAGGTCAAGAGTGGGAGGTAATATAAGATAGAGGTTCTCCCTATTGAATTTTGTGATTACATCCTCCATATGGTATACACGTTGTTATAAAGGAGGCAGTTCTATCACTAGATGATCCTATATACCTTCTTCTATATCCACTTCTTCTGTGGTATCATCCTTAACATCCTAGGGATTCTCCATTTTTAATGGATTAGAAACATTAGAAAATAAAAATTCAGAATACAATTCAGCTTGAATAAGATTAAAACATGAAGAATAAAAACAGAAATATTCTATTTAAATTATGTCATCTTTGTAATTGATCTCTTCTTGATGAAAAATTAGAAACTCAATCCCAACATGGGTATCTTTATCATTTTCTTCTATAGTAAAATATTTGTAGAGAGGTTATAATATTTCAACATTTAGGATGGGAAGATCAATTTTCAGGTTATCATTAACAATGTGATTCCATGATTATTCTAAAAAACATTGATCTACCATAAGTGAATCATATTGTATGAGTTCATATGAGACCTCCATTAGTAATGGTTTAGTTTGGTATGATGTGATTAATTATTTTAGTAACCCATTACCCACCCCCTTAGGTTATTTAACATAAAAAATTATCAGTGAAATTGCTTCCATCACTCATTTCAGTTCTTGTTCTGGATTAATTTCCAACTATTTCCCTTAACATTCATGTACATATTCAACAAGACATATAATTTTTCTCTCTAGTCCCTATATTATTCTCAATTTCCTTTAAAATTAGCTTTTTTAATGTCTACATTTTCACACGAAATAAGTCATTTCATTATTAATAATAAAAATTTCAATACATCATAAATAATGATTTTTTTAGTTTTTGAAATTTATGATGTTTTGTGTTTTTTATAAAAAGAGATGTGCTAATGTGGTTCACCTCCCTAAAAATAGCACAAAATTAATGTATGGGGTTTGTTATGTATCCCTAATAAATATATTATTTTAGTATGAATTCAATATAGTGTACAACTAAGGTTGGTTTCGAGGAGGTAACTCACAGAAAATCAAATTTCTATGGTCACTATTTATATTAAAAATTATATAAAACTAAATAATCTAAAATTAAATAATATAAATATATTGGGTTATAATATTAATGAAATATTAATATATATAAATATATTGTTTTTTAATATTAATGAAATATTAATATATATATATATATATATATCTGTGTGTGTGTGTGTATAATTTCAATTCAGAAAGAATGAATATATAAAAAATGATTAATGTTTGATGGAAATGAGATCCACTCATAAGAACACCCAGAGTGAACCTTCATCATCTCTTTATTAGTTATAAATCAAATAAATTACCATTATACATCATATTCACTAACATAATATTCTTCCTTGTTTTTTGATATAAATCATATACAATGATCACTAAGGGACTGCACATCCACCTCATTGATTGAGGGAGAATATTACAGAAGGGAAAGATAAGGATCGGGTGGAAAGTGGATACACAAAGGAACCTTTCCCACTAATATCGCCTTCAGAATGAGTATAAGATAATATTAAAAATAAAACATTAATTTTTAGTGACTTGGATTCAAAATTTTATTTCTCTCATGAAAAATTCCATCGGTTGGTTAGTCATGATACTTAGTATTAGAGATCATAGTGGAGAAGTGAATAAAGTTGAAATGGAAAAGATAAAAATGAAGGAATGTGACTAAGAAGAAGAATAAAATATAATAAAAATATATAATACTATTTCCAAAAAATGAAACCGAAGAAATATAATTAAAATGTCCAACTAAATTTACAACCCCTTGAAAATAAATGAGAGATACAATTTTATTGGAAAAAGCAGTGAAAATTTGAGCTCTAGAATTATTCTCAGAACTATTTCATTTGTTAGACTAAACAAATGGCCTAATTTGATAAAGGATTCTTAATTAGTTTTATTAACATATTTATTATTTATATAACCAGAAATAATTTAGCTTTATTGACCAATGAATGAATGAGTTATGGCATATTTAAACCAGATATTTACTCTAGCCAAGAATACTATTCATATTCCCCGTCTATTCATTTATGTCCATGAAAAAGAAGGAATAATGCATAGAAAATGTTATTATATATGTTATTATATATATTCAATGTACTAATTTATAATTTAATCTCATTTAGACCGTCAATTTGTGAGATATGGACCCAATATAATTTTTTTTAAATATGTGCACATATTTCATGGCCACACATGA
The DNA here is from genome assembly GCA_963277665.1 of Viscum album. Lineage (NCBI taxonomy): Eukaryota > Viridiplantae > Streptophyta > Magnoliopsida > Santalales > Viscaceae > Viscum > Viscum album. The sequence goes on from OY728125.1 coordinate 992,973,397, forward strand.
GAGCTAATTTTGGGCCATAAAATGATGAACTAGTCATTGGGACAAGAAGAAATAAATGAACCCTAATATTTATTTAAGCCTAAAAATTTAATTTCAATCTTTTCATTTTTATTAGGTATTATGGATTAAATATAAAAATATGTTAAAATAATTAAATTCCAAAATTTGGCAATTTTTATAAATAATTTGAAAATACTTATAAAACAATAAAATGTGTCAACTTCCATTAAAATAAAACATTGGTGTGATTAATAAAATTTAAATTAAATGTATAATATTTTAAAATTATTTTCTCTCCTTGATGTATAAATGTTGGAACCTAAACCAGTTGATCCACTCTGTTCTTTTCTAGTTCAATGTCCCTCTAAATGAATAATAATAAATACTATTCATTTGAGGGCATCTATCTCCCTAGAAGGATTATGGATTATGTAGTTGGAAGTTTTTGAAAAAATAGACTATATTCCATTTGACTTCCCCACCATAAACATGAACTATTCCGAGAGATTCCCATATGAATGGGTTATTAATATAGAATCTCTTATACAGGTACCTGATTATTATAAGGGATGTCTTCATATACCATGAGTGGTGGGATGAGAGCATCATGGTCTATCATAATTGGGAGTCCCATAAAACTTCTCTAAGAAATTATCTACAACATGAAGGATATTTGGAATATAATAAGTCATATCTAGTCTATGGGATCACACAAGGTCATATTAGGTGTCTATTCTCAACCCATGATATAACCCTCTAAGAACTAAACAAGGATCTTCTTCCCAAAAAATAATGTGTAGTCATAACATATATATAAACACACAAACATTCACAGTACATCTATTTAAAGAAAAGAAGAAATATTATAACCTCATGGAACAAAAAATAAATCACATATTCAAAATATTTCTTCCAAAAATATAGAAAAAATACGGAAATTAATTACAAAACTAACATGTAGAACAAATATAGAGATATTAATATAATGTGATAAATTATTCCTATTCCTGATGCATGAACTCACGTGAAATCTCACAAATCACATATCAACAACATGTTCGTCACCAAAGTTGAACATAATGAACTATAATAGAAAAACATTCATTTCTATATTTATGGAAACTTAAATGTCCACTATTAAATAATGAATGGTAAATGAAATATTTCCCGTTCTCAATTCTCATCCAATCAAACATATATTCATCCTATCCCAAATCAATACAGGTAGATAAGATAATTTTGTGAATCTTCATGCTCTAATACAATTTTGTAATAAATTGTACTTAGTGGTTTTGGACGGGACATTACATTAATGGTATTTGAAAAAATAGATATTATTTTCAAAATTAGAAAATTCATAATAGTATTTGGATGAATGTTATAGATTTTATCAAAATGGTTTATTTCTGACTAAATAGTTAAAAAATACAATTTTTTAAATATAATCATTTCATTTCATTAAATAAATCAATTTAAAAATTACAACATATTCATAATTTTCTAATAATTTAATATAAATATCATTTAAATTTAAATAGTCTAATTAATTACATTAGAATCAGAATTATACTTTATTTCTCTATAAGTTAATTTTTTGGATTAAAAACACATTTTTTCTAAAAATTGTATTTTATTATGTTTTACTAATATATATTAAAATAGATTTAATCCACCAATAGTAATTATATAATATAAAAAGGATTCAATATTTAAAATTATTAGGTTCAAATTTTATATATAATTTAACATTATTTTTCATTATAATTAATATAAACCTTGGTAAAACAATTTTCACCATGGTAAGGGTATAAAAGGAAGAACAAGGTTAATACTATGAAATAATTCCTCTATATCTTCTAGAAACTTACCTATATTTCATTGGATTCAAATAATTTTACTACCCCTTAAAATCATCATAACTGTGGCATGTTGGTTTCAATAGTCTTTGATAAAGTCCTTTATATAATTTTAAAGGAAAATTTTAAAATGCCTCTTTCTTTATTTTAATATCTGCAATAGTTGTTAACATGGATTAAGAAAAGACATGAATTTTTATAAATAGTTATTTTTAATATGAATTTATTTTATGATGGTTATTTATTTTAAATTATTTGTGCTGTAATTATTTTTTAAAATTTGTGCCCAACCCTGGTACAACTATTTTGCAAGAAGTAAAAAATCAAGTAAATAATATTAAAAATAGTAGTACTTTTTCAGAGAGTTATTCAATAAAAATAATTTTTTTACCAGTTTAATGAATTATTGATATGTTATAAGTTTAAATTCAAGTTACATTATATTCCTTATAGTTTATTAGTGGAAAATAATGTGAATATTCATGAAAATAGATATAATAGGATTTATGTTAAATAATATTTTTCAAATTATATAAAATTCATAATAATATAATATTTTTTATGTTATTGTGATATGATCTATAAATCATAAATTTCCATATTATGGGCCACATTTGTTTATATTTTAATGTTCTTTTCCTGTAATGTCTTAAAGTATTTTTATTATGATAATCTTAGAATAGGGTTCATGATGTTTAAAACTAAAAGATAAGGGTGACAAATAAACTGTATTTGTCTTAAATTTAATTAATTAGATTATTTTTTACTTAAAAACATCAATACATCTAAATATTTAAATATATTACATATAAAAACAAAAATTATTTTTTATGTATTTAATACATTAAATAATTTAAAGGGTACCCCTCCCCTAACTTATAAAATGAAACCACATATCCTCTCTTCCACACACTTCATGGGACAATTTTATCAATAAATAACATCCCAAATACATTCCCAACCATCCTACCCATGATCTATTGGCTCTTTTCAAAATAAAATACTATCATATAAGGATTAATGTGTAAGCCAAAGGCATTTTTCTGATGAATATGTATAACACGCAACTGAAAGTTTTGATTATTTTTCATCTTAATAATTTTTATAATACTATTAAAAATTTATTATATAGTATAATTATTTTCTAAAATATAATTTTTTTATTATTATAGTGTTTCCACCCTTTTTCATCTCATTTTTAATAATTTGGTGATCAAAAACGTCGTTCGTGTGTAAGTGAGGACTGCCACCTCGATGAAGTGATGTGTTTTGTTTTCCATACCACCTCATAAGTATTTTTATTATGATATATTTATTAAATATATATGATATAAATGATATAATTATTAATTTTTAATTATAATATTTTCTTACCTTCATAGCCTTTAACCCGTTAAAAAATGATAACATCGCTCATGCATACATATAGAATACCACCTCCATGAAGTGATGTAATTATTTTTTAATGTTTTAATTTATTTGGTGATTCTAAAATTGTATTTAAATTATTTAAAATGATCATTATTCCATGATAATTATTTTTGATATGATAGATCCATGACCCTTTCACTATTTTAAACTGATCGAATTTTTCTTTTGATTATGAAAGAAATTATCTCAAAATAGATAAAATGAACTTACCTGATTTAATAAATATATTAGGAATGGTAATCATTAAAATAAAAGCTATAATGATAAGGGAATACAAATTAGAAGGATTGATAATCAAGTAATAAATTAATATAATTTAATTATATATGAGATAAATTATTTTTTGTATAGTTGTACTAGAGGTAAGAAGTTTCTTAAATCTATTTATATTCAATGTGTTATATATCTTATTTATTTACTATGTTATGAAAATATTTTCAGGACTAGACTTTTCATGAATCCACCTGGCTGAAAAAATTGATATTGACACCCTAATAATTCCTCTTATTGTCCAGGGGCTAGTAACCAATTACCAATATGAATATATCACTCTCACGCATGGGAGGAATTTTCATATGGTACATGTACATATTCACACATATACAAATACCAATAAACTATTTAAAGGTAACATAAAACTGATATCAAATGCATTCATACATCTATATTGGAAAAAATATTATAAAAACGTACTAGAAATCATAAAAGACCAAATACAAGCACACCAAAGCTGGAAAAGATTCCAACATGCAAAGAAGGATGGGAATAATGGCTACTAAGACACATGGTTCAAATCATGGTCTATCAATCTCACCTATGCTCCACCTCCTCCTAGTATACATTGGACTAAATCATTTGGTATGATGTATTTATAAGGTACCCCATATTTAGGTAGATCCTATACAAGGGAGAGTATAAAAATACATAGTAGCCACCTAAGAATCCCCATAAGAGAAACTGAAAGGAAATAATTAGCCCAACCCATAACAAATGAGGTAAAAAGAAATAACTAAAATCTTATATACTAGTAATATAAACTATGTCTCAATTTGGTTATATCTCTACAACCATACTATGATTCAGCTCAAGGATCTAATGGCAACACTCATCCTAGAGAAATCACTACATGAGGTAACATTCACTAATAGATCTCATTCGATAGGTTGTATATATTGGGCCTCACCATGAATAAGATACATGCTAGAACTGATATGATCTTGATACAAAATTAGGGGATCTGTCATATGGAATTTGAGGGATTCATAGTACCATAACTAGACTAACATAGTGGGTAGTAGATCATACTCGTCTATATGTTTTTCACAATGATATCTAAAAAACCTCATTAAGGGAATTTGGATGATAATGAGGATCAAATATGGGCCTCATAGAGGGATAACTACATTGATCTGCTAAGGAGATCATAAAATATGCTTGAAATAGAATACTCTACCCAACCCTCATGGTGACGGATTGAGAAAACTAATTTAGAAACAAAAATGGAACACCCCCAAAATTGCCTAGAAAGAGGGAACACACCCAAATGAAGTGGAAAAAATAACACACCTAATTTAAATTCCACTAGTATAAAGATAATGAAGAATCAAAACCACCTCAAAGAAACTACATAGTGTGATTATGGTAGCTTATGGTGTGTACTCCTAAACTCATACCTACTTGTGTCTTCCCATGTTTCTACTAGTCATTCTCGTGTACATTGTTTGTGTATGTGTACTTTGTTCATGAAATATACATTGGCCATGTATGGATACCTAGTCATGCTTGTGTACCTAGGTTCTTCCCATGTACTTGGATATGTTTATGCATGTGTTCCTTATCCATGGATATTTCTAAGTACTTGGCCACATGTCCATGTCCTATTATACCGTGTATACTAAAATTACATGACTTGTAGTTAAAAAACATCATCTAACCCAAATAAAAAGAACACAGGGTGTGTATTCTTAAATAATAGGACATATGGTATGGATTTCCAAACCATAAATCCCTATTAACATCATGAAACACTCGTTTCCACACCAATTATTTACATATCAACCCCCATGTGTGTCTATAAAAATTATAGTAAGTCTTTAAAATTTTAAAGTAGCACATCTATGATGATAGATAATCAAAATTCAAAATATAACTACCTCATGGAAAGAACTCTGATACCTTAGGTCTAAAGGGATTCCCTAATGTTGATTCACCCTGATACATTCTTGAACCCCATCAAGATGTAGTTTAGAGGAATCTATATTCCACCCATATTTATTTTGAGAATGAGAAGAAAAAAAATCCCATATTTTCTCTAATGAATAGAGGATAAAGGTGAGATTTTCTCCGCCTAAACATTATAAAGAAATCAAGGAGGAATAAAATCACTTATAGACTCCATCCATGATGATGATCGAGACCAGATCATGGTGCAACAGCTTCAGGGCATCACTTTGGAAATGAGGCTTCAAAATTATTTTCGAATGGTACGAAGAATTTTTTGAGACCCAATACCTACATGTTTTTTCTATTTCAAATGATTTTTCCCTATTAAAATTACCTTTTGTGGGTTGTTCTATGCATAATTTTTAAAAATTGGTGTTTTGAGAGTTTTATGGGGATTTTTAGTTCATAAATACCGATCAAACTGTGTGTGATTTAAAAACACACATCGAATTTTCTTCCCAATGAAGAAAAATGGTTTTTTAACTACATGATGTCTACTTTTAGTACACACTATGTTTTATGGAATGTTCATTCATCCAACTGATAGGTCAAATATCCAACCATGGTACATGGGCATGGACATATCCAGGTATAAGGGAATAACCTTGGTACATGGGAATAGTCAGGTACCCATGTCCATCAACTATACATGGCACAAATAGAGTAAATAGACATGGCCATTGTATATGGTTCTAAGTAGAGGAACATGGGAATGAATACAAGTATGTCGGGGTTTTGGATTACATTCCATTTATTTCTATGTACATGTTGTGTGATATCTCTAATGAATTTTAGATCATCTATTCTACTCACACTAGTTAAATTTCTATTTGGTGTGTTCCCTCTTACACCTGGGTTGGGTGTTTTCCCTCTTCATGGACTAGTGTCATAGAGTTACCTTTTTTCAAAATGAGTTTTCTCAGCCCATAACCATGTGGGATCAGTTCGACATCCTATTCCAAGAATAGTTTGGGATTCCCTCGGTGGATTAGATAATGCATCAATCTGTGAATCCTAGAGTGGATCCTCTTTACCATTCATATTCCCTATGTGATGTTTTTAGGAATCATCATGAAATAGATACACATGATTTTTAATCCTTAGTCAGTGGTTTAATCTAGTTTGGGTACTTTGAATCCTTGTGGGTCCCTTTGAGGGAACCCCTATATCTAATTCAAGATATTCAAATTTTAGGGTGAATCTTCTTCATAGAGATTCCCGATGAGTATGACCTCTCATATGATCATATCAGTGATAGTGGACATGTGGAGTGAGTTATCATGGATGAGAATTATATTTATATCCTTCAGTGGAATCCTAGTCTAGCAATAATAAGGATAAATACTTGAGATTTAGTGTATATGTTGAGTATATATTATGTTGGGTATTATATTGTACCCAAATTCTTATTGGTTGAGTTAGTGATTATCATTTAGTTGTTTGTTTTTTAGATATTTGTGTGCCTAATAGGTAGTGTTATACTCAAATATATATGGGATCTACCTATATATGTCATATATTATAAAGATTACAATCCATACAATGTCATCCCATGTGTACTAATAGCAGGAAGATCATTTTTGATCTAGAGAGACCATGGATCATTCAAATTTTTCCATAGGTTAGAAGTCCCATCTTTTTATATATGTTGGAATTTTTCTCATCTATAGTGGGATTATATTTGTCCTATTATTCATTCTAGTGATATTTTCCCACATTTTTGAAGGATATACTTGTATGAATGAATTTTATATTGGTTATATTTTACCTTTCAACATTTTATGGGTATTTAGATATGGGTTCATCTGAATAGGTACCATAGGTAATGGATCCCCTTGTGTATGTTTTGGTATGATATGCCTATTGGGGTATGCCCACCAGCATCTAACCTATTGGAGGTGGTCTTAGGATTTCACTCTTGATTCTTTACTAGGCAGGAGGGTCCCCTATAAGATGGGGACAACGATTATGTATGGAATGACATTTGATTATTTTTGTTCTAATTTTTACTATTTTATTTTTATTTTCATTTTTATATATATAATTAATTCATTGATTAATATTTGAATTCAATGTTATTATCATTGTAATGGTTTTAATAGAAATTTTATTTCTTTGAGACACATGTCATATTCACCTTGTGTTTCTTTTTGTGTGTGTTTATACTATAAATTTGATATTTAATATCATGGATCTCTTTATATTCATGATATTCAAAAACCCATTTCGATCAATTTCATTCATGGGGTTTTTTATTCAAAACATAATTTTTGTAACATTTTATTCTATACTGTCTTTTTTAATTTTAAATTTTATTATTAAATTTCTATTAATTGAAATTATAAAATTTTTTCATTTTAATAGACAAATATTTTATTCATCTCTATTAATATATTGATTTTACATGTTTTCCTGTCAATTTATTCTCTTTGGTAATTTATGTGATTGAGAAAAAAATTTAAAATAAAGCCGAACTTATTTACACTTTAGTCAAAAATAATTTTCTTCTATTTCTCTTTTTCTAAAAAATATTCAATAATATTATTATTTAGATTTCAATTATTTTTTATTGTTGTTTTAATCTATATTTGACTTTATTTTTAACGGTTTAAAAAGAAATATATTTATCCTTTCTCATATGTAACATATTTACTTTCATTATAGAGTAGGAAAAGAAGGATTTTTAATATATATAGAATAAATTCCTATTTCCTCCATCATCACTACTATGTTCTTTACAAATTCCTTTAATTTTTTCAAGAGTTATTTTAAAATAATAGAATAATATAGAATTTTTTATATTTTAAATAAGTGATTTTAATATAAAATGGATATGTTACTGAAGGATTATTCCAGTGATATTTTAATATTATTTTCATATACGATAGAATAATTTGATGAATCTTATTCTTTACAAGGAATGTACTGTAATTATATCATCCCCCATACTACTCTGGATGGATTATGATCATTATGTTCTATTATTGACTTTGAAAAATATTGGCATTTTGTATGTTAATTTTCAAATATGGGTATTTATGTTCATTAGTATCCTCTTTTCATATTACACATGCATTAGACATAGTATGTGATAGGTAAGGCTTATTATAGACCTTCTATGCATCGGTATGTCTCATGATACTAACTAGCTTAGGTATTTAGTGTAAGTATGAAAAATTATTTATGATTTTTTGAAATAATACATGATGATAGGTTTATAATGTCTTGGACCACATCCATGAAGGTATGATTATGATGTCCATCATTATGCATTAGATAATTACGAAAATAGTTATTATTATCCATTTTATTATTTAAGTTCCTATGTTTTCCATGTATATTTTTTCTTTTATTATATTAGTTATATGGAATATTTTATTATTTGTTAACTATCCCATATTATTCATTATTTATTAATTTTGTGATAGAATGTATTGAATTATTTCCCTTAACGAGCATCTACACTTACCTGTTATTATGTTTTCCTTTACCGAGGCTTCTGGGAAGGGTTAGATGAATAATTTTTCTGATATATAAGAAGAAATAATAAAGATATCGTTATAATGTGAATTTGTTTTATCATGTATTTAAATTGAATTTGAGAATTATATATGTATATAGTCTGAACATACTGTCAAACTATTTGATCCTTTGGGATAGAGTCCATTTTATTTTATTCGAGTGTAATAAAATAACCCCAAACCTGAGATTACTATATTCAGGGTATTATATTTTATATCAAAGAATGTTCAATAAGACCCTTTGGAAATAGATTTTGGAAATCATCAATTAGATAACCTAACCCTATGATATATTATTTGGATAAGCCAAAGTAAATGTTGATATCAAAAGTCTTGGGTAAATTTTATATTATGTCATTTTCAATGAAAATAAAACCCTACCCAAATACTAGAAAGTGATTGTGGATATGATATAGATGTACCCAATGGTAATAATTTTGAAACGTGAACACTGGGTATTGACTTGGTCTTCACTAGTGCATGATGAGTGGGCCTAAAAATGAACACCTGACTAGACACTCCCATGGGAAATGATTGGGTAAATCCGCATTTTTCTTATAAACACTTATGATGAAATAGAGTACATAACCTATAGAAATCTATGATATTCCATAGTGGTATGGGATATACCTAATGCATTATGGGTTGAAATGTATATGTTTGATAATAAGATTAAATGTATATATACACAGTTTATGTTTTTATGTGATAGGAGTTTAAGATGACAATGTATACTTTTAATGTCATTTATGGAATAAAACCCTGTTAATTAATTTTTATTTTAGTGTAGAGGTTATTTGAGGAAGCCCGATTTTATATTTTTGGGACATAAGTTGAATGTAATTGATAACATTTTGGTTTAATATGATCTATGATATTACTATTGTTAATTGGAAAATAGGTTATTAAATTTTGGTAAAACATGTTTTTTCATATATATAATCATGGGATTGAGAAGTGATTTTGTTACTATATTATTAAATTTATTTCAGAATAATTTTACTATGTTTTAGGAAACTATATATAAGGATATTAAAGGAACTAGGTAGGCCCAGTGCCATAAATAAAAAGCATAAAAAAAGGAGACATTACAGTGATGGTTTTCATATATGAGTATGAATCACACCCCTTACATTTTATTTCACTATTGATGAGAGAAATGATGGAATAAAACTACAATATTGAACATGTCTCCTCGGTTGATTTCTTTACTAGCACATCTACAACTGGATTTTCCTCCCTGTAGGAATGTGTTAGATTTAGTCGGAGACCATTAACATATTGTAAGAATCCAATCTAGAATGGAAAAATTCACCGAGGAATATTTCCCAAAGGAATGGGATGAAGCCGAATCAATCCAAATATTATTCCATCCATAGTAGAAAGTGCGCTTAATCTCTTAAATCGTTTTTCAATGATCCTATTCGAAAGAAGTTATATTAATATTGTTTCATTTAAATTGTACCTTTATTTTTTGGTTTAGAAAAGGGTCAGACATATTTTTGAATAGTTTTATGGTTATTTATTTATGCAATGATTTCAGTTGATATTTGGCAGTCATTGTTGACGCTTCGATTACTATTGTAGAATTTATTCATATAAAGGTTTATCCATATTATATATTGTCTAAAATTGTGATAGAATTTTTGTTTTTCTTAGATATAGGATAGATAACTTCTTTTACTTTAATTAATATTATAATTCATTTAATGATTATTTTAGTGTTTCTGTTATGAAAATTTATTATTTAGTTTTTGTTTACTATAGTAAGAGGTGAGATATAAGTGGAAATTGATCGAAGAAAACCCAATGGATGAATTTTTTATTATGAAATGGAAATAAATCAAGTCATTATATTTTAACATGTTCTTCGTCATAATGGTAAAATAATCACTAAACTATTGGAAAATCATCTTGAAATAAAAAATGTATCATATTACCTTTATTTATGATTAATTGATACTCTTTTTTATCCCTTATTGTTTTTTTGTTTAGTGGAGATCTAATTTCAAATAACAATGTTTTCCATCACTATATTAGTATTTAGAAAATATAATTATCAAGCATGTCCATTTTTTATATTATTTATGATTTTACCCCTATTTAATAACATAATTATTTTTTATTTTAGGAAATATTGTTGTTTCTCACTCTCCCTTTTCAAATGAAGTTTTATTATCCCTTTGTATGGTGTAGGTTTTAAATTAATGTCTTTCAAACAATTATACATATTATTTTTGAGATCTAAACTACGAGGACAATATTTTGTTAATGTTTTGAGATTATAGCACCCCACAAATTTAGTTTAATATAATATGGTTCTCAATATCTTTCTTAACATACAAAACCGACCTTTAAGAAAACTATGATATATTATAAAAATATTATTATTAAAATGTTACCATTAAACCAAGTATTTAAATTTTCATTTTGAATAAGAATAACCACATTACGAAAGAAATGTATAAAGTTTTTATATATTTTAAATTTATTTCTTAATTCATAACAAAAAATATCCTCATTTTTCAATTAATTCATTTTATTCATAAAAATAAATTTTCTTCAAAAATTGTTTTTATTTTCTTTTTTGTGTGGATATATTAATTAATTTCTACCACTTATATATATATTTTTTGAATAAAAAGATATTATTTTTGGAATCTTAATTTCATTGTAGTCTTTTAATGTTGTTTTGAGATGTTTTTTTGAAAATGTTGTTTTTTGAGTGAAAAGTGAAAAAATAAATATTTTTGTAAAATTTTAATTTTTTCCAAAAAATATCTTGTAATTCCTACTAAATTTTTATTTTGATATTAATGTAAAATAAGTCATATTTTATTTTAAATATTCTTATTAATTGTAAAGTAATATTCATTATACATGATTTTGATATATATTCATTATTCAGCTTAAAACATATTTCACTAAAATCTATTCTTTTTTGCGTTTAGTGTATTTATATTAAAATTATTTTTTATCACATATTGAAATTGATTCATAGAAAATGGAATTCATAGTTGGAATCAAGAGGTTATAATTTGGTAAATATTTCAACTTTATTTTGGTTATAATGAATAGTAACTTTCGTAATGTTGTTTTAACCATAGTAACAGTAAAACTTGTAGAATAAGATTAATAATTTTAAATAAGTATTTTATATCACCCATAAACAAGAAAATATTTAATTTTATTATTTTATCTCAACCAACTCTTTAAAATGTTCATTACTATGGCATTTTTTTCCAATTTTCCTTTAATAAATACCTTTAAAATATATAAGTAATGGAAATTTCCAAAAATGACTATATTTTTATTTTAATATATATATAATATTTTATGGTATGGATAATAAAAATTAATGAATTTTTATATAATATATTTTGAATATGAATAATTTTTTTTAATATCATACATTTTTTAGTAATGAAATAATTACCTAAAATTCTTACGCAAGGTCTTCATAGTGCATGTACAAGGAAGAGAAAATCATGTACATGATTATAAAAAACATAAATGTGATATTTTTTAGATGATTTATTAATTAATAAAAAATTATTTGAGAAATATGACGTATTATTAATGTGTTAAAATTTTATATTTTAGTTACACTACCATATTAATATTTTTTAAAATCCTTATCATGTGAATAGGCTAGATAATGAATTTAATTGTATTATCTTTTAAATAATATTTATTAAATGATTTAAAAATCATAAATAACTTATATTTTACTAATTTATTATGATATGGTAAATAATATCTACAATTATCCACTTATGGGTCACTTTTCCATGTAAAGTTACTTTCATGACCCAAAATATGAAAAATATTATGTTATCATGGTAATTGTTAAATAGGGTTAGTGGGGATTAAAACTAAGAGATAAGGGAAAATAAATAACCTATACATGTATAATCCTTTATGTATTATATTATTTTTAACATATCTAAATAAAATTTCATAATTATAGATATTTTTTCTACTTTAACAAGAAAATTAGTTTATAGTAATTTAATACTTTTCTATAGTTTCCCCCGCCCCCTCACTTATAAAAAGACACCACCTATACTCTCTTACTCAGTCTTCATGAGAAATTTATCATAAATATATCTACCTAATTACCTTCCCATTTATACAATACCGGACCTATATGGTATTTTATCATAAAAATACCATCCTAAAAGGGTTAATTTGTAAGGTAAATGTAGTTTTCCAATGAATATATATAACACTAAACTGAGCCTTTTGATTTTATTTCTTATTATAAATTTCAATAAAATTATTAAAAATGATGATATAATAACATAATTGTATTAACTATAATTATATTTTATTACGATTATGCTAAAATTGTATTTAATCATTGTTTCTATCCAATGGGGAACAAAAACATCATTCATGTGTTTGTGTCGACAACCACCTCCAAAATGTAATATATTTCCTTTTTCACCAACACATTAGAAGGCTTGTTTTAATGATGTATTTATGCAATATAAATTATAATATTGAAAAAAGATTACTTCTAGTAATATAATACATTACTTACTTTATTACCCTTCCACCTGTTAAAAATTATAATATCCATCATGCGTACATCTAGAATACCACCTCTACAAAGTGATGCGATTAATTTTCCATTTCAACACTTTAAGGATGACTAAAAAATTGAATTGAATTTATAAAAATGATAATTATTTAATAATTAATATTATTGAGATTACGGAACCATGATTTTTTACCATGGTCAACCAAGAGAATTCATTGTGTGATTATGAACCAAATATTCTCGAAATGTCCGAGATGGACTTAACTGATTAAATAATAACATAAGGAATGGTAATAAATAAAATAAAATACATATTTATAATGAAATAATTAATAAAAATTTTCTTAATAAATGTTAAAATTAATATAAGATTATTATATAGGATAGAAAACATGTATGTGTTGAGTTGGACTCTTGGTAAGGGGTTTATTAACTCAATTTCCTTTAATTCGGTTATATGTATTATTTATTTACTATATTATGACAAGATTATGTACAAACTGACACTTAATTAATATTCATTTTATTTTATCTTATTTTATATTCAATTACAGTTGTTAAATATAATCACTTCATTGATTAATTATCAATTTAATTTTATGATTTTTTAAGGTTTCTAATCACACTTTTCTTTCTACGAGACATATACCATATTCGCCACTTGTTTAATTTGTATAGTTTTTCTATAGAACTTTTTATATTTTATAACATGAATATATTTATATTAATGGTATTTAAATTTTCATTCTATGTTATTTCTTTTAAGGGTTTATGATTCAAAAGTTACCAAATTTTCAGGCTTTACTCTGCAGTATCATGTTTTATTCAAGGATATTTAGGATTATGTTTCCATTGATGAAAATTATAATATATTCTATTTCAAAACATTATTTATATTTTTATTCTCTAATTATATATTTATTTTACATCTTTTCTATTGAAATTATTCTCTTTGGTACGTAATTTGTCTGAGAAAAAAAATTAGGAAACATGGACCTTATTTCCTCTTTAGTTGACAAACATTTTCTTCCATGTCTTATTTTTTCTAAAATATATAAAAATATGTTATTCATTGAACCAAATTATTTTTGAAGGTAATTTTAATAAACTTTTTATTTATCTATAAAGTATTAATAAGGAATTTTTTAACTTTATCTATATGGCCCATATTGAATTTCCTTACGAAGTACAAACTAAATATTTCTTTAATATATATGGATTAATCATTTCTTTCCACAGTAATGAATATTATTTTCATAAAATATTTATTTAAAATTTTCCATGGTTCAATTCAAATAAATTTATTTCCAAATCTTCTCAAAAAATTTTGATTTTAAATAATTGATTTGCTAATAAGAAGGGCATTTTCCTTAAGAATTGTTCCAACAATATTTTAAAAGCATTTTTATCAATGTTAACATCCTTTTATGAATATTATTCTTTAGAAGGGATATAATATACTGATACCATCCCCCATATTATTATGTATGGATTATGATCATGAAATAGAGTTATTTTCTATGAAAAATATTTCAATTATGCATGCTAGTTTTCAAATTTAGATATTTATATTGATTATTAATAGTATTGATTATTTTCCAATTTTATTATGATGAATGAATTGTACATAGTAAGTTATGAGGGTCTAATAATACCCCCTTGATGGATAAATATGTATTTTGAGACAAACCATCATGAGTATTTATTGTATACCTACAAAATTATTTATGAAATCTTAACATGAGTACTTGATATTATGATAATGATATCGTGGAACATGGACTTGATTGTATGATTATGATGTTCAACATTATACATGTTTATTAAACTATTTTTTATTATTCATATGAATATTTATATTATTTTATTATTTTAGGAAATATTCCCCTTTTATGATATTATTTACATAACACATTGTAGAGACCCAATGCCTGAAGTACATGGACATTACATTACTTTTTCGGATTACATAATACACAAAAAAACAACACCCAATCATAGTAATAGTTTAGTGTATTTGGAAAATTGGAACAAAATCTTCTAATCATTCTGAAAGATCTTCATCATCTCCCATAAAGATCTTCCCCTTTGTTTTTCTTACCTAAAACCTTTCTTTATATGCTGGGGAAAATAAAACATATAGAGGGTGATCTCAAATTCTTAGTAAGGGTAAACATATAGAAAATAAAATAATCCATAAACATTTAAATAAAAAAACTTGAACATAAAATCTAAATATCAAAATCATGAGCAAAGACATAAATCATGGAAGTATGTGAGTCATATATCATACAGGAACATCAATAATGATAAAATAGAATGGGAACAAAAAAATGTAATTTTGGTAAACCATTAAGAACATGATATGATTTCCATAGTATCCAAGGAATTACTTCCAAGACCATCTTATTGGAATAAGTCCCTTTTTGAATCGAGTTCACTCCTCGTTCCAGTCCTATAACACTGAACCAGATTAACATACCATTTTAGCCATGTCTATCTCATGAGATATAAATCTTTACCCAATTAATTGGAGGGAGATATAGGTCTCACCCATCTCATAAGGAAATCATTCTCACTTGTGCCACAAAATAAATATACATCATTCATAATAACCCAACGAAAGAAAATGGGTTTCATAAACATCATCCCATCATCACATAATCCTTATAAAACATATGGATATAATTTCATCATAAGAAAAGTGAAACCATTTAAATAATATAGACATTATACTTGAAACATAAACATATTAAATAATTTCATCTTAGGTGGAAAATGGATTTGATAAAACACTTGAAATGAATTCTTGAGGAAAATATCTTTTTTTTTTCAAAATCATTTTCTTTTATCAAAATTACATGAAATTATAAAAGAAAATGATTTTTTTTAAATAATCATGCAATATCGTGGAGGAATCTTCATGAAAATGAGGCGTTATGAAACTGTAAAAATCCGTTCACACAGTATAAGTTAAAAAACATTCTCCTCGTACTTTTTTCGGAAAAGTCAAAAAGTACTTTGTATGGTAAACAAAATAAAGATTCCTTAAATACCATGTAGTAAAAGTCAAAAATGGGTAAAAATGACTTTAAAAATACATGAAACCATTTTCAGAAAACATGGACATGGATGATAAATATAACCCCAGGAAATACTTACGAATAAACAATTTCAGATAAAAACGAAATTGGAAGAATTATCCCTTACCTTTGGTCTGATATGCTTTGTACGTATCCAAAACTCTTGTATAATGATTTAAATAATTTCATATACTTAATATAGATTCTTATTCATTGTTAGGATATCATATATGGTTCACTTATGAATTTATATTACCCGTTCTTTTGTAAATTCCATGTTAAAGCAGCATTTTGGGTAAAATCATTTTATTTATCGTACTTGTTTCGACTTGTAGTTCATGATATTATTATTTATATCCTGATTTACTTTATTCCATAATGTAAAACATGATTTATATACATAATATATATTCAACATATACATATATATATGATAGATCGATAAATGGAATGAAATACACCGTTCATGGAGACGGTAGGCCATACGTACGCATGAACGCTGTTTTCATTTCCTTATTGAATTTAATGAAATTAAGTAGGAGAAATACATATATATATATATATACGTAAATCCAATAGATTTTCTCTCTCCAATGGATTCCTAGGTCTGGAGTCTCCCTGCCCTCTCTGTTGTGGTGGCTCTCTCTCCCCCCGTGCTCCCAGCATCGTTACGGTGCTTCTCCGCCCCTCTCCTATTGTGGTGCAAGTGTTTCGCCCTCTTATTCTTGTGCCACTCGTCATTCCTCTGTGGTGGGAATTCCTTGCTCCTTTGCCCCCGATTTTCTCCCCCTGGTCCCAGATCCGGAGTT
This sequence comes from Viscum album, assembly GCA_963277665.1. Lineage (NCBI taxonomy): Eukaryota > Viridiplantae > Streptophyta > Magnoliopsida > Santalales > Viscaceae > Viscum > Viscum album. The sequence continues at coordinate 992,990,866 of OY728125.1, forward strand.
CGGTGGTTCGATGGACGTCGGGCTTCTATCCCCTACTCGAAATCATCTCCAGACGTTTTGATCCAGCCTCCCTCGGGGTATTTATGTATTTCCCATCGCCGTCATACAAAGATGGTGCCAGATCTGAGAGAGGTCTGGTGGTCCTAGAAATAATTCTTTGAACTCCATTCTAATTCTTGGTTCTTTGCGAGCTTTCCTCGCGACATTTTCCCAGTTTTTCGAGGTTTCTGGACCCGTTTCATCCTTTCCCTCTTCAAATTTCAGTTCTAGGCGGGGACTTGTGGGCGGTTGTCGGGTCCTCATAATTGCGAAGTTCCTACCGCGTGGTGCTGGCTCGCGAAGTCCCCTCTGCGTTGAATCACGAAGCACCTGCCGCGGGGTGTTGATCCTCGAAGCACCTACCGTGATGCTTCACCACGCAGAGTGGTCGCTTTGTGGATGTTGCATTGCTGCTGCCGCAGGGTGTTGATCCACGTCGAGTCTTCTTCGTGAGGTGCCTCTTTCAAGCATCAGTGAAGCATCAACTATTCTGTGAAGCCTCGAGTATTCTCCTGTGAGGTGTTGCTCCGCAACGTCCCGGGTGCGATGCAGTGCATGTTCTTTGGGTGCGGGTTCATTGGGTGCGACCTCTCAAAGGTCAGGGGTGCCCATGAAGGCTGTGGGCCTGTTTGTGTGGACCGCGTATGGAGGTTGTGATGGTGTGTCTGGTCTAGCTCCTTCTTGTTGGACCCGTCCTTGTTTCGTTTGTGGCTAGACTGGGTCGGCGTTGCACACCAGGTGTTGTCCGAACCTTTTACCAAGTAATTTGGAAAGGGTTCCAGTGCCATGGGGACCACCAAGGCGTCGGTCTCTTGGGATAAATGTGAAATCAACTCTGGTCCTGCTCTTTGGATGTGGAATTTTTAAACCAATGGAAGAAGCTATCCCTTACGGACAAAGAAAAGGAGACGATCGAGGCTCGGCGAAATGAAGACATACTTTTAGAAAAGCGCATGTCTCTTATCGTGGTTGGAAAGTTTGTGGAAAACATATTGGTAAATCAAGGGGATCTCAAAAACACTCTACAGAATATTTGGAAATTTGATGCCAGAGTGGCAATTCGGGAAGCGGGGATCAATAGCTTCATCTTTGAGTTCTTCAACGAGAGAGATAGAGACAAACTCTTTCAGGGTAGTCCATGGCCATTTGATAACCAACTCCTCCTTATGGATGGTTTCAGAGGGGGTGGACGATATCCAGTAAGTGAGTCTAACCCGATCCCACTTTTGGTTACGAATTAAAGGAATCTCTTTCCATGCCAAAACGGAAAGAATCATGAGAGAAATTGGGAACTGTGTTGGTCACTTTATTGGCTGGGATAACTCAAACCCAATAAAATGGGGCCCCGAGGTGTATATCAAGGTGGAAATTGAAGTGTCAAATCCTCTAATGAGGGGAATCATCATGAAAATCAAAGACACCAACATTTAGATATCATTCGAGTTCGGGAAACTCCCAATCTTCTGCTTCTCCTTTGGTTGCATTGGCCATCTAGGAAGAAAGTTCACTAAAAATCATAAGAGTGGATCATGAAACATTTTCCACCAATATGGTGCTTGGATCCATGCCAAAATGAAAAAATATGTTGTCATCCCTAAGATGGAAAAACAAAAGGACCACGACCGTCTCAAGTTGGCACATACCAGTCAGGCGGAACCCATTCCAGGGAAAGCCCATATGATAAGACCAGTGGATCTCCCTTATGCTGGCCCTCCCACTCAGAGATATGAAAGATTTCATCCTATCCCCCCGGCGTACAAGACTCAAACATCTATAGAGTGGGCGACGAAGCAGATTGAACCACCATTACACTGCTCAAAGCCAATGCTGGTGCACATTGAACAACCAGATCCGGACACTTACCCACAACCGCCTGCAATAGGTACTCTAACAAAGGAGGCCCATGGAATGACATGGATTTCATTACGGGGCCCAAATACCTATCGAATGCGGAAAAGGGTGCAACGAGGAGAGAGTGATGGTCCTATAGAAGACCCTAAACCCAGGGTCCAGAAAAGACATAATGAAATAGGCCACCCGGTGAGGAATCCCACTAAAAGATGTAAAATGACAAGTGGTGAAACAAGTCCAGAGGAACCAAAGGCGGCAGAGGACGAGACCCCACCCGACCTAGAGCAATGATTGCCTTATGTTGGAACTGTCGTGGGCTTGGTAACCCATGAACAGTTCGCAAGCTTCAGCGCAATTGCGCTCAAAGTCGCCCTGATATGGTTTTTCTATCTAAAAATATACTGTAAAACAAGGAAACCAATGGTATTTCTCTGAAGTTCGGCTTCCAGGGTTGCTTTTCGGTGCCCAGACAAGGCCACGCTGGGGGCCTCTATCTGCTCTCGATGGACAATATCAACGTCAAAATATTGTCTTTCTCTTCACACCATGTGGTCGCGACTATCCAAACAGACTCTCTCCCACCATGGACCTTTGTGGGTTTCTATTGTTGGCCATCCTATAATGATAAGGTGAAGTCATGGGATCTTCTGTGAAAGCTGCGACATGATTTACCGAGCCCTATCCTCTTCGGACAAGATTTCAATGAAATTATGTTCCATAAGGAGAAGATGGGCGGAGGCACTCGACCCTCATCTTCGATGTCAAACTTCAAGGACACAGTCTATAGGGTGTACCTGGTCGATTTGGGGTTTATAGGTAATCCTTTTACTTGCTTTCGCGGAAATTCTGAAGGCACCCACGTCGTTGAGTGCCTCAATAGATTTCTGGGATCTTTTGATTGGATTAATCTGTTCAGTATGTTTCACATCGGCTACATGGACCTTAACTGCTCAGACCACTATCCAATTTTCATTGATTGCACGCATGGAGAATGAAATAGATAACTTTACAGACCCTTCATATTTGAGAGATTTTGGTCAAAAGATTATGAATGTTAAGAGGTGATCCGTTCAAGATATAAAATCACTCAAGTGGATGTTTGCCTCAATCTCTAATAGGTAGCATCTGATCTGAGGTCTTGGAGGAATAAGAAATCCCGCCACCCCGACAGGCACTGTGGTATCCTTGAAAAGAGACTGAGAAACCTTCTCAATCAACCCACATCTAAATTCATTCCCTATAATATTGGAGCCATGTAAAGAAAGCTGGATGCGGCCCTGCATTTCAAGTAAAGTTTTTGGTCAATGCGGCCTCAAGATAACCACATTAAAGAGGGGGACACTAATACCCCGTTTTTTCACCAGAAAGATTCATCTAGGGGAAGGAAAAAACTCATTTACTCTCATCTTAAAACTTGATGGAAGCAATTTCTTTGATACCAATGATATCCAAGAGGCCTTGATAGACTATTTCCAAAACATTTTCGTTGCAGGAACCCCCTTCATGTCTACTGAGGTGGATGATTGTATCAGACTCGTGATCACTGATGAGATCAATAGACAGCTCACCAAAGATGTGACATATGACAAGATACACCGGGCACTTAAACAACATCATTCCACTAAGGCCCAAGGACTGGATGGGTTCCATGTCCTCTTCATTAAACAATACTGGCACATTATCGGTCCAAACAACTGCAACATGATTAAAAATGTCTGGGATGGGAATACTAGCATTGCTGCTTTCAATGAAACTATCCTTTTCCTCCTTCCAAAAATCAAGAAACCTCTGACGATCCCTAATTTTAGACCTATTATCCTTTGCAATGTCTCTTACAAAATCTTCTCTAAGATCCTTGTCAATCGTTTGGGCCCTTGGATACATGATATTATCTCGGAGAATCAGAGCGCTTTCGTGGCCAAGAGACTGATTACTGATAATACGATTGTGGCCCACGAAGTGTTCCATTCTATGAAATCATGCTCCACCGCGAAATGAGGAACTATGGCCTAGAAACTGGACATGACCAAGGCCTATGATAGAGTGGAGTGGCAATTCATTCATATTGTCATGCTGAAAATGGGTTTTTGCGCTAAATGGAAAGATATTATAATGGAATGCATCTCGACCGTCTCCTTTAAAATCATGGTCAATGGGGAGCTCACCAGAGGATTCAACCCATATCGAGGCCTTCACCATGGCGATCCCATTTCCCCTTTTATCTTCATACTGGTGGCTGATGTGTTCTCTAATCTTATTACCAGGGTTACATCCTCTAAATCTATTCATTGGGAAAAGGATTGCTATATTAGCCCACCAGTGTCGCATATTTTCTTCGCTGATGACTACCTCATGTTTTCCAGAGCAACTATTAATGAATTTCGGGTGATCAGCTAAGAAACCCAATAGTATGAGAGGGCCTCCAGCCAATCAATCAATCATGGAAAATCTGAAATTTATTTCAGTGTTGGGGGGCCTCCTCATAAGTGGGATGAGCTTTGCACGTTAGCTGGTATTCATATGGTTGTGAAATATCAGAATTACATTGGGCTTCCTATGGTGATTAGTTGATCCAAAAAATAAATCTTTACAACCCTTGTGGACAGGATTGAGAAAAAAATTCTAGGTTATTCCCCTAAAGGAATTTCTAATTCTGGAAAAGAGACCCTCATCAATGTTGTCATACAATCCATCCCCACCTACTTTATGTCTCTATTCAAGCTCCTGACTTTCATCGTTGACCAGATCCACACATGCACTGCCAATTTCTGGTGGGGTAAGAATGATGGAAGGAATCAACCCCACTGGATGGTCTGGGAGAAACTCTGCAATTCCAAATCAGAGGGCGGGATGGGATTCCGGAATCTGCATCTCTTCAATGATGCAATTTTGTCCAAGCAAGGATGGTGCCTCCTTAACATCCCATCATCTATTTGTGCTTGGATTCTCTGGGCTATGTACTTTCCCCACATGGACTTTCATGCTTCATCTCTTGGTCATCATCCTATCTTCATCTTGAGAAGCATATGGGGGACTAAAATGCTCTTGGATAAAGGACTAGGATGGAGGATTGGGTCTGGCTCATCGGTCAATATCTGGACTAATCCATGTCTTATCGATAAGGACGGTATGCGGGCTACATCCCCCATCCAACCAGGTCATGAAAATGCCACAGTCAGCTACCTCATCTCTGACCAAGGATAGGGGTGGTGTCTGGAAGAAATCCTTGATTTGTTTAATGAAAGGGATCAAAGAATCATCCTTAGCATTCCCTCGATCCCTGATGCAGGCCCCGACCAGCTTTTCTGGATCAAGGAGTCCTCGAGCGAATACACAGTGAGGTCCAGCTATAGACTGGATCTTGGAAACCACTCTGTTTGCTGGGTTGAGGGACCCTGGAACATGGTGTGGATGCTCAATGTTCCCAATAAAATTCTCTAATTTTGGTGGAAGGTCTGCACGAGTACTCTCCCAACCATGAGCCTCCTCGAGCACTGACATATGGCCAGTACTTATTTTTTTCCATTTCTACCCGAACATTATTGAAACTTCTTTTTCATGCCATCATTCATTGCCCAGGAGTGAAGAAAATTTGGAATAAATGGGGCCTGACTTTTTCCAATTCAATGGAATCAGCCTCTAACCTTCCCAATCTACCGACGTGGTGGTGCTCCTCTCTTTCCATGGCTTCTTCATGTTCAGTTTGCACCCTGGCCTGGTTTATTTGGGTCCAGTGCAATGATGTTGTTTTTCATCAAGCTCACAAACCCCCAGAATTCTGGATTGAATGGGCCACCTCCTAGATTGAGGGCTGGAAAGGCCATAATGGACTTATTATGCCAGGTGCTAGCCACTGTTATCCCCCTCATTGGAATCCCCCAACGGAAGGGACCCTTAATATTAACGTGGACGCATCTCTCCCAAATAATGGGCTTGTCGCCCTAGGACTCCTGGCCCGAAATCATCTGGGAAAAATCCTTGATGCAAAATATGAACCACATCATGCTTTCTAGGAGCCTGCTGTTTCTGACTTCATGGCCATCCCTGTCGGTATGATTCTCGCTGTTGATTGTGGATGGGTTGATAACATCATTGAATCAGACTGCCTCACTGTTATCGATGCTATTAACAACAATGATGGCGGACTCCAGTCCTTTGGGTTCATCACCAAGAGAAGTTTCTCGCTTCGCCAAGGCTTCTCTTGATGTACCTTTTCCATTACCAAAATCGAAGGAAACAATGCATCCCATCAGCTGGCAGCCTCAGGCCCCCTCGATGTCAATCAGCTCTGGCTGGACAATTTCCCGTCATGGATTTTTTCTTGTACGTCTGCTGATCATCATTAATGTTATTTTTCCTTCCTTTAAAAAAAATACATAAATCCATTATCATTATTATGTCATAAATTTCATTATTATTCATTATATATACTTTATAATCATTCATGAATGGTTAAAATGGAGAATGAATCTCATCGCGTCGTAGAGACGGTAGTCCATACGTACGCACGAGCGATGATATCATTCCTATGATCGTGGAATTATATTTAAGTATATGTATAATATTTATGAATCAATATCACTTTACAATAATCATATATAGTTATTTATTTACACTATTATACACATCCAAGTAAGGTAGTGGTCAAACACAGATTATACCACGGCGTGGAGACGGGATTCTGTACGTACGTACGCGCAGTGATTTCATTTTCAATAGGATGGATAGAATGTGAAATAGGTTTGTTTCATATTTATAATAAAATATCAGTATATAATTAATACTGATGTTATTACTTTGTAATGAAACCTCTAAATAAGAGGATATAGAAGAAGAACGAAATTTGAATGAGTCGGTAGAAGTGATTACCTCTTCCTCGACGCAACTCCTTTAAACTTCTTCTTAGGGCACTAGAGTTGGTCTTTTGAGAAGAGCAGAACCTCCAGAATGATTCTAGGGAAGTGGAGAAGAGAAATTGGTAGGGTTTGGCCGAGCTTCAAGGCTTGAAATGGTGTCAAGAGAAGAAAGAAGTGGTTCCCTTTTTATAAGGGAGGAGAGGCTCACCTTAGGAAAACATAAAATATTATTTATAATAAAGTCATATTCAATTTTTAATAGCACCAAATTGATTTATTTCAAAGATAAGTTGGTTATGGGTCGAAATACTTTCAAACAATAGGTTTTAGACAAGTTTTGGTTCCTATTATAACCTTATCATTTAGATTTAACTCTAAGTTAAATAATTTAACTTTTACCGTGTCTTCTTGTTTTCTCAGACTATATGGTTAATAAACATACTATAAAAATCCAAAAGAACCCCTAGTGGTTCATTATTAAAATATATATCCTTATATAAGTCTTTTTTCCAAGCCGTAGATTTTTAGAAATAAAATAACAATTACTAATATAATACTTTTTTTTTAAATAATTTTAGGTCAATTTTGACACTATTTGGTAATTGATTTTTGTGAAAATCATAACAGAATGATTAGTTCGAAAAAAATTTATTTAAACAAATAATAACATATCCTATTATCCTATAAAATTAGTGGAATTCATAAAAAGTCTGAAATCAAATTTATTTGGTTATTTATTACATCAATTGTGTTAATATTTCATTAATAAGGTAATTATTGTATCATCATTGTGTCATTAAGAAAATATATTATTTAATGTCTAAAAATTTTAAATAAAATTCAATTATATAGGAAATAATTTTATCTTTCCAATGAATATTTATAGTCATATTTATCTTTTGTATAACAATATATTAAAAATGATTGAGTTATTAAACTTTGATTTTATGTATTTTAACCCTTCTTTAAATAAATTAATAATAAGTGTCCTAATCTAATCCATGTGGACCTAAATTGTCATATTTTATTCCTAAAGTTGTTTTTGGTCTAATTACTCGTATCCAATAGAATTAGGAAATATCTTAGGGTAATAATATTATTATTTTTACCTTTAATTACCCTATTTACTTTTAACCGTGGTAAATAAAAATAAAAAGTTACTATTCAGCAAAAATTATTTTTATCTTATTGAACCACATTTTACTCCCTGATATTAACCGTGTCTCTGGGAATTTCGAAATTCCACTCACAAAAGTGGTAAAATATAGTTTTCTGTAAATTTTCAAATTCTCCTAGGAGGTGGGTAAAAGACGGTGAAAAGTTAAATAAAATTTTAAAATGTTTAAAATTATTATAAAATAACTCCAAAGTATTAAATTGAACTTATATAGGTATTATGTACCAATTTTGACCTAACATAAATTTAAATAAAATAAACAATTATTTATATAAAAAGTCGGTTTTTAAATAGTAACCCAGTGTTTTCACTATTCCTCAAAAATTGAAAGTTTTCATAAAAATACAAAAATTTCACCTTGGGATAATTACGATATTCCAAATCCAAAAATGAATTTCATTTTGAATGATAAAATTTATAAAATTTCAAAAAGTGGGTATTACTATTCATAACGGCTAGTTCATAATAATATTATAATAATATATCATTTAGTCAAACTCGGTATTGCGTACTACACACGCTATCGTGGAAGGTCGCGATTGCATGTCAAGAAATCCATGTTAGGGTTATGTCTATTACAAGATTCATGAGTTGTTGTGTATAATAGAATCCAACCATATTTCATTTATACATTGAATATATATATATATATACTCAATGTTGCATAGAATAACTTCTATCAAATAAACTTGAAATTTTGTGTAACATGATCCAAGAATATTGTTGCATATACTGCAAACTAATATGGTGTTGCGTATAGTACAAGCTAATTTTTGTTTAGCGTACAACACATGATAACAATGAAATTAAAAAGAATAATTCTCATAAAATCTCAGGTTGTTACATTCTTCCCCCCTTAAAATGAATTTCGCCCTAGGAATTCGTTAAGGTTATAAATGGTTTATTACATGAAGGTTTCCTTCATAGAATCCCACATCGTAAAAAGGAATAATAAAACATAATTTTAAAAAGTAAAGTATGAAAAAAACGGTTACCTAAATTAACTCATCACTGGGTTTCCACATAGGAGAACATATGTGAAAATATGGATATGGAAGAAAAATATAACCATCATGTTCTGATGAAGAGTGGTAGAGGAAATGGATATGAAATGGCCAAAAATCACAAAGCCATAAATTTGTGATGAACTACGGTACCATCTAATTAATCAGATATGAGGGCACAAGGACAACATTTTTGTTTTCATGATCATTTCCCTAATGTCGAAGAATTTGGAAATAGAAGAAAAACATTCTTGATTTTGGTACAATCTCACCGTTGGACGTTCCTTGGACAATTTCCACCTCATCTCTTAATGAAATGAAGTTGAATTTGTCATTCATGAAGTGTTAGCATATCATGCGATTGAATGATAGGTCATTCCATCTGTCTCAATCATAATGTTAGAAAAAGATTTATTCATAATTCCATCTTTAGTGAGATTAATCGTAAAAGGTTCCTAAAATATACTTATACTTCATATATCATACTAATTAATATAATAAAACAATTTTCTACTAAACAAGGACCTTTTGTAGGCCAGTGGTATGCGATAAAGGCATGTCGCACTTCAGTTGTGGGTTCGATTCCTACAGTCTTGTCCGACGCGACGGGTTGTCACCCGTCCTGCAGGTTTTCATTTTCTAAAACTACATTATTATAACATTCTATCAACAATATCGAAATATTTCTAGCCTTAAACAATACTTACTTATGTTCAACATAATCCATTCCAATCTTTAGGCTGATCCAAAATACTTCTTTCCAAACTCATAGTATAAATAGAACGATTACTAAAAAGGTCATGTAGCAAGCACGTGAATACCATCATTTATCCCTCATATATATTGTTGGTCACATTACAATCATGTGAATACCTGAATCATGTATTCTCTTGAAAAAAGAATACCCATTGAACCTTAGTGAAAACATGAATGTTGTCAAAAGTAATCACTTTCCAAAATCCAAAAATTCTATATACTCAAACCATGATATAACATTGTCCATATATTAGTCATGATCTCATGAATACTATCAAACATTTAATTTTTCTCCTTATCCCTTCATTATGCGCATATCATCTGCTTTCCAAAATATTTGAATCACTTTTAATGGTTACCAGTACAATATAATTATCAAAACCCAAAATAATCCATTACATAGATATTCCAATGTCCCACAATACTATAAATGAGATTCCACAACATTATTTTGGAATCCCTTTACATAAACACATAATCATTCCACCACATCGTTGTCATACTCAACATTGCTAATAGTGATTGTATGGGACTTTCCTTTTTTCCTTTGACTTAAGAGGTTGCTCACGTTGATCATCATTAACCCTTGGATTAGTGCATTGATTAGCACAATGCCCTATTTCCTTGCACTTGAATCATTGAAGTGTTGGTGGTTCATTCTCTGCAGTCTTTTCGTTATTCATATCATTAGAAACCCTTTTTCTATTAATTTGACACTCCACTCCTCGATGACCCTCTTTTCTACACTTGAAACATTTTCTAGAACCTTTTAGACAATATCCTCCATGCTTCTTTCCACACTTTCAGCATAAAGAAACATTTATCTTCTTTTCACCATTATTCTGAGATTTCTCCTTGAACTCCATCTTTTGTTTCTCGTCAGAACAATGAGATGGGAATTTAACACCAACATCCATTTCAACCTTGATAGCACAATGCAAAATTTCTTCATAGCAACTGAAGTCTCTTATAGCTAATTCCCTTCGAAGGCTTGGTTTTATGCCACTGAAGAATTGATCAACATTACTTTCAGGTTGGATGATAAATCCAGATGCATACCTTGCAAGCCTTGTAAAATTCACTTCGTATATACCAACGGATTCATCATCCTTTTTTTTAATCTCAAGGAAATCCTTTTCTATCTTTGTTCGAAGAATATGAGGGAAGTCCTTATTGAAAAATATGTTATTAAATTCATCCCATTCCATGGATTCAATTTCATCTCGGGGCCTCGTATTCTTAAATAGAGTCCACCATTGATTTGTTTCACCTTCGAAATGGTAAATAGCCAGAATGACTTTTTCATGTTCTGAATAGCGAGGTATAGAAAATATCTTTTCAATGGTACTAATACATTGTTTGGAAACAAGTGGATCAGAAGACCCATTGAAAGAAGGTGGATATTGCCTCATGAAGGACTCAATAGAATATTGTTCCCTTCTCTCTTCATTTGGAAGTCCAGAATTATTCCTAGCTTGATAAGTATAGCAATAATATTTTCCACTCCATTTACCATAAATTTGGTTTTTTCAGGAGGAAAATCATTGCATCATCCATTACATTGTGCAACACTGTTCCTTCGGGTTCCAGCCATCGTCTACAACCCAAAAAGAATAGTGTGAGAGACAAAAATCCTAATAGGAAAAACAACATGATAAAGGGGGAGTACCTTCAATATCTAAAATAATAGGTTTAATTCTAATAAAGTTTCTTTAATTCATAGACTATAACCTAGACTTATAATTAACCTTAGGGACATCCCTAAACATACCTTAGAAATATCTCTAGGGATCTCACTAAAGTTTTCGCATACTAGTTTCCAAAGGTTAACTAAACCTTCCCTATGATACCAATTGTAGAGACCCAAATCCTGGAGTACCTAGAAATTACATTAATTTTGTTGAATACATAATACATAACAAAAACCAACACTCAAGGATCGTAATAGTTTAGTGTCTTTGGAAACTCGGACAAAATATTCTAATCGTTGTGAAAGATCTTCAACATCTCCCATAAAGAGCATCCTCTTTGGTTTTCATACCTAAAACCTTTCTTTATATCCTGTGGAAAATAAAAAATATAAAGGGTGAGCTCAAATGCTTAGTAAGGGTAAAGATAGAGAACATAAAACAATCCATAAACATTTAAATGCAAAAACTTGAAAATTAAATCTAAACATGAAAATCCTGAGCAAAGACATAAATCATGGAAGTATGTGAGGCATATATCATAAAGGAGCGTCAATAATTATAAAATAGCATGGTAACAAAACATGTATTTGTGTAAAACCATTAAGCACATGATATGATTTACATAGTAGCCAAGGTATTTCTTTCAAGACCATCTTAGTGGAAAAATTCCCTTTCTGAATCGAGTTTACTGCCCGTTCCGGTCCTGTAACACTGAACCAGATTAACATACCATTCCAGCCATGTCTATCTCATGAGATATAAATCTTTACCCAGTGCATTGGAGGGATATATAGGTCCCACCCATATCATAATGTAATCATTCTTACTTGTGCGACAAAATAAACATACATCATGCATAATAACCCAACGAATAAAATGGGTTTCATAAACATCATCCCATAATCACATAATCCATATAAAACAAATGGGTATCATTTTATCATAAGAAAAGTGAAACCATGTAAATCATAGAGGAATTATACGTGAAACATACACATATGAAATAATGTCATCATAGGTGGAAAATTGTTTTGATAAAACACTTGAAATGAATTCTTGAGGAAAATAGCCTTTCTTTTCAAAATCATTTTCTTTTCTCAAAATGCCATGAAATTTTAAAATAAAAGGAATTTTTTCAAAATAATAATGCAATCTTTTTGAGGAATCTTCATGAAAATGAGGCGTTATGAGGCTTTAAAAATCCGTTCACACTGTAGAAGTTAAAAAACATTATCCTCGTACCTTTGTCGGAAAAGTCAAAAAGAACCTTGTATGGTAAACAAAAGAAAGATTCCTTACATACCATGTATTAAAAGTCAAAAATGCATAAAACGTACATTAAAAATACATGAAAACATTTTTAGAAAAAAGGTACATGGATGATATATATAATCCCAGTAAATACTTACAAATAAACAATCTCGGATAAAAATGAGATTGGAAAAGTTATCCCTTACCTTAGGTCTGATATGTTTCGTACGTATCCAAAACTCATGTATAATGATTTAAATAATTTAATTTAATTATTAAAGAATCATATTATCTTTTTTGATATCATATATGGTTCACTTATGACTTTATAGTACCCGTACTTTTGTAAATTCTATGTTAAAGCAGCGTTTTGTGTAAAATCGTTTCATTTACCGTACGTGTTTCGACTTATGGTTCTTTATATTATTATTTATATACTGATTTACTTAATTAAAGAATGTAAACCATGATTTATATATATAATATATATTCAGAATATATATATGTTTGTGATATTTCGATAAATGGAATGAAATACACCTTTCATGGAGACGGTAGGCTATATGTACACATAAACACTGTTTTTGTTTCCTTATTGAATTGAATGGAATTAAGTAGATGAAATACATATATATATATATATATATATATATATAATTCCAGTATCATTATTATGTTATATATTTCATTATTATTCATTATATATACTTTATAATCATTCATGAATGGTTAACATGGAGAATGAATCTAATCACGTCATGGAGACAGTAGTTTGTACGTACGCACGAGCGATGATATCATTCCCATGACAGGGGAATTGTATTGAAATGTATGTATAATATTTCAGGATCAATATCACTTTACAATAATCATATATAGTTATTTATTTACACCATTATAATCATCCAAGTAAGGTGGTGGTCGAAAACAGATTACACCACGGCGTGGAGATGGTATTCCGTACGTATGCACGCGCGGTAATTTCATTTTCCGTAGGATAGATAGAAGGTGAAATAGGGTTGTTTAATATTTATAATGACATATCAGTATATAAGTAATACTGATGTTATTACTTTATAATTAAACAACTAAATAAGAGAAGTAGAAGAAGAAAAAAACTTGAAAGAGTCGGTAGAATAGATTACCTCTTCCTCAACGCAGCTCCATTAAAATTTTTCTTAGGGCACTACAGTTGGTCTTTTGAGAAGACCATAACCTCAAGAATGTTTCTAGGGAATTTGAGAAGTCGAATGTACATGTTTTGGCCGAGCTTCAAGGCTCAAAATTGTGTGAAGAGAAGAGGGAAGTGGTTCCCTTTTTATAAGGGAGGAGAGGGGAACCTTAGGAAAACTTAAAATATAATTGTTTAATAAAGTCATATTCGGTTTTTAAGAGCTCCATATTAATTTATTTATAATAAAAGGTGGTTATGGGTCGCAATACTCTAAACCAATTGGTTTTATACAAGTTTAGGTTCCAATTTTAACCTTATAATTTAGATTTAACTCTATTTTAAATAATTTAACTTTTACCATGTCTTCTTGTTTTCTCACACTATATGGTTAATAAACATACTATACCAAGACAAAATAACCCCAAGTGGTTCATTATTAATATATATATTCTTATATAAGTCATTTGGCCAAACCTTATATTTTTATGAATAAAATAACAATTAATAATATAATACTTGTTTTAAAAAGTATTTTATGTCAATTTTGAAACTATTTGGTAATTTATTTTTGTGAAAATTATAACAGAATGATTAGTTCGAAACAAGTTATTAAAATAAATACTAACATATAATATTAACAAATAAAATTAGTGGAATTAATAAAAAGTCTGAAATTACCTTTATTTGGGTATTTATAACATCAATTATGTTAATATTTCATTAATAACGTAATTACTCCATCATCATTGTGTCATACATATATTATAAAATTTAATGTCTAAAAATTGTAAAAAAAATACCATTATGTAGTAAATCGTTTTATATTTATAATTAATATTTATTGTCGAATTTATCTTATGTATAACCTTATATTAAAAATTATTTAGTTATTAAACATTGATTTTAACTATTTCAACCCTTCTTTAAATAAATTAATAATTAATGTCCTAATCTAATCCAAGTAGACCTAAATGGTCATATATTATTCCTAAGGTTGTTTTTGGTCGAATTACACTTATCCAATAGAATTTGGACATGTGTTATGGTAATAATAATATCATTTTTACATTTAATTACCCTATTTACTTTTAACCGTGGTAAATTAAAGTAAAAGGTTACTATTCACCAAAAATTATTTTTATCTTATTGAACCACATTTTACTCTCTGATATTAACCGTGTCTCTCGGATTTTTAAAATTCCACTTACAAAAGTCGTAAATTTATGTTTTATGTAAATTTTTTTAGTTCTCCTAGGAGGTGGGTAAAAGACGATGAAAAGTTCAATAAAATTTTTATATGTCTAAAATTATTATAAAATGACCCCAATGAATTACATTGAACATATATAGGTATTATTAATCATTTTTTACATAAAATAAATTTAAATAAAATAAATATTTATTTATATAAAAATTTGGTGTTTAAATAGTAACCTAGTGTTTTCACTATTCATCAAAAATTGAAAGTTTTCAGAAAAATACCAAAACATCACCCTAGGGTAATTTCGATATTCCGAATCCAAAAATGATGTTCATTTTGAATGATAAAATTTATAAAATTTAAAAAAGTGGGTATTACTATTCATAACAGCTAGTTCATAATAATATTATAATATTATATTGTTTAGTGAAACTCAGTATTGCGCACTACACACGCTATCATGGAAGGTCGCGATTGCGTGTAAAGAAAGCCAAGTCAGGGTTGCATGTATTTCAAGATTAATTAGTTGTTGTTTATAATAGAATCCAACCATATTTCATTTATACATTGAATATATATATATACACTCCATGTTTCATAGAATAACTTCTATCAAACGAACTTGAAATTTTGTGTCACACGATCCAAGAATAGTGTTGCGTATACTACAAGCTAATATGGTGTTGCGTATAGTACAAGAAAATTATTGTGTAGCGTACAAAACAAGAAAACAATGAAATTAAAAAAAATAATTCTTATAAAATCTTGAGTTGTTACATTCATCCCCCCTTAAAATGAATTCCGCCCTCGAAATTCGTCGGGGTTATGAATGGTTTACTTCATGAAGGTTCCTTTCATAGAAACCCACATTGTAAAAAGGAATAATAAAACTTTATTTTAAAATGTAAACTAAGAAACATAACGGTTACCCAAATTAATTCATCAATGGATTTCCACATAGAAGACCATAGGTGAAAATATGGATATGAAAGAAAAATCTAATCATAATGCTCTGATAAAGAGTGTTAGAGGAAATGTCTATGAAAAGCCCAACAATCACAAAGCCGTAAATTTTTGATGATCTAAGGTACCATCTCATTAATCAGATATGAGGGCACTATGACAACATTTTTGGTTTTTAAGATCATTTTCTTAATGTTGCAGAGTTTTGAATTAGAAGAAATACTTTCTTGATTTTGGTACAATCACACCGTTGGTCGTTCCTTGGCCAATTTCCACTTCATGTCGTAATGAAATGAAGGTGAATTTTTCATTCATGAAGTGTTAGAAGATCATGCGATAGAATGATAGGTCATTCCATCTGTCTCAAACATAAAGTTATAAAAAGTTATATTTATAAGTCTATCTTTAGTGAGATTAATCGTATAAGGTTCCTAAAATGGACTTATACTTCATATATCATACTGCTTAATATAATAAAACTAGTTTCGACTAACCAGGGACCTCCTGTAGGCCAGTGGTATGTGATAAAGGCATGTCTCACTTTAGTTGTGGGTTCGATTCTTACAGCCTTGTTCGATGCGATGGGTTGTCACACGTCCGACAGGTTGTCCTTTTTCTAAAACTACATTATAATAACATTCTATTAATAATATCGAAAAATTTATAGCCTTAAACAATACTAACTTATGTTCAACATAATCCATTCAAATCTTTAGGCTTATCCAAAATATTATTTTCCAAACTCACAGTATAAAGAGAACGATTACTAAAAATGACATATAACAAGCACGTGAATACCATCATTTATCTCTCATATATCTTGTTGGTCGCATTCCAATCATGTGAATACCCGAATCATGTATTCTCTTGAAAATTAAATACCCATTGAACCTTAGTGAAAACATGAATGCTGTAAAAAGTTAACTCTTTCCAAAATCCAAAACTTCTATATAATCAAACCATGATATAACCTTGTCCTTATATCAGTCATGAGCTCATGAATACTATCAAACATTTAATTTTCACTTTATCCCTTTATTATGTGCATATCATCTACTTTCCAAACTATTTGAATCACTTTTCATTGTTACGGGTACCATATAATTATTGAAAACCACAATAAACCATTACATAGATATTCCAATGTTCCACAACACTATAAATGAGATTCCACAACATCATTTTGGAATCCCTTTACATAAACACATAATCATTCCACCACAATGTTTTCATACTCAACATTGCTAATAGTGATCACATGTTACTTTCATTTGTACTTTTCCTTATGAGTTTTGTCACGTTGATCATCATTAACCCTTGGATTTGGGAATTGATTAGCATAATGCCGCATTTCTTTGCACTTGAATCATTGAAGTGTTGGTGGTACGTTCTCTGCAGTATTTTATTTATTCATATCCTTAGCAACCCTTTTTTCCATTACTTCGACACTCCACTCCTCGATGACCTTCTTTTCCACACTTGAAACAATTTATAGTACCTTTTAGACAGTCTCCTCCATGCTTATTTCCACACTTTGAGCATAAAGAAACATTTATCTTTTTTTCATCATTATTCTATGATTTCTCCTTGAACTCCATCATTCGTTTCTTTTCAGAACCATGAGATGGTTATGTAACAACAACTCCCACTTCTACCTTGATAGAACAATGCACAATTTCGTCATAGCTACTGAAGTCTATTATAGCTAATTCCCTTCGAAGACATGGTTTTAATCCATTGAGGAATCGATCAACTTTACTTTCAGGTTGGATGATAAAGAAAGATGCATACCTTGAAAACCTTATAAAATTCGCTTCATATATACCAACAGATTCATCAACCTTTTGCTTAAGCTCAAGGAAATCCTTTTCCATATTTGTTTTATGAATACGAGGGAAGTAATTATTGAAAAATAAGTTCTTGAACTCATCCCATTCCATGGATTCAATTTCATCTTGGGGCCACGTATTCTTAATTAGAGTCCACCATTGATCTACTTCACCTTCGAAACGGTAAATAGCCAGAATGATTTTTTCATGTTCCGAATAGCGAAGTATGGAAAATATCTTTTCAATTGTACTGATCAATGGATTAACAACAAGTAGATCAGAAGACCCATTGAAATAATGTGGACTATGCCTCATGAATGACTCAATAGAATATTGTTCCCTTCTATATTCATTTGGAAGTCCATAATGATTCATAGCTTGTGTTAGTATAGCAATAATATTTTGCACTCCATCTCCCATAATTTGGTTTGTTCAAGATGACAATCATTGCAGCATCCATTACATTGATCAATATGGTTCCTTCGGGTTCCAGCCATCATTTAAAAGCCAAAAATAATATTGCGAGAGGAAAAATCATGCTACGGAAAAAAAACCTAATAAAGGGGGAGTACCTTCAATATCTAACATCGTAGTTTTAATTCTATGATCGTTACCGTAATTTTAGGACTATAAACTATACTTATACTTAACCATATGGACATCCCTAGACATACCTTAGAAATATCTTTATGGATCTCACTAAAGTTTTTGCAGACTAGTTTCCAAAGGTTAACTAAAACTATCCTCTGATACCAACTGTAGAGACCCAAAGCCTGACGTACATGGACATTACATTACTTTTGT
This sequence comes from Viscum album, assembly GCA_963277665.1. Classification (NCBI taxonomy): domain Eukaryota; kingdom Viridiplantae; phylum Streptophyta; class Magnoliopsida; order Santalales; family Viscaceae; genus Viscum; species Viscum album. Next base: position 993,009,462 of record OY728125.1, read on the forward strand.
GGAATACTTAATACATAAAAAAACCAACACTCAAGGATCGTAATAGTCTAGTGTCTTTGGAAACATAGAACAAAATACTCTAATCATTGTGAAAGATCTTCAACATATCCCATAATGATCTTTCCCTTTGGTTTTAATACCTAAAAACTTTCTTTATATCCTGGGAAAAATAACACATATAAAGGGTGAGCTCAAATTCTCAGTAAGGTTAAACATAGAGAACATAAAACAATCCATAAACATTTAAATGCAAAAACTTGAACATAAAATCTAAACATCAAAATCTTGAGAAAAGACATAAATCTTGGGAGTACGTGAGACATATATCATATAGGAACGTCAATAATGATAAAATGTCATGGGAAAATAACATTTAATTGTGGAAAACCATTATGCACATTATATGATTTCCATAATAGCCAAGGCATTGCTGCCAAGACCTTCTTAGTGGACAAAGTCCCATTTTGAATCGAGTTCACTCCTCATTCCAGTCCTATAACACTGAACCGAATTAACATACCGTTCCAGCCATGTCTATCTCATTAGATACAAATCGTTACCCGTTGCATTGGAGGGATATATAGGTCCCACCCATCTCATAATGAAATCATTCTTATTTATGCCACAAAATAAACATACATCATTCATAATAACCCAATGAATAAAATGGGTTTCATAAAAATCATACCATCATCAAATAATCCATATATAATAAATGGATATCATTTCATTATAAGAAAATTGAAACCATGTAAATCATAGAGACATTTTACATGAAACATACACATATGAAATAATGTTATCTTAGGTGGAAAATGGTTTCGATAAAACACTTGAAATGAATTCTTGAGGAAAATATCATTTCTTTTCAAAATCATTTTCTTTTCCCAAAATAACATGCAATTTTAAAAGAAAAGTTTCTTTTGTAAAATAATCATGAAATATTGTAAAGGAATCATCATGAAAATGATGTGTTATGAAACTGTAAAAATATGTTCACACCGTATAAGTTAAAAAAAACATTCTCCTCGAACTTTTGTCAGAAAAGTCAAAAAGTACCTCGTATGGTAAACAAAAGAAGGATTCCTTACATACCATGTAGTAAAAGTCAAAAAATGGGTAAAAGGTCTTTAAAAATACATGAAACCATTTTTAGAAAATAGGGACATGGATGATAAATATAACCCTAGTAAATACTTACGAATAAACAATCTCGGATAAAAACGAGATTCAAAAAGTTATCCTTTACCTTAGGTCTGATATGATTCCTACGTATCTGAAACTCTTGTATAATGATTTAAATAATGTCATTTACTTATTACAGAATCATATTTATTGTTATGATATCATATATGGTTCACGTATGACTTTATATTATCCGTTCATTTGTAAATTCCATGTTAAAGTAGCGTTTTGGGTAAAATCGTTTCATTTATCGTACGTGTTTCGACTTACTGTTCTTGATATTATTATTTATATCCTGATTTACATAATTCCAGAAATTAAAACATGATTTATATATATAATATATATTCATAATATACATATATATATTATAGATCGAAAAATGGAATGAAATACACCGTTTATGGAGACGGTAGGCCGTACGTACGCAAGAACGCTGTTTTCGTTTCCTTATTGAGTTTAATTGAATTAAGTAGATGAAATACATATATATATATACATAAATCCAGTATCATTTTTATGTCATATATTTCATTATTATTCATTATATATACTTTATAACCATTCATTATTGGTTAACACGGAGAATGAATCTCATCGCGTCATGGAGACGGTAGTCCGTATGTATGCACGAGCGATGATATCATTCCTCTGATCATGGAATTGTATTGAAGTGTATGTATAATATTTCAGAATAAATGTCAATTTATAATAATCATATATATTTATTTATTTAAACCAGTATACACATCCACTTAAGGAGATGGTCGAAAACATATTACAGCACGACGTGGAGACGGTATTCCATATGTACGCACGCGCGGTGATTTCGTTTTCTGTAGGATGGATAAAAGGTGAAATAGGGTTGTTTAATATTTATAATAGCATACCAGTATATAAGTAATAATTATGTTATTACTTTATAATAAAACAACTAAATAAGAGGAAGTAGAAGAAGAAATAAACTTGAAAGAGTCTGTAGAGGAGATTACCTCTTCCTCGACGCACCTCCTTTAAACTTCTACTTTATGGTACTAGAGTTGGTCTTTTGAGAAGACCAGAACATACAAAATGGTTTTATAGAATTGGATAAAAAAATGGTCAGGGTTTGGCCGGGTTTCAAGTCTCAAAATGCTATGAAGAGAAGAGAGAAGTGGTGCCCTTTTTAAAAGGGAGGAGAGGGGCACCTTAGGAAAACATGAAATATTATTTTATAATAAAGTCATATTCGGTTTTTAATAGCTTCAAATTTATTTATTTCGATGATAAGGTGGTTATGAGTCGAAATCCTCTCAACCAATAGGTTTTAGACAAGTTTAGGTTCCTATTTTAACCTTATCATTTAGATTTAACTCTAAGTTAAATAATTTAACTATTACTGTATCTTCTTGTTTTCTCACAATATATGGTTAATAAACTTACAATAACATGCCAAACGAACCCCAAGTGGTTAATTAATAATATATATATATCCTTATATAAGTCATCTTTTCGAACATTATATTTTTATGAATAAAATAATAATTAATAATATATTATTATTTTTTAAAACTATTTTATTTTCATTTTGACACTATTTGGTAATTGATTTTTATGAAAATCATAACAGAATGATTAGTTTGAAAAAAGTTATTCAAATCAATACTAACATATAATATTAACCTATAAAGTTAGTGTAATTCATAAAAAGTCATAAATTACATTTATTTAGGTATTTATAACATCAATTATGTTATTATTTCATTAATAAAGTAATTACTGCATCATCATTATTTCATAAATAAATTATATTATTTAATATAGAAAAATTGTAAATAAAAAACCACTATGTAGTAAATTTTTTTATATTTCTAATGAATATTTATACTCTAATTTAACTTATTTATATACCAATATTAAAAATGATTTAGTTATTAAACATTGATTTTAACTATTTTAACACTTCTTTAAATAAATGAATAATAAATGTCCTGATCTAATCCACGAGGACCAAAATGGTCATATTTTATTTCAAAGGTTGTTTTTGGTCGAATTAAAATTATCCAATAGAATTAGTACATGTGTTAGGGTAATAATAATATCATTCATTCCTTTAATTACTTTATTTAATTTTAACCGTCGTAAATAAAAGTAAAAAGTTACTATTCACCAAAAATTATTTTTATCTTATTGAACGACATTTTACGTGTCTCTTGTATTTTCTAAATTCTACTCACAAAAGCAGTAAAACTAAGATTTATGTAAATTTTCAAATTCTCCTAGGAGGTGGGTTATAGACGGTGAAAAGTTCAATAAAATTTTTATATGTCTAAAATTATTATAAAAATACTCCAATTAATTACATTGAACATATATAGGTATTGTGTATCAATTTTGACCTCAAATAAATTTAAATAAAATTTCATTTTTTAAATAATAACCCAGTGTTTTCACTATTCATCAAAAATTGAATGTTTTCAGAAAAATAAAATAATTTCACCCTTGTCTATTTTCGATATTATGAATCCAAAAATGAAGTTCATTTGGAAAGATAAAATTTCTAAAATTTCAACAAATCGGTATTACTATTCATAACAGCAAGTTCATAATAATAGTATAATTATATATCGTTTAGTGAAACTTGGTATTGCGTACTACACACGCTATTGTGGAAGGTCACGATTGCGTGTAAAGCAATCCAAGTCAGGGTTGCGTGTATTGCAAGATTCATTAGTTGTGGTGTATAAAATAATCCAACCATATTTCATTTATACATTGAATATATATATATTATATACACTCAATGTTGCATAAAATATCTTCTATCAAATGAACTTGAAATTTTGTGCAACACGATCCTAGAATAGCGTTTCATATACTGTAAGCTAATATGGTGTAGCGTATAGTACAAGCTAATTTTGGTGTAGCGTACAACACAGGACAACAATGAAATTAAAAAGAATAATTCTCATAAAATATCAGGTTGTTACATACATTTTATTATTTTTTATATCTTCAATATTTTTTATTTATTTTATAGTAGGTTCTACCATAATATTTCCATTAATGAGCATCTAAGCTCACCCTTTATTACATATTACTTTCCCTATGATATCAAGAAGAGATCAATGACTGATTTCGTGTATATATCAAAATAAATAATAAATATCACACTAGAATTTTCTAAAAAATAACTATATTTTGAAATGTAATGTTAGAACCAAGTATGCATCTAGTATCTCAGGGAAAATAAACTATAATTTCCTTAAAAATTTGATCCCTAGAATTTCATTCCAATATATTTAAATACAAATTGTGTCATGGTTACTAGAGTTAGGGTGTTACAGTCTTACCAAAAAGTCCCCATATCAAATTCAGACTCCAAAACCTTTATTGTTAAACTCGAAAATAATTCCAAAAATGTATGTGGGATCCCAAAACTATATAAAATCCCATACTAGAAAACATTATCATGAAATGATAGCATTAATATAAATTTAAAATTTTATAACCTACATGAAATTCCAACTAAACAAATCCAATAACAATCACAATATCATCAATCATATTTTTTTTAAAAAACACGCATGTATTGGAAAAAATATAGACATATTTTCCTTCAAAATTACAATAGACAAAAAAAAGTTTCATTATGAATCAGACCATACACAAAAATAATTTTAAAACAGATTTAAAATTAATTACAACATCAAAAATATAATTCAACCAAATATATCACAAAATAATACATTGGGGAATTTTTCTACCATATATGAATTTATTATTTATATTCCAATACATCCTAAGTATCACTTGATCAATACAACATCATCCCAATAAAAACAATAAATTTTTAAATGTATATATTTTTAAAAAATATCACAATTTTATTAATTTAATGAAATTCACTTTAAGTGGTGTAAAAATTCTAATCAATGATTCAATGAAATGAATACACCCTCCCTATCATCCCCATTAAAAACATCAATTTAATCAATTCCTAATATAAAATTTTATTCAAAGTCACGCTTGTTAAGGTTCCACCCTAAATAAAAAATAGAACAACACACAGTGGAGAGATTGAATAGGGACATTCCTTTGATTGAACACCCACCCAATATCTAATAAAATTGACATCACGAGGTAGAGAATCATGTAAAATCACCCAAAAATAGAAAAATTCATACATATGGAAGAGTTGAAATGGGAATATTAATGGAAATACCTGTAAAAATACAATGTTGCAATCACACATTAAATAAATACATGGTTTATCCACATGATTATCCCAACCACACATCCAATAATGTTCCATGTATTTTCCCCATCTCCAAATCTACATAGTCATACTTCTATGTTTCTTGAACCATGCTCCTAACCATGATTCATGAACTATTCTTCCATTTTACTCATCAGTAACTTATATATATAACACATTTAAAAAAAATAGTGTTCAATTCAATCTAAAACATATATTATAATAAAATAACCATTTGATAACCAAAAACTACATTCATAACAATTTTATAAAAAAATGAAATTATTTATCATTAATAGAAAAGCTGGTGTCTTATGATGTTACACCTCTTAAATATCTTTAATCCCAAAAAATATATATAAGGGTTTATTTTAAATGACAATAGAGAAGGAATCTACCATAATCATCCCCACCATTAAAACATTCAACAATAAAAATATACTATTTTTGGGGTTTTAACTATTCTAATCCAAATAGAACAGTGATCACTTTAGTGCTCCCCACATTCAAAAATCCATGTTCTCTAATAAAATGTTTCTAATGGAGTGAAACTACCAAGTTATTTCCCACAATAACAATACTAAATTACAAATTATTCCTGACATATCATATTATTACCCCTCCATATTTTAATCACCTCATGTCTTCAAATTCTTACACCCACATACCCATTAGCCATTACATTACATCTTCCAAAATGATTCATAACCAATTGTTATACATATAACATGAAAATAAGTCAAATATGATAAATTTGAAAACAAAACCAAACCAAATTTTCAAATAATGACATCCCTTCACTTAAATCCAATTAATATCAAAACTCTTGATTTATCCTAATTTTTTTATAATAACTAAATTTAAAAATGACATAAAATTTACATTAAACATCAATTCTTTCATAATAGGTTATTTTTAATTTTCCATGTTAAAATCAATGAATCCATGAAAATGTTTCAAAAAAAACATTTCATTTTTATTAAAATTTATGTCTGACATTAGTTTGGTATGAACATGGTTTTTTCAATAACTACAAAAATAAGGAAGAAATTATTTTTAAAATCCAATTTAAAAATCAATACATAAAATATTAACCAAATATAAATTCTTCAACAAAAAATACATGGATTTAAAACCTCAAATATTTTACACATTAGTTTTTGGCCAATCCCAAGTTAATAGTTTCACATAATCCAATTATTGTGGAAGAAAATTATCTTGAGGAAAACCACATATGATTATGATATTTAGTATATAAAATGCATTTTAAATCAAAATGCCTCATAGTCACACAATTGGGTCACCTTGTAGGACAGATCATGGTTCAATGGTGAGTACCTTATCGAAATACCTTACCTTGGAATTTTTTTACATAGACTACATGTCAGATCATTCAAAAAAATGATAAATTATGTCACTACTAAATAACTAATTTTAAAAAAACATTTTTCTTCCCCAAAATCACCTCAAATAAGTTTTTAATACCTAAAAACACTTAATTAGAATGTGATCCAAGATTAAAACTACATTGATTTGATCATAGCATTTAATTCATAAATATTGCTTCATTTTAGATTAATATTTTTTATATATCATAACAATACACACCCTAGAACCACAAAGGTTTGGAGTCTTTGGATACAAGATAAATAGTCATATTATTTCATGAATGATCTTTAACATCCCCAACAAATTTCTTCTCACATAGTACACATCTTAGTCATAACATAAATAAAATCTTTAATAATGACCATAGGAACTAAAACATATTTCTGAAATCATATGCGGAATAATAGTAAACATATGAGATATCAATAAATGATAACTAGTGACAATAATCTAAGCATTAGGGTATAATAATATGATCAAAACATAGTAAATTCTTACCCAATAAGTCAAGGATAATTAATCATAAATCAAAATATATTTATTTTTCAATAAAATCCACAATTAATAACAACGACAAATGATCTATAATCAATCATGATCCATTATAACATATCAAAATAAAAAGACATGGTTTTTGGAAGAAAAATAATCAAATCATTTCGTTAGGCACAACTCACTACCAAAACAATCATAGTAGATTTTTTTCACTCTCTATTCCGTCATTCCTTTGTCAAGGAGCACACATAATACTATCATATTATGTAAAGCTCACTTATAAACTAGGTTAAGTAAGAAATTTTGTCTTTATTATCTCATTAGATATCAATATTTACCCAATTCATTTTATGGTTATATAATTTTAGGCACAACAATCACATAATTAAAACCTTATATATATGTTCTAAAAGATTATAAAACATTCATCATATAATAAACATTAGAATGAAATTGTTTTTCATAATCATTCCATAATTTCTCCATATTATAAAATATAGAAAAGAAATGATATTTATAAATATATAATAATAACATAAATATCCCACATAATATTAATGAGTTTCATAAATATTTAATTATAACTTAATTAACCCATGGGAAAAAAGCGTTTCTTGGATTCATGTTAAAATAATAATCAATATAAAAAATTAAGAGAATGAAATTGGACTGTATTATAACACTGTATCCCCAATAAAGCATAATTTTTTTTTAAATATATTAATATAGATCAAAAAAACCACTAAAAGATAATTTTAACATTTCTATAAAATTATGCAAATTATCTCGTTCTTTCAATATCATTTGAAACAAAAAATTACCAAAATATTAAAAAATATTTTTTATTCAAATATAATCATGGAAAATTGTAAATAAATGATCATAGAAAATTATATTCATTATGGTGGAAATAACCATTTTCTGGTAAACATTGAAACAAATACTCCTTCCACAATTTTTGTAAAAAATTATAAAAATACCTATTTAGAAAAAATTCTAAAAATTATATTTTAGAACCTATATTGAGATATAAAAATGGTTGAAAATGAGGTTAAATAATATTTTCATCATAGAAATTAATATTCTTGGAAACATTTTAAATAACATTGACATGGAAAAAAATGTTGATCAAAGAAGAAATATGGTTGATTTTTCTTAAAAAATATTTTATCCTTATTTTTTGAACTAAATAAAAATAATAATACTATCATTTGAATATTCTAGGAATAATCATAGGTTATGAAAATATAGGGTATTTAAAGGATAACAACCATAAAACATACCTTAATAAAAATATTACATCGACAATCCATAAAAGAAATGAGATAGTAACATATACCCTTACTTCATGTCCCATCCTGATTCATTAATTTTAAAAAAATAATCTAAAATAAATATTTATTTATCATACATTTTTTAGATACCCATTTTAATATATAACATAGTAGGTATTATTCATTGATGAACCTTACCCTTTGATGATGAATTATTTTTTAATTTTTTTTATATTATTTGAATTGGCTTATAGAATGCTTCCCAGACATAGTTAAGGTCTTGAGAGAATCCCAATTATTCTAAACATGAAAAATATGAATAGTGTATGTAAAATAGTTAGTGCTAATTGTGAAAATTTTCCATGTTTCATGGTTTATTGGGTAATCATGGTTGTGAAAACCATTTTAGGAGGCCAGCAAACCATGTGGATTAGCTCTATAGCCATTCCCATAGAATCCACATGGTTTTTTAAACTCTGTCGGTAGACTAGGAGACAATGTGTCCTATGATTTACATGGATAGATATTGCATCATTATTAGTTCATAGTTTGAAAAACTATTTTTCCAATCCTTTCACCACATTAAAAGTGGAATTATATGATTTCCCCCCAAGATTATATCTAACTCCATTGAATTTACCATTATTTCAGATCTAGTAGCCTATGGTTAAAAAAAATCCACCTATCTCCACATAGGGATGATCTCTATCAATTCAATGTAATTTTATGTATTGGTTATTAATATTTTAATACCCAAGTAAAAGTATGAATCAGTTTCCTTCTATTTTGTAGATTATTCACATCTTCTTGATTCCTCTCATTCAATGACTCATGATACCTTTTTCTAAGGAGCCATTTTATTTTATTATTTCAACCATTTTATCTTGAATCAAAGGTATGGGTTAGACATGAGATTTAATACGAGCATAATATAGGTGGTCTAAGTGATATTTCACAATGTATTGTTATCAATCTTATATATTACTTATGTGAAAGTGTGTCAATTTATTGCACTAGAAAGTAAGTGTTTATAAAAAATATATTAGGCCTCTCATTTATGTTTTAATCCCTTCAAGGATCCACATGGGTTCACTAAAGACATTGGGATCAGGGAAACGTTTACCCACGGGGTGTTCTAACCCCTAAAAATGGTAAAATGGGCTATAATTGATACAATAAAGGGGTTATGAGATTAAATCTATTGTAAATTATTTTTTCATGTTAGAATGGAATTAGGGACTGTTAGAGTAAGTTTAAAAACTAAATGAATTAAGATATAATAAAGGGAAGAAGTGGAAAAATGTTAAAGGTGATTTTTTTTTCAAATGGGATTAATGAACATTTAATGGACATGTTATATAAATAATGGGTAAAGTATTTTAAATATGGAATTGTGTCAAAGGTGTTAATTATAATGAAATAAGGAAACAATGATTGGTAAAAATGAGAACCATTTTTTTTATTGGGTGTTAAAATTTTAATGATTATTAACCTTGGAAAATATAAATAATGGAAAGGGTCATGATTTTGGATTGAAAATCCTTATATTTCAACTAGTACGTACTAATTATCTAATCACCACAAATTTTGTGTATTACTTGGTTACATAAATGATATTGAAAGCACTACTATTTTTACATTATGTTGGTACTCGTAATAAATACCTATGATACCTTTAATTAAATTTAATTCATTAATAAACACCCCAATATAGAATAAAGTGATGAACACCTCTGTTATTTTGTACATATGGATGACATGGGTCAATGTATGTTTGATTGGATCTGGTGCCACTTGGAATGCCAGGTCCAATGAGTTTGATTGAATATTGTTTGTTTCAAAAACATGTTTTTCTTTTATTTAATTTTATAATATACATTTTACACACACATAAACTATTATTTTTACTGTATATTTCTTAAGACATCATTGGTAGTGGCCTATTGAGTTTTACTCACTCCCAACTCGGGCCGCTATTAGTTCTCAATCATACGTCATGGTTGTAGGTATGTATATGAAAAAAGTCCCTATGACAGATGGATGATTTGGGACATGGTATGGAGAATGGATTAGGGGATCATGCATGACATCAAATATCATTTTGAAGATCATCAGTGTCTCTTTATTATTGATTTCTTTTGACACATGACACTGTTATGACATGAAATATTTGTTGTATTAGTTTGTTGATACACACCCTATTTATGAATTTTTTCTTATCATGTATGTTTATTGTTGGATATTTTTCTCATGATTGTATATTATTATATATTTTTCATTACTCTGATGAAGAGGAAATAGTTTTCTGACATTCTATTCTTGACTATCACTTGTAGTAGTTTGTAGATTTCGGCATATGGATATGTGTTCTGAAGGTTATGGGGTCGACCGTTTTGGCTACTAGTTTGAGTGAGATAGTTCATGATGTTTCAATGTGGTATCATAGTGACTCTTATCTATTTATATTAAATTTGCGAAAGGCTAACAGTATACTTGGTTATTTTTGTCCTTAATAATGAGCTCGTTCATTGGATTAGTTGAACCATCTTTGGGAAAAATGAAAGTTACCATTGTGGGGTTGTACATTTTGTTTTTCTCCTTTTTAAAATTGAAATGTTATTTCAAGTAGTGTGGTAAACTCTTTTTTTGATTTTATTGTTTTCTAAGATTTTACTTATAGAATAATAACTCATGACATTTATACATTAATACATCATTGTAGGCACTCATATATTTCTGTGATATATAGCATATTAGGAACACATGAAAAAAAAAATTATTGTTGGGTTGGGGGAAATGATATTCTTTTCCATTTCATTTTATGTTTTATAGAAATTGTGTCTAATAAATAAGTTGATACTATTTAAAATCGACATATTTTAATTTTATGGTTTAAAATGGTGTTAAATGTAAATATTGTGACAAGGAATATTGTTTCACCCTATGTTATTCAATATACGTGGATATGGATGGTTGGGGTAATGGCGGTGTTGTGATTATGTATATTAGTATAGTGTATATATAAAAACCCTAATATTTATTTCACACATAATATTATATTACATAAATCCTTCACTTGATACAAAATAGATGATATATTGGTTTAGTGTCTTTAGGGAATATGAAAATTAAAAAAAACCTACAAAATGAAATACACATATTTATTGAACACTTCTTTTACATGACCATACACATTCCTTCATACATAGAATTGTATGGGATAACCTGAGGGGATGCATAAGAAAAGGGTGATATATAAATACTAGTAAGTGAGTAAAAAGTAATAACATGAAGAATAATGTACATTTTAGGCAATAGGAATATCAATGGAGCATAAAAGATACATGAATATAAAGTCATGATATTTCAAGATTATCATAACATAGAAATGGGGAAACAACATTTAATATGATATAAGCATGAGCCAAGGCTCATTGCACATGGATCATGATTTAACCCTCATTACACTTTAATTATTACAAGTAAACTCTCATTTCAATTGATGTATCATGATATTATTCTTTACCCAATGCATTGAAGTGTTATCAGGGATCACCCTTAATCATTTCATTTCATGCATTAGTATGCCACATAGATCATACAACATGGAATCAATCAACATCATCATTTATTCCATGATAATGTAATGTGGAATACATTAATGAAACATTATAAATAATAAATAAATATGCATAAAGGTGAATACCCTTTACAGATAAATGGGCATGGTATTCACTACACAATGACTTTAGCATGGAAAATTGTGGTGCAATTTCGGTCTCATAACGACGTGACATAAGACGTAAAAAAATGGTTAATTAGAGATAAAGGAGTATATCATTATATTTACAAGAATTGTACATAAAGGGGGTCGTATATATACATTTACCAACATTTTTAATGGAATTTAGATTTATAATATAAAATAAGTTCTTGAATGTAAATGAGGGGAGTGAAATCTCTTACGGAATTTCGGCATTGTAACTGTTGTACATGGGAGGAATTAATGAGAGATAAATGGATCTATAATCATTAAAATATAATTAAGTAATTATAGGGGAGGTTTTAAATCATACCGAAACATTATTATTTGAAATTAAAATTTTATAACAATATAATGAAACTTGGGAAAAAATTAGAAAGGAAGAAATATCTTACATGGAAGTGTGATCCCAATGGCTTGGGGGAGTCTTAATAGAGACTTATTAAGAGATTTTTGTTCCTTGTAAAGACACTAGAGAGAGTAGGGAAAAATAATAACTTTATCAAATGGTTTTGATTAAAGATATGTGGGACCATGGGTGGGTTTATATAGGAAAGGTGAGGGGATTCTTTATTATTTAGGTTTTGGACACCACATATTAAACTAATCAAAACCAAAAACCAAACAATGGGTTTTCCCAAGGTTTTGGAGAAATGGGATTGGAAAAAATTATTTTATATGTCCAATGGCATAAATTCTTATGATATTAGGCTTTTTTATGTGTAGGTGAGTCACAATCTCAAGGAAATCAATTTAAAAACAAAAAAAATTATAGGTCTTTGAGGGTCCACTAAAGCTTTGTAAAATAAAACCAAATTACCTAAAATCACATTATGATTATGGTAAAAAAATATTTTCTGAACATAAAATTTATATTATTTTAATACATCACTATTGGGTCATTAGGATGTCATAAAATACATAATATAATTAAATAGAATTTAATTTTTACCCAAAAATTCGACTGTGTCTGAAAATTGTGAAAAATTAACCATTAGATAATTTTTAAGTCTTGATTTGAAAAAAATATTTATTTTATCAAAATAATTTCCTAAATATTTTAATTTTTTACTTTTAAAATATAAACTGACATTTATAAAAAAATCATGGGTAAAAAAAACGGATTTCAAACCATAATAAAAATCACAATTGTATTCATAAAAATTATACTATCATTTATATTTAATGAAAAGTAATTTAATAATAATATTTCATTAGAATAGTATTTAATTCAAAAAAATCTATTAATTCATCAAAATATATATCTTAATTGAATATTAACTAAAAATACAATTTTTTATTTAAAAATTTAACAAGTAGTAATAATAAAAAGAATGTATATTCTCTATAAAAATAATGTACATAATCATAGTTCTAGGTTCTTGTGACATACCCACTTATAAAACCCTCATAAGACCAAAGTGTAAGGTGTGCGATGGTGACAGACTCTTGGGTTGGCTCAGATAACATCACTCGGGTGGTAATCTCCATTAACAACCAAATCTCCCATAGGTGGTTCCGTTAAAGCTTAACATGTTGGAGCTCAGCTTGTTCAAGGTCAAGAGTGAAGACCAATTATGCCACCTCCTTTCTGAGTTCTAACAAATGGGATTCATGGGGATAAATTCTACTAGATGAGGTCATCGCTTCCTTTATCTGGGTAAATTGGATTTGTTAAATCCCTATATTTATACTAACCATCAGATCACTATTTAATGACTATATTAAGAACAATCACAATTCATAATGGTATTTTAAAATACAAAAACATAAAACCAAGGAAGTTTATATGTTATATAAACATTTTACATTATTATACATTTAATTAGATCAAGAGGAATTTTCATTGATAAAAGTTTGGGTCTTTACAATCTTCCCCCTTAAGAAATTTCACCGTTGAAATTTCCTTTTCCCACACTAAAAAAGATGAGGGTAGCTCTTCTTCATTACTTCATCTGATTCCCACGTTACCTCTTCAAACTAGTGGTTTTTCCACAACACCTTGACCAGGGGAATTGTCTTATTTCGTAGAAATTTTTCCCTGGTGTCTTAGATCTTCATTGGCTTCTCCTCATAGGAGAGTTCATTATCCAGTGGTACCATCTATGGATCAAGTACATGTGATGGTTCAGGTATGTACTTAATCAAGAGTGATACATGGAATACATATTGCAGTTGAGATAGGTTCGGTGGTAGTTCTAGTCAATATGTCATTTCTCCAATGCGATCAAGGATCACTAAATGGCCGATGTACATTAGACTAAGCTTTATCTTCTTCCCAAATCTCATAACTCTATTCCATAATGATATGTGGAGGAATAAAATGTATCTGACATTAAAATATATGTCTCATCGATGATTATTAGCAGTAATCATTTTTCAACTAAGAGAAAAATAAATGTGCTACTGGATGGTCTTAACATTCTCCAACATTTCTTCAACCATTTCTAGACCTAGGAGTTTTCGCTCCCCTACATCATCCCTACACACCAGTGTCCTACACCACTTCCCCTAAATGTCTTCATAAGGATCCATTTGGATGCCTGAGTGGAAACTGTTGTTGTAAGAGAACTAAACTAGAGGAAGATGTCGATCCCATCCTCTTTTGAAGTACATTGAGGCTCCTCCAAAATTTTCATCAAGTGTTTGGATAGTCCACTCAGATTGGCCATCTGTTTGAGGATGATAAGACATACTGGAATTTAGCTTAGTATCCAAAGCATGTTAAAGTCTCTTCCAAAACTTATAGGTCAATCTTGGATCTCTATTGGATACAATCTATAGTGGTACTCCATGCAGCCTTACCACGTTTCTCATGTATATCTTTTCCAGTTGAACTAGTGATAAATCCTCATAAATTGAAATGAACTGTGCAATATTTGTAATGGTTTCATCATACCCTTAGACTTCAACCTCTCATACTTCACTTGTTGACATATCAGGCACTTTGATTCATACTCAGTGATCTTCTTATTCATGTTATCCCACCAATAATGATCTCTTCTAGCCCGATACAACTTTCTTTTTCCTGGGTGATGGAGAAATTTAAACTACGTTCATCATCCAAAAGTAACTTCTTTAACTCTGGATTCAATGGAACACATAGTTTTGACCCAAATCTGAAAATTTCCTTTTTCATTAACATTGAACTCTGAGGATTTCCATTTTTCTAATAGATTACACTTTCTCCTGATTTCCCACATCATCCGTTTGAGAATCCTTTAACCTTTCCTAAATTTAAATTTGAGAAATAAATTGTGAAAAGAATAATTGTGTTCCCTTCATTATGATTCTTAGGTCCATATTCATCAAATCTAAGAAGATTGGATCATTTTATATTATCATCAATGATAGAATTACTATATCCCTTCTACTTAGATAATTCACCACCTTTTAATCTTTTTTATAGTTGTAAGGGATTGAGAATTCATAGTATTTGATCATCTCTAACCATCTTCATTGGCAAATATTCAACTCATTCTGTGTGAATATATACTTGAGGCTTTTGTGGTCCATATATATCTCACACTTCTCCCCAAAGAGGTAATGCCACCAAATTGTCAAAGAGAAGATCACTGTAGCCAACTCTAGGTCATGTTTTGGATAGTTTTTCTCATTAAATTACAATTTCCTTGAAGCATATGCAATGATTTTGTCATTTTTCATCAACACACAGCCCGATCCCTTCTTCTAAGAATCACAAAAAACCACAAAATCTCTCCACTTGTGGGTAGTGTGAGAACAGGCGCAGTGATAAGCCTATTTTTCAACTCCATGAATCTTTATTCGCATTAATCACTCCAAGAAAACTGTACTCCCTTTTGAGTTATCTTGGCAAGAGGGTTTAACAATCGTGATAAATTTCTCACAAATCAGTGATAATATGAAGCTAATCCCAGGAAGCTACAGATATCCATTATCGATGTTGGCCTCATCCATCCCTCAATTGTAACTATCTTGGAGGGATCCATAGATATCCCATTAATTGTGATTATATGACCCATGAATGAGACCTCCTTAAACAAGAACTCACACTTGATGTACTTATCATAGATCTTCTCCTTTCGTAAGGACTCTAGTACAATTCATAGATGCACCTCACGATCCTCTTTGGTTTTGGAGAATATTACGAAATCATCTATTAATAATACCAAAAATTTGTCAAGATAATTTCTAAAGACTCTATTCATCATGTCCATGAAGATTTTTGGAGAATTAGTGAGCCCAAAAGGCATTACTATAAATTCATAGTCCCCATATATTGTACGAAATGTAGTTTTTGGGATATCCTCCTTCTACACCAATACGTGGTAATATCACAAACACCAATCCACCTTGGAGAATTATTTTTCACCATGTAGAAAATCAAAAAATTCATAACTTTTTGGTAGAGGATACTTGTTATTTATTGTGATTTTTTTGAGCTCACGATAATCAATGAAATGGAACATTGACCCATCATTCTTCTTGAAGAAGAGGACTGGTGCACCCCATGGTGAAGCACTTGGGCATATAAACCCGTTTTCTAGATTCTTCTATAGTTTTTTATTTAGCTCCTCAAGCTCCACAAAAGCCATTCTATATGGAGTCTTGGATATTGGAAATGTCCCATGTGTATGATCATATGAGATTTCAACATCTCTTCCAGGTGGAAAGATAAGAAATTATTCAGGAAACACTTTATCAAATTCCCTCACAGTAGGCATGTCTTCAAGAATGGTTGCTTCCTTAGACTCAATCATCAAAGCCAGATACGTGTTCTCATAGGTATGTAATATCAACACTTGATATGATGTTTTTAAAGAAGATTCATCCACCTCCATACACTTGTACAGAATCAAGGGACGATTCAGCATATAGAGAGTTATTTCCCTCTCATGAAAATTTATGTTGGATATATATAAGGAAATAACATCCATTCAATGAATTGCATAAAATTTCTCCAAAAAGACTATAATGAGGTTCGCCGGGAAGTTAAATATAGAAATTATGATAGGGGAGGAGTTATATTCATGGGATGCAATGATTACACCATTTTTCATACTCACTGATATATTTACTTCCAGGATTTGTGGTGGTGTTGGGATTATTCTACTAATCTTTCAAGATACAACCTTAATAAAAAAGTAATTTCTCTATTCATTAATGAATGACTTGAATAAATGTCACCACTTCATTGGTGGGGTTCACTTCATATGTAGTGATGGAAAAGATCACCCTTTTTTCCTTGGAGGTTGTTTTTTGCATCCTAAAACCCTTGACATAGGGAACTGGTTTGCAAAGTGTCGTGGTTATTTTTGTTTGAAGCAATGAACAATGCATTGAGGGTCGAATGGAGAATTTATCTCCTCTTTTGCAGCCATGGGTTTTTCATGTCAGCAATTAATAGAAAGGTCCTTTATCTTTCACAATTGAAGCATTTCCTCGTCCACTTCAGGTAAATTTCTAGGTGATTCTTTCCACAGCTTTGGAATGTTGGGTGCTGGATTTTCTATGAACCATGAGATTTACCATCAGAACATTAGAATTAAAGTCCACCTTACACATCATATCCCCTTCATACACCTAATATTCTCCAATATTTATTTTGACCTTGAGTGATCATCAGACAATTTCCTCTTATTTATAAAGTCATGGATCACTAGGGATTTCTGTAGGCTAGGTTTTATCCCACCAAAGAAGTGTTCAACCTCACATTTGGGGGTAACAACAAAGATGAAGGAATATCATGCAATACTTGTGAAGTTTTCCTTGTAATATCTAATGGATTTTTCATCTTTTTTCTTAATGGAAATGAAGTCCCTTTACATATTAAGTCATAGGGTTCGAGGAAAATATTTTTCGAAAAACATTTTACAGAAATCTTTCCATTACAATGCCTCGATCTCCTCCTCAGGATTAATATTTTTGATTAATGTCCACCATTTATTTGAATCACCCTCCATAAAATAAGCAGCTAGAAGAACCTTCTCTTGTTTAGAACATTGAATGATAGAGAATATATTTTCAATGGAGTTGATCCATTGTTCCAATATTGAGGGATCGAATGATCCATTAAATGTAAGAGGCCATTGTCTCATGAATCTATAGATTGCGACTTATTGTTTTTCAAGGGGGGGGTGAACATTACTCTTAACCCATGATTCTATTCAAATCATGAGTTTACTGAGAGATTATCATGACAAATTTCACGATTCCCACTCCAATCAGATTGGGAGTCTCATTATAACAATCATCACATTGATCTTCACATCAGTTGTTATCCTATATCCTCTTATTACCATCCATTGACTAGAATAAAAGGAAAGTTAGGGGTAACTCATAAAGGGTAATACAATGAAAAAAATGGGTGACTTAAAAATTACTTTTATTTCATTAGCTTATGAATTTATAGGCATAAATCTATGTTATCCGTGATCTAATTCCAAACATATATTCTTAGGGGAATTTTTTTATTCATGTAAAAATGGTTCATACTAAGATTGTGAATTTTCCAAAGAATATCCCCAAGGATAGTCGTAAAAAAGAGTGCAATAAGGCCCATTGTGGTGCACCAATTCTCATTTGATTCTAACTCAAAGAGGTGTTTCGGGTTTTACCCCTAGATACATCTTTTTCGAAGCTGCCTCAACCTACTTGTATCCTGACAGAGATGTATTTCCTTAATGATCCACTTACTCAGTACTCACCAAATTTTAGAGATATTTTTATTATACTTATTCTTATCCCAAACACTTTCAGTAGGGTTTTCTAATACTAATCCCAAAAATAACTAAACCCATCCTTTGATACGAATTATAACAACCCTACTCTTTATTTCACACTTAAACATATTTTGTTTCATAAAAACTTCACTTGGTAATACATAGAATATCGGGAAGTATAGTTTCATTGGGTCTTAAGAACATTACATAATAACTTAAAACATGAAATACTCATCTTTATTGAACACTTATTTTAAATTACAACACACATTACTTCGTACATAGCATTGCATGTGATAACATGAGGACATGCATAAGAAAAGGGTGAGCTATAAATCCTTGTATGGGAGTTAAAAGGAATAACATGAATAATATAGTACCTGTTAGGAAATATTCATATCAATGGACCAGGAGAGATACATGAACATAAAGTCATAATATATCATGATTATCATAACATGGAAATGTGGAAATGACATTTAACATGATATTAGCATGAGACAAGGATCATTGCACATGGAGAATGAGTAAAACCACATTGAAATTGAATTATCTGGAGTAAACCCCCATTGAACGTGACATATCATGATACTATTCCTTACCCAATGCATTGAAATTCTATCA
Source organism: Viscum album (assembly GCA_963277665.1). Taxonomy (NCBI): domain Eukaryota; kingdom Viridiplantae; phylum Streptophyta; class Magnoliopsida; order Santalales; family Viscaceae; genus Viscum; species Viscum album. The sequence goes on from OY728125.1 coordinate 993,029,133, forward strand.
GGGCACACCTTTCTTAATCATTTCATTTCATTCATAAGTATGCCACATGGATCATACTACATGAAATAATTCGAAATTATAATTTCTTCCATGATAAATGAATGTGTAATAAATACATGAAACTCTATAATGAAAAGTTAAATGTTCATAAAGGTGAATACACTTGATAGAGAAATGGACATGGTATTCCCTACACAATGACTTTGGATTGGAAAATCACAGTGCAATTTTGGCAGCATAACGGTGTGACATAAGAGTTCATAAAAATGGATGATGAGAGGTAAATGGGTATATCATAATATTTACCTGAAATTGATAGTAAGGGGGTCATATAGATACATTGACCCACATTTTTAATGGAATTTAGATTCATAATATAAAAGAAGTTCTTGAATGTAACTGAGGGGAGAGAAATCACTTATAGAATTTTGGAATAGTAATGAGTGTAATTGGGTGCAATTAATGAGAGAGAAAGAGGTCTCTCATCATTTGAACATAATTATGGAAGTATAGATGTGTTTTGAAATCATACCCCAACATTTTAAATTGAAATTAAAAGGGTATAACAACATAGAAAACATGAATAATTATGAGAAGGAAGAAATATGAGAGAGGCTTCTTGGGGTCTTGGGGATCCATGGGAGGATAATAGAGAGGGGGGGATGAGTAGGGACGTGATTCAAGGGTTTTGAGGGAAGAGAAGTGGGATCTTGCGTGGGTTTAAATACAAAAAGTGAGGGGATTCTTTATTATTTAGGTTTTAGACACCACAAATTAAACTTATCAAAACCACAAACCAACCCATGGGTTTTTCACATGGTTTTTTTCCAAATAGGATTGGAAAAAAAATATTTTCTATGTCCAATTTCTTAACTTCTTAAAATACTAGGCTTGCTTATGGGGAGGTGAGTCACACTCTTAATAAATTAAATTTAAAAATATAAAATGTTTTATAAATCTTGGAGGGTCCACTAAATATTTGAAAAATATATCAAACGAACTAAAAATCACATTATTTTAATGTTAAAACCTAAATTTTCTGAGCATTACATTTATAGTTTTTTATTACATAACTATTGGGTCACTATGATGTCATAAAACACATAATATAATTAAATGATATTTAATGTTTACCCAAAAATTGAATGTCATGGAAAATTATGAAAAATTCACAGTTGGATAATTTCAACCTCCTGATTCCAAAAATAATATTAATTTATATAAATAATGTTCTAAATATGTTAATTTTTAATTTTAATATAAAAATTGACATCTTTCAAAAAAATCATGGGGTTTGACAAAAAATTGCTTTCAAACCATAATAACAATCACAATTGTATTCATAAAAATAATATAATAATTTATATTTAATAAAAGTAATGTAGTAATAATATTTCATTAAAATGTCACTTAATTCAAAAAAATCCATTAATTCATCAAAATATAAATTTTTATTCATTATTAACTAAAAATACTATTTTTTTTTAAAAACAATTTACCAAGTAAAAATAATAAAAATTATGTATATTCTATATAACAATAATGTACATAATCATAGTTCTAGGGTCTTGTTACAAAACCCCTTATAACACCCACATAATACTAAAGGATAAGGTGTGAGACAGTGATAGACTCTTAGGGTGGCTCGAATAACATCGCACAGGTGGTAATCTCTAACAACTTCCACTTCTCCCGTAGGAAGTTCTATTCGGGGTTAACGTGTTGAAGCTAGGCTTGGGATTGGTTAAGAGAGAATCCCAATGACACCACCTCCTTTCTGAGATCCAACAAATGGGCTTCGTATGGGTAAATTCTCCTAGATGAGACCATCGCTTCCTTTGTCTGAGTAAATTGGATTTTTTAAAGCCCTATATTTATACTAATCATGTAATCACTATTTAACAGATATATTATCAACGGTCATAATTTATAATGATATTTTAAAATCTAAAAACATAAAACCAAGTAAGTTCATATTTTATATAAATATTTTACATAATAAGACATTTAATTATATTAAAATGAATTTTCATGTATAAAAGTTTGTGTCGTTACAGTATATGGAGTTGGTAAATATATCTAGTTGTGACCTATCCTTATGAAACAATGAAAAATATATCTATAAAATTAACAGAGATATATATTTTATATTTTATATGGATTCCTCCAAAAAAAATATTTGGAATGGAGATATGATAAAATTTCTAAAAATATGTTTTTGTAGTTGAACTACAACCCCTGTCTATTCTGGGTGATATGGTGGAAGATCTAATCCATCAGAACTTCACCTATAGAGAGAGATCTTGTAATTGATATTTTGAGTATGTTTTATATGACTAGGGAGTTCTAGATACAACATCCTTCGACATTCGCAATAGATGGTAGAACTAAGGAATATAATTTTTCTATTGAAGCTGTCCATATGATTTTGGACCACTTAGAGACAACTTAAGTGAGGAGAATAAATTTAGTATTTTACATGTCATGTTTACTAGAGAAATACTGTTGGTGTATTTTGATGAATATATAGAGGGTATGTATTATAAAATATTCTAATTGAAGTAGTTGGATAATTTCCGGCAAGAAACTCTGATATGGGAGAGCGCTATACATTTTATACATTTGAACGATGGTAATAAATAACTGCTTGATTATCTTGGATTCCTCACTGAACTACAACATTTTCCCCTTACATTGATTGGAGATGGGGTAGCAATAGACAACATTTTCAGGAAAAACATAGATACGAGATCAATTCATTGGTGAATATTATCCCTTTAAATTAGTTCACTGAGGCGATAAATAAGACTCCCATTTATGAGGGGAAGCTGAAAGAGGATTCATGTGGTAGATGAGTATTATATTCCAGGTGTTCTGGAGTTGTTTCCTAAGATATAAATTTGAATATTTAGGACAAAATTCACTCAGGTGGTGACACGATATGTATATGGGGGAGAAGATCGGTATCTTAGGGTCATGGTTGACTGTTCTTCTATTATTGTGGCGGACATGGTCACATGAGTGGTCAATGTACATAACCAATAGTTGATTTCTAAAATTATCAAATTAAGGGGCACATAAATAGGTACTATATGATCCCTCAATTTATGGGTAGTAATGGGGGACATATACTAGTATAGAGCACTGATAGAGGACCCTATACCTCATATCAATTCATAAGTTGTAGCTCTATTGGTCATACTAGTCAGGGATAGGGATGGGTACTCTAAGACATGAAAGGTCATATCAGTAATGCCATGAAATTATTTAGACAAATACATGAGATCAATGTAGAAGGACTGGTCATCTATATGTAGTTTAACCTTTATCCATCCATTGGGAGGCTGGGATATTGACTCCCTAAGGTATAATCCATGTAGATTTGTTTCATTATAGTGCTCTGTTTGAAATACAAAATTCAAATTATTTTATATCTTCCAATTTTTTAATAATTTTATGATGGTGGTAGAGTTATTGGTTGTGTTTCTATCTATCGATGATCCATTGGGGGTACAATCAAAGGGAACCTATCATTGTAATTTGTGTTCCCTCAAGTTTGGTGAATATCATTTTCCTTAGGATTTTTTCATGATTGAGATGTATAGTTTTGACTTGATACTAGGTATGTACTATTCTGTTACATTTCATGATCATGTTGATTATTACCATTCAAGGGTATCACTTACATCTCCAGAGGGTGACATTTAGGTACATCACAATGAATGAGATATCCAAGAAGGTTGTTTAGGGATATTTCTTTCAAAATAGGCTGATATTACAACTCGTGTTTCATGTCTTATGATAGATATTGGGAGAGTGGAGTAGGATATCTTAAATAATATATTAGATAATTTCAGTATGTATTTCCTATGTAGTTTTTAGGGTTTCCACCAAATAGATAAATTGAGTTGATGATTGAGTTAGTACTTGGAGCCAAGCTAGTTCCCATTTAAAGTTATTCAATGGAACCAAAAAAGCATAAAGACTTTAAGACTTTATTGTTGGGTATTGAGGTTACAGGGTTTATTCAGATAGTACATGTCCTTGGGGATCTTTAGTACTATCATCAATGAATTCTCATAGAATTTTGTGTCTATATGTCTATCACCATAATCTATACTATAATATAATTAAAACATGTACCATATTTCATGTTTTGATGATTGTTTTTTACCATATGAGGGGTTCCTATGTGTTCTCCATGATTGATTTAATATTATGATGTAATCAGTTTATGCTAAGGCCATCTAATATACCACGGAATTATTTTAGAGGAATATGTGGATTGCATGATTTCACTGTGATGACATTTGGCATGTAGAATGATCCTACTATGTCTGTGGCCATGATGAAAAGAATAATTCACCCTTAATTGTATTATTTTTTGGTTGTCTTTGTTAATGAAATCTCATTGATATCCTTAAATCGACACGATCAATCCATAAATCTTGAAATAATTTTATTATAGGTAAAGAGAATTATCTATATGAAAAGATATATAATCATCATTTCTAGATCGAGAAGGTTAATTTTTCTGGGCCTCATCATCCCAGAAGAAGGTGTATTAATGGAAACCAATAAGGTTCTATTAGTTTTTTCTTGGTAGAAGCTTATGAATGTTTTTGATATATGGTGCTTTTTGGATTTAGAAGTTCACTATTGAAGGTTAATCAGGGAATTTTATCACATGGAATTTCATCTCTCTTGCCTATATAGGAAGGGAATAATGTTTTTGTGGTGTGAAGTATATGATAAATCTTTCCTATAAATTTAAAGTTCTTTGACCACAACATTTATTTTTATCTTAACTATATTTCGTAATGAATATATTATTTATTGTGATACATTTGAGATTGAACATGATGGAATTATTAATATAGGGAGTTTATGTCATTTTGTATATGTTACAACATTTGCAGCCACATGAGAAGAATTATCTACAAATGATCTTGAGTTAGTTGTGGTAGTTCACACTTTAAATTGACGGTAGCATTATATCCCAGGTGACAAGTTTATTATTTATGTTGACTACAAAACAATTAATTATATATTTTATATGAATGATATAAACCTTCAATAGTGGAGTTGGGTTGAGTATATGAAATATTTTGGCATTGAGATGAATAGTATTCCAGGAAAAAAATAGTGTTTCATATGATTTGAGTCCAAATACACAGACTCAGGTGGTTGATGAGTCATGTTATGAGTATGAGGTGATGGTATTTTTGAATTAGATTCATATAAATGTTTAAAAGAAGTATGAACTAATGAAAATCATGTCCTTACCTATGTTCCCTCTATTCTAAGGTGGATCAATAAGAGGTAGTATGAGGATACAAAGATCTTGTCATTGGGAGACAAATTTGGAGGAGTGAAATTATCTCATGTCTGGGAAATCAGTGATGATGATATTGTTCATGATCATGGTCATGTCTGTGTGCCTTCTTATATGTGAGAGGATATGATGCATGATTTCCATGATTTATAGTGGATTGTACATCCAAGTTTGACCAAAATGTATTGTGATCATCGTAGATAGTATGGTTTTCTAGGAAAAAAGAAGGAATTTGTAGGTTTTTTGACATGATGCTACACTAATTAGTAGGTGAAAGACAAGAATTAGTGTCTTGCTGGTCATGTATAGCCATATCATATTGCTAAATCGAAGTGGGACAATGTGACCATTGATTTATTATTGGGTTTACTTATGACTCTCTGAAAGAGTGATGTGATATTGGTGATTACATATTAGTTGAAAATATTATTTCTTTTCTGAAAAGTTTTGTAGAATTTAACCCTCGATCAGTCGGACGAATTACATATTCCTGAGATAGTACATTTTTAAAGGGAGAATCATAGTATTTTTTTTGGGATCATGAACCTTATTTTACTTCACATTTTTGGAAGGGTTTGTAAATGAAAATTGTTACTCCTGTATTTTTGAGTAATGTTTACAAGTAGTATATGGATAGGTAATTAGAACATATTATCTAGCTGTTAAATAGAATTATATGAAAACGTATCCTTGATTTTTGTGGAACATGGGAGATGCACTTAGTTCTTATATAGTTCAAATATAATAAATTTTATTAGGTGACTGTTCAGATGGAACCATATGAGAAATACTATGGTAGGTTATATAGATCAACTTTGTGATGGATGGAAGTGTGGGAATCAGAGTTGTTAGGATCGAGCCTCATATAAGAGAAATCATAGAAGTTCTTGTTGATCTGAATGCATATGGATACAGTCTAGATTATGCAGAAGTAATACACTAATCAATTACATTTACATCATGAGTTTACAGTGGGTGAATTTGTATTCCTATGAGTTTTGTCGATATTGTATCACCAACAAATTCAGAGATATATTAAATTGGAACCTATGTATTGAAAGAAATTAAATATTTTTGGGAGGATATGTCTGGTAATACATAAATTAGTTCTTTTATAGAGCTATGAATACTGTTTTTGATGTGTGATATATTCAAAAGTATCAACTAAACCCTTCTAATGTGATTGACGTTGGTGATTTTTATCTTGATGTTGATGTGTCCTTTAAGGAGAATTTTATTTGGATTCTAGATCACCGTGAGAAAATTATTCAGGGCCTGACCATATAATTTTTCTGAGTAATGTGGTAGCATGGATATGATTAGAAGGAAAAATGGGAGAGGGAAGCTGATATATGGGCCTGATGGCCTAAACTTTTTTACTTTCATGGTTTAGTGATGTTTGAGAGTACAATTCAACGATGATCTATTATATGATGGGTAGGTTGAAATATCCTGACATTTTGATGAGGTATGTTTTTTATTTTAATTTTGTTTAAAATAATTTTAATTGTATTTCAGAATGAATCCTCTAGGCTGGGAAGGTCTTAATAGTATCCTAGGGGTACATAAATTGAAAATAGAGAAAATAGAGCTCACAGTGCATGGTGAACAATTAGTGCACATTTGTCCCTAATCATGAATCATGAATATTCAACATTATTTAGGTATAAGTGCGATTGTGAAAATAATGGGTGTTGGATTGAAAGCTATTAAGGTTAAGTCTATATATTGTTACATGATACCTACATGAATTTTCAAACCATGTAGTTAGAAAAGGAGACCAGGCGGCCCATGATTTCCTTGGATAGAGGTGGTCGCATGGTTGGTGACTAGTTTTTAAAATTATGTTGCCAAACTATTCACCTAATTAAGTCTTTCAATTTTTTGATTTTCACTCCTGAGATAATATCTATATCCACCAATTGTTTCCCAAATTTCACACCTAGTATCCTAAGGTGAAAACCAAATCATGCATCCTCTCGCAATAGAATATATCCTTAGATTCAGGGTTTCATAATGTTTTGATTCATTGGATATGAATCCCTATGTAAGTGGGAGAGTATATTTCCATTCATTTAATAGATTATTCACAACATGCAGATTCTTATTCATCTATATTTCATAAGCACTTTTTCTAGGGAGTTCATTGATTTTGTATTTGCAGTCGTTTTAGCTTGAATCTGGGGCTGTGTTTGGAAAAGTGGGCACATACAAGTGTAATGTAGGTTGTATAAATTATATTTCCCAATGTATCATTTTTCTTAACGTGTATTCAATATGATAAAGGGTGTTTATTTTTTTCATTATTGATTCTGTGATTAGGAAAAATATATTGGGCATCTAATTGATGTTTTGGACCCTTCAAAGAAGACATTAGGACCGTTGGTGACTATGTTACTATTCCAGAGGCCACACACGGGGTTTTACAACCCCATTAATACTATAAAATGTTCTGTAAATTATGGTATAATGGCTTTATGAGATTAAATCAACAGTACTTATTGTTTGTTATGTTATCATGATATAGGGGGTTATTTCATTAACATGAAAAACGAAATGTTTTATGATATGATAAATGGAATAAATTGTGCATGTTTAATGGGACATGTTCTTGTTTTAATGTAGGATCAAAAAACACTTAATTGCTGTGTTATATGAATTAATGTAAAAATATATTAATGGAATTTATTTAACGGTGTTTGATGTAATGGAACATGGAAACAATTATAGGTGAAAAAGGAGAACCCTTGTATTTATTTTTCATTAAAAAATTTAATGATTATGAAACATGGAAAATGGGAATAGTGGTTTGGGTTGGGATGTTGGACTAAGGCTCCGCATCTTGATGATGGTCTTAACTGATGCTCAGGGAACCACTGATGGTATCCTTATCTTTGTTGGGGTATTAATGATCCATGAACTACTGGTTTGACAAGATGTAGGTACATGGTATGATTCTCATTAATACATTGAATTTATTTGAATTTATTGATTCTAACACCTCTATGGATTAAATTATTTAACCACTATAGTATATTTTTAGGTGACATATATGGACAAAAGTAGGTTTAAATAACTCGGGTGTTACATAGAACCTGCTGACCAATGGGTTTAATTGAATAATATTTAATTAAAAATAAATATTAATTTTATTTCCTCTTAAAATATTAATTATACACCTACATACACTATTTTTTAGATTAGATATTTCTTTAGACACTGTTAGTGGTGGCCTATATAGTTGTACTCACACCATAGTCAGGTTGTCCTTAGTACTTAAGAAGACTTCATTACTATAGTTATGGATATGGGAAAATTACCTATTATAGACATATGAATAGTGAAATGTTAAGGAGATTGGAAGAGTGAACCATGCATATTGTTGGTAACCATTTTTTGGATTTTCAGAGTGTATATATTTTCAGTTTCTCTTGGAAGATGAAACTCTTATGAAATAACATGTTTATTTCATATTATTCCTTATATTTTTTACTCTGATAAAGAGGGTATAATCTCCCCTTATTCCTCAGCAGACCGTCACAGCTCGTTGACATCCTTTCACATACGCAGAGGCACACCTAAGGTTATTTGTTGAACTAGTTAAAGTACCAGATCAAGTTTTTTATTTTAATATGTAAAAATTACTTTTATAATTTATAATTTACTATTTGTTAACAATTATTTATTAAAATGAAGAGTCATATGAAATTTGGTTTTTTTCCATATATATTTCAGTTTGATGGTTTTGATCCTTGAACATTAGTCATGTTTTCATCATCTCCAGAATTAGAATAATTAAATAATAATAATATTTATTTATTATATACACTATTACAATATCTCATATAAATAATTGATGTAAAAGAAATTACATCACTTATTGGAGGTGGTATTCTGTATATATGCATGGGTAATGTTTTCACTTTTCTACAGATAGAACAGAAGAAAGTTATTTAATAATTCACTTTTCTATAATCATAATTATATATCATATATTATATATACTATTTAAATATATCCTTAAGACTATCCACGTAAAGAGGAATTGAATAACAAATCACATGATTCATGGAGGTGGTAGTCCACATGTATGTATGAGTGACATTATCATTAATAAATGGATTTGAATGAGATATAACACAGCTATAACAATAACATAAATACATAAAAATATATTTAAAATACCAATTTAACAATTTTAGTTTGGTTATAGAACATTTTAAGGATTTTTAAGACGAATGAAACAAAAAGAAATGATTTGTAAGAACATATGCCTCTTCTTTGGGTATCCAAATTGAAGAGAACCATGAGATTTCATGGATGGGTATTTTGGGAAGAAAAGTACTTCATAGTTAAGGATAATTGTCTTGAGAGACAATTTTGTTAAATTTATTTGTACTAAAGGGCATAAGTGGTGTAGATAAAATGGGATAGGAGGGGCCCTTTTACAAGTGAGTTGGGTGAAAAACTTATAAATAATTAAAATTTTAATATATATTATATTTATTACACAAGTTAAGTTCTTCCAAATATTAATTATTTCAAGATATAAAGGATAAATTCAAAATACCATCAAAAAATAAAATTAATTAATGTTTTTTATTTTAAACTTATCTTTTATGTTAAATTGTCTTTTAACCATTTTAACCCTTACATGATAACACGATTTCTACCACGGTAAAAATTAATTATGGATAAAAATTAAGTTAAAATTATTAAATAATGTAAATAATTATTATTCAAAATATTTATTAACATTTAAATATTAATTTTATCTAAGTAGAAAAATTCAATTTAAAATATGTGCACAAAATGAAATGGAAACTATTTTATAAAAATTCATATTAATGTATGAAACTGAATTTATTCTTATCTCATGCCAAGTAAAATTCATTATTCGAATAATAAAATATTTTATTCAATATATAATCATTAAATTTATTTTAAATAATTCATCAATAGACATTAATTTAAATTAATAAGACAAAAACACACTACGCGTATAAAAAATTATTTTTATAAGAAATTTATTTTCCTTCCAATGCCTTCATTTATATTTATAAATAATTGATAAAAAAGAATTAATTTTATAAATTTGTGAAAACATATTCTAAAAAATTTAATTATTCTTATTTATACCCACCAGTTCAATAGATTGGTGATAAAAATCATAATAAATACTAATATTTGAATAGTATATCATGGTTTATTCAAACATGGTGTTGTGTGTAAATAAATCTATTAGAGTCAAAAAAAATTTTTTTAAGGAAAATATATCATAAAATATTATAGTGTTACATTTTAATATCTTATAATAATTAATTTATAAAATATCATTAATTTGATGAATCAACTAAGGATACTTTTTCCTCATCACATTCCCAGTATCCCATATATCTCACTAAGATTTGTGGTTTCCCCCAAAATACTAACCATGTGAGGGTACTTATCCCATAGTAATTTTTCACTTCAATACACAATATAAAATGGTTTTTCCCTATAATATAGATCATTATATAGTATTATGACCTTCTATTTTATTATATATTAATGATTATATAGGTAATTTATAAAGATAGATATATTTTACACATCATAATTATGAGAAATATTTGGTGGAAGTTCCAAAAATAAGAAAAAATACTGATACAATAAATAATTTAAATGTAAATGATATATCAAGGGATAAATTTTATCTTCTTTAAAAATATAATATTCTTATTCCAAGTATATATCCATTACAATCCCTTATCACTATGTTCAAATTCTAGATGTCACTGATGATTTTCAACATAACATTTCATTCTACTATATGATGATATAATTTTATGTTGACCATATCTATTATTTCATAATATAGATTAGGTCCAAATATTTTTCATTCTACAACATCATCCCAACATATTGGTGTACAACACTTCTTGACATAGACAGCTTAATATGGATCCATTTAAAAGCTTGAGTGAAATCTATTGCTATATGAGAACGCGATAAGAGAAAGGTTTTGATCCAAAACAAATTGTAAATTTATAAATATCAATATATCTTCTACTGTTTTAATGTTCCTATTAAATTAAACATTAATCTCATGATAAAATTCAATTTTAGATTTCAATATAATATTCAAATATTCCTAAAGTCTTTCCCAGATCATTGTGGTAAACCTCATATCCCGAGCAGTTACAATTAATTATGGTTCTCAATAAAGGTTTATCACTTTATAAATATATATCCTAAAAATAAAAATAAAATAAAAACATTATTTTATTGAAATTAAATGTGTTATTTTATTATTTAGATAAAAAATAACACAAATAAAATTATTACCTTTAAATGTTCAGGGGACTCTGATGATGGAATAAATGGTGATATTTTACCATTTCCATTATAGTATGGTTATTTTCAATAAATATATTTTAGACTTCTATGACTCATCCTAGAATTGAAAACACAACAATAATCAATATATATACTCTATGATATCTCTTTTCTAATTGTACATCCAAAAACATTTTTTCTGATCTCAATACATATTCACACTTCTAGGATGAATTAAGAATGATGAACTAAAAGATTCATAAAAAAATACATAAAATTCGTTATTGAAAGAACGCATACATGGTTTTTAAACCATTAAATTCCCTCAAAACCATGTATTAACTCAGGAACGTTCCTAATATTCATTTATATTTCTATAACTTTTTTATGTCCCACTTTAATACTCACATGGATGGGTTGTAGAACATTCATCAAAAAATGATATGATCTTCCCTCATTCCTTATGAGTTCAAAATAATTTTTTTATAATCCAAACATATTGGATCAATTTAAATCCTCTTCATTGTCAAAATATCATAGTTTTTCTGACTCAGAGCATCTTCCATTTTGTTCACCTTTCTTGGTTGGTAATGTGTTCAGCATTCATCATCATTAATCAACCCCAACCATGCACATCAGTTCATATTCAAATATTTTTATGTAAATATATTCTTCATTATTTTATTATTAGTATATATATATATATATTTCATTATAAAAATATACCTAAATTTTTTAATGAAAAAATTACAACTTCTAATACAAATAATGAATCAGTTATTTTTGCTAAGGAATTTTCAATTGGTTTAATGCAGAAGCTATCACCATATCATTTAACATGGCCACACATTTTAATATATTTTTAGATTAATCACTATATATCATAAAACCTTAAACACTACAGGGTAATGTGGGAAAAGGGTTACAAACCAACTTTTATTTTAGCTCCTTGATATTATTTCTCCCATTCATCTGTCAAAAGAAACATCGATCCCATCATTTTTAAATTGGTTATTTCAAAATATTGTCATTAAAAATATCTCACAAATTATTGATAGTATTCATAATACTGAATAAAACTAGGAATCTGGGACATTGTTTTGGGTCCTTTCCCAATAGCTTTATACTTTTAAGGATACACCGATATACCGTCTCTTGAGATTATTTTTCATAAAAATGAGAATTAATATAAAAAAATTCAATATTAAGAAAATTTTAATATGTATTCTCCATCATTAGTGTGTTCAAATCAATCATCAAATGATCATTATTCTCTTCCTTGTTCTTATAATATATAATTATATCATCTATATAGATAATAAAAAACTTCTCAAGATAATATCTAAAGAATTTATTCATTTAATCCATAAATATATTAGTGGGAATTTTAAGTCCAAATGTAATAAATTTAAAATCCTAATGACCAAACCTAGAACATAATGTTTTATGGGGTATGTAAAACTTCTTGACCCTTGATTGTTAATATCACGAATGATGGTAAATCTTAGTATTGTATTATGGTCTTTATATTTGATAAAATAAGTCATCAAAATGGGGTAGAGGATACTTATTATTGATAGTGATCTTATTATATTACATATAATCAATAAAAAGAATAAATTACAGATATATTATCTTTGAAAATTAATATGTTCACCCCATGGTGATTTACTCAAGTGTGTGGAGTCTTAATCAACATTCTCCATGAGTTTCTTCAACAGTTCTTATATATCCAATGGGGAAATTCTATATTGAGTTTTTGATGTAGTTATAGACAAACTATGAGTCCTATTAAAACACTCCTCACTATTTTAGGGAATACTAGGTATTTCATCATAAAAATCATCATTATATTCCAAAATAATAATCATAGCTTCAATTTTTAGTTTCTCCATAACCATTTGACATAAATATCCCTCCATCATAAGTAGTATGAACCGTAAAATTTAAGTAATTTACATTATAAGTTCATATTCATCCATTCACTAAAAAATGATCATAGGATGAACCATGATATCAAATATAAATTACCATTCCTTGAAATTGTTAGGGTGTCAATATATATTAATACAATACAATCCAAAAATATTATCAAATTTAACAAGAGGGAGAAACATAAGATTTATCAGAAGAATGCTGCCACAAAATCATGTTATTGATGATCTAAAACATTAGTTGAAATCATAAAACCCTTAAGATTTTTTACTACAAACTAAAAATATAATAATTTATTTTAGGGAATGATACCTTAGGTAAATTATTTTGAAATAATACAGCGGGTTGAGACTGAATTAAATAAGAAATTTGTAATTCTAGAGTTGATTGTAAGTGTACCTTTCACGAATTTGGTATTAAGACCAACTTTAGTAATTTGATCACCTTATATATCCATTTTAAACATTTATTAATTAGTTTCCAACATATATTTTCATCATTTACACATTAATTTTGTACACTTCTTGGTGTAATGACTATGATCCTTACAATTATAGCAATAGAGTGTGGTTTGATCATTCGGTTGATCTGCAACGTCATAATTGACTGGAATATTCAAATCAATGAAACATTATTTTTATATATTTCCTTATTTTACACGATTAAAACATTTAGAAAACCCCATAAGGAAATTTCCTCCATGATTCCTTCCATACATCTAACAACATGGAAGATATATTCTCTTTTCTCAATTTTTTTTATTTCTAAAATTTCCTAGAAATTACATCATTCTCTTTTTATCCCCAAATACATGAGAAAGATGAGTGTCTTTTTCCCATATTTATATCTTGATAACACACCTATTTATTTATTATTATTCATAAATTTATATTATAGATAATACATTTCCGATTATTTGACTCGTGCAACTAAAAAATTAGTTATCCTTTTTTTGAGGTTCACTGATATAACTGGAAGCAAAATTGAAGTATGGTAAATGTTTTCTCATCGGTATTAATGGATTCCATATCCTTAGTATTTATTTACATAAATTACCTTTCCATTATCATTTTATGTGTTATGAAAAAAATTATACATAAAATATGTTCTTAAACTCTTCCAATGTCATGGAGTCAATTTTCTCCTCATTCCTCATGTTCTTGATAGGATTCCACCATTGTTCAACTTCACATTTCCAAATAATACACTTTTAAAATAACTTTTTCATCATTTAATAATTATATAATATAAAATATATCTTTTATATCATAGATCCATTTCTCGGAAATAATTGGATTATTGGAACTAGTGACAGAAGGTGGACATCACCGCATAAAAGACTCAATAGTGAGTTGTTCCTTCCTTTGGTAATTCAGATGATCATAATGATTGAATATATCATTGGTAACTTGAGATATTTGGTAGAAAATCACTATATGATTTCCCATATCATATCCCATTTCATTTTTCCCCATGAGGATATTCTTTTCATTGACTATCACTTTTTTTGTTCACATGATTCATCATAACATTAACTATAACCAAAAAACAAAGTGTGAGTATGAAATAGGTAACACCTAAAAAATTAAAGTATGTTATTAATATATATCTAATTTTAAAATGAATTTTTCATTTATATTACATAGAAATAATTTTATATTTTCATAATAATTTTACACATCATGGAAAACTAAAACAATGAACAGTAAAGGGATTATTTAATGATATAATTAAAATTGTATTATTTCTAGATATTATTAACATTTTCCATTAAAAATTTGTTTCATGATAAATTTATAAGTTTTAGATAAAATGTATTTCATGGGATAATCATAAAAAACGTTTATTAAATGATAATATATTTTAATGAAATCCTAAGTTATTTTATAATGGATAGAACGATTAATTTTCTATAAAATAGCTAAATTTCAATAAATAAGGATATTATTTAAATAGTAAAAATTATAATATTTATAGAATTATTTGATAAAATAATCCACATTTTTGGACACTGGACATCAAAATATATTAGGGTGTTTTGTTGGAAAAAAATTCACAATGATTATTTTTTGGTGAAAAGTGAAAAATGTTACTTTACATAGCACTGTGATTTTATGAAATCATTATTTTTTGGGTATGAATAAAATTTATAAAGAATTAAATCTAAAAAAATATAATTTATTAATAATAAAAATGTGTTTAAAAATATTAAATTTAATTTATAAACATAAACCTTACATTTTGAAACCAAAACTATAATTCTAAAATAAAAAATATTTTTATTTGATCTTATGCATTAAATGGGTCAGTTAGGAAGTTTGTATCTGTTCTAGAATGCTTTGGATGTCCACCCACATACACCCACTTATTAATAATCTGTAAAATTGTATGAAATTGATTTCTACCACAAGTTCTTGTCTTATAAATAATATAACTTATATTGTAACCCTAAAAACCACCTCTCATCAAGTATGAATACCCCATTTAACTCATCACTTTCAAAAAATTCCATTGATCATAATTTATCTCTCAATATATGTATAAATAGTTTTAAAATGTATTTATATATTTCTAAGGTGTCACTTTATATCATTATGAATCATCCTCCCATGGTAAGGGGTATTATCCTCCCCTTCTTTCAATTCATGTTCTTATTTTGTATACGCATCTCATTATCAATTTGTTATATTGTATAGTTATTTTAGATAACACCCTAATTTTTAATATGAATTATATTAAATTAAATAATTCATTTTAATCTTCTTAAATATTCTTCCAAGTCATTACTATGATAAAAAAGGGGTTCCTCGTCCCTCATTTCCCCCTATTTTGTGATTAATATTTGGTCATTTTTATTTAAATGGAAAATGTTAATATTAATAATTTTTATGATTTAATTAATATTTTTTCAATGAAATATCACCATTTACTATTGTTTATTCTATATTTTAATGCTGATGTAATTATCATGGTTTCCTATAACGATAAAACCATCATAAATTTTCTAAATAAAAGTATGTGGTCTTCCTAGAAATGGAATCCCTATCCGGATAATATAAGTGGAAATGGTTTTAGATCACATGCATCTAGGGATTAAAAGCAAAAATGTTATTTTTTCAGGTATATCTTGACCATTATTCGAGTGCATAGTGAGTGGGTCCTCACAGTGCACCTAGGTTGAAACTCCTTTGGGATTTTCTTTGGATAATTGGGACACACTTTATGAGCCATAATAAATGATCAGAATATGGGGACTAATATTTACATTCAATTGGAATCCATATTCAATTAATGTATCCTTTTCCAATTCATGTTTTGATTCATTTAATTGTGTCAATTCCCTTTTCATTTTGAATATTTTATAGTTTCCAAATATGATTGATGGATATTCACAAATATAACTGCATTTATCCATTGAATTGATTTCTTTACCGACCAATATGTAACCAACATTTATGTTATCTTTCAATATCCATATTTATCATGGACTACACCATTATTCTATAAATCCATGTTCTTATGTACATGCGGTATGGTTGAAATATGGTCCCTCTATATATTGATACATCACTAACTTTTTATTTACTTATAATTAATTATGCGTAATCATTTTGTTCTATGTGAATAAACATGCATGCTTGTTCTTATTAATGGTTGTTCACTTAGAAACTCATACATTGATTGACCATGGAATATATTTATTAAACAATATACCCTTTATCTATATGGTATGACAGATTAAAACAACTGCCCCTTTTGATCTTGTTTTTTTAGACAAAACCCTCTTCTCTCTATTTACCATTGAAAAGTATGAATAAACATTAAAGCATGAACAGAACACAAAATGTTTTACTTGGTTCACCCTCACTAGGCTACGTCCAAGGAGCATACCCTGGTAGTGTGCCGATGTACCAATTACACTATAAGCATGACGTTGTTTACAAGTTCGAAGCATACTCACTGTACCTCCTGGTTTACAACCACTCACATGTTTGAGAACTCACTGCTCTCTCAACTGAAGTGAGCTCACAACATCTTTATACGATCCACTCACAGTTTATAGACTTGTAGTTCTCTGCATTACCACTAATGAATGCATCAACCACTATATGTAGATGATATATTGAAGTCCAATGTTCTTCCACTGATGAATACCCCTTTTCCCATGGACACTGGGAAACAACCTTTGGAAAGTACCTCCGCAAAGAACCCTACTTCACGAAGCTCCCAATTTTACGAAGCTCAATAAGGCCTTCATGAAGCTCCGGTCATTTCGCGAAGCTCAATCCTTCATAGAGATCAGGACGTTGCGGAGCTCAAGTCATTATAGAGAAACTTCCCTCATGAAGCTCACTGAGCCAACGTGGAGCACCCAACATTCACGAAGCTTGAATAGCCACCTCGAAGCTCCTCTCTTTCACGAAGCACACTGCCTTCCTAAAGATCCTTCGCAAACCGAGATCAAAATATTTTCTTTGAAAACACTCTATTTCTCTCGAAGGGGTTGAGGACAATTTATAGATGATTCCACCGACCCTCTAACCTTCTTTGCGAAGGAAATGCCACATCAGCTCAAATAGAAAATCTCTGAAGTTCCCACTGAAATTCCCTCAAAATCACGAAGCGCCACAAAAATATTCCGATCATATAGCTCATCGAAATCTCAAAGCATCCCATCAATTCCTTCACACCTTCTCCTAGAAGCACCACTCACAATGATCTTCACTTCCGCAATTCTCTTCAGCTCTGCCGTTCGTGAAGCTTATCGTAATCATGAAGAATCACCATCAACATTCTTCTGGTCTTCATGAAATCCAAACCATGAATCCAATCTCTGCAAAACTCATGCATTTGAAATATTTAAATTAGATCTTCAAGGAAATACAATTTTCACAATTCTCACCAAACTCCAAATTTTGGACCCCAACAATTTCGCAAACACTAGAAAACGGTGCCATGTAGCATCTATTCTATTATACCACCTCCAGATCGTTCATTACATAGTCATGGTTCTTTGTGAACATGGATTGTCAATGTATATGGAACTTGAAAATTCACCACGGAAACCTACATTGTCAACAAACTCAAGAAACCCCAAAAATGTTGCAATGTTACCTTGAGGGATTTTTTCCCAATAATAATTTTTTAATTAATGGGTATTTACCAAGAATGTTATTGAATTTAATTGGACATCCATTTAATTTCTAATGCGTCTATCATGGTATGATTACTGATATATTTAAATATGTTTTCATAATATTGTACGCAAAAATTATTGAATATGAAGAGTGAACCCTAACAAACTGCAATTCCCTAGGTAAAAATACATTGTCCATAAGCCTTGGTAATATATTTTATGACACCTTAGTGATGAGATATGGTTATATACATCTGAATGAAACATGATTAATTGTAGCCACATTTACATGTTACGCTTCATATACTTATGATCATTTTATTCCTAATTTTATTATGATCATTTTATGCCTCGTGTACTTATGATAATGTTATTATAATCATGTTATATGTGATTCACATATGATCATGTTATGACTCATGTACTTATGACCATTCTATGCCTCTTTTCCTCTTGTTCATGTTCATTTATAATGGATCATGTATTACCCATGATGTTAATTTTTTCTATTTCTCCATTGTGTATCTATTACTAGACATTATATGTTAGCCTTTACATATATTTCCATTATCACCTATAATTTAAATGATATGGATATGTATAATGAATTTACCTGTATTGAGAATCATTTTGGAAGAAATTTGTTTTTGACCAAGTGTTTAGTTCTAAATGTACATAGTTAAAATTGAAACTGAAATTTTGATATTGTTTTTTTAATTCATATGATGTAATAAAAATTATGTATGTTTAGAACCAGATTTAGAAGTGCAGGTCTATGGAATTATAAAGCATCAATAACCAGAGTAAGAAATCATATGATTATGTAAATCATTTTTATGATGACCTAAATTATGACACCATCTTTAAAACCCTGATAATTTAAATTTATATCATATCACTATGTATTATCATAGGCTTTCGTAGATGTTATCCTCTCATTCATTATAATTTCTTAGAAAAAATGGAATTAAACGAAGAATATCCCTTACAAGTGTATAAAGAGGTGTGTGGTCATAAGGTCACATATCATGCACCGATTTAATGTTGAATTTATGCACAAATAGTATTCTTTTAATAGTGTATACCCCTAGGAGAATCTAAAAAACCTTCCCCAAAATTTAAGTATATTGATAGGGATTTGATTTCTTGGAAACCACACAATCTTTGATTCACCAAAACTTCAGGATGTTATCAAATACTGTTAGTAATCCAAAGGGTTCTCACTAATGTTATCAATTTACAATATATAAACAAACTAAACAATTATATGATACTAATAGAGGTGAACCAATCATTTAGTACTTAAGTATTTCATTAGTTTATATTAATTTTCAATAGATATAATATTTATGCACTCCCTTTAACTGTAAAGGTGTAGATTCTTTAGATAATTGATACATAATCATCTTATTTAATGAAATATCTTAAAAATAACCCAAAACATTCCTCTCACATTGTACGTATATTATACATAATATATGTAAAACCTTTCTCTATAACATGGTGTACGGAAATATAAGAATGTGTGAGCTCAAATGATCAATAGGAGTTTAAAGAAGAGATATCAATTAGTTAACATAAATAAGTATAAGATAAGAAAAATTGTATGATAACATTATCATAACATCTTAAATTCATTCCTAATCATTCAAATAAATTTAATCATGAATCATAGAATATGGATTTGTCATAAAAAAATACATAATTCATAATAGTGCTGAAAAATAACTAATCAATCATGATCAAATATCACATATTAAAATAACACATGTATTTTTTTCATTAGAATAATAATATAAAATGATATCATTATTCAGGGCTCACTACCAAGTCTATCGCAGTGCATTCAGTTCACATCTTGTTCCATTATTTATTTTGTCAAGGTTCCCTACCTAGATTATCGTATTGGATAGAGACCCTTACCGAACTGTGTTTAGTCATCATTTCGGTCCATATTAACTTGTGAGATATAATTATTTACCAATTTCATTGTAAGGCTCTATAATTATGGTTCATACTATCACATAATATATATATATATGTGTGTGTGTGTGTGTGTGTGTGTTACCCCAATATTATAAAACATTCATCAATTCAACAACACATATCTCAATGAAATGATATGTTTTATAATAATTCAATCATTTCATCATAGTATATTACATGGAAAAGATAAAGGTTTCAGAAAAGATTCCATCATAACTTAATTAACCCATCTGAAAGAAATGGGTTTTATAAAGATTAAATCATAACTAAATTAAATCATGGGAAAAAAAGTTTCATATATTCTTCCATAAATCATAATCATTATAATCCATGAAGAGAAAAAAAGTGGATTTTTTCATAAGAATATATACCTAATTAAACCTAACCATCCATAAAGGATGTTTACATAAATTAAAAATACATCTAAAAGTTAATTTGAATATATACCTGAAAATAGGGAAACTTACATTTGTTATATCAATAAAAAATAAAAATTATATGAATATTTTGAAAAGTATTTTCATCAAAAATGAACCTGGAAAAATTTACAGTGATCAAAAAATATAAAAAAATATTTATGGTTTAAAAAAACTCATATGGTAAACATTAGAAAAATAATCCCTTTCACACTTTCTATAAAAATTCATTAATGACCTTTTTAATAAAATTATAAAACATAAAACATTGATAGGCAAGTAAAATATGGTTCAAAATATATTTAAATAACCAATTTTCAAAGAAACTAATATTTTTTAAAACATTTAAATTAACGTTGATGTGGAATATAAAATCCATCAACTAAAGAAGAATTAAGGTCAATTTTTTCTAAAAAAAATTATTAATATTTTTGAGTACCAAAGAAAGTAAAATGGTACTATTAAGTTAAAATAAATAGAATAAAAAGAGTATAATAAAATATATTGGTTTTAAATGGTTAAAACCATATTATTTCCCCCAATTCAAATTTATCATAGACAATCCCAAAAAAAAGAGACTATAACTTTAATCCTTCCCTCAGGTCCTGTATTACATTATAAGCGTTCAAAATTCCTATATAATAAATAAATATTTATTATAAATATATTACTAAAAAATATTCATATGTAAATTTCTTTATACCATTACTTTATAATTTCCAATAACCATTTTATTAAAAACATTTCCATAAAATGAACATTCGGGTGAAAACATATCATTTTTTCCATGCATGTATCAGTTAAACAGTTATTTTCCTTTCACATTGGTCATGGTTCCATATTATTTTCATTCATAATAATGATATTATTATCAAGATTACTAATTATAGACAATTTTATAATTGTTCATATAAATATGTGATGAAAAATGAATTGCATCACTTCATACAGGTGTTATTCCACACTTCTACATGGGTTATGTTATTCCATTTTCATAGAAAAAATAAATAATGTTATATAATAATTCACCATTATATAATAAAAATTATATTAAAAATATCATATATTTTTGTTAAATCAATACTCATGACCATATATGTAAATATTAAATGAGAAATGAATCACATCACTTTGTAGAGATGGTTGTCAACAAATATGCATGACTGACACTATCATTTCACACCATATAGGAATAAGAAAAAATGGTTATAAAAATAACAAAAAAACATCTTCATATAACATAGTTATTAATTCCAAAATTTATTTATAGTTATATATCATTTTTAAGAGGTTTTGGAACAATGAATCATTAAAAATATCGATAAAAACATATACCTCTACTTCGAATATCCTCCTTTAAGAGCACCATGTGAATTTTATGATGGGTATAGTGGGAATAAAAGCATGTAAAGGTCGTAGATAAATATGTTTGAAGATTATTTTAGCATACCATATTCATTATTAGGGGATCATGGTTCACATACAATGGATGATCATAGGTTCGTGTTTATGAGTAACATGGTTGGAAAACATGTAAATAATTTACACTTTATTATATAATATATGTCATACTCAAGTCAAGTGACTCCAAAATAAAAATATATATAATATAATAATCATAATTTTGATATAAAATCATCATATTAATTTAAATAATGTTTTTATGATATTTAAAAAATTATCATTTAGTTTAACCCCTCTTTTAATCCATTTAACCCTTATGGTGTTAATGAGATTTTTACCCCGTAACTATTCATCATTTCAAAGAAATAAGCATAAATTATTTTATAATTATTATTATATTGATTCAAAATTTGGAATCCATTTTACATTATTTAATTTCAATAATTGGTATAATTTAATCTTAAAATAATTTTATAAAATGTTATGACACTCATTTTTAGGAAAATATATTTTGAGCATAAATTTGAATTTATTCTTATTCATTTCCCTGTTAAAATCACTAGATGAAAGATAAAATATTTTATTTAATATATTATCAAAAAAATTAACTAAAACCTTTCATTAACCCATATTAATTTAATTTATTAAGATAAAAATACATTTTTTGTATAAATAATGTTTTTTCGAAAAACACCTTTCTTTACCTTCAAATGATTTTATTTTCCTTTGTAATGAATTGATAAACAATAAATTAATTTTATACATTTGTAAAAAATAATTTTTAATATTTTATTTATTCATATTAATACCCTTTAAACAAATTTTTAGTTGATAAAATTCTGATTAAATAACAATATTTCAATAGTATATCAAAATTATTTTTGACTCGATATTTCTAATAAAGAATTGTATAAAAGAATTAATAATTATTAAAAGATAATATAACATAAATTATATATGTTTTAATAAATATATTTACAATCATTCATTAATAATTCATATATCTATGTTCCATGTTAAATTAATGGAAAAGGAAGAAAATAATTATAAAACTAAACAACCATGATTTTAACGAATCCAATAAATAACCTATTATACTAAGAAGGAAACCCAAAACTAAATTTACATAATGAAAAAATATTTATAACCCAATTATTATAAATAAATAATCTATCGTTAAGAATCTCAATACACAAATCTATAAATAAAAAAGGTGTTTTATGAAATAAATTAAATATGCATTCACCAAACAAAATATAAATATATTCAAATGATAAACATAGAATAATATTATTTCAATAAAGTAACCTCGACATAAATATAAATTGATAGAAATAGGTTAATGTTTTAATACATAACTCTAAATAATTTTAATATTAAATAATGACAAATTATTATAATTTCTTAATATAAGTTCCATTAAATATATTTTAATAATACATGTATATTATGAAACATAAAAACCCCAAAAAACACCAAAATTTAAAAGGTTTAATACTTGTAAAAATTTTATATTCCTTTTCATGGATCGAATTGACCATTTTAATTTAATTATAAATATATTTTTAATAAATACAATTTCAATAATTCATTGTTCTAGAATCTATTATATATGATTTATTTTAATCAAATACGTCTCATTGAGGAATGGATAATTAGTAAAATTAAAAAAAATAAACTATCTAACAAAATTTGATGTTATAATCATAAAAAATATTTCATAACACGTAGTTCACTCATAATAAAAATGGACTTCTCATATTGAGATATTTATTACTAAATATTTTATATATAGTATCATCAATTTTAATTTATTCCTCTTATCTATAGTTATATATTTTGGATACTATAAATTATTTGTGTTTTTATTTATATAATTTTTCATCCTAAAGTAATTAATTATATATTTAGATCACATAATTATGATCAAAGAAACCTGATAGGGAGTTTAAATAGAATTTCCTAAGCATTAAAATAGTTTTTATAATTTTCTATTCCTTAGTAATAAAAGATAATTTTCAATTACCCGTGGATGAAAAAGGCATGTGACTATATATTAACTCAAATATATTTGATATAGTTTACTAATTTATTTTAATATCTAGTCCTAAGTGCGTTATTATTTTTTATACCACATAACATGGTTTATAATATTTTATCAACTAAAAATATTGGATAAATTTATTTAATTAAAACCATTACAGATAAGTCTCCTAAATGTGTATTTACTCCAACCTATTTTCAAAATATAAGAGTATAAATATGATCCTAATTATTAAAGTGTGTTAAAAAATTAATGAAAATATTCATAGACTAATAATTAATATCATTAAATAGTATATTTATTTTTCTTGGATGACTTTTATTTTCAATAATTATTTTTGTCACGTTTCCTTCCTTACACAATCATCATAAATAAGATGTTGTTATGTTGATGGTTATGATTCCCAAATGATCTATTGGGATTGATATTTTTTTTTAAACTCAATCTATTGAATAAATAATTTATACAAAGAAAGTATATTTATGTTCTTTATAGTAACCATCCTTTTTATTCTCACCCATGTATCTATGTTTCTATCTATGGTGGTAATTTATATTTACTGTAGTAATGTAACAGTGTCAATAAAGGATAACAATTACTCTTAAATTGAGAATCCAATATCCAATAATTTTTTTATTTGAATGCATGAATACATATTAATAAATAATGTTTAATTTCTTGTAATACATTCTATAAATTTGATGAAAAAATATGTAAATAAAAATGATAATTTTTCAAATTAGATAACTTTTACAAAGGATATAGAAAAAAACAACAATTACTAAAATATTAGTCATTTTTATAAAACCTTTGATATTTTCTATTAAATATTACGAATGACATAAAAATTTAATTTCATTCATACACATAAATTTTATATAATACCCAACCACATATAGTTCCTTTTTCTTCCATAGTCTTAGATCCCTTGAATTTCTTGAGATTTTAAAACACAAATACACTATACTTTCAATATGTAGGTATAATTTTATTAAGTATAAATAGTTATTAATCTACATTTTAACATATATCTCATTTGTATTTTTTTATTTATCATCTTTGTAATACCTTTATAACAATATTTATTATGATCTTTAATGATTCCCAAAGATAAGGTAAATGAATTCCTTTTATAATAAATTAATGAACAATCATTTCCACCAGTTAAGATGAATGACATTATTTATATTTTGGTATTCTTTCTTCTTCAAAAATAAATTTATATTATATTTACCAATTAATTCACTAAATTAACACTCAAAAAATAAATAATAATGTGTATAGGTATTTATAAGGTTCAACATCTATTATGAATGGATACATCATTGAAATTATTTGAAAAAACTAATATCACGTGATTCAATATAATTACCATGGATAAAAATGAGAAGGGTGTGTCATTGAACGTTTTTTATTAAGTTTTTTTTTCTATACTAATATAAGATTATTCCAAAAAATGCAAATGAAAATTTTCATGTGTGACCAAAAAAAAATCTTTAATCCCTATAAAGAATCTTTTAGTTTCTATATATGTAATCTAATATCACTTCAATAATTTATATACTAAATAATTTAATAAATAGGGATATCACAATATCACTAATAACACAAAACATTATTCAATTACCCATTATGAAATCATGAATAGTGAAAAAGGCTATGAACTTAAATCAATAATAAATATCTCAAAACACCACTTTAAAAAACAATACTCATTCCCATATTCATCAACAATGTCTTAAATATTAAAATAAAAGTGTTTTATCTGCAAAATCCTCTATAATATTTCACTCTCTTGGGTGTCTTCTTATTCATAATTCTCTATTACACCCTCTATAATATTTGAAAATCACACACTCTTTACCATACATAAAATTTTTATAACAATTTCAAATTTCAAATTTAAAAAAACCCTTAAAAAAATTCCACTATAAACTTCATCCACTTTGATTTTATCAACTCAATTATACATATACTTATACTTACATTGGTTTTGATAAATAAAAAATAAAAATTGAAATTAATTGATAGAAGTGGAACATGAAAAGAAACATCAATAGAATCACATGTGTCTACATATTTATATATAACATGTCATAATTATGGTAAAACAAAAATGTTTGATATTTTTTACAACCGAGACACAATAAAGAATTTCGTAACCATGGAATATGATAATTGGAAAAAAAAAATTATAATTTTTCTTCTCTAGGAAGAAACTTGACCAATTCTTCATCATGTTTTCTAAAATGAATGATTCAAAATTAAAATAATTACTATTGTGCGTTGACCATGATGTAGTGATCTGATTGTTTTTTAATTAATATAGAATCATGATCACTCTCTATTTTCATTTTCTATGAATTGAAACATTTGTATTTCACTTTATCAAATTAGAAACATTTTGATTAATATATTTATGATAAATCTATAGGAGTTTGAAATTTTTTATATTCCTTTTCGAGAATTTTTTTTAAATCCATGATCATCAATCCTAGTAATAATTTTGATTCTCCATAACCAGTTTTTTATAAAGTATAAAATATAAAATGGTTTCTCTAACACTAATAAATTATTTTATTATCCACACTCCAAAATACCTTTGAATTAATTTGCATAACTAATGATTTATAATAATTCATGATTTAAAAAAAAATCCAACATATTTATTAATATCACCTAAAGTATAAATTCTACCTTTTGTTCCACAAACTTTTTTTTTATTCCAAAAATAATGAAGATGGGTATCATAAAGATATTTAAATAATTAGGGCAACATAATGTAGTAGAGTCTAAAAATATACCAAAATATAATATTTTTTGTAATAAATGTGGGATTATAGTATAATTTAAAACACTTTAATTTATTCATTTTCTACCATTTTTAAGCCTGTGGGACTACCCCTTGTTTCATTCTTACAAAGTAGGATGATTCTACAAATATGGCTTATTTAGGTTATTATTGTCTATATGAAGAAAATATTTTATGGATGGATTGGAATGAGAATAAAAATAAATTTTATATCATTTTTCAAACATAATAGAGAGACATTATAATCCCTATATAAAATGACACCACTGAGAAGAGGCCATGCTTTTATAATAAATGGATTACCTTCTATATAATATATATTTAATTCTAGAATCACAGTATACCTTTCATATTGAATAAAACCCAAATTAAACATGATGATACTCATTTATTATCCATTAATATTATGTTTGATTTTATATTAAAAAACTTTCCAATAGATCCACCACATGTTCTTATCATTTTTTAGGATCCATGACTATATAATAAAACAAATGTCAAATTTTTGAAAGGAGATAGATTACTTAAGAATATATTTTATGAAATTAATCATGAGTATATTCTTGTGTTTTATTTAAAAAAAATTTATACAAGATACATTGTATCAAACATTGTTGTGTTCATCCCATAATTCCCATTAATCATCCGAGAATTACACACTACAAGCTGGTCCATTACTAGTGGTGATTTTAAAATATTTAAACTATGAAGAAAAAAATCTAATCAAAGTATTATAGGTTAATGATGATACCCAAAAAATACCTAAATAGTTTCTAAATTAATGGCACCCAATCCAATTAAAAAATAATTGAATATCTATATCTATTTTGTAGTCTTTGTAACAAATAAATCTGGAATCTGGACTGATGCCATTATGCTAATTAGAATTATCATTAGGAAGGGTGTGTTGATGAGCCCTCCAAACCCAGAAACAGACATTTAAAGGGATGTTTGTGCCTCCATATATTTTTATATAAAACATTATTCCTTTAACTGACATGCATTAGACTATGATAATCATGGGTATTAAAACCACTGAAACTGACATGAGTAAAGACACAATGATCAGACTCTTTCACCAGTTGAATGGTATTAAAGATGGCTTAATTTTTATCCTTAACGATATTATTCCTGACCATTTAGTTATCCATGTACATTTTAAATAAAAAATATAGTTTTTATAGTATTTGGGTGTAATAAAGGATCTTCATCTACCTATCCTTCTAAAATAGGATATCCCTCTCCTAGTAATCCATTAAAAATTTCAATGAGGTCAGGAAAGGATCCATGAATATTTCTCTAAATTATGTATTATGATTCAATAATAGTGTGAATGTAATTGGTTTTTTTAAACTATTTGAACCATATGTATTTATCAAATAGGGTTTATCCCCAAATAATGTCCCAATCAGGTTTTATCTGCTTAGCCTGTATTGATTCCTCATGATTCCTTAACATGAAACCTCCTTCATTTATCTCCTTGTTGAGAATATTCTATTTAGCCTAGTGAAATTTACAATAATAATGATAAATCTTATGTAATTAATTGATAACATCATTAGTATTCCTAAAAATATTTTTTTACCCTCATGACAGATGAACTATACATGGGAATATATGTAAACAAATGTTATTTATTTGAGCATTCCTACCTCCAAAGGATATAAAGTGTTTTTTAATGTTTAGAATGAATAATATGAACCTATTTACAAACAAATTAAAGTTATGGATCCTAATACTCCAAGTGTACTAAGGTCCTTCCACATAAATTATTCAAAAACCTTTTATATTGAATTTAAGAAGCCTTTTAACTAGTCAAACACATTTATCACACAATATTTTAATAATTACATCACTTTGATGACTTTAATTTTTATACTGGCCCATTATCTCTTTAAAAGTAATGATATAATTTTCAATTACATTCATGAAAACTAACATGTTATCAATGATGAATAATTATGCTATTTTAAAAGTATTATACATCTCCATGAAATATACCACTAATCTAATTTTGATATCATGGTTTGGATTCCTATAAATAACATCATATACAATGGAAAATAACATAAGATATTGAACACCCCTTGTTGTAGTAAATGGGTGAATTAAAAAAAATAAAACTTCCCTCCCTTGAGCATGACTAAAATCGCCAATAATAGTAGTAATAGAAAACAATGTAATAAAATAACTATGATTATCCACAATACTCCATGACCTTTAGGATGTAATTATATACCATTATATAATATATGTTCTCCATGTAATCTTTTAGCATGATTTTGGATCAAATAATATTCATATTAATTTCAATCATTAAATCATATTCCATCCCAACAATGTCTTGAATACTCCTTCCCATTATAAAGGCATTATTATCTTTTGAGACAATGTTTGGAATGATTTGGAAAATAATTTCGTTAAGAATATTTGGACAGATTTTTTAAGACAAATTACACATTATTATAGTTTAGAATAGATGGATATACTTGGTTGACACACATTAGGGATGATAACAAAAGAATTGATTTTGAAAACACTTAATAATATTCCCCTTGAAATAGTCCTTCGCAACCTTCAAGACTTCCTTTATGTTGATATCCTATGTAGAGAAATTGAAATATCTATATATTTAATCAGGGCCTTGTGTACTATTATGGTCAATTCTTTTTGTCACATATAGAATCTTAGCATAATAAAAAATTGTAATTCCCCGACACCAGTTTTCCAGAGTCGATGCATTACTTTAATAAGTTGGCATGATTATAAGGAATCAAGTCCCTAAGGGCTAATCGGTTTAGCAGTCTTGGAAAATAGATTACATACATGAATGTTACAATATACATTATAATATAAAACACAACATAAGTAATCCTTTATGAACTCCATTATTCCCTTATCTTAACCCTGCATATCAATCAAAATGAATTTCTTGGAATCCTGAGAAAAATAAATCATAAGAAAATGGGTGATCTCAAATGCTCAGTAAGGGTAAGTAATAAAGGGGAAAAAGTCATAAATATTATGCATGGTAAAGAACTGAAACCACATACCGATACCAATAATAACCATGAATACATTTATGGAAAGAATATGAGATGAGTAAATAATGCCATAATAAAACATAATCATGGGTATTCTACTAGTCTAATTACCATATGAACCATCAATATTATTTTTATAATGAGGGAATCTATAATGTCGGACATTCTGAAACATTTTGTAAAGGCCTCGGCCAAGACGTCTAATAATGATTAAGGCCTTCCCCAAAACCATAAATAAAATTGGAAAAGGTATTCTTTCAATTACATGTCTAGTTGTCTCATGCAACCTACCGATGCATCGAGGAGTTATAGTGGGCTCCACCCGTCACTTACTATGTCCAATACATTCCTCATATGAAAAGGTTTAAACATATCATAATCATTCATCTTAAAACTAACATAAAAAATGGAAATACTTTAATCATAAACCATGAGTGGTATAAAAATAGATCATCCACAGTCAAACATATCACAAAACCGTCAATACAATATGGAAGTTTTTTTATCACAATATATAAACTTCAAAACAAGTTTAAAATCCATTAAATGATTTGACATAGATGGAAATGATTTTAAAACACTTTGATTGAAATATAACTTTTCATTAAAACATTAAAAAGTCACACAATTTATAAAGGAAGAAATTTAATGACATTTTTAAATCAAAGTTTCCCATGCCACTTTGAAACTTTTAAAAGGAATTAACATTTTAAAAACATTCATGTCCATATAAATAAATCCTTAAAACCCATTTTTGAAAACATGGACATTAATGAGAACTATTTAGAAGAATAAATATTTCAAACATATAAAATGATGTTTTAGTAAATAAGTTCCTTAAAAATAATTACTTTAAAAACACTTTTATGAAACATGTACAAGTATAATAAATATTTCCCAGTAGATACTTACATAAAAACAATCTTGAATAATAATGAGATTGTGAAATTAACCATTACCAATTTGGTAAAATACAAAAAATACACCCCATGAAAGAGGTATCATACAATGAATATGTAAATACACATAAATTAAAGTGTATTATAGAAATAATAAAATTATGGTCAGTAAATACACCACAAAAAAGGTAATAGTGGCAATATGGCACGAATCTCACGGGAATAAGGAGTGATATGAAAACCCCTTACCTTGTACTTTTCCTTGGTTGAGGGTAGGATTAACCTCCTATATAAAAACTATAGTATGTTATTAAATTATACTAGAACCATATTAATATTTATGATATCATACATTTTCCATTTATGACTTTATACTATCCATTTAATAATAATTTCAATGTTATATTAATATTTCGTGTAATAATCACTTTCTTTATCGTACGTGTTTTAACTTGTTACTCATGATTGTATTATATAGAAAATGATTTAAATAATTCAATAATATAAAACATTATTTATATATCATATATATATATATAATACAAATATGTATAATAGATGTATATATGAAATGGAAAACACTGTTTATACAGACGATAGTCCATACGTATGCAAAAAACGTTTTTCACTTTTTCATATAGTTTTTAACAGAATTTAGTGAATAAAATATATGTAAGTACATAAATACTTATATATATAAATATATTTATCTCCAGTATCATTATTATGTAATATATTACATACTTATTAGTAACATATATTTTTATAATCGTCGATGAATGGTGAACTTGGAAATGAAACTCATCGCGTCGTGGAGACGATAATCAGTACGTACACACGAGAACAAATATCATTATTTTGATATTAAAATAATATATACTTGGATGGTAAATCGTATATACATAATCCTTATCATGTTATATT
This sequence comes from Viscum album, assembly GCA_963277665.1. Taxonomy (NCBI): domain Eukaryota; kingdom Viridiplantae; phylum Streptophyta; class Magnoliopsida; order Santalales; family Viscaceae; genus Viscum; species Viscum album. The sequence goes on from OY728125.1 coordinate 993,061,387, forward strand.
TATTATTTACATCAAATACACATCCTTATTATACCCATCCAAATAATAATGTATTGAATAATAATTACACCACGACATGGAGACGGTAAGTTGTACCTACGAACGTATAGTGACATGTCATTCAAAGGGTGGATAGAATAATGAATTTGGTTGTACCATAATTATAATAACATCATAGTATATAGAATATACTGAGTTATTATTTTATAACGTAAACAACAATGAAAAAGGAAGTGGAAGAAGAAAGGAACATGAAAGTGTGTGGTGAAATCATTTTCTCTTCTTCAAGTTCTTCCTATTGATTTGATCAAAAGGGCCCCATAGATTGAATTTCTGGTAAAAAAAGGCCTCTAGGTTTAAGGGAGGATAGTTTATAGGGTATTTCGGCAGGTTTTGGATGATCAAAATGTCTTATAAGGTATGAAAAATTGGTTATAAGTGGTTCCCATTTATAAGGGGCAGGAGGGACTCTTTAGGAAAAACATAAATTATTAATTTATAGTAAATTCATATTCGGTTTCTAAAGGCTAAAAGGTGGATTTTTCAAATTATATGTTTGGGATGGGTCGAAATCCTTTCATCCAATTTATTTTAAATAGGTTTGTGTCACTATATTAACCATGTAATTTATATTTAACTCGTAGTGAAATAGTTTGACATTTACCATGTCACTTTGTATTTTTATATTATATGGTTAATAAACATAATATATACTTACAAGAGACCCCCAAGTGGTCCATTAATGATAACCCTATCATTATATAAGTCCTTTTGGCCGAACCATATATTTTTAGTAATATATTATCAATTAATAATATAATATTTGTTTTAAAAACTCATTTATGTCAATTTTGACACTATTCAATAATTGATTTTTGTTAAAGTCATAAAGATATTATTAATTCGAAAAAAAATCATTTAGGAAATACTAACATGTCATATTAACCAATATAATTCGTTTATGGAATCAAAACTTTCAAAATATATTTATTTTAACATTTATATTACCAATTATTTGATTCTTTCATTAATACGGAAAATACTACATCATTATTGTGTCATAAATAAATTTAATTATTTTATGTATAAAAATTATAAATAAAATTACATTATGTAGGAAATAATTTTATATTTATAATTAATATTTATATTTTAAAATATAACATATATAACACTATGTATAAAATGTTTTTCTAAAAGATATATGCTTATGCCAATTTTGTATTTACTTTAACTTAATCAATATAAATTGTCATTGTCACTTACAAGTGGCTCCATGGGGTCCCAAAATCTCCAAAAATATGCCCATGGTAGTACATGTATCAAATAATAAGATTAGTACACGTTTTAGGGTAATTTAGTATTATTATAATATTATTTTGTTACCCTTAGTTACTGGATTTACCCATTAACCGTGGTAAATAATATACTTACCGAATTATTCAAAATGTCTAATAATTAATAGTTACCTATTTACACAATTTGGACATCCTGATTCCAAATTCAAAGATAGAAGTGGCAGAAATTAATTTAAAATTCATTCTCGTTGTCAAAACAAAAAGCGTGTTTTTAAGAAATAATAACTCTCAAAATATTGACAGTTTTTTATCTCCGGTTTAAATGTGAAATTATGTCCAATGACCAAAATTGTATTAAATGGTAAAAATATATTATAAATATAATTATAAACCACTCAAATTAATAATTTATCACTATTAATTATTTCGATTAAAAAGTAGATTTCAATTAAAATTTAGTAATTTTCACTCTTCATAAAAAATTGACCATTTTCAGAAAAATACCAAAATTTCACCCTAGGATAATTTCGATATTAAGAATCAAAAAATGAAGTACATTTTGAAAGATAAAATTTCAAAAAGTGGGTATTACTATTCATAACGGCTATTTTGATTGGTCATAGTGTGTTAGAATCTCGAAGTTGCGTACAATGCAAGCTATTTCATTATTCAAAGGGAAACATACCATGGAATCATGGGGAGTTACATTCTCCCCTCCTTAAATAAATTACATCCTTTCAATTTAAAAATGTTCTTCAAAAATAAAATGTTGAAAATATAAAATACCATTGTGGAAAACCCATATCTGAAATAGGGTTAACAAAAATATAACATTGAAATAAAGAAAGAAAAGTACAAAGGTCACCTGAGATAGCCCATACTAGGATTTCATGAAAACATGGATATGGAGGAGAAAACAACCATCATGTTCCGATGGAGAGTTTTAGAAAACAAGATTAGGAGAAATTTAACTACAAGAAAATCACAAACTTGTGATTGGTTAAATGGTCTTTGATTCCCCGGTAGGAAAAGTCAACCGACAAAGTTTTTGTTTTATGTTACCTTTCATAAAGTTGAGGAATTTATTTATGAGATTTACTAATAAGACAACGAAATATACTTACTTGTCATGTAGAATTTCATTCTTTAATAAATGTTTACCAAAAACCCATCTTTCACTCCAAAAGGTAATAGAACTAAAGAAATATTCTATTTATCCTAACAGTATCTGGTTCCAAAAATAAATTTATAATTCATCTATGAGAATTTTTAAAAAATGAAAACTACATTATACACTCTAGGAACTTCACGTAGTCTAGTGGTAGGCGATAAATCCCAATTTTCCTACATTTGTGGGTTCGATTCACACAGCTTTGTCCGATGTGATAGGTTGTCACATGGTCTGCGTGTTGTATTTTTTATAAATATCCAAAAATAACTTTAACAATAGTATCCAATGTAAAATATAATCCATTCCAACCATTATACTTATCTAGATTACTTCTGTAAACCCTCATTCCAAAATTTATATGAAAGGTAAACATAATGTATATCATTTTTAGAATGTAATATCATGGGAATACCATTATAATGTATTATATTAAAACACTGAAACATCCTAAATTACCATAAAACTGTATTGATTACATTCATGCCCCCTCATTCCTTATAGAATACTGGATATACTTTATCCATCAAAAAATGTTGTAAACTCCAACAATGAAGGAATATAAAAATCATTAATCAGTTTCAAGGTAGTCAAGAATATACAATATAATTTACCAAAATCAACCATATCTTATTCCAAAATCAGTACCTCAATATTAGGACCATATAAAGGAGTATCTTTCCTTCAACCATGTAATTTCCAAAAATATTAACTTGATGTAGAGTCACTTTTCTTGGTACCATAAAATCTCAAATCCTCAATGAAATAGTACTATAATACAATCCTTATTTATTTCCAATAGATCATTGATACAAAACTTCAATAAAATAATTTCAAAATAACAACATAAGAACACTAGCCATTCCTCTTCATCTGTGGTAGTATCATAACTTGATTATTATCCAATAGAATCATTTGCGGCATAGTCTAATGATTGGGACATTGGTCTGCGTAGTGTACAAACTCATTGCAGGTGAAGCATTGTAAATTAGAAACCTTTTTCATACCCTTGCCGTCACGTACTTGGTGTCCTTTTTCTCTACACTTATAGCATACTCACATTCCCTTCAATTATTTTCCAAGGTGATTCTTTCCACAGTTATCACATATGGGAAAATCCTTCATTACCTTCTTCCCTTTATCTATCCTTATCTTTACCATCCTTTCCTTCTCTGGCTTCCCTTCAAAGCTAGAGTATTCTGAGAATTCATTAATTATCTTATCGACACATGATACTATTTCATTATATGATTATAATACATGGGAGAATATTTCCCTTCTAAATTCTGGCATAAGACATGAATGATATGATCCTTCTTACTCTTTGGATCATGTGTATTGCTAGATTTCTCATTCCTTTTTCTGGGCGTCATTTCTAAACAATGGCATACACTATATTAGTTTATGAATAGAAATACATAATGCGAAACTTTTAAAATACATAACATAAATTAAACAGTTTATGGATATAATCCATAATCATAAAAATGTTTTCTATGAGGAACTGTTTACTCATAAACCCTTCATAATGTTTCGTAAAGAAAATGAGAATTGTCCTATGCATATCCCCCGAGAGTGTCATAACCAAGAGTACAACAAGGCCCATTGTCGTTCACCAGTTCTCATTCAAGTCTAGCTCAAAGCGGTGTTTTTAGGTTTTACCCTCAGGTACATTTGTGCTAGAGTCGCCTCTACCGGATCATATCGAGACATGGATTTATTTTCTTTGAAAAATGACAAAATCTCTACATTACCAATATTCTAGGATGTTATTATATACTAATCCTCAAAGTCTATCTTATGGTAATATGATCTAATCCGAGTTTTTCTAAATTTAGTTTCCAAGGTTATTAATAAAATTCCTATGATACCAACTGTAATGCCCTGACACCAGTTACCCAGAGTCAGTGCATTATTTTAATATATTGGCATGATTACATGGAATCACGTCCCGAAGGACCGAACGGTTTAGCAGTCTTGAAAAATAGATTACATACATGAATGTTACATTATACTTTATAACATACAACACAACATAAGTAATACATTATTAACTCCATTATTCATTTATCTTAACCCTGCATATCAATCAAAATGCACTTCTTGGAATCCTGGGAAAATAAAACACAGGAAAAGGGGTGAGCTCAAACGCTCAGTAAGGGTAAGTAATACAACGGAAAATGACATAAATATTAAGCATGGTAAATAACTGAAACCGCATGCCTTTACCAAAAATAAACATGAATACTTTTATGGAACGAATATGAGAATAATAAATAATGACATAATAAAACATAATCATGGGTATCCTAAAAGTCGAATGACCACATGAATCATCAATATTATTTTCAAAATGCGGGAATGTATAATGCCAGACATTCTGAAACATTTTGTCAAGGCCTTGCCCAAGACGTCTAAAAATGATTAAGGCCTCGGCCAAAAACGTTAATCAAATTGGGAAAGGGCCTCGGCCAATTTCACGTCTAGTTGTCTCATGAGACCTACTGATGCATCGAGGAGCTATAGTGGGATCCACCTGTCACTTACTAAGTCCAATACATTCCTCATATGAAAAGGATCAAACATATCACAAAAATTCATATTAAAACTGGAATACGAAATGTCAATAAATTAACCATATACCATGAGTGGTATAAAAATAGTACATACATAGTCAAACATATCACAAAACCTTTAATATAATATTGAAGTTTTGTATCACAATAGATCTACTTCAAAACATTGTTAAAATCCATTAATGGATTTGACATAGATGGAAAGGATTTGTAAAACTCTTTGATTTAAATATCCCTTTTCATGAAAACATTTAAAAGTCACACAATTTATAATGGAAGACATTTAAAGACATTTTAAAATAAAAGTGTATCATACAACTTTGAATCTTTTCAAAGGAATTAACAATTTAAAAACATTCATATCCATATAAATAAATCCTTACAAACCATTTTTGAATACATGCACATTAATGAGATCAATTTAGAAGAATAAATATTTAAAACATTTAAAATGATGTTTTAGTAAAGAAGTAACTTAAAAATATTTCCTTTGAAGACTCTTTTATGAAACATGTTCATGGATAATAAATATTTCCTAGTAGATACTTACGTAAAAACAACCACGTATAATAAATAGATTGTGAAATTAACCCTTACCAACTTGGTAACTTACAAAAAATACACCCCATGAAAGAGGAATCATAAAATGAATATGTAAATAAAAATAAATTAAAGTGTATTACACAAAGAATACAATTATGGAAATTACATACACCACACAAAAGGTAATAGTGGCAATATGGCACAAATATCATGGGAATCAGGAGTGAGATGAAAACCCCTTACCCTGTACTTTTCCATGGTTGAGGGTAGTTTAACCTCATGTATGAAGACTATATTATGTTAATAAATTATAACAGAACCATATTAGTATTTATGATATCATAAATTATTCATTTATGACTTTATACTATCCATTTAATAATAACTTCCTTGTTATATTAATATTTTGGGTACTAATTGATTTCTTTATCGTACGTGTTTTAACATGTTACTCTTGATTGTATCACTTAGATAATGATTTAAAAACTTACAGAATATAAAACATGATTTATATATCATATATATTTAGAATATAAATATGTATAATAGACATATATATGATATGGAAAACACCGTTTATGGAGACGATAGTCCATATGTATGCAAAAACACTGTTTCTGTTTTTATAAAGTATTGAACGGAAGTAAGTTAATAAGATATATGTAAGTAAATAAATATAAATAAATATAAATATATATATATATATATATATCCCCAGTAGCATTATTATGTCATATATTACATACTTATTAATAATATATATTTTCCTAATCGACGATGAATGGTGAACTTGGAAATGAATCTCATCGCGTCCTGGAGACGGTAATCCGTACGTACGCACAAGAAAAAATATCATTTTTTGATATTAAAATAATATATAATTGGATGTTATATCATATATACATAATCCTTATCATGTTATATTTATTATTTACATATAATAAACATCATTATTATACCCATCCAAATAATAATGTATTGAATAACAATCACACCACGACCTGGAGACTGTAAGCCGTACCTACACATGAATGGTGACATGTCATTTAAAGGGTGGATAGAATAATGAATTTGGTTTTACCATAATTATAATAACATCAATGTATATATAATATACTAGAGTTATTATTTTATAATGGAAACAACAAAGAAAAATGAAGTGGTGGAAGAAAGGAATGTAAATGAGGGTGGTGAAATCATTACCTCTTCTTCAGGTTCTTCATTTTGATTTGATCAAAAGAGCTCCATAGGTTAGCTTTATGAAAAAACTAAGGCCTCTATGAGGAAGTTAGGATAGTTGAGAGGGTATTTTGGTAGGGTTTGGCCGATCCAAATGGCTAAAAAGGTATGAATAATTGGTTAGAAGTGGTGCGCTTTTATAAGGGGGAGGAGGGGCTCTTTAAGAAAAACTTAAAGTATTTAATTATAATAAATTCATACTCGGTATATAAGAGCTCCAACGTGGATTATCCAAAGTCTAAGGTGGGTATTTGTTGAAATCCTTTCATCTAATAGATTTTATACAGGTTTGGGTCACTATATTAACCTTACCATTTATATTTAACTCTTAGTTAAATAGTTTGATATTTACCATTTCACTTTGTATTTTTATATTATATGGTTAATAAATATATTATATGCTTCCAAGAGACCCAAAAGTGGTACATTAATGATACCCCTATCATTATATAAGTCTGTTGGACGAAACATAGATATTTAGGAATACATTATCAATTAATAATATAACAATTGTTTTAAAAACTCATTTATGTCATTTTGACACTACTCAATAATTAATTTTTGTTAAAGTCTTAAAAACATTATTAATTCGAAAAAAATTCATTTAAGAGATTCTAACATGTCATATTAACCAATAAAATTCGTTTATGGAATCAAAACATTAAAATTATATTTATTTTAACATTTATAATACCAATTATTTGATTCATTCATTAATAAGGGAAATAGTGCATCATTATTGTGTCATAAATAAATTTAATAATTCAATGTCTAAAATTTATAAATAAAATTCCATTATGTATTAAATAGTTTTATCTTACTAATGAATATTTATATTCGAATATATAACATATATAACACTATTTAATTTTTTTTTCTAAATGATATATGCTTATGTTATTTTAGTATTTACTTTAACATAATTAATATAAAGTGTCATTATCACTTACAAGTGGCTCCATGGGGTCCCAAAATAGACCCAAAGATTACCATGGTCGGACATGTATCAACCAATAGGGTTAGGTCACGTTTTAGTGTAATTAAATATAATTATAATATTATTTTATTACCCTTAGTTAACGGATTTACCCTTTAACCGTGGTAAATAAAATATTTACCAATGTAATTATTCAAAATGTCTAAAAATAAGAGTAACCTATTTACACAATTTGGAAATCCTGATTCCAAATATGGAATCAATTTTTTCAAATTCAAAACACAGAATTGGTAGAAATTAATTTAAAATTAATTCTCGCTGTCAAAACAAAAAGCGTGTTTTTAAGAAATAATAACTATCAAAAGATTGATAGTTGTTTTTGTCTGGTTTAAGTGTGAAATTATGTCTAATGACCAAAATTGTATTAAATTGTAAAATAATATTCTAAATATACTTTAACACCACTCAAATTTGTAATTTATCACTATTAATTATTTCGATTAAAAAGTTAATTTTAATTAAAATTTATTAATTTTCTCTATTCATCAAAAATTGAATGTTTTCAGAAAAATAAAAAACTTTCACCTTAAGCTAATTTCGATAATCTAAATCCAAAAATGAAGTACATTTTTTAATTATAAAATTTCAAAAAGTTAGTATTATTATTCATAACTGCTATTTTGATTGGTCACAGTGTGTTAGAATCTCGAAGTTGTGTACAATACTAGCTATTGCGTTATTCAAAGGGAAACGTACCATGGAATATTGGGGTGTTACAAAAAATTACTTCCAAAACATAGTTGAAATTATCACAAATAGTGTATTATTTGGTATTAAATAAGGGGTTTATGCCTACCCTTATTGGATAATCCACTCATATTCCATTCCTTACACTAGTAAGTAAATATGAGAAATACTGCATTATGAGGTCTTTTGATTCTAACATTACTATTGTGGGAGATATATTTGAGTATAATATTTATGTTCCCCACATAATATCATTCCTTAACACATTCTTTGATGAAAAACATATCTATATCCCATGATTTGATCGATAATTGTTTAGATATCTCTTGGGTGATTTACAAATCAATGAGTAGTTTACCATCAAATTAACTTTGATTACTGGATAAATAGATGATTATGTCATATTTTCATTTTTTTTCAGAGACCTATATAAATCTCATTGATATATTTTTCCTCATATTATAAATATGAATGATGTTTTTGTCGATGATTCTTCCATTATATGAAGAATAGTTTTTCCATTTTTTTCTTATAAAGGATATCATAGGGATTTCCCAATATGGTATCTCCCCAAGACTCTCATTATATGTTTATGAAATAATATTCCTATATTCAAGAATAAAAAATATATTCATAGTAAATTCATAATATTGGGTTAGAAAGGGTGAGTTATCTGATGGATCAGAAGCTACGTGAGTGACCAAAGTGTCCGGAATATTTGAAATCATATAGATTCATTAAAGTCACCAACCTAAGAGACTCCATGTTCTCATTTTCCACTTATTATTACTACACCATATGTAATAATGTCATGAGTAACCATGATTTAAAAGTTTATTAACTATAAAAAGTAAATTAAAACAATACATTGAAATTCTATAATAAACACAACTTTCTTTCATCTCCTCTTACTTGAGGATAGTGTTGATATTATTGAAGGTGAACCAAGTATGGGATATTTGATCTAATGTGTTATGTGGTTTCCTTAAGAGATAAAGTTCAACTACATCACACATTGTGTAAATTAATGTGATAAAAATATAATCTACAAAAAAATCAAAATTATTAAATTAGAAGGAAAGCGTTAACCAATTTAATTTCCATGTTTTTCTTTTAAAAACGATAGATAAACTTGTTATGTAGTGGCCCTAGTTTTTCCCACAGGGGGGTTAGCTTGGTTTGTATTTTTCATGTTTTAGGAACTCTCAAGGGGTAAACTGGTGAATTTAACTATGTAGGAAACTTTTGAAAAGTTATCCAAGGATTATTTTGACTCTAAGGTGTGTTTTCTACCAAGGATGTGCCAACACAAAATATTTTGTGTTGAAATGATTTGATAAAAATATATTAAGTAAAATAATTATTACTCTCATATGAATATTCATGAGAATAAGGATTTACATTATTAACAAGGAGTCATATAAAAAATGGCATGATTTTTGTGTCTTTAATATAGGGTTTGCCCTTATATTAGTGTTAATTTCATTCCCATTGGCATTTTTGAGTGTTATTGTCACATATGGATTAAATGGTAAAATTAATTAAATAATTTATTTAATTAAATATATTATTATTTGTCGAGATTAACTATATTTTTATTTAAATTCACTGATATATCTAATATATGGGTTATACATTAGAACCCTAGATATTTTAAGGTATCGAGATAGATCATGAAAACATGTCAGGATAATCTTGTAGAATGAACAACTAAAGAATGAAACATCATAATTTTCAATGGTTGTCGACATGGATTCTATCATCATCAATGAATAATCCATTATCAAGGTAGGGAATGTTATTTTATTTATTGATATATTCATAATGAATTTTGTATCAAAATGATGAATTCTAGTATTCATTATTCAATGATTGTTTCTTTTTTATTATTATTGTTAAATATTATTATTATTTAAACTTTTATTTTATCTAACCTATAGTGTGTAAAAAGGTTCATTATTATTGGATTTTAATTCCACGGGCCCCATATTTTTTAGGTATGATCTGTTAATCCATAAAAATATAGATTTTTTAGTGATTGTTTAACAAAGAATGAGGTTAGATTATCTTCCCCCCTCTATATAAATTTTCATGTTCCTTCTCTTTCATGTATTAACAATGTGAGTATTTCTCTAGTAATGTCTAATGATAAAAAAGATAGAGGGGTCACCGGTTGAGAGGGGAGGTGAAAACAACATTTTCTAGAGAGAGAGATAGGTGTAAGTGGATATTTTTTGTAACTTTTTGAGAAGGGAGGAAGATAGGGGTGATAGTATTTTAGAGGGGAAGTGGATTAGGTCATCAGTGTTAGGGGAAAAGATGGGTGGATTTAATAGTTAGTAGTACAATTGGTTTCCATGTTTGATAGAGGCAATGACAGTGGGGATCTTGGCATCATGGTGTGGTATGTGTAATGTATACTCCATTATGGTGCACAATGAATAAGTGTTGAGGTAATTTATCTTTCTTTCATAGATCCTCTAATTAATAATGTATTAGAGTAACCTCTTCCCATATTGTATCATGTGGAGGTAAAACTGATAAAGCTAGGTGGTCAGTCCTCATGGTTGAGAAGTTCTAGAAACAACTTTGGATCTATCTATCTAAACTGAAAATAAACCGAATGGGTTTCATGGAATTTGTTGGTTCCCTATTCCCTTGAATTTGAGAATAACTAGCTCATTTTTATGTAGCCAGTGATGTCCCTAGCATGCCATGTAGAACTCCATGGAGTCTCTACACGGTGTGTATCAATAGTAAGGGATTTTCGAAACCATATTCACACAATGTGTCCATTTATAGTTAATAAATAGCATATATATGCTTTTCCATTTAGAACATGATGTAAAATATATTCATCCATATGATTTTTCTTTCAAGGAATTATAGAAAAAATTATTTTCTCTCTATATGACTAATGACTAGGTGTGGGTTTGATGAATATAGTTTTTATCATTCAATTACTTCACTCATATCTAACATGTTGTCTCTTCAATTTTATGATCTTATATTGTGTCTGATTGGCCTATATTGGTGTATTCCACCCTTTCTAGTTCATTGTCACTCAATGAGAGACTCTTTCTATTAAACAATTTTGTAAAGGTGATAACGATTAATTATAGGTAGTTCATATTTATAAGGTCATGTTGCATCTATCCTTTGGTTTCATTTTGATGGAATACCATTTTCATATACCATGTTCTCCATCTATTATATAACTATTGGGTTGTTATGATAGTACTAAAACCAACTTTGGTCTTATTTTGGGTTCCCATATAGGTTTTTTAATGGTAGTGGGATATAATTAATTGTAATGTTCATTCTTCCTCAAATAATGAGATTGATTCAGTTATGAGTATACTCCCCTTAACAGATTTTGGAGGGTGGTGTGTTAGATGTAAAGGATGAGATAAACATATATTTTAGATATATGAATCCTTAGGAACCCCTAGTTACTAACAAGACAAGATAAACACTGATCTATTGACTTCATAATATGTGGGTTCTTTCTGCTACTATATGAACCCTTAATTTTTTGTGAGATTTATATGATCATGGGTTAGATATGTGATTAATGATACTTATATTTATTCTATATAATTCTATTTCAATATTTTATAATACATGTATTATTTACATTCCTTATTATTATTTTCACAGACATCTAGATTTTCTAGCCTACTTATTGAACTATTTTTCATTTTTGGATTTGTGGAGTCCTTCCGGGTATGTGTGTACCCACCCCTACATGGTCCTTGTGTCAAAAAATGTTGTGTTTATATACAAAAACCCCAGATTTTTATTGGATATTCATATACTAGGAGGTGGTTGGGATTATTCATAGACAATGTCTGGTGATGGATGGTGATGGATGATAGATATTTGTTTTCCGTGATGGTGGTAGTGATTTAGTGCAGTCAGAGATCTATTTGGGACTACACACAATGAGGAGGATATTTTGTGGGTCTTGTTTCCATTAGTTATAGATGATTTTCAAGCATATATTTCCATTTTATGTCCCTATGTAGAGACATGATATCGCATTTATGTGTTATATATAATTCAATTGATTATATATAGATCATAATGGTTTTAATATCTTTTTTATACATTTTTGTTATGTATTTGTTAATTGTTTTTATTCACTAAAGCCTCCTATAATGAAATATATGCATACTCAATTCTTATAATCATCCCCTAGACTATTAGAGGAAAGCTTGTGGTGGAACTCTTAACTTATCTATGGCTTGTAAAGTACCACTATAGGTTGGGTCTAGTCATAATGGTATATGTGAAGGTTGTCTTTGGGATGGAGTTTGGAGTTTAAAGTCATGTCAGTAATGGTTTTCAAAAATAGTGTAATGATGTTAAGAGGGTATTATGTTTGGTTATTTGGCCAAATAGACTAGAATAGGCATTGTGTCTGACTTATCATTCTTCTAGGACTCTTATAACATATTATTTGACATGGAGCATTAAAATATTATTGTTTAGTATAATTTTTTATTTTCATCGTATAGAAGTTTGATCTTTTTTGGTTTCATATAATTAAATCCTACCTTGTTGATTTCATCATGTGATATATATTTATTTTCCTCCTAGAAATGATTTCTCTAGATGTGTAAGATGTACATTATATGGATGATGGGGGATATAATAATATGGTAATATTCATGAACATCCTCTGTGATTATCTTAAGGCGACCCCTAGTAACATTATGTATACCAGTATATGAATGGGTCAGTAACCCCCCCCCCCCCCCCCCCCCCCCGCCCCAGAACTCTGTTGGAACTTTGGAATGGGTCCCCTAATGAACTATGTGGATACAAGAGTATAATAAGCTTAGTCACTACCAATGAACTAATTTGATCCTAGGGCATGGGTCCTCCTTGAAACTGTGTGGATATGAGGGTGTTTTGATGTCATATTATGAGAATGGTCACCACACCCACCTCACCCCCTCAATGGCTAACATGTACTCTAGCGAAGAGAAAGTCCTATGAATATAGAGGTTGATAAGGTTTGGAGTCACCCCTAGTGAGTTTGGTTACTCACTCACCTAGTTTATATATACACTGTGGTATGTGAGTCCCTAACCATAGTTCAGTTAATGTGGAGGAAAGTTCATGTCATGCACATGCCTGTAGCTATTCATCTCTCCAAAAAATATTTATTACTATGGTTTTTCTTTTTAAGGATTAGTTTATAGGTATTCTTGTCTCATAATTTGATGAAATCCATCAACTCTTTCAAATTATTGTGGATCCTACTTCTATATTAGATAAAATATTTAGTTGAGTTAGATTAGACTGCATATATGGTATATTAGGCTACATGTGTTGGGATGATGGATGGCTTGAGGGATTATGAGGATATTGTGATCCTTGGGTGGAAGTAGATTTTATATAGCCCATCACATGAATTTTCATCTTGTTCATCCATTATTTTAAAAAATAAACATCTTTTAAATTATATCCTTTCCATACATGGTTATCCATTAGTTGAAAACATTTAAATTAAATTGTGATGGAACTACTCTTCCGTAATTAAATTTAATGAACTTTTTTAAGATATAGTCTAATCAAAGGGTTTTGAACCCTATACAGAGTGAGATGACCATGTTATAGTATGAATCAAGTCCCTGAAACATCACAAGGTGTTCCCTATACAATTTTCATGATATATTTTGATGAACATGGTGGCTCGTGTAGATACTCTAAAAGAAGATATTTTGGATCATGGATGTGATTTGATGCAACACCACTTATGTCGGATCCTTTTTAGCAAGAATTGGATGTTATGTATTCATATAAATATAAACACTAAGAATGAGAGAGAGATAAAATTTTCCTTGGAGAAATACTAGAGAGGTTTCATGGATGGACATCTATGTTGGATATGGTGATTAGAACAACCAAATTTGTTTTAGACCCTTCAACTAGAAAGGAATCCTAGAAAGGAAGATCATGTGTTGTGGGGGTAGAAAAAAATTAATGATTCATCGGTCCACTCGCATAATCACCACCCTGGGTTCATTCTTATCACACATAGGGTGATGAATGTTAGAGATATATGAAAATTCCCGTGGTAGGTGGTTATAGTAAGATGTTAATTAAATTAGTTTATAGTCACACTTGGGTCCTCTTTCCATGGATATTCATACTAAATATGATTGGTGTGAGATATTTTTTATTAATCAAATCTTTACAAGTTGAAAATTCTAGTGGAACACCTAGTCAGAAACTTATCATCTGGAGAATATTCTCTGATGGAGATCGATTTCCACTCACTCATGTCAAGTTATGTAATATCGTTATATCTATGGATGTGGTTAGCAAGATATAGTTCATTATAGCTTAAAATTTTGTATTTGATCTAATATTAGTTTTCAAAATGTTACATAATAAAAAGGTATTTCAAAAGTTTCTTGAGAAACTTCAAATCTATTGATTGTTTAAGAATGTGTTAATACATTTAAATGGAGACCCATGGTGGTATATAAAGACCCAAATCTTTTACAAAAATCATTACATGAATTCTAACATAAATATCAAATAATAATAACCCAAGGATCTAAAGGCCTAATGTCTTTTGATGACTAGATACATAAAAATTAAAATGAAAATAAAATAAAAAGTCATTATTTAATTCTCATTAATGATCTATTAAATTAATTATTGCTCTTAAAAATAAATAGGATATCCTGGGGAATATATAAAGAAATAGGGTGTTATATAAATCCCAATATGGGATTAAACTTAATAAAGAAACAGAGTATATGAATAAAATAAAAAAATGATATCCTAAAAATGAAGGCTCATGAATAATAATAAGGAATTATTTCATAAATAATATCGAATAAGGTGATCAGGGAATCATAGGAACGTGGAAACAACTTAAAACATGATATAAACATAATTCAAGGCTCACTTCCATGACAATATAACAAGATGTATAGAGTCACTTTATGAATTAGGTCTCCTCTATAATCCCATACATATCTTCTCATGAGATATAAAAATTAACCAAAGAAATTGAGAATAATATGGTCACACCCATCATGACATATACATATATATGAGTGCCACATATGGGAAACCTACATAGGGAATCAGGATCATAAAACCCCAAGGAAATGGGTTACATAACCATGTATTATAATGTTTTCAAATGAAATTTCATAATGAATATAATAAAGTAAGGGAATAAATAATTCATAGAAATTCATAGATAAATAAAAAATCAATAGACATGTAAATGAGTCAAAATGAATTGAATAAAAATGGAGTGCAGAAGTAATTTTGCGAATATTTTTTTAAGTGGGGATTCATGAAAAAAAAGGGTTAGGAATAAATAAAGTGGGTAAGGGAGTAATATTTTCTATAAAACCTGAAATTAAATAAATTTAATTTTCATGAAGAAATTATTATTTTTAGATAATATTTTGGGTAAAAAAATATTTCATTATGTAATATTTAATATTTTCCAAAAAAATAGAGAAGTTCCATTCTATTGTATTTTCATAACGAAATGAATTGAAAAGGGAACTTTTAAAACATCATTATCCCAAAAAAAAATTAAAGATGAATTAAACTAGGTATATATTTGTGTTATATATATAATGAAAATATAATAAGTATGTATGGATAATATAGAGAGAATTTTCGTTAAATAGATTGAAAAAATATACAAATGAGAATGGGATTGTTTGTAGAGATCCCTTAAATTTGGTCCATAATTGATCTATACATGCACTTAACATCCTAAATAATAAAATTATACTCAATAATTTCTTAATTACGAACTATTACCATATATATTTTATTTACTCTAATTATATTATATTAATTTATAATTATTTCAATGAAATATCACGTTTTATTTCATTGTTTTGAAGGTGTTCCATTAATGGTTCCAAAGTTGAGTCACTTGCAGATAATTATTGATGTTGTTTTCAAATGATAATAAAAATATATAAGTGAAATAAAATGATATTAATTTTCTTATATAAATTTAAATAGTCCTAAATGAGTTAATTTGTTCGGATATTATGATGATTCAGTTAGTATAAATTCATTCTCTATATTATTGTTCATTCATGTAGTTTTACCAATAATAATTAACTAGATTTGCTTTATTTAATTAAATGATTATTAATAGATAACATAATATGAATTAAGTTATAATATACTTATTATCTTCTTATTTAACTAAACTAATATATATATTACTATCCTTGAATGCGGTGAAGAAAAAAACATGTTGTTTATAGAGTCGGTGAATCCATAAAATATGAAAAAAAAAATTTGTTTTTGGAAAGATAATATAAGAGAAGATGATGGATGATAAATATTCAATTAAAAATGAAAAATAATAGTATATAGTTTTTATTTAATTAATTACACCACGATCGATGTACTTTTTTTGAGGATCGTGAGTAATAAAAATTAAAATGCTCAGTTGAGGGTATTACCTTCTCTATTGGATGCCTCCTCTTAGGCATATAGTTATGGAAACATGATTTATTATTTTTATAACACCAAGTATTTTAGGGATTTTTTGGATATAAGAGGAGATAATTTTATAGAGCTTTGGTAATGTATGTATGTTATAATATGTGAGGATTATGTGGATTTATATGGGGATAAGAGGGGTGTTTTGAATATAATATTCATTAGTTAATTATTGTGGATCAAAATTACCAATAATGAGGGATATTGTTACTATATTAAGTAATTAGTTCATTTTAGATAGAAAAAAAGGTCACGTATATCATCATTGACTCATTTATTCATGTATTTTTCTTATTTTTTAATTTTCCATATTTTATTGTATTTAACTATACATAAAAAATCAACTATTTTAGAAAAATATCTAACCATTTTTCAATAGGAGATTCCAAAAATTAAATCTATTTTATTAACATACTTTTTTAAACTAGATAAATTTAATTCTTAAATGAAGTCCTTATTTATTATAAAAACCCAATTTGAATATTGTGATCAATTTCCTAACACATTGAAAATTTACTTATGGTGTAAAAAAATATTATCATTATAATGAAACATAATTTGTTATACCATTTTATGGAATTATATTTTATTTCAAATCAATATATTTTTTATAAATTTTAAAATCAAAACATATATGTTTTACAAAAAAACATTTATATAATTATTTTTTAAATATTTATTTACATTTATCATGTTATAAAAATGCCATATTTTCATATTTATGACACAGAAAAATTATTTTCAAATAACATAGGTCATGATACTATTATAAAACTCAGGTTACTATTTATAATGGATTCGTTACTATTCCAAATATCAGGTTACTATTCCAATGATCAGATTTATAACAGTCATATGAGTTTTTTAGCTTCTATAAATACTTTATATTACATTAAATATTTAATCAACTATATTTTCTATCAATATCATGTATATTTTCATTTTCAAGAAAGTAGTATTTTATTATTAATATTCTGGTCATTTTCAATAATGTTTTTCATGAGTACGATAATCTTGGGGGATTTAAAAGATCCAAATTCGCATATTATAGGTATCTGATTTTATAATTTTTATCCTATTGTAATATTCTCAATCCATATGGAAATTTTGTTTATCTAAATAAAATTTACATGTCAATATAATAAAATATTTATAGTTTTCCTTATGTATTACTTGTGCTTTATATAATTATATATTACCAAATATGATACATTCAAATAATCATATGAGAACTTCAACTGATAAAAATTCTAGGTTGTTATATTCTTCACCAGACAAGAAATTTCATCCTCAAATTTTCATTTCACCCACTACAAAATGTGGAACCTTTTACTTTATTTCTCCCACTTTTTACCATGTTACCTTCTCATACTTACAGTTCCACCATAGTACATTTATTAGGAGAGTTTTCTTTATTGTGTAAAACTGTTTCTCTATGGTTAATGATTTTCACCAACTACACCTCATAAGAGGGATGATTTTTCAATTCCACCACATATGAATTTAGATCAAGTGATGGATCTAGTATGCACTTCCTTAAAAAGGATACATTGAACATTTCTTGTATTTGAGACAGAGTTAGAGGTAATGTCGGTCAATAGGCCAGTACTCTGATGTGACCAAGAATCTCAAATGGGATGATGTACCAAGGATATAAATTTCCCTTATTCCTAAATATCATGAATCTATTATATAAAAGGAACACTGTATATTTATCATTAAGCACCATTTCTCTTCAATATTAATCATCATCTATTTTTTTTGTACATTTAACTTCCCTAATATGTTGTTAAATTACATTGTCCTTTTTTACCATTTCTTCTATCATTTCATGTCCCAGAAACATTTTTTTCACAAACTCAATTCCAAAACACATAGGTTTTACATATATTCTCATAAATCAATTCATATTGATCCAATTTTATACTTGAGTGGTGAATAATCTTTGTGATGTTTTTCATTAACAATTTTTTTATCTCTTGACAACTATTCTTTTGTAAAATGATGTTTTTTGAAAAATAGGTGAAAGTTGCTAAGGGGAGTCATTATTGAATACCTCCAATAATAAAGGGAAATTACATCATAATTTAGTTAAATTAAACTAAATCTATGAAGGATAATTAGTTTGACTCTAAGAAATAAAATTGGACTAACTCTGAGAAGAAAAATCATATTGACTATAAGAAGGAAAATTAGAATGACTCCAAGAATGAAAATCAGATTGACTCTGAGAAAGAAAATCATAATAAATCTGAGAAAGAAAATCATACTAACTCTGAGAAGGGAAATTATAATTAAGTTGATCAATATAATCATACTGAAGTTGAGCATGATAATATGGTTGATCCAGAGAAAGATAATCATATTGAAACTATGAAAGATAATCATATTGAAGTTGAGTAAGATAATCATATTGAAGCTGAGAAAGATAATCATACTGAAGCCGAGAAAGATAATAATACTGATTATAATACATATATATATACTTAAGATAATAAAGAAAATAATTCTAATGATAATAATGATAACCATACTAAATATGAGTAAGATAATCAGAATAAAGTTGATCAAGATAATCAGAATAAAGATGAGTAAGTTTATCAGAATGAAGTTAAAAAAGATAATCAGTCTGAAGATAAGGATAATAATCAGCCTAAAATAGAGTTATTATATTTGAGAAGACTTATTTTAGAGAAATGATTATAAGGATTGAAGAATTAAAAGTTATGGTTTAAATACAAGTGATTTTCTGAGTTTTAAAATTTGAGTTACTGAAAATGCTTTTCAGTTTCCCCACTTTTTTTTGTTGTCGCCTAAAAATAGAGGCACAATTCATTCACCCATTTTATCATTTTCACGAGTGCAGAAAATGTGGAACATTGAGGAATTTTAAAAAGTAACCCATTTTGAAAGAGATCTAATTAGTAGATTGGAGAATTGTTGTTTTGTTATCCAGATTGAGAGACATCATATTGAGAAGATTGTATTTAGTTGATTAGAATGAAGAAGATCAGACATTATTTTTTCGAAAAGATTAATATGGGTATATTGAAAAATGGAATACCATATTTAGTCTATCTTACTGAGTCAATAAAACTAGGTTCATCGGACTTAAGTCCATCCAAATTAGGTTCATCAGACCTAGTAACTTTTTTAAAACATATTGGACAAAGTATTTACTCTTTTTTGGATCAATTTTTTTTAATAAAATTTGTAAACTGATGGGAGTTAGTAAATATATTCTATTGGGAGATAGAAGGTGTCTAACAGGAGTTGAAACAATTTTTATTCGGTTATTAATAATAGTGAATATATATACCCATGGGAGCGGCTATGGATCTGATGTAGGTTCTCACATTAAAAATAAACCTCATAAATCTTGTTTACTTTACTTTCTTTCATACTTTTCCATGCATGTTTATTTACTAAAATATGATAAATTGATTTATCTTAATAGGTTACATGTGTAATTTTTCTAAAATCTGTTAAACTCATAAAAAGTGAACAACAGATTCACCCCATGTTTGTTTATTCCTTTAGAACTTCATGTTGAAGTTGTTATTGTATTTGAAATTGAGTAGATGAAGATGTTTATTACATCCTTCTTTTATGTAGATTGTGTATTCTCTCAACATATCATAAAGTATCTATATTTTCATAATAAATTGGTCATCAGTTTTGGGTTGATAATCCATAATAAGTATTAGTTGGGGTTTTAGATCATGTTGAAGACTTTATTGAACATGAGGGTTAATATAAAATATCTTTTTGATATGATTGATATTTTTGTTCCATGTAGCCTAACCATTTCTATGATTTATATATATGGAAGATTATAAAGTGATAATTCCTCCTAAATAAAAATTAATACGGTAGTATTTGTAAGATAATCCACTGTAACCCCTGTAGCATTATTTCCTCTAGATATCTTTGAAATCCTAGTAGCAAAGACTATAGTAATGATTTCCCATTTCCATTTAGTTGTGGGTAATAAATACATCATCCCTTTGTAGTTTTTCTTCTATACCATCACATACTAACATACTAGGAACTATGATTTATTTTCTATGAGATCCTTCTTCATATTGTCCCAGAAATATTTATTTTCAATATCATGATTATCATCATGCTCCTTGGGGTGATATATTATTTAAAGATGTCTGAATCATTCAATGTAATATTCTTTATCTCATGACGTTAGAGTACACATATCCATATTCCAAATATTACAAAATTTTTCTTTATCATTTTTGAAATGTGAGGATTTCCCTATTCTTATAGCTTCCACCTTCTTCTACATATCAACATCCTCTCTCTGAACATCCTTCATAATCTTCACAAGGTATTGTAGAGAAATATTTAGAGAAAGGAAGTATGGTGTTCTATTCTTTATGACTTCTATGACCATCCATTTCATGAATATTAAGAATGAATCCTTATAAATTATATTCATGCATATGGTTGTAGGATTTTTTCTACTTAGTTATTCTTCCAATATATTGAAATTCCTTATATGGTAGGGTATTGGGTATTCATAATCCTTGATCATCTATAACCATCCTTTTTTCAATAAAATATATACTTTTATTCAAACAATATGTGTATAAGAAAAAATGATCACATATACCTAATGTGATGTAGGAATTTCACATTCTCAAAAACCATTATCTTAAATGTCTAAGGAAAATATCCAAAAGTGCTAAAAATGGAATTTAAGGAAGAAACATTTCCCAAGGAATCCCAAGAATCAACTACTTTGTTAGCTTCACATCTGGTGTTTTGAAGCATCACATTAAAGATAAGATAATATTTATTGTCTTTTCTTATATAATACACTAACCTGTGAGAAGGATATCCTCTTTACATGAAAATGATTATCAAATAATAAAAAACTTCTACCATTAGTAAATGGATAATCCAATTATTATAAATTTTCCACCCAAAAAAATATTTGGAATTAGAGATCAAAGTTGTAAATTCCCCTTGAAAAGAGATAAATTTAATGAATACTAATAAATGGTGATCACATATGATAAAAACTCCTTTAATTGTTCAATTTCTAAAAGTTCCATCCGTGTTTAATTTCAAACCTGAGGTGGATCCCATGAGATCCATTAAATAATGGAATTCATGGGGAAAGACTGACCACAACAAGAGCTAAAAAAATAGGTCCATATTTTAAATACCTTGATAGAAGATGGTATATCATATATAATTTAATGAGAATTATGTTTTGTTGATATGTGTTACATGTATTTATATTATAACTAAAATAATTCTAAGTAATCTATATAAATCTTATACTAGCCTCCAACACTACATTTCAACCCACGTAGAGGACACCATCAACCGAACTTTTGTCAAACCCCAAAAATATAAGTTTGTTTAATGACACTAGAAACTAGGGGATTCCTCTGTGAACCCTCTTGATAAATGAAAATAATTTATCCCCACCCACTAAAAAGAAAACATTTCTTTATAGACTCTAGATATATTCTTAATAAGTTATGTCACTTGGAGGCCAGAAGAATGCATTTGAGTCAGATGGTAGTATTTATTGGGGCTACAAGGTGGAACACATTCCAAATGAAAAAAAAGAAACTTGTCGAGGATCAATGATTCCCAACATCATTCCCCAAGGATCCACCCCTACTATATAATGAATAATCTAATAGATGCCCTTACATCCAGAGAGATGTATCAATAGTCATCATCCCTAATCAGGTAGATAATATCAAATAAATCGTTATTATTATTGGAGATGATGTAATAAGAGAGTCATGAGATAAAATTCACTAATCATAAATTGATGTTGGGTGTTGGGGAAAAGTGGAATGTAAAGGACTCCCAACCCAGTTATCTTTGGATAAATTAATCTCACCTCAACCAACAACCCATAATGAGTTCTCTATTAAAGTACGAAGTGAGCCTTGGATGTCTCAACATATTCCAAGGGGAAAGGAGGGGATGTTATGGGTTGAAATGGGCACAAAAACATACATCCTAGTCATGATGAAATACCATAGACAACCCCCATAACATTATAATCTATCTTTTCATTCATTCTTTTCATTGTCTCCCGAAATCATGGAATCATAATTCCTCCTTCCATGATAGGCTCATACAAGATACTGTGGATTACCAAATTGTATTTCCCTTCTTGATGAGATTCCAATTTTGGAGAGTTTATATAATTTTTAATGTGCTGAATAACTATTTTTTGTACTTCAATGACCAGGATAACATACGGGAGGTGGAGGAAAGAAAATATTAAATGAGAGTGATCCGTAAAAAGGGAGAATCCAATTTTTATAGTTTTAAATCCTTCTGTGTATTATTTTCACCAAAATATAAAAATGGGTATTATTTATCCACCCATAAGAAATAAGATATACAAGGTAATACATAGGGAAGGATACTTCATATATCATAATCCTTCCAGCAATTAAAATTGCATAGGAAGCTAAATTGGTGTTGGAAATGAACATGTAGTTCTTAGAAAATGTAAAATATTATATGTACCATTTTCATATATGACGATAAGGACCATGAAACCCCTGTGTGAGGTATGTATCCCAATCCATAAAAATATAATATCATTTTAAATTAAAAATCTGAGAAATAGTAATAGATTCATTAATTACCATTGAAAGGAAGAACATTACCTGAGATAGTATAATTATAAATGTTTCTACTAAAACTGTCTAGGGATGAAAAAAAATGTTGGGTAGAGAAAATTTTCCTATTGTAGGCCTCTCTTTGATTTGAAGAAACCCATAAATATTCCATATAGAGTTTTGGAAACCCATGGGTGGTTATAATTAAAAGAATAGGGTGTAGAAACATTCTAAGAAATATTTTCTCCCTGAAAGTTGGAGGATGAAATTCAACTATATTGTATGATATGATTTTTTTATATCCACCATGGACATAATATTAAATCCCCTAACATTCTTGTTGAAATCATGAATCATTTGCTACGGAAGTTCTATAGCACCTTGAATATTTAGTTTCCAACAAATTCATGATTTTATTTCAAAACATAATAGGCTATAAAGTTTACTAATCTATCATTCAAGATTTTATCTAGGAATTTATAAGAAATATTGTAGAGACTTGCCCTATAAAACTGATCGATCAAGGATGTATTTTTCAACATCATAATAAGGACTTGGGAAGTAGCATAGAAACCACTTGGTAGGTGGATTCTATAGAAAAAAATAAGGACTGTAACTAAGAAAGTCCTCTATTGTGACATCCCATACAAATATGTAAAAAAATACTGGAAACCATCAAGCCCAGGTGAACAATATGGGTTCAGTAATTTAATTTCATACCATATCCTGGAATATTCTGCAATACAATCCAGATGGGTATTCATCCCTTTAGATGTTAATGAAGGATGATTTTTTAAAAAATGATCATTATGTTCTTACCTCGAATATCCTCATCACCTAGGAGATCCCCCTTCAATAAGAAGATTTTGGAAATAATTAGGTGCCTTCAATTAAAATATTTTGATTTCACTAGTGTAGGACATATCAACTATTTTCATACTCTTATTACCTAGGATCATTTTCCCCTTGATGCATGAATGGAAATACCCTATGTTTCAAGATCCACTACACTTATGATAACTTTGGGGAATTTATTTTTGCTTATAGATGATTCTAAGAAAGGGTCCTATACTTATTGATTAGAGAAATTAAGACATCAAAACTCTAAAAGGGGTTTAATCATTCATATAATATTGTAAAACCATCTTACCCCTCCCTAATGCCTATAAAAGTATCCTCAAAACAAGAGTTGACATATTGAAGATAACTTTTCAATCATTTTAGTTTCTTTTCCAATGTATCCCAAGAATGTATATCATAAGGATCATCCCATTGAAACTAAAATAGATAAAGATATCCTTATTTATGAATATAGTAATTGGAGAAAACGGGTTTATGAACCTCTATCCAATCTCCTCCAAAAACAAGTATGAAATAGGGGTGGTTTGAATGAGATAGATCCTTACTGTTGAATATGGAATTGAGGATCAATGAAATATCTTGGATGTTGGATAGGAATTTATTGATATAGATCTAGTTCAAAATTGATCCTTTTTTATTATTTACCTACATGAATTTGTCTCTTTTGAAACACAATATCATACAATTACTTGAATCCAAAAAGGATTTGAGTCTAAATATTCTAATCATAGAGTGAAAACATCTACCATATTTTTTCAAATTATCAATGTTAAAGTTTATGTCACCTTATATAAACTAATTAAGATATACTTGATTAAAAGAGCATAACTTCTTCCATAACACCACATGATACATGGATTTTCACTTATTGTAAAAAATAGTGAAAATAGTTTATGGTAAGGTAAAAATAGTTTTACCATCAAAAAATACTATGAGGATTTTTATATCTTGATATTGATATCATCACACTAAAAATATACAAATATGATCTTTTGTGGTAGAACCATCCAGAAAATTTCTAACATTATCTATGAAGTAAAAGGATGAATCGGGTTGGTCTTTTTTTGGGTTCATGAATTGTTGAGACTATAATATTGAGATATGAAGTCTCTCTTGGAATGTACTCACATTTATTTGGAGAACCTATTCTAATTGAAATACAAATAATGAGGTAGTTCATTATTAAAGTAAATAGATATTATCGAGAACTTTGAAACCCATATTTTATGGAGGGGATATATTGCCTGAAGAAGTTTAGTTTTCCTAGATCCTTGCTATTAATCCATGATTTCGAGAAGAGGTTCCATAATATTTTTGGGTTCACATGAACCATGACATAACTATGTTATGTGGGACTTTGGCCAACCCATCTAGAGGGGTGAAATAATTGAAATCTGAAAGGGGGAGTAAGTATCCATCTATGGTGTAGGTGTTTATGAAGAACCAAGGGTTAATGTCTAAAGATGTTTTAAATATAGGGCTCGTTGGGTTGACTTGTACTAACATACTAAGGGAAGTTTCAGCAGGGCAATGATGAACAGAACCTCACTACCACATCCAAATAAGACCAACTACCATAGAAGAATAATGATCAAAGATATTATAAGGTAAATTTTAATCATCAAACATCATGAGTGGGAATAAATGAGAGGCCCTGGGGAATAAGAACCATAATAAGAGGGATATTGGGGATGTTGAGTCCTCCAAATAATTATTTCGACCACCATAGTCCTCTGAGAGACTAGTGTCCTCCAAAAACCCATCATGAACCATGAGAGGAAATTAAGGACCAACCGCCTCTGAAGGATCAACCTGTGGGGGAGCATAAGGCTAGAGAGAAACCTGGCAAGAGAAAGGTTCCAATTAAGGAGTGAACCTTGAGTTATTTTGAATAATATGTCTCCTACAACAATATAAGTAATTTCCTAATGGACCAAAACCTTGGATAAATATCACTATATAAATTGGGAAGATCTATTTCCAAAAAAACATCAAATACCTAGAGGAGGAGGCACTAAGGGGGGATTTTTAAAGTCCAACTTCAGATAGATCCTAGTTTCTGTAGTATTTCACATTCAATATGTAATATACTCTGAACAAAATAATGTATCAATGCCTTTTAAAACACCCTAAAGAGTCAAATGGTTGGGGAATATGAGAGGAATTCCGAGTTTAATAAGCCTAACTCTTCCAAAGTGGGAGTTGGAATCAACAAGAACATCTAAAGACCATTAAAAAAGAAGAAACTAATGGATGCGGCATGACCTGTACTCCTTGGACCATTCAAAGACTAGATCCTCCCATAAGAAAATATGAACAGAGAAACAAAATCAGTTGAGGGTCGACACATCCATTGGGGGAGGTAGGTTCCATGAGCTAGAAAATCTTGAAAACTCTAGGAGAGAGGGTGTCTAATGGTTAATAATAGAAACCATGGACCAATAATGGTACACCAACTCGCCCAAAAATTCTACATTAAAATGTAGAACATTGGGGAACCATACAATAATTTAATTTTCTTGGTCACCTGGGAAAATTATTGAATTAGTGGTACCAAGAAGGGAGGAGGATCATCCAATATTTGAGCACAATATATATTCTCCTTAGAAGAGATAGGCACTTTCAGAGTGGATAAATAATTTCTAAGAGGATGAAGCTAGGGATGAGTGATAGAGGGGTATATAAGAGGCAACACTAAGGAAGAGAAGGGTGGGTAGAATACATATCCCAAGAATTCATAGTAGATAGAGTGAAACACCACTTTTGGAAGGGAAAAAGTTTGACAAGGAGTGAAACAAATGTTAGAAAAGTTTAAAAAATGGGAGAGAGGTGGGAGGCATGTGCAACATTTTATTTAGGATGTCCATTTTCCAAATAATTTTAAATTTTAATATCTAACCATATCATATGATAATATTAATCTTTTTATGCATGAATGTATATTTTTGGCTCGTATGATCTATATATATATAGTACTTCTACCAAACATTAAATGTGATCATTATTGTAGTTAACTCCATATCAGGCGTTAGAAATTTCTCCTCATGAACATTTTTCTTCCTTGAGGTGTAAATTATTATTATAACAACCCAAAATTTTAGCAATGTTAATTCCCTTCATATAATTATTTCATATAGTATAAATTACATAATATCACTTAGAGAAAACAATACAAACATTATAAATGAATAATGAAAAGTATAAGAGTTATTTCTAGAAGTTAAGTTACTTATCCTGATGGAATAGTAAATTGACCTTTGAAATTGTATTATGACCCTTATGAATAGCAAACCATCCAATAAAATAGTAACATCACCCAAGAAATTATAAATAAAATTTAGGCATCTTATAAGTATTAATATGATAAATTATATAATAGTATATGTAAATACATATATTATAAACCTTTACTTATGTCTTGATATTTTTGTAAGTCATAAATATTTTATTACAATTTTATAATTAATATAAATATTTAAAAGAAAATTTAATTTGATAAAAAAAATTTATAAATTATTATTTTGTTTTATTAAGATTATAATATTATTTTGGGAGATATTAATTAAATTTTCAAAGTGTCAAAAATCAGTAATAATTTCAAAATCTATATTTTCCAAGTAAATGAATATTTTTAATGCAAATAATATTTCTCATACATAAAAAAATTATTTTAACATAATGTAGATCATTTTTTTAATTCTACATGTTGTAAAATGGTTAGGGAGATGTTTTGGAATTTTTCTGAAATTGTTGAATTTTTGTAAATAGTAAAATACGGTAATTTACAATATATATACATTTTAAGTTATATACACTATTCCTTAAGTCATCGCTGATGTATGAAACTTAATCTAAAACTTCCATTAATTTCTTTAAAACATTTATTGATAATTATAAATCTATTAATAGTCATCATCCAAAATAATAAATTAATGAATAAAATAATGAGAAAACACTCATCTCCTCCCCAACATGTACCACCCCTCGCCACTACTTCTCCTCACACATTCCATGATTTGAGTATTTCCAAAATTATATCAATTAAATTTTTAAAAACCCCCACCCCCATGTCCAAAATATCTTGGTCTTATCAAAATACAAAACTCATTTCCCTTAAGAGGTTCTCAAGGAGAAGGATTCAAGTGGTAAAATCATATTAGTTTTCTTTTAATTTTTTCCATGTTCCTTTGCTTTATTATTATATCCTCACCTCCCCTGATCCAAATAGAACGATAAATATAGTAATTAAATATTCTATAACTTTAATATTATAATGAAATAAATCATCATCAAACCCCTTCTACTATTTTATTTAATCCTAAAATTAAATCATCATCTGTGAGGTGTTGATTTATCACCTTCATGGATGACATGTTTTCATTTTCCTATAAAGCCTTTAAGGATGGTCATGAAAAAATATTAATGGTAAAAAAAATATTTTAAATAATATTTCATAACCCTTTTTATGTTATGTATATAACATACTTACATGATAATAAATGATAAAACAAAATGACATCGTTGTGATCAAAAAACAGTCATAATAATCTAAATGATTATCACTAATTTTTTATCTAATGATTCACCCTCATAAAATAAAACCAAATGATATATATAACAATTTAAACATATTTATGATCCTTAATAAACTATAATTTCAATTATGGATAATTATTCCATTTGTACATGAATTTCAAAACTTATATACAAGCGGACCAATCATGAAAACCAAGAAAACGAACACACTAGAACGATGAAATTGAAATCTAAAAATCATCAAAAAGACCATACATGAACATAATAACAAAATAATGAATGAATTTAAATAAAAAAAGATTATTTATTTTGAAATTAATTAACTTAATTTGATTATCCAGTATATTAACGCGGAAAAAGAATTTGGGCATTAGTTAAGGGGAATTCTCAAAACCAACTCACATTCTTTGGGTTTTACATATTTCAAGTCATTTTATTTTTAGGTGTTCATTTATTTTTATTTAAATATCATTTAGTTTTCTTTCACTGCACATTTTTGGTATATACATGTGTTCAATATAGTTTTATGAAATTTTTCCAAAAGAAATATTCCTTATAAAAAACACATCTTTTACTAATCTTGGAATTTTTCTTCTCCAATAAAGATTTATTACAAGAATATTATTCCTTTTTTATCTTGGGAACAATAAATTTTATGAATATATTATTTATGAAATGAAAACCATTACATTACATGGGTTAATTTCTGTCCAATGTTTTTTAAGCTCTATTTGGCATGCATGATAATGTAAATATTATGATGTGACGAGTCCGCCCAAAATAATAATGCACTTGAATGCATTGGAAAAGGTGATGTATCTCATGAGATAAAGAGAAATGTGAAAAAACATGATTCTATATTTTTTCAAAACTATGTGTGGTAGTTTTACTCTAATACATGATGTTTCATTTTTATGCATTGCCATATTCCATTCCTTTACCTAATGTTTCCTATCATGCTTATGATGATGATACCTTATAAATGATATGATATTCATTATTATGATCAGCCATGTTATATTGATTCATGTTATTTTTTATCCCATTACTAGGATTTTATCCCACCACTTATTTTTAGGTAAATCCTCAGGTGAACAATTGAACTAAGGAAAAATGAGGTCCAATAAAAAGTTATAGAAGAAGGAATTAATAAAATGTTTACATTTTATTATATAAATGTTATGTCTGGTCCAAATATTTCAAAGACACTAAACCTTTGTATCCTATATTTGTAACACTATTATGTTGTTTACCTTTAATGTTATGAAATAGAAATTTAAGAAAATGTGGGGTCACTACAAGATGTATTTGAAAATGGTTTAGTTAATTTGGGAATTAGGATTAGATAACGTTAGTGAAAACCCTCAGTATGAGACTAAGTTTAAGTAATCACCCATGAATATTTGTTTTAGAAAAATTCTAAACATATGGATCCCACAAGATATTCCATTATACAAGATTTTACAACAGAATAAATTATTTATTCATGACTTGTTGTCTTATGTTTTTTTCTAACATTTTATATTTTAGAAAATAGTGGGAATGAGAAGAAACTAGGAAAAAACCCCATGAGAGGGACAACACAATGATTTCTTAAATGACTTCCCCAATGCCTTGCGAGGTGTGTTTTAAAATATCATTGTGATACTTACATGGATATATTAGTCTATCTACTATAACCTGAATATTGTGGAACATACTACTTCACAAAAGTGGGAGAAACTGGATATTGATTCTTTTATATAGAAAATACCACCGACATTTAGTGGGTCTTCTGATCCCCTAGTCATGGAATAGTGGGTCAACTCAATGGAGAATATACTTTCTGTACTTTATTTTTTTGAGGTGGAGAAGGTGACTCTGGTCATTTATTGTTTAGATGTATAGGTATATCAATGGTGGGAATTGATGACTCATATTCTAAATAAAATCATCAAATTAGAATTGGACATGTTTTGGATAATATTTTAATCATTATAATCTTATTTATTTAATTCATTTATTAATGAGGTAAATGCTGAATCATTATTGTGTCATAAATAATTTAATTTATTTGATGTCTAAAACTTATAAAAAAATACCATGATGTATGAAATATTGTTATCTTTCTAATGAATATTTATAGTCTAAAGGATAATTTATATAACCCCTTCTATAAATTAAATTACTAAACGATATCTTCTTTTGTCATTTTGCCTTTACTTTAAGTTAATTGATCTAAATTGTCATTATCACTCCCTAGAGGATCAATGGGGTCCCCAAATCGACCCAAATATGCCCATGGTCGTAAATTAATCAACCAATATATTTTTGACAACTGTTAAGGTAATTATTAATTATTATAATATTCTTTTAACCTTGAATTACCCTATTTGCCTTTAACCGCGGTAAATAAAATTCAAAAGTTACTATTCACCAAATTATTTTAATCTTATTGAACCACATTTTACTTCATGATAATTACCATGTATTTCATATTTTTGAAATTCAATTCCTAGAAGTGATAAAATTTCATTTAAATAATAATGTAAGTTTTTTTAACTACTACTAAGTGGTTTCAATATTCATAAAAAATTGATGTTTTTTAGAAAAATACCAATAATTAATACTAATATATATTTGATATTCCTAATAAAAAATGATATTTATGTTTCCAAATTCAAAACATAGAAATGGAATTAATTAATTTTAAAATTAATTCCCGTTATCAAAACAAATAGCATTTTTTTAAGAAACAATAACTATTAAAAGATTGATACTTGTTTATGTCCAATTTGAAAGTGAAATTAATTCCAATAACCAATATTGGATTAAGTGCTAAAAATAAATTTTAATTTCACTTTATAGTCTATTAAATAGATAATATAACCATATAAATAAATTAGATTAAAAGGCACTTTTGAATTAAAATACAATATTTTTCACTATTCATTAAAAAATGAACATCATCAGAAAAATACCAAAAAATTAGCCAAAGTACAATTTGATGTGTCTATTCTAAAGAAGGATTTTATTTGGTCAATTAGAATTTATTAAAGTGACCAAAACAATATTTAATTAGGGTTCTCCATTAAAAGGCGGTAAATCGGCCTTTTAATGTAAATTATGCTTAAAATTAGATTCATTCATATTTTAAGCCTATACATTTTATTGGATAAATGTAAGTACATTAAAAAAAATATAATCATATTTTAGTTAGTTTTGTTCATTCCCACCAATACAATGGTTAGGAGTTGACTTCCATTTAAAAAAATAATATTATATTATTAGTATGCAACATAAGATTCCAAAGAAACATGTTGTTGTGTATCGGGTACGCTATCGGACATAAAAACCCCTTTAATGTAAAATTATTATTTAATTCAAAATATTAATAAATATTAATTATTTCTTATTCATTATTTACCTGAGATGTTACTTCCTTCCCCCTTTTGGGAATTGCATCCTCACAATTTTTATTCACTTATCAAAATATGTGGGGGTATTTATCTCTCATATCATTTTCAGATTCCCATGTTGCCTCTTCAACCATATGGTTCTTCCTCAGAACCTTTACCAGGTGAATCACATTATTCCGCAACACTTGGTCTCTAAGGTCAAGAATCTGGATTTTTTGTTCTTCATAAGAGAGATTCTCTTCTAACTGAACTACCTCTTGGCTCAAAACATGAGATGGATCTGGCATATACTTTCTCAACATCACAACTTGAAAAACATTGTGTGCCTTCGATAAACTTGGAGATAAAGCCACTATTTACGCAACTGATCCAACTTTTTCCTAAATTTCCTAAGGTCCAATTATCCTTGGACTCAACTTTCCATTATTACCAAAACGAATCACACTTTTCCATGGAGAAGATTTGAAAAAGACATGATCACCTACCACAAAAGAAAGATCATTCCTCCGGTTATCGGCATAACATTTATGTCTGATCTTAGCTATTCTCATGTGCTTCTGAATCAACTGAACTTTCTATGCCATATGTTCTACCAATTTTGGTCCCATCAGCTTCCTTTCACCTACTTCATCCCAAAAATCTAGAGTTCGACAATGATTTCCATATAATTCCACAAATGGAGCCATCTGTATACTGAAATTAAATATGTTATTATAAGAAAATTCAACCAAAGAAAGATGTTGGTCCCAACTTTCCGGTAATCCATCGAGTAAGCACATATCATATCCTCCAAGGCCTAAATTTTCCGTTCTAAATTCCCATCTAATTGAGGATGAAAAGTTGTACTAGATTTTAATTCAGTACCCAATGACTTCTAAAGGCCTTTCCAAAAGATAGAAGTGATCCTGGGATCACGATCAGATACAATGGAGAGGGGAACTCCATGAAACCTGGCTATCTCTTTGACATACAACTGAGCAAGTTGATCTAGAGACAAAGTATCTCAGATAGGAAGGAAATGAGAAGATTTAGTTAATCGATCACAATAACCCCGATTGCATTATTACCTCGAGATGTCTTCGGTGATCCCACAACATAACATTGATATATTTTCCCATTTCCACTCTGGCATCGGTAGAGGCTGAAGAATCCCTTTCGGAAACTGCCCCTCTACTTTAACCTACTGACAAGGAAAAAACTTCACAGTAAAATCAAAAATATCTTTTTTCATTCCATCCCACCAGTAATAATCTCGAAGATCTCTATACATATTAGTACTACCAGGATAAATTGAAAACAGGGAACTATGAGCTACACATAACAACTCATTATTCAACTATGAATCACAAGGCACACATAATCTATTTCAAAATTTCAAAACACAGTCATTATCAATGTTAAAATCAAGAAACCTACTCTTCTGAACCATCACTACCTTTTTCTACAACTCACTATCTTCTTTCTACACTTGCTTTATTCTGTCCAATAGTGATGATTTAACTGACACCTGAAACAAAACAGAATAATTTCATGCACCAAAAACTTATATGCCAAAGTTCATCAAATCAAAAATTAAAAGATCTCGTTCTAAAAGTAACATGGTTAATTATGTATTACTTTTTTGACTCAAAACACCAGCCAATTTATTTGCTTTTCCCATATGGTAATGAATTGTACAATCATAATACTTGATTAGTTCCAGTAATATCCTCTATCTCATGTTCAATTAATTCTGAGTGAATATATACTTTAAAATTTTTTGATCAGTATATATTTCACACTTTACATCATACAAATGATGCCTCTAGATTTTTAAAGTGAAAACAACAGCAGGCAATTCCAAATCATGTGAAGGGTAATTTACCTCATGAGTTTTCAACTGACGTGAAGAATAAGCAATTACCTGATCATTCTGCATTAGAATGCAACCAAGTCCTTTCAATTAAGCATCACTGTAGATAACAAACTCACCATTCCTAGAAGGTAGTTCCATAACTGGTTCATTCACCAATCTTATTTTCAACTCCTGAAAACAATCATCACATTCTTTTTCCCAAATAAACTTAACACCCATCCGAGTTAGCTTAGTCATAGGACTAGATAACCAGGAAAAATTTCTAACAATCCTTTAGTAATAGCCTTCCAAACAAAGAAAACTATGAATCTAAGTTACATTTGTAGGACTTTTCCATTCTTTAACAACATTTGTTTTTGTATGATCAACAGTTATTCCATCTTTATAAACAATATAACCAAGGAAAGAAATTTTTTGCAACCAAAACTCACACTTTCTGAATTTCCCATACAATTTCTTTTCTTTTAAGTTTTGAAAAGTAACCCTTAAATGACTTTTATGCTCCTCTTTACTTTTAGAAAACACCAAAATATCATCAATGAAAACAACCACAAACTTATCCAAGAACTAATGGAAAATTCTATTCATAAGGTCTATGAATAAAGAAGGTGCATTGGTTAGCCCAAAAGGCATTACTAAAAATTCATAATGGTCATATCTTGTATGAAACGTGGTCTTCAGAACATATTTTTCCTTTAACATCATCTAATGGTACCCCGATCTCAGGTAAATCTTTGAAAAATACTGAGCTCTGTGGAGCTTATCAAACAAATCATCGATATGAGGAAAAGGATATTTGTTCTTAACAGTGATGTTATTCAAGGCTCTATAATCAATGAAAAATCTCATAGCACCATCTTTCTTTTTAACAAATAAGACAGAAGAACCCCATGGTGATGTGATAGGTTGAATGAAACCTTTCTATAATAAACTTGGAAATTGGTCCTTCAAATCTAAAAGTTAAATTCAAGCCACATGATAAGGGGTTTTTGAAATTGGCTTAGCATCAGGAACTAAGTCATTAATAAATTCAACTTCTCGATCTGTTATTATTCCAGGCAACTCATCAGGAAAAACATCTGGATACTCATTTACAACTGGCACATCATTAATCTGAACGGTTCCTTTGTTTTCAACAACATGTGCAAGGTAACATTTATTTCCATCTTTTAAAAGTTTCTCATCCTCTTGATATGTTCTCAACAGTAAGGGTTCATTCTTGTACACAAAATGAAAGTATTTCTGAAAAGAAACTTCTTTAGCTCTACAATAAATCTTAGCATGGTAAACAGAGAGCCAATACATACATAGGATAACATCAAACAATACTATAGTTAAAACAATAAGGTTTGAAAGTAGGTTCATTCCACGGATAAGGATAAGAAGACTCTTATAAATTCTTTTTACAACAACATTTCCCCTAGGTGTTTTTACCACAAGTTCAAGAGTCATTTTTTGAGATGGAATTCCCAATTTACTAGAAATGTTTTTAGAGATGAATGATTGTGTATACTAGGAATCAAACAACACATTAGCATAATCTGAGAAAACAAACAAAGTACCTGATACCACTTCATTTGCTGGACCAACATTTTCTGAATTAGTAGTAAAGTATTTCACCACACATTTTTGCTTGAAGTCTGACTACTTTCCATCATTTGAGCTGTTTGTCGAACACTCGTTTACATAATGACCCATCTCATTGCACTTGAAACATTTCACTAACTATAAATCAAATTTGGTCTTACCATAGCCCTGATCTTTTAAAGTGCAATCATGGGACTTATGTCCCATCTTACCACATCAGTAGCACTTTCCAGAATTTAGAAGACATTCCCCCGTATGATTTTTACCACATTTATCACAAACTGGAAACTTAGTTTTCTTACCATCAGACCCTTTTGAAGAATTATTCCCTTTCTCTTACCACCTCATCCTCTTCTTCTATTGGTTTTTATAGAACACTTGATCATCGGAAAACTCCATTTACACCTTTTCAAGACATCGAACATGCTTTTCATAACTCTTGAAATCACTAGATGCTAAAGCCCTTCGATATTTTGGATTTAATCCTGAGTAAAAACGATTGATTTTACTATCAAGGTCTTGGATAAAATTTGGATCATACCTTGCCAATCGAGTGAACCTTTCTTCATAAGCATCTACTGAGTCGTCCTCTAGCCTCAATTACAAGAATTGTTTTTCCATCCTAAGTCCACATCCCTGGGAAAATACTTCTCAAGAAACATAACTTTTAATTATTTCCAGTCAAGAGCATTAATCACATCAGCGTCCCTGATATTTTTAACCATCGACCACCACTGATCTGCTTCACCCTCCAAATGGTAAATTGCAAGATTAACGTTTTGATTTGCTGAACACCCCATGAAATCGAAAATCATCTCCATTGGATTAATCCACCCTTCAGCTAGCACAGGGTCAAATGACCCTTGGAATGATGGTGGATGTTGACTCATGAAATGTTCCACCACTGACATGTTTCTCTGCAGTTGGTCTGGCTGATCTCATGCATTGATACCACCACCATTTATCGCTTAATTCAATTGCGCCATTACTGCAACAAACTATCCAGTTCCTATTCTGACCATCTCAAGATGCTGATTCGGAAGGTCATTTTCCTCTATATTCCTTCCTAGCACTGCTTCCAAGTTTCCTCTGCGGAAAACCATTCATAAAAAACATGTCTTAGATGAAGCAACATGGTAATCTTCAAATTCTATATCATTTCAATTTGACCATAAAAAATATTTTTGAATAATATTTTATTATAATTCTAACTCCTAAACATATCTAAATAGACCATTGATACCAACTATAAGGCCCCATCCTTAAACATTACTTAATATTGAGTTATTACAAGATTACACATTGAGGATCATTTCAGGTTTAGAGTTTTAGAGAATTAGATCATAAATCATGTATTACATTCCACAGTTAAACAAGGTGGTTACATTAAAGACAATATTCACTTTTCCCATCAACGGAAACATATTTATAAAAAAACATGGATTCTTTCATGACACCTCCTTGACACTATCATCACATCATGTACCTTTCCCTTGATGTGTGAAAAACATTTCAAAAACGTGGGATGAGCATAAAAATCTTAGTAAGGGATATAAAAGTACGAAATGAAAACATTAGTCCATGTATACATAAGAATTAATGAAATCATACTTTACTCATAAAACATAAGAAATTTAACATACCTCATAAAATCATGAATAAATCATAGAAATCATAAGACATAAAGGTAACTTGAGGCATTCATTACGTTCTTACGTAGGGAGTAACCCTCATGGTTGCGTTTGGAATACCCATCACAGTATATCTCCTAAATCTCTTTGGAGAAACCTTAGCATTTAACCCCTTCACATTACCCAATGCAGTGGAGAGCTATCACAGGCTCGTCTGCCCTAAGTTTATCACCAAACCACCCGTATTCATATGCAATTCCCAAGAACCATAACATAATCATATCACATAAAACATGCATAAAGGAAACATAACATTTCCACATTTGAATCACAAGATATCAAAAACACATTTATATAATAAAAACATTATCAAAACCACTTTCAATACTAAAATAAAATAAGAGTAAAACATGGTATTTATTTTTCATTAAAAAAAGTTATGTCTTGTAGAGAAAGTTCAAACTCAAATAATGGTCATGGCGGCAGAGAAGTCGTTGTCACCACATATGTATGACAAAAACATTACATTTTTCATTTAGTAAAATGCTTCATATAGAAAATATTCCTTTTGAATAAACGTAAAAGTCGAAGGGGTTTATACATCGTACAAAATAAAGTTGTGTATAATACAAAATATGCCTCAATGAAAGGAGATTGAGACGAAGACCCATACCACGTGTCCGGCTTGACTCGATCGTTCTTTAATCTCCTGAATAATAAACATGAGTTAGTTTCTACTTGGTTAAGAACCTTTTTCAATTTCATTATTCCTTTTATATCACTTATTACCATGTTATGAACACTATGTAATTATTTAAGTTAATAATAGTCATTTTGTCGATCATTGGTACATGAGTCAAAAATAAACTCCTTATAAATACAAGTTGTTCATGTGGTAAAATATCCATTATATCCAAAATTATTTTCATGATGTAGATATAATATTTATCATATATATCCATTATATACATGAATATATAATATTATATAGCATTTAGTGGTAAGAAATGAAATTCATCGTTCATTGAGACGCTATGTCGTACGTACGCATGAACGCTAATTTCATTTCTATTTCGTATTTAATGGAATGAATTCATAATGATATAAAGGTATATTATAATTCTAGTATAATATCATATATAATATCATTAATTCTTTCTTTATATGTCCCACATATGTAATTAATGAATCAAATCACATTGAGGGGGCGGTGGTCCACACTTCCTAAAATGAAGATATCGCGTTTAACCATAATGGAAACCATAAAGGTATGACATAAAAGAAAGATACGGAATCATAAGGAAAAAAACATAATATATTTCATATATAAATAGAGTGACATCTTAATGGACACCATGAAAGGTGTTAAAATAAGATTGAACAATCCTCATTTCATGAGGCATAAATTCGTCATCCACAGAAACGATATGTTATTTAACCATTAGAAGGAGGTGTGTGTAAGTTTAGATTGAATCCTTCTCAAGACAACATCCTAGTATATTTGAAATACTGGTGTTGTTACAAAATAAAGGAATAAAAAGATTTTAGGGGGTTGGAGAAGCAAAATAGTACAAAATAACACAAGTGAAGACATTACCTTTAAATCAAGTAACTCCACTTGGTTTGAACCAAAAGGGTTTATTGAAGGGATTTCTATGACAACCTTGATTCTTATTACAACTTAAACATGATTTATTACATAAAACCTAACTTGATACAACAAAGAAGATCGAGAGGTTTAGTGTCTTTGGGGATTAGGATCATTACATAAAAAATTAAAACATGAAATACAACATCTTTATTGAAAACATCCTTTTCATGACCACTACATTTCTTCTTACTTAGCATTTCATGGGATAACCTGAGGACATGCATAAGAAAAGGGTGAGCTATAAATCCCAGTAATGGAGTACACATGGAATAACATGTGGAGTACAATACATGTTAGAAAATAGGCCTAATCAATAGAGCATAAAAATAACATTAACATTAAGGCATGATAAAGCATGATAATCATAACATGGAGATGTGGAAACAACACTTATCATGGAATTAGCATGATCCAAGCCTCATTGCACATGGGGCATGAGTAAACACTCATTGCACATAAATCACAATTAAACCCTTATTTCACTTGAATTATCATGAGTTAACACTCATTGATCATGATGTATCATGATACTATACTTTACCCAATGCATTGGACTGCTATAAGGGCACACCCTTCTTAAACATTTCATTTCATGCATAAATGTGCTACATAGATCATAAAACATGGATTCATAAAACATAATCACTTATTCAAAGATAAAGGAATGTGGAATTCATACATGAAACCTTATAATCAATATGTAAATGTGCATAAATATGAATACCCTTGATGGATAAATGGGCATGGTATTCAATACACAATGACATTGGCCTAGAAAATCGGTGTGATTTCGTCAGCATAACGGCGTGACAGAAGAATTCATAAAAAATGGATGATGAGAGAGAAATGGGTTCCTCATCATATTTACATGTAGTGGACAGTAAGGAGGCCATAAAGATACATGTCCCAACAATTGTAATGTAATTTAGATTCATGATACAAAAGTATTTCTTGAATGTAAAAGAGGAGAGAGAAGTTCTTTTCAGAATTTCAGCATAGTAACGGGTGTACATGGGAGGCATTTAATGACAGAGAAAGGGGGATCCCATCATTATAACAATAATAGGGAAGTATGGGGGGTGATAAAACATACCCCAACATTCATAATTCAAATTAAAAGGGAAATACAAATTAAAGAAAACTGACAAAAATGAGAATTGAAGAAAAAACCCTTACTTGGAAGTGTGCTTCCAAAGGCTAGAGATAGGCTTGTGAGAGGATTCTTGGGAGCTTGGGGCACCTTGGGAGGATTCTACAGATTTTAAGGCAGAGGTTGGACGAATTCCAAAGGCTTTGAGTGAGGAGGAAGTGGGAGCTTGGTTGGGTTTATATAGGAACGGTGAGGGAATTCATTATTATTTAGGTTTTGGACCCCTTATATTATATTAATCCAAACCACAAACCATCCCATGGTTTTTGCCAATGGTTTTTGGAAAAGGGAAGAGGAAAACAATATTTTATAAGGCCAAAGTCCGAACTTCTTAAAATATTAGGGTTTCTTATGTGGAGGTGAGTCACACTCCCCTTGAAATTAGTTAAAAAAGGCAAGGTGTTGAATAAGTCTTGAGGGGTCCATTAATGCTTTGAAAAGTAAGTTAAACAAACCCAAAATCACATTATTTTAATTTTAAAACATATATTGGCCGAACATAAAAATTATAGTAATTTATTACATCACTATTGGGTCATTATGATGTCATAAAACACATTATATATTTAAACGGTATTTAATATTTACTCAAAAATTTGACTGTCTCAGAAAATTATGAAAAATTCACCGTTGGATAATTTCGACGTCCTGATTCCAAAAAT
The DNA here is from genome assembly GCA_963277665.1 of Viscum album. Taxonomy (NCBI): domain Eukaryota; kingdom Viridiplantae; phylum Streptophyta; class Magnoliopsida; order Santalales; family Viscaceae; genus Viscum; species Viscum album. The sequence continues at coordinate 993,102,357 of OY728125.1, forward strand.
AACATTTATTTTATCTAAATGGTTTTATAAATATGTTAATTTTCACTTTTAAAATAAAAACATACATTTATTGAAAATTCACAGGTTTGGATAGATATGGCTTTCAAACCTTAATAAAAATTATAATTGCATTCATAAATTATAAGATCATTTATATTTAATAAAAATTAATTTAATAATAATAATATTATTTTATTATAATTTTATTTAATTAAAAAATACCTTAATTTAATAAAATAGAATTCTTAGTTAAATAATAACTAAAAACACTATTTGTACTTTAAAAACTATTTACAATGTATAAAAAATGAATAGAAATTATATTCATTATTATATACAAAAAAATAATGTACATGGAAATAGTACTACTTATTTGTTACATAACCCATTAAAACAGCCACATAAGACCTAAGGGTAAGGTGTGCGATGGTGAAAGAATCTTGGGGTGGCTCAGATAACATCGCTCGAGTGGTAATCTCTATCAACTTTCACTTTTCCCGTAGATGGTCCTGTTCGAGCTTGACATGGTGAAGCTCATCTTGGGCTTGGTCAAGGGCGAAGCCCAAGGATGCCGCCTATTTTCCGAGCTCTGACAAATGGGATTCTTATGGGGAAATTCTACTGGATGAGGTCATCGCTTCTTTTGTCTGAGTAAATTGGATTTGTTAAGGTCCTATATTTATACAAATCATGTGATCACTGTTCAACAGCTATATTAACAACGGTCCCAATTCTTAACATAAAACCAAAGAAGTTGACATCTTATAAAAACTTTTTTCATAAAGTGACTTTTAACTGGATCTAGAGAGATTTTCCATTAATGAAACTTTGGGTCGTTACAATATTCCCCCCTTAAGAAATTCCGTCCTTGAAATTTTTCCTTTTCCAACACTAAAACAGATGTGGGTAGCTCAGCTTCATGTTTTCCTCCGATTCCCAAGTCGCTTCTTCAAACTTGTGGTTTCTCTACAACACCTTGACGAGGGGCATTGTCTTGTTTCTTAGAACTTTTTCTCTATGATCTAATATCTTCACTGGTTGCTCCTCATAAGAAAGATCATATTCCAATTGTACCACCTCAGAAGACAGTACATGTGAAGGGTCTGGTATGTACTTCCTTAAGAGGGATACATGAAATACATCATGTACTTTGGCCATAGTAGGTGGAAGTTCTAGTCGATAGGACACAGCCCCAAGACGATCAAGAATCTCGAAGGGGCCGATGTACCTTGGACTTAAATTCCCTTTCTTTCCAAACCTCATGACGTTATTCCATTGAGATATGCATAGAAAAAAAAGGTCTCCTACTTTAAACTCATGGTCTCGTCGATGATTATCTGTATAACTCTTCTTTCGACTCTGGGCTTCCTTGATATAATGCTGAATGGTTTTAACCTTCTCCACCATTTCTTCAACCATTTCTAGTCCAAGTAGTTAAGGTTCATCGACCTCATCCCAACATGCCAGTGTTCGTCACCTTTTCCCATATAGGGTTTCATATGGTGCCATTTGGATGCTCGAGTGGACACTATTATTATAAGAGAACTCAACTAGAGGAAGATGTTGATCTCATGCTCTTTTAAAGTCCATTGAGAACGCTCTCAACATATACTCAAGTGTTTTGATAGTCCGCTCAGATTGGGCATCAGTTTGAGGATGATAGGCCGTACTGAAGTTCAGTTCAGTATTAAGAGCATGTTGAAGATTGTTCCAAAACATATAGGTGAATCTTGGATCTCGGTCAGACACAATAGATAGTGGTACTCCATGCAACCTTTCCACTTCCCTAATATATATCCGCGCTAGTTGATCCACTGAAAAATCCTCCTGAATATCAATGAAGTGTGCAATCATTGTTAGACGATCCACAACAACCCAGATTGCATTGTTGCCTTTAGATGTCCTTGGATGTCCTGTGACAAAGTCCATGGTGATGTTCTCCCATTTACATTCTGGTATGGGCAATGGTTTCATCATCCCCGTAGACTTATGCCTCTCTGCCTTCACTTTCTAACACACCAGGAACTTTGATGTATATTCAGCGATCTCCTTCTTCATATTATCCCACCAAAAGTTTTCTCGGAGATCTCGATACATCTTTGTGCTCCCTGGGTGAATAGAGAAATTTGAACTATGTGCATCATCTAAAAGTTCCTTCTTCAGCTCCGGACTTGATGGAACACATAGTCTTTTCCTAAACCTCACAATTCCTTCTTCATTAACATTAAACTCAGAGGATTTCCCCTTTTTGATAGCTTCCACTTTTTCTTGAATTCTCACATCATCCTTTTGATCATCCTTTAACCTTTCTAAAATAGATGGTTGAACAATAATTTGTGAAAGGATTGATGATGTTCCCTTCTTTATGATTCACACGTCCATCTTCATCAAGTCTAAGAATATTGGATCCTTCTCAATTTTCATCATTAATAGATTCGCTGGATCCTTTCTACTTTGGGCATCTCCCACCTTGTTCACTTTCCCAGGGTGGTAATGTATTGAACAGTCATAATCCTTGATGATATCTATCCATCATCTCTGGTGCATTTTATGCTCTTTCTGCGTGAATATATATTTATGACTCTTGTGGTCAGTATATATCTCACATTTCTCTCCATAGAGATAATGCCTCCAGATTTTCAAGGCAAAGATCACAGCCACCAACTCCAGATCATGTTTTGGATAGTTTCGCTCATGGATTTTCAACTTCCTTAAGGCCTAAGATATCACTTTATCATTCTGCATTAGTACTCACCCTAATCCCTTCATCGAAGCATCACTGAATACCACAAAAAGCTCCCCACTTGTGGGTAAAGTGAGCACGGGTGCAGTGATAAGCCTCCTTTTCAACTCCTTGAAGCTTTCTTCGCATTCATCACTCCAAGAAAACTTTACTCCCTTTCGAGTTATCTTGGTAAGAGGGTTGGACAATCGTGAGAAATTTCTCACAAATCGTCGATAAAATCCATCTAACCCCAAGAAGCTACGGATATCTGTTACGGATGTTGGCCTCAGCCATCCCTCAATTGCATCTATTTTGGAGGGGTCCACAGATATCCCATTGCATGTGAAGATATGGCCCAAGAATGAGACCTCCTTCAACCATAACTCACACTTGCTGTACTTTTCATAGATATTCTCCTTGCGCAAAGTCTCTAGTACAGTTTTTAAATACTCCTCATGATCCTCCTTGGTTTTGGAGAATATTAGAATGTCATATATAAATACTACCACAAATTTGTCAAGTTAATCTCTAAAGACTCTATTCATCAAGTCCATTAATATTTTTGGTGCATTGGTGAGTTCGAAAGGAATTACAATGAATTCATAGTGCCCGTATCTTGTACAAAAAGCAGTCTTGGGGACATCTTCCGTCTTCACCCTTACTTGATAATATCCCGACCGCAAATCCACCTTGGATAATTATTGTGCTCCACGCATATGATAAAACAAGTCATCGATTCTTGGAAGAGTATACTTGTTATTTATTGTTATTTTGTTAAGTTCACGATAATCGATGCAGAGCCGCATTGACCCATCCTTCTTCTTGATGAAGAGGACTTGTGCACCCCATGGTGAAGCAATTGGGCGTATAAACCCTTTATCCGGATTCTACTGGAGTTGTTTCTTTATCTCTTCAAGCTCAACAATAACCATTCTATATGGAGTCTTGGATATTGGTAGTGCCCCAGGTATAAGTTCAATTGAGAACTCAACATCTCTTCTAGGAGGAAGACCAGTCAGTTCCTCGGGAAACACTTTAGCGAATTCCCTCACAATAGGCATTTCTTCAAGGATTGTTTCTTCCTTGGATTGAATCATCTGATCCAGATATGTGTGCTCATAGGTTAGTAATATCCATACATGAGATGATATATCTAAAGGAGATTCATCTTCCTCCTGACACTTGTAAAGAATCGGGGGTCAAATTCTCCATATGGAGTGTGATTTCCCTCTCCCAACAATTTATGTTGGCTCTATATAAGGAAATCCAATCCTTGCCACGAATTGCATGAAATTCCACCAGAGGGAGTATGACGAGGTTCACTGGGAAATTCAATCCACGGATTATAATAGGGGAGGACATATACTCATGGGATGCAATGATTTCCCCATTTTTCATACTCACTGACATCTTTACTTCCAAGATTTGTGGTGGTGCTGGGATTGTTCTACTAAACATTCGAGATATAAAAGAATACCTAGAACCTGGATCAAAAAGTATGTTCGCTATTCTTGAATGAATAACTAGCGTACCTGTCACCACTTCATTTTCGGGGTTCACTTCAGCGGAAGTGATCGAAGAAGATCTTCCTTACTGCCTTGGAGGTTGTTGGTCGCCGCTGAAAACCCTTGGATTAGGGCACTTATTTTCAAAATGACCCGGTTCTTTGCATTTGTATCATTGAACAATGTGTTGAGGTTCGAACGAAGAGTTCCTCTCCTCTATCGCAACTGTGGGTCTTTCTTTCCAATAGGTAATAGCTAGGTGCCCTTCCCTTCCACACTTGAAGCATTTTCTCGTCCCCTTTTGGAAATTTCTAGGGTGCTTCTTTCCGCACTTTTGGCAAGTGGGGTGCTTAATCTTCATAGAACCGTTGTATTTATCCATCGGACCACCAGCACTGAAGTCCACCTTACTCTTCTTGTCCCCATGATACCCTTGTGATTCCCCGATCTCCATTTCGACCTGGAGGGAACATCAGACAATTTCCTCATAGCTGTCGAAGTCACAGATCGCTAATGCTTTCTGCAAGCTTGGATTTTTCCCACCAAAGAAGCTGTCAACCTTGAATTCGGGGCTAACGACAAAGCCGGAAGCATATCATGCAAGACTTGTGAAGTTTTCCTCATACGCTCCAACCGATTCTTCATCTTTTTTCTTGAGGGAAAGGAAGTCACATTCCTTCTTAAGCTGAAGGGTGTGTGGAAAATATTTATCGAAAAACAACTTCCATAAATCCTTCCATTCCAATGCCTCGTTCTCCTCCTCAGGCTTCGTATTTTTGATCAACGTCCACCATTGATCATCTTAACCCTCCATATGATAGGCATCCAGGAGAACCTTCTCTTTTTTATAACATTTAAGGATGGATAAGATCTTTTCAATGGAGTTGATCCATTGTTCAGTGATCGTGGGATCAGATGATCCACTAAAAGTAGGAGGCCTTTGTCTCATGATGCTCTCGATAGTGACTTATTATTTCTTGGGGGGTAGGGGTTGAACATTCCCCTTGACCCATGTTTCTATTCAAAACATTAGTTAGTCGAGAGTGAAGCATGAAAAAGTTTGCGATTCCCGCTCCCATTGGATTGGGAATCTCATTACTACAGTCATCACACTGATCTTCACAACGGTTGTTAGCCCGAGTCCTCCTATTACCGGCCATTGGATGGAATAAAAGGAAAGTTAGGGGTAACACGTAAAGGGTAAACCAAAGACAAATGTTGATTACTTATAAATAAACCTTCATTCCTTAACTCATGATTCTATAGCCTTTAATCTAGGCTTTTCATGATCTACTTTCTAACATATATTCTTAGGGGAATTTTTTTTAATTCCCTTAATAAGGGTTCATACTAAGATTGTGAATTTATCAAAACATATCCCCCGGGAGTGTCGTAACCAAGAGTGTAGAAAATCCTGTTGTCGTGCACCTGTTCCCGTTCGAGTCTAGCTCAAAGCGGTGTTTTCGGGTTTTACCCCTAGGATACATATGTGCCAGAGCCGCCTCTACCTGCTCGTATCCAGACATGGATGTATTTTTTTGATAAACCACTTACTCAGAACTTACCATAACATAGGGATGTTTTTATTATATGTAGTCTTGTCTCTAAATCTTTACAAGGGTTTCCTAATACCAAAAATAACTAAACCTATCCTCTGATACCAACTAAGACAACCCTCATTTTTTTACAACTTAAACATGATTTATTACATAAAACATCACTTGATACAACAAAGAAGATCGAGAGGTTTAGTGTCTTTGGGGAATATGATCATTACATAAAAACTTAAAACATGGAATACAACATCTTTATTGAAAACATCCTTTTCATGACCACTACATTCCTTCGTACATAGCATTGCATGGGATAACCTAAGGACATGCATAATAAAAGGGTGAGCTATAAAGACCAGTAAGGGAGTACACATGGAATTACATGAAGAGTACAATACATGTTATATAATAGTCATAATCAATAGATCATAAAAGAAACATGAACATTAGGGCATGATAAAGCATGATAATCATAACATGGAGATGTGGCAACAACACTTATCATGGAATTAGCATGAGCCAAGGCTCATTGCACATGGAGCATGAGTAAACCCAGATTGTACATAAAGCACGAGTAAACCCTCGTTGCACTTGAATTAGCATGATTCAACACTCATTGCACATGACGTATCATTATACTATACTTTACCCAATGCATTAGAGCGCTATAAGGGCGCACCTTTCTTAAACCATTCATTTCATGCATAACTGTGCCACATGGAACATAAAACATGGATTCATAAAATGTATTCATTTATTCCACGATAAAGGAATGTGGATTTCATACATGAAACTTTATAATAAATAAGTAAATTTTCATAAAGGTGAATACCCTTGATGGATAAATGGTCATGGTATTCACTACACAATGACAGTGGCTTAGAAAATCGGTGTGATTTCGGCAGCATAACGACGTGACATAAGAATTCATAAAAAATGGTTGCTGAGAGAGAAAGGGGTTCCTCATCATATTTACATGTAATGGACAGTAAGGAGGTCATAAGGAAACATTTCCCAACAATTGTAATGTAATTTAGATTCATGATACAAAAGTATTGCTTGAATGTAAAAGAGGAGAGAGAAGTTCCTTGCGGAATTTCGGCATAATAAGGGGTGTACATGGGAGGCATTTAATGAGAGAGAAAGGGGTCTCACATCATTAAAAAAATAAGAGGGCATAATGGTGGAGGTGAGAAACCATACCCCAACATTCATAATTTAAATGAAAATCTAAATACAATTTAAAGAAAATTGACAAAAATGAGAAAGGAAGAAAAAACCCTTACATGGAAGTGTGCTTCCAAAGGCTACAGAGAGGCTTCTGAGAGGCTTCATGGGATCTTGGGGAACCTTGGGAGGATTCTAGAGAGAGTAGGGCAGAGGTTGGATGAAATCCAAAGCCTTTGAGTGAGGAGGAAGTGGGAGCTTGGGTGGGTTTATATAGGAAAGGTGAGGGAATTCGTTATTATTTAGGTTTGGGACCCCTTATATTAAATTAATCCAAACCACAAACCATCTCATGGTTTTTGCCCATGGTTTTTGGAAAAGGGAAGAGGAAAAAAATATTTTATAAGCCCAAAGTCCGAAATTCTTAAAATATTAGGGTTGCTTATGTGGAGGTGAGTCAGACTCCCATGGAAATTAATTTAAAAAGGCAAGGTGTTGAATAAGTCTTGAGGGGTCCATTAATGCTTTGAAAAGTAAGTTAAACAAACCCAAAATCACATTATTTTAATTTTAAAACATATATTGGCCGAACATATAGATTATAGTATTTTATTACATCACTATTGGGTCATTATGATGTCATAAAACACATTATATATTTAAACGGTATTTAAGTTTTACTCAAAAATTAGAATGTCTCAGAAAATTATGAAAAATTCACCGTTGGATATTTTCGACGTCCTGATTCCAAAAATAACATTTATTTTATCTAAATAATTTTCTAAATATTCTAATTTTCACTTTTAAAAAAAAACTGACATTTATCGATAATTCACAGGTTTGGACAGAAATGGATTTCAAACCATAATAAAAATTATAATTGCATTCATAAAATTATAAGATAATTTATATTTAATAAAAATTAATTTAATAATAATAACAATATTTTATTAAAGTATTATTTAATTAAAAAATCCATTAATTTAATAAAATAAAATTCTTAGATAAATAATAACTAAAAACACTATTTTTACTTTAAAAACTATTTACAATGTATCAAAAATGACTAGAAATTATATTCATTATTATATACAAAAAAATAATGAACATGAACATAGTACTACTTATTTGTTAAATAACCCCTTAAAACATAAGCATAAGACCTAAGTGTAAGGTGTGCGATGGTGACCGACTCTTGGGGTGGCTCGGATAACATCGCTCTAGTGGTAATCTTTATCAACTTCCACTTTTCCCATAGACGGTCCTGTTCGAGCTTGACATGGTGAAGCTCAGCATGGGCTTGGTCAAGGGCGAAGCCAAAGGATGTCACCTCTTTTCCGAGCTCCACCAAATGGGCTTGGTATGGGGCAATTCTACTGGATGAGGCCATCGCTTCTTTTGTCTGAGTAAATTGGATTTGTTAAGGTCCTATATTTATACTAATCATGTGATCACTATTCAATATATATATTAACAACGGTCACAATTCTTAACATAAAACCAAAGAATTTTACATCTTATAAAAACATTTTTTATAAAGAGACATTTAACTGGATCAAGAGGGGTTTTCCATTAATGAAACTTTGGGTCGTTACACTTTCTGCCTAAGGTAAGACATCAAGGATTAAGAGAGGGATGTGTAGATATTAAATGAGCAGATATTGGCCGAGTAAATGGATTGAGAGGTGTGGGTAAGGAGGTAGTGTTTGGGGCCTTTTATAAGGGGGAGGAGGGGCAATCTTGGAAAGTCAATAAATGTTACTTCATATTAAAATGAGTTTCGGTTTTTAAAGGACCCACATTGATATATTTCTAGGATAAGGTGATAAGGGTTCGAAATATACTCATCCAATATGTTTTTGACATGTTTAAGTATTATATTTTTAATTATCTTTTCATTTTATTTAAATCGTTCATTAACGAGGTAATCGCTGCATCATCAGGGTGTCATAAAAACATTAATTTATTTAATGTCTAAAAATTATAAAATAAGTCCTATGATGTAGTAAATATTTTTAGATTTACAATTACTATTTATAGCTCAAGATATCATTTTTGTAGAAAAAAACTAAGATTGTTTTACTTCTGTGTTACATACATTTGTGATATTCTCCTTTATTTAAAAATAAAATCATAAAGTGTCACTATCACCCAAAAGTGATTCTATGGGATCCCTAAGTTTGGAACAAGGCATCCCATGGTCTTCCATGACACAAACAGTATCATTAGGACACATTTTGGTGTCATTTGTTATTATTATGATATTATTTTATTATCCTTAACTACCCGATTACTAATTAATCACGACAAATAAAGATCATTACTGTTGTTACTATTCATAATGTCCAAAAACAAAAGAGTCTTAATTACAGAATTTGGACCTTCTAATTCCAAATATGGAATCCATTTTACAAAATTACAAACATATTAATTTAAATAATTAATTTAAAAATAATTCTCGTTGTCAAAACAAATAGAGGGTTTTTTTAAAAAAATATATATGAAACGTTTGGCACTTGTTTATGCCCAAATCCAAAGTGAAATCAATTCTAATAACCATAATGGGCCAGCTATCTATGGCTTCTTATGGGTAGCTGGGGCTGTCAAAATTCTGCTTTCTCTTCTATGCAGGACTTCTTTGCCCGTTGGTTTATGGGTGCAGGGAATCAAGACATGGAATTCAAGAGTCGCGGCATTATTGTTCTCGCCATCTTCTGGACGTTGTGGGAGGCTCGAAATAAGGCGAGAAATGATCTGCGGCCTTCGAATTCTTTCCTGAATGTTAGATTAAAAGGGATGATTCATGAGTTGGCTGCTATGGTTAAAGGCGGACAGCAATCGTCTGTGATTTGCAGGTTGCTGAACCGAGTTCCGGTCCCGGATATTCAGGGCAACTGGATCAGATGGCAGCCACCGAGGATCGGACACAAACTTAATGTGGATGGATCATGCCTCAATGGCCAAATGCATGGGGGCGGCCTGCTGAGGGATGAACACGGTTTTGTGCTGTTCGCCTTCAGCAGCTTCTTTGGCCCAGGGAATTCGCTCGGTGCGGAATTCAAGGCCATTCAAAAAGGTATCAAGCTCTGCAAAGACATGAACTTGAGGTGTTCTGAAGTGGAGTCAGACTCTGAAATTGCGGTACACGCTATTAACGGACAGGTGGACCCCCCTTGGCAGCTAATTTACGTAGTCCGCAGTTGCATTTTGGAACTTGGACAGGTTTGCTCGGTGCATCATGTGAAAAGGGAGGCTAACTTCGCGGCGGACGCACTTTCTCGGGGAGGCAGTCCGGAGGTACCGTTAATTGTGTTTTCTAGTTTGGGATCTTTGCCCCGGGAGTGTAATAATATTGTGTGGGGGGATGCACTCGGGCTGCATCACTTTAGACCCCCGTAACAATCTCTTTTTGGGCAGTTTATCTACTTCCAAAATAATAATAAAAAAGCCAATTATCGATCGGTAGTATTTTTCACTATTCATTAAAAAATGAACATTGTTAGAAAAATACCAAAAATTTATCCAAATTAAGTTTCAATGTCCCAAATATAATGAATAAGTTTATTTTCACAAATAGATATTATAAAATTGTCAAAAGATAGATTTAAAAATGGATCACCATCAAAAGTCTGTAAAATAAACTTTAAAAAAAGTATTAGAGAATGTTATGCTTAAGATTGTATTTATTCTCATTTTAATCCTCTTAAAACACTATCTAATTCATAAATATAAATTGATATAAAAATCCATAATTGTTTAATTACTTGGGATGTTACACGTAAATTTTTTCTTTTCCGAAATTATATAAAAAAATCAATGCCTCTCAAAAAATTATTAATATTTTTTGCTTTTTTAAGGGATATAACTCACTAAAAAATAATGTAAATGAAAAAATGTGAGTAAAAGATCATAGAATCAATGAAATAAATGATGAAAAAGATCCCAAATAAAGGTAAACAAGTCATAATCGTGCAATATAATCTTAGTGAAAGTAGTTCTTATATAAAATTCCTTATCTTCTAGAGTAATGGATCATCAGTTTTATAAGTGTCCCCAAAAGTGAGGGTTACAGCGTAATGACCACAAATGTAATCACCGTTTTAACCAAAAAAAATCTATATTCCTATTTCAAAACCCATGTAATGAATTTAACTATGTGAAATATAACACATATAATCATGATAGGGTAATGTTGTTCCTTGGGCATGAAATGTCACACTTCTCATCAAGTATCCAACTCCATGAATATATCTATCCCCCACACATGGATTTAAAATTATAATGAAAATAGTCAATAAATGCGTATATAAGGGTATCAAATGTGTGTTCATTCTGAAAATGATTTTTCATGGCCTATAATGGCCAAACAGTAGAGAAAATTCATGTTTGGATTAATGGGACAAAGGGGATAAATAATGATAAATATGCCTCTACCATTTTAGTGAAACTCTCAAAATTCATATCGCTTTAATGGGGAAACATGGCAAGTTATAGAAGACAAAACATGGTTTAGAGTCCCTCAAGAAAAATAGAAATGCTGGATAATGTAAAAAAAGGGTCATAATTCTCATGATTATGGAATTATATTATTGGGAAATACATATGAGCATGATTGAAGATAGGTGTATCTACAATATACAAGTTTCCAAAAAATTAAAAATGTGAACTAACATCAGCAATCATATATGTAAGGATATCAACGATTAGAGCATTCTTAATATGAATCATGTGCTCAGACTACCCAAGGATAAAATTGGTATTCTCCCAAATATGTGATGAAAAAAATATAATAGATTTCATGGGGGTCTAATAAATTATAGAAATGGGATTTTTTTCATTTTTTTTATTTTATACATGTTATTTTTGGAAGCATAAGAAATAATAGAAAATAAATATTTACATGAGTAAGTTCATATAGATGTGTGAAGGCTTCCTGTATGTGATTAAGCTCTAGAAATGTTGTACATGTAAAATATACACATGAACAACACATAAATGACCCATATAATAAAGGTAAAACCAAATATCAAGATCATGTAGATGATAAAAATATATAAGATGATGTCAGATCCACTAAAATGACCCAAGAAGAACATATTGTTTTAAATTTATGTCATTTTATTAATTAAAAAACCAAATGAAATGAAACTAAATGATGTGAATGAAAATTAAATTAATGATGTGTTTCCTTCCATTGAACATTATTAGTACTTCATCTTTAGTTAGAATTTGATGAAACTATCTCAGGATTAAACATAAATGTATATCATGTATCTTCATCAATATTAGTGGCAGTACTGAATCAATTCATTCAAAAAATAAAATTTTATTGAAAGCTAAAAACATCTAAAAAAACTTATCATAAAAATGGATGGGTAGAATAAAAAGAAAAATTATCAGATCATAATGTAATGTATATATCTTATCTAAATAAAGACACACCAAATAATTGAATTTTGTGCAAATGAAATCAACATGAAGATCACTAAAATTTAATTTTTTTAATTTGAAATATAGAAGAAATTTCTTTACCATACTATTTTAGTGGTCTACTAATATCCATTGAATCCTTCAATATAGTATCTGGGATGATAATGTATCCCAATGTCTTTCACCACCAACCACTATCACCGGGAAATTCACTGGTTACAACTCAATTCATGCTCTATAATTACATTTATTATATAAAGGTCAATAGTATTTCTTGAATATACGGGGTTTTCAAGTGAAGTGTTTTTAACCTTGATGCATAAAGATGGTGTAGTGGGATAAATTGGAGCATATGGATCCATTTTGTTGACAATGATATCTTTTTAAAAACATTCTTCTATATTTCTCCCAAAATATCCCTCAATCGATACATGTGGCCACTTAAATAGGTGATTCTCTAGAAAATCACATTCCTCCTTTATTTCTAGAAAATTATTAGTGTTATCTACAATAATCGATGACTGATTACCAGAATCCATAAATGTTTCATATGTATCCATTTTAGATAAATTTTTACACTCCCAAGGATTTTCAGAAAGAGGATATTCGATTACATGGGAAGTAAAATTCTTATGTATGTGATAATTCATGTTTTCATGGATCAATTATGACTCTACATTGTTAAATAATGGTGATAGATCAATTTCCTATACATACATAAAGGGTTTCATTTGATAGAAATTGAATGAATCCATTTTCACATTGGGAGGTACGGGTTGTGAACTCACAAAATGAGAATATAGAATTTAATTTTTTGAGATACCTTTATATTCAATAGATTCGAAGACTAAACACTCATATTCTAGATATGTAACTATATCAGAAGAATCAAATTGCAATAGGGAGGATGCATCAATGGCCTGATACGAAAAAGGATCAATCAAAGTAGTATCATCCACATAATCATACATTGAATTCTTTTCAAATGGACCCTCTTCTTAAAGAATCCTTAAACAAACATCTAAATTGGATCATCTAGTGCTGGTGAGGTGTCTAGTTCGGCATGCCCGTTCATTTGATTTCAAGAATTGTTAAATTGATTTTATCGATATTTTTTATTAATGAATCATCTCATCACATTCATCATGAAGTTCAAAACATATATTTATCTTAGTGATAAAAGAAATAAATATTTCCTCAATTATTAAATCATTTATTGAGAAATAATTATCAAGTTATAAATTTTCAAGAATGATTTGACATTGAAAATGATTAATAGATGTATAAGGACTTGTATCATAACATGTTGAAGCATTCTCATATGGATCATAACATGGACATGAACAATAACAATTAAAATAAAAAAGGATTCCCTGGAGAGATCATGTATTGTGTAAGTTTTTCTTCTATTATATGAAATATTGTTGGATAGAGTGGGTATATATTGTAACTACCTGGCATGGCCCATGCCATTAATAATTAGTTTTCTTGAAATTACCTGTAATAAGAATTTCCCAGAGTAGTAATTAATATATATTTTTTGTCTCTTTGTTTTTTTATTACTCTCCTTTATTTTGGACTTAGTCGCCCTTTTTAAAAAAACCTCATAATGATAATATTATCCATAAAAATGGTGCCATAATTCTTTCACACACGTCGTAAAACTTGAAAATTAGAGAATTTAGTAACTTACTAACTACTGTAGAAGCACTGAGAAGGGTGGAACCACAGTGGGAATGTGTGTAGTTTCAAGGAATTTACTTTTAGAAAAATATTTTGGAAGATAACTTCAAAATCTGATTAACAAATAAAACATATAAAAGCAAATAAATATTTAAAAATGATTATTTCAATTAAATAAAATATGATATGTAATCTAAATTAATCAGTTGATGAAATAGGAAGAGATGAATGTATCAGAGTGGTGACGTCCAATTAATTGCATGCAATGCCCATTATTTAATCCTCACATCTGAATATTTATTTATTCAATTATTTATGATCCCAGATTCAATCAAAGTACTTTCAGGCCATGTTCTCTGATGTTAGACAGTATTCTCATTTTTATATAAATCATCTATCATTCCATTCTCTGACCTGATAAATAATTTTTGCATCATTATAACTTTGAATTACTTTGTGAAATGCAACAAGCTGTTTCTCCCAAATTCAATGTATCTATTTGTGTCATGTTTTCTCTCATGAGATCACTGATTAAGTATCACTCATCATGTTTTAAGGAGAACATACACAAAATATTTATTTTTCAATTAATATATCTTTTTTTGAATTCCATCATCTATGACTTACAATTTTCTAATGTGTGTACAAAATCCTAAACAAATAAATTATCCAATGATCGCCCATAAATGATCACTTATTAGGAATAATAAGGAATATCTCCAAAGAATGTGTGTATACTCCATATGCATGGAGAACCTTTTTCATGTGGGTGTCATCATGCTCCATCCATCGAGTGACTCATTGCAACCCATTTGTGTGATGGTGGAGTAGCGACAGACGAGGCCGCACTAGCCCGTTTACTATAAAATGATGAGAGCAGCAGCGAGGAGGAGGGAAATCCTTCTGTTGCGTGAAAATATGTCAGTGCACATGTAGGGTTTCTACAGTGGTGGGGACTTGGCCTAGCTGGTGTTAGGGTCGGGGGAGGAAAGCATTGTAGTGGTAGTTACAGTGGAGAGAATGTGTTGTCTGCTAGATGAGGAGAGGTGTGCTCTGGAGGGATGAGGGGCTAGAGATATCAGCCGCTTTCTAGGGTTCCCTTGATTCTCCTTGTAAAATATGATCAATCAATATATAGGAAATGAATATATGAAGGAGAATGAAAGCAGTCGGTCCTACGAACATGTTTGAAAATTTAAACATAATAAATTATCCATTAAAAATTAATAACAATACAAAATAATAAAATTAATAATTTTAATAGTTAAAAAATAATAACAATTATAGTATAAAATATTAATAAATTTGTACCTATTACTAGATAATATGAATGATATGTAAACTAATAATAATAACATAAAATAATAGACTGTATACATAATGACAATACTACTTTTATTTACTAATATTTATAAATACTAATACATATTATAAAACATGTTAATAGGAATAATAAAATACTAAATACTAGATATAATTATAAAATTTATATTTAAATAATTTCTAAAATATAATATATAGTTAGAAAAACTAAGATTGGAAGTAAATTACATTTAATTTAAAAATATAATTATACATAATAAAAATAGTACCAATAATAATTATAATATAATTAGAATTTAAAAAATAAATATTAAACTAATTAAATGTAAAAATAATAATTAAGAAAATGTTATATAATTGAAAATATATAAGTACTTATGATTGTTTAATTGAAAAAGAATGATACTAAGATCACTACAATTAAATATTAATTTCATAAAAATAATAATGATACTATAATAATACTGCAAATATATTAAAGAATAAAATATAATATGAAATAGAAAATTAATATATTTACTAATAAATATTAATAAACTAATAATAAAAAAATAAAAAATAAAAGTCAATAATAATAATATAGTGTTAAAAATAATATATAAAAATAATATAATCTAATAAATATACTAAATTAATAATATTAGAATATAATTAACTAGAAGTTATCATGAAAATATAAAGTACTACAAAAATATGGAAAGAATCTGAAAACTCAAAATGAAATTAGAAAATAAATAAAAACAAATTAGAAAATTAATAAAAAAATGTATCCAAAATCCATGTGCATTAGTAACACTAATTCTAGGAGTAATCACTCTGTGATCCATTCATTAATTGATGGAACTCGTCTGAGGGGTTATACTCATTGTGGCTCACCAAATAAGTAATCATTGGATCTCCTAGAAGTCAATGAACATGATGGGGAGCACACCAAGAACTACTAGGGGATGCTTCAAACCCAATATAGAATTAAATACTATGCAGAAGATCAAACAACCATGTATGTTGGTCATAATGATTCCTCAAACCACATATAGGAATGATGATATGATATAGGATCCCACCACATGCATTATGGAAGAATTATATAATGTTATATTTGTTACCATCCAATAGGCATGATCCAAATCTTGTGTTCAAGATATAATTCCACACCATAACCTTGTAGGGGTGTACCAAGGGAACACACCCAACTGATACTGGTCAAAATAGAAGAGACAAAGGGCCTCAACATTCCCTAGAAAAAGTAAAAGATATGTATTAGGGCATACATGATATGTCTATCCAACTCAAAGTCTGTTCGTGCCTCACCGTCTCTAATGGAATATAACTCGCCACATACAAAGAATTTATTATCTAGGTATAGGGAATATAGAGGTTGGACAAATCCTTTCTCATGCCATAATCACATTCCCATCTACACCTACTGATGTCCATGTATTTTGGTCATTCCTGTGCACTTTTACTTTTCTAAGTATCACATTTTGACCGAACACACTACAAGTGCTTGTGTTTCTGAACATTTCTATGCCCATGTACCCTCTAGTATACATGCTAATCCTCTATAACCGGTTCCCATGGAATAAGATACATGTCACATAGTCTGTGATATTTTTATTTTCCTGAAAACCTAGTCACTTCTAAAAGGATACTAAAAGCCATGTGTTCTTTGGACTATACATGGTTTTGTTGGGAATTATTCAAAAATTCATAAACACTTCACGTGTTTTCCTGCACCACCATAACCTATGCATCCATCACTAATCTTGGCTAAGGATTGTCTATGTTGGTTGGATTATAGTTTTTTGTCACCATTGATGGATTATATCACTCAAACCTATGATAAAACCACCACTATTGCCTCATTCCATCACTACAAGACCAAACGCAAACCGGAAAACTCCACTCTTATATCAATCCTCCACTAATCAACCACTTCCACCATCACAACCTAGAATCACTCTTTATTGTTAACCTCAACCAATTCTATTAATCCATTTCACATAATAATGGTTTCACAATGATCAATATTTGGTTATTGGTCGAACCACCGACTATGGAAATATTGGTGATGAAGTGTGAAAATAATAGGGAAGAAACTCATAACAAAAAAAGAGGAATGGAGCTCAAATATTTTTTAGGTTGAACATGATTAGTTGTCATTATAATGAAGAATGAATAGAAATGTATAAAAAGGCCTGAAAATTACCTGGACCCCAGGTGAATAAACCTACCCTCACAACAGCATGATCGTCTCAAGATTCAAATAGTTAAAATAATTGATTTTCATTAATCATGGGAGAAATAACTAGAAAATATACAATTAAAACAAAAGAACCCACCTTAGGTTTCGATCTATCATTGTAAAATAATGATCTCATGTCATCATTGTTGGAGAGATCCACAAAATACATTAGAGAAAACAATCATCGATCCATTATTGATTGCTAATATCTCCACCGGGGCATCCTCCTCTCAATACCATTGTTATGAATCTAACACTAGGGACTAGTGCAACCGTATATTTATATAATGATAATTTGGTTAAAATTTTAATTAAATAATTAAAAAATATTTCATTTATTATATTATTTCCGTCACAGTGGCACTGAAGACAAAAACATGATCCTAACAATGATTATGTAATGCCTCAGGTAAGGCAGATATTTCCGATACAATGACGGTATCAAATTTTGGATCTTTGGTTATATTAAAGAGTTATTATATTATTTTAATGAAACTTTTCATGTGTGATATTAATATATTAATATTTATATAATTTAAACATTGAGACTCTCTGGGTCTTAGAATCTCATGTAGTCTTCGTTCATTACTCTGAAAATATTCCATAACATATTTAAAATTCTTACATGATAAAAATGGGGAATTTATATTCTCCTCGCATTAGGATATATCCTACAAAAAAGAAAAAATAATACTAAAAAGAGAGGGTATTGGTATTGCATATGAGACTCCCACTCCAATGAGGTCTCCTGGAGATTCTCTTGTTTCTACTAGATATAAACCAAGGGAATATCTCACCCATGAATTATATTAATTTATAGATCCTCAATCTACAATAGGTTATCTTGAAAGGTAGGTTAATCCTCAATGTTCAGCTCACCCAAGTTGATAATATGTGACGGGACATGCACATACATCCTCTACTATGAAACATGAAATATGTCATTTACCCAATCTAACTACGGTAGTAGGGCCTAGTGGTACACTATCCCACTAAACCTACAAAGTATTTTTAAAGGGTTAATTAACCTCAAAGATAAGTGAGACTATTGTGAACACATGGTCTCACAAATACAACTCCAAAGGCATATATAATCAGTCCAAGTAAGAATTATGATGGATTTAGGAAATCTGCATCCTCTTCTGGATGATATGAAACTTCTCTGTCATCATTTGTACCCACTCAGGGCCAATGGGTGTTGACTCACATAGATCGGTCCAAAATAGTGATGACTAGAAGGTTCTCTTGTAAAAGTCCTCAAATGGTGTCATACCTTTAGTGGAATGGAATATGTTGTTATATGAAAACTCCACCAAGGATATGTGATCCTCCAAAATAAGGAAAAGATACAACATGAAATCATAACCCATGTCATATATAACATGAATGGTCTAGTCGGATTGGAAATTAATCTATTGGATAAACGTTGTGATAAAACACAACTAACTCCCAACCAAATACTTCTACACTATATACAATTGTGACATAAATAGAGTATAAATATACAAAATTATCATTGAGGAAACTCCATGAATTCAAAATATTATACATATAAATTCTTTCAAATACCTCCACAAATCCTTCACTTACTAACAAGTAAGGAATTAAGAGACTTACTTTTCTACATTCTTCTTCATCTGTTCCCATCAAAAATGATGTCGAAGGTACTAGTACATGTTTTATAAAAATTTATATAACACAAAGGAGATGTATACAAATATTATATAACCACAAGACACGACATCACTGGTATTATTGTCATTCATCTGAAAATGATAATATACTCCCCATATTCATAAGATACATCCGGATCACATCCATCAGATATCTGAGAATGTAAAGTCTAAAAATTGGGTTCTCTATGATGTGAGCCCCTAAAATTTGTTGATGTAGTTGGGTAACAACCATCAACCATTGATAAGTTTCACAATCCTCGTCTATTAAGGACAACTATAATGAGGCTAACTGCTCTGGAACATTTCTTAGAAAATGAAAATAATTTTTTTTTGGGAGCGTGTACTACCACATTCATGTTCCCAAGGGTATAAATTATCTCAAAGTCATAGTTCAAGATGAAATCTATCCATAAACTTTTTTCAAGTTATGGTCCTTCTATGATAATATATAATTGAGACTCTTGTGGTCATAATAGGTGTTAAATTTTCACTCATATATTAGTTTTTCCAAATCTTCAGCATGAAGACTACCACTACCAGCTCAATATATAGGGTCTCTTATTTCTGATAATGTGGAATAAACTACTAATAACCATGGTAAATCACTTTTTTCTTTTTAATTAGAACACATCCAAGTCAGGGCCCTGAGGCATTCCAGAATACTACAAAATTGACTCAACCTTTGTAAATATCAAGATAGGATCACATGTCAACATGTACTACAACTACTGAAAGGCATAATGAAACCATTTTATCCACATGAAACAATATCCCTTCCAGATCAAAATATTCAATGGTTCAGGTATCTTATAGAAATTAGGAAAAAAATGTCATATTGTAGAGAGCCTACCCAATGATGTTCTATACCTCAATCACACTCTTCGGTGGATCTCATTCCAACACTATCTCAACCTTCACCATGTCTACTAATACTCCAGATGTCAAGATGACATGTCCTAAAAAGTGGACATATCAAATATTGATCTTACACATCGAGAGCTTCCTATAAATCTACTGATCATATAGTTAATCCAAAACCATCCTTAAGTTTCTCACATGGTCCTCCTCAAATATCAATTATACTAGAATATCATCAACGAAGACCAAGAAAAAACTATCTGAATAAATGGTGAAATACATAATTCATAATTCCCATGAACAATGATGAAGAATTCATCTTGATTAGTGGAACCATCAGGTACAAATAATTTTCATAAAGAAATCTAAATTTCATTTTTGGTATATATAAGTTTTTTACTCGGAGATGGTGATAACATGATATGCAATCTATCTTCGAGAACCATCTCTCCCCTATCAGTTTAATGGATTTATATTCCATCATAGGTATTGGATAGTTATTATTTATGGTCACCTAGTTTAGGTGATGGTAATCCACAGACAACCTAAATCTCTCATCTAAATTCTTAGAGAACAACATCGGGGCTACCAAAGGTGACACATTGAGTATGACAAATAACATCCTCTATAAGTCCTCTAACTGCACCTTTATCTCATGAAGATATATGGGAGAAATTTGATATGTTTTCATTGATATTGGGGAATTTCCTATGAGAATTTAAAAATAATAATTATATCTATTTGTTGAGAGGTAAGCCTAAAATATCCTCAGGAAAGATGTGACGATATTCTGCCCCCACAATAGGAAGCTGAAATCCCATACCATCTACTACTATAGGGGTAATACTATCAAAATTTTGAGTAATTGGATGTATTTTTATGTGTATGACTACATCAAGATATTCTTGGGATTCCATCTAACCCATGAAGGAAAACCATATTTTATCACTATGTATACACCGTATCCTCCACCTAAAATAATCAATCTGGGCATGAACTATGGATAGTAATCCTATACTAAAGATTAAATTATATAGACAAATAGATACTATAAAGATATTCCATAATAATATCTCTCCCTTTAAAGATAGGTCCCAATTTCATCAATATTGGGTAATTACTAAATCCCCTCTAGTCAAAGGATCTAAAAAAGATTTGATCCAAGGGATTTTCCTAAATCTCTAAGTCTTAAACAATAGTAGAGCTAAGAAAAGAGTGTCTCACACACATGTCTATCAGTACTGAGTCTAAAGTAGGAAAAAACTGATCATAACTATAATAATCCCTGAGCCTCAGGCTCATAGGCCTCGATGGAGAACAACTGTCTCATCCCTAACCACTATCTCCCCAATCCATTCTTGGATTACATGGATATAGCGGCGATAATAAGTCAAAACTTCTTCCACCTCCAACTACTCTCCAATATCATATGGAATATCTTCTATCCTACTAACCTCCCTGATTCTAAATTTCTCTCTTCCTGGGTGGTCCATTCATTATATCTGTACCTGCAGTATGATTCCTCAAACAATACTGAGTGATATATCCCTGAATATCACAAGAAAAACACCACATCTCTCTAGACTGAATAAAACCATCATGAGAGTCCTGTGTTGTAGAACCTCTAGCCTCAGATCATCTGTTAAAAAATATTCACAACAAAATCATGTCATCTACTAACAAATACCAGCTACAAATGTCTCATCCCCTATACCACCTCTACCTTGAGTAGCTATCAATGTCTACTTTTCCAAAAATATCTCCAACGCTGCGGATTACCGGAGTACTCTAGCATAGGTGAGAATGAAAGTATATATCATTAATGCACTAATATCTCAGAAAAGGCCTAGTTTAAAGGTCTTTTATAGGAAACCACGTTCTCAAACATTACTTAGAGAGAATCTCATTAGGTTGGTGACCCTTTAAGAAACCTCTTCCATGGTTATACTACCCTGGTGAAATTGTATAAGTTCATATATGTGCACCACTCACAACATGTATATAAATAACTCTTCCCTGATGATTCACTTGAACTATAACTTAGAGTTAGTTGTATCATTATTCATTTGAGTACCCAAAATCCACTATCACCTAGTAGACCCCTAGAGAACACTCACAGCTTGGAAGACCATATGATCTGTAATTATCTTCACATGGTGGAAAACATGGGTAACTACCTCTATCCAGACCTCTACTACCATGGGGTCTTGATCACCTCGAAACATGTGAGGCTACTACCTCTAAAACTCATAGAGTAATTTAAAAATGTAAACATACTTGTTAGCGCCATAATTTGGGAACATAATAAGCAACCGTGAAGACCTTGGGGCTGCCTTGTGAAGCTTGCCTGCGGAGCCCCACAACACTGTGTCTGGCATGATGATCCCCCTCTATAAAGCTGTTATGGAACAAGGAGGCGGGAGGCTCTACAAACCAAATTGATGTTTACGAATCCACCTTAGGGAAAAGAGGCAGGAGGGTCCATGATCCGGATTGACGTTTACGAATCCACAACGGAGCAATGAGGTGGGAGGCTCTGCAAGTTGGATTGAAGTTTTCACAACTGCCATAGTGAAAGGAGGCGGGAGGCTCCGCGGTTACGACAACGTTCCATGTGTCTTCACGTCCAGAAATATCTACTTCGTGGCCCCACTTGCCTATAATTAATGGGATCTCCTCGAGCCCAAAGGACAGATCCTCCAACCTTTTGCCTTATTATATCTCAAATCGCAAAGAAAATTTTTCTCTACGAACCATTAGATCTTCAAGGTACTTTAACATCGCAAAGTGACTTTCCCTTTGATTGCATTAAACCCCTATTCAAAGTAGGACTCCCTTTACAGAGCCCATGGGCCTCTGCGAAGAAAGTGGATCCCCAAGGGGACTCGAGTTTTTGCAAAGCACTAATGCTTCGTAAAGGACCCTTCATGCGCATGTAACCCACATTCTATGGTAGGGTCACAGTTCTTCGGAAATCACATTTCTTCGCAATGCTATGCTTCGCAGGGCACCCCTACTTCCTAAAACACTGATCCATGAATTCCTTTCCTCTTTGCGAAGAAACTTCCTCATGAACCTATTCTCTTTGCCTAGGCTAGGCCACTTCACATTGCGAAGCATATCCATTTGCAAATCCCTCCACTACATGGAGCACTAGAGCTTCATGAGGCTTCTACCTATCAACACATTCTCTCCACAACTACTCTTCTCATGTGACCCTACAGGCTTGCATGAAGTGATTTCAAAGTCCCATGGGCAGTGCTTCCCAATGCGTTTATTTTCCTCATGCTTCTTTGCATAGTCATGCTAATGGCTATTTCTTTTTCTCATAGACATGCTAATGTGGGACCATCATTTGATCACTCTACGACACCCCATCACCATGCCATTGCTAATGCCTTCCCTTACCCAAGGGAAGGTGGGTATCAATTATATAAGTCCTAGGTGTGTGGAGTGAACCCACCTAGTCTGAGCTGCAGGATGTTAAACATCCAAGCGCCATCATCCTCAACACATGACATTAAACTGTGAATTATCCCCATGCATCGTATGCAAGGCGAACCATATCAAACATTCTTTACACCCACTAGTCTCCATGGAATTGAAATCTTCCTCGAATGGAATGAGATCATGTTTGTTGGGGCAGCGTCTGTCCGTGCGGAAAGGGAAACCACCTTGGTGTAAGCCCCTATCCTTTTTTTTCATGACAAAACATCCCTACTCTTCCTATCATTTTCCTGGAATAATACCAGAGAGGGGGTGATGGGTACCAGAACCCTCCCCTCTTCCACACCAAATCCCTCTCCCACTAGGCTTTGTCGCCACTCTGGCATCCATCCTAGAGTAAGTCACAAAATTCATCTACCTGGGCTGCTAGCCACGTATAAGCCCATGTTTCCTCTTTAGACTACGAACCACCCATAATCCCATGTTCCCTTTTTGGACCACTAACCACGTGTAATCCCCACTACACTTCTGACTGACACACCTTTCACGATGTGATCTTCAAATCTTTATTGCCTCTTATTTCTCACACCGAGAATGAATCACATGGGCTTAAAGTAAACATAAACTATAAAATCCCCTCTGGGAAGCCTAGAGTGTATTCCCCAAACACCTTTCCAGAACTATGTGGAATTTGATCCTTTCCAAGGCAAGGTACGTAGAAAGCCACCCAGAGGTTCAAGTCCAACAACCATTTTTCCCAACCCCCTTCATGTCGGTTTACCAAACACCGTTCCCGAACTATGTGGACTTAGATCCTTTCCAAGTAAAGGTACGTTGGAAGCCTCCCTGAGGTTCAATCCCAACAACCATTAGTACCGACCCCCTTCAGGTCATTTCACCAAACATCTTTACAAAACTATGTGGACTTTGATCCCTTCCAAGTCAAGGGACATAGGAAGCCTCCCTAAGTTTAAATCCCAACAACAATTGGTCCCTAAAACCTTCACGTCGGTTCACCAAACACCTTTACAGAACTACATGGACTTTGATCCTTTCCAAGGAAAGGTATGTAGGATGCCTCTCTGAGGTTCAAACCCAACTCCGAGTGGATTTGTCTACCTCACATTGGTCAACCCCCATCTTGCATGAAATTAATCTGTATACCCCTTCTGTACCACATGACACTAAAATATCCCCTATTCATTAGTAATCCAAGGTGATCCCCATATAGCGGTAATTCATTGTCAAACCCAACCCAGCAGTAAGCCATTGTAATCTATTTCATTGAGAATCACAACTCTATTCCATCCAAGCAGTGTCAGACCAACCCGGGCTGATATTCATGCATAATCCCAAGTATATCAACGGGTTTCTATCCTTTCCGTACACCCCGATTCTATACCCCCCCCCCCAATGTATATGGACTTTGATCCTTGACAACAAAAGGATCATAGGATGCCTCCCCGAGGTTCAATACCATCACCCATGTCTCATCCTGGTCTTTCCCATGAGCCTATGTGTTTTGGGAAGGTAATTCCACAAACATGAGGTTCCAGTTCCTCTGGGTATTATCCATATAGGATACTTCCTCATGTGTCCCATCACCCCACTGAGCTACATGGACTTTGATTCCCTACTGCATGGATACGTAGGAAGTCTCTTTGAGGCTCAAGCCCTATGATACATTAACCTTCATGACAGTTCCTTCTGATTCCCCCACCACTTCATTCAACTCTCCATCATCCATCCTAATTCATAACCATGCCACAAAATACTAGTGATATCGTGATAATTTTCTACTTCACTGCTCCTAGTATTAATCGGGTAACTAGCCACGCATTAGTCCCAACATCAACGTTCCCTCTAGGGGTTGTACCCATCTAATCCACTCCCATCAGTGTTTAGATCTGTTTGATTTTTCTCTTCTTGATGTTAAACTCCTAGAATACCCTGTGTTAATCATAGTGAGATGAGGAAAACCTCAAAGACATGCCTATGGCATACAAATACCTACATTCTACATGGTATTCATTGGGATTCTGTGCCCTCAAGAAGCCCTATCATAAGGTGTAGAAATCCAGATGTTCCAGTGTTCCAGCGTCCAGAAATGCCAGTGATGTCCAACGTGGATACTCCCACAACTGATGGTTGCTTCCCTGAACGGACCCCTTGGAATATCCCGACAGAAGTAGTGTAATTAACCGAAATCCATGAAGATATGGAACTGGGAAGAGTTTCATGAAAATCATCTTAAGTATATAAGGGAGACCCGAACTAGGTAACACGTTTCGAGTAGGAATCCACGGAAGGAGGAAATGAAATCACATCATTCTGTTTCGATCAAGGTGAAAACATCCATAAATAGACGATAGATGTCGCCCCCTTTGGAAATCAGGAATAAGGGGCTACATTCAGCATGTCCTCATCCTCCAAAAAATATGGATGCATTTTCCCTGGTGAAAGAATCGGAAATAGAAATGGTGAACCCGACGTAATGTTCTTCTCCTCAATGTGAAGATTAGTAGCATTCGAGACATCATTGGACTAGAATGTCACCTGATCCAGTTATCTGGTGCGAGGTCTCGCAAAGAAATTAGTGGACCTGGAATGAAACTCACAAGAAGTCGCGACAGTTAAAAAATTGGACATCTTGATCTATGATGTTGTTAGTTTGGATCTTTCTTTCCAGCCATGGAAGATGGAATGGCGCTGGGGAACTAGACTTCGATTTCCTTTTCACAGTAATAATGGTTTAATTTCCCTACCGTCAAGGACCCAAGATGTCGTAATAAGAAACTGATCATCGTCCATCCACCAATGCAGGGGCAGGGGTGATGTCCATGCAGAAGTCCCGCTTGGCTCCATCGCTTCTGCTACAATATCCATGCCAACAATTACTAGGCTCCCTCGCCCCATCTCCCATTATGAGTTCGTTCAATGAAGGATGATAAACAACCTCGTCTGCTGATATGACGAGGAGGGGATTATCCCGACACAGTATATGGCCTGCTAGGATTTAGAGGCATCTTCCCCTCATTTCTATTTCCTCCTCTAATGGCCACATTGGGGGACACTGCTCCCCACTCCTACGTATAACTATTTCAGGAGCCTCTCTTCCGAATTCATCGATGAATCCCACCCCTATGCCGATGAGGTTGGTGATGTCTGGGCCAGCCCGACCGAGATCCTTTTTCAGGGCCCCCCTAGGAGGGCTCCCACTAGGCCACATCATCTCCACCACCCATCCCCATGGGATGAATAGCAAGTAAGCTATGTGCCTGCACCAATGGCCCCATTCTGGTTAACCCAACGCCAGCATCATGAATAGGCTGAGGGGGACTCCCGCCAAGGGGTGTCAATGTGAACAACTATTGTGGCTCGTGCCATCACCAACATATATCTTCATCCCCCTGTCTTTGCTTAGCAGGGTTACTTATGTACCCAGACTGAATTGAGGCCCCAACTACCTCATTGAAAAGCTGGGTATAATCTCCTAGTTTCCGGTGCATGGATCGCCCACCACAGACCAACCCACGACAATGACACCTAGTACGGAGGTCCTCCCTGTACTGCCACCATAGGGAACATGGGTCCTCCCCACTTCCATGCTTGACGTGGAGGTCCACCCCGTTCCACCTTCATTCCAAATGAGGGTCCTCCCCATGACAGCGACACTTGGTATGGACCCTCTTCCCCACCCATGACATTGGGTATGGGGTTATTCCTCCTGCCACAGGCCACCTGTGTGGAGATGTTACTCATCTAGTCAATATCTAACATGGGGCACCACCCCATGTCCTTAAAGCGTCCAGCTAAGTTCCTCCTCACCTCAGTAATCAGATATGTTATGGTCAACCTCACTTCATTGGTACCCAACACGATGGTCCTACCCATGTTCGTCTTGACCAGTACAAGGTCCTACCCATGCATCTACTAGCTCTTTAAGAGGTCCTAACTTCTCCATCACTTCCCTCAATGATTAACTTCACACATTAGTCTGTGGACACAAGGGTACTCCCCGTGTTCCCTTCGACATCTGTCCAAATGCTCCTCAGACCACAACTCACTTAGGCGGAGGTCATCTCTGCCCTAGAACTAGTGCGGTCAAAGTTCCTCCTCGCACCGAGAATATAACATGTCCTAAAAAACTATCCCGGGGTAGGAGGTCCGGTCGCCGCCTCCATATAAAGTATACCAAGAAGATTCAGACTGAGATTAAACCAGTTTTCTTCTCATATTCTGAGGTGGAATACAACATAGATATGGAATCCTCACCTAGATCCTCTGTGTCAAGGGCTGAGGTAGAAAAAAGGTGCATCGGACTCATACATCTAGAATGTGAGGTCCATTTTATTCCCACCTCCCTCTGTAGGTACATCCAGGGGACAAAAATTTGGATGCTCTACAGGTTTCAACTGTGAAATCTCCACCATCATCACCAGAAGCACTCTCTACCTCGGCCAGAGATCATGGATAGATATTCAGGGGAAAATGGTGGAAGACCAGCCACATGGTTCATTTCTAATATCTATAATCAATACACTATAAACTACAGTCATTAGTTCATCTTACCGTGATGTGGTGGCTAAGTCACTACACTCTTCAGTGGATAATCCGAGATGCAGAGGATTTTCGGAGCACTCTCTGTATTCTACCTTGGCCAGCCTGCCATCCCAGTGGTGTGTTTTGGTACTGCTATCGATTACCCAACCTCCTTCGGTTGATGAGTGGTTAAATGAAGGGTCAACCCCTGAATCTGGACCGAATATCTTGTGGGATATTTTCACAGCGGACCATTTCCCATAGATATTTTGGCCAGTTGCAACACCAAATTCCAGGGCACCAGATGCACTCACCGAGGAGGAGGGTGGTTGAGTTCACCAGACCCTCTAGGCCACTTATTTCCATATTTTTCCTTGACAAGTGGCCTAGCCCAAGAGTCAGGCGCACTTCAATGATATCAACCAAAAATTCTGTTTGGTTGATTTGGCCGCACTCCTTGTGCCCCAGCGCCCTATGTCCCCAATTCGCCATAGGACCCTCCAACAAAGATGTGCCCAGTGCTTTAAAGTGTTCCACTAGAAGATCCAGGAGGCTTCTACCCATGTGAAAATCGATGGTTGGGGGCCATACACAGCCCTCCATTTCAGTTCCATCTGGCACCTTCTCAATTTTTCGGGCGACATTGAGGGTGAAATGCCTCCAGGAAGGGTCACGGTTAACATGGCCGACCTACCGAGGGTGAGAAGTGAGCTAGTGTTTTTTAGAGGACCTACCACCCGAGAGAGTTTCTCACATATTCAATCCATTGGGAAGTATTCCTCATCAAAAGAAGAATCTACTGAGTCTTCCTGTGCATATCAAGGGATTGGTCCTCAGTAGAAATCCCAACATGGGTAAAGATCACCTCAAAGCCATCAAACCCTCTATCTCATCTGGCTCACTGCATATGGTAGAAGACAATCAAAAAAATATATTTGTTGTGTCAGCAACCTGACGAATCCAAGAAGAATTTCAATGACCTCATTGGTGAACATTCTACAGAACAACGACCGGCCTAGGGCGATCCTTGACCGGTTCAGCAAGGGCAGACACAACTTCCCCCCGACGAACTGCCTATAGGTTACCCTAACCATCCTTCCCATGCTGATAGGTTTGAGGATAGAAAATATGGAGAGAGGGTGTGATATTTGTTGACCAATGCACTCGAGCGGTGTGAAAATCATCAGGACCCGGCTTAGGTTCCCCCAATTGCTCTGCAAGTCATTCCTCCAGCCGCTCAACGAGCCGTTGGGCCTACTTATCGTGTTTAAGAACCTTCTAACGCATTGTTGGTCAGGGATACCTATCAAGATAAGAACCCCCATCCAGAAGATTCCATGGAGGTGCTAATTTCCTACCTCGAGGCATTGGAAACAAGATAAGTGGAATTCCAACCTGATGACAAGTCATATCTGGTGTGGGAGGATGATGTGACAACACACCCAGGTTTTGGAAATCCTTCATGTCGTACCTCTCGTACCCCTCGTGGTTTAATTTTCATGATCACAATCACTCCCTTATTTATCTAATCTTGTTTTATGTGTTTTTGTTGATAGGAATGATTTCAGGTTGCCAAGGAATTGGGCCAAGAAAGCAAGAAAGCATAAGTGGACTAAAAATCAGTCCACCGGCCAACCGGTGGTCTCACCACCGGCCAGCCGGTGGACCCTGAGCAGAAAGGACACCCACTGCCTTATCACCGGTCGACCGGTGGCCTCCTCACCGGCCGACCGGTGGCACCCAGACAGAAGGCTGAGCTACTGTCTCAGCACCGGCCAACCGGTGGCCTCAGCACCGGCCAGCCGGTGGCACCTGGGCAGAAGGCCTCTCTTTTTTGCACACACCGGCCAACCGGTGGCTCTGTACCGGTCAGCCGGTGGAGCCAGTCAAACTAGCCATTGGGCCTTTGACCAGACTTGTCCACATGCCTCCCAACGGCTCCGAAGCCTTTTCCAACGGCTCCGAAGACCTCCAGAGGCCATATGAGGGTTCCCCCTCTATAAATAAAGGACTAGGATGCCCCGGAACAATACCGGAACCATAACCAAGCCAACGGAAGCACACGGGACACTTTTTGCATCATTTGGCGAACCTCCGGCGAATTCCTTCAAGGAACCCCAATTGCTCCAACTCACTTCCACATCCAAGGAGCACCACCAAAGAAGCTTGGGAGCGCTCATCATCAACTCCATCAATCCTTTGGCACCCAAGACTTCTCTCATTACGGTTTTTATTTCTTTATTTATTTTGAGCATCAAATTGAGTTTGTTCCTACAAACTCCCATTTCTCTAATCCTCCATTCTTTTGGGTTTTCACATCACCTTTCAGGTGTGAAGAGGTTGGTCAAGCCTTTCCTTTAAAAGGCTTGAGACATAGGTGAGCTAGCCTTCACCTGTAAGAATGCTAGTGGGTTCTTTCTCAACCATTGAAAGCAAGCTGTAATAGGTTCTAGACTAACCTTAAAGTCTAGTGGGTTTCTTGCTAAAACCATTAAAAACCAAGCGGTAGTAAATCTCTCAATGGTTGAGTTGGGAGCGGAGACGTAGGCTTGGGTTTAAGCCGAAATCCGTTATCAAGTTGCGTGTCTTGCCTCTTTTATTTCCGCTGCATTTATAAATTGTCTTTAAATTGTTAATTAATTTTTTAAAAGGCAATTCACCCCCCCTCTTTCCATCACTTCTTCTCTTTCTCCGTCCAACAATTGGTATCAAAGGAGAATTTGAGTAATACCCTCACCGGTTTCAAATTTAAGATCCTTTATGATGGCTTCAACCTCTATCGCCCCCGAAGCCTATTCTTTGGGTCGTGCTGCATTCTTTGATGGAACCGACTATACATATTGGAAAACCCGCATGACCACTTTTCTTAGAAGTATAGGTTATCCTATTTATAAAATTGTCATTCATGGTTACACTCTCTCTTCTCCCGATGAATCCAAATGGACCCAAGCCGATATTAAAAATTTCGAGCTTGATGGAAAAGCCATGAACGCTCTACATTGCGGCCTTGATCGTAATGAGTTCAATCGAGTTTCCACATGCACCTCATCTCATGAAATCTGGAAACTTTTGGAGGTTACCCATGAGGGGACCAACAAAGTCAAGGATAATCGATTGGACATGTACCGTCAAGATTTTGAGTCTTTCACCATGCATCCATCCGAATCTATTTCTGAAATGTTTACACACTTTACTGACGTTTGCAATGGTAGAAAATCTCTTGGAGATGATGTGTCTGCAGAAACAATGGTCAAAAAGATCCTTTGGATCCTACCAAGCACATGGGCACCAAAAGTCACGGCAATCCAAGAAGCAAAAGACATCAAGAACATGCCGGTCGAAGTTCTCATCGGATCCCTCATGACCTAAGAGATCACCATGAGGAGGCAAGCTGAAAAGGAATGCAAACCAATCAAAGTTCCAAAGAACATCGCCTTCAAAGTTAAAAAAGAAGAAAGCTCCTCCTCCTCATCGTCTTCCTCTTCAAGCGGCGATTCCGAAATGGAGAATCTTGCCCGCAAGATGCACCAATTCATGAAGAAGCACAAGAAGAAGAAATCCTGCAAGGCTCAATCCAACGACAAATCCGAGCCCGAGGTAATATGCTATGGGTGTGGCAAGAAAGGCCATTACAAGCCCGATTGTCCACTCAACAAGAAAAAGGCCATGCAAAAGGAAACGAAGAAGGCATTCAAGGCCACATGGAGTGATAGCTCCACTTCCTCCTCCTCCTCCTCAATCGACAACGGTAAAAAATGTCTAATGGCATTCCATGAGGTAACCTCTTCCGACTCATTTTCCTCTTGTTCTTCAAATTCTTTTAATCATTTGTCTTATGAGGATCTCCAACATGCTCGATATCAATTGGAGGAAGGTTTTCACGAACTTTCTTCCAAATTTGTTGCCTTGAAAAAGAATTTCAAAAAACTCTCTTCCGAAAAGGAACAACTTCTCAATGAGAAGGAAGAGTTGTCCCTCAAAGTCCAAAACCTTCCCGATGTTGATTCCTTGGAATCAACAATCAAAGATTTAAAGGAATCCCTTGCCAAGTTCACCCAAGGTGAAAAAAATTTGACCAAACTCCTCGGTTCCCAACGCATATCTAGAACCACCGAAGGACTTGGATATTCCAAGCAAGCTTCCTCTTCCCATGCTCCAACTATTTTTGTAAGGGGGAGCTCCCAATTTAAATTTTTCAACTATTTCAAAAAACCTGGGCACTTAATTTATGAGTGCAATTGCAAAAATGCCCGGTATGGAAGGTCCAAAACTATTTTCTTTAATGATGAATTTTATAGAAGAAGACCCTCCACTAGACAAGTGTGGATTGAAAAATCCCTCTTAGCGAGTCTCACCGGACTAAAATTTTTCTCGGTTTCAAAAACCTCTCCCCGGTGATTTGTTGTTTTTATTTAGGGGGAGTTAGGATCATTTAAGCCTTTTTGATTTCAATTAAAAATTTTCGATTCAAAACTTTCAATTCAAACTTTTCAATTTTTGATTCAAAACTTTCAATTCAAACTTTTCAATTTTCGATTCAAAACATTCAATTCAAACTTTTCAATTTTCGATTCAAAACTTTCAATTCAAACTTTTCAATCTTCGATTCAAAACTTTCAATTCAAACTTTTCAATTTTCGATTCAAAACTTTCAATTCAAACTTTTCAACTTTCAATTCAAAATTTTCAATTCAAATTTCAAAAATTTCAATTGATTTCAAATCTCTATCTCGTTTTTCAGACATTTTCCCTCAATCAAGTTTTATGCCCCGTGCTATTTTGATAATCACAAAGGGGTAGAAATTCTTGGTTGATTGGGGGAGAATTCTTTCTCTCATGCCTTACTTTACTTTGCCTTATCCTTTAAAGCATGCCTTTCATTTCAGTATTTTACATTGCTTGTTTTGGTGATTGTGATCATCAAAATAGGGGGAGATTGTTGTACCTCTCGTACCCCTCGTGGTTTAATTTTCATGATCACATTCACTCTCTTATTTATCTAATCTTGTTTTAAGTGTTTTTGTTGATAGGCATGATTTCAGGTTGCCAAGGAATTGGGCCAAGAAAGCAAGAAAAAAAAGTGGACTGAAAATCAGTCCACCGGCCAACCGGTAGTCTCACCACCGGCCAGCCGGTGGACCCTGAGCAGAAAGGACACCCACTGCCTTATCACCGGCCAACCGGTGGCCTCCTCACCGGCCGACCGGTGGCACCCAGACAGAAGGCTGAGCTACTGTCTCAGCACCGGCCAACCGGTGGCCTCAGCACCGGCCAGCCGGTGGCACCTGGGCAGAAGGCCTCTCTTTTTTGCACACACCGGCCAACCAGTGGCTCTGTACCGGTCAGCCGGTGGAGCCAGTCAAACTAGCTGTTGGGCCTCTGACCAGACTTGTCCACTTGCCTCCCAACGGCTCCGAAGCCTTTTCCAACGGCTCCGAAGACCTCCAAAGGCCATATGAGGGTTCCCCCTCTATAAATAAAGGACTAGGATGCCCCAGAACAATACCGGAACCATAACCAAGCCAACGGAAGCCCACGTGACACTTTTTGCATCATTTGGAGAACCTCCGGCGAATTCCTTCAAGGAACCCCAATTGCTCCAACTCACTTCCACATCCAAGGAGCACCACCAAAGAAGCTTGGGAGCTCTCATCATCAACTCCATCAATCCTTTGGCGCCCAAGACTTCTCTCATTACGGTTTTTATTGCTTTATTTATTTTGAGCATCAAATTGAGTTTGTGCCTACAAACTCCCATTTCTTTCATCCTCCATTCTTTTGGGTTTTCACATCACCTTTAAGGTGTGAAGAGGTTGGTCAAGCCTTTCCTTTAAAAGGTTTGAGACATAGGTGAGCTAGCCTTCACCTGTAAGAAGGCTAGTGGGTTCTTGCTCAACCATTGAAAGCAACCTGTAATAGGTTCCAGACTAACCTTAAAGTCTAGTGGGTTTCTTGATAAAACCATTAAAAAGCAAGCGGTAGTAAATCCCTCAACGGTTGAGTTGGGAGCGGAGACGTAGGCTTGGGTTTAAGCTGAACTCCGTTATCAAGTTGCGTGTCTTTCCTCTTTTATTTCCGCTGCATTTATAAATTGTCTTTAAATTGTTAATTATTTTTTTAAAAGGCAATTCAGCCCCCCTCTTGCCATCCCTTCTTCTCTTTCCCCGTCCAACACTTCCTTCATTCCCATTAATGGAACAAGTGACCCACTAAAACACCTATCCCACTTTATCTCAAGGCATAGACCCATATTGGGAACTCCAACATAGCTAGAATCTGCCAATCATTGGTGTTTTGTGCAGACATTGGAAGGGCATGTGTTTATCTAGTACAACCAGCTACCCATTAGATCGGTAGCTGGTTGGGAAGACCTCTATAGGTTATTTCTATACCTGTTCATTTCCACCTCACAGAAGATGAGTATCGCAGACCTCTTCAAGTGCATGTAGAGGTATAATGAGCATGTTGCAGACTTTTTCCCCAGTGGAAAGGGCTCACATACACCATTGAAATGCCAATGGCTTAGGAAAAAATGTTGAAAATGTGCGTAGGGAATGTCAATATAGAATTGTTCACCTCTCTGATCACCCAGAACTACCATGGGGGACTTCAAGTCTTCTCTAATAAGGCCCAAAGCCTAGAATAAGCCTTGAAACTAGCTAATTAGGCATGTCTGTTTCCTCCTACAATCCCTATGAGAAGGGTCTCCAGGGCTGAGCCCACCGCAATGGCCAAAATAGAGGCCCACAAGCAGCTAGAGTTGTTACCAATGGATTCACCTCCATAGCCTCGTAGGGGACCTCTATCTCCGGCACAACCTGGGGCCCAACAATGCCCACCTTATAATCGGCAGGCGCCCCCACGGAATGTGCAACCACTACCAAGGAGAGATAACCAGATCCCAACACCATGATTGGCTCCTACATCCCCTCATTAGGGTCAGGATTCCAATGCCCCCATCCCTAACATGAGAAACCAGAGATACACATTCACTAAGGCTCAGGTCCCCAGTTATTTCCACAGTGCCTTGGAGTAGGGGATTGTACATTTACAAAAATGCAGGAGGCCAGAAGTGGTGAACCTCACTGATGGCACTAATTATTTCCCCTATCACCAGATCCTAGGGAACACCATAAAATTGTGATATATGTTTAAATAATGGCTTCATGTCTAAGTGGATAACAACATAGTCAATTTAGGCTCAACTCTGGTACTAGTGGCATGTGTCTTCGTGAATCCAAATAGCAGTGGTGACGGCGAAGGAGAGTGACATTGAGTTTCTAACTGTGGGTCCTAGATGTTTGAAAATTTGATGGCTCATAAGGCAGTCTCACATTCCCAATGTATTATATGTTCATGCCTCAATCAATCCAATACTTTTGAAGACATTGCGACATCCACCACTAGTACTTCTATGTCAATGGATCATCCATCCTCTTCCCAGAAGAGCAAGCATCGGCGGAATAAGCAAAAACAAAGTCCCCCTCCAGTACCATCCTCATTCTGTACTCTCGATGACTTCATGCCCCCAGATATAGAGATTACCCCCAAAATCTGCCGAGTAGTGGATGACTCTTCAAGAGAAAGTCATGGGTATGCCTTGGTTAATACCATGGAGCTATTAAATCCCTACATGATTTCTGACGATGAAGAGCGCCAGACGGATCCTCCCAACGTCCCCTGTCGTCGCTAGCGTCGACGAAGTGGTGGAAATATGGGTCATTGGAGTGTCTCGGCTAGTACTCCCTGCATGGATTTTGATGCTTCCAAAACCAGGAAGCATGCCAAGAACATAGATCAGCATGCGTAGCCTTCTCATCTGGTGTCATCAGATCCTCCTTCGCCCCCATTTGTTTTGCATGATCAAGCAGAACCACCTCGACTACGTCGTGATCAGCCGCATTCTCCAACAGACCAGTCTCATTCATCTGGCCCTCATATACTATTCACTCCACAAGCTTTGACTAGTGAGAAACTGAATATTCCCAGCACCAGTCAGCTGCCGGTCTAGTCAGAAGGGCCCGCCGTACCTCCTTTCATAGTGAGACCTCTTGTAAGTAGGATCTCATTCCTGGCACAGAAGTATGATTTCCTAAAACATCATTCCATCATTACAGCAAGGATCTCTATCCTTGAGGCCCTTCTCCTTTCATCATATATTCATTAGACCCTTCCAAGGATTTAAGAATCCCCCTCCAGTTTGAGACAGAGGTCGCAGCTGTAGAAGCCTTTCATGTAGAGGCGGTCAAGAATGCTGAATGAAAGACCATCATATTATTCTCTGGAGAAGATGAAGTCTCTCCCATACAGGGGAAAATTTTCCCACTTTACATCACTATCCATTTCAATGGCATGGATGTTTTTCACTATCTTCTCTACAGGGGCTCTATGATTAACCTATTCCTGACTCAAACACTGTGAAAACTGGGGTTGTCTGAGGATAATCTAAGTCCATCTGACATGAAAATACAAGGTTATGAATGGACATAATAGTCACCGATGTGAAAGATCCACTTGAAGACCTAGTTTGGTGGCCAATTTGTTAGCACTGAGTTCATGGTTGTCTCCCAGGACACTGACTGCAATGTGTTGATGGGAAGGCCATGGCTCCAACTACATGAAACGGTTCCATTATCGTATCAAAAGTGCTTCAAGTACTCCCTTAATGGATGAGTGGGAATGATTAAAGGTGATGATAATCCCTTTGCCTTTTGTGAAGCCCACTATCTGGATGCTGACTATTACAAGAGCAAGGATAAGAAGATTCAAACTAATGAGGTTGAGTATGTTATGGCTACAATTGACCTGTGGATAGATATGGATGATACATAAATCTTTCCAATTCACCACTTGGAGGCTACAACCTTCGAAATAGGGAAATTGTTTCTTCATTTTGGGAACGATGGGGGAGAACATTCTCAAGTCTAAAAAACACCAAAAGATCACCTCGCACTCTTACATGAATCTGCCTCCGGTGATCCCGGTGCCTCTTACTCCCATAAGGTATCAGGATGTCTGCCCCATGGCAATGACAATACATCATACTTGCTTATACCTCTAGTCTAGGATAAACTAGCTCAAGAGAATGTGCCACTATTTATTCGATATCATAAATCTGGGCCCTGTGGGCCGAAGAACAGATGGGATCAGATCAATAGGCTTCATTCCTATGTTTTTAGTGACACAGGAGTCCCCCGATGTAGTCTCCACTACCACTCAGGCTGGTACCAACCTCCCAGTGGGATCTGTTGATTAAAAGGAATCTCCTCCTACCGAAGATCCCTCCAATATATGTGAAGAAGAGGATTTAGAGGATTCTCCCCCCGCCTTTGATGGGGGCATATCTGCCACGGTCGATGAATTCATCCATGTGAACCTCGGTAGCGAGGAAGACCCCAAAACCCACACTAATCAGTGTCTATATGCCCCTAGATGAGAAAAAATAGTACGTGGACCTCCTCAAACAACATTGTGATGTATTCTATTAGAGCTATGATGAGATCCCATGACTAGATCCTCAGGTAGCCGTACTCCACCTCGGTCTCCCGGAAAATCATCGTGGGTTCAAGAATCCTCCTAGAAATATGCACCCTTCTCACGGTGCCATGGTTGAGGTAGAAGTTGATAAGCTAATAAGATCCAATTTAGTTAAGGAGGTTCAGTACCCCAAATGGCTAGAAAATATTTTTACTGTTAGGAAGAAGAAAGGACAGATTAAATTTTGCATTGACTTCCAGGATATCAACCATCATTTCCCAAAGGATGATTTTACCCTTCTTGTGACAGAATTATTGATTGATGGCATTTCTGGGTTCCAAGACCTCTTATTCAGGAATGGGTACTCTAAGGATAACTGGATCCGAATGGATCCTAAGGATGAGGAGTCCATGACCTTCAAGGAACCGCAATGTACTTTTAGTTACCAAGTCATTACCTTCAGTTTGAAGAATGTAGGAGCCACCTATCAGTGTGCCATGCATTTCATATTTAAAGTGATCCTTGGGATGTTGGTGGAATGTTATATAGCTGATCCAGTGGACAAATATCACCAACATTAGGACCATCTCAAAGACCTTGAGAAAGTGTTCAGTTTTTTTCGTTCCTACCACATGAAGATGAATCCATTGAAGTGCGCCTTTGGGGTCACCTCTGGAATGTTTCTCGGCTTTGTGGTCAAATACTAGGCCATTGAGATCGACCCGGGGAAGATCAAGGCCATCAGTCAGATGTCCCCTCTGAGAAACCTATAGGATCTTCAAGGTTTCTAAGGCCACATGGCCTACATACAATGATTAATCATGAATTTTCTAGGTAAGGGTCATCCCTTTTCTTAGAGTATGAAAAAAATAATTGTCTACCAATGGGATGAATAATGTCAAGATACCTTTAAGGTAATCAAGAAGTACCTGTTCTAACCTCTAGTTCTAATGTATCCCATTTCTGGAAAGCTACTGGTCCTTTATGTGACCGCTTGAGAATGATCCCACAACACCCTTATCACTCAGTAGAACAATGAGGGAACTCTGAATAGTCTCTATTACCTCAAATTCATGATCCTCAATATAGAAACCATATACTCCCCTATAGAGAAGAGATTCCTCTCACTAGTATTTGAAGTACATAAATTATGACATTACTTGTAGTACCATGAGGCAAATCTGGTGTCCCGGGTAGATTTTCTGAAGTACATCCTTAACCGCACCATGTTGACAGGTCATCTAGCTCGGTGTTCTAAAATCGTTTAGCAGTTCGACATCAGTTTGGTTCCTCAGAAGTCTATCAAGGGAAATGAATTGGAATAATTATTTACTGCCCATCCAGCTCCCTCAGACCAGTCTCTAGACCTTGATTTTCCCGATGAGGCAATTACCTCGGTAGACCAAGGCATTCTGTGTTGGAAAATTAACTTTGATGGTGCTTCCTGAAGCCCCATCAGAAGAAGGTTCAATGACATGAGACTCAACAGAGTAGGCTGGGGAACCATCTTCATTACCCAAGCAAAATCCATTCTATTATATTCACTCCTATTGTTAGAAGGATTCACCAATAATAAGGAATAGTATCATGTTCTCATTAATAGCCTTGAGCTGGCCCTCGAGATTGACGTTCCCCACTTGCATGTGATAGGGGACACTGAACAAGTCATCATATAGATCAACGGTGAATATGTCGCCAAAATTCTAGAGCTTGTACTGTTGTTTGAATGAACTCTCTAACTGATGGCCCACTTCCCATAATGTCCATAAGTTACTCATTTTTCTTGATCCCATAACGGTCGAGCTAACACCTTTTCTAGCCTTACTGCATCACTTGCAAAGACTGAACATGATGATCTGATTATCCACATGGCACATCGAAGAGTCATTGCACCTCTCACTCCATATGAAGATGACAGCTTCTAGGTAAGACACCATATCACCAGGGCCTCCACATTAAGTCCTCTAAGAACCCCAGATGTGGTGATTGTGGTGACTTTCGACTAGAGAACCTCCTTTGTCGAGTATCCCCAAAACGGTAATCTACTAGTGAATCAGGCAGAGTGCAAGAGAATCTGATGTCGCATGATATATTTTACCCTTCAAGATGGTCTTGGTCATGATAATATCTTCTACAAGTGTGGGTTTGATGGGAATCTCCTCTATTGCATCCAAGGAGTTATGATTTAATTAGTCATGCAAGTGGTTCATGCCAGTTCCTGTGGGGCTCATCCGACTGGGCTGAAACTATCTCACTTGATCTGGAGACTGTGGTAGTTTCGGCCCTCCATGATCCATGACTGTATCATGCTCTCTAAGAGGTTATATGCACACCAAATTCATTCCATCTTTGTGCATCAGCCTCTAGAGCCTCTCCACAGTACCAAGTACTCTTGGCCCTTTGCGGTTTGGGGACTCGATATCGTGGGACCATAACCACCGGTGACGGCTCCCTAGTGCCGGTTCATTCCGAACGCAATGGATTTTATTCCAAATAGGAAGAAACAGTTCCACTCAAGGAGGTAAAGTCCCATTCCTTCATTGACTTTGTGAGCTCGACCATCATTTATCGATTTGAAGATCCTCATGTCTTCCTCACCGATAACGGCATGAATATCCGGTCAGCTGAGCTGAAGAAATTTTACTCCAAGTATAATATCCTTTCTAACCATACCTCCAGCTATCATGCACAAGAAAATGGACAGATCAAGGCATTTAGAAAAAGCCTCTCTAAATTTCTGCAGAAAATGGTTGGTCCGAACAAGAAGAGTTGGTCGGACAAGATCACCAACACCCTCTTGGCTTATAGAACGACGACTCGTAATTCCACCCAGGTGACCCCATATTTTTTGGTGTATGGGACAAAGGTTGTCCTACCCATAGAAATTCAGTTTCCCTCATTACGAAAGTCTATATATGATCAGAAATCACCTGATAAAGTATCTAAAATTTGTCTTGCTGAATTGGAAGCGCTCGACGAGAACAAGTTTCATGACCTACACAATCTGGAAAGGCATCAGAACAACATAGCTAGAGGTTTCAACAAGAAGGTTTTCCACCACTCTTCATTGCAAGGCGACATGGTGTTGTCCCAAAGAACACTAATGGTACCTAGTTGGAAACAACCCAAGTTGGATCCCATATGGGAAGTACCTTACATCATTTACATGTTTTACTCTAATGGAACATACTCTCTAATTACCATGGATGGTGAGCGTATAACTCTTTCCACCAATGCCAAGTTCATCAAGAAGTACTTTTCCTGCATTTTATGGTCCCATATGACATTAAACTTTATGTTCTTTCACGACCCTAAACTGCATTATAGTCTTGCGTGACCATAAACTGCATTACGGTCCGACATGACCTTAAAATGTTCAGTCCTACATGACCATAAACTGTTGGATCCTACATGACCTTAAAATGTTCAGTCCTACAAGACCTTATACAGTTCTGTCCATACTACAAGACGTTGAAATGTGTGGTTTTTCCAAACAGAAGGATGTTAAACTACCCAGCGCTTGCCCTGCATGACGTTAAACTATGAGCGGCTGATGCATTTACATATCCTCAATGACATTAAACTGTATATCATCCCATAAGACGTTAAACTATAAATGGTCCCACACGAACTTCAATTGTTATTCCCCACATGATGTTAAACAATGTGTCATCCTACGAGATGTTAAAATGTAAGAACAAGGTATGGATCGATTCCCATCCACATGGGATACATAGGAATCATTGGACACTTCGTCTGGAGTCCAGCCCCCAGTTTCCTATTTTACTATCCCACCTGGGTATAGTTCTCTTAGAGAATCCCACATGGTGTCGTGTAGGCTTTTTTGGCCCCACTCTTGTCAGGATTATGATGATTGCAAAATGTGCCCCTCCTCATTCTTTTATTTCTCCCTCTTCCTCACTACACGACCTTAAACTGCATGGCCTTCAAGAACTATGTATGGCTTGATTCCCATCCTCAGGGGATATGTAGGAATGCCCATGAATTTTTCCTTTTGGACTAGCCCCAACTTCAATATATACCCTGAGTTCATAAAACATGTCGTGGTTCCATCTTATGTTCTCCTTTATGACAGATCTATCATGAATGCAGCATATATCCCCTTCTCTAGAGATTTCCACTTCTTTCACTTTCCAGTTTTAAATTAAATTTAATGGGCACGTTTATGCTTTACACACTCCCTATACTTGGGAATCCATTATCTTTCACATCCAATGGTAACCCCAAATGGCATGGATGCTTGGTCCAAGGGCTCTCCTACCATTACAGCCTAGCATCCTTGAGGGTTTCGAAGAAAAAATTTATACATGTCCAGCATTGCGAATATAGTCAGCGGTCGACGCTCATTTATTGTACCCATTTTAGGTTGCACTGTATGGATGTTGTGTTTCAAATATGGTCAATAACAATCCATTGTCATTGTCACCCCCTATCTATCCAAAACATCGAGTGCAGCGGTTCATTATGCCCCATCATCTTTTCAAGCTTCGGTCTACCTTGAGAAGGAGTGTGAGTCCAGCTGTCGTATACCTCTATGTTGGGAAGAGCCTAGTCCTACACCTTTTTTCCTACACCAGGAATTACTCACATGGGTTTAAGAGATTTGGTAAGATAATACTCGCATGAGGGATCATATGGCTACAATTATCCGAGACTCTTATTTCATGTCCCTCGACCCTTTTTCCCCCCTTGGACCATGTTCTCATTTAGAATTGTGTGGTGTGGTATGGAATCACATCCTTATTCACGACCAGATATTTTTCCTTGCCACGCACATCCCCTTCAGACAACCCTCCTTCATCTATCATCCTTTCCATGAGAAAATGCCCCTCCATGCTTCGTGTGTGCCATCATTTGGGTTTCCATCATCTTTTATATCCAAAAGGACCCCCAAATAGAATGGATTCATGGCCCAAGGCCTCTCCTACCATTTTTTGTCAATGCCCTCAGGGATTTTGAGTGTCAAATTGATATAAGTCTCATGTTTAGAATGTAGTCAATGGTCGATGCTCAATTTTTTTCCTCCAAAATCCAGTCACATAAATACAGATACTGTGTTGTGAACATGGTCAACATTTATCCTCTATGCTTATTTTCGTTTTGTGTTTTTCAAAAATCAAGATGATTCACCCTCTCCAGAAGTCTATCCCATGCATATGATATTTAGCTAGGTACTTATGGTCTAGGACCTATGACCTTAATCTAAGATCACCATCATCCTTACGAAAAGACATTAAACTACAAATTGGCTGGGACATCCAGTTTCAGGTCCCTCGGCCTTTTCAGCCCCTTGGCCCGAGTGTTCATTAGGGATTGTATGATGTGGTATGAGCTTATGCCCTCATTAACCTTAAGCTACTCACTGTGCCAAACACATCCCTCGTTGTGGTACAATGCCCATATTTGTGTCCTTGCGGAAAAACGATAAAATACACATCATCGGTCCTCAGAACTACATGTGGATTGATTCCCATCCTCATGGGATACATAGGACTAACCAAAAATCGAGTCTTTGGGTCCCCCATATCTTAGAAACCCCCTTATCATTCTGGACTCTTGGTCTAAGTTCTTCTCGGGGAGGGGTATGCGGTGTGGTATGGGCATGTGTCCCCATTCACGTTGGGTTTGTAACAACCATGCCACGTACATCTCTCTCCTAAGCACCCTTCACTCCCCTACCCTACACTCATCTTTTCGAGTTGGATGACATTAAGTTGGGTTACTTGGACCTCTTTGGTGATTCACCAATGTGACCAGGAGTACTCTGGTTAAGAACTCGAAGTGTTTAATTCTACCTAGACATGCTCTTTACCATTTTTTAGGCTTCATGTTCCTCTTAATTTGGGATTTCATTATATTTCACATCTGAAGGGACCCCAAAATTCCATGTATTCTTGGCCCAAGGGATCTACTACAATTATTGGATAACTTCCTCGAGGGTTTGGACCAAAAAATTGATCCAAATCTCGTGTTTCGAATATAGTCAGCAGTTGACGCTCATTGGTTGTTCCCCTTTCAGGTCACTCGATAGGGATGTGGTTTTTCAAACACGGTCAATAGTTGTCCTATATCATCACACCAACCCCATCAAGCCTTAAATTCAGGTTTCATGATTTACATT
Source organism: Viscum album (assembly GCA_963277665.1). Classification (NCBI taxonomy): domain Eukaryota; kingdom Viridiplantae; phylum Streptophyta; class Magnoliopsida; order Santalales; family Viscaceae; genus Viscum; species Viscum album. The sequence goes on from OY728125.1 coordinate 993,146,130, forward strand.
ATTCCCCACCCCATCATTTCTAAGTTTAATTTCGACACTCTTCGTATTATCCCTCAGTGCACATTTGTATGTTAGGAGAACAAAGTAGTGGTGAGGCGTCATTCGGGGCTCTACACCAACTTCCCATTCACATGTATACCAATTATTGAAAAGTCCTCTTCCTCCATTTTTTCCAATACTGTTCTTGACTCATGTGGTCTTAGGGATTATACTGAGTTATGTGCTCTCTTGGAAGGGTTTCACTTCTCCATGGTTCGAGCTCTAACACATTAAACTAAGATCTCCTTATACGTCCTGCATGACCTTAAAAAAACTCTTAGAACTGTGTATGACTTGATTCCCATCCTCATGGGATACATAGGAACACCTGGACGTATCTTACATAAGTCCATCCCCACATTTTTTGTCTTTTTCTGGCCCCTCTTCATGAGTCTTCTTCCTCGAAATCGTGCATTGTGTGATGTGGACCTCATTCTCATTCACGTTGGGTGTGCTTTATCACATCATGCTCATTGCACCTATGGTCCCACATGACATTAAACTATTGTGTTTGTATTGCATGACATTAAAATGGACTGGTTTGTCCTATCAAAGGACTCTAAACTATGACGTTATCATCCTGGTCGCATGATTAAAAACAACACTGCATCATGATGTCCTTAATCGTGGGAAATCTTGTTTGGTATTGGTCACCCACCATACAATTTTTCAATGCCTACATGTATCTTTAATTCTGTATCGATGTCAGGATTCTTTGTACTAGGTTTATCGCTTCACAAAAAAACAACAAAAACACACACATCTACCCTAAAGGAAAAACCAGATCTACCAAATGCCTCTTTTTTGGTGCGAGGGATAGACCCTCACAACCTTATTATCCATGGAATTGGTATGTTACCATGCTATCTCAGAACTGTGCATGGATTGATTCACATCATCATGGGATATGTAGAAACTCCCACACACTTTTCTTTGGGTACAACCTAACTTTAACTTTTGGTCCCTCGACCTAAAAGCTTCCTGGGGAGCACATTGTGGTATGTTCTTATGTCCTCATTAACGTTGGGTTTTATACTTACCACATAATGTGTCTCCATCACTCCATTCCATTTATATTTCGAGCTCTATGAGCATAAACAAAGAGAACTCCACATCCTTTCCATTATAAGTTAAACTGCACGACATCTTCCAGAACAATGTATGGTTTGATTCCCATCCTCATGGGATACCTAGGAACACTAAGACATCTTTTCTTTGGTTCTAGCCCGAGGAACCTAAAATCATTCCCCCTCTCTTTATCCCCTTGGACTGAACACTTTTGGGAACCTATGATGTGGTGAGTACCTCTAGGGTTCTCATTCTCGTCGGGTTTTGCAACAGTCGCACCATGTGCCTCCCTTGTCTTTTCCCAACCTGGTCTGAGTTCTATTACCATAAACTAGGATCTCCTTAGGGGAAATATGCAGCAGGTTTGGCTACATCACCGCCCTGCAAATAGTCCATTAATCCATGTCTCCCTTTAATGGTCTACGCTATTGTTGACGCTCCTTTCGTCACAGAATCTAAAGATCGGAAAAGGGAATATCTGAGCTCAAAGTGATTCAGCCTTTGAAGAAAATATCAAAAATCAACAAAGGAAGGAAGAGAGGATCAAAAGCAACCTCACCGCGCAAGTTATCTAACTGGCGCGCAAGTGTACTTGCACGGCCACCTTGGTCGCGCAGGTGACTTGCGCGACCTAATTGGTAACCGCCCGGTAACTGCCCGGGGTCTTCTTTTGCCTATAAATAGACCTTGTGGGCCCCCCATTCGAGAGGATTTTTTTCCAGAAACACGGATTGAAGCTCCCGACGCCCAAGCCTCTTCTCAAAGCTTCCGGAACACTTCTAAGGTAATTTCTTACCTAGAACGGAAGATCTAAAGAGAAGAAGGAAGGCCTAAGTGTTGAAATTTATCAAACACTTGCGCGCCGACTTATTTCCTTCAATATAACTTGCACGTCCCTTTTCTGGAAGAACCTCAAGAACATTCGAAAGGGTTTAAAAAAGAGCCGCTCAAGTATTTCATTTCTGGTTGAAAGTCGCGCAAGTACACTATGTGTCGCGCAGGTATACCTGCGCGACCAACACTTGCGCGCCCACGGAAGACTTGCTCGCCTTGCAAGACTTGCGCGCCCCTATCTTTTTGGGTGCCCATCTTGCCCATTTTTACCCCTATTAAGCCATTTCACCTTTCCTTTTCAAGATTCAGTCTTCAAGACACTCTTCAAAGCCATTTATGGTATGATTTCTTGATTTGACTTTCTTATCTGAAAGGAATTATGTGCAATCTCTCCCAAAGTCTAGTGATTTAAATATCCTTATGTCACTAAAATACAGAGAGTTCATTCATTCAACCTCATCCTTTAAGATGAGATAATCTTAACCTGGGTCTCATTTTCAGGAATAATCCCCAGTGATAAAACCTTTAATCTGGGCATCCTCCTTAGGAATAAGCCCCAAACCTTAATCCCTAACCTGGGTCTCCTTTTTAGGAATAAGACTCAGTCATAACCTTGGGTCTCCTTTTCATGAATAAGCCCCATGTTCCCTTAAATTTCTCTTAACCAGTCATAATTTACCTTTGATTTGGGTTTCCTTTTCAGGAGTAAAACCCAATCATAAGTCCCCTCCTAACTTGAGCATCTTCCTTAAGAGTAAGCCCCAAGATTAGAGTATTCAAATCTCCATGAAGCACATATAACTTTATGGACCATGTTCATGGATTTTTTCCCTAAAACTAGATCCTAAACCTTCATCTATCTGGGAAGTCATCCATACATAAGCCCCAAACAAATTCTTATGATTGCATCTTTCATGGCACAATTATCTAAATTTTACTAATACCTCTTTTTTCTAACACCGATCATGACTCACGTGAGCTTAGAGTGGAAAAGTAATTATGACATTCATCTTTGAGCCATCAATCATAAACATCATACTCCATTTCTCGAACTACGTGGGTTCTGATTCCTTTTCCAAAACAAAGGATACGTAGGTAGCCCATTTATGGGTTCGATCCCAACTTTGAAATAATCTATGTCCTTCTGAATGACGATAAACTTCAAGTGCCCCACTGAAGGGATTTAAAACCAGCCTGGTCATCATAATGACCAAGATACTTTTATATAAATGTTTTCAAGGATACCATTGACCAAGAATCTCTAAACAGATATAGATGATTCTCTATTGATGAAGAACCTCGAATACATATAAAATATCCTCTAAATTTCTTGCATATTTAATCATTGATTGTTAAAACTAAAGGAAAGCACATTTTATACTTGGTAATGTAATAAGGATTCATGAACATAACTTAAATCTATAAAGAGAGTCCCGGAGTAGACAATAATTCCCCTCAAAAAGGTGTGATGAGTCCGACCTCCCATCCTCTCGACCAATGCAAATTCCTAAGCCTCATTAGTCCACAAGCTAATGAGCGTCTGCCTTTGGAAAGTAGGTCCAAACGGATGTGGAATCATAGGATGTTTCCGGTTCTACGAACAAACCCGTTAGAAACCGATCGGAGCGTTTGAATCTCCCGTCCAGGAGGTCATCCCCGGATTCCGTGCGAAACAAAAATGGTGAACCCAACGTGAATCCTTAACCAAGTGAAAGTGATGTTCTTCTTATTTGTTAGGCCCCTTTGGGCCAACAAAGCAATCATTGACATGTTCTCATCCAAAAGATGCAGTGGCCGGATTCATCTTGATTATGTCTGTTACATGGAACAGGAACTCTTTTATCAAGATCTTCTGCAAAATGGCATTCCTTAAATTCACCCCTGTGAATACTGCTACTGTGAACACCTCTACTGTGAGGTCTGCTGCTGTGAAAACCAATGCTGCTACTCCTGCTGGAATGTCATCCGCTCTGAGGATGACATCACCAACTCAGCGTTTTCAACGCTGTGTTTCTAATGCACTTGTTAAGGAGTACCGTCGAAACGGTACTATCCCAACTCTGGAGGCCGCTCGTCAAGCCCTCCAAGTTAACAACTCTACCTGGTCGTCCGGACAACGGCGGCCTGCAATCAAGAAGCAGGCGGTGCTGACTACCGTCTCCAACCGTTTCGGGTCGTTATCCCCGGAACGCAATTTCCATTGACTCCCTTACTCTGAGGAAGTGAATGAGAAGGTCCCGCAGGACCTTAATTCAAAAAGACAGGATTCCTTTTCAAGGGCTCCCATCAACAATCGCCGCCAGACTCGTGCGGTAGTGCGCCCTCAACATGATGAGGGTACCGACTCCAGGCATTCAGCTCAAGTTCCTCGAACCCGAGCAGGCAAGATGAACCGCCAGAGACGGAATCCGGTTAATAATAAGCAGGTTGTCATCCCTTCCATGTCCGGAGAAGTCCACTAACCTATCTTGGTGGCAAACAACGAGCAGGCATACACACCTGTTCGTTTTAATTCCGCTGTCCAGCAGACTCGTCTGACAGCATCAAGCCTATCCTTCCAGGCAATTCCGGCGGAGTACCATAGGCAGGAACATACACCTGCTTATACATCACCAGTTAGTCAGCAGGCTCGTCTGACTACATATGATGGATCTCGTCAACCGCGTTTGGCGAAGTGTAATCAGCAGGCACATACACCTGCTAATACTAATCAGGCCTACCAACAGTCTCGCTTGGTAGCGCCCGGAGAAGTCAGTCGGAAAGTCCCAACGACAAACAAGAGGCAGACTCAACTCTCTGCCTCCACACTTGAGTACTGTCAGGATTTACTGACAGGAAAAGGAGGACAGGAGCAGGCACATACACCTACTCCAAGCCCGGAATGGACGTATATCCCCGTTCCGGCGGCTGAAGTCACCAAACATATTTTGTCAATGGTGAAAGAGCAGAAGAAAATTCCTGCTCATATTCTGGATGCTTGCCAGGATATCATAACAGCTTCAGCATCATCTTATGGACAGACACCTAAATCTATCCCTAGCAATGGAGTGACACATCAACGATTCACTCTGGAGCAGACACACACATCTGTTCCAGTCCAAGAGGGTTATGGGGCGTACTCCCCCATATCATACGGACGACCAAGTCAGGAACATACACCTGATTTGAGTGGAGATCGTCAGCCTAACCTGACCATCTTTCCTGATCAGGCACATACACCTGCTCAGAGCAATAACTTTCGTCATCAAGTGGTTTCTAAAGAGAGTAAGAAGGCATCTAAGAAAAAGATCCGCCCAGCACAGTCAGGAGATCAAAGACCAATCTGCAACAAGGCCTTGCTCGATGATGGAGTTCTTGAAGCCCTCAGACATTTATCTGTCGGAATTCAAGATTCTACTCCCTCAGTTCCCAATAATGGGAACATTAATTCTGAAGGTCTTCAACAGACACTTCCTCATGAAGACTTGCTTCATGAAAATTCGGTCAATCTTGAAGTTTCTTCTTCAGATGAGAGCCACAGGAACCCTCTGTGTGGTCAGAAGACCAAGGAGCAAGAGATTTCATCTTTTGCTGTAACCCATCATGACGGTCCTCCTCATGGTGATGAACTTCGCTGCGAAAGTCCTCTCCGCAGTAGTGATTCACGTTGTCTCGAAAATTCTTCAGAAGGCAATGTAGTGACGAGAAAGCCCTCCTATCTTGAGGCATTTGCAAATGTAAAACCAGTCATTTCTGATGCTTTACTATCGGCAGGTGAAACTCTTTCTCCATTAGAAGATAGCCTGGGGTTCAAGTTATTCTCCGAATCATCCCTGGGTCATTCATCTTCTAGCATGAATAGTGATTTCTCTACAAATCTTGTTGAATCCGATGAAGCAACAAGGAAACACCAACTCTGGTCCAAACAGGTAGAAGAATCTTCATTTAATGATAAATAGGAAATGCTGAACATGAGGAAAAAACTGGCAAAAGGTGAAGTACCAGTCATGTTTTGGCCTTAGGCTGACTCCCAGTACGACATTCCAAGGATGTTGACGGATGATGGAATCCATGATATTCGTCTCAACATATGGAAAACTCTTTGTCAATTAAAGAAGAAGGTATTATCTTACTATGAATATGAAAATCATCTTAAGATAATAGAACGGTTACAACGCCAGATTGATTTGGCATCTCTATCAGTCTCTCGGTATCCGAAGGCTGAAAAGCAACAGAGAACCCTTCAACGTTCATGCCTTGGAGCACTAAGAAGATTGCGTCAGTTAATTGCCAATGCTCCATCTGATGTTCATATCAGAGGATGGGGTGTTTACGGAGCACTACATTTCACAGTGCTTTCCGGTCATCAATGCCCGCCGAAAATGGTCTCATGCAATGTTATTGCCCATGGCCGGCCACAGTCAATTGGATTTTTTCATAATCAAAAGCTTGCTCAAGAACAAGCTTCAACTAGTTCCTCTCAAAATCAAGTATATTGAGAACAGGTTGTTGAATTGCTCCTACACCAAGAAGGAGAGAATATTGCACAAGCCTCTCGTCTGGAGCAAACACGTCATCAAATGATAGAAGTTTCGGAAATCATCCAACGGTCTGTTGAACCAGGTGATAAAAGTGGATACATGTTAATGCATCCATCTAATTTCCGAACCAAGATTCGAAAGATCAAGAGAGAGTTTAAGAAGATCTCAGACATAGCATGTCAAGAGACACCCCAGCTTGCCAGACTGGGGACTTCTCTAACCCAACCCTCAGAGTCAACGAATGAGATTCGAGGAGTTGAGCAGAAGCAGCAGGAACATCCCCAGTCCGCCGGACTGGGGACTTTTTCAAATCCTCAATCCCTCCCTCAGAGAAAGTCAGTATTCTCTCGAATAGGGAATAATCCTCAAGAGGAACGAAGAGCTAAGCTGTCAGGAGATTCTCTCCAAGTGACGGTTCTCCAAGAAATTCCTGATGGATCAAGTCAACGGAATGCCATGTCTCATCATGGACATAGAAGGAGACAATATCACAGAAATGCTGATATAAAGGATTCCATACAATATGCATCCATAAATGTCATCAATGTCGTTGCTGCTGATTCACCAGATGAGGCTCAATCAGAGGGATTAGACGAAGGGGTTCCTTCTCAAGAAGTTGCGCACACAGACCTAAATGAAGAAGGTGTGCGCACACATAATCAAAGGCTTACCCAAAATCTGGGAATTCCTTCAAGTAACCCACGTCCCCCTCTCAGAAAAGGATCCAATAAGGGGAAAGGAAAGAATCAGGTTACTTCTCACCCTTCCTCTGAAGGAGGTCAATCGCTCTCATTAGAGCAAAGTTTTGCACAACAGGAGGAAGAAATGAAAGAGTTAAGAAGGTTGAATGCAGAACTACTTCAGAGTAGTCTTCTTCTTAAGAATGCTGAAGTCCGACAGCCGAAGGAATTTGTTGTAACTACTGAGATGGATCCAGAATATCCTCCTTTATCAGTACACCCACAGAGGTCTAATCCTACGGGTCAAACGCAACAACGGTTGGCAGCACTACCATCAGTTGCAGCACCAACCACCACGTCTGTCCAAGCTCCATTCATTGCACCTACCCAAAACCAAGTTCAACCTGACATTTCTCAAAAGTTAATAACTACTATTGAGTCATTAACAGCTCGGTTAGAAACTATGGAAGGGTAACGGGTGCAAGTTCAACCTGAAAAGAAATTTTACCCTGAATGGGTAGATTCAATTTCTCCTCCATCCAGTTTTGGAAACCCTATTTTCCCTACTTTCAATGGATCAGGCGACCCTGAACAACATTTGACGCATTACGTGTCTTGTTGTGATCCTATGATGGGAACTCCAGAGCAGCAAGAAGCAGTGAAACTCAGATGCTTCGTGGGAACCTTGCAAGGACCAGCTTTTGTCTGGTATACAAGCTTGCAATCCCGGTCAGTCATCGGATGGGAGGATCTTCGTCAAAAATTCCTTCTTCAGTTTAGCTCAACTTTGCCAAAAACGACAGTTTTTGATCTTACAAACTGCAAGCAAAGGGAAAATGAAAGAGTCTCTGATTTCATTGCTCGTTGGAAGGGATTAACGTATTCCTTGTGTTTAGCACTCCCTCAGGAGAAATTGTTTCCAATCTGTGTGGAAAATTTGCGTGACGAATTACGCACGCCATTGATCCCTGTGAAATACACAGGAGGGTTTCGAGACCTTACTTCAATCGCTCAACAGATTTAAGATTCCCTTATACAGGCTAAGGTTAAATCTCGTGTAATTCCATCAGCTCCAGGAAGAAGAATGGGTAAAGCAGAAACTGCTACAGTTATGCTTAAACAGGAACCTGTACCTATTTCTACTTCAAAACCTTCATCTTCTCGAAGGGCTCCACCTCCGGAATGCCAACAACAAAGGCTGTTTCGTCCAAATGATCAAAAAGATCAACGACGAAAACAATTTGAGGATATGAAGAGTAAAACATACTCTTTCCAAAGTGATCAAGTTCCTGGTTACTTCATTTCAGCTCTGGAAAATAATTGGTTCAATTACCAGTGCCGAAGAGGCCAAACAAGGAAGGAGATGAAGACCGTCCCAATTATTGTCCCTTTCATCAAATGTTGGGGCATCCCATCCAGGAGTGTTTTGTCTTTAAAGACCTCCTGCAAAAGATGGTCGACTTGGGACAAGTCAAATTGAAGGGTTCTTTAGCTCATGTAGCATGTATTACCGCTACAGATTCAGAGGAAGGAGTCGAGTGGCAGGAAGTCAAAAGCAAAACTGCGAAAACATATGATGATTGGATGGTCAGAAAGACAATCAATCGGACCCATTCCATTTTTCGAACACAATTGAAGAAGTCAATTGTGTCTCCTACAAAAGATGCAGTAAATCCTCCATCAAAAGAAAAATCCTCAAAAGGGCAGCGCAATTCAAAGAAGAAAGAGGAATCAGGAGAAGATGACTATGTAGCAAAGACTAAATTGTCTTTGACTCTGGCAGATTTCATGCCATCTACTTTGAAGCCACAGGCACCGTCCCACCAAACAGCACAGCCTAAACAGGCTAACCAGGTAGAGTCTTTATCAGACGAAGAGTTAATCTTTGGTTCTGTTAATATGATTCAATTAACAGATTCATATTCCAGTCTTGATGAGCCTGAATTCCCTGTATCAAATAAGGGAACCCGAGGAAGTTCTAGAGGTTCAGGATATAGGGGAAGACGTGGATCTTTCCGAAGCCACTACTCTAATTCTACCCCTGCTAGCACTGTATATGCAGCATAAACTCGTGGTAGAGCCCTTCAGCGAGCTCAAAAAGAACAAGAAAGTTCTTCTGCCAATGGCCAACTCAGTTTCGGCATAGTTATTTTGGAAGACCGATTAAAAGTTCCAAATTATTTATCTCAGCAAGTAAATGGATCTAATCAGTCTAATTTTCCAAAACCAAGGATGTTGCCAACTTCAATACAAGATGCATCAGCTTCCAAAGAATCTGCTTCCAAGGTACCTGCTAAACTACATATTCCTATTGGGAAATACAGACCTATAGATCAAAAGTATGATATATTGAAACACTTGGCCCAAGTACCAGCCAAGTTATCAATTTTGGATGCTTTGAATCTGTCAAGAGATCTTCGGGAAGTACTCATCGAAGCTTTGTCAAGTCCTCAGGAGTTTGAAGCTGAAATTGCTGCAGCTGAAATCTATCACATAGAGAATAATCCTGCGGAATGCCATGCAGTAATATCTTTTACTGATAAAGATGAAGATGATGTTGTGCATGGTCACATAAAACCTTTGTACTTATCTGGCAAAGTCAATGGTATAGATGTTCGAAGAGATTTCATTGACAATGGTTCAGGAGTCAACCTCATGCCCATTCGCACACTTCGTCGCTTGGGCCTCACAGAATCTGATTTATCTCCTTCTACCATGATGTTGCAAGGATATGATAAAAACGAACAAGAACCACTGGGAGAAGTTACGTTCAGAACTCAGTTTGGAGATCTTGTTTCCAATTCGGATTTCATGATTGTTGATCAAGACTCAGCTTTCAATATCTTGCTTGGAAGACCCTGGCTACATCAGCATGCAGCTATTCCGTCATCATACCATCAATGTCTCAAATACTGTTTCGATGGTCAAGTTGGAACATTGTATGGTGATAAGGCCCCATTCAAGACATGTGAGTCTCAATACATTGAGGCATAATTTTATCACATTAAGGGAAGAGAAAAATCTACAATGAAAGAAATTACCAAAGTTAATGCACCATATGGTTTGGAAAAAATTCCAATAAATCCATTTTCACATTTGAGTACAGATTATGTGTTACCTATCAGTCAAATTGACAAAATAGGCCCAAATCAAAATACTCTTATGGAAAGATCCATAATGTCAATTACGGCAATCGAGCCAGACAACATGGGAGAAATTGGTAACTTACCAAGCAGTGATGAAAGCATAAGTGGTGACGTTTTCATTTCGTCTGCTGAAATCCAACAAGTCTATACTTCGCTAATCAGGCCAGAAGAAGTTATAGCAACACCAGAGGTGAATATTGATGTCGATTCTCAATCCATCATCTCCTCTTTATTTCCCAAAGAAGACCCTTTATCAACAATAGGGTCAGAAATGGAAGCTTCTTTTTCAAAATGTGAAAATTTTGACATTTCTTATGATCATGAGAATTTCGTTTTTTCATCTACTTTGTAAGTAGAAACGGAAGAAATAAAACATGATGAAGAGGAAGAGGATGATCTTAGAGATGCTCCTCCAGCATTTGAAGAGGGTATCTCTACCACTGTGGATGAACTTAGAGAAGTAAATCTGGGTACAGAGAAAGATCCACGCCCCACTTTAATTAGTGCGGCCATGACCCTTGAAGAACAAGAGATGTATATTTTTTTTCTAAAGCAAAATAAAGATATTTTTTCTTGGAATTATACAGAGATGCCTCTCCTTGATCTTGATGTTGCCACCCATCATTTGGGTTTGCCAAAAGAACATCGAGGATTCAAGCAAGCCGCGAGAAGAACACACCCAACCTATGCTTCCAAAATCGAGGCTGAAGTGGATAAGCTTATCAAAGATAACTTCTTCAGAGAAGTTCAATATCCCAAGTGGTTTGATAATATTGTCCCTGTAAAGAAGAAGAACGGACAAATTAGGGTTTGCATCGATTTCAGAGATCTTAATCGGTATTGTCCTAAAGATGATTTCCCAGTTCTGATTACAGAACTCTTAATTGATGTGACAGCTGGCTATGAAGTACTTTCTTTCATGGATGGATATTCTAGATATAATCAGATCCGAATGGCCCCAGAAGATGAGGAATATACAGCCTTTAGAGCTCCTCAAGGTGTGTTTTGTTATCGGGTGATGCCCTTTGGTTTAAAGAATGCAGGTGCAACATATCAACGCGCCATGCATCGTATCTTCAAACCTTTTCTAGGGAAGTTTGTCGAATGCTATGTAGATGATTTTGTGGTTAAATCCAAACAACATTTTGATCACTTGGCTGAATTGGAAGTCGTATTCCACAAGCATCGACAACATAATTTGAAGATGAACCCCTTAAAATGTGCTTTTGGGGTAACCTCAGGAAAATTCCTTGGCTTTGTTGTACGCTATCGTGGTATTGAAGTCGATCCTGAGAAGACCAAATCAATCCTTGGTATGTCACCTCCTCAGAATTTGAAATAATTAAGAGGAATTCAAGGACACTTAGCCTATATTCGGCGTTTCATCGCCAATTTGGCAGGCAAAAGTTTACCCTTTACCAAATTATTGAAGAAAGGAGTCACTTACCAGTGGACTGAAGAATGTCAAGAAGCATTTGATTTTCTCAAGAAATACCTCTTGAGTCCACCAGTACTCATGCCACCTGTTGAGGGTAGTCCTCTTATCCTCTATGTGACAGCTTTAGAGCGATCAATGGGTGCCTTTCTCGCTCAAAAGAATGATGCTGGGAATGAAAATAGTCTCTACTATCTCAGTAGAACTATGCTTGAAGCAGAAACCCGGTATTCGAGTATTGAAAAGTGCTGTCTAGCATTAATCTTTGTAGTTCAGAAACTGAGACATTACCTACAACATCACGAGGTCCAATTGGTATCTCGTAATAATCCGCTCAAATTCATCCTTAGTCGTCCAATGCTCACAGGACGTCTGGCAAGATGGGTGGTTATTCTACAGCAGTTCGACATTCAGTATGTTTCTCAAAAGGCAATTAAGGGCCAAGCTCTGGCTGATTTCCTGGCTGAACATCCTTCAGTGGAAGACACGTATTCAGATATCGAACTCCCTGATGAGGAAGTTTTCTCTATTCAAGAGAGTCCTCAAACATGGGAAATGTATTTTGATGGTGCTTCTAGAAGTCCAACAGGGAAGAAAATGGAAAATCCTAAATTCAACAAAGTTGGTTTAGGAATTGTGCTCATTTCTCCAGATAAGGCAGTGTTACCTTATTCCTTTTTGTTATGGGAAGGTGGTACCAATAATGAAGCTGAATACCAAGCTCTCATTACAGGCTTGGAGTTAGCGCTTCAAGCACAAGTGAATCACTTAAAGGTGAAAGGTGATTCAGACCTGGTAATCAAACAAGTCAATGGGGATTATGCCATCAGAAAAGAATAATTAATCCCTTTGTATGATTACGTCAGAGAGTTAATGTCGGAATTCCCTTCAGAACAGACATTTTCTTATGTCCCAAGATCACAAAATGCTCAAGCTGATGCACTGGATAATATAGCCACAACTTTATCATATCCAAATCGGGATGAAACAACCATCTGTATTTCCCACCGTCGTGCAATTTCACCTTATGTTCAAGTCAGAACAGAGGAAATTAATGAAATTAGTCCCATTCCTGAACTGTATGGTCATACTATAGGATTGATGTCACCTATCAAGGAATACCTTCAAAATGGAACACTTCCACCTGATAGAACCGAGAAAGAACAAATTCGGCGACGTGTGGTCAATTTTACTCTTTATGATGGTCCAAACTACCTCGAGAAAATTCTCTACAAACGAGGTTTTGATGGAGTTCTCTTCAGATGTATTGATGGTGAAGAGACAATGGCTGTCATAAAAGAAGTGCATGCAGGAGTCTGTGGTGCCCACCAGTCTGGACATAGATTGTCTGATCAAATTCGAAGTTTTGGATACTTCTGGCCTTCAATGATACAAGATTGTGTTAATTTCACAAAGAAGTGTCATTCATGCCAAGTATATGCCAACTTCATTCATCAACCTCCAGAGTTGCTTCATACAACTAAATACTCATGGCCATTTTCCACATGGGGAATGGATGTGGTGGGACCTTACCCTTCAGCTACGGCCAAGCAGTTTAAGTACATTCTTACTGCTACTGATTTCTTTTCCAAATGGGCAGAGGCAGTACCTCTCAAAGAAGTCAGTTCTAAATGCATTGTTAGCTTCGTCAAGTCTAACATCATTACTAGATTTTATGTCCCTCATACCATATTGACGGACAACGGCACCAACTTCTGTTCTTCTGAGGTAAAGAAATTGTATCAAGAATAAAACATTAAGTCCAACCATTCATCTCGATATCATGCAGCGACTAATGGCCAGATAGAGGCCTTCAACAAGACTCTTTCAAATATACTACAAAAGATGGTGAATAAAGATAAGAGGTCATGGCCTGATAAACTCTTTCATGCTTTATGGGCTTATCAGACTACCACTCGCATTGCAACGCGATCTACTCCATATTCATTGGTATATGGAACAGAAGAAGTCTTGCCAATTGAAGTTCAATTGCCCTCACTCAGAATATCCATTTGTGATCAGTTATCAACAGATGAGCAATCCCAAAAGCGGTTGAATGAATTGGAACAGTTAGATGAGAAAAGATTGTGCACTTTGCACCACTTGGAAATCTATCAGAATCGGATAGCACGAGCTTTTAACAAAAAAGTTCATCTTCGTTCATTCATTCAGGGAGAATTGGTATTGGTTCTCAGAGCACCAATGATACCAGGAAAGAAGCCACCCAAGCTTGAACCAAAATGGGAAGGACCTTATTCAATACATAAGGTCTACTCCAATGGAGCGTATTCTCTGATCTCAATGGATGGAGAACACATCACGACTCCAACTAATGCCAGATTTCTGAAGAAGTATTTTGTATAAACACAAAATATTGTTCCCAGATCCAAAACAATCACATTGGTTCATATTATGTCCGAGATGAAATTAAACTATATTTTGTCCTGGCAACATGACATTAAACTGTGTGGAACTTTCATCGTCCAGCATGATGTTAAACTGTGTTAGTTCCCTTATCGTCCAACATGACGTTAAACTGTCACATTGGTTACTATTATGTCCGAGATGACATTAAACTATATTGTGTCCTAGCAACATGACATTAAACTGTGTGGCACTTTCATCGTCCAGCATGACGTTAAACTGTAAAAAGTCCCCAAAACTGATATCCTCATATTGGTTCACCTTAGTCCTAGCTACATGACTTTAAACTGTACAGCACCAGTTCGTCCTTGCTATATGACGTTAAACTATACAGCAATGGTCCAGTATGACTTTAAACTGCAACTTCATCCCACACGACATTAAACTGTGAAGAAGTTCCCTAAACCGTCCAGCATGACCTTAAACTGCATCATCCCTGGTCCATGTATATGAACATAAACTATTTTCAAATCCTTTATGTCCAGCAAGACGTTAAACTGTGACGTCCTAACTACATGACGCTAAACTGTATAAAAGTCCCTCACGTCCGGAAAGACGTTAAACTATATAATCTCAAAAGTCCAGTATGACATTAAACTGCACCATTCACGGTCCATGCATATGACCTTAAACTATTCGCACTTTCTTTCGACATGACGTTAAAATGGTACACTCTTTTGTCCTTACTGCATGACAATAAACTGCACAGTCCTCCTTTCTTCCAATATGATGTTAAACTATATTGTCCCCATCGTCCTAACTACATGACGTTAAACTGTACAGAAAGTCCTTGATATGTCCTACATGACATTAAACTGTTATTTTGTCCCTGCTACATGACACTAAACTGTGCAGCACCAATAGTCCTAACTGCAAGACTTTAAACTGCATAGTCCCTTTTTTTTATGTCCTACATGACATTAAACTGTGCATCGTTAAGGTTGTTATTACCTCTTTTTTCTCACACCGAGTATGACTCACGTGAGCTTAGAGAAAATATCAACCATAATACTCCCTTTGGGCCACTAACCATGTGTAAGTCCCAACAACATTTTTTATTAGATCATTGTCCCCAAGATCAACTTGATCATTAATTCATTCTTTAATTGAGCTACACGGACTTTGATCCTTGCCCTCCAGGCTGGGTATGTAGGCAACCTCCCAGGATTCAAGCCCAAAAAACAATCTCTTCACATCGGTTCACCACCATCTCATATGATGTTGATTCGTGAAACCGCCCCTGGAATCAATATCTTTACATTGATTCACTTTCGTCCTTGTTATATGACGTTAAACTATACAACACTTTTGTCCGGTACGACAATAAACTACAATATTCTTTGATTTCCTCATTTGAGAGAGAACTATTATTGACATTGATTTTTCAATCATGGTTTTCATTTTCAAAAGACTACACGCATACATGGTAATGCCTAAACTTTTTTAGGTTAAACCATCATTGCACTAAAGTACCCTTTCACCCTTCACATATACGAACCAAATTTGTACAAAGGGTAGTTCTAGAACTACGTGGACGTGATTCCCATCCTTATGGGATACGTAGGAACATTCGAGTGTCCCTCGAATCCAGTCCCAAGTCTTTTGGGCCTAACCCCAAATTTCACTTTCAGTCCCTTGGATGAAAAGTCCTCATGAAAACACACACCGTGTATTCATTATTATGGTCCGAATTCTATGACCCTAAACTAAGATCACTCATACTTTCGTCCTGCATGACGTTAAACTACATTTCAAGAACTACGTATGGCTTGATTCTCATTCTTATGAGATACGTAGTGAAGTACAAGTTTTCAATTCAGGACCCAGCCACAACATGATTATGGTTTTTCATTGACCTATGTATCTCTATATACATTGGACAATACCCATCATTATGTGTTATAATCCTAACCTTAAATATTTTCAGATCTTCATAACCCTTTTCATGACTTCTAGTCACAAAAATGTCAAACTTCTGAGAATTCTTTTTCCTGACTAAGAAGCACGTGCCCATAGATGGCCTTGCATAAACAGTCCACATAACAGACTTGTCAGCCAAAAGATGCTATTCATTTGACCATGCAGCCAATGCCCATAGGTGGCCCTGCATATTTCAACCCCCTAACGGGTTTTGTTAAATAATAGTAACTTCATTCTTGGGAAGAATGCCTCTTTTGTCCTTATTTGTCTTAAACAAAAATATGTAGGGATCCGCAAAAAAATATCCATCCTTAACATATTTGTCCCATATCCTTTTTCATGATCTGAAAGTATTCAAGTCTATGGTTTATTCTTCTTCCCTATGTTTGGGTCAGACCTTCGTAGGAGTGATATTCATCCAGTTCTTCGATATTCTTGTTTGGAAATATATTCTCCATATTCAAGTACCTCTTTCCATTCAACAAACTCTATGCTTTAGAAAATTTGAATCTCCATAAACTTTCACTGGCTTTTAGCACTAGGAAAGTAAATTTCTGGGAGTTCTTTTGCCTGACTATGCAGCACATGCCCATAGGTGGCCTTGCATAAACAGTCCACATAACAGACTTGTCAGCCAAAAGATGCTATTTTATTTGACCATGCAGCCAATGCCCATAGGTGGCCCTGCATATTTAAACCCCCTAACGAGTTTTGTTAAATAATAGTAACTTAATTCTTGGAAACTACTTCTTCTAATGCCTTTTAGCTCTTTTTCATATCATTCCTCAGATTCAAATATTCTTAAGCCATAGTTTACATTTTTTCCCTCATACTTGAGTATGGTAATATGTTTTCAGATAAATTGTCAAGGAATTGAATCCATTTTTTAATCCATTTCGGTCAAAGCTATTTCGACCTTAAACATTAGCCCCTTTATGTCCGGCGTGCATGACTTTAAACTGCCCACACAAAAGACCAAGGAACTCTGAATAAAAGTCAAGTTCCAGCTCACTAAATATATATTTTTTGTATGATTTAGGTAATATTGAGCAGTTAAAAGATTCAAAGTTTGTAGGGTTATTTATAATAATCCTAGTAAAAATCAAACTATGATTACTAAGCCCATTGTCTTAAGTAAATTTGAAGCAGGTAATGGAAGAATGCAGGGATAAATGATTGAAGAAGAAAGTGTTTTTCATTGATAAACAAGAGATAGAAAGACATCCACAGACTGGAGTCTCTTCTCTTTTTCAAGAATTACAGAAGATTGTCAACATAAGTCTTCATTTGATGTATAGCATCCTGAGCCTTATCAGCAGTTACTTGAAGCTCGTGCACTTGACCAGCTTCACTCTTTTCAGCTTGCTGAAGTGCCTTCTTAGCATCTGCGATGGCTTTCATGCCATTCATATGAGTTTCATCCAATGATTTATTAAGCTGATCAAGTTCCCCAGTAACAGCATCTAACTATTGCTGGAGTTTCACCTGCTGGACGACCTTTTCTTTGATTTTTTGCTTCAGATCCTTCATCTTGACAGCATAATCAGCTTCAGCCTGGGATATCGCAGCCTCAAATTAGCCTATGTTGACTGACAATTTCACTCTGGTCAAATCTTCGCGACTTGTCTGCACTTGCTCCCTCCTGAAAATGATCTGTTTCACCGCAGCATGGATCTTTTCATACCCAAAACCACCAAGTCCCATTATAACAAATTGGGATGACAATCGAGAAATTTTTGATGGTAGCTCTTCTAAAGGCACCCCCTATATGAGGTTCCATATGTTATTCCATGCCTTACGTCGTGAAAAGCTGAATGCTTTAAGCATATCTGGATCTGATTCAATATCATCGTCAGAAGGGGGTATGTAATCTGGAATTAGCGTGCTTAGGGAGGTGCCTTGTCCTGCTCTTTCCCCCCTGACTTGTGCTTCTTCACTTTGAATTCCAGTTGGGGCAGAGGCTGAGGCCTCATCTTCGGATCTAGTCATGGCAGTTGATGGTTCTGCATGATTAATTGAAAGGTTTAGTCAGCTTCAAAGGATAACAAAAGAATGGATTGTCTTGCTAATAAAGTACAATCACAAATATTGTTATCCATTACCCAATGGTGGTTCAGCAACCTGAGAAGACTTCTCCCTATTTTTCCCAGTTTCAACAGGATTTTCAAGATGGGTCTCTGGAGAGTTTATTGGATTTAGCTCTACTTGAGATAATGTTTCTGCAATGATAGGGTTGACATCAGTGTCCACACCCTCTTCGGGCATTGGCAGTTCAGCGGCTTCTACGGAAGAAACTGCATATTATTTTCCATCATGGTTAGAAGTATATTTTTTAAAAAACATTTGGGCGAAGGGTAGCACTCACGTCCAAGGTCTTCTAAATCACATGACAACTTAGCATGATCATAAAATTCTTCAAAAGTCATTCCTTGATTCATCATTTAATCCAATGATACTTCAGAATCTTGGTTAGTCTCACCAGTGGGAACATTTGCTACGTCTTCTTGCCTACTTATGTACTGCAACCCCTGACCTTGGACAACATCTTCAGTAATAGGAGGGATACTGGGAATGGATGGTAGCTCTTCTCCAGGAGCAACCAAGTCAGCCTGGGTCTGTGATTGTTCTACAGTACCTTCCACGACCTTTGAAGAAGGATCAGTCCCTTCCCTCAAGGGGGAAATTGAAGAAGCCCCTGCAATCCTCAGAAATATGAGTAACCATATGATTATGGGTATAAACTCATGATTGTTCGAAGGACTTACCAATACTAATGAAACGTTTAGCTATGGATTTCCTCCTTCGTTGCCTTGGCTTCTTTTGTTTTTTCGGAGTATCAGTAGTCTCCCTTATTGGCACTTGGATTGGCGAATGAAAGGCTATGTCCAGTGCCTCATTCATGGCCTGCTGGCCTGGAGATATCTCGCCTGGTTCGCGAGGAGAATCAGCAGCAGCCCCGATAGCAGTACCACCAGGGCTATATTGTGGCGAAGGAACCCCGGTTCCTTTCTTTGCAAGCTGCAAGATGAAGAAAATAACTTCCTTAAGTAACAAAGCTTCAACTAAAATCAAGTTGCAAAGAAAATAAGGAAATAAAACTTACATCTTCAGGAGCCACGTACTCTTGCCATTCCTCATCTCCAGAACCACCAGCCCCCTCAGTGGTGCCACGATCAATCATTTCCTTCACCCGCCTGGTGATAGGAACCGAATTATCAGTGGCATATATGAGCATTTCCAGCTCTCTGATGTAAGCTCGCACTTCATTGGGGTTATCTCCGTATTGAAGGTTTTTAGAAGCTACAAGATTTCCTATTCCAGGAAGTTGTAGGCCCTCACACAAGTCCAGCCAGGCGGTCTCAGTATCACAGTATAAGCTCTGCCATAGCTGAACAGCCTCTGGTCTTAGATATAAAGGCTGTGAGGAAGGTCCTACAATTTTTGATTTTAATCTCTTCCCAACTCCTGCAACTACAAATAGAGGATAAGAATGTAAGACTTATTACTTTATAAAGTAGCAGTGATTGAAATTTCTACAATGAAATAACTCACCAGGAGTTGATGGAGTGGGTATTTTAACTCTGGCCGGAGGATTATATCGGGCACGAAACCGCTTTGCTGCCGGTTGTGCCTCATCATCCCCATCGTGATAATCCGATGAATCAGTTCTAGAAGAGGAGTCTGTTGAACCTATTTCAGGTGGAGAAGCATCACCTTCATGAGGAAGGGTTTCTTTCTCTACAATCCTCTTCCTCTTTCCCACTTGATATACTGGGTGATTCAATATCCCTTTAGGGTATGATGCTATCCAGTGTTCGGCATAAAATGTAGTCAGATAATGTGCCTCTTTTTCAACTGGTAGATCAAATACTGCCCCAGCCTTCTCTCTTGATGTCAGCAACCATAGTTGTCGAGCAACCATCGGATGTTGCTCTAACCTGACATGTACTGGAGGGGATACAACAATCTGTTGCAAGCATTTGAATTGGCGTGCAAATATATATGGAGCATAGGCCTCACATATGATTTCTCCATCAATCCTGGCTACTAACACGCCATCCCTGCAAGCTAGCATGTATGCCCTCAAATCCAAATGGGCTGTCCCATCATCAACAAACCGCCCGGATGGCGGACTTCCATAAGGAAAGAAGTTGAATTCCTTATACATGCTTAGTCATACTTTCATATCATAACCATTAACATCTAATGGAGCAATTCCAGAGAATGCTTGCACTGACGGTCTGAAAGAGCTTCTAGGGATTTGTAATCCATTCTGTACATTTTAAGTCCTGAAGTGAGTGGCGATCCATCCCCACAAAACCTGGAATGGTCCCACTATTCTTAAAGGAGATTTACCTTGGAAGACGTGAAGTAAACTCCTGTGAATCTTTGCTAAAATGGGGGTAGCTAACCCAACCATTTTTCCCTCAGCCATCTTGGCCGCAATGACGAAGGTCCCTGGCCTAACGCCTCCCTTCGAATCCCTGACCGGCAAGAGATAAACACTGAGCCACATTGCCAAGAAACCCGCCAGACGAGTTTTCTTTGGAATTCTTTGATTCACTTCATATCCCCATTTTTCAAACTCTCCTGCTTCTAGAGTTGGCCAGAATGTGCCAGGAGCTCCTCTCTTCTCAGGTTTTGGACAAGTGGTAGGACGTCTGGGCCGGGTATCCTTGGATTTCTTTTTCTTGGATCCTTTTTCTTTTGGATCCATCTCTTTCTTCTCAGTAAGAAATACATTCATCCATTCTTCCGTATGGATATCTTTTCTAAAATGAGTTAATGAGGTCTCTGAACTCTTGAGCCTGTGAAAGATTTTAAATAATTCTCGAGCCAAAGCAGGAGTCTTCTCTGGATCATTCCAAGTCACCTTGGGAGGAATGAATTCATCATACATATCGCCCAAGATTGGAGCTCCTGAAATCTTGTGGACATCCCACAAACTGATACCTACTTCTCCATGAGTCAAATGGAAAGAATTAGTCGCTGGGCTCCAGTGGCTGAGTATCTCTGGCACGAAGTTATCATGTCTGTAAATATATGTTTGCCCAACCCAAACAGCCTCATATATTGGAGCTCTCTTCAGATCCTCAATAAACTCTGCGCAAGTCTGTCGCACCCAGTATGCCCACATCCAAGTTGGCTTCACACCTCCCCCAGGACGGAAATCCCAACTTTTCTTCCAGCCTTTGGATTGATCCATCTGAGCATTTCGGAAGATTGAAGGATGACAATGTGGTTGAAGCTCAGGTGTATGTTTTTTCAGATCTGGTGTGCAAGGGCTATGATGCATCACACAAGCCTTCTCCACTGTTCCAGCAGTTTTAAATACTCCTCCACCTGAGATATTTGCTGAAGCAAAATTGGTATAATTCTAAAACCACGAAAATGGAAGATAATTCTTTTCTTCTGGAATAATGACTTCTTTCAGATGACCATGACCATACAAAGGTAGATAAGTGCAGTGAGGAAAGTTGCTATGATATTTCTTCAGATACATAGCCAAATCTGGAAGAGTACTATCTTTGACAGTATAGTAATCAGGGCCAATGATATCCATCATATCATATATCCTCTTGCTAGCCAGTTCATCAATTAATCCAGGTCTAAGAGCCATTGAATCTTCACAAGAGTTGAATAAATTAAACTCTTAAATGGGTTTTATTTTTTCATAAAATTTTTTAAAGAATTTGGAAAAAATGGCTAAGGCATTATTGCGCGCAAGTATGGAGATGTCGCGCAAGTAATACATGTGCCGCACAAGTTTTTGTCGCGCAAGTATTACTGTGCAAGCCCTATTACCTTGAGAGTAGCGCGGCAGCGAGGAAACAGTGAAAACAAGAGACTTGCGCGGCGAGGAAGACTTGCGCGGCGAGAGCTCGAGAAATTCGGAAATCCGGATACTTGTACGGAGGTGAGGCCGTGTATTTATAGGCCAGGAAGCCTACCTGCGCGCCACACCCAGAACGCTTAAGGCATGCGCGACGCAGACTTGCGCGCCGCCCTCTGCGCACTGAAAGACTTGCGCGCCCTCCCTCTTCCTTTGGAGGGATTCAATTTCCTCAGAGTCAAATCCTCATTTTTCTCCGGATCCAACTCTGAGGGGGGACTTTTGTTGACGCTCCTTTCGTCACAGAATCTAAAGATCGGAAAAGGGAATATCTGAGCTCAAAGTGATTCAGCCTTTGAAGAAAATATCAAAAATCAATAAAGGAAGGAAGAAAGGATCAAAAGCAACCTCACCGCGCAAGTTATCTAACTGGCGCGCAAGTGTACTTGCGCGGCCACCTTGGTCGCGCAGGTGACTTGCGCGACCTAATTGGTAACCGCCCGGTAACCGCCCGGGGTCTTCTTTTGCCTATAAATAGACCCTGTGGGCCCCCCATTCGAGAGGATTGTTTTCCAGAAACTCGGATTGAAGCTCCCGACGCCCAAGCCTCTTCTCAAAGCTTCCGGAACACTTCTAAGGTAATTTCTTACCTAGAACAAAAGATCTAAAGAGAAGAAGGAAGGCCTAAGTGTTGAAATTTATCAAACACTTGCGCGCCGACTTATTTCCTTCAATATAACTTGCGCGTCCCTTTTCTGGAAGAACCTAAAGAACATTCGAAAGGGTTTAAAAAAGAGTCGCTCAAGTATTTCATTTCTGGTTGAAAGTCGCGCAAGTACACTATGTGTCGCGCAGGTATACCTGCGCGACCAACACTTGCGTGCCCACGGAAGACTTGCGTGCCTTGCAAGACTTGCGCGCCCCTATCTTTTTGGGTGCCCATCTTGCCCATTTTTACCCCTCTTAAGCCATTTCACCTTTCCTTTTCAAGATTCAGTCTTCAAGACACTCTTCAAAGCCATTTATGGCATGATTTCTTGATTTGACTTTCTTATCTGAAAGGAATTATGTGGAATCTCTCTCAAAGTCTAGTGATTTAAATATCCTTATGTCACTAAAATACGGAGAGTTCATTAATTCAACCTCATCCTTTAAGATGAGAGAATCTTAACCTGGGTCTCCTTTTCAGGAATAATCCCCAGTGATAAAACCTTTAATCTGGGCATCCTCATTAGGAATAATCCCCAAACCTTAATCTATGACAACCCTGCTTTTTATCACAACTTAAACATGCTTTATTACATAAAACTTCACTTGATACAACAAAGGCGATCGAGGGGTTTAGTGTCTTTGGGGCTTAGGATCATTACATAAAAACTTTAAACTTGAAATACAACATCATTATTGAAAACTTCCTTTACATGACCACTACATTCCTTCGTACTTAGCATTGCATGGGATAACCTGAGGACATGCATAAGAAAAGGGTGAGCTATAAAGCCCAGTAAGGGAGTGCACAATGAATAACATGAGGAGTACAATACATGTTAGGCAATAGTCATATCAATAGAGCATAAGAGATACATGAACATAAAGGCATGATAAAGCATGGTAATCATAACATGGAAATGTGGCAACAACACTTAACATTGAATCAGCATGAGCCAAGGCTCATTGCACATGGAGCATGAGTAAACCCTCATTGCACTTGAAGCACGAGTAAACCCTCGTTGCACTTGAATTAGCATGAGTAAACACTCATTGCACATGACGTATCATGATACTATACTTTACCCAATGCATTGGAGCGCTATCAGGGTGCACCCTTCTTAAACATTTCATTTCATGCATAAGTGTGCCACATGGATCATAAAACATGGGTTCATAAAACATAATAATTTATTCCACGATAAAGGAATGTGGAATTCATACATTAAACTTTACAATCAATAAGTAAATGTGCATAAAGGTGAATACCCTTGATGGAGAAATGGGCATGGTATTCACTATACAATGATATTGGCTTAGAAAATCGGTGTGATTTCGGCAGCGTAACGGTGTGACATAAGAATTCATAAAAAAGGCTGATGAGAGAGAAAGGGGTTCCTCATCATATTTACATGTAATGGACAGTAAGAAGGTCATATAGATACATGCCCCAACAATTGAAAAGGAATTTAGATTCATGATACAAAAGTATTGCTTGAATATAGAAGAGGAGAAAAAGGTTCCTTTCGGAATTTCGGCATAGTAACGGGTGTACATGGGAGGCATTTAATGAGGGAGAAAGGGGTATAAAATCATTCAAAAAATAAGAGGGCAGTATGGGAGAGGTGCGAAACCATACCCCAACATTCATAATTGAAATTAAAAGGGCAATACAACTTAAAGAAAATTGACAAAAATGAGAAAGGAAGAAAAACCCTTACTTGGAAGTGTGCTTCCAAAGGCTAGAGAGAGGCTTGTGAGAGGCTTCTTGGGAGCTTGGGGCACCTTGAGAGGATTATAGGGAGAGTAGGGCAGAGGTTGGACGAACTTCATGGGCTTTGGGTGAGGAGGAAGTGGGAGCTTGGGTGGGTTTATATAGGAAAGATGAGAGAATTCTTTATTATTTAGGTTTGGGACCCCTTATATTAAAATAATCCAAACCAGAAACCATCCCATGGTATTAGCCCATGGTTTTCTGGAAAAGGAAAGAGGAAAACAATATTTTTCAAGTCCAAGGTCCGAACTTATTAAAAAATTAGGGTTGCTTATGTGGAGGTGAGTCACACTCCCATGGAAATTAATTTAAAAAGGCAAAGTATTGAATAAGTCTTGAGGGCTCCATTAATGCTTTGAAAAGTGAGTCAAACAAACCCAAAAACTCATTATTTTAATGATAAAACATATATTGGCCGAACCTAAGGATTATGGTATTTTATTACATCACCATTGGGTCATTATGATGTCATAAAACACATTATATATTTAAATGGTATTTAATTTTTACCCAAAAATTGGACTGTCTCAGAAAATTATGAAAAATTCACCGTTGGATAATTTCGACGTCCTGATTCCAAAAATAATATTTATTTTATCTAAATAATTTTCTAAATATGTGAATTTTCACTTTTAAAATAAAAACCGACATTTATAAAAAAATTCACGGGTTTTGACAGAAATGACTTTCAAACCATAATAAACATTTTAATTGCATTCATAAAATTATAAGATCATTTATAATTAATGACAATTAATTTAATATTAATAATAATATTTTATTAAAATATTATTTAATTCAAAAATCCTTTAATTTAATAAAATATAATTCTTAATTAAATAATAACTAAAAACACCATTTGTACTTTAAAAACTAATTACAATGTATCAAAAATGACTAGAAATTATATTCATTATTATATATAAAAATAATGTACATGAACATGGTGCTACTTATTTGTTACATAACCCCTTAAAATAGCCGCATAAGACCTAAGGGTAAGGTGTGCGATGGTGACAGACTCTTGGGGTTGCTCGGATAACATCGCTCGAGTGGTAATCTCTATCAACTTCCATTTTTCCCGTAGACGATCACGTTCGAGCTTGACTTGATGAAGCTCAGCTTGGGCTTGGTCAAGGGCAAAGCCCAAAGATGCCACCTCCTTTCCGAGCTCCGACAAATGGGCTTCGTAAGGGGCAATTCTACTGGATGAGGCCATCGCTTCCTTTGTCTGAGTAGAGAATTGGTTCGTTAAAGACTTATATTTAAACTACCCAGATGATCACTGTTAAACGGCTATAAAAGTAACGGTCAAAAATCTTAACTCTAAACTAAAGAAGTTGACATCTTATAAAAACATAAAGAAACATTTAACTGGATCAAGAGGGATTTTCCATTAATGAAATTTTTGGGTCGTTACAACATTCCCCCCTTAAGAAATTTCGCCCTCGAAATTTTCCTTTTCCAACACTAAAACAAATGTGGGTAACTTAGCTTCATCATATCCTCCGACTCCCAAGTTGATTCTTCAAACTTGTGGTTTCTCCACAACACCTTGACGAGGGGCATTGTCTTATTTCGTAGAACTTTTTCTCTACGATCTAAGATCTTCACTGGTTGCTCCTCATAAGAAAGATCGTCTTCTAATTGTACCACCTCGGAAGAGAGTACATGTGAAGGGTCTGGTATATACTTCCTTAAGAGGGATACATGGAAGACATCATGCACCTTGGCCATAGTAGGTGGAAGTGCTAGTCGATAGGCCACAGCCCCAACACGATCAAGAATCTCGAAGGGGCCGATGTACCTTGGACTTAACTTCCCTTTCTTTCCAAACCTCATGACCTTCTTCCACGGAGATATGCGTAAAAACACCATGTCTCCGACTTTAAACTCAAGGTCTCGTCGACGATTATCTGCATAACTCTTCTGTCGACTTTGGGGTGCCTTGATATGCTGCTGAATGGTTTTCACCTTCTCCACCATTTCTTCGACCATTTCTGGTCCAAGCAGCTTACGTTCTCCGACCTCATCCCAACATGCCGGTGTTCTGCACCTTTTCCGATATAGGGCTTCATATGGTGCCATTTGGATGCTCGAGTGGAAACTATTATTATAAGAGAACTCAACTAGAGGAAGATGTTGATCCCATCCTCCTTTAAAGTCCATTGAGCACGCTCTCAACATATCCTCAAGTGTTTGGATAGTCCGCTCGGATTGGCCATCAGTTTGAGGATGATAGGCCGTACTGAAGTTCAGTTCATTATTCAGAGCATGTTGAAGACTCTTCCAAAACATAGAGGTAAAACTTGGATCTCGGTCCGACACAAAAGATAGTGGTACTCCATTCAATCGTACCACTTCCCTGATATATATCTGTGCCAGTTGATCCAAAGAGAAATCCTCTCGAATAGCAATGAAGTGTGCAGTCTTTGTAAGACGATCCACAATAACCCAGATTGCATTGTTGCTTTTGGATGTCCTTGGAAGTCCAGTGACGAAGTCCATGGTGATGTTCTCCCATTTCCATTCTGGTATGGGCAATGGTTGAATCATCCCCTTAGACTTCTGCCTCTCTGCCTTCACTTGCTGACACACCAGGCACTTTGATGTATATTCGGCGATCTCCTTCTTCATATTATCCCACCAAAAGTTTTCTCGGAGATCTCGATACATCTTTGTGCTCCCTGGGTGAATAGATAAATTTGAACTATGTGCATCATCCAAAAGTTCCTTCTTCAGCTCCGAACTTGATGGGACACATAGTCTTTTCCCAAACCGCACAATTCCTTCTTCATTAACATTAAACTCTGAGGATTTTCCCTTTTTGATAGCTTCCAATTTTTCTTGGATTCTCGCATCATCCTTTTGAGCATCCTTTAACCTTTCCAAAAGAGATGGTTGAGCAATCATTTGTGAAAGGATTGATGATGTTCCCTTCTTTATGATTCCCACGTCCATCTTCATCAAGTCTAAGAAGATTGGATCCTTCTCAATTCTCATCATTGATAGAATTGCTGGATCCTTTCTACTTAGGGCATCCGCCACCTTGTTCGCCTTCCCAGGGTGGTAATGTATTGAAAAGTCATAATCCTTGATGAGCTCTATCCATCTTCTCTGGCGCATATTAAGCTCTTTCTGTGTGAATATATATTTAAGACTCTTGTGGTCAGTATATATCTCACATTTCTCCCCATAGAGATAATGCCGCCAGATTTTCAAGGCAAAGATCACCGCCGCCAACTCCAGATCATGCGTTGGATAGTTTCGCTCATGGATTTTCAACTGCCTTGAGGCATAGGATATCACTTTATCATTCTGCATCAGCACACATCCTAAGCCCTTCTTCGAAGCATCACTGAATACCACAAAAAGCTCCCCACTTGTGGGTAAAGTGAGCACAGGTGCAGTGATAAGCCTCCTTTTCAACTCCTTGAAGCTTTCTTCGCATTCATCACTCCAAGCAAACATTACTCCCTTTCGAGTTAGCTTGGTAAGAGGGTTGGACAATCGTGAGAAGTTTCTCACAAATCGTCGATAATATCCAGCTAACCCCAAGAAGCTACGGATATCAGTTACCGATGTTGGCCTCGGCCATCCCTCAATTGCATCTGTTTTGGAGGGGTCCACAGATATCCCATTGCTTGTGATGATATGGCCCAAGAATGAGACCTCCTTCAACCAGAACTCACACTTGCTGTACTTGGCATGGAGCTTCTCCTTGCGCAAAGTCTCCAGTACAGTTCTTAAATGCTCCTCATGGTCCTCCTTGGTTTTGGAGTATATTAGAATATCATCTATAAAGACTACCACAAATTTATCTAGGTAATCTCTAAAGACTCTATTCATCAAGTCCATGAATATTTCTGGAGCATTGGTGAGTCCAAAAGGCATTACTATGAATTCATAGTGCCCGTACCTTGTACGAAAAGCAGTCTTGGGGATATCTTCCTTCTTCACCCTTACTTGATAATATCCCGACCGCAAGTCGACCTTGGAGAAGTATTGTGCTCCATGAAGCTGATCAAACAAGTCATCGATTCTTGGGAGAGGATACCTGTTCTTTATCGTGATTTTGTTAAGTTCACGATAATCGATGCAAAGCCGCATTGACCCATCCTTCTTCTTGACGAAGAGGACTGGTGCACCCCATGGTGATGCACTTGGGCGTATAAACCCTTTATCCAGATTCTCCTGTAGTTGTTTCTTCAGTTCTTCAAGCTCAACCACAGCCATTATATATGGAGTCTTGGATATTGGTAGTGCCCCAGGTATAAGTTCAATTGAGAACTCAACATCTCTTCTTGGAGGAAGACCAGGAAGTTCCTCGGGAAATACTTCAGCGAATTCCCTCACAATAGGCATTTCTTCAAGGGTGGTTTCTTCCTTGGACTCAATCATCTCAGCCAGATATGCGTGCTCATAAGGTAGTAATATCCATGCTTGAGATGATGGAGCTAAAGGAGATTCATCTTCCTCCTGACACTTGTAAAGAATCGGGGGTCGATTCTCCATATGGAGTGCGATTTCCCTCTCCCGACAATTTATGTTGGCTCTATATAAGGAAAGCCAATCCATGCCAAGAATTGCATCAAATTCCACCAAAGGGAGTATGAAGAGGTTCGCCGGGAAATTCAATCCACATATTATAACATGGGAGGACTTATACTCATGGGATGCAATGATTTCCCCATTTGCCGTACTCACCGACATCTTTACTTCTGTGATTTGTGGTGGTGCAGGGATTATTCTACTAAACTTTTGAGATATAAAAGAATGCGTAGAACCTGAATCAAAAAGTACGTTCGCTATTCATGAATGAATAACTAGCGTACCTGTCACCACTTCGTTGTTGGGGTTCACTTCGGCAGAAGTGATGGCAAAAGCTCTTCCTTGCTGTCTTGGAGGTTGTTGATTGCCTCCGATAACCCTTGGATTAGGGCACTGATTTGCAAAATGACCCGGTTCTTTGCATTTGAAGAATTGAACAACGCGTTGAGGTTCGAACGGAGCGTTCCTCCCCTCCGTCGCAGCCGCGGGTCCTTCTTGCTGACAGTTAACAGCTAGGTGCCCTTCTCTTCCACACTTGAAGCATTTTCTTGTCCCCCTAAGGCAATTTCCAGGGTGCTTCTTTCCACACTTTTGGCAAGTGGGGTGCTGGAATTTCTTAGCGTCGTTGGATTTATCCATCGGACCACCAGCATTGAAGTCCACCTTCCGCTTCTTGTCCCCATGATACCCCTGTGATTCTACGATCTCCATTTCAACCTTGAGGGCACATCGGACAATTTCCTCATAGCTGTCGAAGTCACGGATCGCTAATGCTTTCCGCAATCTAGGCTTCAGCCCACCAAAGAAGCGGTCAACCTTGCATTCGGGGGTAACGACAAAGCCGGAAGCATATCGTGCAAGCCTTGTGAAGTTTGCCTCGTACGCTCCCACAGATTCCTCATCTTTCTGCTTGAGGGAAAGGAAGTCCCTTTCCATCTTAAGACGGAGGGTGCATGGAAAATATTTATCGAAAAACATCTTCCGAAATACCTTACATTCCAAAGCCTTGATCTCCTCCTCAGGCTTTGTATTTTTGATCAACGTCCACCATTGATCAGCTTCACCCTCCATACGATAAGGCACCAAGAGAACCTTCTCTTTTTCAGAGCATTGGAGGATAGAGAATATCTTTTCAATGGAGTTGATCCATTGTTCAGCAATCGTGGGATCGGATGATCCACTAAAAGTAGGAGGCCTTTGTCTCATGAAGCTTTCAATAGCGACTTGTTCTTTCTTAGGGGGGGTTGAACGTTCCTC
This sequence comes from Viscum album, assembly GCA_963277665.1. Classification (NCBI taxonomy): domain Eukaryota; kingdom Viridiplantae; phylum Streptophyta; class Magnoliopsida; order Santalales; family Viscaceae; genus Viscum; species Viscum album. Next base: position 993,176,319 of record OY728125.1, read on the forward strand.
TTGACCAGTGTTTCTATTCAAAACTTGAGTTAGCTGAGAGAGAAGCGTGACAAAGTTCGCGATTCCCGCTCCCATTGGATTGGGCATCCCATTGGTACAATCATCACACTGATCTTCACAACAGTTGTTAGCCCCAGTTCTCCTATTACCGGCCATTGGCTGGAATAAAAGAAAAGTTAGGGGTAACACATAGAGTGTAATCCAAAGACAAAAGTTGATTTCTTATAAATAAACTTTAATCTCTTTAACTCATGAGTCTATAGGATTCAATCCAGGCTTTTCATGATCTTCCTTCTAACATATATTCTTAGGGGGCATTTTTCCCTTAATAAGGGTTCATACTAAGATTGTGAATTTATCAAAACATATCCCCCGGGAGTGTCGTACCCAAGAGTGCAGCAAGGCCCGTTGTCGTGCACCAGTTCCCGTTCGAGTCTAGCTCAAAGCGGTGTTTTCGGGTTTTACCCCTAGGATACATCTGTCCCAGATCCGCCTCTACCTGCTCGTATCCAGACAGGGATGTATTTGTTTGATAAACCACTTACTTAGTATTTACCAAAACTTAGGGGAGTTTTTATTATGCTTAGTCTTGTATCTAAGGTTTTACTAGGGTTTCCTAATCCCAAAAATAACTAAACCTATCCTCTGATACCAACTATGACAACCCTGCTTTTTATCACAACTTAAACATGCTTTATTACATAAAACTTCACTTGATACATCAAAAGAGATCGAGAGGTTTAGTGTCTTTGGGGCTTAGGATCATTACATAAAAACTTTAAACTTGAAATACAACATCATTATTGAAAACTTCCTTTACATGACCACTAAATTCCTTCGTACTTAGCATTGCATGGGATAACCTGAGGACATGTATAAGAAAAGGGTGAGCTATAAAGCCCAGTAAGGGAGTGCACAATGAATAACATGAGGAGTACAATACATGTTAGGCAATAGTCATATCAATAGAGCATAAGAGAGACATGAACATAAACGCATGATAAAGCATGGTAATCATAACATGGAAATGTGGCAACAACACTTAACATTGAATTAGCATGAGCCAAGGCTCATTGCACATGGAGCATGAGTAAACCCTCATTGCACTTGAAGCACGAGTAAACCCTCATTTCACTTGAATTAGCATGAGTAAACACTCATTGCACATGACGTATCATGATACTATACTTTACCCAATGCATTGGAGCGCTATCAGGGCGCACCCTTCTTAAACATTTCATTTCATGCATAAGTGTGCCACATGGATCATAAAACATGGGTTCATAAAACATAATCATTTATTCCACGATAAAGGAATGTGGAATTCAGACATTAAACTTTACAATCAATAAGTAAATGTGCATAAAGGTGAATACCCTTGATGGGGAAATGGGCATGGTATTCACTACACAATGATATTGGCTTAGAAAATCGGTGTGATTTCGGCAGCGTAACGGCGTGACATAAGAATTCATAAAAAAGGCTGATGAGAGAGAAAGGGGTTCCTCATCATATTTTTAATGTAATGGACAGTAAGAAGGTCATATAGATACATGTCCCAACAATTGAAAAGGAATTTAGATTCATGATACAAAAGTATTGCTTGAATATAGAAGAGGAGAAAAAGGTTCCTTTCGGAATTTCGGCATAGTAACGGGTGTACATGGGAGGCATTTAATGAGGGAGAAAGGGGTATCCCATCATTCAAACAATACGAGGGCAGTATGGGAGAGGTGCGAAACCATACCCCAACATTCATAATTGAAATTAAAAGGGCAATACAACTTAAAGAAAATTGACAAAAATGAGAAAGGAAGAAAAACCCTTACTTGGAAGTGTGCTTCCAAAGGCTAGAGAGAGGCTTGTGAGAGGCTTCTTGGGAGCTTGGGGCACCTTGAGAGGATTCTAGGGAGAGTAGGGCAGAGGTTGGACGAACGGCAAGGGCTTTGGGTGAGGAGGAAGTGGGAGCTTGGGTGGGTTTATATAGGAAAGGTGAGAGAATTCTTTATTATTTAGGTTTTGGACCCCTTATATTAAAATAATCCAAACCACAAACCATCCCATGGTATTAGCCCATGGTTTTCTGGAAAAGGAAAGAGGAAAACAATATTTTTCAAGTCCAAGGTCCGAAATTATTAAAAAATTAGGGTTGCTTATGTGGAGGTGAGTCACACTCCCATGGAAATTAATTTAAAAAGGCAAAGTGTTGAATAAGTCTTGAGGGCTCCATTAATGCTTTGAAAAGTGAGTAAAACAAACCCAAAACCTCATTATTTTAATGATAAAACATATATTGGCCGAACCTAAGGATTATGGTATTTTATTACATCACCATTGGGTCATTATGATGTCATAAAACACATTATATATTTAAATGGTATTTAATTTTTACCCAAAAATTGGACTGTCTCAGAAAATTATGAAAAATTCACCGTTGGATAATTTCGACGTCCTGATTCCAAAAATAATATTTATTTTATCTAAATAATTTTCTAAATATATGAATTTTCACTTTTAAAATAAAAACCGACATTTATAAAAAAATTCACGGGTTTTGACAGAAATGACTTTCAAACCTTAATAAACATTTTAATTGCATTCATAACATTATAAGATCATTTATAATTAATGACAATTAATTTAATATTAATAATAATATTTTATTAAAATATTATTTAATTCAAAAATCCTATAATTTAATAAAATATAATTCTTAATTAAATAATAACTAAAAACACCATTTGTACTTTAAAAACTAATTACAATGTATCAAAAATGACTAGAAATTATATTCATTATTATATATAAAAATAATGTACATGAACATGGTGCTACTTATTTGTTACATAACCCCTTAAAATAGCCGCATAAGACCTAAGGGTAAGGTGTGCGATGGTGAAAGACTCTTGGGGTTGCTCGGATAACATCGCTCGAGTGGTAATCTCTATCAACTTCCATTTTTCCCGTAGACGATCACGTTCGAGCTTGACTTGATGAAGCTCAGCTTGGGCTTGGTCAAGGGCAAAGCCCAAAGACGTCACATCCTTTCCGAGCTCCGACAAATGGGCTTCGTAAGGGGCAATTCTACTGGATGAGGTCATCGCTTCCTTTGTATGAGTAGAGAATTGGTTCGTTAAAGACTTATATTTAAACTACCCAGATGATCACTGTTCAACGGCTATAAAAGTAACGGTCACAAATCTTAACGCTAAACTAAAGAAGTTGACATCTTATAAAAACATAAAGAAACATTTAACTGGATCAAGAGGGATTTTCTATTAATGAAATTTTTGGGTCGTTACATAATCCCTAACCTGGGTCTCCTTTTTAGGAATAAGACTCAGTCATAACCTTGGGTCTCCTTTTCAGGAATAAGCCCCAAGTTCCCTTAAATTTCTCTTAACCAGTCATAATTTATCTTTGATTTGGGTTTCCTTTTCAGGAGTAAAACCCAATCATAAGTCCCCTCCTAACTTGGGAATCCTCCTTAGGAGTAAGCCCCAAGATTAGAGTATTCAAATCTCCATGAAGCACATATAACTTTATGGACCCTGTTCATGGATTTTTTCCCTAAAAGTAGATCCTAAACCTTCATCTATCTGGGCAGTCATCCATACATAAGCCCCAAACAAATTCTTATGATTGCATCTTTCATGGCACAATTATCTAAATTTTACTAATACCTCTTGTTTCTCACACCGAGCATGACTCACGTGAGCTTAGAGTGTAAAAGTAATTATGACATTCATCTTTGAGCCATCAATCATAAACATCATACTCCATTTCTCGAACTACGTGGGTTCTGATTCCTTTTCCAAAACAAAGGATACGTAGGTAGCCCATTTATGGGTTCGATCCCAACTTTGAAATAATCTATGTCCTTCTGAATGATGATAAACTTCAAGTGCCCCACTGAGTGGCTTTAAAACCTGCCTGGTCATCATAATGACCAAGAGACTTTTATATAAATGTTTTGAAGGATACCATTGACTAAGAATCTCTAAACAGATATAGATGATTCTCTATTGATGAAGAACCTCGAATACATATAAAAGATCCTCTAAATTTCTTGCATATTTAATCATTGATTGTTAAAACTAATGGAAAGCACATTTTATACTTGGTAATGTAATAAGGATTCACGAACCTAACTTAAATCTATAAAGAGAGTCCTGGAGTAGACAATAATTCCCCTCAAAAAGGTGTGATGAGTCCGACCTCCCATCCTCTCGACCAATGCAAATTCCTAAGCCTCATTAGTCCACAAGCTAATGAGCGCCTGCCTTTGGAAAGTAGGTCCAAACGGATGTGGAATCATTGGATGTTTCCGGTTCTACGAACAAACCCGTTAGAAACCGATCGGGACGTTTGAATCTCCCGTCCAGGATGTCATTCCCAGATTCCGTGCGAAACAGCTATGACCTTAAGTTAAAATCATGTGACCCCAAGACCGTTGTCCTTGGAATGGGATTCAACTTCCTCTATCTGACATGTCTCATTGGCATACTCAAATGCATTGTGAAAAAGAGCCCGACGTGTGGAAATTTCATAAGTGAAATTTCCTTATTCCATTTCAAAGCTCTGTGACCCTGTTATTTGGATCCTCATACTCTTACACATCTGAAGGGACCCCATTTAAAAACAAGTCCCACACCACATTGGATTACTTATCGTCTCGGGCCAACACCCCGGAAGACCTCAGATGATATTTTCGAAAAGTGCCATGTTTCAAACATGGTCAGTAGTTGACCCCCATTTCTCTGTCCCCATTACAGGGTAGCACTGTAACGCCTCGGCCCAAGTTACCCGGAGTTGGTGCATTATTACATAACATTGGCATGATCACAAAATATCAAGTCTCGAAAGAACGATTAGTTAAGTATCCTTGGAATCACTAGAAACATTCATAAAGTTTACATTACATAATAAAGTGAAAACTAAAACAACATATTGTCTTCATATCCCCTCATACTATCCCTACAGGTCATTCATAAAATACTTCTTCACATCCCGGGAAAAATAAAACATTGAAAGGGGTGATCTTAGATTCTCAGTAAGGATAACAATATAGTGTAAACATTCATAATAAGCATAAATATTTAAGGCAATGTATAACTAAAACAAAAGCCTTTTAAACGTGAACTCCATCATAATATGGAAAAGATAAAATGAAATAATTCCATTTACTTATTCAAATAAATATTCTACTAGTCGAATAACCATATGAAATATCAATAACCACTTTCATAAGGATGGAATGCATAATGCCAAACTATCATAACCACATAGTCAAGGCCTTGTGCCAAGACTACAAATAAGGTTTTTTCAAGGACTTGTGCCAAGAAACTAGTTGATCTCATGAGACCTACCGATGCATATATGAGCTATAAAAGGCTCCACCCATCACCTATTAAGTCCAATGCATTCCTCATATGAATAGGTTTAAACATAACATAAATATTCTTATTAAAACTAGCATATGAAATGTCAATACATTCTTCGTAAACCATGAATTGTATAAAAATAACACACCCACATTCAAACATATCACAAAACCTTCAATACACTAGGAAAGTTTTGTATCATAATAAATAAACTTCAAATAATCTTAAAATCCCTTAAAGGATGTTGACATAGATGAAATCAAAACTATTTGAGAGAAATATCTATTTTTCTTGAAATCATTTAAAAGTCACATAATTATAAAAGAAAACATTTAATTTTAAAATATTCTTCTAATATTTTAAGGGAAGATTAAATTATTTTATAACGGCGGAAAATATTTTCACCCACTTTATAATTTAAAAAAGACATTCTTACCTTAATTCTGTCTAAAAGGTTAAAAAGGACCTTGTTTGGAAAATGACAAAAATATTCCTTTAGAAAATTCTTATAAAAAGTAAAAAAGGGTATAAATGACTTTAACACATAGTCTGTAAAATAGTAAGAATGATTTGAAATACATTTTTTAAGAAACATGGACGTGGATGATAAAGATGTCCCAGTAGATAATTACGTATAATCAACCTCGAATAATGAAGAGATTGTGAAATAATCCCTTACCTTGTACTTTTCCTTGGTTGAGGGTAGGTTAACCTACTATATAATGGTTAAATAATTGTTATTAAATTATACAAGAATCATATAAATTAATATGATATCATATATTATCTTTTAACATTTCTTGGTTAATAATATCTTAGTATTATCTTCGTTTCGAGTGTTAACTTACTCATTTTCTTTTATATGTTTTGTTACATAAGCCATGTTTTTTATGGATAGATTGTATCTTATTCATATCCATAATGATATCAAGTCCTTAAACATTATTTTTAATCATAAAATGAGAATTATACATGAATGGATGCGATGGGAAATGAATCTCATCGCGTTCGTGGAGATGGTAGTCCGTACGTATGAACGAGTGACAATATCATTCTTTTGATATTAAAATAATATATAATTTTATATTATATCATATATACAGAATAATTATTATGTTATATTTATTATTTAAATGAATTTCACATCATTATTATACCAATCCAAATAATAATTTATTGAATAACAATTACACCACGACATGGAGACGGAAAGCCGTACGTACGCACGTATGGTGACCTGTCATTCAAAGGATGGAAAGAATACTGAATATGGTTGTACCATATTTATAATAACATAATAATATATATAATATTCTGGATTTATTATTTTAGAATGGGAATAACAAAGAAAGAAGAAGTTGAAGATGAAAGGAACTTGAAAGAGGGTTGTGAAAACACTACCTATTCTTCGGGTTCTTCCTTTTGATTTGATAAAAAGGGCTCCTTAGGATGGTTTTATGATCAAAATAAGGCCTCTAGGTTGAATTAATGGAGGTTGAGAGAATTTTTGGTCAGGTTTTGGCCGAGCCAAAAGTCTTTGAAGGTGTAAATTAGAGAGAAGGAGGAGTTCCCTTTTATAAGAGTGGTGAGGGGCACCTTTGGAAAACCTTGAAATATGATTTTATAATAAATTAATATTAGGTTTATAATGGTTCCAAAGTATATTATTTAAAGGATAAGGTGGGTATGGGTTGAAATAATTTCGACCAATAGATTTTAGATATGTTTGGGTCACTATATTAACCTTCTCATTTATATTTAACTCTTAGTTAAATAGTTTGACATTTACCATGTCACATTGCATTTTTATATTATATAGTTAGTAAACATACTATATACATCCAAGATACCTCAAAGTGGTCCATTAATAATAAACATATCATTATATTGCTCCTTTTTTCGAACCTTATATTTTTAGGAATATAATATAAATTAATAATATAATATTTTTTTAAAATCAATTTTATGTCAATTTTGACACTATTAGGTATTTTGTTTTTGCTAATTTTATAAAAGCACTATTACTTAAAACAAACATTATATAACCAATCCTAATATGTCATATTATCCTAGAAAATAATTTTAATTAATTAAAAGTCTCAAATGACATTTATTTTGATATTTATAATATCAATTATTTTGATATTTCATTAATTAGGTAATTACTGCATCACCATTGTGTCATAAATAAATTAAATTATTTAATGTATAAAAATTATCAATAAAATACCATTATGTAGGAAATATTTTTAGCTTTATAATGAATATTTATAATCGAATTTATCTTATGTATAAATATAATTTAAAAAAATTAGTAATAAAACTTTGATATTAACTCTTTTAACTTTTCGTTGAATTAAATAATAATAAATGTCCTAATCTAATCCTAGTGGACCTAAATGATAATATTTTATTCCTAAGGTTGTTTTTGGGCGAGATTAACTTGTCCAATAGAATTAGGACATGTGTTAGGGTAATATTAACATCATTTTTACCCCTAATAACCTAATTTACTTTTAACCGTGGTAAATAAAAATTAAAAGTTACTATTCACCAAAACTTATTTTTACCTTATTGAAGAACATTTTACTCCTTGAAATTGACCGCGTCTCTCTGATTTTTGAAATTAAATTCACAGAAGTGGCAAAATTAAGTTTTATGTGAATTTCAAAATTCTCCTAGGAGGTGGGTAAAAGACGGTGAAAAGTTCAATAAACTTTTTATATATCTAAAATTATTCGAAACTAACTCCAATTATTTACATTGAACTTATATAGGTATTATTTATCTATTTTGGCATAATTAAATTTAAATTAAATAAATAATTATTTATATAAAAATTCAGTTTTATTCTATAACATAGTGTTTTTCACTATTCATCAAAAATTGAATGTTTTCAGAAAAATACCAAAAATAAACCCTAAGCTATTTTCGATCTTACAAATCCAAAAACAAAGTCCATTTTTAAAGATAACATTTATAAAATATCTAAATGTGGGAATTACTATTCATAATGGCTAGTTTTATTGGTTGTGGTGAGTGTTAGAACTCGAATTTGCATACAACACAAGCTACTCTATTATTCAAAGAGAAGCGTACCATGGAAGCTTGGGGGTGTTACATTCTCCCCTCATTAAAAAAATTTTGTCCTCCAAATTTCTAGAATACTACCGCATGAGAATTCTTGGGTGGATATTCATCATATGTTCCTCGGGTTCCCACGTTCCCTCTTCCATCTTACGGTTTTTTCATAGAACTTTTAACAAACGAGTCGTCCGATTTCTCAGCACTTATTATCTTTTATCAAGAATCCTGACAAGCTCTTCACAATATGACAGATCGGGTTCCATTTCTTTTTCCTCAAAAGTGAGTACATGCGTTGGGTGATGCATGTATTTTCTCAACAGCGATACATTGAACACATCGTGAACTTTGGAAAGACTTGGCGGTATTTCCAAATGGTAAGCTACAGCCCCAATTCGTTCTAGAACTTTGAAGGGTCTGATGTACCTGGGACACAATTTACCTTTCTTACCGAAAGGTCTAACTCCCTTCCATGGAGATACCTTCTAGAAAACATGATCCCCTACCTGAAATTCCAAATCCCTCCTTCAGTTATCGGCATTTCTCTTCTGCCTACTTTGTGCTGCATTGATGTGGTTTTGGATTACCTTCACCTTTTTCATTTTTTCCTCCACCTATTCTGGGCCTATGAGTTTTCTTTCACCAACATCATCCCAACAGGTTGGGGTGCGACATCTCTTTCCATACAACGCTTCATATGGTGTCATCCAAATAATTGAATGTAAGCTATTATTATATGAAAATTCTACTAGAGGTAAATATTGATCCCCATACCCTGAAAGTCAAGTGAGCAAGATCGCAACATGTCATCTAAGGTTTGAATAGTCCTTTCTAATTTTCCATCTGTTTGAGGGTGGTAGGAAGTGCTCAAACGAAGTTCAGTATCCAGGGATTTCTGAATACTTTTCCTTAATCTTGAAGTAAAACGGGGATCACGATCATAAACAATCGATAGGGGTACTCCAAGAAGTCTCACAACTTCATTAATATATAGTCTTTCTAGACGTTCAAGTGGTAGATCTTCCCTTATAGCAAGTAAATGTGCTGACATGGTAAGATGATCAACAATGACCCATATTGCATCATTCCTTCTAAGAGTCTTTGGTAGTCCCATGAAAAAGTACATCATAATATTATCCCATTTCCACTCATGTATGGGAAGAGGTTGCATGACTCCTCCAGGTTGTTGCCTTCGAACTTTCACTTGTTGACAAACCATACGTCTTGACACAAAATCAGCAATATCCCTCTTCATGATGTCCCACAAAAAATTTTCCTTCAAATATCTATACATTTTGGTGCTCCCAGGGTTTATAGAGAAATTAAAACTATGAGAATCATCCAACAATTCCCTTTTAGATCAGGTATATCGGGAACACAAAGTCTCTTCCCAAATTTCAAAATTCCATCTTCATACACAAAGTCACTCAATCTCCCATCATTCATAGCTTTAATCTTCTTTTGAAATTCTTCATCACCGGTATGAGAACTTTTAATCCTTTATAGTAATGATGGTTTGGAAACCATTTGAAAAAGCATTGATGTTTCACCTTCCATGGTGATTCCCATATCCATCTTTACTAAATCCATGAAAATATGATCCATTTCAAGTCTCATCATGTTCAAAACTCCATGATCCTTCCTGCTCAAAGCATCTAAAACCTTATTTTCCTTCCCCAAGTGGTAGTGTATCGTTCAATCATAATCCTTGAGTAGTTAAATCCATCGCATGTTCCTCATGTTGAGTTCTTTCTGTGAGAAAATGTACTTCAAACTCTTGTGATTGGAATATATCTCACATTTTTCACCATAGAGATAATTTCACCATATCTTCAAAGAAAAGATTACAGCTGCTAACTCAAGATCATGAGTATGATAGTGTTTCTCATGAATTTTCAGTTGTCATGATTCATAGTCAATAACTCTATCATTCTGCATAAGGACACAACCATGTCCTTTCTTCGATGCATCACTATAAATAACAAACACATCATTCCCCGATAGTAGAGTCAATATAGGAGCATTGACTAATCTTCTATTTAGTTCTTCAAAACATTCTTCACACTCTTTTCTCCAAACAAATTTAACCCCTTTACGTGTGAGCTTTGTTAATGGGTTAGCCAATCAGGCAAAGTTCTGGACGAAACGTCGATAATAACCTGCTAAACCAATAAAACTGCGTACCTAAGTTATACTCGTCTGTGCAGGACATTCTAGGATTTCCTTGTTCTTAGAAGGATCAACAGAGATTCCATCTTTAGAGACAATATGGCCATGAAAAGAAATATCCTGAAACCAGAATTTACACTTTCTAAACTTCCCATATAATTCATGTCTTCTCAGAGTCATAAAGATAATGCGCATATGATTTTAATGATATTGGTAGCTTTCAGAATATATCAAGATATCATCAATAAATACCACCACAAAATCATCGAGATATTCCTTGAAAACTCTATTCATTAAATAAATTAATATAGAGGGTTCATTAGTCAATCCAAAAGGCATTACTGTAAACTTGTAATGCCCATACTAGTTTCGAAATACTGTATTCGTAATGTCTTCCTTCTTCACACACAACTGATGGTATCCAGATCGAAGGTAAATCTTTGAAATGTATTTATCTCCATGAAGTTGGTCAAATAAATCCACAATGCGGGGTAGGGGATACTTGTTCTTTATTGTTATTGCATTGATTTCCTTGTATTTGATACATAACCAAAGAGATCCATCTTTTTTCTTAACAAAAATGATAGGGGATAACCATGGAGAAACACTAGGGAGAATAAATCCCTTATTACTCAATTCCTCTAGTTGTTTGTTTAGTTCAACTAATTCCACATTGGCCATTCTATAAGGGGTCTTCGAAATGGGCCTTGAACCCGGAATTAAATCAATGGAAAACTCAATTTCTCGTTATAGAGGATGTCCATGTTAATATTCTAGAAACACGTCAACATAATTTATCACAATAGGTACGTCCTATATTAGAACAATCCTTTCCTTAACCACAGTTATTTCATTCTCTCCCTCCCCAATAATTGAATTTAGTTGAGCTACAGGGGGGTGGATCTATGTTAGAATCGTATGTTGACGATTCTTCTCTTACGATAAAGTGATCTTTATCATCATCATCGAAAATCGTATCCTCCTTCTTCATAAAATAAATCTTCGCATCATGGTATGAAAGCCAATCTATAAAAAAGATTATATCAAAATCAATCATAGGTATGACAATGAGATCAGTAGATAAAGAACATTTATATGCTCTAATGGGAACTGATTCCCAAAACTTTATTGCAAGGAAAATTCCCTTAGGAGTTTTAACTGAAAACTCCCTTGTTAAATCAAATTGGAAATATCTAAGTTTCTTAGAAAACTGGGAATATGAGAAACAATGTGATGATCCAGAATCAAATGATGCATTTTCTAAACTTGAAGAAACCATTAAATTACTTCCCACCACATCTTTCAAACCTTCTACCTCAGCAGTAGTGATAACATAAGCTTGGCTTGATCCCTTGTCGTTTTCTGAGGTAAGTTATTATGATTCTTTGGAAATTCATTTTCATAATGTCCCATCTCTCTGCATTTGTAGCATTGAACATCTGTAGCTTCCTTCTTCCCCTGGCAATCACAAGTTTGGTGGCCTTTTTCACCACACTTGTAACAGACTCTCTTTCCCTTCAAGCATGTACTGGGTGATTCTTCCCACATTTACTACAAGATGGATATTAAACTTTTCCCTTCTTCCCCTTATTTCCATTTCTAGTGTGATCAGTAGATCTCTTCTTTCCTTGCTTTTCTTTAATGTCATAGAAATTAGAGAATTATTTTTCTTTTTTGATAGCACATGAGACAATATCATCATCCGACAAGAAGGATTGTGACACTAATGCTCGATGAAGAAATGTTTTTAACCCATCAATTAAACAATAAATCTTACTTATTTGGTTACATATATAATCTTTAGAATACCTTTCTAACCTTATAAAGATAGCCTCATACTTTGTGACATTCTCATCCTCCATTTGTCTCAGACTCAGAAATTGACTTTCTGTATCAGCTCGATGGTCACGAGGGAAGTATTTTTATATGAAAATATCTTTGAGATCTCTCCTTTCCATATTTGATACTTCAACATCTTCCTTTATGTTTTGTATCAAAGACCACCAATGATCAGCATCTACAGTGAGGCGATAAACTTCCATGATAACTTTCTCCCTTTCACTACTCCCCAAAGCCTAAAATATTTTTTCTTGGGAACTTATCCATTGCTAAGAAACCAATGGATTTGTACTCCAATTTAATGTTGGTGGTTGTTTCATCATGAATCGATCTAACATTGATCCTCCACGTTGTGGATCGGGGTGCTCCATACGGGTAAGGTTATTATTCATATCTTCAGTGAGTTGTCCCAGTATGGTGATAAGCTGATCAGCACTACATTTACAATTATACTCTTCATATCATTGAAGTGTGTCTTCAGTATTTAAAACACAATAACTCATAATCTATATGTGATTTAGTAAGATCTCTTATAATAATTCAGTCTCATGGGTGTAATTTTCTTTTTCATTATCTATTACACTCTCTCCAAGTAAGATAATCACACTATATTTTTAATATACCTATATCCTATAAGTATTTTTATTTTTAAATTTGAAACAAGTTAACAAACATTAACCATAAACATCAGGAACTTAATTTAAACAACATGATCAACCATAGAATTACTGTGAAATTTTATTTAAAAAACATGTTTATGATCTATATTGAGTGATATATGTTGAATAATGAAATCCACATTATAAAAGAACTTAAATCTAATTTTTTAATATATAATAAATATTTATTAGTAACACCACAATTGTAACGTCTATGTCCCAAGATCCACTAAACGGGGGCCCCATGTTCGGTCGCCAATTGACCTTAAGAATGCCTCCTAGTATACCATTGGTGTATGACTATTAGTGAGGGTCTAAAAGGTCACGTGGGGAGACTATACCCTCTTTACCAGAGTATATCACAATATAATGTTAATAAACTAGTGGGAAAATATATAATAACCAATGAACATGCATAAACAAACATCTCCCAAAGTTATGTAAAAAACATAGACAAAAGTAAATATGTTTTGTCATGATAAACAGTTCCAAGTGATCAAATTAAAAAAATTGAGTAGTCCCCAAAATCGTACTGAATCTATGTCCATAATTTCATCTTTGTACATCCCATGAATGAATAAACTCCTATGAATAAGGCATTTTCCCTTATCCTAACCTGCAAGCATGATGTTTCATCGGGAACCCAATGTCGACCCAATCAAGGTGTGAGTAAAACCCATTAGGTCACCACAAAATGTGTCTACAATATTTCCATTCAATGTGTAGTGCATCCAAGTACTAAATAATGGAAAATTAAATAAAATATAGTTTGGGTTCCATTAATTAAGAAGATCAACTTATGTCATTCCTAGAAATATTTTCAATTTCAATCCTCATACTATCTTTATTACTTAATTTACATCCATTATGTGTTTAATGGATTAGTCATATTCATCAATCTCAATGCATATTGGGAGTAAAAAAATTTCCATATATCACTAGGGATAAACACATCATCAGAAAAGAAACAGTCCACATGAAGCCTTAGTCTAGGTGGTCTCATTGAATGCAACTATTAGGGGAAAAAAACTTTGTCCCCTTCCCTAAATGTGCATTTTGGGGTGGAGTTTAGAGCCTCATTCTAAACCAACCCATAGGTGTAGAACCTCTTGTAAATATCCCACTCTACCAGGACATATGCACATGCTTATTTATCCATTCACCACACAAATACCATACAACAACCAAACATAACTAATACCAATATCAAGAATAAAACATAGCAATCAACATGGGAATTACCATTATGCCATAATACATTAACACATTTACCATTTACATAACATAGTAATTTTTCCCAATTCCCATTTTTTATTCCTAACTCTCTAATAATATTCACTATAACCAATACATTAAACCATTTTACATATTCAACCCTTAACATCTATTAAATTATATACCTTTTTCATCATTTCCCATTTATTAACCCATAATTTAATTTCATGTACCAAACATAATTTATTTGGCCCATTCCCATTAATCACATTTAACACAAATTTCATGAAAATAATAAAAATACCTTATACATTATCCATATCAATATGAAACTTTATGTATTACTTTATTTATCATCACATTAACCAATTTACATGTCCATCATGGGCTCTACAAAATCACTAATAAATTTGACACTTAAGGTTTCTATTAACCATTTTGGGATGGTCAACGCACACCATCGAAGGCCCTAAATCAGTCAAATCATACTACATGAATCTCGCATGGATCATGAAGGGGTTAAATTAATAATTTAGACACACATCCTACTAAGAATCACTAAAAGAACCAACAACACAATAAGGGAAATCATTACTATAAGCTTACATACACGAAATCTTATAAAAACTATGGGATATGAAATGTAGACCACAAACCTATAATTTTAAATTTAATACACTCTTAATAAAATATGTAAATACGAATACAACCCCCTTAAAAATCCCAACATAGATTCCACCGAAAATAAGGGTTTTATGGATTCAGAAGAAGATTTCCCAAGATACAAGCCCTAATTTTGGAATGATATTAAAAGAGGGTATTAGACATACTCAGAGCATCGATCTACAACCAAAGGCAGTCCAAATGGACAAGAAATGAGGTATATTTATCATTGGATGATCTTGATGGTTATAGTTCATGACTAGTGTAGTAAGGGAGGAAATGGGGAGAAAATCAGGTAAGGATATAAAATACCGTAATGGAAAACTGTAAATTTTCCTAATTTTAATGGGGTGCATAGTTTGACAAACCATGCACAATCCTTGAAAAATCGATTCTCTATGTGAATTTAGGTCACATGGTTGCCTGTTCAGGCCACACGGTTTTTAAAACTTTGGGCCAACAATGAAATATGCCATTTTCCAAAGTCTCTTAGTTTTCTTGGGAAGGAAAAAATGTTTACCTAACCATGCGTAAACTGTGTGTCTTGCACAGGTTGGCATAGTTTTCCTTACATTCATACCCCAAACCCAAATATCACCATTGATTCCCCTCATAATACTATGAAAAATTTCATTAAACAAAATTAAGATATTGAAACAAAAAATTTAACAAGGACATTCCACAACGGTGTTTGGGATCTTACAACATCCCCACCTTATAATGGCTGATCCTTGAGTTTTTCTCCCAAGATTTATTATGTTTCTGAAGAGAATAGATCATGCTTCCTGAACCACATATAAAAATCCATTTCTCATGTTTCTTTGTATACATTTATATGTTTCAATAAAACTATAACCAAGTACACATTCTTGCATCACATGACTTTCTTTCTTTGATCCACGATACAAATCAGATTCTCCTCAAAGGGCACATCAATCTAAATCTCTACATCCCCAAACATAATTCCATGAGTTGGATTACGGTGATAATATCAAATATTTGAAACAATAATGTCATAATTAATTCCAATATACTATTTTTGAAGATATAATCAGTAAGAAACTGATTTGATCCACTCCAAAATCTCAAACGACCCCATGTACACAGGTTCCAACATACCATGTTTTTGAATTCAACGGTGACCCAACCTCGGTGACACCCTAATAAACAGACTACCACCCACCATAAACTCTAGAGCTATATGATTCTGATCATTATATTAATTATGACTACTATGAGCCATTTCCATGATTTTTCGAATCAATGGAGCCTTTTATGATCTCTCCTTCATGAGCCTCAGTCCCTATAACTCGGAATCTTCATCTTTCAACTATCAAAAAAAATATATAAAATATCTCTCATAGAGTGCCTCAAATTTTTCTTTCTAAATTGTATCCTTGGAAACTATTTTTATAAGAAGAATCAACCAACGACAAGTGTTGTTCCCCTAAACCACTAACATATAGGGCACATACCCTCAACATGTCTCCAGCACCTGAATTGTATGCTCTGACTGCCTATCTACCTATGGGTGAATGGTCATACTGAAAATCACCTTGATGCTGTGATCTTTATGTAATACATCCCACAAGTGCGATGTGAAATGCAGATCTTGGTCTAAAATGATAGTCCTCGGTACACCATGCATCCTCATTATCTCTCGAACATATAATTCATGAAACTGATTAATAATGAATGTCTTTTAAATTGGATATAAATGGTTCGCCTTAGTCAACCAATCCACAACTACACAAACTGCATCATTCTTCAGAATAATCCTCCTAATAACCACAACTAAATCCGTATATACATTATCTCACTTCCACTTAAGAAAAGGAAATATCTATAACAAACCAGTAGGGCATTGATGCTCATCCTTCACTGGAGGACAGGTATGACATTGCTCCAAAAAAATTGAAACCTCTTTCTTAATTCATGACCAACAATACTACCTACATAGATCTCAATACATCTTTGACAAACCAGGTTGTACTATCCACATTTATTCATGTGACTTAGGCATCAACTCCACTTGCATACATGTTAGAACCACAACACAATCACAAACGCTAACAACCCTATCATCACTAACATCCTAACTAGAAGGCGACTCCCCAACATTATGACATTGCTTCACAACCAAATACTATAAATCATCAAGCTGAAGATACCACCCCCAAGATTTAAAATATTTTACATTATGAATAAATTCAAATTTTTTATTATCAATCTTTATGTGAAAAATTAAGCTTATGCTACACACAACACTGAGTCAGCTAGCATTACATGCAAATTCAAGCTTTACCTCCATATAATAGAGAACATATTATAACTTTTTTTTTGAAAATTATATATATTTTATTTGAGAAAATAAAATTTTTATATGAATTTGAAATATTTAAATTATCTTATAGTGAGTTTTTCTATTTTTCTAAGATGTTTCATTTTTTGATTAATAGTGAAAATGGAGCATTGTACTTAAAACTGTGACTTCCATTAAAATATTTATTATAATTTAAATAGATTTTTAATGTCACAATATATCAATTATAAAAATACTAATCAAATTTAGGTAATTGGAATCATTTATATATTGAACATACATATAAAAACATATTGAATATTTTAATGACTCTTTTACCCTCCTTCTTTCCACATTTATTTAATTAGTGTTAACCTTAACAAAACCTCTTATATGAATTTAATTTGAAAAAATGGACATATATGATTGTAATCGGAATGAAATTTATGTTCTAATAGAATCAACATAATTTTTTTGAATAGTTACTTTAGTATTTTTTCACCACGGTTAAAGATAAATCGAGTAATAAAGGGGAAAATAATAATATAATCAATATAAAGCTACCCTACAACTTATCCTAATTTCATTTAATGAGTGGTGTTTGACCAAAATAAACCTAACTCTGAATTTATATATTTTATAAGCCACTTGGATATCAATATGACATTTATAATATTTTATTTAAATATAATTTAAAAATTTTATACTCCCATTTTTAATAAGTATACCATTTTTATTACAGGGTAAGAAAAAATAACAATTCGACTATAAATAGTTATTTGAAAGATAAAATTTTTCTATACATCATGATAATTTATTTATAATTTTTAATGATAAAATAATAAAATTAAATGGAAACACGATGATGAGGTAGTATTTGATTAAATAATGGAATAATCAAATAATTGATATTTAAAATATTAATATTAATATAATCTGATTCAGTTAATGTCATAAATGATTTTAATTGATGAATTGGACATATTATTAAGGATTTTAATGTAATAGATCTAATTTTTCTGGTTGGATTGATTTTTGTACAAGAGAAAAAAATGAACAAAATCAAAATTTGCATTTATGATATTATAAAATAAAAAATATTTTATTAAATGATATAAAATATCCAGAAAAATAAAAAAATCTAAATAATTGGAATTCATGTTATAATTTCATCAATGACTCATTTAGTGGTCTTTTTAATTTTATAGTGATTATATTACCCCATAATTTATATATTATTATATAAAATGGTAATAGTTAAAGGGTTATATAAAGGTTGAAACAAAAAGATAAGGATTAAAAAGTAATAATAACTTGTTAAAAAATATTGGATAAATAATATTAGACACTTAGAAGAATATTATCTATTTATAGTTGTTTAATGGACACTTTTCCCCGAAAATAAAAAATATATTATTTAAATGAAATATAGTTATAAAATAGCACTCTTGTTATTGTTAATAGATTTTATACTTCCACGTGGGAAAAAATAAATATTTGAAAGAATATAAATGTCTGTTTTTGTAATAATGAAATTAATTTCAATTTAAAATTTTATTTTAGTTTTTATAAATTATGTACTTACCTTAAATTCTACTTCAATGCTATAAATATATTTATTTAATTAATAGAAGAACAAAATATTTGATATTAAAATTATTAATTTTGATATATTTTAATTGTTTAGTGTGTCTATTGAATTTTATAGATCTATAAGGTATATTATAGAAAATTTAAATCATTATATTATTTTTTTCAATCTTTATTGAGGTATTTAATGTCAAATAAAAAGAATAGCATCAAATTTGACAATAATGATATCATGTATAATTAATTTATTATTAAATAATATAAAAAATTGATAAATAATCACAATGGGATATTATATGGTCTAAAATATCTTATAATATTAATTTATGAGTCATTTATATCAATTTAGAACTAGAATAGTCTTATTATATTTTAATATTGTGAGGATTTCCAAAAGTGTCCCTCACCTCAATTATAGAATGGTGACTCCTCCCTAACTTACACACACCAAGTTGAGCATTGTCTCATAACCAAAACCTGACCATTTCCATTGTAAACATTCCTTGCCTCATCCAACATGTTCTAGGATTCTCAAAAGACCATCCCTGGTATCCCTAAGAAGGGGCCAAAGGAGGTTCTATAAAGAATCGGTAATCATCTTTACCAACTACATAAAAATTCATTCTTCTTCTACATCCTCTTCCAATGTTTTTTCATAGTAATAAATATAATATCATATATATTCTCATATTTTATTATTAATATTGGACAACCATATTCTTCCTTTAACCCATCTACGAAAAATAACATCCCCAAGTATGCGTACGTATGTCTTACCAACTCTATGCTATGGTTTAATGTATTTTTCATTTTTTTCATTAGTAATTTATTTTTATGGGTATAGTTATTCATAAAAAGAATATAATTAATTAATATGGCATGATATTTTTTCTTTATAATTAACATACCATCAATTATTTTCCCTTTTACCAATAAGGAAATCATATCGTCGCTCGTGCGTACATACATCCTACCATCTCCACAGCGCGATGAGATCCATCTTCAACGTTAAACATTAAAGAATGATTATAAAAATATAAATAATTAATTAATATGAAATATATGACATAATAATTTTAATGGAATAATATATATACATATGTTTTATTTACATTATTCCATTCATTATGATAAGAAAATGGAAACAACGCTGATGCATACGTACAACCAACTTTCTCCAATAATGGTCTATTACATTCAATTTATCTATATTATATATATATTTATATACTATGTATATATTATATATAAATAATGTTTTATATTTTTTATGTAAGTAAATAATGATCTATGTAATATTATCAATACTAACAAGTCAAAACACGTATGATAAACAAATCAGTTATTACATAATATTTTCTTTAACTTATAATTGTTAATAAATGGGAAATATAAAATCATAAATGAATTATATATGATGTAATAAATATTATTATTAATATAGAAAAGTTTAATAATATGTTGAAAACCAATATAAGATATTTTCATACACATATGGAGGTAATCATAACTATGGTAAGGTTTGATTTCACAATCTCATTATCATCTATGTTTGTTTATACATATGTATTTACTTGACATATTTATCATCCATGTCCATGATTCTAAAAAAAATCAAAAAGAGTATTTTTAATGTTTTATGAAAGTTAATATTTAATTAAAACATCATTTTAAATGTTTCTATTATTTATTCTTATAAATCCTTCCTATTCATGTAATTGTTTTCAAAATAGGTTTTATTGATTTATTTATACTGATTGAAAAATACTATTTTGATTATGAAAACACTTTTGCAGAAAAAGTGAGAAACCACAGGAACCCATGTTAAAACTGATAAAAAACATAACAAAACCCCAATACAAAACTATAGGGTCTGTCCTCCCTAGAAACCACATCATGAAGGCCAACATTTACCAATGCATGACGACCCTGAATATAGTCCAGTTCCAGAATTCATGGGCATGGAAATGATGTAATATCCATACCCTCTCATAAACCCAAGTCCAAATGGCATGAACTAGTGGACGCTAAATCCTCTAAACCCCATCTTATGCAGACCCAGATAGAGTGATGGTAAAAAAAATCGACAAAACTCATCAAATAAAGATAATGTGAGGACCAAAACCCCCCACCCGATCCGACATACCTCCCACTCCGATCAACAGCTTCCAACACATTAAATAGATTTATTGAAATGTAATTTGAGCTTACTAGAGACTTTTACCATATACAATTTCCATGAAATATAAGTTACCTGAATGTTTTGTTCACTCACCATTAGATTCTCAAATTCAGAAGCCATCTGGTCCTAGGAGTGGATGTACTCCCCAAGGCTGATCCTCTTTTTATTTAATCCTCCTACAAGGATAAGGTCCTTCTTGTCAGTCAAGGATTATTGCTCCTCATTTAGAGTTACCATTATGGACCTCCCTGTCATCTTCACTACCTCATATTCAGTCGCATTAAGAATAAAGAACTGGTATAACGCTTCTTCTTCAGAACATAACAATAGTTCCAAGGTTTGGTCACCCAAAACCTCTAATTCTGTATTCCATCCATTTATATTTTTATTAGATCAAGTCCCCAGTGGAGGTGGTAGAGACGAATAATACTTCATACTTAATCTCATCCTATTACTCTTAGAGCTCTTTAGGATTAAGTCCTAACCTACTGAATGAGTAGTATATTACCTAATGGGTTCATTCATTTCAACCTAATTAGAATATAAAGATTTCTATACCTCAAGGTTCCAATCCACCTCTTTCAAACCTTCAAAGCTATTTCTTAGCTGGATAGAATTCTAGTACATTGATTAAAAGCCTCCTCGCCTCCCCTCTCTAGATCAAAGAGTCACACCCTTATTAGGCCTCTTCTTTCCCTTATCAGGACCACCTAAATATAACACGAATCTGCCGGAAACTGCATCTACATCCCCCTCATCACCCATACCCCGCTCTATGAACGTTGTTACCCCTTCCATCTAGTTTTCCGCTCAAATATGAGTTGAGGCATCACTCATCCCCACAATATCTGAAGGATTCAACCCATTGACTTTGAAATTTCCTTCCATATGTTGTCTCAACATGTTGAAAATCTCATAAAATTACTGATTAATCCCTTGAATTGCTAACTTCTTCCCCAAAGGAGACCCCAATCCGACCTCCAATGGAACACTAGCCACTGTCAAATTATCATTCAATTGATTCTCCTCCATAGGCCCGAAAACTGATGCACACCTAACCCAAACATCACACTACATTATTTGAAATCAAGGATGGTTCATTCAATACCCAACACCTACTACTTCAAAATTCCAATATCAACATGAACCTCAGTAACCTTTCTTCTATATCTACCAATATTCCATCCAGAATGGTGAACACCCCGCCGACACCTATCCAAAGCATGACACAACTGATTTCAATTCGAGTAGAAATCTAACCAGGTCTCATACAACACACATTGCTTGTACCTGTACTCATCAATGATTGTGACACAAACATACTCATAAGGAAACATCAACACATCCATTTCTACGCAGACCCGTGGGATAACATAATGGAAAACTGAATCAGTATAACTATCCAAACAGAGGAATATACCAATAAGATTACCCAACATCCTAATGGAAAAGGTATTTTGGAATGGAAGGGGTAAATGAGGGAAAATCACACAAAATACAACGAAAGGTGAATCCTAATCCATATGGAAATTGAAAGAGAAACTAGGCTGGTTTTAACACATTATTATATGGTGACTTAGATGAAGTCTTCACGCGGTGTTTTAGATGTTCTGTATTATGCATTACCACATTATGATAATTGTAATTGATATTCCATGTGGTTATTGTACTAGAATAATATTCATGATTATGTTTTCTAGTTCATGTGATTATTTTGAATATTATTATTTATTCTTTCTATATTATGCTCAAGAGTATTTTTAAATGGATTATTTTCAGTTATTAACCTCGAAATCATGTTTATGCCTATTTATGATAGATTCTTCTATATGTGTACCCTTAATGATAGTATTATCTCACCCCACTATTTTGTTATACTTTTTCCAGTATGAAAAGATTTTTATTGTGATAGATATGAATGGTTAATATAGAAGAATATTGGCATTCTCAATATATTTTCAATTTTTTATTTTATTTTTTAAAATTTAAGACAATTTTTACGAATGCAGTATAGTTTTCTAAAACTATTAAGCTATTTTTTTCATCTGTATTTTTTTCCTTGTAAGAATTCCAATGTAATAAACAATGCACCGGCTCCGGGCATCTGCGGTCAGGGCCTTGTAGTTGTTATAAAATTAATTTTAAAAGAAACCTTGTAAACAAGATTTAGAAATCAATGATTTGAAAACATAACCCTATGATTTTTAATAAGGATAAGTCTATTTATAAGATATCATCCATTAGATTTTGTAATGTATAACCTAGAATAATCATATGGACTTATGGATTATGAAGATGATTCAGTCATTTAGAGATCCTATAAATGATTATTCAATAATATGTCACTATTATTAGTGCTTCTCACACTATTCTATGAGTTTTGGTTAATAGATATAATCATAAAGGTTATACAAGAAATTCTTATACTTATGATGATGATGAGACTACAAAAGGAAAATTATATAGATTTTTTAAGAATTAAGGTGATGAAGTGTGGTAAATGGTTTAAGAATTAAGTAAAATGATTAATTTTCATTTGTCTTTGGATTCAAAAATTATTTCATCAATGGTTCTCTAGTTATAATAATCATGTGATATATAAGGATTTTACTGCAGTACATCATCATCAATTATCTGGAAGCATGAACGATTTAATGTATCTATTTATGGTGGTAAATATATGTGAAAATAAGAGTTCCATTATGTTATTTAGAGAATATAATGTATTGGTTTGGATATATAGAGATCTTTTTGGACTAAAAATTTGGACATATAAACTGTAGATGTATCTTATGGTTGGAATGGATTAATTATAACCTTGGATATTATTATTTGAGTTTAATGTTTGATTTATTGCATACAATGAGATATCATTTTTGCCTTCAGAAAAACGATGATGGAAATAAATGTGGACATTATGATTCTTTTCAAGAATAAAATTCCCCATGAATATCCATATTCAGGTGTATGAAATGAAGTTAAAATATATCAAAGCATAACCAAAGGATATAATTATGCTTACGACATGGAAAGTAATCTAGTAAGCCTATTTTATCAAGTGCTAAAATGAATAGTAAAATAGTCCCTAAATGTTAGTAAAATGATTTTTGAACCAAAATGTTATCCTAGAACCTTCTATTCCTATGAATCCAATGGTCCCATAGATCATAATATATTAATATCATTGTGATTATTAACTTTCTCCGGATCATGTTCTCTATCCCTCTTCATCAGAACATGATTGTTAGATATTCCTTCCATGTCCATGTTTCCCTACATGGAAACCCATTATGTGTTATATCATGTGACCTTCATATATCCATTTCTTTATTTAAAAGTTTGTTTTTATCAACCATTTTCTTATGTGGGATTTTGATTAAGGAATTTCAAATATTAAAACTTATGTTTCTAAAGCTAAATTCAAAAATTACGAGGACTTAATTTATTAAAGCAGGGAAGAATGTTAGACCCCTATAAATTAAAATATTTTCGTTTTAGAATAAATTTAATTTTTCTTTCATCATTATTTAAAAAAAATTATACTTATGTCACACACAACACTGAGTAAATTTGTGTTACACACAATATTCTGTTTTACCGTCTTTTAATAGAGAAACAATTATAAATCAATTTTTTTAAAAAAAATTATATTTATTATGTGAAAAAATAAAATTATTATTTAAATTAGGTATAATTTAATTATCTTAGGGATAATTTTTAGTATTTGTTTTGAGAACTTTCATTTTTCTAATTAATAATGAAAAATACTGCATTATAGCTAAAAACTAGTTTTCTCATTCAAGTAATTATTATAATTTAAATTAATTTTTTAAGTCAAAACAGATAAATAATTAATATATTAACATAATTTAGTAAATTTTAAGAATTTTTATATTTAAATTAAAAAAAATTACTGAACTTTAGAACATCTCATTTTTCTGCCTTCTCACAACATCTATGGGATTAGTGTTAAACTTAAGTTTGCTAGTTCTTTGAATTGAATCTGAAAAAATGGAAGTACATGGTTTTTATCACTATTAATTTTTTTAATATGACCAAATTAATTTTTAGTGAATAGTAATTTTAGTAATTTTTTTACTATGGTTAAATGTAGATTGGGCAATTAAGGGAAGAAGTAAAATTATAAGCATTAAAATGTTACAATAAAATGTGTCCTAATTTCATTTGATGAGTGGGTTTAAAAAAACTGAACCGTAGTTCGAAATTATATCCTTTTCAAGCCAATTGGGGTTGAATATTAAATTTATAATATTTTATTTAATGATATGTTAATAATTTCATACTCAAAGTTTTAATAACTATAACAATTTTATTATAGGATATAAAAATAAAAAATATACTATAAATAGTAATTTTGAAGATAAAATGTTTATCTACTTCATGATGACTTATTTATAATTTTTAATTCTAAAACAATTAACTTAAATGGTGACACAATGATGATTCAGTAATTGTAAACATAATATAAGAATCAAATAAATGATAATAAAATTCTTAATCTAAATATAATATGTGTGAGTTAATGTGATCCAATATTTTTATTGGTGAATTGAACATGATATTAAATATTTATAATTTCTTGATCAAATTTATCTTGTTTTATTGATTTTTTGTATACGACGTACTAATGAATAGTATCAAAATTGACATTTATGATATTTTAAACTAAGTACTATTTTATTAAATAATATAAAATATATAAACAACTAAAATTAGTCCAGCTAATTAGAATAAGTTTTAAAATTTAATCAAGTAATCACTTATTGGTCATTTTTAATTTTATTGTAATTATTTCAACACCTTGATTATAAATTATATGATATCACAGAAATAGTTAAAGGAGTTTAATAAGGGTTAAAAAAAGAAAATGACTAAACAAAATAATAACTTGGAAAAAAAATTATATGAAGAATATTTGACACTTGTCACATTATGATTTATTTTGATTTGTTTAATAAACACTTGTCTAAGAAAATAAATTATATATTATTTATATCAAAGATAATTAAAAAATATCCCTCTCTTTGTTTTTAATAAAATTTGTGTATCCACATGGGGACAGAATTAATATATGAATGAATATAAATGTCTATTTTAGTCATAATGAAATTAATTTCAATATTTTATTTCATTTTTAATTTTTAGAAATTATACACTTACCTAAAATTATTCTTTAATTATAAAATAGTATTTATTTAATTAATATTAAAAAAATAATTTATATTAAAGAATATTAATTGTGATATATTTTAATCATGTAATGTGTTAAAATAAGTTCCTATATCAATAAGGTATATTATCGATTTGTTAAGGAATTATATTTTTTTTTACTTTTGTTGTGAGGTATTTAATGTCATATTAAAATAATCGTATGTAATTTGACTATAATGAAATATTATTGAATTAAATTTTTATTATATAATTTAAAAATATTAAAAATGATAAATAATCACTATGGGATATTATAAGGTCCAAAATTTCTTCTACTTTTCATTTATGTGAAATTTATAATTATTTGGATCTAGAATGGTCTTATTATATTTTAATATTTTGTAGATATCTCAACGTGTCCCTCACCTCAATTATAAAAGAAAACCTCTTCCCTTGCATCCTCAAACCACTTTGTGCCATATTTATCAAACAATACCTACCCATTTACCTTAGAAAATATTGTGTGGCGCCTATGTATAATTAAGAACTAGAAAGCATGGAAGCTATAATAATAATAATACCTCAAACTGTAGACATCCCTACCTTGCCACCTCTAGGTGTAGAATGAATGTCATGAACCTAACATGCCTCTTTACCCTAGGCCCCAGTTTGAGTACCTATCATTGCACTTCTCTTTTAGTATCAATGATCTCTCATATGAGTTCCACATCCATCACCTCTATCAATACAACCCGTGTAACCTCAAATACCTTCAAGATATAGGTTAACTGACCCCTTGATTTCACTTGGAATATGCCTCTAACCTCTATTCATTCGTAACTATTACGAATTCCAAAAGAACCTCTATACATTCTAAATTTGTCCACACAACCGGCACTCAACCGGTGGTCAGGGACACTAACCATGCATGTGTATTGACCTTCCACACTAGTAACAAAACACCTCATCTCAACTCAAAGAGGTTGAACCTCTCCTCTAACTACTATTCACACATCCTCCCCGATAGAAACTCCCAAAATGACACTTCCTTCCTTCGAAATCATCACCACTCATCCACCCTAATGGTACCACAAGTCCACTACCAGAGGCTCCCTTTAGGTTCCCTTATAAGATAAGGGTCTGATCCACTACCTATATAAACCTTCCAAATGGAATTTATTCTCTGAGGACCTAATCTAATTCCTAATACTATCCAAGAAACATTTCACCACTACTACCTCGCCTTCTATTAATACTGAAATGAATCATTACAAATCTATAAAACCACTAGAATAATCCATCACCATCATATCCCATTAGGTTGAACTCATAAAATCTAAATCCTTCTCCCACCTCAAGGTATTTGGATATAAATTCTAGAGAAAATGTTACTGGAAATATATCCATAACATTCCTTCATCATGTTTGTTCTGCACCATGATGTCCCACCAACACTTTTCTTTACCTCTCATCATATAGGCCCCCAACATGACTCTCTTATTAGATGGAGTCTCCAAATAGTCCAAAATAGTTTGGATGTAATATATACATAAGTTGACTGAATTTGGTCCACCCACTCTAGTAATGGTAGGGGGTCTTGTTGCTGAAATTCCCTTGGTATCTAAAAAATCTTGGTACAACCCACCTCAGATCTCATTTCCTCATTTTCATAAATATAGAAATGTTCTCACATAACCGATCATCGCTTTTATCATGGATCACCGCATTTTCTCGCTCCACTACCAGATGTGAATTTTTTAAAACATACCCTTATCATTCAGCTGATACACATATTCATGGTGTCATTTATACACAATACGAAATGAAATATTTAGAAAATATGACATAAAAAATTCACAGTTCTTATAAAATAAGTCTCTTTACTGGCTATATAAAATCCATTGCATACACTATGCCAATGGTCATCATCACATTCCAAACACTACCACTAACCATCCATACTAAGGGTCATGGAAAACATGTGTAAATAATCATACGTAGTATATGATTTTTAAATTGGACACCATTTATAAACCTTTTCCATTCCTACAATGCGACCCTTTACAGCGAGGAAACTTTCCCATTTTACAATTCATTACAATCAAAATTTAAAATCACTTACAACCCTTTGTTAAAAAAATTATTTTACCATTACTCAACATTTTTATTTCCTTTTTCCCATTTTCTACATTATACTAGACAACATTTTCTTTAATTTCTAGAAGGTCAAGTTCATTATAACCATTTTTGTTCCACACTCCCTTCTTATGTGTGTGTATAACATCCTGACTTTTTATCACATAAACATTCATTACATTATACAAAACCAAGGATATTTAAAGTTTAGTGTCTTGGAAACCAGGAACTCAAAACATGAAAACATAAAACATTCTTCTTAAACACTTGAATGGATTCTTCTTATGTTCATCCTAGGTTAATTAATGCATCTCATCACCTGGGGAAATATATAAAAAGAAAGGGTGAGCAGAAAGCCCAGTAAGGGAAACAAGGGAAACATTTAACATGTGAATTTGAGATACATCAATAATGTCATGAAAAGAACTTTAAGGCATGAGAATGAAATAATGAGATATATCATAATGAAAATAACATTTTTCATAACATGAATATATTTCTACAACATTTAATATTTACAATCATTTCGTCTCACCAAGGTCCACCCCCAAGGTGTCATTAACAATTACCATGGTATTCACCAAGGTATGAGTCTAAATGGTCATCTCTAGAGATTAAGTCTTTACCCAATGCATTGGAGCGCTATCAAGACGCACCCTTGACATTTCTTTATTATCATGTGAGCCACATATATCATCATAAATCATTTCATAAACAACCCATATAGCATAAAATAAATTGTTTTCATTTCATAATCATAACGTTTTAAAAACTGCTTTAAAAACATGATCTTAATGTCAATTTAAACCCACAGAAAGGGAAAGCGGGTCTCATGTATGTAAATACTAGAATTTAAAATATAAAAACATGGTACATATGTGAATACCCCTATAGAAGATAGATCTTGGAGTATTCACTTAATAAAATAAAATAACTTTAGGAATGGATAGAGACATTTTGAGACGGAAATTCTACAGCATAACAGCTATGTTTTGGGGTTTTAGAAAACATTGAAATGAGAGGGGACATGGGTCAAACATTCATAAATGACCCTTAAAATAGTATAGGCACAGAACATGAAGGATACATGAACATGGTATTTAAATTTTAAGGACATACCATTTTAAATGAAAAACATGGAAGGAAGACAAAAAATAATATTTCTCTTATGAGAATTCTGCAGCCTAACAGCATCACTTAAAACATCCAAAAAAATGAATTGACGAGATCAAATAGGGTCTCTCATCATATGAACATAAAGGTTCAGTATGATAGATATGTAGATCATACCCCAAAATAATAAAATGAAACTTGAAATTGTTGACCAGAAAATAGAACTTGAAAATGAGAAGGGTGAAAGAATCCCTTAAATATTTGGCAGCCTAACGGTGCCACTTAAACATCAATGAAAATGAATTAAAGAGATAAAATAGGGTCTCTCATCATATGAAAATAAAATTTTAGTATTATAGATATAGATATCATACCCCAAAATAATAAAAAATGAACTTCAAAGACTTGACATGAAAGTAGAACATTGAAAAATGAGAAAGGTGATCGAATCCCTTAAAAATTCGGCAGCCTAATGACGCCACTTAAACTTCAACAAAAATGAATTGACGAGATCAAAAAGGGTCTCTCATCATATGAACATAAATTATCAGTAGGATATTTATAGATATAGTAAACCAACATTAAGTTACTTGGCATACTTGAAAATAAAATAGAACTCGAAAATGAGAAGGGTGAAAGGATCCTTTAAAAATTCGGCAGCCTAACAGCGTCACTTAAACTTTAACAAAAATGAATTGACGAGATCAAATAGGGTCTATCATAATATGAACATAATATTTCAGTATTATAGATATAGATATCATACCCCAACATAATAAAAAATGAACTTGAACGACTTGACATGAAATTAGAACTTTGAAAAATGAGAACGATGAACGAATCCCATGAAAATATGGCAGCCTAACGGCACCACATAAACATCAACAAAAATGAATTGACGAGATAAAATAGGGTATCTAATCATATGAACATAAATTTAAGTATTATATATATAGATATCATACCCCAACATAATAAAAAATGAACTTTAAAGACTTGACATGAAAGTAGAACTTTGAAAAAACGAGAAAGGTGAACGAATCCCTTAAATATTCTGTAGCCTAACGGCGCCACTGAAACTTCAACCAAAATGATTTGACGAGATCAAAAAGGGTCTCTCATCATATGAACATAAATGATCATTATTATAGATATAGATATCATAACCCAACATAAAGTAACATGAAATACTAGACAAGAAAATAGAACTTGAAAATGAGAAGGCTGAAAGAATCCCTTAAAAATTCAGCAGCCTAACGGCGTCACTTAATCTTCAACAAAAATGAATTCACAAGATAAAATAGGAACTCTCATCATATGAACATAAATGTTAAGTATTATATATATAGAGTTCATACCACAACATAATAAAAAATTAACTTGAAAGACTTGACATGAAAGTATAACTTTAAAAAATGAGAAAGGTGAACGAATCCCTTAAAAATTCGGCAGCCTAACGGCGCCACTTAAACATTCTTAAAACGAATTGATGAGAGAAAGAGGGGGTATATCATTATATGAACATGAAAAGGGGAGTAATATGAATATCAAATAACATCCTTCAACAGATGAACATGGAGGATAAATTAAATGACATGAAAGAGATTACTTGAAAAGAAAGAGAGTGGTCAGATCCCTTACCTTAAAACGTAACTCTTAAAACTCAAAGGTTGGGATCTTTAGGGCATGGGGGCACCTTGGGAGGACTAATTGGGAGGTAATGATACCAGAGAGTTATTTGGGAAGAGTTGGGGGTCGAAAGGATGAGAGTATTTCTTGGTATTTATAGGTAAAGTGAGGGGACAAGGCATTAATGGCCAAGGGACACCTCATTGGTGGTTTTGGGAATACCATGGGCTTGCTCATGGTATTTTCCCATGGTATTTGCCACTTGGGACACATCATACTATAAATAATCCCATTTAGTCGACCATCCCTTAAAATATCTCATGGCATCATCATGACACAGTTATGATGTCCTTAAACATACTGAAACCCTAAAACTGTATTTTTTACTATTCACTAAAAATTCAACCTTCTCTGAAAAATCCCAA
The DNA here is from genome assembly GCA_963277665.1 of Viscum album. NCBI lineage: Eukaryota > Viridiplantae > Streptophyta > Magnoliopsida > Santalales > Viscaceae > Viscum > Viscum album. Next base: position 993,207,881 of record OY728125.1, read on the forward strand.
AATTTCACATTAACCAAATATCAATGATCTGATTTCAAAAATTAACTCCATTTTATAAAAATAATTTTCTATATATTTTTTTTATTTATAAATAAAAACACTATTCACCGAAAATTCATTTTTCCAGAAAAAACCCCAAAAATTACCTTAACATAATATCGATTCTTGGAGTTCAAAAATGAAATCCATTTTATAAAAATAATTTTTTAAATATTTTTAATTTAATTATTAATTAAAAACTCTATTCACCCAGAAAAAACTAATACTTGAATAATAATTTATGAACCCGTTATTTAACCAATTTATTGAATCACAATACTTAATCAAGGTGCCTAGATTATATTAATACTTTCATTAAGTGAGATTACTAATCCATTTGGTCACATTACTAATCCTAAGCATAAAATCACTATTCATAAATTAATATTCATAAAAATCAATTTGATCTTATTAGACTCTAAATTTCGTACTGAACGTAATTGTAGAAGAACATTTTTCAAAAATAATTACACATTTTTAATTATTTAAGGATTACATAAACATTTTTAAAATATCATTTCTCTAAAATTCATCAAACACATGCATACTATATTTATCCGGTCATTTGAAAATTCAAAAACTTCATCATAAGAACAAATTGAAATTTTTATTTAAAACAAGGCAGTTACAGTCTCCTTACATAGCCCCTTATCACACCAGCATAGGATCTAAGCGTAAGGTGTGGTAAGGTGAGAGAATCCGAGGGAGGCTCGGCCAACATCACACGAGTAGTAATTTTATCAGTTTGAACTTCTCGCAAAGGCGATTCTGTTCTAACTCCACATGATGAAGTTCGTCTTGGGTTTGGTCTAGAGCAAAGCCTAGTCGTGCTACCTCCTTCCCAAGTTCTGTTAGATGGGATTTGATCGGTCCAAGACTACTGGGTGAGGCCATCGAATCTTCTTTATATATTAATTAACCAAGATTACTTGTATTTAGATACAATAATCAAAACATTTAGTTTCCAGCGGTCATATTGACCAATGATCATATAACAGTCAAAACCCAACTGTCTCATTTTAATTATACTAATGTTATCAAATGAAACAGTTTTTGTTGAGTATAAAATAACACACAAAATTTGGAAACAATATTTATTCAAAATTTCATGTCGTTACAATCTTCCCCCTTAAGAAATAGCGTCCTCGCAATTTTTAAATTCAGGATCGGAAATTTCATTGAAAGTCCCACATCAGAAAATAGTCAATAACACCATTACCTTAAAGGACGGAATGGGAAGTAAAAAGGTCACCCGAGTTAACCCATTCTAAGCTTCCATGTAGGAAAACATGGACATGGAGGAGAAAACAAAGGGTCACGTTCTAAGGGAGAGTGATAGAAAACATGATTAGGAGAAAGTTAACCACGAGAAAATCACAAACTTGTGATGTGTGTAAACGGTCAATGATTACCTAGTAGGAAACGTAAACCAACAATGTTTTTGTTTTAAGTTCCATTTCATAAATTTGAGGAATTAATTTACTACATAGAACAAAAACATAAGGAAATATACCTACCTTCAAGTAGAGTTTCATCCTTTAATAAGTTTCTACCAAAACTAATATTTTCTTCAAAATGATGAGCATTCAAAACTACTTGGTCTCATCAAAACACAAGAATCGTCTTCCAGAGAATCACATAATCCACCAAAGATTAACTATCTATTTCTTCTATTATCCCAAAAATAGAAATGGTAAGATCAAACAACTCTTCAAAAAGAAATAATCTCATAGGAAGGGAAACTTCTTTAAATCTTAAAAATTCCATTGTAGTACCCAAAGTTCATCATAGACCATTCCATAAATATCTGTCCTTAAAATTCATCAAAATAAACCAAACTAAGATTAAAACCCAAATAAAAGAAGTATTTGATAACATAGTCTTTCAAAATAAACTTCATCATTCATCTCCAAACAACATCAATCACTCCTAACATCTTATAACAAAATAAGCTAACATAAACATATTTTCCCCAAGATAGGTTAATCATTTCCATAAGTAACCTAAATTACTATTAGTCCACCTTAAATTCATCTATTCTTCAAAATATAAGTCAAACTTTACTCCTCAAAGAAAATACTATAGTAATATATTTACCTTGATCAAATAGGGTCCCCAAAATAGTGAACTTCTTCCAAAATAATAATCATCTTTTAATACCCTAATCATCCCTATCATATTAATATGGAAATCGTCTCATTTCCTATCACATTGGATGTTGGGACATGTTCTTCCATTTCTCACCATTAACTAAGATGAGAAAGTATAATTAAGGGCTTAAATAGTTAGCCAATAATCATGAAAAGGAACATAAAGAATATAAGGATAACTTGTAGAAGAAAAGTATACCCTAACTTGTGATCCCCTAGGTTACCATCTAGGTTATCCATGATTATATATTCTTATGTGAATATTTATTTTATTTTATCTTTTCTCCTTTAACAATGGTTCATTCTATGCTTATGAATTTACCAAAGCATATCCCCCAGGAATGTCGTAACCAAGAGTGCAGCAGGGCCCGTTTTCGGGTACCATTTCTCGTTTGAGTCTATCTCAAAGCGGTGTTTTTGGGTTTTACCCCAATTTACATCTATGCCAGACCAACCTCTGCCTACTCGTATCCAGACAGGGATGTATTTGCTTGGCAACCCATTACTCAATACTCACCAAAATACCAGGAAGATTTCCTATATATAAACTTTTCTATAGGATTCTTCCAAAAGATTTCATATCCTAATTTGCATAAATAACTAAACCATCCTTTGATACCAACTATAACATCCCGCATTTTTATCACATAAACATTCATTACATTATACAAAACCGAGGATCTTTTAGGTTTAGTGTCTTGGAAAAAAGGAACTCAAAACATGAAAACATAATACATTATTCTTAAACACTTGAAAGGCTTCTCCATTTGTTCATCCTAGGTTCATTACTACATCTCATAACATGGGGACATATATCAAAAGAAAGGGTGAGTAGAAGGCCCAGTAAGGGAAATAAGGGAAACATTTAACACGTGAACTTGAGATACATCAATAAAGTCATGAAAAGAACATTAAGTCATTGGAAAGAAATCATGAGATATATCATAATGAAAATAACATTTTTCATAACTTGAATATTTGGCTAAAACATTTAATATTTAAAATCATTTTGTTTCACCAACGTCCATCCCCAGGGTGTCATTAAAAATTTCCAAGGTTATTCACCAAGGTATCAGTCTAAATGGTCATCTCTGGAGATTAAGTCTTTACCCAATGCATTGGAGTGCTATCAGGGCGCACCCTTGACATGTCTTTATTATCATGTGAGCCACATATATCATCATAAATCATTTCATAAAATACCCATATATCATAACATAAATGGGTTTCATTTCATAATTATAATGTTTTAAAAACTGCTTTAAAGACATGATCTTAATGTATCTTTAAACCCACATAAAGGGAAAGCGGGTCTCACGTATGTAAATACAAAGAATTTAAAATAGAAAAACGTGGTACATATGTTAATACCCCTATAGAAGAGATATCTTTGAGTATTCACTTAATAAAATAAAATAACTTTAGAAAAAGAGAGAGACATTTGAGACGGAAATTCTGCAGCAATACGACTATGTTTTGGGGTTTTAGAAAACATTGAAAAGAGAGGGGACATGGGTCAAAAATTCATAAATGACCCCTAAAATAGTAGAGGGATTGAAAATGAAGGATACATGAACATGGTAATGAAATTTTATGTACATACCATTTGAAATTAAAAACATGGAAGGAAGACAAAAAAAAAATAAGATTTCTCTTATGAGAATTCGGCATCCTAACGGTGTCACTTAAAACATCCAAAAAAAATGAACCGACGTGATCAAATAGGGTATCTAATTATATTAAAATAAAGGTTCAGTATGATAGATATGGATATAAAACCCCAAGATAATAAAAAGGAACTTGAATGACTTGACTAGAAAATAGAACTTGAAAATGAGAAGGGTGAAAGGATCCCTTAAAATTTTACAGCCTAACGGTTCCACTTAATCCTCAATAAAAATGAATTAAAGAGATCAAATAGAGTCTCTCATCATATGAAAATAAAGGTTCAGTATGATAGATATATAGATCATACCCCAACATAATAATAAATGAACTTTAAAGACTTTACCTAAAAGTAGAACATTGAAAAATGAGAAAGGTGAACGAATCCCTTAAAAATTCTGCAGCCTAACGGTGCCACTTAAACTTCAACAAAAATGAATTGACGAGATCAAATAGGGTATCTCATCATATGAACATAAATTATCAGTATGATATATATAGATATCATACCCCAACATAAAGTAACTTGAATGACTTGACAAGAAAATAGAACTTGGAAATGAGAAGGGTGAAAGAATCCCTTAAATATTCGGCAGCCTAACGGCGTCACTTAAACATCAACAAAAATGAATTGATGAGATAAAATAGGTTCTCTAATAATATGAACATAAAATTTAAGTATTATAGATAAAGATAGCATACCCCAACATAATAAAAAATGAACTTGAAAGACTTTACATGAAAGTAGAACTTTGAAAAATGAGAAAGGCAAACGAATCCCTTAAATATTCGGCCGCCTAAAGGCTCCACTTAAACTTCTACAAAAATGAATTGACGAGATCAAATAGGGTATCTAGTCATATGAGCATAAAAGTTCAGTATTATAGATATAGATATCATACCACAAAAAAATAAAAAATTTACTTGAAATACTTGACATGAAAGTAGAACTTTGAAAAATGAGAAAGGTGAAAGAATCCCTTAAAAATTTGGCAACCTAACGGCGCCACTTAAACATCAACAAAAATGAATTGAAGAGATCAAAAAGGGTCTCTAATAATATGAACATAAATGATCAGTATGATAGATATAGATATCATACCCCAACATAAAGTAACTTGAACTACTTGACAATAAAATAGAACTTGAAAATGAGAAGGGTGAATGAATCCCTTAAAAATTCATTAGCCTAATGGGGTCACTTAACCTTCAACAAAAATGAATTGATTAGATCAAATAGGGTCTCTCATTATATGAACATAAACGTTAAGTATGATAGACATAGAGATCATACCCCAATATAATAAAAAATGAACTAGAAAAACTTTTCATGAAAGTAGAACTCTGAAAAATGAGAAAGGTGAACGAATCCCTTAAAAATTCGACAGCCTAACGATGCCACTTAAACATTCTTAAAATGAATTGATGAGATCAAGAGGGGGTCTCTCATCATATGAAAATGAAAAGGGCAGTAATATTAATATAAAATAATATCCTCCAACATAAGAACATGGAGCATAAAATAAATGACATGACAGATATTACTTGAAAAGAAAGAGAGAGGTCGGATCCCTTACCTTAAAATGTAACTCTTAAAACTCAAAGGATGGAACCTTGAGGGCTTGGGGGAACCTTGGGAGGACTCCATGGAATGTATGAGACCAGAGCTTCGTTGGGGGATAGTTGGGAGTCGAATGGATGAGAGGATTGCTTCGTATTTATAGGGAAAATGAAGGGACAAGGCATTAATGGCCAAGGGACACCTCATTGTTGGTTTTGGAAAACCCATGGACTTGCCCATGGTATTTGCCCATGGTATTGGACACTTGAGACACCAAATACAATAATTCATCCCCTTGAGTCTACCATCCCCTAAAATATCTCATGAAATCATCATGACATAGTTATGATGTCATTAAACATACCAAAACCCTAAAAGTGCATTTTTTTACTATTCACTAAAAAATCAACTTTCTCAGAAAAATTCCAAAATTTCACATTAACCGAATATCAATGCTCTAATTTCAAAAATGAACTCCATTTTATAAAATTAATTTTCTAAATATTTTTAATTTAATTTTTAAATAAATACACTAATGACAGAAAATTCATTTTTTCAGAAAAAATCCCAAAAATAACCTTAACATAATATTGATGCTCTGAGTTCAAAAATGAAATCTATTTTATAAAAATAATTTTCTAAATATTCTTAATTTAATTTTTAATTAAAAAACACTATTCACTAGAAAAAACTAATACTTGAATAATAATTTATGAAACCGTTATTTAACCATTTTATTGAATCACATTACTTAATCAAGGTGTCTAGATTATATTAATACTTTCTTTAAGTGAGATTAATAATCCATTGGTCACATTACTAATCCTAAGCATAAAATCACTATTCATAATTTATTATTCATCAAAAATCAATTTGATCCCATTAGACATTAAATTTCGTACAGAACATAATTGTAGAAGACAATTTTTTGAAAATCATTACATATTTGTAATTATTTAATGTTTACATAAACATTTTTAAAATATCATTTTTCTAAAATTCATCAAAAATATGCATACTATATTTATCTGGTCATTTGAAAATTAATAAAATTCATCATCAGAAGAAATTGAAATTTTTATTTAAAACAAAGGATTACACAAGGCAGTTATGTTCTCCCTACATATCCCCTTATCACACCAGCATAGGACCTAAGTGTAAGGTGTGCTATGGTGAGAGAATCTGAGGGAGTTTTGGCCAACATCACACGAGTAGTAATTTTTATCAGTTTGAACTTCTCGCAAAGGCGATTCTGTTCTAGCTTCACACGATGATGTTCAGCTTGGGTTTTGTCCAAATCAAATCCCAGTGGTGCTACCTCCTTCGCAAGTTCTGTTAGATGGGCTTCGATCGGTCCAAGACTACTGGGTGAGGCCATCGAATCTTCATTCTATATTAATTAACCAAGATTACTTGTATTTAGAGACAATAATTAAAACATTTAGTTTCCAGCGGTCATATTGACCAACGATCATATAACAGTCAAAACCCAAAAGTCTTATTTTAATTATACTCATGTTATCAAATGAAACAGTTTTTGTTGAGTATAAAATAACACACAAAATTAGGAAACAATATTTATTCAAAATTTCGAGTCGTTACAGTGTGCCTACCACGATTCATGTCATTAATCTACTCAGGTTTCTAGAATGATGCATGAATTCCCAACCCTATTCCATTCCATTACCAAGAAAAAATGTCATAAAACTATCAAATCCCACAATAATTGCATATACCAAAGGTGTAATATAATCAATTGTAACTAAGAAAAACTAGAAAAACAATTCCCACCCTAGGTTAGTTGGGTCTTCCCTCGCACATGGGTTTTCTACTCCCAAGAATAAGCTCAATACGAAGGCCTGAAAGCTTACATACCTTCAGTCTATTATTGCAAAATTTACCTCCACTAATACCACTTTGTAACATCCCTATCCCAGGATCCAGTAAAGTTGGGCCTCGAGATGGTTCCTTACATGACCTCAAGAATGCCTTCCTATACACCAGATGTTGCCGACTAGTAAGGAGGGTCTAAAAGGTCATGTGTGGAGACTATACTTTTTTACCATAGTACGCCATAATATATAATAATTAATACAACAAAAACAATATATAACATAAAATTAACATGAATACACAAATATCATCATAATATGGGTACAAAACATTTCCAATAGTAAATATGTCATGTCATGCTAAAGAGTGAAAAGTGAAAAAAGGCCAAAATAAATCAAAACACTAAAATCCCAAAAATAGTATTTACCCCATGTATGAAACCTCATCCATGTATGTACCAGGCCTGACTCAACTCCCAATTACTAGAAATTTTCCTTTATCCTATCCTGTAAGCATGGAGTTTACTCGAGTACCCAATTTAATCCCAAGCAGGGTGTGAGTGAAACTCATTGGGCCACCACCAATGGTGTTTAAAAAATATATAGTAATTAGATAGTTCATGAATGTATTAAATAAATGATATTTAAATAAAATATATTTCAGGTTCCATTAGTTAATAAGATTCACATAATTTATTCCTAGCATTATTTCCAAATTCAACCCTTACACCATCTTCATTAATTAATTTACTTTCATCGCATGTCTAATGCATTTGTTATATTATCAATATCAATGAAAAGTGGGAATGAGTAAATAAACCTATCTTACAAAGGATAAACCTATCATCGCAAATACAACACAGTCAACTTGAATACTCCTTCCATGTGGACTCATCAAATGCAACCGTTAGGTAAATAGAACTATGTCCCATTCCCTTACCTATTCATTTTGGGGTGGAGTTTGGAGCTTCAGTTTAACTCGACTTATGGGTGTAGAACCTCATTTCAATACTCCACTCTATCCAGACATGTGAACTTTCTTATTTATCAATTAAGCACACATATACCATATCACAACCAAACATAAACAATACCAATATCAAATATAAACTGTATCAATAAACATGGGGATTAACAGTATGTCATTACCCATTAAACCATTTCACATTTAATTTACATATTCATTTATCATAATTACAATTTCTAATGTTAAACTATTTAATAATATTCACTATCCACTACACATTAACCCATTTTACATATTGAACCATTAACATAAGTTAACTCATAAGACATGTTCATCATTTCCCATTTCATAACCCACCTATGCATTTCAATTACCAATCACAATTTATTTGGTGTGTTTCTATTAATCATATTTAACACATTTTTCATGCCAATCCAAAACATCAATTTATACATTTTCCACTTTTACACGCAACTATCCATATTACTTTATTAATCATGCCATTAAAAATCACATGTTCATCATGGAATCTACTCAATCACATGTAAATTTCACACATAATGTTTTTATTAACCATTTTTCGGAAGGTTGACTAACCCTTGGGTGGCCCTAAATCATTCAAGTCAACCTCCAAGAATCCCATGGGGATCATGAGGGGTCAAATTCACCATTTAGACAACAACATTACCATGAATCACTAACATTACCAAGAACTCAACATGGTAAAGCAAGAACAAAAGATAACATGCACAAAATATTATAAAAACTATGGGATTTGACATGTAGACTACATACAAAAAATCTGACTATGAATACACTCTTAATCGATGCCTTAGATCAATATTCAAACCCAATTCAAATCCTCAAACTAGATTCCACTGTAGAAAAGGGTTTAAGGGATTCATATGTATATTTTCAAAGATATAAGCCCTAATCCCGAAAAGAAATGAAAAGAGGGGGTTAGACTTAATCGAAGAATTTATCCGCAACCAACAGTGCTTCAAAAATACAATAAATGAGGGATATTGATTCATGGATGATCTTGAAGGTTCTAGTTCAACTCTAGGATTTTAAGGGAGGAAATGTGGGATAAAATCAGGAAACACTATAAAATACTTTAATGAAAAAACAGTAAATTTTCAAAATTTTCTTGGGGTGAATTGATTTTGAAAACACAAATTAAATTTTTCTCCCAAGAAAATTTTAAATGATCGGAATTTGTAATTCCAGATTAATTAAATTAATAACAAATAATAACATAATAAAAATAATAAATATATGTATTGGAAAAATCATTATTAAAATTTTAACAATTTATTGATAATAATTATACAAGATGAATAAAAATTAAAATATAAATGTAAAAGTAATCTATAGAGTAATGGATGAAAACCAAAATAATCCTTAATGTATTTTTATTTCCAAAATAATTTCAATCATATAATTCATCACTTTTACTCCAAAGTGGTTATATTTTTGTTATCATTGATCAAGGTATATATTTTTGGCCTGAGGAACATCATTGTTCTATCCCTACATTGATGATACAAGTCATCATAAGGACATTCTTGATAGAACATTGGTACTGGGTAGCACTTTCAAAATACTCCTCTTCAATAAATTCAATCAGAAACATGTCTAAGTACCCTAAACGTTTTTAAACCCCATGGTTCGGAAGATATAGTTTCCAATCATTGAAATCACCTCAATCAAACAGAATTGGGATACATATTAAAAAATAAAAAATAAATATATTTTATAATGAAGATCCCTACATGGGTAGAGAATATAAAGTAACACTAGAAAGACAATAAAAGAGAGAACTCTAAGAGCATTAAGGTAATTCATAGGTCAATGTAATTATTTTCTGTATTTCTATGTATCTCATATTTACCATTCCCCAAATCCATTTTTCCACTTTATATATGTGAGTGTAAAAACCTCAAATAGTAACATATTCAATATTCATGTTTAGTTATAGTAGTAATGTGATTTTCTTACCTTCATCTGATGAATATAATTCATCAAGACATCAATAACTCAATATTCAGTCTCTCTACAAACAACATTCTTGCATCATCATAAATTTTCATAACATAATTGGTTTATATTAGTTAATTGAAACTTATTATCATATGTTATAGTATACACAAAAAAATACTCAATAAAATATTATTATGTTAAATTAAAACATAGAATAAAGACTGTTGTTATTAAAATAATCATGAAGGAAGTCATTTTTCTCAACAATATCCAAAATTTTGAGCATCAAAATTCATGCATGAGTAGTTAATTTTAACTGAAATTTAAAAAATAAATCACCCTACAACATCTAGTTAAAATCTTTTCATGTTTAACATCAAGAACACTTATAATTATTCATTCTCCCTAATATCTATAATTACTAGAAAGAAGTATATCCAACCATTACATTCATTCTCAAATATATCTCCCATGAATTCATCATAACTCAAATAACACTACTACAAACACGACCTTTATCAGCGCTAAAAATTGCCTTTATGAGCGCTAGAAAAGCGCTGATAAAGCCAGCGTAGATCAAGGGGGGGGGGGGGGTCCCCTTTATCAGTGATCTGAAAAGCGCTGATATAGGACCCCTTTATCACTGCTAAACCCAATCGCTGATAAAAGGGGTCTTTTATCAGCGCTAAAAAAAACGCTGATAAAAGTACCCATTTATCAGCGCTTTCGTTTTAGCGCTGATAAAGGAACCTTTTATTAGTTCTTTTTTAAAAGCGCTGATAAAAGTTAAAAAATGTTAAAAATATTTATAAAAATTTAAAAAAAAATTAAAAAATTAAAAAATACTGCCAATCGGGGGGGCCTTTTATAGCGCTTGAACCCCCCCCCCCTTTACAGTGCTTTTCGGCCCCTATACAACACCCCACGCACCCCATGCACCCCCTCCACCCTTTAACAATGCTTGCTTTAATATTCCTCATGCGCGTGCACCCCTACCTCCACCAGGATTTGAACTCGAGGCCTCCCCCCTACGCACCTAAGCCCTTACCACTACTCTATTTTGATTTGATTTCCAATTCATGACATCTATATATATATATATATTTATATATTTAGTTATATTTATTCGTATAGTAATATATATTTATATTAATATATATATATATAGTTATATTATAATATATATATATATAGTTATATTATAATATATATATAGTTATATTAATATATATATATATAGTGGTATTAATATATATCTATATCTACATATATATATATTTAGTTACATTTATTCGTATAGTAATATATATTTATATTAATATATATATAGTTATATTAACATATATAAAGTTATATTAACATATATATAGTTATATTAACATATATATAGTTATATTAACATATATATAGTTATATGAATATATATTTATATAGTTATATTAATATATATATATAGTGATATTAATATATATATTTATGGTGATAATAATATATATATTTATAGTAATACTAATATATATATATGTAGTTATATTAATACATATATAGTTATGAGATTAATATATATATAGTTAGATTAATATATATATATAGTTAGATTAATATATATATATATAGTTAGATTAATATATTGGTATTTTAAATAAAATGGATATTAGTTATTATTTAGATAAAGCTAATATATTTTATATGTAAATATGTTTAATTATTTATTTAAAAAAAATTAATTTTTAGGTGCGAATATATAAAAAATATGTACATATAGTGATATATTTGATTATAAATAGCAGTTCATTATAAAAAAGGATAAAATTTCAAAGAAATAATATCAATATGAATGTAATACCTTGGAATAAATTCAGTCCTCACCAAGAAAAGCCAATAATACCCCCTTAAACGAGTTTGAAAATCCACAAAATGTTAAGAAATCTGGGTACCCTGACAAAAAACTCAGTTTTGGAGGCCTTATGTGCCTCTTTTGGCCTCGAAAAATGCTTGACCAAGGTTTCCCCAAATCAAAACGACGTAGAGCTCATCGCATGATTCGAATTGATATGTGGTAGTGCTCAAATGGACCCCCGGATCAAAAGTTATGTTTGTTTGAAGTTTGAGTTGCGTTTTCAACATATTTTGGATCGTTTTTAATTTTTTTAATTTTTTTAGTCCTCAAATTGTTATTAAATGACTATTACACCATAATGATTATCAAAATATTAATTAAAAATATTTTTTTAATTTTTTAAGAAGTCGTTTTCACTAAATATCTTCTATATTAAGTATAATATGTGTAAATGTACATTTATACCTATCTAAAATATATTTAAAAATTATATATTATATTTATATAACAATATAACAATATTTATATATTAATATATTAATATATTTTTAATTTTTTTTGAATCCGACCCTTTATCACCGCTAACAAAAGCGCTGATAAAGGGGGGCAATGCGAAAAACTGTTTTTGTGGTAGTGTAAAAAATCATGTTATTTTAGTAACATAATCTTCTCATATCAAAAGAAAACATAACCTTCTCAAATTTATCCCCTTTTTATATTAAAAAAGGGGCATAATGAGTGTGTAAAATAAAATGTATTAAAATATAAAACATCTTATAAAAATTGAAAGTATTTCTCATTATTGTGTGTAATGAATTAGGAATATTAAATTCTTGTCCCCATATGTTGATCAATCATTTCCTTAATAGCATCTAATTTCTCCCCTTGGGATAAACTTTAGACTTTTATGTTTTCTTATGAATGGTAGGATAAAAATTTTCTTCTTCATAATTTATGAAAGTATCTCTACATACTAAATCTTTCAAAATAAAAAAAATCCTCTTTTGGATTATCAAAAGCATATATCAATATACTACGTAAGAAAAGGGAATCAAAATTCAATGTGTTCGTCCAAAAAAGGTAATTCCTCCCAAAAAACTATTAAGGTTTCTAAAAACAACCATATAATCATTTATTAATAATTAAAGTTCAAAAAAATCAAAATAAAATTAAAAATAAAATTTCCTTATAAACAAGTTGGTTGCCTTCCAGAAAAATAAATTCTTAAAATAATGTTCATTGATTAACTATAATTTACAATGTCATGAAAGGTAAAGTAAATTATCAATCAATCGTCAATTTATATGATAAGAATAAAAAAATTAACCTATTAGAATTTATCTTCTAATTCTTGAAAGATATTATTCAATTGAATATGGTTATGGAAGTTGTTCTCAAATCAATTTCCAATATTCCATAGAAACTAATAGCTATTAAAACCGTTCTACAAATATTTATCCAAATAAAACAAAAAACCTTATCTATAGGTGTTAAACAACATATGAAAAAAAATTAAAGTATACCAACATATTTAATAGTAATAAATACATTATGTAAGTGTAAAATATCAAAAAATAAGGGTAAATACCTAATGTGTAAAAGTATAAACACTGATATATTATTCATAAAAAAGTGTAAAAATGCAATTTACAAAATTAAATATTATAAATTTAAAAGTAAATAGTTTTCATATATAAGATGATGAATTTTAACTGTCGATTCACAACACCTTACATTTTCTCATAAATAACCACTATATATATAGACATGATTAAATCCGTTAATATTGGAAAATAAATATTCCATAACTACATATATCTATCATCTCTAGTATTAAATTTTCTGTGTTTCTTTGAGATATTTTCTCAGCATCTTTCAAAAGATTATACTAGGTTCAATGAACCATTTTTCTTATAATGTGCTCCGTGATCGCATTTCATGAAAAATGGTTCAATGGATAGAAAGAAGTAATTTTACTGAAAATTTTATCTTCCAATAGATTTAATACTATGTTTATATTTTTTCCTTTATTTCCTCAAATATCTATAGATTTTATCAAAATATTTTCTTCAAGTTGTAGAGACTAAATGTAATATCATTAAACATTAAACATTAGATTACATCTTAACTACTTTATTTCTATCATCCAAAGTTGTAACTGAATTAGAATTATCATTATTTTCATAAGTTAGTCAGAAAATATTATTTTTAGACATATAAAACATAGATTTTAATTTATCTTATTTATTTTTAGACATAGAAAAAACATTGGATATTATTAACTTTTTCTTTATCTTTTATATAACTCATGAAAATTCATTAATAAGTATCATTTTCTTCTCTAATTGTAACAACCATTAGTTATAAGTTTGGGGAAATTATTTTTCCTCATCATCTAGGTCATCATACAATGAAAAATGAAGTTAGGTATCTAAGGACAAAGTAATTAAGGACTTCATATTATTCTCCATCTTCCCCATTATGTACTTCTCGAATAGAGTTATATTACTATAAAAACATGTTATCTTTTTATTATTATCACAGTTATCTGATGAATCATCATATATAAAAAGATCATCTCTTTCACATCAATTGTTTTTCATGGATATGAAATCTTTTCATTTTTTTTCTATTATAATATCCTATAAATTCCATATCATTATTTTTCAATATCAAGAAATATGGTCTTATTTGCCCTGGTTTTTTACATTCGTATAAAATAACTTTTGATTAATCTTTTTTAATAGAATTTACATTTCTTCCTTTCTTGTATTTATGGTATCGTAATTTGAAATTATATCTTGAAAACATTATTATAGATAGTTTTATATATCTTCCTTCAATAAGTTACAAAAAATTATCATTTTAATGATGTATATATTTTCTTTGGGATATACCAGGATTTGAATTATTTTCACTAGTATTTAAGGCTCTAAAAATATATAAAAAATATAATTCGTTATTTTATTCTCTTTCTTTTCATCCCTCTTTATCTTCTCTCACACTAAAAGAGTGTACCAATCAACGCATCCAAGATATGTTCATTAATGTGTTTCTTGTTTTCAATTTGTATTTATTTAGACTCAACTTCATTCAATAGAATGTATGTGTTCTTTTCGATTAGGTGATCATTTGATAACTATTTTTCTCCAAAATATTATAATCTATTAACATCTATCATGAAACTATGTTGAATTTGAATATTATATTTACTAGTTAATAAATTTATTCATCGATAATAATCCCTAAACATAATTTTCTCATCTCTAAAACTATTGAAATTATGATATTAGATACCTAAAGATTTATCCATATAGCATATATTTTTATGTAAAATGGAACTTGACGACATATATTCATTTTAATTTCACATAATTTAGTATTTAAAACTCTAAAATGTAGTTAAGAATCTAATTTTTCATTATGATTGATTATAAATAATTCCTCCTATGAATTATATGAATTTACAATTAACATAAAAAATCCATTGTAATAATAATCACATATGTTTCCATATAATCTTGGAAATAATCACACTAACTTCCATAGAATATAGGTGGATAGATTGGTTTATGATTTTCCAAACATCTAACAGGTAACATTCCTGTCATAGTAAAACCAAAATATTAACTCTATACTAAACGATTAGTGTAAGATAAATGGTTCAAGATATAAAAAGATAAAAAATATAGAAAAAATATAGAAAAAATTTAAATACAAGGTAAAATATAGAGATTTTTAATGATATAATGTATATCTACTCAAATGGTGGAATTTTTCTCTGATACCAATTTTTTCAGGATATGCATGGTATGAAAGCATCAAGAGGAGGTTAATTGAAGTCAAAAAAATAGCACACAACATTCTCCCTAAAAAATGTAAAAAAAATAGAAGTTATAATTTTTGATCAGTTAGAGTAATATAATGTATTAATATATGATAGAAAAGTGATATTCACTATTGTAAATTAACCATCAAAATTAAACTAGCAACGAATATATAATAAAATAAAATTGGGAATTAATATATTATTGTAAAAATGTTACATAGAGTATTGGATGAAAATCCAAATAAATATAATTTATATTTACCAAAACAATTACATGCATAGAATTATTTACTTTTCTCCAAAGTAATAAAGATTCAATAAATTGAATCATTGTATTTATGTTTAACCCAAGGAACCTTTTAGATCAATCTATACTTGGAATATAAAGTCTACATAAGGACTTACTTGACATAATGATGGAAGCATGTATCTATTTTCCCAATATACTCTTTGATTAGCTTGATAAATGATGAGTCCAACTTCCCTAGACATCATTGAACTCATGAGGTTTGAAGATAGAGTTCCCCATCCTATAATGTCATCGATAAAGAAGGATGAAAATAAAAATTAAAAAATAAAAAACAAAGAATTTTTATTATGTAATTCCTCACAATTATAGCTCTTAAAAAATGATATTAGAATAGGAATGAAATTATAAACTATCAAATCATTGAGGTAATTCATATCTTGATGTAAATATTTGTATCTTTTTTATGTTTCTCATATTATATATTTCATTCAAAAATCCACCAACATTAAAACTTATAAACATAATGTATGGTTATAACATTATTGGAATAATATTATGCTCTTATAATGAATTTATTTCATAATTCTGTCATTGAACATAAAGTTAGTGTGTCTAAACATTGTTTTGTTCATGTTATCAATGTTTTGTATGTTATTTGGTTCGCATAATATTAATAGAAATTATAAATAGAATCTTTAATTTATGCACATAAAATTACAATAAAAAAATTAGGTTAAATTAATATATTGAATAAAGTATATTATGATTTCTATGATAAAGGATATGAAGGAAATCATTGGAATAAAAAATTTATAGTTGAAATATGATAGTAAAGGAAATATTAAACACTTTAGATATACATAAAATTATTTGGTTAGAAATATAGATGATAATAGATTAGTATTCATTGGGGTTTTCCTTTATAGATATAAATGTTTAGAATTTCACACATAGATATAATGTTCTCAAACATTGATTACTAATGGGGAATTATATGTTGTTTTAACTCATGTTAAAACACAATTTTTGTGGATAAAAAATAAATTATAAGATCACAAGGTGGATGTTAATTTTCCAATACTAATGGGATGTGATAATCAAAGTGAATCAAATTATTAGGAAATCTAGTATGGAAATCCTAATTAAATAACATCAATATAGAATACCACATTATTAAATAGTTATTGGTGTAAATATTTTTGACACTAGAGTTTAGACCAATCTAGGAGAAAATAATGGGTATGTTCACTAATCCACCACTAATGTGTAACACCCTGACCCAAAAGCCTGAAGCTAGTGTCATACTATATTACATTGTCTTGATTACAAGGAAAAAATTCTAAATGATTGAAAATTTTAGAATCTTTGGAAGACTATATTACATACATGATACCCATAATACATTGGTAAAATAAAATAAACATATCAGAAGTAAAATATCAAAATCCTTGAAACTCATTCAATGTATTTCTATTCATATATTACGGAAAGGAAACATAATAAGGTTGAGCTCAAATGCTCAGTATGGGTTAGTGCAATGGAATAAATAACGAATCAATGATATTAAATCAACTTGGAATGGTAAATAAACAATAAAAAATTACATTTAATTATTTGGATAAAGGATATTCAATATGTTGATGTAAATAAAAAACCCATTCTATTTAATCAATACAATATGAAAGAAATGAATACATATATTTTATCATATGAAAAATTTCATGAATAATAACAATAATTATAAAAATATAAACAAATTAAATAATTAATTATTGGTCATAGTGTTTGGGGAACATGAAAACTTATACCATCAAAAAATTTCACAATAAGGTTTAAAACTACAAGTATAAACCCATTAAATTTGGCTAACTAGTTTTTCTCATGAGAACATGTTGATGTATCGAGGGGATATATAAAATACGAGCCCCAGGAATCACTTCCATTCCAAATAATTCTTTATATATCTATTAATTGATTTATTTAATTAACAATGATCTTTAGTATCAAATATCTATATTTAGTATAAGATACATGGTTATTAGTATTTCCCCAGTTAATCAAATAAATTTAAAAGTAAAAAAATGATATGTGATAATGGTATATAGTTTAGGTAATAATTATATCCATGATAAATAATGTGGATATTTATGGTAAATTTAATGTTCAATTCTCAATGGAAAGTGAATAATTCAAGTGGAATACAAAAAATGAATCATGGAAGTGAATTTCAATACTACTTTTGGTGCTCAATTTTTGTGAAGAATGTGAATGGGAATTTTTTATCAAAACAAAGACATATCATAGATAAGTGGTCAATCGTGAGACACACATGGGATGTGTGCTCAAGATCTTAGGTTTCTACATAAGATCAAAACCTGCACAAAAGAATTTTCATGCCCAATGAGACATCAAATGGATTCTTCTAGTTCAAACTTCCAAAAACAGCTAAGTTATAAGCGCTAAAGAAATTTTTCTAGTGTGAAAGAAAGAGGACCATACACAAGATGTTATATATGAAATGTGATTTTAAACTGCACTTACATGCATGCCTCTTTGAGCACTACAGCTGATGTTTTATTCTATATATATTAATGCACCCCTCACTCCAGGGTACCGCTCTGAAAGAAAAAAACGACACTTTACAACATGTAAGACAACCCTTCCTCGATAGTGTGAAACCATGGATTCAAGGTACTAGATCTTGTGTGACATGTCTCTTATGGATCCTCCTTTAGGTGTTCACAATAGGGATTTAGTCTCACCCATTTCCTCTTACTCCAAGTCAATTGCGTGGAAAATATTCTTCGTGCATGCAAGTATTCCCTTGTATCATTAAAATCTTGTGTGCAGGGTTCCATCATGTGAATAGCCCTTCATCTTGCAATCAATCCTTCAGTATTATGTTCAACATTCTTTAGGTGATACATGTGTTTTCCTTAACATATAGAACCATTTCTGAGCCCCTCTTATATGCAACACACCTATCTTGTGCACACTTTTTAAGTGCAGCCCTACATGCATTTACGAAGTTATTTCGAAGTCCCATGAGGAGTAATTTACGTGGTGTTACCCTACCTTTTGCTTATTCTCATATTCATTCTAATGGATGTTTATTCTTTGAATAACCATGCTAACATGGTCCCGTCGATGGGTCACTCCACAACTCTGTTAAACCGTGGAGTTTCTTGTGCCTTCCCTTCCCTAAGTGCAGGTCAGTACAAGTTATTTATGTCATAGAGGCGAAGTGTAAGTATTCATCATCTGAGTTATGGGACATTAGACTACCATGAACCCATGTCAAGAACACATGATGTAAAACTATGACAATATTATGGGTGATAGGATTGAGGGGACCATGATGTGGATGGGCACCAGCACCCTTTTTCTCCCCTCTCCCTCTATGCTTTGTCACCATGTGCACCTTTGGTAGTCTCTGTCTATTCATTGTACTAACTTGATCGGGTGATCCTTTTATCAAAACTATAACCTCCTCTTACATCTGTACATCATCCCCATGCTTCCCTGTTGGATTAAGTCACAATATTCTTCTCTTTGGGCCACTAACCACGTGTAATCCTCACACCACTCATCGGTGACGAACCATTCATGACACAAACATCAGATCTGTTTCTATCTCCTGTTAATCACATCGAGCGTGTTAAATGCAGGCTTAGAGTTTGCAGAACCCTAAAATTCTTCATGGGCCACTAACCATGTGTAAGCCCAAAGACCCCGACCCACTGAACAATGTGGACTTCAAACCCTGTCTTCAAAATAGGGTATGTAGAAATCCTCATTGAGGTTTAATCCCATAACATCCCATATCCCTATTTCCATAACACTTTATGTCGGCTCACTATTTATCCCACATGATGGTAAACTATAGGCCCCCTCATCCAACATGATGTTAAACTATATGCATTATAAATACATTGGTTTTATCCATGTCTCTTAG
Organism: Viscum album; assembly: GCA_963277665.1. Classification (NCBI taxonomy): domain Eukaryota; kingdom Viridiplantae; phylum Streptophyta; class Magnoliopsida; order Santalales; family Viscaceae; genus Viscum; species Viscum album. Next base: position 993,227,952 of record OY728125.1, read on the forward strand.
ATAGGGTATGTAGGAAGCCTCCAGGAGGTTCAACCCCAAACACTGGTAATCTTTAATGTCCCCTTTGTGGGGTATCATATCCTTGGTCTGCCCTTTAGTGGTGTTAGACCAGTTATCGGGCCATCTCAATGCATAAGAATGATAATCATTCCATACTTCTCCCACTAAGAGTGTCTATCTAATGATGTGCTGATAACCACACGTAATCCCTAAGGATGTCTTCAGGTTGTTGTCCTTTGTGTACACCCAAATTATGTGCCCCATTCCTAAACTAAGTGGACTTTGATCTTTTCCATTTTTGAGAAAGGTATGTAGGAGGTCTCCCTGAGGTGAAATCCCATCACCCACTTCTCATCACAGTCTCCCCCTCGAGCCTTTGTGCCTCGGGGAGGTCATTCAATTAACTGATTGGTTCCATTTCCTTTGGGTCCCCATCCACACATCCATTCTCATGAGATGAATCCTTAGGTGCATCATCACCCCATTACAAAACTACATAGTCATTGATTCCCTCTCATAGGGAAACAATAGAAAACTCCCTGAGGTTCAATCCCAATACCATCACCTTCACATAGGCACCACGGTTCCATCCCCATCCATTCCACCCTTCAACACTTCATTCATATCCACCCTAATTTTACCCAAGCTGACACATCCTATGGAAATTGAGTTGTCCATACTGGTAGCTAACCATATGTAAGTCCCATTCACCTCATCATTATTTGAATAACCTAGGCTACTAACCACCCATAATCCCCAACGTGATTCCGGGTTGTTTTCCATTGTGTACACCATGATCCCATGACTCTCCCATTCAAAATACATGTGTTTCGATCCCTGTATTCTATACATGATACATATGAAGTCCCCACAATGGTCAATCCCAGCTGATGGTAATCCTTGGTGTCCCCATTTCTGGGCCCCACCATCCTCTGATCCTCCATTTTGTGGTGTCCAGATCATCCTTCGTGGTTTGAAAAGTTCCCTTTGTGAGACACACTATCTTGGGTCCATCATTATTGGGTGTTTTGACCCATCAATCTAGTAAACTTCTTAAGTTCTCTCTCCTAGAGATATACCCATCTGATCAACTTCCAATAGTGTTCTGAATAGTCTGATCCATCTCTGTTATACATTAAACTCACGACATATTCTATGTTAAACTTGGTAAGCTGAGGAAAATCTTAACGGCATGGCTGCAGCATATAAGTCCCCTCATATGACATGGGATTCCGGATTCTTCTTCCCCCTCGAGAAGCCCTATGATAAGGTAAATCCATGGGTACCTAGGATTAATCATCCTAACACCCCAATGATGCCTCAATGTGACTACTCTCTTGGCCAAAAGTTGGTTCCCTAACTTGACGCCCTAGGGAATGTCCTGAAAGAAGCAATGTAATTAATCAGCATCTTCAACGATATAGCATCGAGAAGAATTTCGCAAACAATGTCTTAATCTTTATGGGAGACCCGAACTAGGAAACGAATTTCATGGAGGAATACATGGAAGGAGAGGCCGGTATCCCATCATCATATTTCAATCAAGGATAAAACATCTCTAAATAAGTGATGAATTCCAACCACCTTTGGAAAGTAGGAATGTGGGGAAATAATCCGTGCATCCTCAGAGATGATGCACGAACTAAAGAAATTGCCTAAAAAAGAAATGGTGAACCCAATGTGATTTTTTTTTTCAATATTGGAATTATTAGCATTCACGAAATCAGCAGATAATCATGTAGTTGGATCTAGCTATCCAGTGCTAGGTCACAAGAAAAAAATAGTGGGTCTAGAATTAAACACACTAGGATTTGAGGCTGTTAATCATTAGGAATCCCAGCATGTGACATTGTTAGTGTGGATATTTCTATCCTTCCATAGAAGACTAAACAATTTTGGGACACATGGCATCAATTTCACACTATTTGTACTAATGGATTAATCTTCCTTCATTACAGGACCCATGTTACAACTGTAACAAACTGATCATCTATCATCCACAAACACAGGGGAATGCGAAATAATGATGTGAAAATATCATTTGGATTCACCTATTCTACGATGAATCCCACAACCATAGCTATTGTGCAACGACGCCCCATATCACCCTCGAAATGTATTCAATGGAGGGTGATCAATACTCATGTTCAACGATACCACCAGGATGGGGTTGTCGAAATGAGGGATATAACTGTCATGATTTGGAGGCTTCAATGCCCTACCATTTCCACCCCTAAGGGTCATGTAGGGATCCACTACTCCCCACTCTGATCTTCAATCATTTTGGGAGCCTCTACAAAGAACGCTCTTATGACTCACTCTATTAAGGCAACAAATTAAGGGGTGTCTGAGTCCTCTCAGCTATGGCTTCATCCATGGGACCTCCGAAAAGGGATCCCACTAGGCCACAAAAACACTTATAGCTGGTCCCACATGAAACGAAGCATGGGATATATACCCCTGTATAGCTATCCCTAGCTCGGTTGACCCAAAACCAATGTCGAGTGAAAGCTCAAGAAGATACTCTATAGGGGGAATCATCATCTATGGATTTAGTGGCCCAATCCACCATTGACATGTTCTATCACCTCCATTTTACTATATAATGGGGGAACCTCTACACCTGATCAGGATTGAGAACTCAGAAACCCCACACACATGTTGGGTTGACTCTCTCAGTCATCGATGTATGCAGAAACTGTCATGGGTCGACACATGACAGTCAAATTTAGTATGGAGGTCCTCCCTCTACCATCATTAATAACAGTTGAGGCCCTCCCTATTCTCACATTCATCATGAATATCCTCACCATGCTACTGTTACTAGACATAATATTTTTCCTCACTGTGTTCATAATCATATGTATGATGGTTTTCTATATATCTCCGGTCATCAATGCAATGGTACTTAAATCATCAATCACTCAAGCAGGGGCCCTCCACATGGTAACACATACCATAGTGAATATCCAACTCAAAATGTCACTCATAATCATTTAATTCCCCCTTGTGTTCCATTTGACATTGTTCTGGGTGCCCCTGCACCCTATATAATCCAAGAGGAGGTCCTCCCCATGCTAATACCAACCCTCATGGAAGTGTTACCCATGTAAAAGACCTACCATTCCCTAAAAAACCATTCTGGTGTAGGAGGGTGGGTCATCACTGCCAAAAGAAGGATATTGAGAGACGTCAGATCATGGTCAAACCAGTTTTCTTTTTGAGAATCTGAAGAAGAGTGTGACTCGGGGATGGAACCCTCACCTCGATCCTATGTATTGGGGTATAGGGTTGGAACTAGGTATACCAGATTTGTCCTCCGATAAATTGAGCTTCATTATATCCATGAATGCCTCTGTATATTCATACAGGAGGATAATCAATTTGATCCTTTTTAGGGTGTTTCTATGAATTCCCACCTTTCATCACCAAGATAATTCTCTAATTTAAAAATAGATCATAGAGAGTTGTTTTTGGGATATGCTGATGATGAGAACCAGCCTAATCCAACACCAATTAATTCCCCTCCTATGAAAGAAGCAGTGGTCATCACCCTTTCCCATGGGGATGTGGTGATATAGTCAGTGTATTCTCTAGAAGAAATACCATGATGTAGTGATCTATAAACTCTTGCACTGTACTCTCCCCCAACTAGTATACCACTGATATGGTCTCCATCAGTGTCGTTACGATCCCTCAACCGACTCCAATTGATAAATGGAGAAACCAAGGTCCAGATCCTGAGTCTAAGCCAAGATGTTTGTGGGATATTCTTACAAAGGACTGTCTCCCAAAGATTTTCTAGATGATTGAAAATATAAGATTCGGTATTCTAGAGTCCCTCAACCAAGATGAGGTTATGTGATTCCACCAAACCCTAAGGATGACACATTTTCATCTCCATAATCAATGGTCAAATTACCCTAAGAACAGGGAACACTTCGATGACATTGGCCAGTAGTGCCTCCTGGTTGAGTTGGTCGTACTCCATGTTTCTCATCACTATGTGTTTCATAGTTATAATTAGACCCTACATCAATTATTCTTTTAGAGAATTATATTCTTTTGCAGATTTATTATGGGGGATTCCCCACATGTCCATATATGTTGCTAGGGGCAGTATGATGCCCTGCATTTCAGTCATATCCGACACAAACCTGTTTTACCTAGTGATATCAAGGATATGCCTTCTAGTGTCACCATAGTAAACATGGATATTTCGAAGATATACCTGGAAGGGGGATCAACATAAGGACTAGAGAAGATTAGAAGCCCACTGGGGCAACACATCACCCAGTAGACCCTGAGGGTGTTCACAGTCGCCAACAAAGATGGGTGTTTGGCCTTCCTGAACCATTAGAGAAATTACCTCTTGATTGATATCCTAATAAGGGAAAACCCTCTGAGATAGTCAACATATTAGACCCATCTGATTCAGTGAAAAATATGGAAGAAAATTCTGAAAATTCAATGCCACTTTAATAACTCGCGGAACAGAGAAGGATCATCGATGATCACCTCACTGAGTGTTCCACAAAACGACAGCTAGATTACATGGATCCATGGTATAATCCCTACCGTCATCCATTGCGGAAGCATGGACATATACAACTACCCCCTGCCGAATTTCCCCTAGGTGATCTCGATAAACCTGCCCATATATACTAGGTAGAGGCTGGTGTTTATTGAAAAAGACCCCCATATGCCTCACCAAATCCACCTGAGATGCATGACAACCTTCCTCAAGACCAGGCTTATGTTCTACTGGCTGCTCCATAGGTTACTCTAGTGTCCCCGTAGGTCATTCCACCTACCGCTCCATAATTTGTTCATCCATATTACCATGTTGAAAAACATTGAACTCTCTGATGGTTAGGAATCCTTTCCAAGGTAGAAATCTTTGTAAAGATGATCTAATAAATGCTCTCATTGCTCGTATCGAGGTTGTTGAATCCCGATATGTGGTTATCCCACCTGACGGAAAGCCATGACTGGCATGGATGGATGATATGCCAACAACCCTGGGATTTATAAATCATAACTTCTCCACTTTCAATGGGAAGGACGACCCGTTGCAACATCTGGACCACTTCATTTCAAGATGTGGACCCATGTTGGGGACTAAAGAACAGTCGGAACCCGCTAATATTGGGTGATTCGTACAAACTATTGAGGGGTCCACATTTATCTAATACATCCAGTTACCCATTAGGTCCAACGATAGTTGGGATGATCACTGTAGGAAATTTATGTATAAATTTAGTTCCATCACCAGTAAAACTAGTATTTATGATCTCTTCAAGTGAATGTAATGTCCAGATGTGCGCGTCACAAACTTTGTTTCTAGGTGTAAGGGCCTCCATACTCACTTGATATGCCTCTAACACAGGAATTTCTACTAACGATGTGCATAGAGAATGTGATGATATAAAAGGTTCCTTATCTCATCACTCAAAACCTCCGAGTTAGATTTTAAGATTTCTCTAACAAAGATAAATTTTTAGAGGAAGCCCTAAAAAAAACCAAGAATTCTTGCCCATTGTCTCATTTAAATCCCGCATGAAGCATCACCAAGGCTGAGACCGGTACTATTGCAATGATAGAGGCCCGTAGACAGCTAAAGTTATTACTAGTATATCCACCTCTATAGCCTCTCAAGGTCCACTACATCAGGTTCAACCTTCGACTTAGAATCACCCACCAAAAAATTGGTAGGGTCCACCGTGTAACGCACCACCATCGATGAGGAAAGAAAAATAAGTTCAAACAACTCGCCAGGCTCCATACTTCATTAGGTCTAGGCTCTTAGAGCCCCATTCCTAAATCTAGGAAACTGGACCTACTCGTTCAATAAGGCTATGGTCCCCAGCTACTTATATAGTTCCTTGGATCATGGAATCCTTCAGTTACCATATTCTAGGAGGCCCAAAGATGTAGATCTCAATAACCACCCAAATTACTACCCCTATCACCATTTTCTTGGACACACTCTCTAGAAGTGATATGTGTGCAAAGGCTTGCTTTAGGAAAAGGTCGATAACAACAGATTTAGATTGGTTTCGGCCCCAACAAATGTGGCATGTGTGTCTGAAATGCTTGATAGAAACAACAAGTGTGAATGGAAGTAAGTGTCCCACTTTGAGTCTCAAAATTATGATGACCAGATAGCATGCAAGGAATTTTCTCAGGCCTGCGATATTATCCATTCCTATTTGAATCAACCTAATCACTTGAAGTCCATGGGATTATACCAGATACTACTTCTACATCGACACCTCAGGTTTCACCATATCAGGAGAGTAGGAATTAAAGATGAACAAGAGATCATAGCCCTATTACTGTATCGAATCGGTCCCCTCATCTTGGAGATTTAATTCCCCCAGAGTTGGGGATTTTCCCCAAAATTATCCCAATAATAGTGTAAACCTCGAGTGATGATTATAAGTATTCCTTAGTGAATAATATCAAACTAGTAGACCCTTACATGGTTTCCAATGAAGATGAATTCCAGGAAGACCCTCTTAATGTCCCCAGTCGACACTAGCATCGATGGTGCCAAGGGTATGTGAATAACTAGAATGTTCAGTCCTGTGATATTATCCAATCCATGAATGCCACTGAAATAATATAGTTTTTCCAGCAAAAAGCTCAGTACGTGCATCCTTCTCATCCTATTTCTTCGGATTCACCCACATTATCATTTATATTTCTTGATCCCATAGAGCCTCCACAACTACACTATGATCAGTCATGTTCAATTATGTATAGAACTCAGTCATCTGGTAGTTAGTTGGTGGTCACTATGCATGATCCGACAAATGAGAAACAAGATTTCCACAACACAAGACATAACCCACTGGTTTGACCTGCAACATCATATATTCCTCTTGCTGTGGATCAACTTAATCTTATAAGAAGTATGCACATTATACGAAAGAATGATGTACATAAGAACCTTGATATCATTCCTGCAAGGATCTCAATCCTCAAGTATATCTTCCTATCTAGAGACATGTTTTATGCCCTCATTGAATCTTTATGAATCCCCTTCATGTTTGAAATAGAGGTAGCGGTCACATAGGCCTTCCATGACTAGGATGTCGAGCATGCATATTGTCAACCCATCATTTCATTCTCTAGAGAGGATGATGTTTCTCCCATACATGGGCACATGTAGCCACAAAATATATTACTGGTCAGTTAAATGACATTGAAGTTTTCCATTGACTCCTTGGAACAGGTTCCATGATCAATCTAATCCCAACCCAAATGATCCACTTTCTAGGGATACCTAAAGAAAATCTAGATCCCTCTAACCTAAATATTCAATCTTATGACATGTTAGAGTAGGAACATGATGGAACATTTTTCTTGAAGCCCCAATTTGGTGGCCTGATTTATTGCACAGAGTTCATGGTAATCTCATCGGAAACCACCTATATTGTGATTAGGGGTAGACCCTGGTTCCATCTGAACCTGGAAGTCCACTCCTCACACCATCAATGCCTCAAGTACTCCCTTAATGGTTGAGTGGTCACAATAAAAGGAGATGTGTCTCCATTTCCCTTTTGATAATCCTACTACATGGATGTTTAATTCTATAGGAGAAATGATAAATAGTTTCATACCAATGTGGTTGAGCATATAACCATTATGGTCGACCCATGGGTAGACCTGGATGATGCCTACATTTTCCAAATTCACTAGTTGGAGGCCACAATACCAGTCATGGGAAACTACTTTGTTATCTTTGGGTTAAGGGGAAAGATAGTTCAGGAGTACTTGGAATGTAGGAATTTCACATCATACACCTATAAAAATCAAGATCAAGTGGTCCCAGAGACCCTTACCCCTATAAGGTTTTGTGATGTTCTCTCTATGGAAATGACAATACATCATACATGTTTTTTTAGTGGGACAGGTTTAACTGACTCATGATGAATTTCCACTACTTCTTTTTTATCATCAACTGTGGCTCCTTGGGTCATAGGAATGATGAGATTATATCAACAAATTTTGATTCCATGGTTTCAGCTTTTCAGGATACCTATGGTAATGATTCCATAGCTCCTTAGGATGGAATCAACATTTTGTCAGGGACACCCAACTTAGAATAATTTTCCCTTGAAAAACACCCTCTCATTATGGATAATGAATTGATTTTGGTGGAATCCCATGAATATTAGTAAGGTGTCTCCACCACCAATGATGAGTTGGTACAGGTGGACCTCAACACCGAGGACAAACTGAAACCATCACTGGTCAGCTCAACCATGTCTGCAAAGGAGTAGCAATTGTATGCAGATTTCATGAAACAACGATGAGATGTATTAACCTAGAGCTATGGTTAGTTTCTATAAATGGAACCTCATGTCTTCATTCACCTCCTTGGTATCCCAAAGAACCATCACAGGTTCAAAAAACCTCCTAGAATGATGCACCCTTCTCACGATGTCATGGTCGATGTTGATGTTGATAAGCTCTTTAAATCCATCTTCATCAAGGATGTCCAATACCCAAAATGGCTAACCAATATCACTCATATCTGAAATAATAGTAGACAGATCATAGTCTGCATTGAATTATGGGATCAGAACTGTCATTTTCTGAAGGATTATTTTCCCCTTCCTGTGACAGATATGTTGATCAATGATACCACCATATTCTAAGCAATCTCCTTCATGGCCGAGTCTTTTGAATATAATAAAATCCAAATTCACCATGAGGATGGAGATTAAATAGACTTTAGAGAACCACAAGGTAGTTCATGTTTCCATGTAATGCCTTTCGGTCTAAATAATGATGGTGGCACCTATTAGAATTCCATGAACTGCATATTCAATCCGATTCTCAGGACATTGTTGCAATGCTACATGGATGATTTGGTAGTCAAATACCACCATTGTGAGGACCTTCTCAGAGATCTTGAGAAAGTGTTCAGCTTCCTATGCACTCGCCGTATGAAGTTCAACCCCTTAAAGTGTTCCCTCGGAGTTACCTCTGGAATGTTTCATAGCATTATGATCTGATATAGAGGCATCGAGATCAATATAGAAAATTTCTATGCCACCAGTTAGATGTATCCTTCAAGCAAAATTTGGGAGATCCAAGATTTTCAAGGAAAATTGGCCTACATATGAAGATTCATTGTGAATCAAGTGGGAAATTTTATTCCATTCTCTTGGATCATGAAAAAATTTACTGACTACCAGTGGGATGAAGATTTTATGACCACTTTTGAGGAGATCAAGCAGTACCTTTTACAAACATTGGTTATGATTCCACCAATCTCTGAAAAAGTGTTAGTCCTTTAGGTGAATACACTAGAATGGCCACTCGATGACCTTCTAACCCATATGATCAATGCGGGTATAGAAAATATTTTGTTCTATCTCATCCACTTACTCATTTATACATAGACCAAATATCCCTCTATAGAGATGAGCTATCTCGGGATGGTATTTGTTGTCAAGAAATTGAGACATTACCGGAAGCACCATGAGATACATCTAGTGTCTCATATAGACCTGCTAAAGTATATTCTGAACTGACCCATGTTGATAATCCATCTAGATTAGTGGGAAGTTATCCTTAAATAGTTTGAAGTTAGGTTCATTTAACCAAAAGCTGTCAAGGGTTAGGCACTGGAAAAAATTATGGACACCCATCCAACCCCATAGAGTAGACACTGGATATGAACATCCCATATGTATCAATCCTTTTAGTGGATCACTTTGTCCCATGTTTACATATTCACATTGATGATGCTTCGCCAAGCCCTACCGAGAGAAGACACAATGATCCCAGGCTTAAAAATGTGGGCTTGGGTATCATCTTCACCACACCTGTGCAAGTTGTCCTACCCTATTAATTCATTTTGATTGAAGTATGGACCAACAATGAGGATGAGTATTATGCCCTCATCACAGGTCTTGAGCAGATCCTTTGGATTAATGATCCCCCCTCCATTTGAGAGGGGACTCTAAACTGCTCATCAAATAGATCAATGTTGATTATATTGTTTGGAATCCAAATCGCATATCGTTGATAGAGTGCACTCACCAACTAATGGTCCATTTCCCTTCATGTATATAAGTTACACATGTCCCTTGGTCACATAACGTTCGAGTTGATACCTTGTCCATCTTTTCCAAAACTCTCGCAGAGCCTTCCCAAGATGATTTGATCATCCATGTGGCACAACAAAGAGTCATCGCTCTTGTCACTCTAGATGATGAAAATAGCCAGATGGTAAACCAAATTATCACCAATGTCTCCACACCATGACCTCTAGGTCCCCATGCCAATTTATCTGAAGAGACCCCTGATTAGACAACTCCCTTATCGAGTATCTTTAGCGCAGTAATATCTAGACAGACTAAGCCGAACATTAGTGAATTTGATGGCACATAGTGCGGTTCACCCATAGAGAAATCCTAGTATTAAGAATATCCTCTATAGACATAGTTTATATGGGGTTATCATCTATTACACCCAATGATTTGAGATTACCTAGGTTATGTAGGAAGTTCATGCCTCGTTCTTGTGGAGCTCATTAGGCTTGGCCCTAACTCTCTCATCAGATCTAAATACTGGGCTATTTTTGACCCCCCTCCATGAACCATGATTGTATTATGTTTTCTAATAGGTACCACACTTTCTAGATCCATGATAATTTTGTGCATCAGCCATCACAACCTCTCCATAATACCATGTACTCTTAGCACTTTGCGGTTTGGGGACTCGATGTCATGCGATCGTAACCACCAGCGATTGATCACCAGTGTAGGTTCATCCTGAATGATATGGATTTATTATACAAGTGGCTAGATTCATTTCTTCTCCAGGAATTCAAGGCCCTTTCAATCATTCATTTATTGAGATCCAATATCATACATCGATTCGGAGTAACTCACACAGTCTGCACCAATAACATCACCATCTTCTATATAGTTGAGCTGAAGAGATTTCACACCAAGTACAATACCTGTTCTAATTATACCTATCAATACCACTTGCCAGAAAATGGGAAGATCGAGGAATTCAACAAAATCCTCTCTAACATATTACAGAAGACGGTTGGTACGAACAAGAAGAGATGGCCGGACAAGCTTCCCAACAATCACTTTTCTTACTGTATGATGACTTCTAATTCTACCCAAGTGATCCCATATTCTTAGGTGTACAGAACAGAGGAATTCACGGCCATTGAGATTCAATTTTCATCAGTCCTCACAACCTTTTACAATCAAGAAATGTAAAAAAAGGTAGCAGTAGTTATTTTGGATGAACTGGAAGCCCTCGATGAGAACAAGCTTCATTCCTTGCACAATCTGGAGAGGCATCAGAACAAAATAGGAAAATATTTCAATAAGAAATTTTGCATCTACTCCTTCCATCAAGGTGACATGGTATGTGCCCTGAGTATGCCAATGATACCCAATAGGAAACCTTCAAAGTTTCAACCAAAATGAGAGGGACCCAATATCATTTATAGGGTACTAATGGAATCATTTCCAATACAAACAGTTTGGACATGTTGGTATAGGTCCCTAAACTATTGGTATAGCCTATAAAAATGGTGTGGGAATCTTTTGGGTGATTTGACGTGGAGATATACCTATCCCAATGGTTTTGGGAAAACTGTTGGAATATTTAAATCTAAAAAAAAGTTTCAGTGAAGGTTTGAACCCCACAACTGCACGTTATATATCAAAGACATTACTAATATCCCAAAGTTACCTTTGAAAATATAATTGTATATGTATATATATATCATTAATTTATATATTTATTTATTTAATGATATTTGACAAAAGAATTCATTAAAAAAATAGGATTTTCATCCCAACAGTTTTGAGAACCATTGGGATATGTACCCACCCTCTCGCACCAATTTTCCAAAACCATTGGGTAATGTGGTCTCAAAGTGGACATTCCCAATGGTTTTGTAAAACAGTTGGTAAAGACATACCCTTTATCAATGGTTTTCCAAAACCATTGGGAAAGGTTTCCTCAAAGTGGGCTTTCCCAATTATTTTGGAAAACCATTTCGAAAGCCATACCCATTCCCAATGGTTTTCCACATCCATAGGTAAATGTGGTCTCAATGTCCTTTATCCCTATGGTTTTGGAAATCTTTTCGGAAAATTGGTCTCAATGTGTCCAATCTCAACAGTTTTGGAAAACCATTGGGAAAGGGGACCTATTCAAATGGTTTTTACAAACCGTTGGTATAGATACATTGGTATGGGTAAGATTTATAGTAGTAGGGTTTACCCCAATGGTACATACTCCCAAGTCACCATTGATGGTGAGCGCATCACTACTCCCACCAATTCCAAATTCCTCAATCAGCACTTCCCATGAGTGGTCCCTATCATACTACTTGATGATGGAAAACAAATGGTATGTACCCTATGTCCTTAAACTAAAATCACTTTTTTCATGCATGATGATAAATGGAATGAAATAAACATACACCATGGTCCGACCTATATGACATTAAACTAAGATCTCTCTCATTCTTACAACATTATGTTAAAATGAATGATATTCTAGAACTATGTGTGGCTTGATTCCCATATTTAGGGGATATGTAGGAACGCCTAGACATTTTAAATTTAGGTTCAACCCCAGGTACCTCATGTTTTTCCTTTCTTAGGAATCTCGACCTAAGTATCACGGGATCCTGTGGAATGATGTGTACATTTGTCTCCATTAACTTAAGGCTTACAACTACCGCATCATGTTCCCCCCTTCATTGATTTCTCCTTTTTTCCCTTACCACATGACATTAAACTATATGGAATCTGAAGGAGTTCATGTGCCTTGATTCCTATTCTCATGGGATATGTTTTAACACCCATAAATTTTGTCTTTAGGTCTATCCCTACGTCCCTCAACCTTATCTGAACCCTCGGCCTGATGTCCCACCTTGGGATTGTGCGAGGTGTGGTGTGGACTTCTCCTATCCTTATTCGTGTCAGGTGTGATTTATCACATCTTGTGAATTCCCTTTATAACTTCATTCTTCCACATGAGTCTTTACCATATGACATTAAACTACATAGAATTTTGGAACTACGTATGACTTGATTCCTATCCTTATGGAATATATAGTAACTCTCAAAGCTTTTTTCTTCAGGTCCATCCACATGTTCCCAATTTTTATCCTTATGGACTGGGATTACTTTTGAAAGCACGTGGGGTGGTGTTTAATTGTTTCACCATTCACGATGGGTTTACAATAGGTATCCCATGTGCCTCCCTTAGTAATATCTCCCTTCCCCCTATGTCTTTACTGCATGACATTAAACTCCATGATATTTCAAGAACTATGTATGGATTTATTCCTACCCTCATAGGATATGTAGGAATGCCCAATATTTTTCCCCTATTCCATCCATGGATCCACAAATTATATCTTTTTTCACCATTCAGACAGGACTCTTATGGGATTATGTGGCATGTCTTGTGGAATTTTTTCCCCATTCACACCGGGTCTATAATTGTAACATCCCAGGTAAATAAAGAATAATACACTTTTCATACTTATTAATATTTATGAATTAAATATTAATTTTACTTTAAATGGGTTGCTATGTTCGATAGCGTACCTGAAACACAACAAATAGTTTCTTTGAAATCTTACGTTGCACACAAGTAATAAAATAATATTATTTTAAATAGTAGTTAACATGTAGTCGTTGTATTGGCGGGAATGAATATAAATAACTAAAATATGATTATATATGTTTGTTAAATGGTTTTACATTTATCCAATAAAGGATAATGGCTTAAAATACGAAAAGAATTCAATTTTAGGCATTTATACATAAATTTTCACTAAAGGTCCACTTATCACCTTTTGATGGACAACCCTCTTTAAATATAGTTTTGGTCACTCTTATACATTATTTTCGACCAAATAAAATTATTCTTTAGAATCGGGTCATCAAAATTTACTTTGTGTAAATTTTTGGTATTTTTCCGATAAAGTTTATTTTTTTTAATGAATAGTGAAAAACGTTGTATTTTAATTCAAGACCTCTTTTTAATGTAATTTATTTATATGATTAGATTTTCTTTTAAATTTGTTTTAAAGTAAAATTATAATATATTTTTACCATTTAATCCAATAGTGGTCGCTGGAATTAATTTCACTTTGAAATTGGACTAAAACTAGTGTCAATCTTTTGATATATATTGTTTCATAAAAACACGCTATTTGTTCTGATAGCGGGAATTAATTATTAAATTAATTAATGCAACTTATATGTTTTGAATTTTTTAAAGTAGACATCATTTTTTAATTTGGAATATCAAATATATCTTAGGGTGAAGTTTTGGTATTTTTCTGAAAAACTTCAATTTTTGATGAATAGTGAAACAACTAAGTGGTACTTAAAAAACTGATTTTTCATTTAAATGAAATTTTACCACCTCTGTGTTTTGAATTTCAAAAAACCAACATTCATGGTTATAATTAGGATGTAAAATGTGGTTCAATGGGATTAAAATAATTTTTTGGTGAATAGTAACTTTCAAGTTTTTAATCGCGGTTAGAGGTAATAAGTGTAATTTAAGGTAAAAATAATGTTTTAATAATATGAAATGACCTTAACACATGTAATAACCTACTTTTATGTGTCATGGCCGACCAAGAAAATCCATGGGTCAAGTTGGGGACCTCATGGAGCCACTTTGGTAGGAAAATGACATTAATAACTTTTTATTTAATGTTAAAATAAAAATGTCACAAACATGGGTTTTTTTACTAAAACAATATTTAAATGGGGTTATACAAGTCATAATTTTGACTATAAATATTAATTATAAAGCTAAAAATATTTCCTAGATCATGATATATTTTTATAATTTTTGGACATTAAATAAATTAAATTATTTATGACACCATGATGATGCAGCGATTACCTCATAATTTAATGATTTAAATAAAATGAAAAGATACTGTAAAATCTAAGACCTACACTTGTAAAAAACCTATTGTATGGGTGGATTTAGAACTATTATTACCTTAAACTCGAAATAAATAATTTTTGGGCCTTTAAAATACGAAAATAATTTTATAATAAAGTAACCTTTTATAACTTTCCAAGAGTGCCCATCCTCTCCTCTTATAAAAGGCCCCCACCTCTACCACCTTACCCACACCTCTAAATCCTTTGGATCGGCCAAAAACTGCCCATTTTGTCTCTCCACATCCCTATCTTACTAGTAGAATCCTCACATTGGGCAGATGCCTTTCCAAGGAAGCCTTTGAGCTCAAATCAAAAAGAGTTACCCGTTTTAAAGGTAGTGTCTTCTCTTGTGTTCCTATGTTTAATTTTGCTTCTCCAACCCCTTAACTTTTTTATTCCCTTATTTTGCAACAAAACCAATATATTAAATATACTTGGATGTTTTTATGAGAATTATTAGTGCTACACTTACACTCACCTTCATCTAACGGTTAAAGAGCATACTGTTTCCGTGGATGGCGAATTTCTGCCTCACGAAACGATGATTGTTCAATACTCTTCTAACACCTTCAATGGTGGCCATTAAGATGACACTATATTTATATATGATATATAATATGTTTAGTTTTTCATTAAAATTCTGTATTTTTCATTTATGGAATACCTTTATGGCTTACATTATGGGTATATGTGATATCTTAATTTTAGGAAGTGCGGACTACCGCCCCCTCAAAGTGATTTTATTCGTTAATGCCATATTTGGGACGTATAAAGGATGGATTTAATGATATTATATATAAAATTATACTGGAATTATAATATACCTTTATGTCATTATGATTCCATTCTATAAAATATGAAATATAAATGAAAGTAGCGTCCATGCGTATGTACGGCTTACCGTCTCCACGAACGGTGCATTTCATTTATTACCTCTAAATGTTATGTAATATTATAAATGCATGTATATAATTGATATATATGATATAAATGATATCTACATAATGAATATAAATCTGTATATAATGGATACATGAACAAATTGTAATTATAAAGAGTTTATTTTTGACTCAAGTACCAATGATCGTTAAAACGACCGTTATTATCTTAAATAATTACATAGTGTTCATGACATGGTAATAAGTGATATAAAAGGAATAATGAACTTCAAAAAGGTTCTTAAAAAAGTAGGAATTAACTCAATTTTATTATTCCAAAGATTAAAGAGCAATCGAGTCACGTTTGACACGAGGTAAGGGAACTTCTTAACCCTATTTCGGTTCTTTGGGTTAATCTCCTACTTTCAAATTATGTCATGATATTACTATGTCATATATTGGATTTGTACATTCTTTATGTGTAATTATAGTGAATAAACAAAATAGATCTATTTTAATTAAAAAATGATCTTCATAAGGTACTTCGTCTCAATCTCCATTCATTGAGGCATATTTTGTTTTATACACAACTTTCTTTTATACGGTGTATAAACCCCTTTGACTTTTACACTTATTCAACATGAATCTTTTTTTTACCAAGAGTTTTAATAAATGACAAAAGGAATGTTTTTTTGTTGTACGTATGCGGAGACAGCGACTTCTCTACCGGCATGACCATTATTTGAGTTCCGGCTTCCTCTACAAGCCATAACATAACTTTTTTTAAAATCAAAAATAAATACCATGTATTACATTAATTTTATTTTGGTTTTTAAAATGGTTTTCATAATTGTTTTATTATATCAATGCATTGTATTTATATCTTGTGATTGAAATGTGGAATTTTTATGTTTCCTTTATGCATGATTTACGTGATATGATTATGTTATGGTTCTTGGGCATTGTTATGAAGACAGGTGGTTCCGTAAAAAACTAAGGGTGGGTGAGCCTGATATAGCTCTCCAATGCATTGGGTAACGTGAAGGAGTTAAACGTTAAGGTTTCTTCGAAGAGATTTAGGAAATATATTGTGATGGGTATTCCAAACGTAACAATGAGGGTTACTCCCTACATAAGAATGTTATGAATGCCTCAAGTTACCTTTATGTCTTATGATTTCTATGATTTATTCATGATTTGATGAGGTATGTTATAATTCTTAGGTTTTATGAGTAAATTATGATTTCATACATGGACTAATGTTTTCATTTCGTACTTTTATATCCCTTACTAAGATTTTTATTCTCATCCCATGTTTTTGAAATGTTTTTCACAGGGCTTAATGTGGAATAGAGTCAATAATGGGATCAAGGAAAAGTCATGCTATCTAAAACATGGAACTAGACATGTTTCTTTTTAAGAGTTTTTATTCTATGGAAACTTAGTAGAAGTTTCTATTTTGTAATCTTTTGAGATGTAACAGTTATGTCCTAATTCTATAAAACTCTAAACCTGAAAAGATCCTCAATGTGAATTATTCATTTAATTCAACATTAAGTAAGGTTTATGGCCTGGGCCTTATAGTTGGTATCAAAGGTCGGTTTAGACAACTTTAGGAGTTAGAAAATTGTTAAATTTATAAATTATTTTATGGTATGATTCAAATGATATAGCATTTAAATATTACCATGTTGCTTCGCCTAAGATATTTCTGTGTTCATAATGGTTTTTCATAGAGGAAACAAAGAATATTTTTTGGGAAGGCATACTGAGGTAATAACCTTCTGAATCAGTATACTGAGATGGTCAAAATCAGAATTGAGCAGTTTACTGCAGTGATGGCTCAGTTGAATCAGGTCAGAAATGGTGGTTGTGTTATTGATGATATTTAGGTGTTTTAGAAAAGTAAGGAGGAGAATGAAAGTCATTTAAGGGTTATTCTTCAAACCTTAAAAGAAAAGAAATTGTATGGGAAATTCAGAAAGTGTGAGTTTTGGTTGCAACAAATTTCTTTCCATGGTCATATTGTTTCTAAAGATGGAATAACTATGGATCCTGCAAAAACAAAAGTTGTTGAAGAATGGTCAAGACCCACAGATGTAACCATGATTCGTAGTTTTATTGGATTGACCGGTTACTACCGAAGGATTTTTGAAAATTTTTCACGGTTATCTAGTCCAATGACTAAGCTAACTCAGAAGAGTGTTAATTTTATCTGGACAAAATAATGTGATTATTGTTTTCAGGAGTTGAAAAGAAGATTGGTGAATGCATCAGTTTTGAAACATCCTTCCTGTAATGGTGAGTTTTTTATATATAGTGATGCTTCGTTGATTGGACTTGGTTGTGTCCTTATGCAGAATGATCATGTAATTGCATATGATTCACATCAGTTGAAAACTCATGAGGTAAATTACACTACACATGACTTGGAATTAGCTGCTGTTGTTTTTGCTCTAAAAATTTGGAGGCATCATTTTTATGGAGTAAAGTGTGAAATATATATTGTTCACGAAAGTTTAAAGTATATATTCACTCAGAAAGAATTGAACATGAGAAAGAGGAGATGGATAGAATTAATCAAGGATTATGATTGTGAAATTCATTAACATCCAGGAAAAGAAAATAAAGTGGATGATGCTTTGAGTCAAAAAATTAATTCTTCATTAACAATGTTGCATTTGGAACGTGATCCTTTGGTTATGGATTTGATGATATTTGGCATAAAAGTTGTTGGTGCAAGATATCCTTCTATTTTGTTTCAGGTATCAGTGAAATCATCAATATCAGACAGAATCAAGTAAGCACAGAAGCAAAACAGTGAGTTGTAGAAAAAGGTAGAGCTGGTTCATAAGGGTAAGTTGCCTTAATTCAACATTGATAATGATTGTGTTTTGAGATTTAGGAAGAGATTGGGTGTGCCTTGTGATTCACAGTTGAAGAGAGAGTTTTTATTTGAAGCTCATAGTTCTCCGTTTTCAGTTCATCCTGGAGGTACTAAGATGTACAGAGATCCGCGGGAGTATTACTGGTGGGATGGAATGAAAAGAGATATTTCTGATTTTACTGTGAAGTGGTTGACTTGTATGTATGTTAAAGAAGAGTGGAAGATACCAAAAGGGATGCTTCGGACATTACCAGTTCCAGAGTTGAAATGGAAAATATATCCAAGGACTTTGTTGTGGGATTACCGAAGACATCACGAGGTAATAATACAATCTAGATTATGGTTTATCGCTTGACTAAATCTACTCATTTCCTTCGTATTCGAGATAATTTCTCTCTAGATCAACTTTCTCGATTGTATCTTAAAGAGATATTCAGGTTGCATGGAGTTCCCCTATACATTGTATCTGATCATGATCCCAGGTTTACTTCTAACTTTTGGAAAGGCCTTAAGAAGTCATTGGGTATTGAATTAAATTTTAGTATAGCTTTTCATCCTCAATTAGATGGGAAATCAGAAAGAACAATTCAGACTTTGGAGGATATGCTACGTGCTTGTTCGATGGATTATCAGGGAAGTTGGGACCAACATCTTTCTTTGGTTGAATTTTCATATTATAACAGTTTTCATTCCAGTATACAGATGGAACCGTTTGAGGAATTATATGTGAAGCAGTGTTGAACTCCAGCTTTTTTGGATGAAGTGGGTGAAAGGAAGCTGATGGGACAAGAATTGGTAGAAGAGATGGCAGAAAAAGGTCAGATGATTCAGAAAGACACGAGAACAGCTAAGAGCAGACAAAAAAGTAATGCAGACAACAGGAGGAAGGATTTATCTTTTGAGGTAGGTGATCATGTTTTTCTCAAAGTTTCACCGTGGAAAAGTGTGATGCGATTTGGTAAGAAAGGAAAGCTGAGTCTAAGGTTCATTGGACCATATGAAATTCTGGAAAATGTTGGATCAGTTGCTTACCGAGTGTCTTTACCTCCATGTTTATCTCAGGTACACAATGTTATTCATGTTTCGATGTTGAGAAAGTATATGCCAGACCCATCTCGTGCTTTGTGCCCAGAGGTAGTTCAGTTGAAAGAGAATCTCTCATATGAAGAACAACCAGTCCAGATTCTTGACCATAGAGAGAAAGTGTTGTGGAATAAGGTAATTCACCAGGTAATGTTTTTGTGGAAAACCCATATGGTTGAAGAGGCAACGTGGGAATATGAAAATTCTATGAGGGATAAATACCCCGAATTATATTGATAAGTGAATAAAATTGTGAGGACGTAATTTGCAAAAGGGGGGAAGGATTTAACATCCCAGGTAAGTAAAGAATAATACATTTTCATACTTATTAATATTTATGAATTAAATATTAATTTTACTTTAAAGGGGTTTCTATGTTCAATAACATACCTGATATGCAACAAAGAGCTTCTTTGAAATCTTACAATGCACACTAGTTATAAAATAATATTATTTTAAATGGTAGTTAACACGTAGTCGTTGTATTGGCTGGAATGAATAGAAATAACTAAAATATGATTATATATGTTTGTTAAATGTTTTTACATTTATCCAATAATGGATAAAGGCTTAAAATATGAAAAGAGTTCAATTTTAGGAATATATACTCTAATTTTCACTAAAGGTCCACTTATCGCCTTTTGATGGTGAACCATCTTTAAATATAGTTTTGGTCACTCTTATACATTAATTTGGACCAAATAAAATTTTTCTTTAGAATCTGGACATCAAAATCTAAATTGTGTAAATTTTTGGTATTTTTCCGATAAAGTTTATTTTTTTATGAATAGTGAAAATTGTGTATTTTAATTCAAAATCTCTTTTTAATATTATTTATTTATATCAATATATTATCTTTTTAATTGGTTTTAAAGTAAAATTATAATATATTTTTACCATTTAATCCAATATTGGTCTTTGGAATTAATTTCACTTTGAAATTGGTCTTAAACTAGCGTCAATCTTTTGATATATATTGATTAAAAAAAACACGCTATTTGTTCTGACAGCGAGAATTAATTATTAAATTAATTAATGTAACTTATATGTTTTGAATTTTGTAAAATATACATCAATTTTGAATTCAGAATATCAAATATAGCTTAGGGTGATGTTTTGGTATTTTTCTGAAAAACTTCAATTTTTGATGAATAGTGAAACCAATAAGTGGTACTTAAAAAAACTGATTTTTCGTTTAAATGAAATTTTACCACCTCTATGTTTTGAATTTCAAAAATCTGACATTCATGGTTTTCATTAGGAAGTAAAATGTGGTTCAATGGGATTAAAATAATTTTTCGGTGAATAGAAACTTTTACGTTTTTAATCGCGATTAGAGGTAATTAGTGTAATTTAATGTAAAAATAATGTTTTAATAACATGAAATGACATGGGCACATGTCCTACCATTTTTGGATGTGTTATGGACGACCTATAAAATCCATGGGTCAACAAGGGGACCCCATGGAGCCTTTGGTAGGAAAATGACATTAATAACTTTTTATTTAATGTTAAAATAAAAATGTCACAAACATGTGTTGTTTTACTAAAACAATTTTTAAATGGGCTTATACAAGTAATAATTTTTACTATAAATATTAATTAGAAATATAAAAAGATTTCCTACATCATGATATTTTTTTATAATTTTTATAAAGTAATAAATTTAATTATTTATTACACCATGATGATGCATCGATTACCTCATTATTTAACGATTTAAATAAAATGAAATAGATAATGTAAGTTTTAAGCACTAAACTTGTCAAAAACCTATTAGATGGGTGGATTTCGAACTATTATCACCTTATCCTAGAAATATATAATTTTGGGACCTTTAAAATCCGAAAAGAATTTTTTTAATAAAGTAACCTTTTATAACATTCCAAGAGTGCCCCTCCTCTCCCCTTATAAAAGCCACCCACCTCTACCACCTTACCCACACCTCTAAAGCCTTTGGCTCAGCCAACCCCTATTCATTTTTTCTCTACAAATCCCTCTATTACTCCTACGAGACTCAATTTGGGCAGAAGTCTTTCCAAGGAAGCCTTTGAGCTCAAATCAAAAAGAGTTACCTATTTTAAAGGTAGTGTCTTCTCTTGTGTTCTAATATTTTATTTTGCTTCTCCAACACCGTAAACATTTTTTATTCCATTATTTTGGAACAAAAACAGTATATTAAATATACTAGGATGTTTTTATGAGAAGTATTAGAGATAAACTTACACACTCCTTCATCTAATGGTTAAAGAGCATACTGTTTCCATGGGTGACGAATTTCTGCCTCAAGAAACGATGATTGTTCAATATTCTTCTAACACCTTCAATGGTGGCCGTTAATATGACAATATATTTATATATGATATATAATATGTTTATGTTTTCCTTTAGCTTCTGTTTTTTTCTTTTATGGCATACCTTTATGGCTTCCATTATGAGTATACACGATATCTTCATTTTAGGAAGTGCGGACTACCGCCCCCTCAATGTGATTTGATTCGTTAATTCCATATGTGGGACGTATAAATGTTGGATTTAATGATATTATATATGAAATTATACTGGAATTATAATATACCATTATGTAATTATGATTACATTCCATAAAATACGAAATAGAAGTGAAAGTAGCGTTCATGCGTACGTACGGCTTACCGTCTCCATGAATGGTGCATTTCATTTCTAACCTCTAAATGTTATGTAATATTATAAATGCATGTATATACTGGATATATATGATATATATGATATCTAAATAATTAATATAACTCTGTATATAATGGATACATGAACAACTTGTAATTATAACGATTTTATTTTTGAATCAAGTACCAAAGATCGTTAAAACAACCGTTATTAACTTAAATAATTACATAGTGTTCATGACATGGTAATAAGTTATATAAAAGAAATAATGAACTTGAAAAATGTTCTTAAGCATGTAGAAATTAAATCAAGGTTATTATTCAGGAGATTAAAGAGAAATGGAGTCACGTCGGACACGAGGTAAGGGAACTTCTTAACCCAATTTTCGTTTTTTGGGTTAATCTCCTACTTTCAAATTATGTCATTATATTATTATGTCATATATTGTATTTGAACTTTAGTTATGTGTAATTATAGTGAATACACATAATAGATCTATTTTATTTAAAAAATGATCTTTGTACGGGACTTTGTCTCAATATCCATTCATTGAGGCATATTTTGTTTTATACACTACTTTCTTTTATACGGTGTATAAACCCCTTTGACTTTTACGCTTATTCAAAATGAATATTTTTTTATACGAAGAGTTTTACTAAACGAAAAAAGGAATGTTTTTTTGTCGTCTGTATGTGGCGATAATGAATTCTCTTCCGTCGTTACTATTATTTGAGTTTCGACTACCTCTACATGCCATAACCTAACTTTTTTTTAAAATGAAAAATAAACACCATGTATTACTTTTCTTTTATTTTGGTATTTAAAATGGTTTTAATTATGTTTTTATTATATCAATGTATTTAACTGAAATATTGTGATTGAAATGTGGAAATGTTAAGTTTCCTTTATGCATGTTTTACGTGATAAGATTATGTTTTGGTTCTTTGGCATTGTTATGAAGACAGGTGGTTTTGTGATAAACTATGGGAGGGTGAGCCCGATATAGCTCTCCAATGCATTTGGTAATGCGAAGGAGTTAAACGTTAAGGTTTCTCCAAAGAGATTTATGGAGTATACTATGATGGGTATTCTAAACGTAACCATGAGGGTTACTCCCTACGTAATAATGTTATGAATGCCTAAAGTTACCTTTATGTCTTATTATTTCTATGATTTTTTCATGATTTTATGAGGTATGATAAAATGCTTATGTTTTATGAGTAAAGTACGACTTCATACATGGACTAATGTTTTCATTTCGTACTTTTATATCCCTTACTGAGCTTTTTATGGTCATCCCATGTTTTTGAAATGTTTTTCAGAGGACTTAATGTGGAATAGTGTCAAGGATGTGATCAAGGAAAAGTCATGCTATCTAAAACATGGAACTAGACATGTTTTTTTTAAGAGTTTTTATTTTATGGAAACTTAGTAGAAGTTTCTATTTTGTAATCTTTTGAGATGTAATGGTTATGTCCTAATTCGCTAAAACTCTAAACCTGAAAAGATCCACAATATGAATTATTCATTTAATTCAATATTAAATATGGTTTAAGGTCATGGCCTTATAATAACAGTCGCTCGAGGTACTCCCCCTATGGGATTTTCTCTTCCATCTATGTCCTTATAGAATGATGTTAAACTGTTTGGAATATCTATAACTATGTATGGCCTAATTACTATCCTTATGGTATATGAAGTAATGACCAAACATTTCTTCATTGGGTCCAGCCCAAGGTTTCTCAACCCGTTTGGCCCTTTAGGCCTTATCCCATGGTATGAGTTCTGTGGCCTTAAACTAAGATATCACCCATTCTACATGAAATTAAATTGTTATGTCCTCCTTTCAAGACATTAAACTGCAATGAATTCGTGGCCCTTTCGGTATGACCTTAAAAGGTAAGAACCCCTTCATCCCAAATGATTTTAAACTAAAAGACATGTTTCCAAATCCCCTAATTCTAGTCCCTTGGCCCGAGTCTCCTCTTTGGAGTTCATGGTGTTGTATGGAGATTCTTTTTCCTTATTCACATTATGTTATTATTCCATTCCATTCTCAGTCCCTTTTTGTTACATTACAATAATATACATCCTTACTACATAAAATTAAACTAAATAACATTCTTTAACATTCTATTGCTTGATTCCCATCCATATGAGGGACATATGAATGTTAGGTCATTTTGCATGGGGTCTAGCCTTGTGTTCACCAACCCATTTTACCCCTTTATTCTACTCTTCTCCTCGAGTCATATAACCCTTATTGAGACCTTAAACCTCTTAAATTACTTTTAAATATTCTTAGATATACTGTGGTTTAGGACCTATAGTGTTTAATTCTATATGGACATAATTTCATTCCATTTTTACGCTTCACACATCCCTTTTCTTGGGTCTCCATCATCTCTCATATCTGAGAGGACCCCGAGTGGTATGGATGGTCAAATTGATGGATCATGTACCATCTTGGTCCAACATCCTGTTAGACATCATATGACACTTTGATTCATGTCCCTAATCATGAAAATAGTCAGTGACCAACCCTCGCTCGATTGTTCTCATCCAAGGTCACATGATATGGATGATGTGTTTCAAATACAATCAACAGATATCATCCATCATTTTTTCAACCCCATTATTCCCTAAATATTTGTTTCATGATTCAAAACCCATTCCATTTAATCATATTCAGATTAAGCTTCAATACCCTTGGTGTTACCCCTTCGTGTACCATTGCTTGTTGAGAGGACGAACCAACATTGTGGGGACATTCTTGACTCTTCACCTTCGTTCCATATAGAGTTCATCCATGAATTATAATGATAGTATCCTCCCTTATTTCCCACACTGAAAATAGTTCATGAGGTATTAGGGATTTGGGTGAGTTTTGTGCCTATATGGAAGAACCACACATCCCTACTTTCCGAGCTCAATGACCATAAACTAGGATCTCATGCGTCTTTACCAAATGAAGTTAATTAGAATGGAATTTCAAAACTAAATTTGTCTAGATTATCACCCCTGTGAGGTATGTAGTGACACCCGAGTACGTTACCATTTGGTCCCACCATAGAGTCATCAACCTTTCTGCTGCCATCTCGGTTTGGGGTTTCTTCTGGGATAAGGTACAATTTGATATAGACATCTCTTATCCCCATTAATGTTGGGTTTCCTTATGAAGCTATACTACACCTCTCCACCCTATACATTCTGAAATCTATAACCTTTAAACTAATACTTCCAGTGTCTTAGTTTTCATGACCTTAAACTATATAATAACTACTATTTTTCATTCCAGAGAGGATATCATTCTTTTTGGAATTAGACATCTCCCATATAGTCCAAAATAACTACGTATGACTTGATTATCATGCTTTTGACATACATAGTGACACCTAGACTCTTCATTTAAGCTTCAAATGCAACCCCTTTTATCTTTCAAGCCTCTTAGACCTAGCCCCCTTTCAGGAATGTGTGGTGTGGTGTGGAATTCTTTTGTTCTCATTCACATTGGGTTTATGTACTAGACCGCATACTTATCCCTAGGGGTTCCCATGTCCATCAACGCATGGACATAAACTATGGACCAACCCTGGATAAGTTCAGTATGAACCATAAGAATTATGGGACACTTTATTTTCCTCACAAGAGAGGATTACCCCCACAAATGTTGGTTTCAAACCACTTTGTGATTCAATAACTAGGTTCACATTGATTCCTTCCCCTGTAGGATACATAGGGATGGTCATGAACCTCACCTTGGGCCTAGACACAAGTTCATTAACCCTTATAGATCATCTCCCCTAATTATGGTCCAAATTATATGACCCTAAATTAGGAATCCCTAGTTCGTGTAATACAACATTAAATAGTTAATCAGGGTCCATGAAGTGTTTTATCAAACTATATACAATGTCCACATCATATGATGTTAAACAATTATATATATTGTCCTCACCATAAGATTCTAAACTACACGTATATCATTCGCATTTTCATGATGTAAAACTACAAGGCATTCTTCATCCTGACCATAGTGGTACTGTTTAGAGTACATTTGATCTTCATTCAGACCAATACACTCACCCAATGTACTTTCATCATGCTTCCAAAATTTCAAGATTGTTGGACTTTATTCGAACAACAAATTATTCCATTACCACACTTTGTGTGACCTCCTTTTGAGATACTCATTCCCTTTCATGTTTAATAGAACCCCTAATGGTTATGATGCTTGGAATTAAGGCTCACATGCCATCCTAGGTCAACATTTTGGAGGATTTCATATGACACTTCGAGTATGGCCCTTTTTTTGAATAGGGTCAGTGGTTGGCCCTTGTTTTGTTGTACCCATTCCAGGATAATGTGATGTGAATTTTGTGTTTCAAATTTGGTCAATAGTTATCCTCCATCATCAGGACTCCCTTATTGTAATCTTCATTTTCGGTATCATGATTCACACATTCTAATTCCCCTTTGTCTGGATTTACTCTAACACCCTTGATGTTACCCGGTTCGTTCACTATAGCATGTTGGGAAAGGCATGTTGGCTATTTTGGGAACACTATCCTCCATTTCTGGTCACTCCATCAACTTAAATATTTTGGGTGTTTAGTCAAAAGTGAAAATCCATTAAATAATCGGTGAATAGATGGATCTATCACACACATTGTGGATGATTACGTGGTTGTCTGTCATTTCTCACACCGGTTATGACCCATGTGAGCATGGGGATTGATCTCTACATACATCATAATTATTATTGAGATGAATTTGAAAATAATAATAATAAATAATGATAATAAAGAAGTAATTCCATGCAAGTAGTTCAATATGAGTAAATAAGGGGCAAAACACGTATCCTGAGCTTGTCCAAAACATGGAATTTATGGATCATCCCCTTTAATGGACTACCTTAGTACCTCCACTTGGTGGAATGTAGCCTCAAGAATTCCTTCCATATCCATAATCTCATTTTCTTCGTCAGTAGCCGCAAAGCGAAGCTCATTGGATCTGATATGATATTTCCCTCGCATTGCTTTGAATTCAACTATTTGATGGATTTCCTACAGTTATTGCTCTTTGGTATCCTCTAGTTGGGATTTCAACCATCTAGTTAGATCATATTGTTATATGAATACATGGAACATCCACCCATTTGACACAGAGAAAGCGTATCCATGTGTGAAGTGACCCCATCCGACTCATCCATTATGCCTATAATTGAATGATGAATCATTTGATATATTTACACACCTTCTATCACATCATATGACTCTCTTCAGTTGTGTTAGGATTAGGGTCATCCATTTACTCAAGATCTACATGCCTGTACTCAGGGAACATATCCAAGAGTTTAGAGGCTGGGTCCACTTATAGCGTCTTTTCTTTTTTAGCGGCCTCTCCACCGCCATCATGGAGATCAACCCCGGTAGTTGAATCACCTATGATTGCATATTATTTCTCTATGTGCTCTAGGGATGGAGAAGATTTAATTTTTTCTTCTGTGTGGACTTGTTCAATCAGTGGTAGTGCTCCTGCAGATGTTCCACACTCAATAGTTTGTCAAGCCTCCAATAATTCGATCACAACATTGGTAATGAATTCCTTAGTCATCCATGTTCCCCAATAAAGATGTGATCTTAAATGGTTATAACATACAAGATACAAGTGTAGCGGTATCTTGTTTTTGAGTCATGGTAGGATATTACACCATAGGAGATCCCAATGCGCTAGTTAATTTAAATATTTTCACTGACACATTCTGAGCAGCGGGGACAACCGGAGGTTCTAAGGTCACTATTTTAGCCCCCCTTACTATTTGACAATTGACTACATCATCCATGGTTATCCTGCACCAACTATAGCCTTGGTCAGTCCTTCAGCCTACATGATTCTATATACTGATACATGAGGATGTCATCCCACATCCATAGGTGCACTGTCATCCCCTGTAGGGGGAACTTCATAACTATCATAATCGATATCTTCCTGAACAAGGTAGAGTATGGATAGTTGATTTGAACAATGAAAAGGGAATGACCATTATAGGTAATAGTTGAGACTTACCTCGAGTTGTTTGACTAGTTTCTCATCAGACCCTACAATTTCGCTGCTCTCACGTGGGATTCCTTAGAGGACTGTTGTTCCCTATGGTCTGTCACCTCCAGGTCTCTCACCTCTAGGTCCCTCACATAAAACCATATATTCGTCCTAATACTCCTTCTACACTTACTCGTACCCCTCATATTCTTCCACTTATCCTTCTTACTCATCACCTTCATCCATGAATGTCAGTTTTTCAATGTCATGCTCTTGTCCATGAATTATATTTATAAGAAGATGTGGTTCTTCATAACACCCTCGTTGGCAAGCATAAATATCCATGGGGATTAGGTATATAAGTCGGCGAGGAATATACACCTTATCTACCACTAGAATATGCCTTATGTCTGATAGATCAATCCCATTGCACAATAGTATCCACCATAGCTCTTCAGTTGACATCGATTATCGTAGCATCCTCCAGGAAGACCGTAGAGACTGGAAAATGGAATCATCAGATATATTTAAGAGATGTCTTAATCACTTAATAGGGATTTCTCTAGCTATCACATGAGAGTTCCCATGGTAAAAATTCTTTTAAGAAGGTAGAGGAACATTCTCACCTTATGGTGCACCTGCTACCAAAGTTCTATCCCATTTCATTCTAGTAGCCCAGGTTTTTCCGGGTATCACTTCCCAAGAAGTACCTCATCTACTTCCTAATTGTACACACTCCATGATGGATACCTTATTTTGCCAAATGTGTTGCCGGAAAATCTCTTTCAGATATGTATCTACCCATTGGTGATCATACTCTGTTAATAAAACAACATTAACATTA
This sequence comes from Viscum album, assembly GCA_963277665.1. NCBI lineage: Eukaryota > Viridiplantae > Streptophyta > Magnoliopsida > Santalales > Viscaceae > Viscum > Viscum album. The sequence goes on from OY728125.1 coordinate 993,257,316, forward strand.
GTAGGGGGAAATTTAATGAATTTCCAAAACCAATATTTGTGAACATGATCCATAGTAGAAAAAGGATGTAGGGATGTCTATCTTCACAAACTCCTTTATATAATCTCTTTGGCATTTGTTGTACTCATCAAAACTACCCAAAAAACCCCGAAAAAACACCGGGTTCTCAAAAAAATTTCCCATTAATCTGAGCTACTAGCAAATCACCCTTAACACTCATCCATCCATCCAAATTTAAATTTTTTATTAAAACATTTTTAAGGAAAAATGGGAAACCATAGTTCAAAAAAGGTACCACTACATGATAAAAGAGCACACAAAATGATTAAACACAAGACTAATATTATTGGAGTCAACAACTATATAATGTTCCCAGTGCATCAAACTAACTTGGGTTTCCTAATACTCTCTAATAAGCTCTTCAAGGTGAGAAATCATCCTTTCCATTATCGGAATATATTCTTATCTCTGTATTTTACTCTGATTGAAGCCTTGGTCCAATATTCTATCTTTCTTATCTAACCACACTGCTTGATATTCTGTGGCATCAACTTGTAAAATTCGTTCATAGATTCTATTGAGCTCTTCTTCTGATACATTGGAACATATAGCCTGATCAAGAACCCTTGACACTTTTCAAGAATCCCCTCTGCTCCAGCGATCATTTTTCATTATCTACCATCTCGATAGCCGAGATTTGAAATTGTTGTATGTTGAAATTTTTACTTTTTCCAATATTGAGCTTCACCCCTTTCTATTTAAGCATCAATGTGATAATTATAGCAATATTTATTATGGATTATTGCATGTCGACACTTAGAGGGTGGATGGAATTCGAAAATTTATACCCAACACAATGATCTGCAACCCAGCCATGAGTAATCTGGAATGGTCCACATATTATTTTGGGTGCACTTCCGGTTAAAGTGAACCCTAGAATGTTGTACAAACTAGCCAACACATGTACTCCCATATTGATATTGTTCTTGGATTCCATGATTATAACCACCACCAACATCCCTAGATAGACCCCTAGCCTCATGTGTCCAACTCAAAGCAGCCACCCGATCCGAAATGGGGCAAGGAACCCAACATTTCGTACATTTACGCACCAAATTTCATTCATGCTAAAGCCCCATGATTGGTACTAACCTACTTCTAGGACAATCCAATATGATCCTTCCTTCCCCCTCTATGATGTGTTTGGGAACATCTTACCTTGGCCTGGAATTTTCACAACCTTGTCATACTGCAAAAACAATAGGCTAAAACATCTTGGATAGGCTATATCAGTCAGGATGTAATTTATTTTCAACTTCTCCTTGGTCAGCTCCAATAGATATCATGTCATAATGTAGGTGTTCATCTTATCCCCTAGACGTTATCTATTGGAGGGAACTATTTATATTGACACCCTTCTAGAGGAATTTCCCTAATGAAATTGATGTCCCAAATGATGATACCCACTTCTCCGTAGTGGATGTGGAAACTGTTTGTGTCAGGGGACCACTGGATGAACAACTTCAACACTAGGCCTTTCTAATGGTATAACTAGAACTTTGATGTCCACATGGCTTCAAATATCTCTATAGACCAAAGCTCCACACCAAACTCCTTCCATATCTGTCATACCTAGTACACCTATTACCATTCCCTCATAATGTTTCCTTTGGACCTAATGTCTCATTACTACCAACCATTCGTCTCATCAGTGATACTGCACCTGAAAGTGATCACATAATGAGATGGAGATTCATGAGGAGCCTGATTTCTCCTCAAAAAAGTACTAGTCATCAGATTCATGATGTAAAAATCCATTTCCTATATTCCTCTTCCAGGGTGACTATTGTTTTTAATTTTGAACCATGGAAGGCTATTCTTGCATGTCACCCATGACCATGTTGTGTCAGTCTCAATGCCTGGCATCATCACTTCTTCTAGAATACCAACATTCCATATCAGTAAACAGTCACTCAGAACATAATCCATTTGAGCTTATGTCAGCATACCGAAAAGCATCTTAATTTTGGGTATGACCCTTAATGCATGATGAATTTGAGGGTATGTGATCATCTCAGTCCTCCATTCAACAACAATAGCTTCTCTCCCGAAATCTGTATATTCTGAATCCATTTCTGTCAGGTCCTAAAATTCAAAATGTATATTGTGTGAAATAATGGAGTTTTGGCATTCAAGACAGTTTGTTTCACGTAATATGTGCTTAGTCCATACAAAAAATATGGTTATGTCAAGTGTGCACAAGAATTTGCAACGGCATAAAAGATCCTGATGTTATGCACAAGATGCCAATCGAATCCAAGTTATTTAATAGAAAAAGAATGATCTTTCTCACATGAGAGAAAATCCACATATTGAACATGAATGTCATGTTATGGAGCTTCTCCGCCACGTATTTATAAGAGTAGACCGTGTCTTATACGCCCACAGAAGATTTTGGTGCATCGTATTATTTTTTTTCACACAACACAAAAATTCAATTATATAATTCATAGTTACCCTTAGAAAACAGCCTTCTAGCCCCCTTTCAGTTTAGATTCCAAGGGGGAATTTTATGTTTCCAAGTTTGGGTTAAGACTGTGAATGAGCCTTTTTGTGAAAACAACATGCATATTTTGGATCAGTGGACAATCCTGAGACACCCATGGGAGGTGCATTCAAGATCTAAGGTCAGCACAGAAGAATTAAATCCACACACAATAAAATTATTTCCCAATGTGACATCAAATGGATTCTTCTGTGTCATCCTTCTAAAAAATGGTCCTGCTATAAGCACAAAAGAAATTCAGCTAGCAGGCAAGCAAATGGGCCACACACAAGATATTCTACACCAAATGAGATGTCAAATGCCGTGTTCATGAAGGCCTCCTTGAACACTACCAATGATGTTTTTGTATATAAATAGAAACGCACACCCTTACTCTGAGGTACCGCTTTGGAAGAAGAAATTTCGCTCTACTACATGAAAGACATCCCTTCATCGACCACACGAAACACGTGGATTTAATCTACTGGATCTTGAAAAACAGGTCTCCCAGGGGTACTCCTTTATTTGGGCCCACTAGGGATTGACCCACGTACATTTCCTTTTACTCCAAGGTAATTGTGCATAATAGATTGTTCTTGCATGCATGGTTTTCCTTATTTCATGACAATATTGCATGTAGTCCCACATCTTTCATGCAATACTTTAGTCTTGCTTGCACCCATCATTATGTGATCCATGTGGATTATTTACCCTAGGACACCATGTATAATCCACTATTATGTGCAACAACCATTCCGTGCACACAATTCTCCTATGAGGCTCTCAAGTCTTGTTCGAAGTGATTTCAAAGTCCCCTGAGGTGTGCTTCATGTGGCTTTACCCTGCCTTGTGCTTCTTCACATAAGCACTCTAACAACTATTTTTTCTTCACATATCCATGTTAACACTAACCCATAAATGGATCACTCCACAACCCCATTAAATAATGGAATTTCTTCTACATTATCTTCCCCATGTGTGGGTTGATACTAGTTTTGTAAGTCATAGGTGTGAGGAGTAAGTCTTCCTCGTCTGAGCTGAAAGATGTTAAACTCCCACATCCTAAAAACATGACATTAAACTATGAACACCACATGAGTGATGGGCCCTAGAGTATCAAGAAGGGTATGAGAGAAAAAACCCTCACTCTCCCCCTCTCCCTCTATGATTTGCTTCCATGCACACCGTATGCAGTCTCTGTGTAAGTCCTGACCCAACATGATATGGTTGATCTTGTACTATGACCATATCATAATCATACATCTATACATCCTCCCCATGATTCCCTCCTAGAGTATGTCCCTATATTCTTTTCCATGGGTCGGTAACTGTGTGTAATCTCCACACGACTCCTCGGTGGCACACCTTTCACAATGTGATTGGCAGATCATTTGATATCTCTTGTTTCTCACACTGAGCATGACTCACATGAGCTTAAAGTAAGAAGTGGCCCTGAAATTATCATTGGGCCACTAACCATGCATAATCCCCAATCACATCACCCACCAAAATACATGGACATTGATCCCTATCTTCTAAACAGGGTACGTAGGAATCCTCTTTGAGGATAAATCCCTCACATTCCATTATCCCTATGTCCTAACCATTTTACGTTTGTTCACTCTTTTTCCTTCATAATGTTAAACTGTATGCCCCCTTATCTCGCATGACATTCAACTGTATGAATTTGGAACTATAAATACCATGGACATAAATTTCTTTATGATATAAAATACAATAGGAATATTATATACACCAAATCAATGAAATATGATTTTAAAATTGTGTATGCCTTATGGAAAGAAAAATGAGGCGATAATCCCTTACCTTACAGTCCTTTTGGGAGAACATCCTTTAATATCATGGATAATGGTTTTAAAAATTTCATTAAATTATAATAAAATAATAAAATATTATTATTATTTATTATGTCATATATTAATATCTTATAATATTTTATTACTTATTTTTTAACAATCTTTCATTATTTTTACTATTTTAGGTGTTAATTTATTAGTTTTTTCAGAATGTTTTGACTTTTTACATGTTATTATTATTAATTAGGTATTGTTTTCATAACCTAAAAAATATAAAAAATGATTTAAGTAAAATATATATTCATTATATATTTATTTATATAAAAAAATAAAATTTCACAATAGGAAATGAAATGAACTCTTTATGGAGACAGTAGGCGGTACATACACATGAACACTAATTCCATTTCCTTCTCATATTTAAAAGAAAGAAAAGTAAATTAAATATATATGTGTGTGTGTTTGTGGGAATTATAATTAAATTATAATAATTATGTGATATTTTTCACATATTTTTATTAATATAATTGTTAATATATTCCATGTATAGCATGAACAAATCACATCACATTGAGGAGTTGGTAGTCCATGTGTCCAAAAACTATTTTACCATATTCTCATAAAAATGAATGCATAAATATATGAATTATATAAAAAATAAAGATGCATAAATACAAAATAAATATAATATATATCATATATAAACTATAAATCCATCATTTTTCAATATTGAATGCTGGTGATGTAATAATGAATGACATCGGTTCGTGAGGTGGTTGTCCACCATACACACAAAATATGATTGTGTATCCTATTAAATGGTTGTTTTTTAATTTTCAGGTATAACAGTTATCCAAAAACTCTAATTATATTTAAGATATGTAGGTTATTATATAAAATGGAATACAATTAATTTAATCGGTGTATATGTTGTTAGGTACCGGGACGAGTAGCAGAAGTTTTTGTTCCAGGAAATTCAAATTTTTTCGGAACCAGAGTGATGTAACAATGAAGACTCTAGTAATCTTCTCCCGGTACTGTCTGTGGACCATGTGTGGATTTAACGGTTCATAAAATTAAATTTTAATTAGTACCTTGTTCTGGTCTCACATGTTTAATACCATCACAAGATGCTAGTGACCATTGATCGAAGACTTTGACATCGAAGCCCTCGAGATTTTACACACGCACATCTTAAATATTCTTTTACATCATTTGTTAGTATTCGGGTGCTATCACAATACACCAATGACCAATTCGATTCCATAGTGATCCCTGCAAGCAAGAGTCTTTGATCCAAGAAGGTCGAACTTGATGATCTTTCTTGCTTGAGAGAGTCTCTCTCTAGAATTAAGATGTAGAGAGAGGATCTTAATTCCAATGCATGAATAGTTATATTGATAGAGCCCCTCTCTTACTTTTATAGGGAATATCTAAAATACCCAGTATTGGATCCCGACCCCCGTATCATAGATATTCATAGTGTAAGTATTATAAATATTTATTTTGACAAATTAAATTATGACAAAAATAATATTTACAATTTTATGACTAACTAAAATCTATATTTAAAATATATTGTGGGACAATCATGAGTCTATAACATGACTCACATCTAGTGAAAATATTTAACAAAACTCAGATATATAAATTCATTCGAATAATATCTTATCTCTGTATGTATTTAATCACTTGTAAATACATGTTATAAATAAATTCAAAGAATTATTCCAAACTTGAATAATTAATGAATTTAATTATTACTTGTTAATCTATAGAACATGGATAATTCTTGGACCCCATGGCGAGGCCCACAATGTTCTATATTCTAATTCACATAATAGGGTAGATTCTCAAGGAGAAATAGTGTGTGACTCTCTAGTCCCTTTTCTCAATAGTAGTGAATAATATTCCCCAACCAAGAGTGGGGTCTAGCAACCCATCAAGCCCACTATATAGATAAATTAAAGTCAAAGAAATGAATAACTTTCTATGAACATGGTCTATGTAATATATCCTATTCCTCAATGATATATCAAAATAGTAGAATGCACACTAGTGTCATCATCCTTTATCTTGTTTTATTTTATTTGTTGATCTGTCTGGATGGTGTTACCTTCCACTACCATGGACATGGATTTAACGAAGTTGCAACCATACTAATAAACCAGGCCCAAGATTTGGCTTCTTAAATTCAGAAGAGAAAAATACTATCTTGATCATTATATCAATTTCATGTCACTAATGATGGACCCAACACAAACTACCTCTCCACAACGTCATTTCCATGGATTTTTTCTTGCATCAAAGTACGCAATTAAATGACATAAATTGAAAATGATCTCATTTCTAGAGACAAATACATAAGTCCATAGATAGGAACGACCAATGACATGTGAAACATGTGTTGTTCTTAATAAATGGGTTTCTCCTCTTGATCTAAACTACTAGAGATCATCAAGTGGGAACTTCAGGAGAAGAAGTCTCAATGCTTATGAGCCCCAAAAATCTGATAGTCACACATAATTTGTGTCCTTTTAGAATGATTTACTATACCAATAGTACATTACTTTAAGATTATTTTCATGGAACCTCGAGGTTCTCATTATATCCTACTATCTGCTATAACCCATTAATATGACTTGTAATCTAAGGACAATTCTATAAACAAAGTGGATGAAGAATATTCTACACTATTATGGAAAGAAAAACATATGTATACACAAAAAATTGAATACATGTAGTGGTAATCAAAGTACAACACAAGTTGGGTATAGGGATCCCACATTCAACACTCCCAATTGCACTAGAGCCAACTGCTAACAAGTCTTAATCCACTAGATCTCACATGAGAATCATGCCTCCACTGTGAAATGGATTAAGTTAGGGGGTATACCACATTTTCTGTTGTCGCTAATCTGTTAACTGTGACTTCACCTCTTGGAATAAAATCCCTCAAGAGATGAAACTTCCAAATAATACGCTTTTTCCTCTTGTATGAGTTGTGCTCCTTGGAAGACACCACTAGAGCAGTATTATTACATTATATTGGAACATGGTCTACACTTATAGGCACAAAATGAATGTATGAGATAAATATATGTATAACAAACTTCTTACTTTACTGCATTAGAAGCTTCAATTTAGTTAGACTCAACTATAGAATCGGTAACCACAACTTTCTTCGTGTTTCTCTAACTCACTGAAACAACATTCTGGAAAAAGATGTAGCCTGAATATGATTTCTAATCATCATGATCTTCCTGGAAACTAGAATTAGTGTATCATATCCCTACTAGTTCCTCATCTCCTCCATACACCAGGAACATATCCTTTATATGTCTCAAGTACTTTAAGATAGTTTTAACAACTTCCCAATGAAGCTCTTCTGGATTGGATTGATAACTAACCACTATGATTAAAGAAAAGGAGACATCAAACCAAGTACATAAAATGTCATTCACGATAAAAATCACTACCAAGGAATAAGGGATTCTACCCATTCTATAAATCTTCTCCTGTGTTTGTGGAAACCTTTTCATATAGATATTTATACAATGTGACATAGGCAACAATCCTTTCTTGGACTTTTTTATATTTTAACTTTTGAGCTCCTTGTCAATATATGTACTTTGACATAGCCCAATCAGCCATGGATATCTTTCTCAATAGATCTTGATCCCTAGAATATAGGCTTCTTAACCAAAGTATTTAATGGAAAATCATTCATTTAACCAAGTATTAATTGACTTTAAGACTTGCGCCTCATTTCCCATAATTAATTTGTCATCAACATATAACACTTGGAAAACAATGGAAATACCATCAACCTTTTTATATACACAAGTCTCTCGTTCATTTTTTATAAAACCAATTTCTCTTATGTCCTCATCAAAAAGAACATTATGTGACTATGATGCCTACTTGAACCCATAAATGGATCTATGAAGCATTCATACATTATTGGTATTCTTTTACATGAAAAAACCTTCGAGTTGAGTCATATAGACATCTTCAATGAACTTCCCATTTCAAAAATCAGTTTTTGACACCCATTTACCAAATTTCAAAATCATTAAATGCTGCTATTTCATGCAATGTTCTAATGGATTTAAGCATTGCAACTGGTGAGAAGGTTTCATCATAGATTATGCTTTGACATTACCTGAAACCATTTGCAACAAGTATTTTATTAAAGGTATTAACCTCACCATCGATGTACAACTTCTTTTTGAATATCCATTTTCATAAAATGGGATTTAAATCATCTGGAGGGTGTACCAAAATTCAAACTTTATTTTGGTACATGAAATCTATCTCATAATTCAGAGATTCTAGCCATTTAGCAGCTTCTTTTCCCTATACTACTTCCTTGTAGGTTAGAGGTTCATCATCCATAGGGACTATTGTGTCACCTGACTCGATGATAATAAAACCATAATTCTCTGGTTCTCTAACTTCTCATGTATACCTACACAGTATTTGTGTCTTAGAAACAGCTTCTTCTTCCACTTTCTGTTGTGGAGATTGTTCCTCTACCAACTCTTCTGCATCTGGAGCATTAATTTCATCAAAGTTAATATTTCTCCCACTATTTTTGATAGAAATGTGTTCCCTTTAATGAAATATGGTGTGTCATTCCACAACCAATTTTCAATCTGAAGGGTTATATATGTAATATCCTTTGGTTTCTTTAGGATAACCTATAAAGATGCACTTCATGATTTTGGATGCTAATTTTTCACATGGTAAAGTATTAAAATATCCCTCACACCCCCATACACATATGTGTGTAAGAATGGGTTTCATTCCATACCATAATTTATATAGAATCCCATCTACAACTTTAGTTGGTACTCAGTTAAGGGTATATGCTTCTGTCTATAAGCTAAATCCCCTAAAGGATAATAGAAGAGTTTCATGAAACATCATTGTTCTGACCATGTCAATCAAGGCCATATTACTCCTTTAACTAACACCATTCCATTCCTATGTATATATAGGAGTGAGTTATGATACTATCCCACACTCCTTTAAGTGATCAATGAAATCTTGCTGAATATATTCTCTTCCTCTATCTTAGATGAGTTATTTTATCTTTGTAACAAGTTGATTTCCTACATTATTTGCGTATTCCTTAAATATCCAAAAGGAACCAGACTTATACTAAATTAAGTAGATATATCCATGCCAACTATAGTCATCGGTAAAAGTAATGAAGTATGAAAACCCACCCCATTCCTCTAATGAAAATGGACCAAATACATCAGTACGTATTAATTCCAGAACTGCATTGGCTCTTTCTCCCTTTCCTGAGAAATATTCATTAGTCAATATACCTTGTAAAAAATCTTAACATACATCTAAGGGTTCTAACTGTACCAAGTATAAATAACCTTTTTAATTTAATCATCATAATTTATTCTCGTTTAAACTAACTAGTGTGATGTTCCATAGGCGAGTGATATATGAGTCGTATTGGCCGGTTTTTTCATTGATTTCCATTATGAGGTTCTTGAGTTCTAGAATATATAAACCATTTTTAACATATTCCATTCCATAGAAGATGTTATCCCTATAAAAGAGACAAAATTTACTTCAATACTTGATATAAAATACCATAGTGTATGAACTCAACATAGATACAATATTCCTCATTAAAAAAATTACATAATAAAATTTTTGAAAACTAGAACAAAACCACTTCGCGTGGTTAAGTGACAGTCTCCCACTATCAAGGCTGCCAGACTTTCACCATTTGTAACTATGAGATCCACTTAACCTTTTCAATCTTCTTGAACCTACATGGTTCATGTATATGAATTAAAATTTGTGATGCACATGTTATATCCAATACCCAACAAATAGATAAATATAGATTGAATTTAATTTAAAAAATACCTGAATTAGATTAATTACATGCATCAGATTTCTTCTTCCTACCAACTGTGCAATTATTTTTCCAATGGCCTTAATTTCCACATCCAAAGAAGATTTCTTCCAGATCATTACTCTACCTCTAAATTTTTGTTTTATTTGTAGGATGATGCATTGGTGTCCTTTTCCTTGACATGTCCCTAGACCCCTTTTCCTTTCCCTTGTTTATTTTGTTCACTATAAGGATAGATGTATTGAAATTTTGAATATCCTTATCAGCTTAGAAAACTAAATCCAAACGTTCTGGGAGTGACTTTTTCATATCATTTAGGTTATAGTTAATAATTAAATTTGTGAAGATTGTATGTAATGAGGAAAGAATGAGATCTACTTCTAGTTCATGATTAAATTTGAACCCAAGGTCTTTAAGCCTCTTAATATACCAAATCATTTTGAGTACATGAGGACCAACATGGTGCCCTTCTGCTAGCCTGTACTTATATAGGTAACTTGAGATCACATACCGTTCCTACCTAGCCCTCTCCAAACATAATTCTTTGAGAAGGGAAAGCATATTGTAGGCCTAATCATCCTCATTCATTTTCTGCAATTGGTTGGACATGAATGACAACATGATGCATTTAACATCAAGTGAATCATCTACATGATTTTTCCATTTTTCATTTTTCAACATACATTCTCCCTGATGAGGATCAGTAGGAACAAAGGATTCCCGCACATATCACTTCATTTCTTGGTGTAGTAATATTCACAAGTCCCTATACCACTTCTGGGTGTTATTTCTGGTCAGGATATTTTCTTTATCCAGAATTTATTGCAGTTATAATGTAATTGTGGTGTGGGTGATTTCCATTTTAAATCATCATCAGATAAACATTGGCAGTTAGTACACATCCTTGATTACTTTTTTAAATTTAATATTAATAAATTATTATATCATTTTAATTTCTCCCATTATTTTAGAAAACCTTAATATCACTAACTATTATATTCGGGATACTCTGTTGCCCAAGTAATCTAGTGGAAATGATCCTAGAAACATCTCTCATTGTCTATAAGTTTTTGTTACGCCACTACTCAGAGGATTTTAAGGCAGGCACTAGACTGGCCGACCACAAGACTCGTGGTTCCTTGTGTTGTTGAGTAAAGTCCCAAATTTTGGAATCCAAACCTGATTTCATTAACATCTTTCATTTAATGTTATAGAAATTTATCTATGGATAATCCTTGACTTCACACTTTAGTTAAGTCAACCCAGTTCTCTCATGAAAATGCTACAGTAGTAAGAGGCACCCTCAACTATTGATGGATAGCACCCCAAAAACCCAGTTTTTTTAATATGAGAAGTGGAAGGAATTTATGAAATAATATATCTTTGAGGGTTTTTGATATTTATTGACAAATATAATGCTTTTCTATTTATATATTCAAACTATATTTTCATGCTCACAAATAAACATAAAATATAAATACATTTGTCACATCATTATGATATTTTTCTCTTGTTAAATATTCTTTGTGATCAATAAATAATCATGCACTTGCATAAAACAATAATCAATGCATAAAGTTAAATCATACAATTTGACTGGTCTTGAAAATTCTATTATGATCAATCCATAATGGATCAATCTTGACCTAGGGAAGTCCACACCTGAGTCGACACTTGACTCACGTCGCAACTAACCCCAGTATAATGCAATCAGTTCCCATCTGGATTACCACCTCGAATTGGTGGTGTACATGTCTCAGATCATCACTGTACAAAATAAAAATACTACATCAGATGCACAAAACCATATACATATTTGAATTAAAAGATGATTCACAGACCTTCATTTATCCAATTAATTATTACAATCATCGCGCACATTGAATAGATAATTAAATTAATAAAACTTGACATCCATGGTTCATTCGCTTTCTCAAGACTAGTCGGTATATATAAAGAGAAATTAAATTTAAACAACAAAAAATTTAAATAGTATGAGGGTGTTCTAATAAATTAAATTAATTTGAATAAATTAACTTAATTTAGATTTTCAGTTCCAATTGTTTAATTTAATTTTATTTCCAAAAATTCAATTAAACCATTAATTTAATTTTTATTAATAAAAATCAAAATAAACCATTAATTTAATTTCAATATTAACTAAATTAATATTTCAGATTGTTTTTAAAAATAAAATAAAAATTAATTCTAATTTATTTAATTTCATAAACTATTTTAATTAAAACAAATTATAGGGGTTACCTCTAGATGGGGGAGGAGTTTGGTTGGACTGAAAACTACAGTGAGGGTGTTTTACTGGAGAAGGGCCGAATCACAGTGCGACTGCGGCATGACTACGGAGCGACTGCGGAATTACTGCAGTGTGTAGGAGGTGTGACCGCAGTGAGACTGCGGGAAGACAGCGTTGAGACCCTGGAAAGACCTCAATCTGACTACAGCGAGACCATGATGAGAGTGCGGTGCGTCCTCCATGTCCAGAAAGACCCCTGCGGTGGCAGCGTCCTTTGGAATGGTGCGATGGGACATGGATTATAGTGTGCTCCAATGGAGCGGTGCGACCAGTAGGGGCGCGCTGCTCTGAAGAGACACGAGGGAGGACGGACAGCGGCGGCGATGAGATCTGGCTATAATGGCGGCAATGGCCTGGTTCGACTGGGACTCTGGCAGGGGGTTCCTCTAGGAGGAAAAGACTGAGGAGATCATTAAATAATGTGGGGAACTTCCTTGCGACCAGGACGGTGAGGCAGAGCCAGCACTGCAAGCCGACGTGGCGACGACATGGTCGGAGGGAGGCGCTGCACATGCGAGGCGCCAGGGGAGGGATGCCCATGGTGGAGGCAGCTAGGGTTTAGGGGGGTCACCACGCTCCACAGGGAATAAGACCCTCTTCTCCCTTTTTTAGTTGTTTTGTCTTTTGAAAAAATAAACCCACCCCCATTTTTTAAAAACTAGGAAAACCCAATTGGGGTCTAAGTCTGTACCCCTTTTATAAATTCTAAACTCTAAATACATTAATAAAAAAAGTGATGACTTGACCCTACATATAATGGAATTTCCCCTTTTTAATTGATAAAAATAAAATGATATTATATTATAATATATTTTATTTATATCTTAAATCACCCACTGAAAAAATTCTGGTGACAAGATTCTAGCCAAAATGCGGCTGGATTTTGGTACTTTAAAAAACACATAAATAAATTTAAAAAAAACCTTCTTCATAAAATATTAATCTGAATAACTTAAAACTGAAAGGATAGATCCAATTAAAATTTTCAAATGGCCATAACATGGCCATTCATAAAGGGATCAATGTACGATCGAATTCGTTGGAACCGATTTAATTCCATCTACTAAAATTTAATGCAATTTAATTTTTTCTTTGACTATTAGAAACCACACATCCCTTTGATACCACTGTTATGTGCTTATATGGGTAGAAGAATCCAATGGGATGGGAAATTAATTCATTTTTATCACCGGAGCTCCATAACAACATCAAATCTGATGATATTATACAAATACGGTATGAGGACCACATGCAGATTTAACAGAGCATAAAATAAAATTCGAATGAGTACCTTGTTCAGATTTTTCGTGTGTATAACTGTCGCAAGAATCCGGTGGCTGTTACTCGAATACTTTGAGGTCAAATCCCTCTAGATAGTCCACACACACCTCTTAAGTACACTCTCATGTCATTTAATGGAATATGGGTGCTATCACGTTACACCAACAACCACTTCGATGAAGTTGTGATCACCGCAAGCAAGAGTCATCGATCTAAGAAGAAGGAACTTGAAAATATTTATGGATTGAGAGAGTCTCTCTATATAATTAAAGAGGAGATAGATTCTCTCAATTATAATGCTTGAATAGTTACATGGGAATAGCCTCTCTCTTACATATATAGGGAATATCTAAAATACATGATATTGGTTCCCAGACCCCATGTCATAGATATTCACATTATAAGTATTATAAATATTTATTTATGACAAATTAAATTATTCCATAAATAATATTTATAATTTTATCAATAACATTAATATATATTTCATTAAAATGTTGAGTATATAATTCAGCTCACTTCTCCTGAAAATATTAAACAAACCCATGATCTTTAAATCAGTTCGAGTAATATTTTATCTTTGTATCTACTTAATCACTTGTAAATACATGTTTTAAATAAATTCAACGAATTATTCCAAACATGAATAAGTAAATAATTTTTTTATTATTTGGGGATCCATAAAACATGGATAATACTTGGGCTCTATGGTGTGGACCACCATGTTCTAAATACATATTCATAGAATATGGAAGATTCTCAAAGGGTTATAGTGTGTAAAACACTAGGCCATTATCTTAGTAGTAGTGAATAATATTCACCAACCAAGATAGGTGTCTAGTAACCCATCACAACCCCTATAGAGATAATTTAATTTCAATGCAACGAATACATCCCTACAAACATGGTTAGTTTAATATAATCTTTTTGTCATCGATATCTCAATAAAGAAGGATGAATACTACTGTCATCATCCTTTATCTTTCTTTATTTTATTTTTTGATCTCTTAATATGGTCTTACATTAAAATACCATGACCGTGGATTTAATGAAGGAGCTTCCATCCAAGTCAAGCAGGCCTATGATATCTCTTCCTCAACTCAGATGTCACAAGTCATATATTGATCAATCATTCAATGCCATGTCCCCAATGACGTACCCAACACAAACTACATCACCGTGAATTTTTTCCTTTGTTTTTACCTTACTTCAAAGTATGAAATTAAATGACATACATTGACAATGATCTCAAGTTTGGAGACCAATACACATGTGTGTTGATAGGAATAACCAATGACAACTGAAACATGTGGTGTTCCTATTCTACATGTCTATACTCATTATCTCAACTATTATAGATATTCAAGTGTGAACTTCATGAGAATAATTCACAATGCTTATGATTCCCCAACACATGATAGTCACACATCATCGGTGTCCTTTCATAATGATTTCACTGAACCATAGGACATTACATTATGACAACTTCCTGGCATCTCAATGATCTCATTATAGCATGGTATCTGCTATAACCCTTTTATACGACATGTAATCTAAGGACATTTCCATAAATAAAGTTGGTGCAGATGTATCTACACTATTATGTTAAGAAAAGCTTGTGTATATATAACAAAATACACACATGTAGTTGTAATCAATGTACCACACATGTTAGGTCTAGGGAACCCACTATTAATTGATGAAAATGAAACAAAAGATGATTGAAAATAATCTGAACACTTCTTTGAGTGACTCCATTTGGGTTATATGAAAATACTTCCTTGATTTGATTTACTAACAAAGTGAGGGTTCTAGGATTGTAATGTCTTAGATTTTACTATTTTTTATTTTAATAATATGTGGGAATTATTTCGAGACCAGGCTTCAATATGGCGTGAAGTTCCGAGTCCTGGTGAGCCCGGAACAAATGTCTGAATTAAATTAAATAATTTAATTTACGCGCACGTGGGGTTTTCTTGAAAAAGTGGAATAACTCTTGAATGGGTGATCAGATCGGAAATCTGAGGGCAGTGTTGCGTCCAGAACAGCGGGTTTACCATAGAAGAGACCTACCCTTGGCTGGTGTAGACTGGTGGTGAAATCTGTTTTTTGGACGTAACATTAATAAAATATTTAATTAAAATATTATATTAATGCTTGTTGCATAAAATATCTCTTATCATTTTAAATAGTTATTTTCACATGGGTCCAGTGTTATAGACCTCATAACCCTGAAACCCATGGAGGTTCTGGGAAAAACCTCCCAACGCGGTGACATTTTTCTTGACTAGATTCATCGGTGATGACGACACAACGATCGTATCTTCGTCAAAGAATGCCACGAATCTTGGTAGGATGTTTGGTTTTGGTTTCCATCCCCATTCTTGATTCCTACGATGAGCACGGACTAATCCACAAACAGATTAGCACGTCGATCGATCGTAATTGAGGGATACGATTTTGCGGGGATTTTGGGAAATTAATCTACGTTGACTTATTATTGCTGATTTCTGCTCTGTTTAAGCATATTAACGGGAGCGGATCAACACCATGACGAACGACGATAGATGATTGTTACTCAATTTTGTTTCATTGGATTTTTTCCATTTTTTCTTTCGCACATTCTATGAGTGCATTGCAGGGTGATGAATAACGAATCAGTTTGCATCCGTTCTTTGAAGAGACAATCCCAAATTAAAGAATAGACACCGCAGTGATCTTGCGGAGGTGCCACGACGGTTTTGGCGGATGGATCGGAGTGGATCAGAAGATATCGTTCTTCAAACGATTTCCGCACGGGGGGCACGAATCAAATTTCAAAGCCGATCGAAGGCCCGAAACCCATAGATTTAGGATCATGATGACGAGGTGTCCCAGTGTATTGAGTTTCGTGGAAAACGGACAGTAGAATAGGAAACCATAAGATCAGACGAGGCACGGAGGAAGAAGATGACGTTCTACAATTTTCCGACTACATGAAATGTAGTATGGGATACATGTCATGTGTTCATCGGTGGATCACCCAACGAGTACTATGGGATTACACAGACACGGGTTGGGTACATGGCCCAGGACACGGTGTGTACACCTTTCCCCGGCAATACCCAGCAAGATATAGGGGATACCCCGTGTACTGGTACATGGGTAGGTGACACGGACAGACACCATGTATTGGCATACAGCCAGGGTACACGGGTGTTTCCCAGTTGATAGGACACAACGTGTAATTTTACTTACATGATGAGTATATTCTTTTCTACAAGAATCCAACTTCGGACACGGGTCGTTTACACGGGCAGCACCCGGAGTCAAGGAACACGACGTGTAACCCTACTACTCGCCATGTAGTTGAGTTTTACATAGCTTGGACAGATGACACATTTTGTTACACAGGAAGTACCCAGGGTCATGGAACATGGCGTGTAACCCTACTACACGCCATGTAGCCTATTTTACATGGCATGAGCCAGTTTCATTCTATGACTTGGACTAGTTTCGTTATGGTTTGTCCCCTTGGTAATTCTCCTAAAGGTTTCTGGTATCATTTCCTACATACAGGAGTATGATCCCTTCAGAAGGACTTCCTAAATAGAGTTGTTGGAATCCCCTCTGTGAGACATAGAGCCAGATCCTTTATTAATTACTGGAACCCTTAGTAGAGTTCTTAGTATCGACGTGACCAACTTTACTCGGGCACCGATCCTCTGATTATAGGATTAGTTCAGACTGAGTTGTGGGAATCAACCCATATCTATTGGTTGTGATCCTCATCATAGCATCATGTTCTCAAGTACTTGTGGAGTGTGTTCTCCCGGAACGAGAACATCATATCTCTATCTTCAGACTTAGGAGTGTTTTCTCCTTGTTACATGCTTAGTGTAATCTTTAAGATGGATCTTAGTGGTTGTTTTGCAATGGTCATTTATGTATGAGTATATCTGGATATTCTTTTTATATGTTCTGTAGACATATACTGTGTGGAACTGACTGTATATTTCCTTTGTGGTAATTTCATTTGTTGTATTCCTTTGTGGTTTTTGGGGTGTCCTACTGGGTGTCGTTATACTCACCCATGCACGGGCTTTGCCCGCACGTATCATGTCATTTGTAGACGAGCGAGCCTTTGACAGGATTCTAGGCGTACCAGGACTGGACATTGCATAGTGAGATCAGACAAGAGATGGTGTGTTCCTTTGTCTACGGATTATAGTCCCAGTATCTTTTTATACAAGCTGGACTTTGTTATAGACTCTCTTTTGGTGGTCCTTTAATTTTGGCCCAGGGTTTTTACATTACTGTACTTTACATTCCTTTCATACTCTGTTGGTTGGGTTTTTAGTGTATGCATGCCTTTCCATTCTTAGTGGTTTTCAATTTTCAGATTTGTGGGCTTGGAGATGTGTGTGAATGTGTAATGGTTTATACACAATGCCTCACTTGTTAGTAGCATTCCTACTCGGTGCTAGTCACCAGCCCCTGGCCTATTGGAGGCGGGAATGGGGAGTTGTTGTTCGGGCCCCACTACGACGGGTCGTGACAGAGTGGTATCAGAGGTGGTTGGTTCTACCTTAGGACCGAGAGTCTGTGAGTTGGTTTGGGGAAAAAGTGTTAAGTGTTTCGAGTTCGGCTTCCAAGCCAGGGATCCCAGTATTGGTGTGGGCGGCCGATGTATCCGTACACCAGGACTCTGATAACATGCTTTTCGACTCAGAATATTAGAACACTAGTTTCATGGGGAAAATAACGGTACATGTATCATATTGGAATGGGTTGTGGTTTACATGTCCTTCTTGAGTCAGATCTCCAGATATACTCACTGACTGAGATACATCTTGTTTCTTCGTAGGATGCCTCCATGATTCTCACCTTCTAGGATCCAACATCTCGATCATGAGGATGACCCCCTCATTGATGAAGCTTCAATACAGGGACTATATCCCCCAGTCTTACCATCGGGTGGTGTTCCAGTTGTTCAACCACCTGTGGAGTAGTGTTTAACACCTTCTTTACCAGTGGAGGAGGAGCGTGGGCTGAGCACACTCCACGAGTTTCAGAGGCAGAGACCCCTTAGGTTTCGAGTTAAGCCTGAACCTCAGGAAGTTGAGGACTGGCTTGATGTAGTGACCAGATTCTTTCGTTTGATCAGGACACTAGCATACCAGATGGTGATCCTCGCTGTGAGCCTTGCAGGGCTCAACAGGGCAATGGTGGAGTTTGGTTATCAAGACTCATGACTAGGAGACTCTTGCATGGTCAGAGCTTGAGCATCTCTTAAGAGATGAGTTTTTACCGGTTACCCTAATAGCAATATGTATACAGAAGTTTCTTTAGCTTTAGCAAGGAACTATGATGGTGGATGAATATTCATAGAGGTTTACCGACCTATCCCGATAGTCGATGGATATGGTCATGGATCAGTAATTCAAAGCTCGGACATTGGAGTGGGGCTTGCGCAGAGACATACAAGATAGAATTATCCCTATGAGAATTCCTACTTATGTTGGGGTGCTCGAGCGGGATTTGGTGGTCGAGAGTTTCTTGCATGAGCAGAGACAGTCAAAAGTTGTCATTGGTGAGCGAGCTGGAGCAGAGACCTCGACATCATGGAGCCGAAGTCAGGGACCCAGGCATGGGAGACGTTTTCAGAGGAGATCCTAGGATAGGGGATCTGCCATACATGGTTCTCAGGGTGCATCCAGCCACCCTCGAGAGAGGTGATGTTACTCATGCGATAGTAGGGGACATCTCGCCTGAGATTGTCTGACCCGCCATACTACCGACACGGGAGCAGTGGATGGACCACCTAGGTTAAGGCAACGTGTAGAACAGACAGATCCGTGGGGCGATGGACGTGGTAGAGGAGCTGGGAGAGCATCTGGAGGCGGTGGTCATTTTGACCTTTTGCCACCACCACCCCCAGGGGGTCCACCCCAGGCTCTGGGAGCTAGTGGACAGAGGCAGGGACTGCTATAGGCAGCAGAGGCTTATGACCCAGGTACTCCATGAATGATTAGAGGTACAATCTATGTCTTTTCTAGTCTAGCTTCGATACTAATAGACACAGGTTCTAGTCATTCTTTTCTGAAGAATTATCTTGTTCGATACCTTGATATTCTTGTTGAGCCATTGACTCAACCATTACACTGAGAAACACCGACTGGATAAGATTAAGAGATCACACACCTTTGCAGACAGTGTAACCTAACCCTTGGATGTGAGAATTTCGGTTGGAACCTCTTGGTGGTAGTATCGAGGCCTTACAATGTCATTATTGGTATGGATTGGCTATCCACAATTCATTCCCATATTGACTGTTTTAGGTGAAGGGTGCGGTGTTTCCGCAATGATGGAATGAGGTTATCCTTCGTTAGTGAAAAGGAGACCTAGGTAGCATAGGATGGACTCGTGTATAGGAAGGTACAACTGATCTCATATCAGTTGGCTAGCCTAGCCCTCAGCGCAACAGATGTTACGAGTTTCTAGTTTCTAGCAGTAGTGGCTGAGTACGAGGATGTCTTTCTGGAGGATGTCCCCAGGCTACCTCCCCATCAGGAGATATATTTTTTCATTGTGTTGCAACCCGGGATAACACTGATATCAGTATCATCATATCGGATGGCTCTTACAGAGCTTCGTGAGCTGAGGGTGCAGCTGGAAGACATGCGGAGGAAGGACTTTGTGAGACCCAGTGTTTCACCCTTGGTAGCCCTAGTGTTGTTTTCCAAGAAGACAGACGAGAGCTTGAGGCTGTGTGTGGATTATCAATGCTTGAATCAGGTGACCGTGAAGAACCGGTATCCACTACCGAGGACAGATGTCATCTTCGACCAGTTAAGAGGGGCATGATGGTTATTGAAGGTTGTTCTATGATCAGGCTATCACCAGTTGCGAGTACGGGATGAGGATATACCAAATAAGGCTTTAAGATGTCGCTATGGTCACTATGATTACTTGGTGATTCCATTCGGCATGATGAATGCCCCAGTAGTGTTTATGGGACTCATGAACCAGATCTTTCATCCCAATGTAGATCTGTTCGTGGTGGTCATCATCGATGATATCCTTGTGTACTCTGCGTCCTAGGAGGAGCATGCGAGGCACCTAAGGATAGTTCTGGACACACTCTGAGAGCACCAGTTGTAAAAGAAATTCTCTAAGTGTCTGTTCTGGATACAGGAGGTCCACTTTATGGGACATGTTTTCTCAACAGATGGTGTAGCAGTGGACCCAACCAAGGTAGAAGCAGTGTTAGCTTTGAAGACACCCTAGAACGTGAAAGAGGTTCGGAATTTCCTTGTATTTGGAGGCTACTATCGAAGATTCATTCTTGATTTCTGTAGAATTTGAATACCCATGACAGCTTTGACCCGAAAGGGGTAGCCCTTTGTGTGGACCGAGAGATGCCAGCATGCTTTTCAGCAGCTGGGACAAAGTCTGACGAGCACCCCTATGTTGAGACTACCGAAGGAGGGTGTCAATTATGTATTGATCTAGGACACATCAGGAACCTAGCATAGTTATGTCCTGATGTAGAGGCAAGCGGTGATTGCCTATGGCTCATGTCAGTTGGGGCCACACGAGCAGAACTACGCGACCCATGATATTGAGTTGGAAGCGGTAGTCATCACATTGAAGATGTGGAAGCACTACCTGATGGGTGAGTGTTTTATCATCTTCTATGATCATAAGAGTCTCATATATATCTTTTCTCAAAAGGATATAAATTTGAGACAGAGGTGATGGCTTGAGTTCCTCCAGGATTACAACTTTGAGATCATTTATACTCATTGGAAGTGGAGTGTTGTGGCAGATGCTCTCAGCATGAAATCTAGTTCGCAGTTGCTGGATGAGGTTACAAGGCAGTTGGCCTCTTTACAGTTTTCATTCGTGGATAGAGATGAGAGATCTTGGGATGCCTCTACGTGTAGTAGATAGTTCGACTTCATGGATTTCCATCCACGATCATCTCATATCGTGATGCTCGTTTCACATCCCGGTTGTGGAAGGGATTAAAGGAAGGTTTCGGGACTCAGTTACGCTTGAGCATAATGTTCCATCCTCATACTGATGGTCAGACTGAGCGGACCATCCAGGTTCTGGAGGATATTCTACGATCTTGCATATTTGACTTCACTCATAGCTGGGAGAATCACCTACCACTAGTGAAATTCTCTTATAACAACAGTTATCATTCTACTATCGGTATGGCACCAATCGAGGCTTTGTATGGGAGACCTTGCATGTTACCAATTTGCTGGACTAACCCAGGAGATTCAGCACTCATGGGCCTAGATATAGTTCAAGCTGCTACGGAGAAGGTTTAGGTCATCGAGGAGTAGATGACGACTGCACATAGTTGGCAGAATTATTATGCCGACAGGAGACGAATTCCCTTGGAGTTTGAGGAGGGAGACCACGTGTTCGTTCGGGTCTCACCTTGATGGGGATTGTGGATATTTGGCTGCCCCAAAAAGCAATCTCCATGGTTCATCGGCCCTTTTTAGATTCTGATTAGAGTTGGCGAGGTGGCGTACCACTTGGATATACCTCCTCAGATTGACAGGGTACACAACATCTTCCATGTGTAATAGCTGTGGAGGTACATGCAAGATCCATCGTACGTTATCGACTGGGCGGGCTGGACATTGATAATGGAGAGAACATTGTTGAGTACCCAGTGGAGATCGAGGATTGAAAAGAGAAGATCCTTCGTGGGTGAGCTATTACCTTTGTGCATGTTCGGTGGCAGCACGAGAATCTCCATGAGAGCATGTGGGAACAGGAGCCTCAGATTCATGTGCAGTACCCGCACTTTTTTAGTATCCTTTGTTTTGTCTTTTCGGGGAAATAAAATCCCTAAGGTGGGTGTGATGTAATGTCTCTGATTTTACCATGTTTTATTTTAATATTATGTGGGAATTATTTCGAGACTAGGCTTAAAGATGGCATGTAGTTCCGAGGCCCGGTGAGCCCGGAACAAATGTTTGAATTAAATTAAATAATTTAATTTCTGAGCACGTGGGGTTTCCCTGAAAAAGAGAAATATCTCAAAAAAAGGTGCTTGGATCGGAAATATGATGGCACCATTATGTCCAGAGTAGTGAGTTTACCTGAGAAGAGAGCTAACCTCGGCTGGCGCAGACCGGTAATGATATCTTGTTTTTGGACGTAACCGTAATAAAATATTTAATTAAAATATTTTATTAAATCTTGTTGCGGAAAATATCTCTTATCTTTTTAAATAGAGAATTGCGCAGGGGTCCAGGGTTACAGACCTCATAACCCTGAAACCCTTGGAGGCTCGGGAGAAAACCTCTCAACGCGGTAAAGGTGTTCTTGATGGGATTTTTCGGTGACGACGACGCGGTGACCAGATCTTCATCACCAAACACCTTGAATCCAAGTAGGATGTTTGTTTATGGTTTCCTTCCCCATTCCCGATTCCTACTATGAGCATGGAATAATCCATGAACAGATTAACCCACAGATCGATCGTAATTGTGGGATGGGAATTTGCGGGGATTTTGGGAAATTGATCTATGTTTAATTATTATTAATGATTTATGCTCTGTTTAAGCCTATTAATAGGAGCGGATCAATGCCATGATGAACGAAAATGGAGGTTCATTCCTCAATTTTGTTTCATTTTATTTTCTTTCATTTTTTCTATCGTGTGTTCTTCATGTTCTTCACGAGGCGATGAACAACAGATTGTTGTGGATCCGTTCTGCGACATAATGATCCCAAATTGATGAATCAACACCGCAGTGATCTTGCGGAGGTGGGACGACGGATTCGGTAGACGGATCGAAGTAGATTAGAAGATATCATTCTTTAAACAATTCCTGCATGGGTAGCTCGAATCGGATTTCAGAGCCGATCGACGGCCTGAAACCCATAGATTCGTCATTATGATGATGAGGTGACCCATCGTCTTGAGTTTCATGGAAAACAAATAGTATAATCGGAAACTGTATGATCGACCGAGGCTCGGAGGAAGAAGATGACGTTATGGAATTTCCCGACTACACGGCGTGTAGTATGGGCTACACAGTATGTGTTCGTCAGTGGACCACCAGACGTGTACTCTTGGAGTACACAGTCATGGGTTGGGTACACGGCCAGGGACATGGCATGTACACCTTTCCCCGGCCAAACCCGAACTGATACACAGGATACCCCGTGTACTAGTACACGGGCAGGCAACAAGGACAGACACCGTGTACGGGCATACGGCCAGGGTACACGGGTGTTTCCCAGTTGACAGGACACGGTGTGGGCTTTGACTTATACGCTGTGTATATGATTTCCTACACGACTCCGACTTCTGAAAAGGGCCGTTTACATGGGAAGCACCCGAAGTCAAGGAACAAAGCCTGTAACCCTACTACACGTTGTGTAGTTGAGTTTTACATAGCATGGACGAATGACACGGGCCGTTACACGGGCAGTACCTGGGGTCAAGGAACACAGATTGTTACCCTACTACACATCATGTAACCGATTTTTCATGGCTTGAGCTAGTTTCCTTCTGTGACTTGGACTAGGTTCCTTATGGTTCGTCCCCTTGGTCATTCTCCTGAAGTTTTTTTTGTATCATTTCCTTCATTCAGAAGTATGATCCCATCAGCAAGACTTCCTAAATATAGTTGTTGGAATCCCCTCTGGTGGACTTCGATCTGGATCCTCTATTCATTACTAGAACCCTATGTAGAGTTCTTGGTATCGACGTGACCAACTTTACCCGGGCGCTAATCCTATGCTTAACAGATTAGTTCAGACTGAGTTGTAGGAATCACCCCATAGTTATGGGTTGTGATCCTCATATGACTGTCATGTTATCATGTACTTCTGGAGTGTGTTATCTTGGAACGAGTACTTTGTATCTCTCTCTTCAGACCTAGGAGTGTGTTCTCCTTGTTACATGCTTAGTGGAATCTTCGAGCTGGATCTTAGTGGTGGTTTCGCGATGGTCATTTGCATATGAGTATATCTGGATATTCTTATTATATGTTCTATAGACATATACTGTGTGGAGATGACTTTATCATTCCATTGTGTTATTTTCCTTTATTGTATTCCTTTGTAGTTTTCGGGGGGTCCTACTGGGTATTTTTATACTCACCCCTACACGGGCTTTTCCCGCACGTGTCGTGTCTTGTGCAGAAGAGGGAGCCTTTGACATGATTCTAGGAGGAACAGGACTGGACAGTGCTCAGCGAGATCAGACAGGCCGAGGTGTGTTCCTATAGCTACAGATTGCAGTCCCAGTACCATTCTTTACTTATTGGACTTTTTTAAAGACTCTCTTTCGATGGTATTATACTTTTGGCCCGAGGTTTTTACATTACAGCACATTACATTCCTATCGTACTCTGTTGGTTGGGTTTTTAGTGTATACATGCCTTTCCATTCTTAGAGGTTTTCACTTTTAGGCTTTGTGGGCTTGGAGATGTGTGTGTGTGTGTACAGGTTTATAGGCAATGCCTCCCATGTTAGTTTCATGCCTACTCAGTGCTAGTCACCAGCCCCTAGCCTATTGGAGGCGGGCTTGTGGAGTTGCATCTCGGGCCCCGCTGGGATGGGTAATGACAAGGATACGGTTCGGGACTTTGGTAACTTATTTATTCATATTTTGGAAGATAAAAGGATTTTGAGTGGTGTAAATAAGTGTGAGGGGTGAATGACTTTTTATATTGGAAGAGGAGTGAAATTATTGTAAATAAAAAAATTTAAACTTTATTTAGAGTTCTCCCTTACATATTTGGCCTCGAATAATATATATATATATATATATATATATATATAATGGAGGATATTTGGTACATTGTTCCATCCAATTTGTTCTAGACATGTTTCTAGGTCATTTTCCCTTAATTTTAAGTTTCAATCCCTTATTAAACATAATTTTACCCTAATCGTTATAATTGATTTTAACCACATTCACTAATATTGTTAATAAAACACTAATATGGAATTATTAGAAACTATAAGTAATTATTATTAGAAATATTTAACCAATATTTCCAAATTTCAATCCCATATTTGGCAAAAAAAAAATTAATTTAATCCCACCAATGGGATAACATAGCGGGTTTTTAAAGTAATCATGTTCAAAATTATGAAATATTTTTATATACAATTTCAATGTTAAATTGATTCTAATGAAATAAATTTGATTATCTAATTTATAATTTATCTAATGTTACTTTAAATTGAATTTGAACTAAAATTTATCCATATATATAAATAAGAAAAAAAAGTTGTTATCAATTAATATTTTGTAATTTTCAGTATTCATAAAAAAATAAATCTTCTTAGAAAAATGCCTGAAATTCACCCTAACATAATTTTAATATTTATATTTAAAAATTGATGTTTATTTTATTATTAAATTTATAAAATTTAAAAAATTCATATTTAAAATAGGTTTCCCATTAAAATGTGGTAAAAGTTCCATTAAAAAATATATAGATTTTTATGGTTAATATTGGGTTTTTTATTATCTTACACTTATCAAATATATTGGATGAATGTAGAAAATATTTTATTTAATATAAAATTTAAATTTAAAAAATATAATTCATTAATATTAATTAACATAATTTATCATGAAAGAGTGAATTTGGAAGCATAAAAATAGTTTTATATAAAAACATTTCCTTTATATTTAATTGGTTTTTATATTCTTCCCAATTACATGGTATACAATGAATTCAGACATATATTATTATAATTTAGATAATTATAATGACAACTAAAAATTTATTCTCTAGGTTATATCTAATTATATTAAATTATAATATTTTAAAAATATACTGTTGTCTAGATAAACATGGTCTTATATGTAATGAAAAATATTGAACAATGTTGATCTTGTGTGTAATGCAAGATAACTCAGATTTTTGTGCATTACAAGATATAGAATCAGTTTATTTAAAATATTAAATATATGATAATGTCTTCAAATGTTATATTCCATTCTACACTAGGTGTTTCCTGCCGCATACTATATTAAAATACGCATTCTAACTTTAGAATTTCAGGTTTTTACATTTTCCCCACCTAAACTAAATTGAATCCTTGTAATTTAAACATGAACTCATTAATCCAGGGTTTTATATTTTAAAATAATACTATTGAAAACCCACATCTTATGTGGGTTCAAAAAGACATATTATTAATAAGAGGGAAATGTATGTGTGAATGTCACTACAAAACTAGGATTTCGAATTGGAGAGAATTACTGAAAACATATATGTTGGAGAGAAATATAAATATCATGTTATGATGAAGTGGGATACAAAATATGTTCAGTAGAATGTTTTTGACTACATTTCCATGAACTAGATGTGTGAAAATATGTCATTGATATCATAAAAATGATGATTATAAGACAATCAATTTTCAAGACCCTTTTACAAGAGAAAAGGAATGAATTCACTCTATAAGAATCTAAAAAAATATAAATACATGATAGATTTATATTTCATAAGAATAATATTATCCTTTGGTTTTTCATTGAACTATTTCTACTTCATCTCTTATCATAGAATGAATCATATTTTTAAGTAATACATCAATCTATAAAACAACATCCCATGTTCATCTTATGAAATTTCATAAACGGTTAACCTTTCCCAAATATTATGATCCAAAAAATCTGTATCATTTATGT
The DNA here is from genome assembly GCA_963277665.1 of Viscum album. Lineage (NCBI taxonomy): Eukaryota > Viridiplantae > Streptophyta > Magnoliopsida > Santalales > Viscaceae > Viscum > Viscum album. The sequence goes on from OY728125.1 coordinate 993,284,838, forward strand.
GGTGGTTACTAGTATCCAATTTTCATTATCCATATAAATCATCACTTTATCCCACATCATTATCTCAACATTAGAAACATATTAAGGCCTATATTTCCCTCAACCATGTATTTTCAAAAAAAATTAATTTTTTATTGAATAAAATTTCTTAGTTATCAATAAAAATAAATTTAACCAATCAGTGGGTCTACCAATCCATGTGTTCTATTTCATCGTCCTCTATAGTATTTTGGATCAATAACCACCATTGATCATCATTGTCATTGAATATAACCTTTTATATTTCACTACATCCCGAGGCCATAAATAACATCTTTATATAATTAATCCACTTCCTATATAAAATTGGTTTAGTATCCCCACTAAAGTATTGGTAGTTATATAGAATAGAGTAATCCAACATATGAGATTATCTTTATGGAATAGGTTCCTCTATATGAAAATGGTTATATGTAATAACCTTTTTAAGATTCCATAATATATCTAAAACATGGCCAATTCCAATACGAGCTATATCGCCTTTTTCAATAGGGAAGCCTATACATGTTCCATGAGTAGTGATGTTATTATTCTTTATAGGTGATATTTCGAAACAATGGCACATATTGTATAAGTTCATAGAATTATGAACTTTTTATAAATATAAATATGGAATAACAATTAACATAAATTGAAAATTTATTCATAAATAATCTCATAATCAAAATCATGGTTTCTTTCAGGATATCATTACATTCAAATACTTCATAGAGATTTGTAATTAAAATTTTAATTACACAAATTTTTTTTCCTTGTAGTATCAGACCAATTGCAAAATAAGGCCTTTTATCGGGTACCCTGTTATGATCGAGTCAGTCTCGATGATCTTATCTATAATTTATATCCCTAGGTATATCTGTTCTTGAACCAAGTCCACGAGTAGTATACAGAAATAGTTGTATTGATATATGAAAACACATAATCTATACCTTACAAAAAATCTAGTATTCTATTATATACATGTCCTCCAATAGTATCTAATGGGTTTGTTATATAATATATGTTTTCATTAATCTAGTTTCTAAGGTTTCCACTAAAATTCCTTTAATTCTTAGTGTAACACCCTGACCCTAGAATCACAGATCATGTGCCTTAATTTATTAAATTTTGATTATTAAGGAATAAAATCCCAAAATAGAAAACAGTGCAACTATTTTTGAAAACTATATTACAAACATGATACCCATAATACATTAGGAAAATAAAATAATTTGTAACATAAGTAAAATATCGTTTTCCTTAAAACTCATTCAAAGGATTCATCTATATAACGTGTGGAAGGTAAACATAACGATAGTGATCTCTAATTATTAGTAAAGGTAATTACAATGGATGAAATGATGAATCAACAAGAAAAAATCAAAATAGAAAGAAAAATAACTAAGAACACATACCATTTAAACAATTAAATTAGAATAAAATGCATCTATAGATTTTATCATATTAAAATTTCATGGATAATAAAAATAATAATTGAAATATAAATAAAATCCAGGATTAATTATTGTATGTCTTGTCTAAGGAACATAAAAACCTATACTGTTAAGACATTTCATAATACAAGTTAAAACTATAGGTAGAAACACATTTTGTCTTCCCAACTAATTTGTCTCATGAAAACCTATCAATACATTGATGGGATATATTTTTTTTTGGTCCCTACATATAACTACCATTACAAATTAGTTTTCATTTTTTAATAATAAATTCAATTATTGAATAATGACCCTTATTATAAAATATAAATTTTTAGTAGAAGATACATATTTATAAATATTTATATCATTAATCAAATCATATTCAAAGTAAAAACCGAATATGATAAGAAAATATGGTTTCATCAATAATCATATACATAATAAATAATATGGATATTTTGGGGAAATTTAATGTTCAATGGTCACTAGAATGTGAATATTTCAAGGGGAATACAAAAATGAATAAAATATGTGAGTTTCAATGTTATCCTTATTCAATACAATAAAAAACCATCCATAGGAAAAAATATGGATGGTATCAATACAACATATCCAAATTTGTGTTGAAATAAAGGGGGTTTTTCATTAATGAATGGAAATACTGTAAAAATATCTTTTAAAAAAATTGTGGAAAATATAGATTTCATTTTGAAAAACATTTTGAAATCTTTTTCTATGAAAATAATTTTTAAAAACATCTTATATAAAATTTATAATTTTAAAATTGAAAATTAATATTCAAAAAAAAATTGGGAAGGTAATTCTATACATGTTATACAAGGATAAAAGAACCTTTCTTTTGCATGCTAGAAAAATTGAAATGTGCCTTCTTCTGAAATAAAAAATATGATTCTAGTAAAAACAACGGTCAAATACAAAAAAGAAAAAATTAACTTAATAAATAATTTGGGAAAGATTAATTTTAAAAAAACTATTTAGAAAACTTTTTTTAGAATAAAATGTGTTCTCTGACTGAAGAGACAAATAGAGTTGAGCATTCTTAAAAGAATTTTCTAATGAATTTTTGAGTACTAAAGATTAAAAAATGTAACTTTTACTTCAAGAGGGTCACTAGTAAGTACATGATAATTGAATGAAGTTTTTTATTGAACACTTTTCATATAAATTACGTTAATTTAATTTCAATAATAATAAAATCTTCATTATAATGTGATTGTGAAAGAAATGCTTAAAATGATCATAATATTGAAGTGATAATTGATCAATGAATTTATTATGCGTATGAATATTAAATAAAAATATAAGAAGTGTAAATATATCAGTAGATATTAAAATTCATTATAAACTTATTTTATTACCGAAAATGTGGAAGTAATATAACCCAATGAAAATTGATTTAAATTATGAAATTTTTGTACCATACAATATTTTTTAACTTCAAACCTAATTAGAGGAAATAATTCAGAATGAAACTCATAATAACATAAATAATTAATTATTCATGATATTACATTTTAGTATGTATTTATTTAAATCATATATAATAATATAAGCATATAACAATAATGTATGCCTCAACTAATGGAAATTTAGACGAAATCTGATACTAGTTGGTAAATTTTTAATTATACTCACCATGAAATAAATAATTTCCAATATAATTATAAATACTATATATATAAATTTATTCATGATATAAAATAAAATATGATTATTATATACACACAAAAAACAAAAATATGCAGTGAAAATGGTGTATGACTCACAAAATGAAAAGTGTGGCAATAATCCCTTACCTTGCATTACTTTTGGGTTAAAATCATATAATCTGGTGTATAATGGTTTTCATAGTACTATTAAGTTATACAAGAACAATGATAATATTTATAATATCATATATTAACTTCGTATAATATCTTATTACATATTTTTTAAAAATATTTCATTATTTTCACTATTTATTATGTTAATTGACTAGTTTTTTTAGTATTTTTTGACTTGTTACATATAATTACTATTACTAAGATCATGGATTAATCATATCTATAATTTAAAACAATATGTAAATAAATTATATTTTAATGATATATTTCTTTATAATAATCCATATAATTTGAGATAAGAAATTAAATGCATTATTCATTGAGACAGTAGGTTATACCTACGCATAAATGATACATCCGTTTCTATGTATTATTAAAAATAATAACAAGTAAATGATATATATATATGTATATATTATAATTATAGTATCATTTTTATGTCATATATTTGACATTTTTTGCTAATATCATCCATAATAAATTCAATGTGTAACATGAATAAATCACATCGCTTTGAGGATGTCGTAGTCCACACCTCGACCAACAATGTACTCATATTCCCATAAAATGGAAAGCATAAAGCTGTGCGCTATAAAAAAATAAAAAAATACATAATATATATCATATATATCATATATAAACTAAAAATCTATCATTATCACAACCATTAAAGGTTGTAATAGAAGAACAAACGACATTAGTTTGCGAGGATGTAGTTTGTTGTACACATGAATGATGATGGTGTATCCCATCTTATGGATGTGTATGAAATTGTATGTCAAACAATTAATATAAAAAATCATAATATATTCCTGATACCTATGTTATTACATAATAATTATATAAAAAAATTTATGGGTGTGTAATTAAATGAAACAAAAGATGATCATTGAAGAATGTTACCTCTTTTTCATGTAACTCATTTTTTATACCAAAAAACATCATTGGTTAGTTTTAATCTAAAATTGATTCTTATATTAGTAATTTATGTTTTTTGGGATCATATTTGGAAAGATTTTGGATTATCTAAATGGAATGAGAGTTTTTAATAAGTGGGATAGGTGAGTTTCTTTTTATCTTGGAGGAGGAGTGGAATTATTGTAAATATAAAAAGGTAAATAATATTTATAGTCCCCCCTTACATATTGTTCCTCAAATTATGAACCCAATTAAATAAAATTTATTATAGTTTCTAAATATTTCCATAAAATCGGTTTTGTACATGTTTCTAAATCTTTTATCCCTTAACATTATGGTTTAGTCCCCTATTAAGCTTAATTTTACAATAATTACTGTAATTTATTTTAATTTCATTCACTAATGGTTGGGTCAAAAAAATAATTTGAACTCATTTGAATTTATAATTTTTTATTATTCCAAATATGGAATTCTTTTTTTGAAAATTTTAATCACATAATAGGTATAATCTAATTTCAATTTAATCCCGCGGAAGGTACAACAGAGCTAGTTTTTAAAAAACTGCTCAAAAATTTGAAATTTTTTTTATAAAATTTCAATGTGAAATTTTATAAAATGAACTAAATTGTATTATTTTATGAATTATTGATATAATGTGACTTTAAAATAAAATTAAAATAAAATTTATCAATAAATTAATAATAGAAAAATGAAAATTTTAATTGGAATTTATAATTTTTCAGTATTCATCGAAAAATTAATCCTCGCAGAAAATAACAAAAATTCACCCTAACATTATTTTACAGATCATATATTAAAACTTAATTCTATTTTATCATATTAAATTTATAAAAGTGTAAAAATTTATATTTATAATAGGTGCGCCATTAAATGAAATTAAAAGTTCCTTTATGAATATATAGATTTATATGTGTAATATTAGAGTTTTTTTCTTATATTATTCTTATAAAATCTATTGGATTAATTAAAATAATATTTTATTGAATATTTAATATATATATTTCATAAATACCATTCAATAATGTTAATGAATATAATTTATTTTTATAATGTGGCTTTTGGAGGAAAAAAGAGTTTTTTATAAAAATATTTCCTTTATATTAAATTGGTATTTCTATTATTTTATTTTTACTTGGTAACCAAATAATTCAACCATATATTCTTATATGTTAGTTAATACTATTACAAACTCCAAATTTAATTAATATGGTATATATTATTATATTAAGTGACAATATTTTTGTAATATCTTGTTGTTTGGTAAAACTCGGTCTTGCAAGTAATGAAAACCATCAAACAATGTCGTTATCACATGTAGCACATTATAGTATTGTGTTTCTTACATTAAAATATATAGAATATATTTATATAAAATATTAAATATATCATCATTTCTGGGGATTTTATATTCTTTCTACGATTAGTTTTGTATGTCATAGATGCTATTAAATACAATATTCTTACTTTAGAATTTCTTGGTGTTACATAAAGGATTAATTTTAAAAAATAAGGTTTATTATGGGATGTAAAATATAATAGATTTATGGATAAGATATATTTATTACATCTCCTCTATTCTATTCTATGACAATTTTTTATCAAATGAGAATAATAATAATAATATATATTCAAAGAATATGCCTTTCATTTTCCTACATTATTACTTATTCCTATAACTATTTCACTTGTGTAATGTTATAATGATTTAAAAATAATTCATTGATATGTTGAAAGAGTGATCAATGTTCTATTGTTGAAAATAAAACATTTATACATATTTGTTTTTATTGATGGTTGGTAGAAAAAAAAATCTAATGGGGGAGATTATTTAGATCAAGATGAATCTGATTATCGATAGAAGACTATTGGTGATATTTTTAGAGAGTTTAGAATGAATAATCCCTAAGAATGGAAGTGGTATTTGTCAAATGGGTATATATTTTGAGATAATCTCGAGCAAATAAGGTCCATCAAACTGAAGAATCTTTTTATTGGAAACAATTTGATCAATATATGAATCATATTCAATATCAAGTGATTCATTCTATTTTGTTTGAGGTGAAGGTGTTTTGAAATCATGAAATTGAATTTAAGGTGTTTGGATTTATAAAATATAGTTTTGGAGAGGTTCTAGAGACATTTAGGAAATTATGGTATAATGTAGATGGTGATGTTTGTAAGGAATAATTATTAATATTTAAATATGATAGTATAGGAGTAAATCATATAATGAACTAATGGTTCATACTAATACTGTTGTATAAATATAATATTGTTTAAAAATTTTCTTTAATTTAATTCAATGATATTTTAATTAGGAGATCAGGAGAAATCAGTGACCTTTTAGATTGAAGGTTCCAAGGATTCACACCAATCAGGTGTAGAAAACACTTTCATTCACCATGATGTGAAATTTAAGTGTAATGAGTATAAAGAAGAGGAATTATAAAAGATTGAACTATGTTTTAACTAGTCATTCGTATGATTTTAAAGTGTGTGTGTAAGAATAATCATGAGTGTTGGATGCAGATTGCTTCATCGTGGAAGATATCACCTCACAAAGGCTCTCGTGTTGGAGTAAAATTTCATAGATGACTCTCTATAACCAACTACAATTATAATTTTGATAACTTTTATATTCAAAAAACCTGAATACGAATAAATATCTTATCAAATAAAGATTTTTTATACAAATAATTAACTTGATAATTTACTTATAGTATTTGTCACATTAAATGTTTATGGAAGTTATTTTCTGTGATATGAAATGACATATTTTATTTAATAACATTTAAATGAAAAATAAATAAATATTTAGGAGATAATATTTAAATAACTTTGATTTTTTCACATGTAATTGAAATTAAAATTATATAATAATAATAATAATTATTATTATTATTATCATCATCGTGATTATTATTATTATTATTATTCGATGTGTGGTTATCTAAGTATTATGAAATTTGTTATAGGACTATTTTCATTTAATAGTTTTCTTATCTATTTATATATATATATATATATATTAAAATATATAATTTCTATAAAATAAGGGATTTCTCATGTACAACATATTCTCCCTAGATAATTGTCTCTAATCCTATAGATAAATTCTGAATACTTCTTTCTAGAAAAGGGTACCAGAAATCTTCCTCAACTCTATCAAGGATATATAAAATAATATGGAGTGCTTAAAGAGTGGGAATATTTTTCCTCAAATCAATAAATAATGATATAAGTGGTTTGGTTCCTCTACAACAGCACCCTTACATCTAATAGTGAAATTGTAAGATTCATGGAGCATGTGTGGATAGTGCTAGAGAGCTATTATCCATTAATCCTTCAACAAAAAAATGGCGTGACAATAATGTTAAATTATATTGACATGTAATAATGAATTATAATAATTGGTAATTATTTTATATATAAATTTATTATAAATTATATATGAAAATATCCCTCTTTGAATCTTCCAGGGTTACATTCGTATAGTTTTCACGATTTATCCAAAAAAATTGAATAAAATCCATTATTTGGTATTGGAATAACCACATTGACTATCCCTCAGAACCTTAATATTGTATGAGAGTGTTCACATATTAATTTATAATTATTTACTCTATATTTATATTATTGGACATTTGGTTTTTTGGTTTTTTATTTTCAATTTTTTTTCTTCATTAATATGAACGTCGAGATAACAAGATCATTCAGTTTCGTATAACAATGAATAATCCAAGAATAGATAAATAATATTCAAGTATCACATCTACAGGTGTTTGATATTTTGTATATATGACTTGGATAGACAATGTTTAGCTAAAAATTATATAATATGTGGCCATGGCCAACTATAGTAGGATGTGTCACATAAATCATGGAATTCCATGTGGCAAAACAATATGCAGTGTCATTAAACACCGAATTGTGGTTATCGAAATTCCATAAATATTAACATATCTATATAGCATATTACTAATGTTCACATTGTGTACATATACATAGTTATCCCCCTAGGAATCCTGGAATCCATATAGTAAAAGAGCTCGACATATATTTTTAATAGATCGGGTATTGACTAACAGTAAAGAAACATGGGAAAAATGTGATTACACAATGTGTATATAGTATTCCCATAAATTAGCTAATAATTTTCCAAATTTAATATTTTATGATCCCCCAAATCTATAGGAAAAACAATAATTTAACAAAGCAAACAATGTGTAGTTGCCTGTAAATGTTTTTTAGCACATACCATTCCACATATAGTAAATGATGTGATAGGTTTTACAATGTGAATTAATTATATAGTAAAAAATTATATTATTAAAAATGACCAAAATGGAATGTAATGATCATATAACTGATGTGTGATTGGGTTTTCTTAACAAAATGAATACCGACTGATTTTTCTGTCTCATTTATAATATTAATTATTTTACATGTAATTCAAGAACTAAATGACATTTATGGTTGTCTTAAACATCATTTACTTTATAGGAATTTCCAATGGTACACAATGTGTATATAAATATAATTACACATGTTAATTGATTTATTTAAACAAAATATTTTAATCTATCAAAAAACTCATCATGTAATATCATGGAACACTATGTATGCCTACATTTTGTCTAAGTATAAAACACATGGCATGAACCTCACAATTAAAATTCACATGACAAGTGAGTGGTAGTACACATTGTTGGGATGTAAAGGGAATATGACATGTTACCTGTAGTATAGGTCATTTTAAATTATTGAAAAAATTTAAAACAGGCCAGATGAGTATTCCTTGTGCACCTTATCGGTACACCCCACATATATAATAATTTTAAATTAAATTAAGCTATATAAATTATGTAGAATTATAATCTATGAGAATTTATGGGACTATTATGATTAAAAATTAATAAAAAAAATATAAATAATTGGTGATATAATTAATTTAATAATTTGAAAATTTTATCTTAATAAAGAATGAATTGAAATGGAATCTAGATAATTTTAAATGTTTCAAACTTTATTGTATGGATGTTCATGATCTTGAACAACATTTTTATGTTTTGGATTTAATTTAACATATTTATTATTTCATGGGTTGTTTTTATAATAATTATTAAATAAAATGGTAATATTTGAATCATCCCATCCTATTTGTTATGTATGAGTATGTTTGTCCATTGTTTATTTTAAGTAACCCCGTGCTCATTTTTCCCCTCAAATGCATGTGAGTAATCATTTGTAAAGAAAGGAGAACCCATACGAGTTGAGACGATTCAAGATAAATCCAAGGTCAAACCAAACAAGAAGATGCATAGGTGAAAGGTAGAATAATACTACTCAAACTAAGCTTTTAAAAAAGTTTTATTACCCTTGGGTCAAGGGTGATATTGTCTCCAATCAATAAACCAACCAGTATTAAATCTCCCAATCATGACCCATTTTTTTTATCTAATCCATGGTTAATTATTTTTTCATAAGATGAATGTTTCCATGATGCTAAACAAGATCTCATAAAGTAAATTAATTTTCAAGAATGAAGGTTGGAATAAAATAAATGGATTATATAAAAATTATTTATCAATACATATATAATTAATTATATAAAATATATATAACTTTAACAAGCATGTAAAAGGAAAAAATAATGATTATTTACACATAATAAAAAAAATTGTTTAATGAAAATTGTAATTAATTCAATTATACTTTTACTTACGTTAAGATGAAATAAGAAGTGGAAGAACATGTCTACCTCCTTTTGGGTGATTTCAATTATCATAGAGATGAAGATAAAATTTATGTACATGGTTTCGTACATAATGATATCTCATTCCATATCTCTTGATAAAGATAAATAGAGGCCTATAAAAAAGGTATTTTCCCAACAATATACAAGTGTAAATTAGAAGATGGGTATATAGATAGTGATATTGAAATGAAAATGTTGAAGTACATTGACCAACTAGAAAATTTTGGATTTTAAATGAATAATAAATTAATAATTAATGACATATTATCATCCTTACCACATAACTTTTCAATATTCACCAAGAATTACTATTTTCGTAGTATAGAGAAGTCACATAAGATTCATTTTATTATGATTTATCAGGTAGATATAGTTTACTAGGAACATGGTTACTCACTATTTATATCAAAATGAATGAAAGAAAAGGTTTAAAATAGTATCACGAATTCCAATTCAATGTTTACCTTAAAATATTATTAAAAGTGATAAAAGATTTAGAGTTAGAGTGGTGAACATGAGGTTATCTTCTTCTCATATTATAATAACCCCAACTCCTATAACCCAGATCAAATGTCTACTTTTTTATTTGAGAATAAGATAAAAGTGATCCCCTCACCATGGATTGATAAATTTAGTAATATTCAAGGAACAGATACATATACGATTCCCATATTACATTATAAATATAAAAAATTATAGAATAAAAAAAATCATGATTCCTTGATATTATTCTTAATATCATTATTCATATATTTAGGAAAATAAAACAATTAATGGGTGAGCGTAGATACTCAGTAAAGGCTATATACATTGGAACCTTTCATGAATAAACAAGGAATAATCAATAGTGAATGTTAAAAAAATAAAATCACACTCTATTTAATCAATAACATGATCCTTAGATGAATCCATGGGAAATTTCAATGAAAAAATATTATTGATAATAATAATTGAATTATTGATGATGGAAATTACTAATATTGGATTTCATGATCTTAGACACCATTATATCGCTACCCTCAAGGCCTTGTGTTGAGATAATTTAATTGAGGGGAAGATATTCAACAAACCCCATTTAATAAGTTTGGTCAAGTTGTTTGTCTCATGAGACGTGTCGATGAATCAAGGGGATTTCAATGACTAGGAACCACCCATCACTACATTTATAGTGAAAAACGCATATATTGAATGAACTTTTTATTTTTTAAACATTATTCCTTATCAATAAATATATATATTGAGTAAAGAATATAGAATATAAATATTTTTATAGTAAAGAAAATTCTTCACAAACTAGAACTTCATATGATGAAATGATATAGGATTTAAGAAGTAATGATATCCATGATAAAAATATTGTAGATATTTAATAAAAATATAATGTCCAATTATCATAATAAAGTGAATGTTTCTAGATAAAGGTAATGATCAAACAATTTTTAAGATAAAAAATGTACCCATTAATTAATAAAAAAACATGTTTTGTAATAAAATGATTTTCATTGGAATAGTAATGAAAATGGAAGTGAATCATTAAAACAATTTTTCAATATATAGTTGTCTTTATAAATCTATATAAATCATAAATAATAATCTAAATACCTTATAACCATTATTGTGGTGGGAATCTACATTTATCTAGTATATGTTGAAAACAAATATTCCTTTTGATTTTTTGTAAAGAAATTCAAAAATTTACCAATTTAAATCAATATAAAAATTAATTTCAAACATTTAAAAAATTTAATAATAGAATAAATTTTCATTAATAATTATTTTAGTAAATAAATATGATTTTACTACAATAATATCAAAAAAATTAGACATTGAAGAAATGTATACCCGATCAAATGAGAAAGAAGGTTGAATTTTCTTTTAAATATATATATTTGCATGATTAATGTGAAAAATAGAGGATATATTAGAATAAATCATGAAACATACTAAAATATATAGTTTATAAGAAAATATATGAGGGTTATCAATGATATGTTGTAATATTCATTTAATGAAACTAAGATAAATCTTAAAAATGAGATTGTAAAACAAATTATTACAACTTTGGTATCCATAAAATTTTAACTCATTATAAGAGTGAACATGAATTTAAATATTAATATGAATGAATAAAAATATATTACTCTTAAATAAATAAATGTGTATAATATATAACATAGATAAATAAATAGGTTTATAATATCAAATATGTCTCAAGGGAGTGGAAATTGAGATGTAACCATTTACCTCAAGTTCTACTTATCTCATAGTTGATTTTAACATCCTATATAATAAATCTAGATTTATTATAATTGAATACTAGAACCGTACACATATATTTAGTATGATATGTGATCCACTTATAACCTCTTATCACTCATTTGTTAACAAAATTTTATTACAATCACTACATCTGTAGTTAACTTCTTTGTTTTTTTTGATAATTTTGGTTTGGTAGTTTGGGTCCCTGTACTTTAATTATGGTAACATAGTCTTTATAAAGTTTATAATCATATAAATATCGTATATATTTATTATATATATACATATATTAATATTTATAGTAATCCATAAAATGTATATATAAAAAATATGAATGACACTGTTCCTAGAGAGGTAATCCCTATGTATGCATAAAAATAGTTCTCACTTTTTGATGGATGGAACAAAAGAGTGGTAAATAATAATTAAACATTATATAATAATTATTATTTCATATATACCATATATATTAATTAAATATATACTCCTTACCACCCCATTAAAGTCTAAATGAAAGAAAATCACATCACTTCGTGGAGATGGTAGTCCATACATACACACGAGTGGAGTTATTATATTCTAGTATATTATAATGTAAGAAGGTAAATGATATATTTTTTTTACAGAACCATAATTATTTCATAAATATCATATATAATTCATTATTTACATATTTATAATAGTTTTGAGTTGAGGTTATGTGGGGGCATGTTTGGGGGGTAGATGAAAAATGGTTCGACGAGTGACAAACATTTGTCCATTACTATTGAAATTTTCATGTCACCATATTTGATTGAGCCTAATCTGCATCATTATCTATTATGGGAGAATTCTATTGACCCCACGGGGACTGGGTAGTTTACCCCTTATGTATTGCGAAGGAGGTGTCCCAATCAAATTATCTTAGCGGGAGATTGCATGGGGTTAAGTATTTGTGCAATGAATCCTCATAGGATATAAATTCCTCGGATTGTTTCCATCGGGTTTATTTGTGGAGATAGAAACACCCAATGGCCTCGATTTACATGATTCATGAACCTTCTTTCCAGTGGCAAACACTCGTGGATGATGATTTTCCCAATGAAACTTAAGGACTCCATTGGTTGAGAGGATGGGAGGTCAGGCTCATCGAACCATTTCAGGGGGATTTATTACTTATTCTCAGACTCTATTATTGATTTATTTCTTTTATATATGTTCTTTAATCCTTGGATGATTCCCAATGAGTTTTTCAATGGGATAACCCTGGTTTTCAGAATTATCATAGGAATAAATAAATTTGATGCTACCGAAGCAATGTGTACTTAATCCATGTAATAAGGCACTCTGGAGTTTTTTGTCATCTAGGGGTGGAATGTGGCTAGATGCTATGATAAGAAACAAAATGTGGGCCTCTTACAAATCATCGGGATAGGATTAGAGCCAACATAGTTCCGGAAACATAGAGCTTCAACATGGAATCTTCCCATTTGACTAGAAGTGATTGGGTGGACCCTTGTGGAAGGGAACCCTTTTGAGCTCGAGCCTTCAAGAAGGTATCCTACATATCCAAGTTTGACCAGGAATTAGAGTTCGCATAGTTTATATTGTTTTGGGGGGTTTTCATGGATGCTTCCCATTTAAGGGGAACACAGCCAGATGAACCCTAGTGGAAGGGAACCATTTTGAGTTTGGTCCTTCAAGTAGGAATCCTACACATCTTAGTATGACTAGGAATCAAAGTTCTTGTAGTTCATATCGGTTTGGGGCTTACGCATGGAAGCTTCCCATTTCAGGGTAACATGATTGAGTGAACCCTTTTGGAAGGGAACCATTTCAATATTCGAACATCAACAAGCATCCTACGTATCCTTGTTTGACTACAAATTTGACTTATCATATTTTAGATATCTTGGGTTTCATGGAAGTTGTGATCATCACAAATCTATAAGACCACGCAAGTCAAAATCAGGGAAAGAAACAAGAGAATTTGAAAGATCTAGCCAACCACACACCACTTCTCAGGTTAGTGGGAGAGTTCGGGCCTACGAGAGAAGAGGATAATGTGACGGTTGGAGAGGGTGTGAAGCGATGAATCTTTTAATGTTGGATGACATCAGAGGTCATGTGGCTTGGCCCTCAGATGACTAGGGACTTACCTTAGTGGAAGTTCCCAAGAATGCATTCTGTGAAATGTGATTAATGTCACCTCTCATCAAAAGGAGAAGGGAACATGATTCCTTTGACCAATAACTATTCCTCATTTAATGGAAAAGCAAGTGATCACCCAAAATCCCTAGAACAGGGAGGTTCACATCAGCATCCCAAGGTTGGACCCTAGGTTACCTTGGGAATGTTGACTTACAGACGTCCCTAGATTCTAAATTTCTATAGGGAGGGACTTTATGGATCTTCTTAACATGAGTACATATATTTAAAGCAGTGCGTTGATGCGCCTAATGATATGATCATTCTGGTCTGGGGGATTTTGATGATACTTTGGCCTGATGCTGGGGGACTAGTTCACGAAGAGGCTATAGAGGACTAGATGATGATGGTTGGGTGAGAATGAAGTTAAAGGGTAGAACACCCAATAATGCCCCATTATGTGTACAGTTTTCTTAGGTGGGATGGGGGGAGCTCTGCATACCATAGTCGTATGCTGGTGGAGGGATCGTTCGCATAATGAAGCAGTATGTGGGCCTGGGCATGAACCATCGTACACCATAGTGGTACATGGTCCAAGATGCGGTCTACCATGCCACTTAGGGTTCCATCCATGCACATATTTATTACACGACATCGGGTTCAATCTATATAGTGATACACTACGCATAACCCCATTTTATGGAGGGTCCTGGAACATGTCGTTCGTCTGGAGTTCATCCGTGAGAAATGAATGTTTTAAAATTATAACAATTAGGTCCGTGGTCTTCCCATTATTATTATGTTACATCATTTTATGGTTCACAACTGGTTATACATGTAGATATGTGGTTTATGATTTGTACATCACTGGTCATTCGAGATTGAAGTGAGAATCCTCTTAAAATTATCTCTTCTAACCTCTAGGGTCCCCTCCGTGCTTTCTTCATCCATTATTTCTCAATTACTTATTTTCTCCTTTTACAAAAAATTCGATAAATCATATATATGTCCATGAGACACAATTTATGGAATCCCATGAAGAGATATCTTGATCCGAGGAAGTCTCAGTCAACCAGGTTTTGCAGAGGCTATGCTTCATGAGTAAGGGTTTGCAGAACCCTACCGATTTGCTTCATCCATGAAGTGTTGAGTTCCCGAGACAATATGCATATGTCCATCGCGTGCTTCATTCATCCAGCGATGTGGTTCGTGGGCTCCTAGTTTTTCTGGCCATTGATCTGTGGGCCAGTTCCTCGTGGGTCATTCTGCGTAACAGTGGTTCGCCGTTCATCCGGTTTACAATCCCTTCCTAGTGTTGCTACGCGGGTCCCATAAAACTCTTTGAGAAATTCAATTTCTTAATGTTTCTTCTAAATTTTGAAACACAATTTTCATTTATTCACATTAATATAATTTTTTCCTCCTTCTCCAAAGTTATTGTGGGAGTATTTTTTCACTTTGGGAAGTTTTTAGGACCCTACAAATACCACCCATTGGAATGGACTCTGATCAGAATGAAAATGAAACTATTTCGATGTAGATTCATTTTTGAACAGAATTGCTTCGCAGTAGTACCAATAGGTATGATATGAAGGGAATACTCCTATATATAGGGAACCGTGTCATTTTTCATTTACCATTTATCATTAATAAATGTGCTTTTGACTCTCCCTCAGCTTTCTATGCATTAGTGTATTGTCTCTTTTGAGAAGTCCGTATTCGTGAACCACATTGGATGTGATGTGAAGAAAAATATTCACAATTTATTCCTCCTATGAACTATATTTGGGTTTCAAAAACTGCATTGTGGAATTTTAAAACTAAAATCCAGACATCCATGTAGGATAATGCTTTGTGGTTTTCATTTCCCGCAAACCAAACATGAACTAGTGAACTAAAATTAACACCTTAATAATCAGAACTTAAAATTTTAAACTAGAACTTTGAGTATAGACATGGGGAGGCCTTGGTTTGTAGTTACTACATTCTTTTAACCCTTATATTTTCTATCCAATTCCCCTCAGGACATCTCCTCATGGGACTTTTGCACACCGTGGTTGTAGGTGGTATCATTCTTGAACGTACTCCAGTGATATGTGAGGATTGCTTCTGTGTATCACACATCATGCAGGAAATGGATTTTGAATACTATTTTCTAGGAGCAGTACATGAATCCATAGGAAGAAAATTTTTTATGTTGTTTAGATAGTTTTTGGTTGCCTTTATACAACAATTTTCATTGGAATATTTTTTGGTCTTTTGGATCTCTCTGTGCAGGCCGCAATGGCTCTTTCACAGGCTTTGAAGAAATCAACCATGTTGAGGGAAACTATGGTGGGGGAAAGTGAGGAACTTCTTTGATCCTATATTTTTCCTCATGAAATCTTCTTAAAATATCTCCTTGTGCCAGAGCTTCTAGCTTAACCATTTTTCATGTAGTTTACACTTTATGTCTTTAGTCTTCCTGATGACATTCCTCGGTCATTAGATTACCCCAATACTCCTTTCATTCTCCTAAAAGCACCACAATTTCATGATTAGGCCTATATATACTCAATATTAGAGGTCATGGCTAATTTTATTTTTGAAAATATGTTCATATTAGAAGGCTCGACATGGAATTAGGGTGATCGTAGGTGTCACAACACATACATGAGACTATTTTCTCAAGAGTACTCGTCTATCATCATCCTCTCCTGTGAAAACACTAATTGTAGGTGGAGCACAGAATGGGACCTGTGAGCCGGAGGATTCTTCTTTGATGAATGGGTCTAGGCATTCTGGGTACATCAAACCTGTTTAGATCCCACTAACCAGATTTCAATTTACAGATTTCTCCCCAGGCGAAATCCTTCTTGTGTTGCAGAGCCGTGTGTGTTAATGCCCCAACAACTTCCATTTTTCACATGTGGGGGGGGGGGGTCAACTTATGTGACACCCTCCATCTTGGAGGGCTACCCATCATTGGAGATATGTATGATGAGTTCCTTCTATCTACTACTACTGGGGATTATGCCAACCATGTGTCTCCATTGACAAGAAGTGTACTCGTTATAGCTGTGGGATTACTTGATCACCCCTCTAACTTCACTCTCTAATCCAATTTGAGGCATGGATAGGGTTATTTTTATAGATGAATGAGACTAAACTGAAAGTTTTCTGCAGTCAAACTCACCCATACCATCAGTCTTGACAGATTCTAGGTTTGTATTACCCTACATTTGAAGCATGATGATATACTACTTGGGTATATGAAATTCAACTGGATATGCCTCTTACGCATATGTTAACATGTTTATTTTACAGGTTTTTGAATAGGTCGCTATTTTAATCCCATGGTGTATATACTAGGGTCAGGGCTTTCACACTGATAATGGTGGCTGGGCTGGCAGAGGGTCGACCAATTAATCTAGACACTCTTACTCTAGCCCGACATAATGAGTTTATGGGGGAAGATACAATAAGGTAACCCCCCATATCATCTCATTGGACTGTTTAAAATCGTGTATGGGTGGATGGAAGAACACATCCCTTGATATGAATATAAACACACAAGGAGGGCTCCTTACTCTGACTTTCAACCTGCCCTTCTCAAAATTTCCGCTACTCGTCCCAAGACATTATGTGTTAGTGATTCTATTGGTCATATGAATGATTCATCAAACATATCATTTTCACTGCACCCTACCCCTCACGGGTCATTAAGGGGTGACATGTGTAGTAATTCAGAGGAAATATCACACATTAACATACTTCAGGATGGGATTCTCACTTCTCACAAAGATGGAGTAGCCATTTGTGATCCATACCTCCCTTTTGAGTTCACCGGGCCATTTGGATGCCTTCAACATACCGTGCTTCTTCCTACTACTCAGTTAAGTGGAGAACTTCATCCTGTAATGATTTTCCAGTTATGGATAATGATTATTGTAACAAACCAAGATTTTATTAGAATTATTCTATTTAATTTCATTGATCTCACTTTATATACGGTACATCAAGATTATCTTGTGCTATAAGCAACACCGTATTAGCTTGCAGTATACGCATCACTATTATTGGCTCATGTTACACAAAATTTCACATTCGTTTTGAAGAAATTATTCTTCGCAAAATTAAATATATATTTTGTTTAATTTATAAATAAAATATGGTTGTATTTTATTATACTCGACAACAAAGGAGTCTTGCACTACACGTCAACCTGACTTGGCTTGCATTACAGGCAATCATGACCTTCCTCGATAGCGTGTGTAGTACGCAATACTGGGTTTCACTAAACAACAATATATTGTTATAATATTATTATGGACTAGATGTTATGAATAGTATTAACTAAATTTTGAATTTTATAACATTATTATTAATCTTACATATTTTCTAGAACATGGTATGAGAACAAAATATTATTTTCGGGTAAAATATGTATTTTTTAAAAAATGCAGTTTTCCCTCCTTTTGATGATGTACCCACATTAAATCCAGTTTTTGACATATTTATAAGTTCAATTTGACAAAGTAAATTTCTTCCATGGAATCAGGATATAAAATTTTAATTTGGAAAAATTTTTCATATTATTCTGATAACATTCATCTTTTGATGAATAGTAAAAACACGCTATATTATAATTTAAAAAAACATTTTTCATCAAAATAATTTTTATGGTTAGATTAACTTTTTAATTGGCTTTAATGTGTAATTATAATATATTTTTACCATTTAATCCAATGTTGGTCATTGGAATTAATTTCACTTTGATTTTGGTCATAAACAAGTTTCGATCTTTTGATAGTTGTTGTTTCTTAAAAACAAGCTATTTATTTTGATAACAGGAATTACTTTTAAAATTAATTAATTCCAATTATATGTTTTGATTTTGGAAAAATGGACATAATTTTTTAATTCGGAATATCAAATATATCTGAGGCTGAATTTTTGGTATTTTTCTGAAAAACATCAATTTTTGATTAATATTGAAAACACTGAGTTTTTTGTTAAAACCGACTATTTATTTAAGTAATCATTTATTTGATTTAAATTTATTTTGGGTAAAAATAGATACATAATACCTATATAAGTCTAATGAAATTCCTAGTAGTCATTTTATAATAATTTTAGATTTATAAAAGATGTATTGAACTTTTCACTGTCTTTTTCCCACCTCCTAGGAGCTTTTTCAATTGTTCATAAAACTTAATTTTACCGCTTCTGTGAGTTGAATTTCGAAAATACGAGAGACACAGTTAATATCAAGGAGTAAAAATTTTTTCAATTAGATAAAAATAATTTTTGGTGAATAGTAACTTTTTACTTTTATTTACCACGGTTAAAAGTAAATAGGTTAGTTCATGGTTAAAATAATATTATGATAGTTAAAAATTACCCTAACACTTTTACTAACCTTATTGGATGTGTAGTGGTCGACCATGGGAATCCTTGGGTCGATTTTGGGACCCCATTGACCCACTTGGTAGTGATAATGTCAATTTGGATTAATTAATTTAATGTAAAGACAAAATTGACATTAACAAAAATCTTTTAGTAAATTAATTTTTATATGGTGTTATATAAATCATATTTTCGACTAAAAATAATAATTAGAAAGATAAAAAGATATCCTACATCATGGTATTTTTATTCATAATATTTAGACATAAAAAATATTAAATTATTGATGACACAATAATGATGCAGTATTTACCTCATTTATAAATGATTTGAATAAATAAGATTATAATGATTAAAATATTATCCAAAAAATGTCCAATTATGATTGGAAGATTTTATTTCTAACAGTAGTAATCATATCATCATATTTAATGATTTTCTGACCTTTTAAAACCAGATATATGTTTATAATAAAATAATATTTTCACACTTTCCAAAAGAGCCCCTCCTCCCCCTTATAAAAGGAGACCATTTCTTTCCAATTCCTCATACCTATAAATCCTTTTGGCTCATCCATACTCTTACCAATTAATCTCTCTACATACCTATCCTCCCCCTAGAAGCATTACATTAGGCAGAAGTCACTTAAAGAAGTATTTTTGGTTCAATCCAAAGGAAGTTACCCAAATTAAATGTAACAGTTTCTCTTAAGTTGTTATCTTTTATTCTACTTATCCAACCCCTAAACTCTTTTTAATCCTTTAATTTGTAAAAATACCACTATAATAAATATACTAGTTTGTTTTTATTAGAAGGATTAGAACTACACTTACACACACCTACATCTAATGGATGAAGAACACAATGTTTCTATGGATGGAAAACTAACGCCTCACGAAACGATGATTGTTCGATTTTCTTCTATCGCCTCTCATGGTGGCCATTATGATGGCACTGTATTCATATATGATATATATTATGTTTATGATTTCATTATTCTTATTTAATTCCAAATTATATAAATCCTTTATGTTTTCCATTGTCGGTAAATACGATAATCTCATTTGAGGAAGTGCAGACTACCGCCCCCTCAAAGTGATGTGATTCATTAATACCTTATGTGGGATGTATAAAGGATGTGGTTAAGGATATTATATATGATATTAAACTGTAATTGTAATGTAACTATGTATAATTATGTTTTAATTCCATTAAAATAATAAATATAAATGAAAGTAGTGTTCATGCGTATGTACGACTTACCGTCTCCATGAACGATGCATTTCATTTCGTACCTCCATATGTTATGTACTATTATAAATGCATATATATTCTGGATATATAATGAATATATATGATATATAAATCATTATTTAATTTATAGAAGTAATTAAATCATGATATAAGTAATAATTACATCAAGAACAACAAAGTCCAAACACGTACGATAAATAAGATGATTTTACCCAAAATATTGCTTTAACATGGGATTTACAAAAGAGCCGGTAATATAAAGTCATAAGTGAACCATATATGATATAATAACAATGAATATGATTCTGTAATAAGTCAATAACATTATTTAAATCATTATACAGGAGGTTTAGATACGTACGAAGCATATCATACCTAAGGTAAGGGATAACTTTTCTAATCTCGATTTTATCTGAGATTGTTTATTCGTAAATATTCACTGGGGTTATATTTATCATCCATGTTCCTGATTTTCAAAAATGGTTTCATGAATTTTTAAAGTCATTTTACCCGTTTTTTACTTTTACTATATGGAATGCAAGGAATCATTCTTTTGTTTATGTTACGAAGTACTTTTTTGACTTTTCCGACAAAAGAACGAGAAGAATGTTTTTCTAAATTATATGGCGTGAACGGAATTTTACGGTTTCATAATGTGTTATTTTCATGAAGAATACTCTTCAATATTTCATAATTATTTTCAACAAAATACTTTTCTTGTAAAATGTCATGGCATTTTGTGTGAAGAAAATATTTTTGAAGAAGAAAGGATATTTTCCTCAAGAATTCATTTCAAGTGTTTTGTCAAAACTATTTTCCATATAAGATGACATTAATTAGATTGATTATGTTTCAAATATAATGTATCTATGATTTACATGGTTTCACATTTATTATGATGAAATTATATCAATTTGTTTTATATGTATTATATTATGATGGGATGATGTTTATGAAACCAATTTTATTCTTTGCGTTATGATGAATGATTTATGTTTATTTTGTGGCACAAGTAAAAATGATTTCATTATGAGATGGGTGAGACTTATATCTCCCTAAAATGAATTGGGTAATGATTTATATCTCATGAGATATACATGGATGAAATGGAAAGTTAATCTGGTTCAGTAATACAGGGATGGAACGACAAGTAAACCTAGTTCAGTAAGGGACTATGTCCACTAAGATGGTCTTGGCAGCAATGCCTTAGATACTATGGAAATTATATCATCTGCTTAATGGTTTCCACAATTACTTGTTTTATTCCCATTCTATTTTATCATGATTTATGTTCCTTCATGATATATTCCATACGTACTTCCAAGATTTATGACTTTTCTCAAGATTTTGATGTTTAGATTTTATGTTCAATATTTTGCATTCAAATGTTTATGGATTGTTTTCTGTTCTCTATGTTTACCCTTACTGAGCATTTGAGCTCACCCTTTTTATGTTTTCTTTTCCACAGGATTTAAAGAAATGTTTTAGGTAAGAATGCAAAAGGGGGAATATCTTTACGGGAGATGTTGAATATCGTTCACCATGATTAGAAGATTATATTCCGAGTTTCCAAAGACACTAAACTATTACGGTCCTTGTGTGTCTGTTTTTGTTATGTATTAAGTATTCCACAAAATTAATGTAATGTCCATGTACACAATGTTTTGGGTCTCTATAGTTTGTATCAGAGGAAAGGTTTAGTCAACCTTTGGAAACTAGGATGCGAAAAATTTAGTGAGATCCCTAGAGATATTTCTAATGTATGTCTAGGGATATACCTAAGGTTTAGTATTTCTATATTTTACAGTCCTAGAGTTATGTTGACGATCATGAATAACCTAGGGTGAACCTAAGGTGTCATGTATTAAAGAATGTGTCATAATTTATACATCCCATAAGTGACTTGTAATGATTATGTGGTTCTTGTTATTTTAACTATTTCTTACACTATAGTTTCTAGTTTTAGTCAATGGAGGGAACGAGAAGGAATTCAGTTAACGTTGATTCTGATGGACAAATTGTTGACTATGATCAACAAAATTGTGTAATGCCTAGAGAGAATGATATTGTGATTATTCCAAATTAGTCATCACGATATATGATTAACAAGGTGAACTTTGGTGGTATTCCTATGTCATCAAATAAGAGGAAGGTGGAATTTTATGCATGTTCGCATGGTGAGAAGCATAGTGAAAGGAAGATTCAGATTTATAAATAAGGGAATAAGAACCTTGAGGAATTCCTCAAATTGAGGGGAAGATGTTATCTCTGTGAAGATAAGGGTCATAGAGTCACAAACTGTTATGGAGTCAAATGCCTTATCTGTGGAGAACATGGGCATTACCCAACTCAATGCCATGACCTAAGAGGTTACTTCTAAATCAAGGAAGGACATACTCCACGACAATCATAGAAGAGAATGGATTGAAGTGTTTATGTATTGGTATTCAATAATAATGTTGTTGAGGTACTTTTTATGGTATATTGGAATATTTTTGTATTAGTCTATTGTGGTTTTCAATAATTTTATGGTACTGATAACCATGACAAGTGATTCAAATATTTTTCAAAGCAAATGATATGCGCATAATGAATGGATAAGGAGAAAATAATATGTTTGATTGTATTCATGAGCTCATGATTATTATAAGGACTAAGTGATATCATGGTTTTAGTATATAGAATTTCTTGGATTTTGGAATGTGGAACGTGTTAACTTTTAACTGCATTCATGTTTTCACTAACGTTCAATGAGTATTCATTTTTCAAGAGAATACATGATTAAGTCCATCGAATGTTTGGAATGTGACCAACAAGACATATCATAAGATATATGGGGATCAATGATGGTATTAACATTCTTGTTACATGAACTCTCTGGTAATCATTTTCACTATAATATGATATTGGAAAACAGTATTTTGGATAAGACTAAATATTGGAATGGATTATGTTAGAAATAAGTTAGTATTGTTTAAGGCTAGAAATTTTTCGATATTATTGATGGAAAGTTATAATAATGTATTTTTAGAAAACGGAAAACCTTTAGGATGGGCGACAACCCGTCACATCAGACAAGGTTGTGGGAATCAAACCCACAACTGATGTGCGACAGGACTTTATCGCAGAGCACTGGCCTACAGGATGTCCCTGGTTAGTAGAAACTAGTTTTATTTTATTAAGTGTTTTGATAGATGAATTATAGGTCCATTTTTGGAACCATATACAAATAATATCACCATATATGGACTTATGTATATAACGTTTTCTAACCTTATGTTTGAGACAGATGGAATGACCTATCATTCTATCGCATGATCTGCTAACACTTCATGGAAAACAAATTCAACTTCATTTCATTAAGAGGTGAAGTGGAAATTGTTCAAGACATGAACAACACTGAGATTGTACCAAAATCACGTAATAATTTCTTTTAATTCAAAAAGTCTTTGACATTAGGGAAATTAACTTGAATGACAATAATGTTGTCCTAGTACTCTTATATCTGATCCATCATATGGTACCATAGATCATCAGAAATCTATGTCTTTGTGATTGTTGGTTTTTTCATAGCACTGTTCTGTACCACTCTCCATCAGAACATGATGGTTAGATTTTTCTTCCATATCCATATTTTCACTTATGTTTTCCTATGTGGAAACATAGTGCTGAGTTACATTGGGTGACCATTATGATTCTAACTTCCCTTTTTTAAAATTATGTTTTAGTATTATTTTTTACGATGTGGGTTTCTATGGAAGAAACATTCAAGTAGTAATCCATTTATAACCCCGACGAATTTCAAGGGAGAAATTCATTTTAAGGGGGGTAAAATGTAACATCCGGTGATTTTATTTGAATTATTCATTTTAATTTCATTGATGTATTATGTTTTATGCTACACCAAGAGTGTCTTGCACTATACGCAACACTGTATTAGCTTGCAGTATACACAACACTATTCTGGGATCGTGTTACACACAATTTCAAGTTCGTTTTTTAGAAATTATTCTATGAAACATTAATTATACAATTTGTTTAATGTATAAATGAAATATGGTTGTATTTTGTTATATGAAACAACAAAGTAGTCTTGCACTACACTTCAAACTAACATGGCTTGGATTACACACAATCATGGCCTTCCTCGATAGCGTGTGTAGTATGCAATATCGAGTTTCACTAAACAATGACATATTGTTATAATATTTTTATGGACTAGACATTATGAATAGTATTAACTTCATTTTGAATTTTATAACATTATTATTAGTCTTACATATTTTCTAGTACATGGTATGAGAACAAAATAAATTTTTCGGGTAAAATAAGCATTTTTTTAAAAATGCAATTTTGCCCCATTTTGATGGCGCAACCACATTAAATCTAGTTTTTGAAATTTTTATAAGTTAAATTTGAAAAAAAAAATTCTTCCTTGGAATAAAGATATAAAATTTTAATTTGGATAAAATTTTCATATTATTCTGATAACTTTCATATTTTGATGAATAGTAAAAACATGCTATATTTTAATTAAAAACAACTTTTTTCATCGCAATAATTTATAAGGTTAGATTATATTTTTAATTTGTTTTAAAGTGTAATTAGAATATATTTTTACCATTTAATCCAATTTTGTTCATTTGAATTAATTTCACTTTGAATTTGGACATAAACAAGTGTAGATCATTTGATAGTTATTGTTTCTTAAAAGCACGCTATTTGTTTTGATAACGGGAATTACTTTTAAAATTAATTAATGACACTTCTATGTTTTCAATTTGGAAAAATAGACATCATTTTTTAATTTTGAATATAAAATATATCTTAGGCGGAATTTTTGGTATTTTTCTGAAAAACATCAATTTTTGAAGAATAGTGAAAACACTGAGTTTTTGGTTAAAACCGATTTTTATTTAAATAATAATTTATTTGATTTAAATTTATTTTAAGTAAAATTAGATAAATAATACTTATATATGTTCAATGAAATTCATTGGAGTCGTTTTATAATAATTTTAGATTTATAAAAATTGTATCGAACTTTTCACCGTCTTTTACCCACGTCCTAGGAGCTTTTGCAATTGTTCATAAAAAATAATTTTACCGCTTCTGTGAGTTGAATATTGAAAATCAAAGAGAAACGGTTAATATCATGGAGTAAAATTTTGTTCAATTAGATAAAAATAATTTTTGGGGAATAGTAACTTTTTACTATTATTTACAACAGTTAAAAGTAAAAAGGGTAGTTCAAGGTTAAAAGAATATTATAATAGTTACAAATTACCTTAACACTTGTCCTAACCTTATTAGATGAGTAGTGTCCAACCATGTTCATCCTTGGGTCGATTTTGGGACCCCATTGAGCCACTTGGTAGTGATAATGACAATTTGGATTAATTAATTTAATGTAAAGACAAAATTGACATTAACAAAAATCTTTTAGTAAATTAATTTTTATACGCTGTTATATAAGTCATATTTTCAACTATAAATATTAATTATAAATCTAAAAATATTTCATATATCATGGAATTTTGTTTCATAATTTTTAGACTTCAAATGAATTAAATTATTTATGACACAATAATGATGCAGTATTTACCTCATTAATAAATGATTTTAATAAATAAGATTATAATGATTAATATATTGTCCAAAACATGTCCAATTCTGATTGGATGATTTTATTTCGACCATGAGTCATCTTATCATCATATTAAATGATTTTTTGACCTTTTTTAAACCGAAGATAAGTTTATAATAAAATAATATTTTCACACTTTCCAAAAGAGCCCCTCCTCCCCCTTATAATAGGAGACCATTTATATCCAATTCCTCACACCTCTCAAGCTATTTGGCTCATCCAAACTCTTCCCAATTAAGCTCTCTACATTCCTCTGCTCCCGCTAGAATCCTTAAATTAGGAAAAAGGCACTTCCAGAATTCTTTTTGGTTCAAACCAAAGGAAGTTACCGAAATTAAAGTTAACTGTTTCTATTAAGTTGTATTCTTTTATTCTACTTCTCCAACCCCAAAACTCTTTTTAATCCTCTCTTTTGTAACAAAAACATAATCCTCAATAGACTAGGATGTTGTTATGAGATGTATTAGAAATACACTTACACACACCTTTATCTAATGGATTAAGAACACAATTTTTCTGTGGATGGGAAACTAACGCCTCACGAAACGATGAGTGTTCGATTTTCTCTGACCGCCTCTCATGATGGACATTATGATGACACTGTATTCATATATGATATATATTATGTTTATTATTTCCTTATTCTTATTTACTTACCAATTATATCATGCCATTATGGTTTCCATAGTCGGTAAATACGAAAATCTCATTTGAGGAAGTGCGGACTACCGCACCCTCAATGTGATGTGATTCGTTAATACCTTATGTGGGATATATAAATGATGTGGTTAATGCTATTATATATGATATTATACTGGAATTATAATATATCTATGTATCATTATCTTTTAATTCCATTAAAATATGAAATAGAAACGAAAGTAGCATTCATGCATATGTACGACTTACCGTCTCCATCAATGGTGCATTTCATTTCATACCTCCATATGTTATATACTATTATAAATAGATGTATATGCAGGATATGTAATGAATATATATGATATATAAATCAGGATTTACATTCTGTAAGTATGTAAATCATGATATAAGTAATATTAACATCAAGAAAAACAAAGTCCAAACACCTATGATAAATAAGATGATTTGACCCAAAACGTTGCTTTAACATGGGATTTACAAAAGAACGGGTAATATAAAGTCATAAGTGAACCATATATGATATGATAACAATGAATATGATTCTTTAAAAAGTCAATGACATTATTTAAATCATTATACAGGAGGTTTGGATATGTACAATGCATATCAGGCCTATGGTTAGGGATAACTTTTGCAATCTCGTTTTTATCCGAGATTGCTTATTCGTAAGTGTTCACTGGGGTTATATTTATCATACATGTTCCTGCTTTATAAAAATGGTTTCATGAATGTTTAAAGTCATTTTTACCCGTTATTTACTTTTACTACATGGTATGTAAGGAATCATTTTTTTTCGTTATGAGGTACTTTTTGACTTTTCTGACAAAAGAACGAGAAGAATATTTTTCTAAACATATATGGCGTGAACAGATTTTTATGGTTTCATAATGCATTATTTTCATGAAGCTTACTCTAAAATATTTTATAATTACTTTCAATAAAATCATTTTCTCTTAAAATTTCATAGAATTTTGTGAAAAGAAAATGTTTTTGAAGAAGAAAATATATTTTCCTCAAGAATTCATTTCAGGTGTTTTGTCAAAACTATTTTCCATATAAGATGAAATTATTTAGTATGATTATGTTTCAAGTATAATTTATCTATGATTTAAATGGTTTCAAATTTATTATGATGAAATTATATCCATTTGTTTTATATGGATTATGTTATGATGGGATGATGTTGATGAAACCCATTTTATTCTTTGGGTTATGATGAATGATTTATCTTTATGTTGTGGCACACGTAAGAGTGATTTAATTATGAGATGGATGGGACCTATATCTCCCTCAAATGTATTGGGTAAAGATTTATATCTCATAACATAGACATGGCTGAAACGGAAAGTAAATATGGTTCAGTAATACAGGGCTTGAACGGCAAGTAAACCCAGTTCAGTAAGGGACTTTGTCCACTAAGATGGTCTTGGCAGCAATGCCTTGGCTACTATGGAAATCATATCATGAGCCTAATGGTTTCCACAATTACATGTTTTATTCCCAGGATATTTTATCATGATTGATGTTCCTTCATGATATATGCCTTATGTACTTCCAAGATTTATGTATTTGCTCAAGATTTTGATGTTTAGATTTTATGTTCATGATTTTGCATTCAAATGTTTATGGATTGTTTTATGTTCTCAATGTTTACCCTTACCGGGCATTTGAGATCACCCTTTTTATGATTTCTTTTCCCTAGGATTTAAAGAAAGGTTTAAGGAAAGAAAACAAAAAGGGGAATATCTTTACGGGAGATGTTGAAGATCATTCACCACGATTAGAAGATTATATTCCATGTTTCCAAAGACACTAAACTATTACGGTCCTCATGTGTCTGTTTTTATTATGTAATAAGTATTCCACAAAGGTAATGTAATTTCCATGTACTCCAAGCTTTGGGTCTCTAAAATTCTAAAATAAGGTGCCGCTATGGAGGTTATAATCCCTAATATGACGAGATAATCTTTCCTAACACTATAATATGCCCAACTGTGGGTGGGTTGTTACCCTGATGGGGTGATGAGAAGACCAGTTCAGCAGTTTCAAAATCCTCTAACAATTATTTTCCTCGTCCTAGCCCTAACGGTCGTACCATATGTTCCTTCCCCCGTGATAAGTGTGATAACTATGTCTTCTATTCCTATCCATGCAGCAACCATGATGGCTACGCCATCTGTTCCTTCCCCTATGGTGATAAGATGCACAAACCACCATCAGATGTGTCTGGTAGAAGATTCATCAGTGCAGCCTATCTTAGTGGGGAATAATTCAATCTACTCCTCTCTTGTGGATATTACCCATGACCATAATGAGTATGGCCCTAACAGAGTATCACCAGATACCTCATAAGTCATGTCTAGTCCATCGAATCCAACTCCAGCAGTCAAATCATCTAAGGGAAAGGAGAGCCCCCCATCATGGGTAACATATATTATGTCCCTTCCCAATCTTATAATGACACTTCATGCCTATAGAACCATTGTAGAGGGGGAGGATCAAAGAACTAGTGCTGTAGGGAGGCACCAGGAAGTGTGAGAACAAGAGTGGTGTCAGTTCTATTCCCTTTCCATGAAAACACCTCTAGATATATTTACTGATGAGATTGACAAATTCCAACAATTATTCACCAATCTAGGTTCTGGTGGATTTTATTATCAAAACCTACATATCCTTATCTACCAGAATGTCACAGACTATGAAGACCTCACTTCTAGTGAGAATAAAATTTCCATGTTAGATTATTTCCATCATCAAGTAACAACTTTCTGAGATGTTTCGGAGGAACTCAATCTCCCAACGGCCGAAGAGGCAAAGGCTCGTGATTTTGGGATCTCCAAAAAAGAGGAGTTGTTGGAATATTGGGATCACATAGCAAGGTTTATGTCTCAACTAGCCTCTTCATGTGCCAATTATGAAGATATCGTGAATAATGGGAGGGACCTTAAAGCAGTTATGGAATGCGTTCTCTCAATGGTCAAGGATGAAGTAGATGAGAGAGATTGTTTATAACAATCTTCTGATGTCCTGAGGTAGTTTCTTGCCATTTATCTTAAAAGGATGAGTCAAGACTTATTGTAACTTTTCCCAAATTATGATTTGTACTCATTTTCCTTTGAAACTATAGAGGGACTCCGAGCTGGGGATGTTCTTTTATTTTTTTTGAACTTAATGAAACTAATTTTACTTCAAATGATTCTTCTATTCCTTTTCCTGTCTGGTCAATTTATAACAATTAATCATATAAATTTCATTTCAATCAGGTATTAATTTTTAACCATGATTAAAAATTAGTTAAGTGAAATAATCGAATTGAGCACTAATTTTTTCTTAGCCTCAAGACTCAGCGAGCATAGTTTGACTATTGTTGAGGTTTCATTGAAAATATCATGAAATTTAGCATCTTTTTCATTATCACCATAATTTTTACTTAAGACTGTTTGGTATGGACTTAGCTGGTATAACATGTCTTTTTCTTAGGCATCCCTTTTTGAGTTTGGACATAATAATATTTATGTCTCTTTTGATAGATCAATATTTTTTATTTTTTCCAAACCATAAATTTTACAGGTTTAATGAAATGAAACTTGAATTTTATCCAGAGGTTCCCTTTGCGAGTTTTCACTCTGCTGAGTATTGTGTCTTTTTCACGAGTGGTTTATATTCCTTCCAATCAAACTCTGATGTTTTAGGTCAAAAAACCGTGACTAGACATGTTTGGGTCAGGGCCCCAATTTGGGATTCATCAGCTAGGAATGTACTAATAACTTTCAGACATGAATGATAGATTTTTCTTGACCCTAAATTTGTGATATTTGGACATGTATGAGGCATAGAAGCCATTTTAGGTGTAAGAAGGTTCGAGGGGACTCTTATGAGGATGAATTTTCCTTTGGTTGATGGTCATTTTGTAGAATCTATATTCCATGTCACTAGGGCATGATGTGCATAGTGAAACAAAGGTGTCCATTTAAAACTGTTCATCCACATATGATGACCTATGAGGGTTTATTGCATTTTGAATTTGTTTTAGGGATGGGGGCCAAAGTGGGTAACCTGTCTGAGGGATGATTTCCAAAAGTATTAGAGTCATTTGTTTTAGATTTGGATGTGCAACCGCTCCCACATGATTCTTACTTATGTAACCGAGATCTGGTGAATGATCATTTCAATTAGAAATCCTTTTCACGTTTGGGCATTTGAAAAGGGTGGGATATGTAATCCGTTATCCAATGGGGATTTCCAAATATGAGGATTGTTAGATGGGACGTAAATGTCATACAAGCATACAAAAACATGAATGGACTCTCCTGATGATGCATTTACCTCTAACTGATAGTCATCTTTTAGGCATCGTATGCCGAGCCACCGGGCATGATGTGCATATCCTAAAAAGGATCCCACATGACAATGTCCTTCTATTTCCTATCACGACTAAGGATTATGTGTACTGGTTCCTTTCTATACATGAAATATGACCTATTAAAAGGGGTTCACCTATGTATGAAAGAATACAATTCCATGGATAGAGATTTTGAGGAAACCTAGAAATAAGGTGGGGTATTTGTTTTCGTAAGCGGGTCAACTTTATGCATATGGATGGGGTATATTTATTTTTATAAAAGCCTCAAGATAGACCTTAGTTGAATTAGGCTATAATTCTCTATTATATCCAAGAAATGGGTAGGAAAAAGAATGTAAACCATGAATTTGAGGATTATTGAATTGGGAGGGATGTCATGTGGCCAGGGAGCCATTGGGTATACTGAGATAGGAAAAGACTCTCCAGGGAAATTTTTTTCCTTTGATTGAAGATCGTCTTGTAGGAATCATATGCAGAGCCACCAGGGGATGATGTCCAAAGTCAAATAAAGGTTTTCATAGGACACTTTCCTTCCATCTCTGATGTCCATGGAAGATTATGATGATTCATGATTCGATAAATCACATAGTTTAAGGTATAAAAGAAGTGTACCTGGATACATTAGAAATATTCAGGTTGTGATCCACTCCTGGGATCAGGTATCTCTTACGTAGATCTGACTCATACACATGGCAAGGCATTCGTCCCATCTCTGGAGTACCTTGTAGTCTTAGATCATATGGCCAGGACATGTGGGTACATATGAGGAATGAAACAGCAACATTCCATTTAGGGACACACTACTAGGACCAAAACTCTTTGATTTACTATACATAAAGTCACGATGGGTCTACTACTGAGGTCTCTAACCTCACGTGAGGTATGCTCAGTGTGAGGAATAAGTAATTACAGGGATTCTGAATCACCTACTTATGAATAGAAAAATCTACCACAGGGAGATTTTAGGCCTAATCCAAAAATATATCGTTTAACTTCATGTAGAAAGGAGATTTCTGGACTCATAGTTTAGCATCGTGCGGTGAGAAAATTTTGTTGTGCAGTTTAAATTCATGCAGTAAGGAAATTATGCAGTCACAAAGACCATAAATATCTTTGAGTCAATCATGGTTGGGATATTCTGAGATTCCCTGGACATGAGTGGTGATAGAAGGTGTAAACCATAGTCCTGGGGGTAAACAAGTATTAAGGAGAATGACATGGGGATTAGAATCCTTTGGGCATACCAAGGTAAGAGAGGATTCTCCTAAGGAAGTGTTTTCCTTTGGCTGACATCTGTTTTGAAGGCGGCATATGTACATCCATTGGAGCATGATGTGAATAGTCAAATATAGGTGTCCAAAAATTGGCCTTCCATCTCTGATGGCCATGAATATTTATGCGTATCCAAGCTTTCCCAAAGTACAAAGTTTGAAAAATAGGAAAGATTTGTCTGGGAATGTATGAAGTACCGAGACCGTGATCATCTCTAAACTATGGAATATTCCACATAGATCTGACCCATATATATGCGGGGAAGCTTGATATTTTGACTCTTTATGAGTGTGGGGCATGTGTAGGATCTCGTAACATTAAGAATCAGGATGCACATGAATCTTGAGGAATCTCGCAGATTATTGTCACATGGTTTATACCTCTCATTGATTCCCCTGTATAAGTCTAACATATGCACGAGGAATGTATTTTTTTAATTTCTGGCTAGGCTGGGATGTCAAATATGGGATTCACTACATATCCCATAGATGAGTGGGAAACATGCCGTACATAGTTCTAATTATTCCATACAAAGGTTTGTTCCATGTGTAGGGACATGATTGGGAGTTTGTTTCTTGTTTTGGTGGTTGGGATGAGATTTTAAATTTCAGAATCACTATGTTTCCTCCAAGGGCACGAATCAAGCCATACATTGTTTTGAATGTTCCTTCTACCGATCTGGCATGGACATAGGAGTAAGGTATTTTTTGTTTCATCCGCTATAGGAGATTGATGTACCATATTCTATTGTAGTTTTTTTGCCTAAGGGAATCATTAACACCAATCCTATGCTCACGTGAGTTATACTTGATGTGAGAAATAAGGAGTGATGAGGATATCCCTCATATTATGGGGGATAGGGATATGATAAGGGATTTGTTTGGGGGCTAGGCCACGTTTGAGGGTCGAGGCATATCTATGTATCCCACTGATGAATTTGAATCAAGACGTACATAGTTATTTGAGGGATCATGTAGTTTACCATCAGGTGATTAGGAAGATTTACGTTATGATCTTACAGCCAGGATGCTATACTATGTAGTTTAGGGTCATACAGTGAGGATATTATCTTCCTAGTTTAATGTCGTGTTTTGGGGTTGAGTTCAATAAAGATGAACATGATGTGGATAAGACTATAACTCATAGTTTAGGGTCATAGAGTTTGGACCACTCTTTCACTATTACGTGAAGTACTTATTTAGAAACCTTGCATTGGTGGGAGCTGTGATGAGTTGTCCATCCATTTATATCAAGGCATATGCTCTATTGGAATAGACCCTATATACGAAATATGGTCCCTAAAACTTTTATTCAATCTTTGGGGGCTTCCTCTATAGTATCATCAGGGTTCTGAGGTCCAATTCCATATCTCATTTGAGGAAACACTGAAGGTGAACCTTTTTGTTGAAGGCTCATGGGATCTGATTTTAGTAGACTTCCAAATGGTGAAAGGTGTACATCCTTTTGTAATTTAGTTCCTCCAACTCATCAATATATCTCTGGGATTTCTCATGCAAGGACATTTGATTTAAAATTGGCACACGGAGGGATAGAACCTGATTTTCAATAGAGAAACCTGCCTATGCACTATTTATTAGTGAGTATGGAGTTACTTGCGTGAGAGTATATGTTCTGGTCTGGTAAGCCCATAAATCATGTAGTAGCATGTCTGGCCAAAATTTCATATCCTTATCAACCATATTTTTGAGTATGTTGGACAGAGTCTTTTTGAAAGCCTCTATCCTTCCCATGGGTGTTTTACGGTAGCGGTATGAATGGCTTTTTTTATTCCACACTCCTGGTATAACATCTATCACTACTGGAAAAATACCCTACACCAATAGTTTGGAACCATTGGTATAGGCCTCCAAACCATTGGTATAGCCTATACCAATGGTTTGGAGAACTATTAGAAAGTAAGCCATTGGGATAGGTCTATACCCACAATTTGGGGAAAACCATTGGTATAGACCTATACCAATGGTTTTCAAAACCGTTAGTATATGTAATATGAAAATATATACCAACGGTTCCATAAAATTGTTGGTATATGAAATTCAAAAAAAAATCATTCAGTTGGTTTTGATCCCAACACCTCCCGTTTGCGATTGAACAACCTAAACACTAACCAAACTTACATTTGTGAACATAATTATATATATATATATATGTATAATCATATGTATTTTTAATTTTGGTTTATTTAATGTCCTTTCTATGAAGATTCCATTAAAAATACATATACCTATACCAAAGGTTCTCAAAACCATTGGTATATACCTATACCAACGGTTTTGATTACCGTTGGTATAGGTTTTTTTTTTATTTTGGGACCTATACCAACGTTTTTGGACAAACCGTTGGTATGGGGGGGGGGGGCTATACCAACGGTTTGGCCAAAACCGTTTGAATAGGGTCTCTATAATGGACCTATACCAACAGTTTTCCCAAAACCATTGGTATAAGTCCAAATTAGTTAACTATACCAATGGGTTGCCCAAAACTATAGGAATAACACCAAATTAGTGGCCTATACCAACGGTTTTGGAAAAACTGTTGATATAGGTCCAAATTAGTGAACTATACCAACGATTTTCCCAAAACCGTTGGTATAGATCATATTTACAGTAGTGCATAACTCAGAAGAGGATAAGTTGGTGTTGTTTTCCATCAGTATTTTATTAGGGACACAAAATATAGTAATGATGTTGGATAATTAAAATCTAACAATTATTTACACCCTAACTTCTTTAAGGGGCATGGATTTAGACCATTTTAAAAAGAAGTCAATTTCTGGGAGAATGAACTTGAAGTTTCTGGCTATGGTGGGGGGATATGGTCCCAAAAATTGCATCCCCTAAGTAGAAAATGTCTATTATTACTTAGCTGTGTGAAGTAGATTGGGGGGTCTGAAAATAAATTTGGAATGACCATAGTAAGAATGAAAGTTCTTGATGATTATGGAACAATCCTATATCACAATGGGCCAATAGTATACAAGCCATTGAATTTGATGGGAGATCTTGGTTACTGACTGGTGTGCTCCACAGGCTCTGACGTGCAATTTTTTAATGAAGACAAGTGTCTCTTCTCCATCGATGCACCTATGAATGACTCCATATAGGCCTCATTTTTAGAGAACTGTTTCTGGTTTTATGCCATTGTACAAGAAAAATTTGACTTCCCCATCTCTAGATATGTTCTCTTCCCGCCCTATCTGGTGGGAGTCCCCCCTCCGGAGGTAATTTTCAATGGGTTTAATCCAGTCGGTGGTGTCACCCTATGGCTTATAAATGACGATAATCTCATTGATTTCATCTGTATTGTGATGAATATAGGTAAAGACCATCTAACAATGGGAAATGCTAATAATCGTTTAATCCTAATTTGTATCAACCATGGCTATGGCTACATATTCCAATGCATCAGTATGAATTTTTTATAACGGCAGGACAAAGGATAGTGATTTTTCTAATGTAAATTATTGCATCAGTTCCCAATCATGTTTCATAAGAGGTAATAATACCTCTTTTTAGTGGCATAGTCACTATTGACCAACATTATGACTAGATCTGAATCACCATTTACCTTACGGTTCTGGTCTCGTTCATGAAGTTCCGACTCAAGGCCCTCAAGGGGAGACGATTATTCTACTTCATTATTTGTGCATCCCTCTAATAGTAGGAAGGAGTAAGGCAAGACGTATCTCTTGGGTGATATAACTATAACTTCCAGCCCTACATTATTATACTTTGGATCCTATAAACTTTTCCCTTTTGGGATTCTAGAATCACCATCAAAGTACATTTCCCATGCCTAGAGGCCTTCTTGGATGGAGAACACTTCTTCATAAGGATGTTCTGTATCCAACAAGGTTATTTTATCTGAAAGGTTCACTTCTATAGTGTATTCAAATTCCATGACTTCGATGAACTTCTCCGGAACGTACCATATGTCAAAATATTGTAGAATGACTGCCCACCATGATAGGAATATAGTTAGAATGGGATGACTAAGAATATAATTGAGTGGCTTACAGTGAGAGACCAGATGGACCTCATGGTGGTGCAGGTAATGCCTAAATTTCTGAACCCTGGATATTAGGGAATGTTAGTTCTTTTCAATACTTGAATATTGAGTCTTAATATTGATAATTGTTCGAATGAGGTAATAGAGACTATTCTCACTGCCATTATCATTATTTTGTGTGACTAAAGCACCTAATGATCATTCAATGGTGGATATGTAACAAATGAGTGGCCTCCACTCAACTATTGGCATCTACACCGGTGGACGTATAAGATATGTTTTGAGATTGTTGAACTATTCTGGAAAATCATTATCCCACCCATATATAACCTCTTTCTTCATTTACCTAGTGAAAGGAAAACATTTACCTGTATGTTTGGCTCTGAAATGATTTATGTAGGCTTGGTACCCCTAGAAACCTAAAAAATCAATGAGGTTGCGAGGTGGAGACATGTCAGGGATAAATTTTTCCTTTTTATGGTCGAAAATAATGCTGCAATGACGTTTCATGAAGCCGAGGAATTTCCCAGAGGTAACATTGAAGGATCACTTTAGGGTCTTCATCTTTAAACAATGATATCGCAGTTTGTTGAAAATATTTTCAAGATTGGTCAGGTGGTTTGAGCACTGTTGTGATTTAACCACCAGATCATTGACACAACACTCAATGATTTTTCTTATGAAGGGATTTAAGATGTGATTCATGGTGAACTGATATGTCATTCTAGAAATTTTTATACCAAAGGGTATCAAATTATAATAGAAAAAACATTAAGGGGCCCTAAAAACAATATATTATTCATCTCCTTGGGCCATTTAGATCTAGTTGTATCCTAAATATCCATCCATGAAAGTGAGGGAATCATATCCAATGGTCGCATTGATAAAAATTCTATGATTGGGACTGGGAAATAATCTTTTGGGCAGTGCCGATTGAGGTCCCTGAAGTCGATGCAGACCGTAATTTGTCAATTCCTTTTTTAAAGGGACTATGTTTTCTATCCAGACAGGATATTGGATATTCCAGGTGATGTTTTATTTGAATATCTTTTCAAAATTGGCCTCTATTTTGGAATCATGTGTCAGGTGGCTCCTTCTGGATACCTTCTTATAACCCCGACGGTCTTTCGGTAGACCTAGATGTTGAGTGGAGACCTAAGGATCAAGGCATGAAATTTCTTTGCAGTTACATGAACACACATCTTGATTATTTTTCAAGAAGGAGGTATATGACTCTTCCTCCTCAAAAAGCATTTCCACGCTAATAAGAGTGGGCCGCAACTCATCTTTGGTTTCCATTTCTATCTTCCTATGTTCATCAATTTTTGTGGATACACCTTCTTCGAATACATAAGGGGTATCTTTGTGGTCTTCTTCTTCTTATTCATCCTCTTCATAATCTTATTCTTCTTCTGATAGAGAGTGGCTTTTCGAGATGAACACTCTTGTTTTAGGAGATATATGATTTTCTTCCTTAGTGAGAAAGGCAGGAACAGTTTGGGGTCATGTGGACGGGTTGAGAGTATCGTTGTTAGGGCCTTCCCTAACATCATTGACATCAGCCTTCTCTTCAACATCTTTGGACTTGGAGGTTAGGAAGAAAATCATTCAGATGATAGAGTCTCTATCTGATAATGAACTTATGCATTCAAATTGGTGTATGGTTAATACATACTCTTCCACAAGATATTGGAGGGAATCAGTAGGATCCATTTCCAATCCATTCGGGGTAGTGATCCAGTCATCATCGTTGGCCAAAGACTGCTTCTCATTCAGTTCATATAACCCTGCATCGATATAATGTGACTCACAAGATTCTAACATGGATTTATCAGTGTGAAATGTCATGTTTTTTCTATTAGTGCAATGTTTTATGCACTTATTGAATGATGAAGGAACTACATCATGATGATGCAGCCAAGACCTCCCTAATAAGATGTTGAAGGCCATGCTTTTCTGGACTACCAAAAACAGAGAATCATACTTGAGGTCTATGAGACAATTTTTAAGCTTGATTCATCCATATGGTTTCTTCTCACTTCTTTCATATCACATCTGAGTTTTGGTGCAAGGAGTTAAACTATCATCATCATATCCCAATTGAAAAAGTATTTGTAGTGGGAGGAGGTTGACTCTAGAGTTGTTGTCGATAAAAATTATTTGAACATAAACATCGTTTATCTTTCTGAAAACATATAAGGGCATAATGTGACCCTATATAATGGAATCTTCATCCTTGTCTATGAAGAAGATAATAGTAGGGAATTATTTGCGATCGGTCTCCATCTGACAGACATTGTCCATTGCAACATCAGCCTCAAATGCATGGGGACTTATTAAGGATTATATGAGAGCCTCATATAAGTCTTTAGATAAACATAAGGCAGCCAATATCGATAGTTTCGTTGGTACTGAGGCCAGTAACTTTAGAATATCATATTTATTCCCTAAAGTTCAGTGCTTCCCAGCCCTAGGATTATATTTTATAGAAAATTTAGGGGCTTGAGATTTGGATTTAGATGGTTTATCGTTTGTAACAGGAGAATGTGGCACTGCCGTACTTCCCATGATCGACCAAACTGGTCTCCCTATATGACTTGGGTGATTTGAAAGCTGTCTTCATCTGATGGATACTCAAAGATGACTCAGCTTGGATTTATTTTGGTAGGGGAATAGAAACATTTTGGTTCCCATTATGTCAGTCTTAGGATCCTTCCACAAGTTTTTGAACATTAACGGTTTATGTTAAGGCATGGCCAAGAATTTGATTCCGTCCATGATTATTCCTTGTAGGAAACACTTACCCTCTACAGCATCTTCCTCTGGACCTTTAGTTGGGAGTGCGTAATTAAGGTTTTTGGCCATAATATTCATCAGATAAGGTGTTTATCAGGTGAATTGCATTAATGTAGATGATGATTAGTTCTTGATCTGAAAAAGTTTATGTCTGACTTCTTTCTTCTAAATTTGTTGTTTAGTTAGGTGATGCCTATTTTAATGTTTGGTGGGGTAGTTCTCGTTGTCCCGTTCGGTAGGGAAGTGTCTGTTGTACAATGTTTGGTGACATGAATCCCAAAATCATCATGAGTTGATTATTATTTGGTGTTGCCTAAACTTTTTTCTCCTCCTTTCTTCCGTTCTATCTCCCAGAGGGCTGCAAGGCTGAAGATGATGGGCGTGTTGCATTAAAAGTTTTTAGGGGAATGGTCAGTTGTTTCAACTACACCTGGAGGATTCCATGATATTTTTTGACTAATTTCCATGTCGTCAAATTGTCAAATTTTCACTCCTTTATTTTTATGATGAATGATTTCCATTCCTATTCCAACATTGGTTCTAAGGTGGAGACATACACCACTTGGGTTGGTGGCGGTCACAACTTGACTTTCCCAAGAATCCACCATATTTTTCATGAGAACCATGATGATGAAGCATTCCTGGATGGTGTTCCCTAGTATTCGGTGATAGGTACAGTATTTGGAAGGTCTTAGAGACCCACTTCATTGGAACGAATTGGCTATGGTAGCTAAATCAAGTTCCAATTCATGGTGGTTATGAAGTAGCTACAGGCTTGGTCATCTCGAAACTAGTAGAAATTATTTCTCTTCCCCTCAAACTGATTGCTTTTATCACCACATCTCTCATCTTTCTAAGGTGGGGGTGGAGTTTGGTATATGGGGGGTCCCTCAGGGTTAAGTGGAGGCCTCGTTACTGGAGGTGGAGACGGGGGTTTCTTAAGCGTGATATAAGTCACTTATGCTTTTCCTATTCTTTTTCCGGAGGATGATAAGGCCACTCAAGACTTTTGGTCTATATTAATGATACTTATATCCATTAGGAAATGGAAGATAAACCTTAGAACCCACTTGTGTACTTCACTAGGATGAGTGGTGTTTTCAATTCATAATTGATGTTATTGATGCACATAGAGAGCATTTCATCCTATGGGAGGGACGAATTCAGAGAATAAGTTAGGCCTTTAATTAGGAAATTAAATCTAAAAATCATTCATTCTATCACTTTTTTCAGTCAATTAGATCACTAACTATTGTCTTAGGAAATATCGAACTTAACCAGAAGAAAAATTTTCACTAGAGGTCCTCCAAGCCTATGATTGAGTTAGATGGAAAGATACTATACCATATGTTGTTCGATCCCTATAGGGTTATCATGAATCACCTAAGTTTTACTGCTACTTGTTGCTCTGGATTACCCATCATGGAATCATAGTAAGAGGCACCATGAATCATATGCTATTATGGGTCTCTTGATCCATTGAAGACTCTAAATATGGGGTTTCTTGATGTTTAGTAGTGGTAGAATGTTTCCTACCCAATCAATATTGGGTTTTCCCTCTTGTTTTATCATATCACATTTCCCCTACATGACTTCTAGTCGAGATGTTTATTGCTCGATGGTATTCAAGAGACCTTTATGCATACCCTACAAGACATGAGTTTGGGAGGCTATAGCAGGGGACAAAGCTGGATGTGCCAGTGCTGCTAGAATTTGGGGTGGATACCCAGCTGGGGGTATCCTTTATGTGTTGACCTGAATATACTATGGTGGATTTCAAAGCGATGGAAGCCTCGATGTCCTTCTGAGGCATTATTTATGTAAGTTTATGGTCCCGTTGCTGGGTTGGATAGGCATCCGATCTTGAATTCATTTACGAGGATTAGTGGTTGTATTAGGGGAACCACTTCTAGGAATACCTGTTGAAATTTCATTGGGGGAACGCATCTGGAATGATAACTCCCTCGATGCATCTCAATATTAATTCACCTAAGCTCTTTCATTTTATCCTCCTGCTTGGTGAATCATTCCTTGAGAGTGAGGGACACATTCTCAGGAGGAGGGGGTGGTGGGTCATAGAAGAAATGGGATGTATTTTTCCCATTGTTGGGATATTGCGAGGTATTTAATGATATATTAATTGAGTGGGAACCTAAATTTAGGACCGCTCTATGGTTTCTAGTATTCACACTAACTGGCTCGGTGTGGGATGCCTCTGGGAGGGAACCATCTTTCCTTGCATCCTTTTCCATTATATCGTTTACTATGAGATTTGTGGAGTTAACATTTACCACATTCACTGATTGATACCACATTGGGGGTGGTGTACCTAGTGTAGAATGGAAGGAAATATTTTGGAATACTTTGTAGGACTTTCTCCTTCCATTATTTGATAATATTTTGGTTTATTGGAAAAAATTGAACCAAAGGGAGCCCTAATATGACCTCATAATGTGCCTTCATCTCAGAGGGTATGAACCAAGTGATAGAGTGGAATAGGTGACTTCTCTTCTCATAGTTATTACTAGTTGGGAGAATAAAGATGCCTAATATGTGAGAACTTGAGGTAAAAACGCCACCAGATTTGTAGGCTAGGGTTGTCCCTATTCTTCCATTGATGCGCTACGACTTGGATTTGTTAGTCTTACGGGGGAATTTTGAGTTAAGGATGTACATAGACCTATGGGATGGCGTTATTACTATATTTTGATGGTGTCCACTGATATTACTACCTTCTTGATTTCACACATTCCCACATGGGTCTGAGTCATGTATAGTGTTGGACCCTCATGAGATTTATGGGCCTTTTATGATATGATCACTACTTGCTGGTTGCCTTCCCTTAGGCAGGAAGCCTGCTGGATTTTCGCGGTTTCCTGGATCAAATTGTTTCTGATGTCTTGATCTAGTCGGTCCTAATTCTTTTAAGACTAAATTTGGGGATGTTCTAATCAAATATTACATCTCTCCTATGGGGGATTCCATTTGACAGTTGCCTTTGGGTAATGACATTGCGGGAT
The DNA here is from genome assembly GCA_963277665.1 of Viscum album. Taxonomy (NCBI): domain Eukaryota; kingdom Viridiplantae; phylum Streptophyta; class Magnoliopsida; order Santalales; family Viscaceae; genus Viscum; species Viscum album. Next base: position 993,327,654 of record OY728125.1, read on the forward strand.
TTCATTTCCAATGAGGTAAGCTGGATGTGACATGGGGTGAAGTGTAGAGCTCCATGATCTCCCCACCCCCTAATATAAACTCCAGTAAGGCCATCAAAAATTATAAAACACAACTTGTGTAGTGTATGGTGGAAATTTATTTTAAGGTTTTTCTTTTTCCATTCTGATTGTGGATGTCATGCAGATGGGAGGGATTCCATGTCGATTAGATGGCAATGCTCCCCTAGTATGTCAACATGGTCTACATACCCTTCATAGGGAAAGAAATTTTCTTTTAGTTTATTAGGATTTTTCCACATACTGAGGAAAATTTCATGCATACATTCCTCAGACAACACCCTTGGTATGTCGAAGTGAGAAGCGGTCATAGGACAATACATAACTAGCACATTATTCTTAGATTATTATCTTATAACGAGCAACATATCCTATTTTTGTTCTTATGGGGACTCCTCTAATTGATATAACCAGTTGGAATGCTTCTTAATAATTTCATTCTAAACATCCAAGCTGGTGGGAGCCTCATTGATATGTGAACGACGCAAGGGTGGATCAGAAGACGAGCATGTCCCCAAACTGTCCTCTAGTAGAGAAAGGATGTCACTCATTCTAGACGGAGTGCCTGATATTTCTATCTACTTATTTCTGAGGACCTAATAATTATAGGTCTTTCTCAAATTTGTTCTGGAAAGGGTAGGGCCTTCTTTCAAGTATGAATTTTGATCACGGGGAGGACCTTTTCAATTAGTTCTGCAATGGTGAGGGATTCCATTAAAACCTGATGCTCGACCACAGGGAATTTCATTATAGGTTCTACCCTGTGGAGGACCTTCATGGTGGGATATAGTGAGAGGGACCTTATTTTTCTTGATATAACTTATTGGAGTACCTTCTCGATAACTTCTATGATGGAAATGACTAATATCACTACCTGATATCTAGATTCATTGAGAAATTATCCATTGTACCTCCTGGGGAGGGCCTTTATCATGTACTACAATAAGAAGAGAACCGTTTTATTTCATGATGTTATAAGGGTAATTTCTGTCATATAAACTACCTTTTCTAGGAGAGTCTTCATAATAACTTTAATCATTGCAAGGACTAACATCATGACTCGACGTACGACTATAAATAGAAGAATATTTTCAATATATACCCTGGGTTGGACCATCATGGAGGATGATAGCAGGGGGATGACCTTCTTACTATCTTATCATCAAGTCAAGGGGAGGGCTACTCAGACATGAACCAGGAGATAGTCTCTCAAAATCGATCATTCTTGGGCCACGGGTTAAGCCCCCATGGGTGTTCTCGGGAGGACCTTCAGAGCTGCTGGTAGAAATATTGCGGGGAGGGTATTTTCAACTACTATTTCCACTACCATAATTTGGTAATGGACTGATCGATCCTTTATTAATATATGTTTGAGGGTGTCATGTACTATGGATTCCAGTTGAGCAGGATCATGTATATGCTCTTCATTTTCTTGTTTCCTTTGGAACATTTCATTTTTGAGCGCTCTCTTTCATGTAATTGAGGTTGCATGCTGTAACAGCCCGAGATTTTATGAAAACTATTCTTTTTAATGTCTTGTGTTGTATGCTACACCAAAAAGAGCTTGCACAACACGCATCCTTGACTTTCCTTGCATTACATGCAATCGCAACCTTCCTCGATAGAGTGTGTAGTACGCAATACTGAGTTTCACGAAACAACGATATGCTATTAAAATATTATTAAAACAAGCCGTTATGAATAGTAATAACCACTTTTTAAAATTTTAGAAATTTTAGCTCTCAAAATGGACTTCATTTTTGGATTCGTAGTATCGAATTTAGCCTAGGGTGAAATTTTGGTGATTTTCGGATAACTTTCATATTTTGATGAATAGTGAAAATTACTAAATTTTAATTAAAAACAACTTTTTCAATCGAAATAATTAATACTGATAAATTATTAATTTGAGTGGTTTTAATGTATATTTAGAATATATTTTTACAATTTAATACAATGTTGGTCATTGGATGTAATTTCACATTTAAACCAGACATAAACAAGTGTCAATATTTTGATAGATATTGTTTCTTAAAAACACGCTTTTTGTTTTAACAGTGGGATTTAATTATAAAATTAATTAATGAAACTTCTTTGTTATGAATTTGGTAAAATAGACTTCATTTTTGAATTTGGAATATGAAATATAGCTTAGGATAAAATTTTGGCATTGTTCTGAAAAACATCAATTTTTGATAAATAGTGAAACTACTAAGTGGTAGTTAAAAAAACTAAATTTTGCATAAAACGTAATTTTACCGCTTCTGTGAATGAAATTTCGAAAATCCGACAGACACGGTTGATATCAGTAAGTAAAATGTGGTTCAATGAGATAAAAATAATTTTTTTGGTGAATAGTAACTTTTTACTTTTTTACCACGGTTAAAAGTAAATAGGGTAATTAAGGGTAAAAATGATATTAATATTACCCTAACACATGTACTAATCCTATTGGACAAGTGTATCTCGACCAGAAACAACCTTAAGTGTAAACTATTATCATTTAGGCCCACATGGATTAGATTAGGACATTTATTATTAATTTATTTAAAGAAGGGTTAAAATAGTTAAAATCAAAGTTTAATAAGTAATTCATTTTTAATATGGGGTTATACATAAGATAAATTCGACTATAAATATTCATTAGAAAGATAAAAATATTTCCTACATAATGGTATTTTATTTGTAATTTTTAGACATCAAATAAGTTAATTTATTTATGACACAAAGATGATGCAGTAATTATCTTATTTATGAAATATTGACATAATTGATGTTATAAACACAAATATAAATGTAATTTTAGACTTTTTATGAATTCCAATAATTTTCTAGGTTACTATGATATATTAGTGTTTATGTAATCCACTTTGTGAGAACATATAATTCTGTTATGACTTTCACAAAAATCATATATCAAATAGTGTCAAAATTGACACAAAATAGTTTTTAAATATAATATAATATTATTAATTGTTATTTTATTCCTAAAAATCTAAGGTTAGGAAAAATTACTTAGATAAGGATATATATATTAATAATAAACAATTTGGGGTTCTTTTAGAATGTTAAAGTAAGTTTATTAACCATGTAGTGTAAGAAAACAAAAAGACACGGTAAAAGTTAAATTATTTAACTTAGAGTTAAATCTAATTGATAAGGTTAAAATAATATCCTAAACTTGTCTAAATCCTATTGGTTGATAGTATTTCGACCCATCCCCACTTTATATTCGAAATAAGACCCTTTGGAACCATTATAAACCGATTTTGACTTTAATATAAAATAATATTTTGAGATATTCCTAAGGTGCCCCTCTCCTCCCTTATAAAAGGGCACCTCCTCCCCCTCCTCCTCACACCAATTTGAGAACTCAAGCTCGGCCAACCCCTGCCTAAATCCCTTCTCCACTTCCCTAGAATAATCCTAGAGGTCTTGGTCTTCTTCAAAGACCAATCTTAGTTCCCTAAGTGGAGGATTCAAAGAGGCGTTTCAAAGAAGAGGTAATAACCATTACCGATCTTTTCAATTTCTTTCTTCTTCAACTTCTTCTTCTTTAGTTGTTTCATGACAAAGTAATAACATCAGTATTACTTACATACTGATATGTTATTATAAATATGAAACAACCCTAATTCACCTTCTATCCATTCTACGGAAAAATGAAATCACCGCGCGTGCGTACGTACGGAATACCGTCTCCACGCCGTGGTGTAATCTATTTTCCGCCACCACCTTAATAGGATGGGTATAATGGTGTAATGAGTAACTATATATTACTATTATAAAGTGATATTTATACTTAAATAATATGAATACACTTTAACACAATTCCACGACCATGGGAACGATATCATCGCTCGTGCGTACGTACGGACTACCGTCTCCACGACGCGATGAGATTCATTCTCCACATTAACCATTCATGAATGATTATAAAGCATATATAATAAGTACTAATGAAATATATGACATAATAATGATACTGGATTTATGTATATTTATATGTATTTTATCTACTTAATTCCATTCAAGACAATAAGGAAAGGAAAACAACGTTCATGCGTACGTACGGACTACCGTCTCCATGAACGGTGTTTTTCATTTCATTTATCTATCTATTATATATATATATACTGAAGATATATGATATATAAATCATATTTTATATTCTGGAAGTAATTAAATCATGATATAAGTATTAATAATGTCAAGAACAACAAGTCAAAACACCTACGACAAATGAAACGATTTTACCCAAAACGCTTCTTTAACATGGAATTTACAAAAGAACGGGTAATATAAAGTCATAAGTGAACCATATATATGATATCATAACAGTGAATATGATTCTGTAATAAGTCAATGACATTATTTAAATCATTATACAGGAGGTTCGGACACATAAGAATCAAATCGGACCTAAGGTAAGGGAAATATCACAATCTCATTTTTATCCGAGATTGTTTATACTTTGGTATTTACTGGGGTGTATTTTATCATCCACATCCATGTTTACTCAATATGTAATATTATTTCCATCCACCTAAAATTGTTTAATTCTAATTTTACCCTTTGGTGATTTTTTAGTAAAGGATATGAAAGGAATCTTTTGTCATTTTTCGTATGAGGTACTTTTTGACTTTTCCAACAAAAGTACGAAGAATGTTTTTTTAACATATATGGCATGAATGGATTTTTAAAACATTATTTCCAAGAATCTTCCTTTACAAGTTTTCATGTTTATTTTTAATCACATTGTTTTAGATTAATGTCGTATGACATGTTAAGAAAGGAAAAATGTTTTTAAAGAAGAAAGGATATTTTCCTCAAGAATGGAGTTCAAGTGTTTTATCAAAATTATTTTTCATCTAAGATAATAAAGGGTTCTGTTTTTATCCCTATTATTACATTGATTTGATCATGTTGTGAGGGAATTATTTTTATGAATTCATTTACCTTATATGGTTTGTTTTATGATGTCATGATGTTTCAAGAATCCCATTTTTGTTACATGTGTTATGTGATGATGTATGATTTATGATTACGTGGCACACAAAAGAAAGGATTCATTATAAGATGGGTGGGACCTATATCTCCCTCCAATGCATTGGGTAAAGATTTTATATCTCATGAGATAGACATGGCTGGAATGGTAGGTTATACCGGTTCAGTGAAATAGGACTGGAACGAGGGTGACTCGATTCAGAAAGGGACTTTGTCCACTAAGATAGTCTTGGCAATGAGTCTTGACTAGAAAGAAATGATTCTCTATGATTATGTGTGTATGTCACAAAGTTTCATGTTTTATGTTATGATTATTGGGATTACATTTCACTTCTATGATTTATCCCATGTTATGTTATTATGAGCTCTTTTGGAGGTTAAGATTTTCAAAAGCTATGTTCTTATGTATATGATGTGATTGTTATTTCTTTTTTTTTACCCTTACTAAGAATTTGAGCTCACCCTTTTATGTTTTCTTTTCCCCAGGATATAAAGAAAGGTTTTAGGTTAAAAAAAGGGAAGATCTTTATGGGAGATATTGAAGATCTTTCACCCCGATTAGAAGATTATGTTCCGAGTTTCCAAAGACACTAAACTATTACGATCCTTGTGTGTGTTTTTTTGTTATGTACTAAGTATTCCGCAAAAGTAATGTAATGTCAATTTACGTCAAGCTACAGGTCTCTACAGTTGGTATCAGAGGAAAGGTTTAGTCAAACTGTGGAAACTAGGATGCGAAAACGTTAGTGAGATTCCTAGAGATATTTCTAAGGTATGTCTAGTGATGTCCCTAAGGTTAAGTATACGTATAGGTTATAGTACTAGAATTACGCTAACGATCATAGAATTAAACCTAGGATGTTAGATATTGAAGGTACTCCCCCTTTATTATGTTGTTTTCCCTAGCATGATTTTTGCCTCTCAAACTATTCTTTTTGGGTTTTAAAAAATGGCTGGAAACAAGATGATTCACGATAATGGAGGATATGATGGACAATGGAATGATATTCTTCATAATAAAATGGGATTTGGAAGTCCAAACATCATTATTATGACGAATCAGCAATCTCATAATATGATCAATAAAGTAAAATTTGGTAAGATTCCTGACTCGACTAATAAGAGAAAGATGGAGTTTCATGATGATCATAGAGGAAAGAAAGTTCAATTTCCTCTATGTAAATCATGTGGGAAGAGGCATCAAGGAGAATGTTTCAAGGGAACTGGAAGATGCTTTGGGTGTGGAAAAGAAGGACACAAAGCATGTAAGTGCAAAGGAAAAGGTTCAGTTAACACCATGGATGAGGATAATGGTATTGCTACGACATCAAAAACGGTTAAGTGTTTTAAATGTGGAATGTATGGGCATTATGCAAACCAATGTCCTACGGGAAAGACTCATGAAAAGAATCAGTATGGTCGTATGGGTAGTATTTATGTGGATGATGATGAAGAGACTAAAAATGATATGTGAGATGAAAGAATTGTTGAAGCTCGGTTAATGGTTTAAGAATGTAGTAGAATGATTACATGTTTATCATGTGTAATGTTGGAATAAAGAGACATCTAAGGATTGTTACACTATTGTCTTTCCTTGAGTTTTGAAAGTGTATGATTAATGTTACCTGTATCCATGGAAGGTTATTCAGATATTTTTAGAATGTAGATGATATGCGCATAATGAAGGGATAAGGAGAAAATTAAATGTTTGACAGTATTCATGATCTCATGATTGATATAAGGACTAAGTGATATCATGGTTTGAGTATATAGAATTTTGAGGATTTTTGTATGTGGAAAGTGTTAACTTTTAACTGAATTCATGTTTTCAATAAGGTATTCAAGAGAATATGGGGATCGACGATGGTGTTAAATCTCTGGTAATCGTTTTCACTATGTCATGAGAGTGGACTGCAGTATTATGGATAAGCCTAAAGATTGGAATGGATTATGTTGGACATAAGTTAGTATTGTTTAAGGATAGAAGATTTTCGATATTTTTTATGGGATGTTATAGTAATATAGTTTTAGAAAAAGGACAACCTGCAGGACGGGCGACAGCCCATCGCGTCGGACAAGGCTGTGGGGATCGAACCCACAACCGAAGTGCGACTGGCCTTTATTTCCTACCACTGGACTACAGCAAGTCCCTGTTTAGTAGAAACTAGTTTTATTATATTAAACAGTATAATATATGAAGTATAAGTCAATTTTAGGAACCATATATGATTAATCTCACTATAGAATGACTTATGTATATTTAATAACTTTTTCTAAACTTTTTTTTGAGACAGATGGAATGACCCGTCATTCTATCACATGATCTGCTAATGCTTCACGAATAACAAATTAAAATTCATTTCTTTAAGATATGAAGTGGAAATTGTTCAATTCATGAACAACAGTGAGATTGTAACAAAATCATGTAAGTATTTCTTTTAATTCATCAACTTTAGGGAAATGATCTTGAAAACCAAAAATGTTTTCCTAGTGATCTTATATCTGATGAATCAGATGGTATCGTAGATCGTCACAAATTTATGGCTTTGTGATTGCTGGATTTTCCATAGCCATGTTCTCTACCACTCTCTATCAGAACATGATGGTTAGATTTCTCTTCCATATCCATATTTTCACCTATGTGGAAACCCAATGATTAGTTTATTTGGGTAATCGTTACATTTCATATTTTAGTTTTTAAAGCCAAGTTTTGGTATTCCTTTTTACAATGTGGGTTTCTATTAAATAAAATTTCTAATAGTAAACTATTTATAACCCCGACGAATTTCGAGGGAGAAATTCATTTTAAGGGGGGTAGAATGTAACAGCCCGAGATTTTATGAAAACTATTCTTTTTAATGTCTTGTGTTGTACGCTACACCAAAAAGAGCTTTCACAACACGAATCCTTGACTTGCCTTGCATTACACGCAATCGCAACCTTCCTCGATAGAGTGTGTAGTACGCAATACTGAGTTTCACGAAATAACGATATGCTATTAAAATATTATTAAAACTGGCCTTTATGAATAGTAATAACCACTTTTTAAAATTTTAGAAATTTTAGCTCTCAAAATGGACTTCATTATTGGATTCGTAGTATCGAATTTATCCTAGGGTGAAATTTTGGTGATTTTCGGATAACTTTCATATTTTGATGAATAGTGAAAATTACTAAATTTTAATTAAAAACAACTTTTTCAATCGAAATAACTAATAGTGATAAATTATTAATTTGAGTGGTTTTAAAGTATATTTAGAATATATTTTTACAATTTAATACAATTTTGGTCATTGGATGTAATTTCACATTTAAACCAGACATAAACAAGTGTAAATCTTTTGATAGATATTGTTTCTTAAAAACACGCTTTTTGTTTTAACAGCGGTATTTAATTATAAAATTAATTAATGAAACTTCTATGTTATGAATTTGGTAAAATAGACTTCATTTTTGAATTTAGAATATGAAATATAGCTTAGGATGAAATTTTGGCATTGTTCTGAAAAACATCAATTTTTGATGAATAGTGAAACTACTAAGTGGTAGTTAAAAAAACTAAATTTTGCATAAAACTTAATTTTACCGCTTCTGTGAATGAAATTTCGAAAATCCGACAGACACGGTTGGTATCAGTAAGTAAAATGTGGTTCAATGAGATAAAAATAATTTTTTTTGGTAAATAGTAACTTTTTACTTTTTTACCACAGTTAAAAGTCAATAGGGTAATTAAGGGTAAAAATGATATTAATATTACCCTAACACATGTCCTAATCCTATTTGACAAGTGTATCTCGACCAAAAACAACCTTAAGTGTAAAATATTATCATTTAGGCCCACTTGGATTAGATTAGGACATTTATTATTAATTTATTTAAAAAAGGGTTAAAATAGTTAAAATCAAAGTTTAATAAGTAAAGCATTTTTAATATAGGGTTATACATAAGATAAATTCAACTATAAATATTAATTAGAAAGCTAAAAAGAGTTCCTACATAATGGTATTTTATTTTTAATTTTTAGACATCAAATAAGTTAATATATTTATGACACAAAATGATGCAGTAATTATCTTATTTATGAAATATTGACATAATTGATGTTATAAACACCAAAATAAATGTAATTTGAGACTTTTTACGAATTACACTAATTTTCTAGGTTACTATGATATATTACTGTTTATGTAATCAACTTTGTTCGAACATATAATTCTTTTATGACTTTCACAAAAATCATATATCAAATAGTGTCAAAATTGACACAAAATAGTTTTTAAATCTAATATTATATTATTAATTGTTATTTTATTCCTTGAAATATAAGGTTATGCCAATTTACTTATATAAGGATATATATATTAATAATATACAATTTGGGGTTCGTTTGGCATGTTATAGTAAGTGTATTAACCATATAGTGTAAGAAAACAAAAAGACACGGTAAAAGTTAAATTATTTAACATAGAGTTAAATCTAATTGATAAGGTTAAAATAATATCCTAAACTTGTCTAAATCCTATTGGTTGATAGGATTTATACCCATACCCACTTTAGCTTAGAAATAAGACCCTTTGGAACCATTATAAACCGATTTTGACTTTAATATAAAATAATATTTTGAGATATTCCTAAGGTGCCCCTCTCCTCCCTTATAAAAGGGCACCTCCTCCCCCTCCTCCTCACACCAATTTGAGCACTCAAGCTCGGCAAAACCCCTGCCAAAATCCCTTCTCCACTTCCATAGAATAATCCTATAGGTCTTGGTCTTCTTCAAAGACCAATCTTAGTTCCCTAAGTGGAGGATTCAAAGAGGCGTTTCAAAGAAGAGGTAATAACCATTGCCGATCTTTTCAATTTCTTTCTTCTTCAACTTCTTCTTCTTTAGTTGTTTCATGACAAAGTAATAACATCAGTATTACTTACATACTGATATTTTATTATAAATATGAAACAACCCTAATTCACCTTCTATCCATTCTACGGAAAAATGAAATCATCGCGCGTGCGTACGTACGGAATATCGTCTCCACGCCGTGGTGTAATCTATATTCCGCCACCACCTTAATAGGATGGGTATAATGGTGTAATTAGTAACTATATATTATTATTATAAAGTGATATTTATACTGAAATAATATTCATACACTTTAACACAATTCCACGACCATGGGGACGATATCATCGCTCGTGCGTACGTACGGACTACCGTCTCCACGACGCGATGAGATTAATTCTCCACATTAACCATTCATGAATGATTATAAAGCATATATAATAAGTTCTAATGAAATATGTGACATAATAATGATCCTGGATTTATGTATATTTATATGTATGTTATCTACTTAATTCCATTCAAGACAATAAGGAAAGGAAAACAGCGTTCATGCGTACGTACGGACTACCGTCTCCATGAACGGTGTTTTTCATTTCATTTATCTATCTATTATATATATATATATATATACTGAATATTTATGATATATAAATCATATTTTATATTCTGGAAGTAAGTAAATCATGATATAAGTATTAATAATGTCAAGAACAATAAGCCAAAACACCTACGATAAATGAAACGATTTTACCCAAAACGCTTCTTTAACATGGAATTTACAAAAGAACGGGTAATATAAAGTCATAAGTGAACCATATATATGATATCATAACAGTGAATATGATTCTATAATAAGTCAATGACATTATTTAAATCATTATACAGGAGGTTCGGACACATAAGAAGCAAATCGGACCTAAGGTAAGGGAAATATCACAATCTCATTTTTATCCGAGATTGTTTATACTTTGTTATTTACTGGGGTGTATTTTATCATCCACATCCATGTTTACTCAATATGTAATATTATTTCCATCCACCTACAATTGTTTAATTCCAATTTTACCCTTTGGTGATTTTTTAGTAAAGGATATGAAAGGAATCTTTTGTCATTTTTCGTATGAGGTACTTTTTGACTTTTCCGACAAAAGTACGAAGAATGTTTTTTTAACTTATACTGCATGAATGGATTTTTAAAACATTATTTCCAAGAAGCTTCCTTTACAAGTTTTCAAGATTATTTTTAATCACCGTGTTTTAGATTAAAGTCGTATGACATGTTAAGAAAGGAAAAATGTTTTTAAAGAAGAAAGGATATTTTCCTCAAGAATGGAGTTCAAGTGTTTTATCAAAATTATTTTCCATCTAAGATTATAAAGGGTTCTGTTTTTATCCCTATTATTACATTGATTTGATCATGTTGTGAGGGAATAATTTTTATGAATTCATTTAACTTATATGGTTTGTTTTATGATGTCATGATGTTTCAATAATCCCATTTTTGTTACATGTGTTATGCGATGATGTATGATTTATGATTATGTGGCACACATAATAAAGGATTCATTATAAGACTGGTGGGACCTATATCTCCCTCCAATGCATTGGGTAAAGATTTTATATCTCATGAGATAGACATGGCTGGAATGGTAGGTTATACCGGTTCAGTGAAACAGGACTAGAACGAGGGTGACTCGATTCAGAAAGGGACTTTGTCCACTAAGATAGTCTTGGAAATGAGTCTTGACTAGCAAGAAATGATTCTCTATGATTATGTGTGTATGCCACAAAGTTTCATGTTTTAAGTTATGATTATTGGGATTACATTTCACTTCTATGATTTATCCCATGTTATGTTATTATGAGCTCTTTTGCAGGTTAATATTTCCAAAAGCTATGTTCTTATGTATATGATGTGATTGTTATTTCTTTTGTTTACCCTTACTAAGCATTTGAGCTCACCCTTTTATGTTTTCTTTTCCCCAGGATATAAAGAATGGTTTTAGGTAAAAAAAGGGAAGATCTTTATGGGAGATATTTAAGATCTTTCACCACGATTAGAAGATTACGTTCCGAGTTTCCAAAGACACTAAACTATTATGATCCTTGTGTGTGTGTTTTTTTGTTATGTACTAAGTATTCCGAAAAAGTAATGTAATGTCAATGTACGTCAAGCTACGGGTCTCTACACATGCTGTTGGTAATGACCTTCATATATGATTCCCTACTTTTTTTGGTCCTCTGATGCCTCTGGGATATGTTTATGGGAGTCTTCAGTTTTGGCTGGGATGTATGCCTGCCCCGGATCAGCCACCATGTTGGACCGACATCCCCCAGTTGGAACATGTATTTGTTCTCAATATAGATATATATGTATCACGGGATATTACCATAAACCCTATAGGAATAGATATGAGATGAATAACTACTCCAGAGTGACTAACCCATTTTGTGAGTAAGTCATTCCGTTCAAGTAAACCGGGGCGTGAGCCAGGTTCCTCGACTTTTCTGACGATGCAATGATATCTTGGCATGTTTGGAGGATGTGGTATGAAATAGATGTCTAATCATCCATCATTTCCATTATCTAAAGAGATACATATTTGGATGGAATGGGTAAGAAGGTCCATTCTAATGTCGGAGTAGGAATTTATTCTTGCTCTGGTCCCCCATGGGTTGCTAGTAAAAACCAGAAGTTCTCTGGTGTCGGGAATGAGGAACGGGTTTACCACCAGTTGTCTTCTTGGGATGACGTTGTATTTGACTGGGGGATTCATATTTAATACTAGGTATTTTCAACTACTCGATTTCCATTTTTTTCACACGATATTTGTATGCATCTACATGAATTTGACTCTACTCATATTTTCTTATTGTTCTATTTGGATGATGGGCTTGATATGAGTTAGTAGGTATTTGTGCCTACCTATATCTAGTCTCCATCCTATTTGGATGATGGTATTCTTGTTAATCAATAGATATCTGATTATGATAGTAATTTTCCGCTCTGTATGCATGATGAGACCAGTGAGGATTTAGAGGAAAGTGAACATGCTTGTATTGGGCCACCCTATTTCTATGGTGGGGTCGTGGGGAGGGGAATATTTCTATGTCTTCCCATTGAATGCTACTGCATTTTTATGGTGGAGTGTATTCTCAGAAACCATGGTGGTATCTTATTCCAGATTATATGTTTTCCACCCTCAGTAGGAAACCTGAGGGGCCCAAGTCTTCTAGACTTTAGCGAGGACCCTTAGCATAAGGTTCTCTTTAGAGTGAGAATACATGGTTGCCTAGTGTCAGAAGAGATTCTCTCTAGTAGGGGCCCATGAGTAGAACACTTGTGTAGTTGAGATGATGTTGTCAACATCGACATCATCTCCCTCCGTATGATAAGTGAGGTACCCATTTTCATGTTCTGAGGATAGCCTCCCAAAACGATTCAAGACGAACATTGGGGCCACCTTTTGTTGGGGAACCGACCACAACTAAGGAGGTGACTGGTGAGATTTTTTAGACAGGACGGCTTGTCTTGAGGCCTTCAATAAAGTTAGAGTACCATTTCGGTGGTAAACCTTTTCTCAGCATGTTGGACACCCAACATTGAAGACGCTGGGTAGGCGAGGGGCCCTTCTCTTCATCGGGGCCCCAACCACAAACAAGATTATTGAGGCACATGTCTGCATTGGTCGTTGGGATGTCATTTGGATCAATGATTTCTCTAGTATAACCTTCAATATATATATATATATGACTCATACCGATAATAAAACCCCATCAAAGTTGCATCCCTCGAACATATGAATATTTGATGAATCATCTTGGCCTCTTTCCCCCTTCATTTTTTTTGTTGTGAGGCGAAGGGGCTTGAATGGGGTAAAACTACCACCTTGGTTAAGTATTAATGTCGGGTTCACCATTTTCTTCGACCCGAGGTGACACGGGGGGTGTGTTTTGGGAGGAAATGAAAAATAATCCGACATGTGAAAAACATTCTTCTATTTTAATAGAAATTTTCACATCTCCATCTTAGTTTTTCACTGAACCACATCATTTTCCTTTATAGGGAAATTGAATTGACCGTATAAGGAATGGGAAATTTATCCTTTCTATATTGCAAAGAAGGTACCACAGTCATGTGGTCCCAATGGGAAATTTCATGGGGTCAATTATTTTTGAAATTGGTTCTCATAAGATATAACATCCCCGGATGGTCTCTGACATGTCTATTTGTGAATCTAGAAATCACCGATGGGCCTGGTATCCATGATTCATATATCTTTTTTTCAAAGGACGATGCTCATTGGATGATGATTTGGCCAATAAAAAATAGGGAATCCATTGGTCTAGAGGATGAGAGGTCTGGCTCATCACACCCTTTTAAGGGAAATTGTTGCATATTACGGGACTCTCATATCGATTTAATTCTTGTTCATATGTTTGGGAATACTTAGTTCATCCCAGAAGAGTGTGTCTAAAGGATTCCACTAGTTTGTAGGATCATCACAGAAATTCATGAATTTGATACTATAGAGGCAATACAGACTTAATCCATGAAATAAGATGCTTTGGAGTTTATCATCATCTAGGGGGTGGAAGATGGATAAATATTGGGATCAGACCCATATGGTGGGATTTTTACGTATCCATGGGAGATCAATCAAAGCCCACATAATTCGGGAAACTTGGGGCCTATGCATGGAAGATTCCCATTTGAGGGGACATTATTGGGTGAACCCTTATGGAAGGGAACCCTTTTGAGCTTGGGCCTTCAAGAAGGCATCTTATGTATCATGGTTTTACTAGGCATCAATGTTCTTATAGTTCATATCAGGTTGGGGATTATGCATGGAAGCTACGCATTTGAGGGAACATTATTGGGTGAAGCCTTGTATAAGGGAACCCTTTGAGCTCGGGACTTCAATAATACATCCTATGTGTCCTAGTTTGACAAATAATAAAAGTCCTCATAGTTCAGATAAGGTTGGGTATTACGCATGGAAGCTCCCATTTGAGGGAAACATGATTGGGTGAACCCTTCTGGAAGGTAACCCTTTTGAGCTAGGTTCTTAAATCATGTGTCCTACGAATCATGGTTCGACTAGGAATCAGAGTTCTCATACTTCAAATAACTTTGGTTGTGTGGATGTTGTGATCATCACAAATATCTAAGCCCACATGAGTCATAATTGGTAAGATAAACAAGAGGATGTGAAAGATCTATCCAACCACAGACCTCCTCTCCCACTGATGGGAGAGGGGAAGGCCTATGATGGTAGAGTCCTGGGTAACGGTGGGTGAGGGAATGAAGAAATGTACCTTTTAATGTGGGATGACACCAGAGGTCACATGGCTCAACCATCGAATGATTGGGGACTTACCTTAGTGGGAGTGCCCCAAAATACACTTTTGGAAAGGGGATAAATGTCGAATCTTATTAAAAAGAGAATATAACATGATTACTTTGACTAATCATCATTCCAATTTGAATGGAAAAGAATGTTATCACCCTCAATCCCTAGAACAGGGAGGCTCACTTCCGTATCACAAGGATGGACTCAAGGATACCATGGGAATGTAAACTTATCGATATCACTAGAGTTCAAACCATTTTGGGGAGGTCCTTAATGGATATACTTACCATGGGTATGTATACTCAAAGGCGCATGCTAATGCACCAGATAATATGATCAAATGGGTCTGGTGTCATTGGAGGAGGCTTTGGCCTGATTCTGGGGGACTGGTTCACAGAGGGGCGATGAAGGACTGGACGATAACAGAGGGGAGAGATTGGAGATGAATGTAAGAACACACAAAGGCACTCCATTCCATATACTGTTTTCTTCTGTGGAATGAGGAGAGATCTACATAGCATAGAGGTATGTGGGTAGAGGGATCATCTACATACAGAAGTAATACGTAGGCTTGGGCATGGAAAACTATGCACTATAGTGGTACACAGTCCGGGTTGCGGTCCTCCACACTGCTTCAGGTTCCATCCATGTATTGATGCAATACGAAACTCTAGGTTCAATTCACGTAGTGATACACTATGCGGAATACCATTTTTATGGATGGTCCTGAACCTTGTCATTCGTGGGGAGTTCATTTGTGGGGAATGTGCAGTTCACGATTACACTAATTAGGTCGGTGGTTTTTAAATTAATATTAAGTTACTTCATTTTATGTTTTGTGATTGGTTATACCTGAGGATAATTGGTTTTCTCTTTTTAATTCCTTGATGATTCGAAACTGAAGTCGGAATCCTCTCTGAATTATTTATTCCAACCTCTGGGGTCTCCTCTCTGCTTTCTTCGTCTCTTATTTATCAATTTGACATGTGATGCTTTTATAGAAAACTAGGAAAATCATACCTATGAGCATGCATAAATATTTTTTAAAGCCCATGGATAAATAGTTAAACATGGTTGTAAATCACACCTAAGTGGTGGTGGTAAAGTGTTGATGAGATGCATTCGGCAGGGGAGCCTGAAATCCTTGGTAGGTTATGGCGTCCCATAGTTCAACATCATAAATGGACATGTTAGTTTTGGTGTTCTTAGAAAACTTCTTAGCATACCTCAACTTTTGAAGGACATGCCCAATATCTTGAAATCGTCCTAGGTAATTTGAGAATCTTTGGCTCACTCCAAGAGACATGAATGTGTTTGGTTGGTGGAGTAACATCATGCAGTTACACACATGGAAATGGTATACCTAGAGATTGATGATATAGTGTTCACCCTTGATGGTTAGGTGAGGACCTTGGGATAATCCGAATGATGATAAACGCCATGGGTGCCATTCACAGAAGCCAATAATGAGCATTGGATGATGTTTTTTTTCTTTTTTAGGGAAAAACTTATATGGAGATGTCTATGTTTGTGGTTAAATTTGTGACCAAGTATATGATGTCGTAGTTAGAATCCCTCACTGTGATAAATGGTAATAAAACTATTAATGTGGGGAGTGATAAGTTAGTACTGTATATGGAGAAGAGATCATCAGTTGATGTAGTGTCAACGAGATTCTAATGAGGAACCTGTTAGGTGCACGTTAGGTTCCTCTGAAAGGCCATGCTGGACTTGGATGTTGTGACTGATGAGTCAAGTGTTTTTTTCAAGCTCATGGTGGTTCCATGTAAACCTTATGATGTCTATGTTTGACTCATATAAGGGTGTGGTTGGATACGACCATATGTCATGGAATGAGAATTTGGGATCCTTAAATCCCATTATGATTGGTGTTAGACTCAGTTAATTTATCCTTTTGTGGTTTATAACATCTCAATGTTGAAAGAACCTCGGCCATGTGATGTGGTGTCACACAGAGGGTGAATCCCGATGACGGTATGGAGGGAAGTAATACAGAGATGATGGAATTCTTCTGGAATTCAGGTACGGACCTCAGTGGGTTCGTAGGATGTTAATGGTAGGATTCAAGTCAATAAGCACATTTGTAAGGTAAAAAGGGGGTAGAATACCATCAGTAGAGAATTGGTTTTTTGGGATAAACCAGTTGGGTATGGCCCGAACCGAGGGGTTATACTTGAATGGGTGTGTTGAGTGTGACCCACCTCTGGGTTCATATTGTGGTAGAAAGAAACATTTTGAATTGAAGTTGTACTAGAGTGAGGTTAGCCGGATATTAGTGTAACATCCCAGGTAAATAAAGAATAAAACATTTTCATATTTATTAATATTTACGAATTAAATATTAATTTTACTTTAAATGGGTTTCTATATTCGATAGCGCACCTGATACGCAACAAAGAGTTTCTTTGAAATCTTATGTTGCACACTAGTAATAAAATAATATTATTTTAAATGGTAGTTTACATGTAGCCATTGTATTGGGAGGAATGAATAGAAAAAACTAAAATATGATTATATATGTTTTTTAAATGTTTTTTCATTTATCCCTTAAAGGATAAAGGCTTAAAATACGAAAAGAATTCAATTTTAGGCATATATACTCTAATTTTCACTAAAGGTCCACTTATCACCTTTTGATGGAGAACCATCATTAAATATAGTTTTGGTCACTCTTATACATTCTATTGGACCAAATAAAATTCTTCTTTAGAATCGGGACACCAAAATTTACTTTGTGTAAATTTTTGTTATTTTTCCGATAAAGTTCATTTTTTTAATGAATAGTGAATAATGTTGTATTTTAATTCAAAAACTCTTTTTAATATAATTTATTTGTATGATTAGATAATCTTTTGAATTGGTTTTAAAGTGAAATTAGAATATATTTTTACCATTTAATCCAATAGTGGTCATTGGAATTAATTTCACATCGAAATTGGACTTAAACTAGTGTCAATCTTTTGATATATATTGTTTCATAAAAACACACTATTTGTCATGACAGTGGGAATTAATTATTAAATTAATAAATGTAACTTATATGTTTTGAATATTGTAAAATAGAAATCATTTTTTAATTCTGAATATCAATTATATCTAAGGGTGAAGTTTTGGTATATTTCTGAAAAACTTCAATTTTTGATGAATAGTGAAACCACTAAGTGGTATTTAAAAACTGATTTTTTTTGTTCAAATAAAATTTTAAAACCTCTGTGTTTTGAATTTCAAAAATCTGACATAAATGGTTTTCATTAAGATGTAAAATTTGATTCAATGGATTAAAATAATTTTTGGTGAATAGTATCTTTTAAGTTTTTAATCGCACTTAGAGGTAATTAGTGTAATTTAAGGTAAAAATAATGTTTTAATAATATGAAATGAACTTGAAACATGTCCTACCCATATTGGATGTGTCATAGCCGACCCAGGAAACCCATGGGTCAACATGGGGACCCCATGGAGCCACTATGGTAGGAAAATGACATTAATAACTTTTTATTTAATGTTAAAATAAAAATGTCACAAACATATGTTGTTTTACTAAAACAATTTTTAAATGGGGTCATACAAGTCATAATTTTGACTATAAATTTTTATTATAAATATAAAAATATTTCCTACATCATGAGATGTTTTTTATAATTTTTATACATTAAATAAATTAAATTATTTATGACACCATGATGATGCAGCGATTACCTCATTATTTAACGATTTAAATAAAATGAAAAGATAATGTAAAATCTAAGCCCTACACATGTCCAAAACCTATTTTATTGGTTTATTTAGAACACTTATCACCTTATACTTGAAATATATAATTTTGGGACCGTTAAAATCCGAAAATAATTTTATAAGAAGGTAACCTTTTATAACTTTCCAAGAGTGCCCCTCCTCTCCTCTTATAAAAGGCCCCCAACTCTACCAGCTTAACCACACCTCTATAGCCTTTGGATCGGGAAAACCCTACCAATTTTGTCTCTCCATATTCCTCTCTTACTCTTAGATGCCTCAAGTTGGGATGATGTCTTTTCAAGGAAGCCTTTGATCTCAAATCAAAAAGAGTTACCCGATTTAAAGGTAGTGTCTTTTCTTCTGTTCTTATGTTTTATTTTGCTTCTCCAACCCCATAAAATCTTTTTATTCCTATATTTGGTAACAACACAAGTATCTATAATATAATAGGATGTTTTTATATGAAGGATTAGATCTACACCTACACACACCATCGTCTAATGGTTTAAGAACATACTGTTTCTGTGGTTGGCGATTTTTTTCCTCACGAAACGATGATTGTTCAATCTTCTATTAACACCTTTCATGGTGGTCATTAAGATGTCACTCTATTTATATATGATATCTATTATGTTTATGTTTTTCTTATGTGTCTGTATTTTTCATTTATGGCATACCTTTATGGATGCCATTATAGGTATACACGATATCTTCATTTTAGGAAGTGCAGACTACCGCCCCCTCAAAGTGATTTGATTCGTTAATGCCATATGTGGGACGTATAAAGGATGGAGTTAATGATATTATATATTACATTATAGTGGAATTATAATATACCTTTATGAAATTATTATTCCATTCCATAAAATACGAAATAGAAATGAAATTTTCATTCATGCGTACGTACGGCTTACCCTCTCCATGAACGGTGCATTTCATTTCTTACCTATAAATGTTATGTAATATTATAAATGCATATATATACTAGATATATCTGATATATATGATATCTACATAATGAATATAACTCTGGATATAATGGATACATGAAAAACTTTTAATTATAAAGAGTTTATTTTTGACTCAAGTACCAATGATCGTTAAAACGACTGTTATTAACTCAAATAATTACATAGTGTTCATGACATGGTAATAAGTTATATAAAAGGAATAATGAACTTGAAAAAGGGTTTTATGCAAGAATAAATTAACACTAGATTATTATTCAGGAGATTAAAGAGAAATCGAGTCACGTCGGACACGAGGTAAGGGACTTTGTCTCAATCTCCTTTAATTGAGGCATATTTTATTCTAATACAAGGCTTTCTTTTATACGGTGTATAAACCCCTTTGACTTTTAATTTTATACAAAGGGAATCTTTTTCTACAAAGAATTTTATAGAAAGACAAAAAGGATTGTTTCTTTTAACGTACGGGGTGACAATGACCTTTTCCACCGCCGTGAGTATTTTTTGGTCTTTGGCTTCCTCAACAAGCCGTGATGTTTTTTTAAAATGAAATAAATAACATATACTCTTTTATGTATTTTTTTATTGAAAATGGTTTTTTAATGGATTTTTTATGTCAATATATTTATCTGATATATTGTGATTGAAATGTGGAAATGTTTTCTTTCCATTATAATTGTTTTATGACTTATGATTTTATAATGGTACATGGACATTTGAAAGGTGGTTACGTGATTAACCATATGACGGGTGGATCCATGAATACCAGGATGGGTGGTTATGTTATAACCTCCAATGCATTGGGTATGGAAGTCGGCCATATGTCTATTCCATTGTGTGATATGTGTGGATGTCGACCATATGGTTATTCCATTTAAGTATGTTTATGTCCCACGTTTCCTTTATATGTTATGTGTTCTTTATATGGGTTTTATGGTAATCATTTGGTTACAAAAGGGTAAGTAATGATCTTTTATCCAATGAAGTGTATTTTCTTCTTCGTAAAGGTGAAAAATATTACTTTGATAAAGTATTCTTCGTTTACTGGTTGTTTTGAAAAACTAACAGGTTTCCTTCTTTGTGTATCCCTTACTGAGCTTTTTATGCTCACCCCAAGTTTTTGAAATGTTTTTAACAGGACTTAATGTGGAATAGGGTCAAGGATGGGATCAAGTAATAGTCATGTTATCGAAAACATGGAACTAGACATGTTTCTTTTTAGGAGTTTTTATTTTATGGAAACTTAGTAGAAGTTGTCTACTTTGTAATCTTTTGAGATGTAATAGTTATGTCCTAATTCTCTAAATCTATAAACCTGAAAAGATACTCAATTTGAATTATTCATTTAATTCAATATTAAGTAAGGTTTAAGGCTAGGGCCTTATAGTTGGTATCAGAGATCGGTTTAAATAACATTAGGAGTTAGAATTCTATTAAATGCTTATCCAAAAATATTTTTTGATGGTCAAATTGAAATGATATAGCATTTAAAGATTACCATGTTTCTTCACATAAGATACTTCTGTGTTCAGAATGGTTTTTCATAGTGGAAACAGAGAAGCTTTTTTGGGAAGTCATACTAAGGAAATAACCTTCTGAATTAGCATACTAAGATGGTCAGAATCAGAATTGAACATTTTACTGCAGTGATGGCTTAGTTGATTAATGTGATAAATGGTGGTTGTTTTATTGATGATATTTTGGTGTTTTCTAAAATTAAAGAGGAGAATGAAAGTCATTTAAGGGTTATTTTCCAAACCTTAAAAGAAAAGAAATTTTATTGGAAATTCAGCAAGTGTGAGTTTTGGTTGCAATTTGTTTCCTTGTACATATCGTTTCTAAACATGGAATAACTGTGGATCCTGCAAAAAAAAGTTGTTGAAGAATGGCCAGGACCCACAAATGTAACCAAGATCCGTATTTTTCTTGGTTTGGAAGGTTACTACAGAAGTTATGTTGAAAAGTTTTCACGGTTATCTATTCCAGTGACTAGGTTAACTCGGAAAGGTGTTAAGTTTATCTGGACAACAAAATGTGATGATTGTTTTCAGGAGTTGAAAAGAAGATTGGTGAATGCTCCAGTTTTGGAACTTCCTTCCAGTAATGGTGAGTTTGTTATATACAGTGATGCTTCATTTAAGGGACTTGGCTGTGTCCATATGCAGAATGATTAGGTAATTGCTTATGCTTCACGTCAGTTGAGAACTCATGAGGTAAATTACCCTACACATAACTTTAAATTAGCTGCTGTTGTTTTTGCTCGAAAACGTTGGAGGCATCATTTGTATGGAGTAAAGTGTAAAATATATACTGATCACAGAAGATTAAAGTATAAATTCACTCATAAATAATTGAAAATCAGACAGAGGAGATGGCTATATTTAATCAAGTATTATGATTGTACAATTAATTACCATCCGGGAAAAGAAAATAAAGTGGCTGATGATTTGAGTCGAAAAAGTAATGCTTCATTAACCATGCTATGTTTGGAAAGAGATCCTTTGGTTTTTGATTTGATGAACATTGGATTAGAAGATTTCGGTGCAGGAAGTTCTTCTGTTTTATTTCAGTTATTAGTGAGATCATCCCTATCAGACAGAATTAAGAAACCTCAGAGGAAAGAAAGTGGGTTGAATAAAAAAGTGGAGCTGGTTTAGAAGGGTAAGTTGGCTGAATTTAACATTGATAATTATTGTGTTTTGAGTTTTGGAGAGAGATTATGTGTTCCTGGTGATTCACAGATGAAGATTGAGTTGTTATGTGAAGCTCATAATTCCACGTTTTCAGTTCATCCTAAAAGTACTATGATGTTCAGAGATCTGTGGGAGTATTACTGGTGGGATGGAATGAAAAGAGATATTTCTGATTTTACTGTGTAGTGTTTGACTTGTCATCATGTTAAAGTAGAGCGGCAGTTACCAAAAGGGATGCTTCAGCCTTTACTAGTTCCAGAGTGGAAATGGGAAAATATATCCATGGACTTTATTGTGGGATTACCGAAGACATCTCGAGGTAATAATGGAATCTGGGTTATTGTTGATCGCTTGACTAAATCTTCTCATTTCCTTCCTATTCGAGATACTTTCTCTCTAGATCAAATTTTTCGATTGTATCTTAAAGAGATAGTCAGGTTTCATGGAGTTCCCCTATCCATTATATCTAATCGTGATGCCAGGTTTACTTTTAACTTTTGGAAGGGCCTTCAGAAGTCGTTGGGTACTGAATTAAATTTTAGTATAGATTTTCTTCCTCAATCAGATAGGAATTCAGAACAACAAATTCAGACATTGGAGGATATGCTACGTGCTTGTTCGATGGATTATCTGGGATGTTGGGACCAAAATATTTCTTTGGTTTAGTTTTCTTATAATAATAGTTTTCATTCCAGTATACAGATGGCTCCATTTGAGGCATTATATGGGAAGTAGTTTGAACTATGGCTTCTGGGAAGAAGTGCGTGAAAGTAAGCTAATGGGACAAGAATTGGTAGATGAGATGAACGAAAAAGTTCAGTTGATTCAGAAACACATGAGAACATCTCAGAGCAGACAAAAAAGTTTTGTGGATAACCGGAGGAAGGATCTATCTTTCGAGGTAGGTGATCATGTTTTTCTCAAAGTTTAACCATGGAAAAGTGTGATGAGATTCGGTAAGAAATGAAAGATGAGTCCAAGGTCCATTGGACCATATGAAATTATGGAAAAAGTTAGATCAGTTGCTTACCGAGTGACTTTACCACAAAGTTTCTCTCAGGTACACAATTTTTTTCACGTTTCCATGTTGAGAAAGTATATTCTAGATCCATCTCATGTTTTGAGCCCAGAGGTAGTTCAGTTGGAAGAGAATCTCTCTTATGAAGAACAACCAGTCCAGATTCTTGACCATAGAGAGAAAGTGTTGTGGAATAAGGTAATTCGCCAGGTAATGGTTTTGTGGAAAAACCATATGGTTGAAGAGGCAACGTGGGAATCTGAAAATTATTTGAGGGATAAATACCCCCACTTATTTTGACAAGTGAATAAAATTGTGAGGATGCAATTTCCAAAAGGGGGGAAGGATGTAACATCCCAGGTAAATAAAGAAAAACAAATTCATATTTATTAATATTTACGAATTAAATATTTATTTTACATTAAAGGGGTTGCTATGTTCGATAGCATACCTGATATGCAACAAAGAGTTTCTTTGAAATCTTATGTTGCACACTAGTAATAAAATAATAATATTTTAAATGGTAGTTAACATGTAGCCGTTGTATTGGCGGCAATGAATAGAAATAACTAAAATATGATTATATATGTTTTTTAAATGTTTTTACATTTATCTAGTAATGGATAGTCTTAAAATATGAAAAGAATTCAATTTTAGGCATATATACTCTAATTTTCAGTAAAGGTCAACTTATCGCCTTTTGATGGAGAACCGTCACTAAATATAGTTTTGGTCACTCTTATACATTATATTGGACTAAAATATGATTATATATGTTTTTTAAATGTTTTTACATTTATCTACTAATGGATAGTCTAAAAATATGAAAAGAATTCAATTTTAGGCATATATACTCTAATTTTCAGTAAAGGTCAACATATCGCCTTTTGATGGAGAACTGTCACTAAATATAGTATTTGTCACTCTTATACATTATATTGGACCAAATAAAATTCTTTTTTAGAATTGGGACATCAAAATTTACTTTGTGTAATTTTTTTGTATTTTTCCGATAAATTTCATTTTTTAATGAATAGTGAAAACTCTTGTATTTTAATTCAAAACCACTTTTTAATATAATTTATTTGTATGACTATATTATCTTTTTAATTGGTTTTAAAGTGAAATTAGAATATATTTTTACCATTTAATCCAATATTGGTCATTGGAATTAATTTTTACTTTGAAATTGGACTTAAACTAGTGTCAATCTTTTGATATATATTGTTTCATAAAAACACGCTATTTGTCATGACCGCGGGAATTAATTATTAAATTGATAAATGTAACTTACATGTTTTGAATTTTTTAAAATAGACATCATTTTAGAATTCGTAATATCAATTTTAGCTAGGGTAACGTTTTGGTATTTTTCTGAAAAACATCAATTTTTGATGAATAGTGAAACAACTAAGTGGTACTTAAAAGACTGTTTTTTTTTTGTTTAAATGAAAATTTACCAGCATTGTGTTTTGAATTTCAAAAATCCTACATACATGGTTGTCATTGATAAGTAAAATGTGGTTCAATAGGATTAAAATAATTTTTGTTGAATAGTAACTTTTATGTTTTTAATCGCGATTAGAGGTATTTAGGGTAATTTAAGGTAAAAATAATGTTTTAATAATATGAAATAACCATGAAACATGTACTACCATTATTGTATGTGTCATGGCCGACCAATAAAATCCATGGGTCAACTTGGGGACCCCATGGAGCCACTTTGGTTGGAAAATGACATTAATAACTTTTTAATTAATGTTAAAATAAAAATGTCACAAAGATGTGTTGTTTTACTAAAACAATTTTTACGTGGGGTTATACAAGTCATAATTTTGACTATAAATATTCATTAGAAAGATAAAAATATTTCATACATCATGATATTTGTTTTATAATTTTTAGACATTAAATAAATTAAATTATTTATTACACCATGATGATGCAGCGATTAGCTCATTATTTAAGGATTTAAATAAATTGAAAATATAATGTAAAATATAAGCACTAAACTTGTCAAAAATATACTGGATGGGTGTATTTCGAACTATTCTCACCTTATCCTCGAAAAATATAATTTTGGGTCCTTTAAAATCCGAAAATCATTTTATATTAAAGTAACCATTTATAACATTCCAAGAGTGCCCCTCCTCTCCTCTTATAAAAGCCCCCCACCTCTACCACCTTACCCAAACCTCTCAAGCCTTTGGCACGGCAAAACCCTTCCCATTTTGTCTCTCTGTATCCCTATATTACTTCTAGAAGCCTCAATTTGGGCAGAAGTATTTCCAAGGAAGACTTTGAGCTCAAATCAAAAAGAGTTACCTGATTTAAAGGTAGTGTCTTCTCTTGTGTTCTTATGTTTTATTTTGCTTCTCCAACCCACTAAACTCTTTTTATTCCTTTATTTTGTAACAACACCAGTATATTCAATATACTAGGATGTTTTTATGTGACGAATTATAGCTACACCTACACACACCTTCGTCTAATGGTTTAAGAACATACTGCTTCTGTGGTTGGCGATTTTCTGCCTCACGAAACGATGATTTTTCAATCTTCTTTTAAAACCTTTCATGGTGTCCATTAAGATGTCACTATATTTATATATGATATATATTATGATTTTGTTTTCCTTATGCTTCTGTATTTTCATTTATGGCATACCTTTATGGCTTCCATTATGGGTATACGCGATATCTTCATTTTAGGAAGTGCGGACTACCGCCCCCTCAAAGTGATTTGATTCGTTAATGCCATATGTGGGAGGTATAAAGGATGGAGTTAATGATATTATATATGACATTATATTGGAATTATAATATACCTTTATGTCATTATGATTCCATTCCATAAAATATGAAATAGAAATGAAAGTAGCATTCATGCGTACGTACGACTTACCGTCTCCATGAATGGTACATTTCATTTCATACCTCTAAATGTTATGTAATATTATAAATGCATGTATATACTGGATATATATGATATATACGATATCTACATAATGAATAGAACTCTGGATATAATGGATACATGAAAAACTTGTAATTATAAAGAGTTTATTTTGGAATCAAGTACCAATGATTGTTAAAACACCTGTTATTAACTTAAATAATTACATAGTTTTCATGACATGGTAATAAGTTATATAAAAGGAATAATGAACTTGAAAAAGGTTCTCAAGAAAGTAGAAATTAACAATAGTTTATTATTCAGGAGATTAAATAGCAATCGAGTCACGTCGGACACGAGGTAAGGGACTTCGTCTCATTCTCCTTTCATTGAGGCATATTTTGTTCTAATACAAGGATTTCATTTATACGGTGTATAAACCCATTTTACATTTAATTTTATACAAAAGGAATCTTTTTCTATGAAGCGTATTACAAAACAAAAAAAAGGAATGTTTCCTTTAACATACGCAGTGACAATGACCTTTTCCGCCACCGCGAGTATTTTTTGATCTTTGGCTTCCTCAACAAGTCGTGATGTTTTTTTTAAATGAAATAAATAACATATACTATTTTATGTATTTTGGTATTAAAATAGTTTTTATAATGGATTTTTTATGTCAATATATTTATGTGATATATTGTGTTTGAAATATGGAAATGTTTTCTATCCATTATATTTGTTTTATGTCTTATGATTTTATAATGGTACTTGGACATTTGACGGGTGGTTACGTGATAAACCATATGACGGGTGGTGCCGTGAATACTAGGGTGGGTGGTTACATTATAACCTCCAATTCATTGGGTATGGAAGTTGGCCATATGGCTATTCCATTAAGTGATATGTGTGGAAGTCGACTATATGGTTATTCCATTTAATTATGTTTATGTCCCAAGTTACCTTTATATGTTATGTGTTCTTTATATGGGTTTTATGGTAATATTTTGGTTTCAAAAGGGTAAGTAATGATATTTTATTCAATGAAAAGTATTTTCTTCTTCATAAATGTGAAAAGTATTACTTTGATTAAGTATTCTTGGTTTACTGGTTGTTTTGAAAAACTAACAGTTTTCCTTCATTGTGTATCCCTTACTGAGCTTTTTATGCTCACCCCAAGTTTTTCAAATGTTTTTAAGAGGACTTAATGTGGAATAGGGTCAAGGATGGGATTAAGGAATAGTCATTCTATCTAAAACATGGAAGTTTACGTGTTTCTTTTTAAGAGTTTTTTTATGGAAACTTAGTAGAAGTGTATACTTTGTAATATTTTGAGATGTAATAGTTATGTCCTAATTCTCTAAAACACTAAACCTGAAAACATCCTCAATGTGAATTATTCATTTATTTAAATACTAAGTAAGGTTTAAGGTCAGGGCCTTATAATTAGTCCTTGAGTGGATAATATAGGTATATCTTTCCAAATGGTTTTGATGGTGTAGATGGATGCCAAGGTAGAGAAATGATCCTATGGATGTTGGGGTGGAGTTAGTTAGAACATGTTGGGTGATGTGAAAGTCAGGTTGAGGTTCTAGTGAGATTTTGTTGAAAGTGAAGGTTCCATGCAACCAAATATGATAGAGAAAACCATAAATGATAAATGGTTTTATGAAAATATGACTATAGTGTTAGGTTTGAATGAATTGAGTGGGCACCATTCCATTGAGGTAGGCTATATAGAGTGCATGGGAACAAGTTTAGTTGGTCGATTACCCAAGAGTTTCAAGTTGCATTTGGTTTTACAGTTTTGGTTTGAAATCATCAGGAAATGTGGATAGAAGTATCATGTGTTTTCTTTTGGGTGATATCAGGTTTAGTCATCATTAGAATTGGGAGAACAGAAAAATGACATCAAGTGATTTGGGTAATGAGTTGTATAGAGGATTGGACCGATGGGGTGTGGATTGGTTCTTCCATGGTGATGTGATATTGTATGAATGTTTAAATGCGTAGTGAATCCAGAACTGTTGTCATGTTTTCTCTGTGATGTTCTAGTTGATGGGTATGGTTGAATTTGATGCATCATAGAGGAGTTTATGGTTTATATAGTGGTTTCGGTGAGGAAGAATTGTTGAGAATGTTCGTGCCCTTGATCCTTGTTCGGTAGAATAAGTGAGGTGAAACCAGAAACATGTAGGATGTAAATGGATAGAAAGGATTAGTGGAATGACCACTTGTTGAGGAATTTTGGTGATTGTCCAAAGAGTGTCTTGAGGAAGAGCTGTTATAAGTTGGGGAGGTTGTGAGGTCCCAGATTTTCTTAAGGAATGTTCCTATTTATGGTTTGTATTGGGCCTCTTATTTTTGGTTATATAAGTGTTTCCCAATTTTTATGGGAGGGATCTACAATGTTTTGGGAATTTAGGACATGAAGGGGGAAGAGAGAGGAACTTTTGGGCTGGTTCCACGGTTTGCACATGGTTAGTGAAAACAGAGCGGGGTTGCCCAGGTAACTGTGCAACCATAGACAGAGGCTTATACATGGTTGACACATACATAATTAAACAATTCACAAATCATATTAATTAGTACTAAATTGGTGTTTTTTTTATAGTGGCTCATGCATTATTTTCACACGGTTTGACAAACTATGTGGGTAAATCGTGCTCCATAGAAAGGTTGGAAAATTTTTAAAATTTCTAACATGTGATTTTAAACCATAACATGGAATAATCCTAAATTATTCCCCTCTTGAACCTAGTGATTAACCAATACCTCCAAGGTATTCCAAGGATTAATCCCTTAATTTATTGCCCATTTGAAGAGCTATATGTTTCAAAACAAAGATCCAAGTAAACCTAATCTCACTCTTGCATATCATTTTTGTTGAAGGTTTCCATTTTTTTTCACCTCCTTCCAAATAACTAAAACCTTCCCTTGTGGTTGAGATCTTGGTTTAGGCTTCAAGGGGTAGTTGAATCTAGATCTATGGATTTTATTAGGAGTTCTTTAATCATTTGATTCTAGGTAGGTGGTCTAAAATTATTATCCCATAGATTTATATTTTA
The DNA here is from genome assembly GCA_963277665.1 of Viscum album. NCBI lineage: Eukaryota > Viridiplantae > Streptophyta > Magnoliopsida > Santalales > Viscaceae > Viscum > Viscum album. Next base: position 993,357,310 of record OY728125.1, read on the forward strand.
TTTTTTCATGGAAGCTTGTGTTCATATTTTTCCCTAAATGTGTTCTTGGTTTATTTGTAGTGTTTGATAAAAATGAGCGATGAAGTGACCAATTGAACCCCTCACGATCCATGTGGGATGCGTAGAGGAGGACATGACTATTTTCAAGCCAGCCTTGGGGTGCGCCGACACACTCAGACCTAGAGTCGGGTAGGGTCAAGTGAAGGGTTGATGAATGATAACGTGGAACCCATGCAGAATATTTATAAATGGTTGATTAAGTTGTAAATTGAATGATGATAAATATTAATAGGGTGATAAAGTCATAATGAGTTGTTTTACATGACATGTAAAGGGAAAAATTTGATCGAATGTGATTATATCAATTGTTCAATGAAATTTTGGTTAGAAAGGCATAAGAGGATTAGTGAATATTAAACGGGTAACTAATAATTGGATGATGGAATGAGATATGGGGAGCATGTTAATGGTATTTAATAAGGTAATGGATAAATATGTTGAATGGGATAATACATGGGAATTGTAGTACACATAATGGTTTAATGTAATTAGTTGATGTGTTATCAGATATGGGAAATGTATTGGTAATGAATAAGTGGGTAAATTCTTGTGGAATCATAAATTGGTAAAATAGGTAATTTTACGGTTATTGAATGATTTGGATAAGGCATAGGTGTTGTTGAATAAAATTAAAGAGTTAAGGCGCAATAATTGTAACATGGCTAAATAACTATGAACTGTAATTCATAAATGTGTGAATGGGGTACGACATAGTGTTAATTCATATTTTTTGTTATGCATTGTGACTAATGAATTAGAATGGAATTTTTTATATTATTTTGTGTTATGGTATGGTTTTCATGATTCGATAAATAAGCATATGAAGATGAATTGGAAGATAGGGGTATTTACTTGAGGTTCTACACCCACAGGTCGAGTTAGAGTGAGGCTCTAAACTCCACCCCAAAATTCATGGGTTAGGGAAGAAGACAAAGGCTATATTCCCCTAACAGTTTCATTCCACCCAGACCGAGGATTCATGGTGAGGATAATGTGTTAATGTGACATGTGTATCCACAGTGAGATAAGGACTTGATATATTTAAAATATTAATTGTGATTGATTTCCTTAGACCCTTTTGTACATGATAATTTTTATTAACCCATAGAAGATGTGATCAAAGTGGATTAAGGAATAAAAATCGTATAAGAAATGAAATTGGGATAAATTCTAGGAGTTCATCAAGTGAACCGTAGATATATAATGGAACCCAAGATTTTTTTTGTTTATTTATCATTTATTATGTATATTCATGCACTATATGTTAGTGTGGATAATTTTTAGACACCATTGGGGGTGGCCAGCTATGTTAAGTAACCACACCTTGCTCTGGCCGCCATTGTGTACCCGAGCATATCTCATGGTTTCATGTTAGTAAAAGGGTAGAGGCCCTATAATAAGATTCAGAGTTTGGCTCATAATGTACATATATAAGGACCCATACTTAGAGTAAGGACCAATTTAGAGTTTTGGTCTTTTGTTTTAATTTGGGTTTCTTTCACTTTGCACTACTAGTACAACATGGAATTGTTGTTTTTATTTTGTGGTTGTACCCCATTAAATAAAATTTTGGTCATGTAGGTTTATTGGTTGTTTGTATTTCTCCCACTATTTATATTGTTTTATGTTTTGTATTTTTCTAGTATAGAGGGTATAGTATCCCCTTGTGTCCTATTAGACCCTCACTACTAGTCGGCAACCTCTTGCGTACGAGGAGGTGCACTTGAGTTCATGTGATGACCCAGCTCAGAGAACCGGTTTAGTGGATTCCAGGTTGGGGACATTACAAAAGGGATTGATAAATTTAAATACAAAGGAAAAATGAATCTTATTATACTGGTTAATGAATTTCATCCTATGTTACCATTTATAGTTCAATGTCTTATATGTGCAGAACATGAGAATTATCTGGGTCAACACCCTAATCGAAGGGGTATCTCCAAGAATAAATAAAGTCATATACTATGTCAATTTTTTATTTGGATTATTATGGTTAAGGAACTCATCATTTAATTTTGAGTTGAGGATGTCATATTGAGTTTTATAATAACCTACCCTTTGAAAATATATTTTTTCATCATTTAGTGTAATTTGAAGTGATATTAAGAATTGATTAAATATATCTATAATGATTATATATAAATTGATAGGATAAAGATATCACATTTTATATTTCAAATCCAAATTTGAAAATATTTTTTTGAGGGGATGAATAATAAATTCTAATGTAATTTACATACATTATATAGGTCGTACCACTTATTCATGAGGTATATTTATCTCGAATGTCTAGGGAAAATCAAATCCCCGATGATATGTATTTTTTTTTGAGATTTTCCAGTTGTATTTAAAAAATAAATTATTATTATTTCAAATAATCATGATTTTGAGTTTCCTATAGAAATTATACAGGGTTCTACTTATATTTTAAAAAATCCATATGGAATGGACCAGATTAAGTTATTGGAATTAAAGAAGCTAGTCTTGGAGAATCTGGGTAGGGGATTCATGATCCCTAGTGTGTTTCCATGGAGTGAAACTATTTTTTATGAATAAATATGGTATAGTGGGTCATTTAATTTATTATTAAGAACATAAAAATATCATTAACTAGAACATATATCATTTATCCCATATTTATGACTTGTTTGATCATTATGTGCAGATCAATACATTTCAACAACTAACCTTCATTTTAGATATCATAAATTGAGAGTCAATAATGATGATATACCAAGAAAAATCATTTACATGAGTTATGATAATTATTATTTTATAGTTATTCTATTTGGACTTGTACATTCCTCCATTATCTCCATGGATTAAATGAATAGTTTCTTTAGAGATTACCTCAATCAGTTTGTGGTATTCTTTATAGATGATATAATTATATATTATAAGAGAAGTAAAAGAGCATCAATATAATTTTAATATTGTGTTGAAAACATTGAGGAAGGATAATTTTCATTACAAATTAAAAAAGTGTGAATTCTAGCAAAACAAATATTCATTTTTGGGTCATATAATCTCATGCGAGTGTATAACGGTGAATCCTTAAAAAATAGATATTATTGATAAATATCCCAGAATAATAAAAATTATTGAGATTCATAATTTTTCATAAATTTATAAATATTATCTATGTTTTTTAAGTAATTTCTCATATTTATCTGATACACTAAATAAGTTGACACAAATGGGATCCAACATTCTATGGATAGATGAATTTGAGGAATATTTTAAGGGGATGTAAAGAAGTTGTTAAGTGAACTTGTTCCCCCAATTTTGTGCAATAGATAAGGGTTGATGAAAAATAATGATGTGTTAAATAATATAATGAGATTCATCCTCTCGTATAAGTATATTTTAATATCTAGTTCCATGTGCTAATTTAAAATTCATTAATAAATTTACCAAAATCAAGATTTAGAGTTTGGAGTTATAATTTATGAACTAAAAGTAATAAGGAATTATTTTTATGGAGATTTATGATATATATAATAGGATCATAAAATCATGAATTTTATATTCAAATATAAATAGTTGAATTCACACCAAAGGAGATGATTGAATTTTAATTGAAATTATAAAAGGTCAATACACTACCACCATAAGAAGGTGAACAAGGGAGGTGATTATTTGACCTAAATATACCATGATAGTTTTTCCAGGATGAGGATTGAAAAGGATAAATTATTTATGGATTTTTTGAATATTGATCTTTAAATCATGAGTAAAGGGAATATATAAAATTTTTATTAGATGAATTTTCAGTAGTCCATCCTCGTGTGGATTAAAGAGGAACGTAAAGAGGATGTTGAATAGAAAAAGAAGGTGAAAAATGTTCTTGAGTTCACACATAACTATGAAGGAATGATAAGGTTTAAGAACCAGGTATGTGTCTCATCGATTCTAGTCATGAAAAGGTTATTGGATAAAGCTCATAGTTTATCATTCTATTTTCATCTTGAATATACTAAGATGTATGGATATTCAAAAGGGTACTTCTAGTGTGATAACAAAAAATATATATATATCTATGAATGTGTCTTATTACTAGGTATGCCATAAAGTTATGGCTGAGAAAATTAATTCTAAGGTAATATTATAACCATTACCCACACTATAATGTAAATAGGATAACATTACCATGGATCTCATCATCATATTCCCTGAAACATCTAAATTGAATAATTTTATTTCGGTTGTAGTCAATATCATTATGAAATTAAGATATCTCACTTCCATTAGAGAAGATTTATATATTTATTTTATTTCCTTGATATACAATATAAAATATATATGGTTTCATGGATCACCAACTTATATTGTATTTGGTTTGGATTTAAGGATTACATAAAAATTCTAGATAAGTCTTCAGAATGATCATGATACAAGGCTGAGTTTCAATACTACATATCATCATAAAATAGATTTAAAGTCTTGTTGGAAATTTAATACTTTATAATTCATGATTAGAACTTTATTTATGTATTTAATATATTTTTTGGATCAATACCATCCTTTAGTTAGATTACTTTAAAATAATTCCTTTTACTCAAGAATACATATGTATCTCAATAATTACCTTTATGGAAAGAAGTGTTGAACTCCAACGTGTTGGGATGAAGTTAAATAAATAATGATATTGATACCTAATATAGTTGAGAAAATGTTAGATGAGGTTAGATAAATATATCATCACCTCAAGGAAGCTCAGTATTGAAAACAAAAAAATTATAAAAATCCTCGATGAGATATAGAGTTTAATGTTAGTGACAATGTATTCTTATAAGTATATCCTTAGAAGAAGGATTTTAGATTTAAAAATAATTGAATGTTGATCCCTATATATATCTTTCCCTTTATAATTCCGGATCATATTGCGATGGTTTCTTATCACTTTATACTTCCACTTAATCTCTCTTACGTTAACGATGTTTTCCATTAATCTATCTTGAGGATGTATATCTTGTTCCTTCACATGTAATGATCACAATGGTAATGAAACTATAGTATTTTCAATCTAATTTGAAAAAACTGGTATTTTTTGGATCGAATAGGTAATGATTTTTTGAAGAAAACGACTCACTTGGTCAATGATTCACTGCGAAACCATAAAATTTAGGCATCTATATGGTAATAAAAAGATGTAATGAGGAATAAGTATCCTCATTTGTTTATTTAAAAGTGATGTAATTTGGGGGAGATTATTATAATGGGTTATAATGTTGAACCCTTATATTTTATGGATTATTTCTCTATAAAAAAATTAATTTCATTAATAGATTTCACTACAAGCCACATTGGGTTTATGTGAACCATGATATACTATTTATTATTATTATATAATGTGATAGTTATTTCCTATCTTTTGGATTTGAGTTTATGAATAATACTAACTAAATTTTTATAAATTATTTTTTACATATTTAAAAATTTAATTCGTTATTTTTCAGTTACATATAAATTAAAATAAAATAATTTGAATATAAAAGATATATTAAAAAAACTATTTTTGTTAACATAATTTCATTTTAAATTATTTAATTAAATAAATACATTTTATTGATTTGTTTTAATTAGTTTTTATATATAATATATTCAATAAATTATTTTAACATTCATATAATAGTTTTTATGTGGCATAAAATGAAGAGTAACTCAATTTTATGCTTAAAAATAAATTTTTATAAAAATAGATTGGTTGCATTTTGTGCACTTATTTTAAAATGATTTTTTACAAATTATTAGAATTTAATTTTTTAAATTGGATTATTTTTTCTGAATCATAATAGAAAATATTATTCAATATGGTCAAGTAAAATTTTGTTCATAACGAATAATAAAAATAATAAAAATATGTTACCACGATTACGGTTAAAATGGTTTTACCTAAGGTTAATGTAAGATATAAAAAATATCCCTAAAAATGTGATTTAATTTTATTAGTTTATGATATTTATAAATAATCATTCTTTTTTTATATTCTTTGTAATTTTATATCCACTTAAATTGAGTAATTAATGAGTTTTTATCTTTTGAAAATTTCCAAGTGGGACATCTCCCTCCCTTATAAAGGGATACCAACCTACATCTCTTACTCACACATAATGATCCTTTTAGATCAATAAATATCTTACCTAATACCTTCCAAAAATACCTCCCATGTTCAATATGTCCTTATTTGACAATAATATAAAACGTTCAAGGAATACAGTGTAATCTAATGTAGGTTTCCCAGTGATGAAAAATAACATTTAATTGGGTACTATAAATTTTATTCCTTATTTTACCTCCTATAAATATATAGTATCCAATATAAAATAAGGAAATCATAATATTAAATATAATTTATTGTTATTATTATGATATACAAACCATTTTAATCCTCCTTTCCATTAATTGGGAAATGAATGTATCGCTCATGCATAGGTGTAAAATATCACCTCCACATATTGATATGATTACTTTTACATCACCCTAATTCATGGATGGTTATTATTATGGATTTATTGTTTATATATAGTATTTAAAAAATAATTATTCTTTTATAATATTAATATCTTATATAACCTCACACATTTCCATCTGTTGCAAATTGATAACGTCACTAATGCGTAAGTGTAGATTACCACATCCATGATGCGATGTGATTATTTTTTCATTTAAAATTAACATGTATAGTGATAAATATATATTTAAAGAATATATATTATTTAAATTATTTAAAAAAATATATTGATGTTAATGTTTCGTCGGTTTTGGCTTTCCGCCTCGAAACGCCCAACGGCTCCGTATCCAAAGATTGATGGACCTGCTTTCCAAAGGCAGGTGTTCGCCAGATGGTCTAACCAGAGACTCTTAAGAACTCAAATTGGTCGAGAGGATGGGAAGTCGGGCTCATCGCACCCTTTTTGGTGGGAAATTATTGCCTGTTCTGGGACTTTCTTAAAGAATTAAGACATATTCATATGTTCGCGAATCTTTGGTTTATACCCAAACTTAGTATCCACGAATTTATCATTGGTGGGCCATGGTCAACTGGACGCAGGGGTTCGGAATCATTTATGCCTGAGGTTTACAATCCCTCATTGGGTTAATGACCCCAAAGTGTTGGAACTCGCTTGAGACGGTGATAGGAGTAGCTCGACGAACTGATGTGAAGACAGTCAGACCAACTGGTTGTTGGGATTGAACCTCTTGGAGGCTTCCTACATACCCTTCCTTGGAGACAGGGATCAACGTCTACGTAGTTCACATAAGCAAGGGGATTATGCTCTGGGGAAGCCCGGAATGATGGATTGGGACTTACACTCTGAGGAGGCCACTGACGTTGGTAAACCGACCTGAAAGGGGGGTCGGAATGACCCGTTGTTGGGCAGGAACCTCGAAGAGGCATCGAACGTACCCTACCTATGAGGCAGGGATCCAAGTCCACGTAGTTCAGATTAATATGGGGCTTACGCTTTGTGGCATACCAAGTTGTGGATTGGGGATTACACTCCAAGGAGGACCATAATGAGGATGTCATGGTCGATGCTTACTCTAAGCCCACGTGAGTCATGCTCAGTGCGAGAAACAAGAGGCATCAGGGACCAGAGGATCACATCGTGAGAGGTGCGTCCATGAGAAGTGGAGTTGGGCTTACGCATAAGGTTGGCCCATGAGGTTGGGACTTACTCCGAGATGGACGCCCGTGGTGTCTTCCTCATGTCTGGACATGAGGGAATCTCAACCCATTGGTGGGTTGAGGAATATAATAGGGGCCAACGCCTCTACACAAGTGCACAAGTGGGATAACGCCAAGGGCGTTAGAATCAGTCTGAACAAAGGGAGATGAAAAGTGTGAATTACATGCCCAACATTTGGAACACAATGAGGGTGGCATGGAAATAGAGGATAACTATTGACCATGTTCAAAACATAGCATCCATATTACGTTAGCCTGTAATGGGGACGAACAAATGTGGGTCGACTGCTGACCGTGTTTGAATCACATGACCTATCTTGATGTGTTGTCCAACGTATTCTGGGGCGTTGGCCCAGGACGGTAGGTGAGCCGATGCGGAATGGGAGCAGGCCATTAGGGGGTCCCTTTAGGCAAAGAATAGTATTAAGATACGAATAAAGGACACGCAAAGCGTGGGGTGGAGTGATGGAATGTTTGAATGAATTCCAGCGCTGTTGAAGTTATGCCACTACAAACAGAGCATAAGGAATATCTTACATGGATCAAGAGGCATCAAATTATTGAATGATAAGGAATACTAGAGTTTATAGTCATGTAGAGAGGACTGTTTCCATATAGTTTAACGTCATATGGATAGGACGAGGGCCATACAGTTTAACGTCATGTGGTCAGGATGACTTGGTAGGAGATACCTAGAAATGGTTAGTGTGGGACTTACGCAAGGGCGGCCCTTTCTGGATTAACCAAGAAAAACGAGCTAGGATGTGGGGTTAAATGAGAGTCATGAGGAGTATCTCGATTCATGTAATTTATAGGACGGATGTTGGGGCAGCACAAGGGTGCAATGAAAAATTCCGACATCCTGGCCCGAAAAGTTCGTGGTGTGACTGTCCATTTTTCATGGGGGTTCGGGGGCGCAGCCCCCGTGGTATGGACCAGTGAGTGCATAGGATTTCCCGCATGGGGCTGTCCGCGTAGGAGCTGGCCGTGAGGAGCCAGCCGCAAGGGAGCCGTCCGCGAAGGAGCCAGCCGTGAAGGAATCGTCCACGAAATACTGGCTGCGAGGGAGGTTGTATGTGGCTAGCGGTTTGGTTTCCCATGAAGGGTGTCCGTGGATCAGATGTCCGCGAGGTGTTGGCTGCGAGGGACTGGCCGCCAAGGAGCTGTACATGAAGGGGGATCTCCGTGAAGGATGATTTCTGTGGAGGAGGCTGTCTGCGAAGGAGGTTGTCCGCGGATGAGATGGTCGTCCGTGATGGGTGTCTGCAAAGGGCCTGGCACCCGTCCTACTTCGCGCCCACGGAGGGGTTCCGCCTCTATTTCACGAATGAAAGTTGTCTGCAGAAGGGGTGGACATGGAGAGACTATCTGTGAAGGAAATGGCCGCTATGGGCTGGCCGCAGAGGAGCTGGCTGCATGCAGTTCACAGACTGGTTTCTCCTCTCCACAGAAGAGTTCATCCGCGAATGATATGGGGTCCGCATATGGCCGTGGTACACTACTGGGAGCGATTCCTCCAGCGTCTTCCCAAGGGATTTAAACCATCCTTTCTCCCTTACCATATTTTGGGGCCCCTCAGTGAATATTTATAGAGTCACGAGGAGGCAATATTGATGGGCTCACAACACGTTTTGTGGAAGCCCATGAAGGAACCCCCACACCCATGAATGACTCGGTCAACTGGGGGTTTTTGGAACTGAGATCCGTGGAATTTCTTCACGGTTGTGCACCACCCCACCTCTATTACGCAAACAACAACAGTCTACAGCCGCATAGGCGCTCCGCCTCCATTTCACGAATGACGGCACGCGCGGCATTGGACGGTTGGTGCAGTTCGCAGCGGTGGACCGACCTGGCATCCGTTCTGCTCCACACCCACAGAAGATCTCCACCTCCATCTCGCGAACGAGGCTGGTCTGCAGAGGAGAGCGGTTCGCTGAACAGGCCCCATAACACTTGGGCCGGTTTGCGGACCGGTTAGTCCTTTGCCAATTTTGAGTATTGGCGTCTTTCCTTTTCCCAATTCGTTGAAGGGAATTGGGTAAAACTTATCACTTGAATGAAGGGGATTATTATTTTAGTTTGATTATTTTTTAGGACCCTACAGTGAATTATTATTAAAATTAGTTTTTCTATTCATCTAAAAGTGAAATCATCAAACATGTGTACATACAGACTACCATCTTTATGATAATAATGAAATAAATGTTTCATCATAACATTATATGAATACATAAAAATTTATATAGTGAATATATATTATAAATATTTCATGAATAATATTAACTGTATAAAGAAACCATGGCCTATATTCTTGTATAGGAATCATCAAACTGAAACATGCATGGAAAATGGAGCAGTTTTCACCCAAATGATAATTTTATTAAAGAACTTTTCTATAAAAGGAAAATTATAAATTATAAAGTAATGATACATATTATGTTATGTATTAATATGGTTTTTGAATATAGGTATAATAAATATATATTTATTATACAGGTTATTTTGTGGTTTTCAATGTAAGTCAATACTTGATGTAAGGGGTTTATGTTATACTCTAATTTCCTTTCATAATTTTCAATGATAAATTTATGTTAATGGAGATTATATGGATATTATAATTTAAACCATATAAAATCATTATACTCTATTTATTAATATATTTTTATAATTTAATACCATTTCTACTCATTGCAACTTAAAATGATTGAGAGAATGTCTTTAAAGAAAAATAGACCTTACCTCCTCTTTGAACAATGAACATTTTATTCCATGTCCATACTCCTAAAAATAGTTTTATGAAATTTTTTACCTCTACATGAAATGTTTTAAAAATTTTAATTACATTTCCATGAAACTTTTTTATAATGTTTTAATTAATATTTTTTTTAAATAAATTTATTTAAAAATGATTAATTTTTTAATTTTGAGAAAGATGTAAAAACAATTTTTATTTTAACATGTAATGGATTTTCCTATAGTCATGAAATATATTTTTTGAGGAATTATTTACTCTTTTACTTGGTTATTTTCATTAATTTTTTTCACAATATTATTGTAATTTTCATGTAAAATTGTATCAATATAAAGGGATATTTTCTCATGTTTTTAATGAAAAAATTAAATTATATTTTAATGGTATTTCTCATCTATATCAAAATCATTTAATGATTTATATGCTTCATTGGGGATATGATCATATTGTAAAATTCAATTTTATTTTCCTGTATAACATATGTGGACGGTATTTTAATAATGTTTCTATGAAACCCAATTCATTCCCATGGGTTAATTAATTCATGATGGATTTTTTTGAAACATGATTCTTTTTCATGGATTATGCTATGGTGGAATTATGAAATTTTTGGGAAACCCATTTATTTTCCATGGTTTATGATATTATGATATGATGAGTGTTTTGTGATCTTTTTTAACACATATGTATTGTTTTCATTATATTATGGGTGGGTCCAAAATTATATAGCTCTCAAAATCATTAGTTAATGAGGAATAAGTTTATAATATCCTATGATACAATTAATTTAACAATCTTCTAATAGATGATCGAGTTAATTAGATGATATTTAATCTAAAGATAGTTTTGGAAATTAATGGGTTGGAATTTCCATTATGGGAAATTATCTATAGTAATAGTATTGGGAGTGAGCATTGGACAAATATGTGATTTTCTATGCTTATATGTGTGCCACAAACTTATTTCATATCCTTATAATATCTTATCATGATCCCTTATGTAGTATTGAAGATTCCATACTCTTATTACATACATATTTTTATTAAAAAACCTTTTTCAAGGATTCATAGTTTAATATAATTATCCTATAGGGTATGATTATTGTAAGTTATGATCATTATCTCATACCCATATATTTATCATATTCTCACTTATTACTGTCGATTAATATCTTCAATTGTTTATTAATTGTTCATATGATATAACAGTTTTTTATTTTTCAATTCCCCATTTTATGAATAAAGTCATTATATATGGTATGTATAAGAAGTATCATATATGATAAGATATTCATTGGCTGTATTGAATGTATTTTAAAAAATAAGGTGGTTATTGTCTAGTATCCAATGAAAATAAACCTTTACAGTCCCTAGGTGTTTTTTTATTGTGAAGTGTATTAAATTTTCATCTAAAATGAAGCAATATTAATTTATGAAATTCTTGGGTTTCATGAATTATGTATATATTATTTTATTGTGGGTGTAATTACATTTAAATGCACACACTCACACACACACACACACTCACACACACCGCACATAGAGGCTGGAAAGGTAATCTATTCCCCCAAATGGGATAGACCACCCATCAAGCCATATTTATTTAGTATATGGCTAATAGATCCAGCTGGCATTAAATCCAATTACATGGCCCAAGGGCCCATTTTTTTGACCAAAAGGCGCACCAATGAATAGTTCTCTTATAGTTCCTAGATTGCTATAGTACCTGCTACAATGCTTCCACCACTACATTTCCTACTACAGTACCCACCACCATGCTTCCAGTTCTAGAGTTTCACCAATTCTATAGTCCTGTTATACTCCCACTATAGTGTGGTAATAATACATGGGTCCAATGGGTTTTCAACCCCCAACCTCGATGTAGTATTACAGGGTTCTTACCTCTAAGCCGATGATCAACTAGGTGGTTAAACTGATCAAAATAGGAACACGCCATGACTAATGGATGATTATAAGGCAGTTTAGTTTTAATACAATTAAAATAAATTCATAATAATATTATTTAATATCCCTTGTTGTGGTATATAAAAATTTTAATGAATTAAAAGAAGAATATAATTCGTATAAAGCTATTATATAGTACATAAAGATCATTTTCCTCATAGTATGCTTGTTTTAGATGTTTAGTTTTATAATGATTGTTTATTTATAATTTCATTCTCAGGTTATTTGATTTAAGATACCATAATGATACTGATTTCATTAAAATAACCTTTATCATTTAAACCCATTCTTTGAAAAATCCATGAGATGAGGTGATGATGAAAAAAATACATCTATTAATATAGGTTGTAGTCCTCACATACACATGTATGATGATTTCGTTTTCATATAATGAGAGTGAGAGAGGTGACATGGTTTAACATTTAATATTCATAAATAATTTATAAATATAAATATTAAATATTAAATTTCCCTTTTTAACTAGTCTTGTTTTCCAGTGAAGGAAAATTATCATGTTACATTGTGGAGGTGGTAGTCCTCACATACGCATGTTACACATTTTTTAATAGAAAATGAAAAATGTAGTAATTTCTTATAACATCATCATAATAACATACAAGTACACTATGGATACTATTTTCATCATCTTATTATAGGTTAATTGAATTATTTTTAGAATGATTCTACATGGATAAATAGAAATGAGAAAGTAGCTGTTAGAAATTTATACCATACTTCTTGGATTATCTCATTCGTAATGGGGGTTAAGCCTTTGAGGGATGATCTTCCAAGAATACCAAACCTGATAGGGGTGGATAGTAATGTTTATGATATGTTTGGGTTGATTATTTTATGAACTAATAGGGTTGTGGTGTTTTGTGATATTTGGAGAGGCATTACCTTTTTAAAAGTGAAAAGGGATGAAAGTTTTTGTGAGTACCCCAAAATATTTAAAAGTGGGAATTCACATTCAAGGAAATAACTCCAAAATTGATAAATTATAGGGAGTTTATGTGATAATGTCAATAAATTCCTCAAAAAAAAATTTCCATAGATGTTTTATATTGTATCCTAGGCTTCTCATACCTGTAAATTACATCTTTTTAGATAAATACTCAATACGTTACACAAACACGCAAATAATAACCGTAATATTTTAGTGTATTTAGAGACAAGGTACACAATATTATAATTTTGTAAAACATAATAAACATATATAATAAATAGCATCCCCTTTAATACTCTTCACAACCAACCCATACTGAACTGTTCTTCATAACGTATGGAAATGAAACATAAGAAAGACTGAGCGTAGATGCTCTACAAGGGTGAAAAAGAGAGATATATAAGAACAAAATTAACATAAGATTATGAGAACGTGAGAATAAAAATTTATGGTCATACTCTACATATCAATGACTATAATATTGATTCATGGAATAAATATTGGTACTTCTTAAGACATGAATCATATATAAATCAATGAACATGATCCTATAGAGCATAACATTGGCATAAGAAATGGATTTTGTTCATTCAAATAATCATAGAAAATAATTTCCATATTTATAAAGGTTCAAAAAAAGTCCATTATAGTGTAATGAGTCCCCTCTCCAAACCATCATAGTAATCAAGGTCCTCTATCAAGACCCTCATAGAGGAAAAATTCCTGAACTGAACCAAGTTCACTGCCCATTACATTCTCATATATCTCATGAGATATAAATATTTACCCAATGCATTTTAGAGAGATAATGTTCCCACCCATCACATAATGTAATTAATATGTATATGTGCCACAAGAACATATAAAATTCATCATATCTTACCCCATAAAATGAAATGGATATCATAAACATTTCATCTTATAATAACCTATGTAAAAGATATAAGTTTCATAATCAATTCATAATTTCACCATAGCATAAACCAAGAAAATAAGCAGGTTTTGTAAGAATTTACTTGTGATATAACCCATGGAAGGGAGAGAGGTTTCTTAAACATAATTCCATAATAAACATAAATCATTTATATAAATGATATGAATTCTATCCTTGGATAATATCCCCAATAAAACACTAGTATCACCATAGGATGTCAACTAAGATGGATAATGATTTTTAAAGATCACATTGAAAATTTCATTAGCAAAATAAATTTTCATTGAAAATAACTTTTTAAAACTAAAAATTCATTAAGTATTTTCGAAATATTTTTACTTTAAAATAATAAATAATACTTATAAATTAAGATCTAAAATCATTTAAAACATTCCTTGAAGAAAATATCCATTCCTCTTTGAAAAAAATACATTTTAAAACATTAAAAAACATGAAAATCTCTTTTTCATGAAAATAACCTCGTAAAAAGAAAATTTAATCATCAAAGAAAATAATTGTCTTAATGGAAATAAAATATATTCATCCCAAACATGTTAAAACTATGATTATTTTAACTTTTCAACAAAATCCAAAAATACATTTTTTGGAAAATGAAAGGAAGCCTCCTTTCAAAACAATTTTTAAATAAATAAAAAATGGGTAAAAATTAATTTAACAAATAATTTGAATAAATTCAATTTTTTTTTAAAAAACATGGTTTTGGAATATAAAGGGGTTTTGTTCGAAGTGACAAATAAAGAGTATTTTTATTAAAAACTTTTTCTCATATATTTAATTTAAATTAGAGTTGAAAATGTTTTTATTAGATGAAAATATCCGGAATAACTATAGGAGAATTAAATTAATTATAATTATTATTAGGTATATAATAATATTTCAATATAGGATACTTAATCCTAATCATTCTCAGTAAATAATGAAATAGTGACACAAATCAATTTTCGCATTGGTTACATTTGAAACACTATCCCAATGAAATATTATAATAAAATATGAATTATAATATCAAAAAAATATTTATATTAATTTAAAAAATTTAAAATCTGTAATATATATAACTCATAAAATAACATTGGTGCATCACATAACTTAGGCCTCTAGGAAGGAATTTTTAGACAAATATCCTTTACCAATCGTTTAAATTTTTAACAGTATAACCCATGGAAGATATATAATAAAATGGATATATAAATCGCAATAATGTTATGTATAATAATCATAAAATAAATTCTGGGTCAGTAGAAGCACTATATAAAAGAATCATGTAGTGAATTTGATGTGCGTCTTATAAACAGGTTTTGTGAGACAAAGATATTTTAACACTTTAGTAATCATTTGTCACCTAAACCCAATAAATAAAAACAATTATAATTAAAATATCATGAAAAAATGGATATTATTTATATAACACGTTAAATGAGATGTGTATACACCCCATAAAATAAACTAATGGTGAGTTTTCATTTATCTCTTAGAAATAAACGAAAGTATTAAAATCTCATAAAACTTAAGTGATATTTGGAATTATAAAAACCAATAAAAATTAATATAAAATAAAACATATAATAACATGAAAATAATAATATTAATGAAATAAAATTTTAAATTGGCATTATATAAAACATAAAGATGAAACAATTGGTGAATTTGAAAATGTTTCCCAAAAATGAAAGAGAGACTCCAAATATCTTACCATGAGTCTCAAATTTCTTTATAAAAGTTAAAATATCAGGGAAAATAAATATAAGTTTATTATAAATATATTAAAAAATAATTAATTTATATCATACCATATATGATTTAAACATGACATTATATTATATATTTATTAATAATTCCATTTTAAAGTTGTGTTTTAGGAAATAACTGCATTATTTTTAGTGTAAGTTTTATTTTTTTATTTTTGGTCCTCCTAATATGATCATGGAAAAATAATATTGGGAATAATAATCATGAAATAATTATAATATTTATAAATAAATTATACTATTAATTCTTATCATAATATATGTTTTTAATAAATGAATTATGTTACGATCATAAAGAGGGTAGGTCGTACAAACATATGAGTAACGATTCAATTCTTCGGAAAATTATTATAGAAAAGAGGTAAGTAATATTTTATGTATAAATAATTATAATTATATTATATTATTTATTTAAATATACCTATAAATATCAATCAAGTGGTATGGTGATGAAAAGAGAGAGTCACGTCACTTTGTGAAGGAGGTAATCAATATGTACAGGAACGATTATCTTTCAGTGAGTGAGTTGATAAGAAAAAATGATATATTATCTTTTTAGAATTATTAATATTTATGTAATATCATAATTATTTCATTTATATCACATATTTTCATTAAATGTAACCTTATTTTCTTCTATTTAATGAGTTAGTGAAAAACTAATCATAACTCTTCACGAGACGGTAGTTTGCCGTACACATGAGTGATGTTATAATATATCCTACATAATGGAAAGTAAAAAAAGGAATATATTATAATAAGAATAAAATGGTATATTTATTATCTATATTTCATATATATAATTAACATACATCATCATAGCCATCTGTTAGGGGTGGTAATGGAAAAACTAATGGCATAGATTCACGAGGCGATAGTCCACCGTACATAGGAAGAATGATTTGACAAAACATTTGATGATAGTGGAGATATTTTTTTGGTATTAACATAAAATACAAAATTATTATATATATTATATTTATTATATTTTATCAGTATGTTTTTATAATAAATTTTGAAAATCTAGGAAAAAATAAAAACAAATATTTTCGTTGAACAAAGTTACCTCTTCTTTAGGTAACCACCAAATGTTATCACAAAATCATACCTATGATGGATTTATTACAAAAATAATAATTATATAATGAGGGGTGGTGATTTTATAAGTTATTTTTTCATGAGATAGACTATAAAAATTGTTTTTTTGTGTGAAGAGGAGATGAGAGTGGCTGGACTTTTATAAGTGGGGTGAATGGAAGAATTGTATGTTTTAAAAAGATAATGGACTACCCACATTGTTCTCGTGAAAAAGGGTCAAAATGGATTATTATAGAGTATTATAAATTATAAGTTACAAATATTTCAATAAAATAGACGTTATATATGTTTTTATGTCATTTCACACTTATATTTTAAGTTATATTCTTTGGTAAATCGATTTTTACCTTAAAAGGGGTAAATAAGTTTTACCGTTTTTCTATTGATTATTGTAAAAACATAATTTGAAATTATTATATAATAAATATTATGAATATTGTAAAAATGGTATATAGTTTTACAAACTCCATTTATCTTATTGGTAAAATGTAATTGGAAAATAATCTCGTTGATGTTATAAGAAAGAATTTTTTAAAGAGAAAATGTTCAAAACATTTGATGTTTTTTATTAAAATTGAATAATAAAATGATTACAATGAATTAAATTTTATTAATAGAAATATAATTTTAATATTTTTACATTTATACATAATTAATATTTAATTTAACTTTTTAGGTAATTTAATCAAAAAGGATGATTTTATTTAAAATTTAGTATTTTATACTATTCATCAAAAATTTAATCTATTAAAAAAATTATCAATAATTCAAAAAAATATAATTATCATATAACTATTTAAAAACAAAATTTCTTTGAATATATATTTTCTATAAATTTAAATATTTTTAAAATAACTATGCTATGTGTGATAAAATAGCTGTTTAGAAGAATAATATTTTTAAACATAAAATTAGAGTAGTTCCGATATTTTGTCTTGAAAATGCATAATATGAATGTTCAATAATTTATTGGATATATAATATAAGAATTTCATTAAAATAATTCCCAAAAATTGGTATTGTTAAGGTGAAATATGTTTTTTTGGTTAAAAACCCATTTTCAGAAAATAAATTCCTTTATATTTAAATACTTTGTGTTTTTATTAGTAATTAATTGGTCACCAAAGAATTAATTTTTGGTAAAAGTGTAAAACATATATTTTTTAAAATTTATTTAATTGTATTCATAACTATTATTCCAATGTATAGTGATAACTATCATATTTTATTATTTTTATAATATGCCATGTTTCGTTTAAACTCGTTCTTTCATTTAATGCCATATAAACTCCGTTTTTCATGTAACACAACTTATAAAATTAATTAAATTAATTTCAAAATATATATTTAAAAAAAACTTGTGGTTTCATGTTTAAAATAATGTTGGGATCCTTTTGTCTTACATTTTTTAATTTTTTCTGTTATAGCTTTTACCATGGTAAATATTATGGTAACTTTTTCTTTATAAAAATAAAATAAAATGAAACATATTATATAATTTCAACCTATTTATTAAAAAAAATTAAACTAAATTTTATTTTATTAAATTTATAAATGTGATTAAAATTAATTTTAAATTAATAAATATATCATGTATTAAAAATAACATTTAAAAAAAGGTGCACACATTTTTCAAAATGGTTAATTCTATATGTGTATAAATTTTTTAATATTTAAAAATTTACAATTTAACTTATAAAGTGATAATTTTTTCATGAAAATGATTCCCATAAATTGTAAAATCATACTTAAAAACTAATGATTCTAAAAATGTGAGAGTATATATAAAAACAGTATATTGAATTATTCACCTAAAAACCAATTTTTTTTTTAAATATGAAAAATTAAATCTAAGTTAATATTTAAGTGATTAGTAAAAAATGACATCATTTCTTTCAAATCCAATTCTTAAAATTTATTTATTAGATTTTAATTTTTAATATATTATATAAAGAGTTTTTACAAAGTTCATTTTAAACATTATGTGTTTTTAATCTTGTTCATATATATTTATAATTAATTTAATGTAGATATATTAGTTTATTAATATAAATATTACCTATTTTGATTCAATTTAACTATTATAAATTTAATTTTTTTAGGAAAAATAAAATTCCTTCTTTTTTAAATGGTTCAATGAATATCATGAACAATAATAATATGTAATTATTTTAGTTGATTGTTTTCTTGGTATCTTATAAAATTTATATTCTTTATGTAATTTAAATATGTCATGGTCTGTTTTAGTATGGTGTTTCATTAGTTTGGTTTTTCATAAGACAGAAGATATTTAAGATAATATTAATTTAAAGGGTCCAAAATCTCATGTTGTTATAATGGGTGGAGACAATTTGGGTTCGGTAGAGCTATGTAGTGACTATATTGGGTGAAATATCTTGAGAAATGGTATGGAAGGACACTCAAGAACATAAAAAGGCTTCAGGGGGGTTACTTTGATTTTGGAATCTCAATAATTTGTAGGATATGAGAGATGGGAGTGAAAGGATCCTTATTTTATATAATCTGGTTTTGAAAGTGAAGGATGGGTGATAGTTTCAATTGAGGGTTCATGCCCTACATTTATAAGACCTTAAGTATTTTATAGCATAAGAAACCACTTCATTCCATGAATATCATCATTAAAATATCACTTAATATTGAATTAGGCTATATGAAATGTCATTTTGTTGGGAACCACATTATGGGTGGAATGGTAGGGTGTATTTTTTAAACAAATGACCTTTGTGTACTTAGGATGTTTCGTGGTGTGAATCAACATCTCTATTTCAAGAAAAGAAAGTGAAATTGCTGAGTTCAGAATTCATTTTCTATATTTTTGTGTGTATAAGATTACGTGAATGTTTTTAAACTATATGTGTCAGTAGCTTTTATTATTAATGATGTGTATTCTTGTTCATGTCATGACATGAAAAATTTTATAATGTGTTTAAAGAAATGGCGTTGTCTCAATAGGTAATGGAAAACAAATCAAGTGGTGGTGAATTAAGTTATTAAATTTTTATCAAAGTAAAACCCACCCTATTTAAATAATAAAACAATTATGTCCTTAAAATTAAATAGAAAAATTGGTAGAAAGTAAATTATTAAGAGAAAGATCAAAAAACATAAAATTAATAATGTTTTTAGGCATAAATATCACATATTCTACTCCCACATCACCCTATCATCGAGATTAGTGATTTTCATTATGCTAGTCTTCTCGTTGGGGACCTCGTCAATTGTGTGAAAGTAACATTATCTTCTTAAAAATTATTCCTAGACCTTTCAATTCATCTCTCTATTTTATAATAAATATCCACAACTTTTAAAAACACAATAAAATGATCTTAAACATACAAAATATATATAGAAAAGATTTTATTTTCGACACATAGTTTCAAGAAAAATCTAAAACTATATGAAGAACATACTAAGAGATAATGAAAAAGTTAAATATTATCTTAATATTTTATTTAGCTATAGTAAATAATATTTAATTCACAGTAGTATCATATTATAATTTTTAGTCATGTAGCTATAATAGTTTTGAAAAACATAGTATGATGTTCATGAAAGAGTGTATGTATTCAGAACTGAATAGAACATATACTTATATTTGAATTTAATCTTTTTCTAAAATTCAAAGGTTAACAGAAGAATAAAAATTATACGAAAATAAAACGAATTTTATATATGTTACCTTTATCTCAGAAAATAGTAAAACCATGTATATTCATTGACATCATGTTCAGTAATTCTTAAAATTATATATTTTCTTGAAATCCAAAATATTTTTATGTCACCTTTCCAACATACAACATGAAAATTGTTTATAATATCAATGGTGGGTGTGGGTTTTTAAAAAAATACCATAATGATAATAAATTTTATGGTAATTCAATTTAAATATTGTAAAATACTATACTACACATATCATTAACTTCATAAAAAAATTATTCATAAGTTGTTTTGATTGTATAACTTCATCTTGCTAATAAGCTTTTCCTTCTGTTTATAAGACATAAATTTTATTCATGTGTCATTAACACATTATGAGAAATCTAACATAGGTGAATAATTATTCTAATCTATATTTAAATTTTCCTTTGAAATATGTCTTTTTTGTATCATAACAATTCTATCCTTTGATGAAAATATTCATCTTTGTATGATATTCTACATTATAATTTATTCTAGCATTGTGAAATTACTTGAAAATTATATTTTATAAGTATTTGTTTTGGATATTTAGTGTATTCATACACTTGGTTCACCCAAAAACTAAGAGATCGAATAGAAAAACTAACAAAAAACTAGAAACAGATCTCAACCATTGCACGTTGAAAATTATTTGACGTTCGAGACTTTTCCAAAAAAATAGTACTTATGACATTACTATTCTTATAGGATAATTTACTCTAAAACATATCTATAATATAATTATTCCTTGATTCATAGGATAATTATAATTGAATTTTTCTATTCCCATTACATTTTCTTGATCATATGTTAAATTATTAATTGTCACATGATATTTCTTCAATGAAAAATTAAAATTATATGTATATGTTTTAGTATTTATAAATTATAGAGTTTTATAATAAGATAATATCAATTCGTACTATCTTTTTTTCGATAAATCCTCCAGATTTAAATCACATAGGTTATTTGATAAGATAATATGATATTTTCATTAGTGAAATTTATTAAATTAAAAATATTAGACAAAAAATTTCAAGAGGAATGATACGTTCAAAATATTATATACTCACCAAAACCAATTATGATAAATTTAATAATATATAAATAGGAATTTTTTTATCATAATATGAAATGATATATTTGGATATATTGGAATAGAATTATCATGTATAAAAGGATATCCCTTTTTGATGATCTCAAAACCTGTGAATTTTTCTAAAAAAATTAAAAATTGTATAGATATATATTATTAATAGTATCCATGTTGATAATATAATTTTTTATAATATTATCCTATTTTTTGAGATCAAAATGATATATAAAGAATTGATACAAAAAATTTTAATTTATTACAATGAATAGATTAACTAATATAATATAAATTATTAAAAAGAATATAGATTTCTCATTAACACATATGAATTGATTTAAAACATTAACTTAATATGAAATTATAGATCAATATTAACCATTAAAATAAGATAATTAATTAATAAAAGAGAAATTTATTGTATAATTTTATGATATCATTCAAAATATGAACGATTTTTACACAAAGAGTGTTCATTATATTATATTAGTATTATGTTGAATCTTTTTAGGTTTTGGATTAGGTGGTGGTTTCATGATTGTAATTAGAAAGGAAGTATTTGATTTAAAGATATTTGATACTAAAGAATCTTGATGGTTCATCTAACTAAAATATATATCTGAACTAGAATTTTTAATAATACATAAATTTTCTCACATAGAAAGTATCCTTGTACAATACATTATATTTTATATAGAGTCGTTTTCCTTCTACTTGTCATAATTATTGGAAAATATAAATGAAAGATTGGATGGTGAGGTTGGACATGGAAAGGAAGGAATAAAACATTCATCATCCTTCAGATTCAAGGAATAATAAAATATAGATGAATTAATGATATATTAAAGCCATTTATTTATGATAGGAAATTTGTTGTGAAGTTAAATCCTTAGAGTTTTCATTATATTTAGTGTGATAGAGTCCATATACTGACATGTATATAATTGTTTAATTGTTTTTTGGGTGAAATATGGAATGACAGTATATGCTTGACATATAATGTGACTAAATATTTTATAATCCCTTTGAATATCATTGATTTAAGTAAATATTCCAAGTGGATTCCTCAAAATATCCACATGGAATTTTGAATACTACTAAGGTGTTATATAAGATTGAACCATAGGTTGTGGCACACTAGAAATAGCCACCACATTTACTTTAAAAGGATTATTATGAATATGAAAATTGGGTTCATTTTCCCCCCTCATTAGATTCTTTAGAAATTGAAGTAAGACGGGCCTTAATATTCTTCTATGTTTTTTCAATGTAGTATCTAAGGTGATAAAAATATATTCAATAGGATGATCCATTTTCTATAAACCATTCAAAATAATCTTTGATTAAACCATTTCCTCTTTTATATTCTCCTTCTAAGATAAATTTTTTTCATCACAAAAAAAACAAGTCCATTAAAAAAACATGAAGACATTATATAGAAATATAACAAAATTTTAATCCTCCTATATCTTAGAAGATAAAAATAGTTTAAATTCATAAAATATATTCAATAGACACTGATTCACAATTTATGGAAGCCACGTGATCACCTACAGAATCCAAAATGGATGATATAACCACCAAATTGTCTTCCAAAGTTGTTTGAATAGATAATGGGTTGGTGAAATTTTTTGAATATGTTTTATAGAAGGATAATTGTTGATCCTTTTGATATACTGAAATTTATTGATCATAATCTTCATTAAGAAATATTTTTTTTATTTAACCTTATCTTTAGTAGATCTAGTCTCTTTAAAGACAAAATCAGAGGTATTAGAATGAATAATTGTAAAATTTTGAATCATTTTTTTAATATTTAACATAGTTTAATCTACTAAAACATTTACATAGTAAATGAGTTATATTTAATTTCTTTCAACATTACCTTACTATCTCTCATTGAATAAAATTTAGAAACTATTTTCTCTATAGAGGTTTTAATTTAGAATTATAGTTGAATCCTTTATGATTTTTGAATATCTATGTATCCTTAATAACATTCTTCTCCATCATCGTTGTATTATTTAATAGGAACATCTCTTCTTAACTGATATGTTTATTCATCATCTACGTCTCCTTGACCAATAGTATTAACATTAACAAAAATATATTTCACAAAGTTCACTACCATAGATGTTCCGGAATGAATATATATTTCTATCCTTACTATTGGAATAAAAAAATTACAAGATGACCATTAATTAATTATAGATATCTCTTATAAATACCATAAATGGAAACTGTTATTTTGAAAGAATCACATAATTAAAGTCCACCTACAAATCCCAAGGATTAAACAAGAGAAACAACATTCCCAAGCTCCCTAGAATCAATAGTATCAACAACATTCACCTCCACATGACATATATGTGGCATAATATAATAAATTAAAGGTAATCATATTATGTCCTCATAAACACCAATTTCATCTACTTTATAAAATACTTCTCCTTCCATAATTCCATATTTAATTGTAGGTTCAATGTGAAGCCTTATTTATACCAAAATATTTAAAGGAATTTAAATGGAAATTTATCTCCATAAACTACATATTTTATTAACACGTTTTCCTTATAATCCTTTTTCCTTATAGAAGTAACAATATAAATTACAATACCATCACATGTAAAAACATCAACTTTTAAAAAAAATTCCCTTCAACATGAGATGGTTTCACTTTATCTTATTCTCCACCTTCAGTGGGGTGTCGTTATCTCCATAAAAAGCTCTATAAACTACAAATTTTTATTAATACTAGATGTGTAGGTTTTTAATTAGTGATACATAGCTTCTAAAACTTTACATAACTCAATGTACACTCTCCAAAATAAGTGAGTTATAATTCATGAAAAGTTATAAAAACTCCAATTTTTTACCTGTATAAAACATATAACCTATAATGAATCTGGGTATATTTTATTTCATATTGGATAATAAAAATTTTAGAAAGAAGAGGTTTGAAAAAATAGACTTTATAAAACTCACCAAGTCCATAGTTAATCCATGTTTGGATAAATTTCATTAAAACAATTAATTTATACTATAGGTCCTTAACTAGCTTATTTCAAAGCAACATGATCTCCAAATAAAAAGGACATATAAATTGGAAATGAAACTTCATAGACACTTTCTAGAGATGAGTAAAACTCATAGAATCCTTTTTTGGTAAATAAAATAATTTAGCTAACTGAGCCGAAGATATTTAGAAGATATTGTTATTCACCCTTGAGAACAACAAGTCTTTAGTAGTTCCAAAACTAAACTAAACATTTTCATAGAGTTATTGATATTAAATTTAATATAATAACTATATCTTCCTCTTATTGGATACAAACAACTATACATGGTTGTTTTAATGTTTTATTAGAAGTATCTATGTGTTGTATAACTGATTAAAATAAATATATCTGTTATATAAAACCTTATAAAGAGCCTTATCTCTCTTAAAAATTCTAAAAGTAGTATCCACTTATCATTTAAACTTATCCAATATCAAATAGTTTGTTATATTTTGAATGTGAAAGTATTAGGTTTGGGGTAAGAGTGTTTATATTAAAAAAGATAGATATTATAAGGTTTATAAATGTTTATGGTTTATAAGCCCAGAATGAGATATTCCATTATGATAATATGAAGTGTCACTGAGGGTGATGTAATAAAAGTAAATAATATTCTAAATATATTATTTTTTCATGGAATATTATGACATGATAGTAAATTTAATTAAATAACTATTAATTATTATAGTGGAAAAAACTCCTCAGTAATCTCGTATTAATAAATGAAAAAGTTAAAAATAATAGAGATTTAATATAATGAGGTTACAATATTATATTTTAATTGGAATAAAATTATTTAAAATGAATTTATCTCAACTAAAATATAATAAAATAAAATGTTTCATATGATAAACCGTTTGAAAATATATATTCAAGTTGATATTTGTTACTAATGAATTCTAAATTGATATCCTTATTTTTTTATTATCTCTTAATAACTAATTAGTTAATGTTATATGTTTCATTATGACATGAATTATTAGATTATTGAAAATGGTAATAGAAAAATTGTTATCACATTTAATTAGGATGTAATAAAAATTGAATATTAATTCCACCAAGGTGTGTTTGATCCCAAATATTTATGCACAAATACTTCCAGCTAAAATTTACTCAAATCCAATTATTGAAAAAGTAATAGATTGTTTCATATTAATTAACTATGAAATAAAAAAATTCCTATAAAGTTAAATTAACAAAATTTTCTCTTTATATATAATTATCATCAAATAAAATTAGCATCATAATATAAAATTATATCAATTTTTTTGGAAAAATTAAATAGACTAGTTTTTTTAATACATTTAAATTATTTTGGAAGAAATAATATAATACTAATTTATGGTTAATTTAAGTCATTTTTAAAGACACATGAAAAACATGATATTGTGTCTAATTGTATTTATATAAATCATTCTCTAAATTATTCTTCTATAAATATTATTTTCAAATTGTCAACCTAATTAATCTAACTCAAGATTAATATTAGAACTGATATGTGTTGAATAATTATTAATTCCTTTAAGTCCAAATTTTTTTAAAAATATTATATGGATGTTATTTTATTTTAAAAAATACCAAAATTAGTTTCGATAGATTTGAAATCAATGAAAGAAATTAATTTCTCCAATTATACTCATTTTAAAAAATCTATAAATTTTTGAAAACCAATTTCACAAATTAAGATTTGTCGAACTGAAAATTACACCATCAAGCTAAATTATAACTGAAATTTTTTTTTGATGAAGTTTTCTTTAGGATATTATGTTTTACCAATACCATAGTAAAAACATTTGATAAAATAAATGAACATAAACTTCCATCCCATTCTCTAGATTTTTGTTAATTACCATGAAAATATTTGGTATTTTTAAAAACAAAACATTAAAAATGAGATTCTTTAACAATTATAGGTTGTAAAACATTAACTACCTCCATTTAAAATCAATTTATATATGTATATTTTACATATTTATAAAATAATTTATTGTTTATATATGATGTATAAGCTAAAATTATTATAATTTATTCTAACCTAGAAACATCGAAGAAGGTTTCTTTGTATTTTATTCCTTCCTCTGGGTTATGGCCATTGGAAATTAAGAAAGTCTAATATATATTTATATATCTTGATCATCATTTTTCTTCTAAATACATATTTAATTCATATAAAAATATAATTTTATATCCTATCCACAAATTCATATACATTATTCCCCTTTAACTAGTTTAAATTTTCTTGCGTGGATAAGAGCCAACTCTTATCATCTAAGGGATATTATATAGTTTTTCATTCAAACTATGTTTTTAATAGAGAAAACAAATTTAATTTTTCCTGTAATTATTATATTTATATTTACCTCATCAAATAATACTATAAAAGTATCTAAAATATGGTTTTCATTGGATCTTTGTTTTTTTGAAAACACGCATTTAAGATCTTTAGATTATTCTATTTCCTAAATTTATTATACTTAATAATGTTAATGACCACCATACTTTTTGTCTTAAAAATGACGTTCATGTATCATGTTTTCTATAGAATAAATTATCTAATATATATATATATTTTTGTGGCATATGGTATTGAATTAATCAAATTTTACATGATATATTTCTTTAACTACCTCTGATTTGTTATTAAAAACACTATATATTCTAGAAGTTGAAGAATAGTATTAAAATATTCCTTTATCAGAATTTAAATCAAACTTAAAAATATTTTAATACTATTCTTCAACTTCCAGAATATATAGAGTTTTTAATAAAAAATCAGAGGTAAATAGAATTTAAAAATATTTTCATTGTATTTTAAGGTGAAAAATTTGAATCCATTGAATTTAAAGTATCAAATTTTTAGAATTATATTGTTCCATACCTAATCAAGTGTCCTATTCATTATAGACTTAATTAAAACTATGTTTATGGTATATCTTGTTATGTTAAAAGATACAGACTAAATATGAGTGGGAATGATATATTCATATGACATAGTTCTAATTAATTCATTCAAGGTAATATTACTCTTTTAAATAACACCATTTTTTGGGGAGACCTTTAGGTATGAATTTTATGATTATGCCTATATTTTGAGAAAAATTAATTAAATTAACAATTTATAAAATTTCACATCACATCCACTTTTTCACAAAATAATTTTCTTATATTTATAATTCTATATGGTATTGAATAAATTTATATAAAATAGCACAAATTTCACTCTTAAGTGTTGATAAAAAATTCCATGTAAATCAAGAAATAACATCAACCAAAACATGAAAAATTACTTTCCACGTGTATTTTTATTCTAGATGCTCCAAACAATTATACATAGATTTTCTAAAGTGGTATAAAATATGAAACCGCCTTAATTATTTTGAAGGGTGACTTGTATTACATACCCATTTAAAATTCATCACATTGTTTTTTTTTTCAAATTTCTGTTGTGTAAAATTAAAAATAATTCTTTTTAGAAAATTTTCTTAATGAATAGACATTAAAATTTAACATTCAATAATTCCTTATAAAAAATTAATTTTTTTAAATATTCAACAATTTATATTCGACTTATATAAAGATTAATTATCTAGAGTGTAAATGTTCTCAAATCACATTGGTCTAATATTAATAATTTCTATTAAAAATAGAACAAGAATCGTTATAAAAATGAATAAAAAATTCATCTTCACAATATTATGAAATACTTACCATACTGTGATTTAAGAATTTAACATAGAGCTATTTTTAGATATATTATGAATGTGGATATCCTATATATCCATCACCAATGATCTTCTCTTATTCATTCTCATCAAATAATACATATCCTCCATCAATTTGAGATGGTGACTAGAAGTTAGAAAAGTCACCACTCATATGTCTTGAAAACCACTATATATAAAATATTATCCGTTTATTTTCCTAATTATTTATCCCTATAAAATATATTAAACAAAAGGTTTATTTAGTACCTAAATTCTCTAGGTTCTAAAAGTGTTAGATATTATATATTTGGGAACTAATATCTATATATATGTTCTAGAAATTCCATATTTTTTAGATTTAGATTATATTTTTTTGGTGAAATAATTTTTTACATCACATATATATGCTTGTCTTAGTAATAAATCATTATCATAATGAATCATTATAGTATAGTGGAAACAAATAATATTATACATGGTTCTATTTTTGGAACTAGGAATAAAATAATTCTTATACAGGGTAATTAATTCTCTATAACTATATATTTCATATATAGCTCAATTTTAATTATTGTTTCCAAATATTTGAGTGATATAGTTATATCCCATAATAAATAAATCGGTAAAACATTTTAAATCTTCATTGTTATCCACTAATTATTTTATTTTTTTACCATGGACAACATAACTAGGAAAATTTTAATATAGTTAGAAATTTAGTTTAGATATTTATTTACTTAAAAAATGAATTTCAAAAGTTAAAAAATCAAAATATACCGTAAGAGAATTTTTATTTATGTTCAATTATTATAGTGCTTTATTACATTAACATGTATGAATTTAATTCTTCATAAGTTAACAATTAAAATTTAGATTATGATTCAAAAAATAATGATAAAATGGATGGAAATCCTTTATATGATCCAACAAGAACATGTTTTATTTATGATTTTATATTATATAATCTAAATAATAATATGGGTCATCATTGGAATATTCCAAAGCACTCTATATATCCTTTATTTACTTACTATTTTTCATGTTATCATATTTCATGTGAAACATCCTTTCAGATTTCTTCCTCATAATAAGATGAGTAAAATTAAGTTATATGTCATTACTTCTAGAATTCATTATATTATACTTCATTTGTGTTTCTATTAATCCTTTTATACTTGTTAAAAGTTTTCTTGAATCAACTTATCTTATTATATATTTTTTTAATTTCCCTAAAAATTGAGAAAGTTCTTCGATGTATTCTATGTAGTTTGACTTTTCTTTACTAGATGAGTTGGATAAGAATTTTTCCTTGAGAATCATATCATCCGTTTTAGTAGAAAATTTTAATTCTTTATTATTATCATTAATCGTCTTATGATCATTAGTCTTTACCAATATCTTAGACTCATGCATCATAATAGTTCCAATTAGGTCCTTTATTTTTATATCCATACTAGTTTATATTATCTGATTGTAATAGGTTTTTCAATCCACTTCAATGGTAATACTCCAATCCCTTTCAATTACCAATAATAATTATGAACTTATGTTTCTAAATAATACACCACATTTAAATTTTCCATGAGTAAACCATGAGTTTGAGTTTCTCTCTCACCATCTATCATTTTAATGGTTTTGATGTTAAATGTTGTAGTGTTGTATGTTAGTTTCCATTTTTTAATATTCAATATTAATTAAAAATGTATGGGTTTTACTATAACATATTATCACTATATTTTAGGTATTTTCCATCACATTAAATGTTTTACTCTTTAATTGGGTTCATCTTAGTACTCCCAGGGATGTATAGAATTTATTGGGGAAATGACCTTAATTTTATTAAAGTTGTTTTGTTTGAATTAATTATGTCTGATTATAAATGTATAATGGGTCAATGGTTTTCTTCCCCATTTTAGAGAATGCATGAGGTATATTTCAGTTTTTCTATTGAAAACTATAGTTTTCTCTATCTGTTATAAATTTAAAAATTATTTAATGGAATTAAAAATTGTTTAATAATATCTAGGATATATTGTGATAAGAATAAATAGTACGAAAGAGCACGCACTATATAAAAATTATACTTCACATAGTGTAAAAAAATTGTATTTAATTAAACTGGAAACATTTTTTCGACATATATAATCCTAGTGGATTTCATGCTGAGTTATGGGATTACAAGCCTTGTTATCATCATGAGTTGTGGATTTATGGAACCAAATCAGTTATTCTTATTTCATTCTTCTACAACTAATATTCCTCTCAACCTTGAGGCCTAACTATGTGACTATGAAAAAATTAGTTTGTTTCAGTTCATTTTTTCAGTGATAGACCATCAAGATAGTTTTATTTCATCTACTTGGGTAAGATATCCTTTCAATTTCATAATTAACTTTGATTTCATTTGTAGAGTTGTTTTGTGTTGTTGGTTTTTTATCTGAGTTGATGATTCTTCTTGATTCATTCTAGATCTATTGTGTGATCTTATTCTGAGGTATTGATCCTTTATTGGTTATGGTGCGGCCTAAGTGTATTCTTGAGGTATGATATTATCTTTCCTCATTGATAAAACTTTTGTTAAATTGATTCCAAAATGAGATGTGTATATTGATTCTACGACCTCTCTTTCCATCATTGTATTCCTTCATATTGGTGGATCTATTTGTGGTCATGTGTGACCTATGTTTTGAGGTAGGTGGTTCTATCTCTAGCCTGTGTTGGTTGAAATGATTTTTTATAAAATATTTTATAAAATGAATTATCATGATAGATTGATGCATTTATATTTGTGTATATATTTTTCATATAAAAGATTTGTTTCCCCTAGTTTAGGTAAATGAAAATGGTTTTTTCATATCATTATGAAATGGTTTTTAAAGAATGGTTTGAATGAAATGGTCATGAAAAAATGGAACATTGGAAGACATGGGTTCTTATTTGAATGATTATAAATATGAATCATATATAGATACTATTGGGGGGTTTGCTCATGGGGTTTTCCTCTGCTCCAGGGGATTATTGTTCTAGGTACATGATAGATACTATGTGGGGTTCAATTTATAGGGTGTTTCTCTACTTCATAGGATTTATGGATATGTATAGGGGCTTGATGCATGCTTTATTATATATGATGGGTGTATTATTGTCCTTGAAATCCTAGCCTAGTGTTATTATTGTTTTGATGTTACATTTTCTTAATAAAATTTGGGCTATTTTGGTCTTTATTATATCTTTTGTACCACCATTATTTTTATATGAAATGTGATTCATTCTTTGGTTTTTTTTAATATAGCATATTTGATATATAGATATGATTTTTTTGAAACTGATTCACTTAATTTAAGTTGGAAATATAGAAAATAATAAATTAAATAGTGTTTCTATGATTTTGATAGAAAACTATTAAACTATTTATCATGACTCATTTTCTTTAACATTTAGCATGCATAGATTATTATATGGGAGATATATATACAATAACTAGTGGGGATCCTGCTGATCTTTTTTTCTCTCACCCTACACCCCCATTCAGTGGTGTGTAGAATGATTTAAATATATTGATATATGTAAAGGGAGGGCACCGCGGTGAGGTAGTGGGGTTTTTTATCAACTAGGTTTTTGTGGATACTGGTGAGATGGTGGGAGTTTTCCCATGATAACACATGGTGACTATTGAAGTATTTGTTTTGGTATTTAGTTCATTTTACTTTGGACTTGTCTCTTAGAGAATGTTTTGCTACGTTTTTGGTTTTATCACTTCTATTGTTATCTATCTGCTATGGCATATATATTCCTATTATATCATGTTGTTTCATTATGTAGATGTATATATATCATGTTTTCTTCTTCAAATTAGTAGAAATTATTCCCTCTATTTGTTGTTGATGCTCAAGTGCTATATGTCATCCCATAAGGATCAAGAATTCCCTTTAGGTATGTGGAAATTTGGGTTGGGTGGATGTATTAAAAGGGTATATGGGATGGGTTTATCACATTTTTATATTAAAGGCTGGATTTTCCTTATAATTTATTAACTTTGGATGTTTCATATACTAAAGATATGATTCTCAAGAGAAGAGATTAAGGTTTCCGTGAGTGTCTGGACAACTCTTACTTTAACGAGACTCAAGTTAATGTGGGATGTTGAGATGAGTGACTGAATTTTGGAGTTCTTGATCTAAATATTATTTTTTTATTATGGGTTTTTAGGTTTGACTGAAATTATTCTCGGCCTGATCAATTCTTTTTTTTGTGTAGTTGTATGCCTCTGAGACATCTTCCATGTGTTCCATAAGAGGGTTTGATTGGTTCTCCTTATGAAAATTCTCACCTTGATAAGAATTTTATCAAGGCTATCATGTGATAATTTTGTTCTATCAACTAAATCATACTATAATTCTAGAACATTTAATTAAGGTGCATCCAGGAGATTTATGAAAAAGGGATCGATCACTAAAATTCTTTCTTGAGAAGCCATTATCCTTTGATGTTATGAATGAACATTGATTAGTGGAGGACTGGATGGAAATAATGATCAAATACTTGAACTCCTAGAAACACTTAAGCTTAAAAAGGTGATGTGGGTAGTGTTCCAACTTTAGGCTCTGAATAAGTGTTTGTTGGATTAAATTATAAATGTTGATATGAATGTGGGTTGGGATTTAAAGGTTTCCAAGACTATCTTCTTCTAAGAGTTTTTTCCAATTTCATTGATGATGGTGATGTCTTTGGAGTTCCTTTTATTGTTGTTGGTGGATTTTGGTGTTGATGTACACCAATATGTTTAAGGAGCTAGTTCTTTTTTCACTAGAGGATGTAAAGAATGACCATCTTAATGCTTATAAGTACCTACAAGGTCTATGACTAGATATAAAATCACAGTTATTTATGATGAATATTTTGACCTATGCATTTATAGTGGATAGTAATACTATGGTAGAGATGAAAATGGAAGAAAATGATGGATATTCTACCCCTTATCATACACCTAGTGGATGTTTCAGTGGTGTATAAGGGAGAAATAAAAATTAGAAGGATCATCGTAGGAGTTGTGGAGGTGGTTCTCAATAGTAGGACTCTTTAGCACCTTTATTCACTGATATTAGTATGAATATGTCTTTCTATCTGTTCGGAAAGGTATGACACACTAGAAATTATTTTCCGTCACCTAAAAAGATGTGCAATAATTATGTACATTATGGCCATATTTAGTATTTATGAAGGATTTGTGTACTCCTTGATATGGTTTGGGATCCTCATATCCAAAGGCTACTATAGGGAAATCATATTCTTAAATGACTATAGGTCTTTATCCACATGCCTAATGAATGAAGCACCTTCACATATTATATTGTTTTTGTTCTGATGGAGAAAGACCCAGGTGCAAAAATTGTGAGAAGTACCATAATTATTACATATTTAGTAGAAATTACTTTATCTAATAATGTTATGTCATTCTCATTTATATATGGTTGTATTTTTGATATCCTTAAACATACAATAGATCTCATGTCCTTTGTTATAGAGTTAGAGACATCACTAGAAAAAATAAAAGGGATGGTGTTTTATAATACTTCTTATGCATTATTGATAACTAGTGTATATTTAGACTATAAATTTCTTATTTTCAATCTTGATCAATTTAATGTCATCTTCAGTATGAATTTTTTATTTTTCATCATTATGTGGTTGATTATTGTCATCATTTTTTCTCATTTAGTGTACTCGATGGTATATAATGTGTGTTTTAAGGAGAGTGGGACCTTATGTATGGATATGATGGACCTTCCTACCCATTGCTCAGGATCTTGTTGTCTATATTAGTACTTGATCATGATGAAATTTTTATTTGTTATTGGTATTTATAATATTTTTTAGGACTTTCCTGATGTTTTATTAAACTATTTATCCAAGATTCATTTATAGAGGGTGTAGATTTTATGATTGACTAGGTACAAAGTATGCAACCAATTTTGATTCCTTTTTATTATATAAATCCAGTATATCTAAAAGTTCTCAATATTCTATTGGGTGATCTGATGGTGAAGGTTTTTTTATTCCGAAGTGTTTCTCCTTAGGACACCTCAATTCACCTTGTAATAAAGTAGATAGTTCAATTTTATTATTTGTGGACTATCACAATTTGAACCAGATAATCATTACGAATAATTATCCTTAGCCTCATGTGGATGATTTATTTTAGTATTCAAAGGGGTAGTGTGGTTTCTAAAGAAATATATTTAGTAGGGTTATTATCGGCTCAAAGTTTGAGAGTGTGATATACCAAAAATAGTTTAAAAGATATGATATATCAATTAAAAAGGTCATGTTATTCCACGTAGTATGACTAACAATGTCAAAGTTTTTATGGGTTTGATGAATCAAATATTAAATTAGTATCTCATCACTTTTGTGGTAGTGATCATATATGATATTTGATTTTCTTGAGATCTGAGGGTGAGCATGAGCACCATCTATGTTTGGTTTGGAAAATCCTAAGGACTATCTTTTTTTATCGAATGATTTGGAAATAATGTTCCTGGATGTATTATGTGATGTTTTCGGGGGGACATGAATTTTGAGTATTTATTATCAATTGATCTTGGGAAGTTTATTTTCTTAATTTCATGGTAATAACCTCATAATTAGTTTGTTATTAAAATATTTTTGGGTCTTACAAGTTACTATAGATTGTCATTAAATGATTTATCAAAGTTAGGGGCTATATTGATTGGACTTTTTGGGAAGGGATGAAATTAATGTTAGATATAATTTTTTTTCATCGTATCATGAGATGAAAGGACTTCTGATATCAACCTATATTTTGATCTGACATGATCGTAGTATGGGATTAGTGGTTTTTTGTGATGGTAATGCTGATGGTTTTTGTTTCATGCTTATATTGAATGATAATGTGGTAGTTAATTTCTCTTGTGAACTTCAACCACATTATTAGTTTTACCTACTAATTATTTAGAGCATTCCATAGTTTTTAATGCCTTTAAGTGTTGATAGAACTACATTTTTGGGGAGAGGTTTATAGAAATTCTTGACCATAAGAGTCTAATATAAATATTCTAATAAATACTTGAATCACAGATAGATGTGGTGGGTAGAATACCATCTCATTAGGAAAGCACCAACAAAGCATAATATGGAATTGAAGGAATAGTGGAACTATATGAGAACTTTTACTCAGTTGCATCTAGATACTCTGGAGGATGTTTCAGGTAATGTTATGATAAGTGTTCAATTATAATATTCCCTCAATAAGCCTATTTTATAGGGTTATCTATAGGAGGATGAGTTCAGATGAATTTGAGAATCCCTTTATTGTGATGAGACTATTTTTGGTTGGTCCCTCTACTATATGGTATTCTCTGTTTTAGGGATCAATTTTTCATTCTAGCATCTATGAGGAGCTCTATTTTGTTTTATTGTCAAATTTCTTCATGTTACATTAAAATAATCGCTATAAAGATGTATTATTACAAGAGATTACAATTTTGGTGGCTGGTTACAATGTCTGAAATTGCTGATTATGTGTCCAACTATTACACATTCCAAATAGAAAAGTTAGAGAATTTGAAGTATTCTAGTTTGATTCAACCTATTCTCATGGGAATTTTTAAATTGGAAAATTTATAAATTTGTTTTTTATTGGATTAAATTGGAATCCATGACGGAGGAAATCTATCTGGGTACTGACGTATTGGTTAAAAAATTCAACTTGTTTTATTCTGATCTAGGAAATCGTAAATGTTGATGATCTGGGTAAGAAATTTATTCTGATGTTTTGGAGGTAACATGGGGTTACATATAAAGTTTTTTTCAGTTTGGGATACTAGTTTTACAAAGAGGTTATAGAAAAGTCATCAATTTTTTATAGAGACTGATGTTTAGTTGAGTACAAATTATCATCCATATATAGATGGTAAGATAGAGCATGAAAGTTAGATCATAGAGGAAATGATTAATTCCAGTGTCTTGGATTTTGGCGGTTCAAATGATAGCTATATGGACTGATTATTTTTTCATATACAAAAATTTATTAGTTTTTTATCATAATGGAAGCTTTAGAGGAATTATATGGTATGTCCTTCTGGACACCTCTTTGTTGGGAAGATGTTGGTGAAGCCTATTTGATGGGACATAGTCTAGTTTAGGATAAATTTGTGATGGTTTCATATATTCATTTGTATCTAGTTACAAATTAGAGTAAAAAAGAAATATTATGTGTATATGATTTATCATAATTTGGTGTTTTCATAGGTTACTAGGTTTTACTCAATGTTTCTCCTCAATTAGTTCAACATCATCTTGAAAAATAGGGAATGTTTGCTCTAATTTATGTTGTACCTTTTGAGGTCACTGAGCTACTTGAGTAGGTTTATTATCATTGTCATTACCTATTAAGTTAAAAGGAAGTTATGATATTTTTCACATATTTAATCTTAAGAAATACATTCATATTCCCTCTCATGTAATGATTTGTGAATAGATTTTGTTAGAGATAAATGTTTCTACTATGGAGAAACCGATGAATATCATTAACTCTCAAGAGAAACTCTTACATGAGAAGTAGATTATATTGATTATAGTATTATAGTTAAAGATATCAGAATATAATGATACTAGAGGGTGAAAGGAATTGAGGAGGGAGTAGTGGCCTCACCTATTTATTTGAAATAATTCTTATACTTGACATCCCATGAATGTGAAGTATTATGGTGGGGATTTTATAACATCATATTATTGTATATTAGGTATTTTCTATCTATTTACTTGTTTCCCTCTTAAATTTTAGTTTCTTGAGACTCATAAGGATTTAGATAATTTATTTTATAAAATTACCAAAATTTCTAGGGTGTATGTTTATTTGTATTAATAAATTTGAGGTATAAATTTGTAATGGATTAATAGGATTCTCTCAGTGTTTGGAGAATTCCCATGACATTTTGGGGTTTTTCTCCTTAAAACTACAATTTTCACTCTCTATTAATACTTTACACATCGTATAATAAGAATTCACAACATTTAATGATCACTAGTATCATGTAATGTGATGAATACCAAGTGTAATAGAGTATAAACCATAAACATATTACATGTTTTGTAATGTAAAAAACTAGTTTTTTATTAAAATGATTATGGGTTTTTTCATCTATATTAACACTAAGGAATTTAAAACATGTAATGGGATTAAATTCCATATAATCATCATGATTTTTTATCTAATAAATTGTACAAATGATTCTTATTTGATTAATCCATAACCCCTATCACTCCAAAAATATATTTTTCCCTGGTGATTTTGGTAACCTTTATTCTTTTTAGATTTTTTCGGTGTGGTGTTGGAACATCAGGGTGGTTACATTTCATATCTCTTAGTGATAGATCATTTAAACTTATTTATTTCCTTTACTCACTGTAGTGTTGTTTCATTTCATTGTTCATTTTGACGATATGAGACGATGATTTTTAATTATTCTTTCAAGATATTTTTTTGTGATCTTGTTAGAGGGGATGATCCTTTGTTGGTTGCATTATATCCAGTCTATGTTTTTCAGATATGTTATGATCATTCCACTTTTCTAAAACATCTGTTAAATTTAATCAAATATAATAAATATATTTTTTTTCTAGGGAATCGTTTTTGGTATTTACATTCCTTGTTGGTGGTGGATCTCGGTGCAGCCATGTGTGGCCAGAGTTTTAAGATAGGTGGTTTTAAATAAAGAGTGTGTTGTATGAACTGTATTGATATTTTTTATAAGTTCTTTTATAAAATGAATTTTCATGATCTATTGATGAATTTTTATGTGAATTTTTTTTTATAAAGTATGGATTTCCCTTTGTTTTGATAAATGAAATGGGGTTTTCAAAGAATTATGAAATAATTTTCCTAAAATTGTTTTGAAATCATGGTTTGAATGAAATGGTTTGATGAAATGGTTTTGAAAATTAGATAATGTTGGAATATTTGGGTACTTAGGTGCATAGTTTAGAAAAAGTCATTGTTTTTTGATACTATTAGGGGGGTTTCTCATAGCGATTTCCTCTTTTCATTAGGCATGTTGTTCTAGGGACATGATAAACACTATTAAAAGGGTTCACTTTTTTGGTTATTACTCTACTATCTTTGCCTAGTGAATATGTATATGTGCTTTATGTGTGTGAGATTGTATATGTTAGAGGTCTGAGTGTCCTAGATATCCTGACATAGTGTGATCCTTGGCATGATATTACCTTTACTTTGGCGGATTCGTCTATTTGGGATTATACTATTTCTATTGAATTGAAATGGATTTTATATGATATATGATACATTATTTTGTTTATTTTGATAAATATTATATGATATATGGATATGAAACTCAATAAAACTGATTTATCTTCTTTAGCTCATAAATATTGAAGAATGGGAAATAAAATTGTTTTTTCAGGATCATGATATAAAAGTGATAAAATTTTTACCATACCTTGTTTTATTTATAGATTATAATGATTTGATTATTATAAAAAAAAAATTATATAGATAACTTGGTTGCGATCCTACCCATACTAAAATATCACACCCTGCATAGCCCTTTGGCATTGTGTAGAACATTGTTTATCATTCATTTTAGAGAATGGAAAGGCACTGCACTAAGGCAGAGAGGTTTTCTATTATATTGGATTTGATAGATTTTGGTGAGATGGTGGGAGTTTTACCATGAAATCAAATAGAGTCTAATGGAGTTTATGTTTTTTTCCCTTTATAGTTGGTATTTTGTCTTAGAGATTATTTTTTCTACCTTTTCAGTTGTATCACTATCTTTGTTCTCTATCTGTTAGGACATATATATTCACATTTTATTAAATTTTTTATTTATGTATCCTTATATATGTGAGGTATTATACTTCATGATAGAGGAAATATTTCCCATAATTTATTAGTAATTATTTAGTTCTAGATGTTATCCCATGGGGATCATAAATTCCCTTCATCTATGTGGAAATTTGGGTAGGGTACCAGTATTGAGAGGGTATTTGGGTTAGGCTATCATATGTAACACACTATGAAACATTATTAAAATCATTAGAATGTAATATATAGATGATAACAATCATTAAATTTAATTTTATGTCAATTTTTTATTTTGATACAGTATCCCATGTCTCAGGTTCACCCTTTGGAATTGCATAAGGCTTGAAATCCTTTTGATAAAATTTTAATACAAGGTTCTTAAAAAATCTAATAATTAGAGCCTTCGAGTAACAATAACTATCTCCATTGATTTATTTGGATATAATCATAGAAATTTCATCTTTGTACTAAAAAATTATATAAATATTATTAATATATCTTCATACTTCAATTATAAAAGATTTACATCTCCAATTACATTTCCATTAATATCAACTATTTTCCTTGTGGGTGATAACTAAACAACTCAAGAGTGGTGGGGGTGAAAAAGTTAATAAAATTTTCTTTAACATAAAATAAATATCTTTAAACAATAGTATTATTTTTCTTTCACATTAAAATATAAAAGTATAGAAAAGTAAAAGTAGAAGAGAAGTATTAGAACATGAGAAATTTATAGTTGTTTGGGGAACAAATATACCTCAGTCTACTTCTACAATACTCTATTAGGGAGATTATTGATTTTAAATATTCATATCATTTTCTAGGGGACCTTGATAGTTGAGTTAAGGAGAAAAAAAATTGTTATAAACGGTTCTATGATCATTCAATTTTTCTCTATATTCTAAAAGTCTTATCTTCATCCTTCACATAGTCAGTACAATGAGTGTGAACATTGGAATAAAATATATGTGGAAAATATTATGGGTTAAAAACACAATTACAAGAAGACAATAAATATTGATGAAGAAAATATAAAGAAATAGAATATATCTTCCAAGAGTAACTCTAAAGACCTTCAACTGTATTAGATAATCTTGAATGCATAGAAGCAACAAGTGTTAGTATTTTCCCAAATTACAAGAATAGTCTTAAAATTGAGTATGTCATTCAGGTATGAGTGTATGTATTTTATGATTAATAGAATATCTACATGTATTTGAATTGGAAATATTATTTCTCTATAATGGTTAAGTGAAGAATAAAATAAAATTAAAGAAATTTTTTTTCTATAAATTGGCCTTATTCTCTGAAAATAGTAAAAATAGATGTTGTAATTTACTATAGGTTAAGTAATTATTGTAACTATATGATTTCATATAAATTTAACTATTAT
Source organism: Viscum album (assembly GCA_963277665.1). NCBI lineage: Eukaryota > Viridiplantae > Streptophyta > Magnoliopsida > Santalales > Viscaceae > Viscum > Viscum album. The sequence goes on from OY728125.1 coordinate 993,398,329, forward strand.
AAAATAAATTTTTTCTAAATTTAGTATCAAAATTTTTTATAAAAAATATATATTTTTCAACTTTTCTTTGAATAATTAAAATGTAATAAATTCATAGATAATCATAATAAATTATTATAAAATAATTAACATCATAGATCTTAAAATTTAAAATAATTTTTATTATAATTAATTTGATTATAAAAATCCATCTTATTCATAATTATTCCCTTATGATCACAATAATTTAAACTACAATATGAGATTTAACACTTCGAAAGACTTTTTTACTTTTTTGAAAACTTATTCTACTTTGTATGGTAATTTATCCTTCAAAAGAAATCATTGAGTATTGTATGAATTTTCTCCTATGAAATAAATCATTATCCTTACATGATATTAACCATCATTTGATATTTAAACATCATGATATAAAATGGAGACACTACTTCATAAGATAATTTTTTTGCTATAGTTTATTATTTGTAATTGTGTGATACATGATTTTAATATAACAAAATTCATTTCCAAAACCTAGTGTTTATGAATTTCGTTTTCTGGTAGGATAATTTACTTTAATATATATCTATTGAATCAGTATTTATATCTTTATATTATAAATCCTATAGAATTTTTATTTTTTATATTATTCTATACATCGTATTATAAATTATTCTATGTATTATGATATTTATTTTATGAAATATTCTATAAATAAATGTAGTGTTTCATATTTCTAAATTCAAGAGTTTTCTCATAAAAGACTTTAGTGAGTAAGGTATTTTTATATGTGAGGAATACTTTAGTTTGATAACATTTAGTATATTTTATAGTCTCATATTATAGTTGAAAATAACATATGGTATTATTATTAAGAACATTTGTCTAATAAAAATGAATAAACTAAATTAATAAAGATAAATAAAAATTAGAAAAATATATTCTCCTTGTATGAAATTTATTAGGAAAATGTTTTCGGTACAAAAATATTTTTTTTGTGAGAAGAATAAGATACAACTTATTATGATTTGTTCGAAAAACATTAGTATATCGAATTCATGTCACATATGTCCACATCCCATCCAAGCCTGATTCTATTGATTTCTCTATAAACCATTTTATTTCTCATTATGAGTTACTAATGTATCCATGAATGTTTTTCCAGAGTCTCAAATTCTATAGAACATCTATCAAAATAAAAAAAAGTTAAAAAATGAACAGGAAAACATACCTGGGTGACTTCCCAATCAATATGTCATTTAAAATTATGATCTAGACATAACATTATCATATTTATTCAAAAATCTGAGTAGGAAAAACATTAATTAAATGGATAAATATATATCGTCAGTTACTAACTATTCACATTGATAAAATATCTATTCTCTCTATTAATTTTCACCCCTCCATGTTGAAATAATTTAATCAAAATGAATTATCATGACCATTGTTCCTCTAACTTAACTAAAAAAATTCAAACACTAACTATATAAATGTAATATTTATCTAGATGAAAATATAATTAAATAAATACAACGATCATTCCATTATTTAGTTTTTTCTTATATATCCTTAAATTCTTATAGACATCACTCCAGAACTCTTATAATTCATTAATATGTAATAACCTTCTTGATTCTTATTTTAATTCATACTTTTTGGTTTTTTTTATCATGATAAGATTATTACTGAAGTACCACTGATATAGGAAATGGTTTTGTATATACATTCTAGAATGGGGTAGTACCAATCAATGTTTTATACGATTTTTGGTATGCACCAATTGTATCATCATGTTTCAATCTATAGTCATTTTAGCATTCTTTCTAAAAAATTTTAAAATAATTTTGTTTTATATATTGGAAACTTTTAATATCCCACCGGATATTATCTCATGTGGTTTATTTTAATTTTATAATCCATATATTATATTGGGCCCCTCATAAAGTGGTTTTTGAAAACATTTTCCCAATCAATGATTATTAATAAATGATTTATGAACTGAGTAACATTATTTATTTTCTAGAACTGGATCATAACTATGGTCATGTAGAGATTTGTATGTTATGGTTCCAAAAATTTTGACAAATAATCCACACATATAAAAAGTTATGTATGGTTGAAGATGTTTAGGATAGGGTCTTGTATCATATTCCCCACACTTAAAATACCATAACCTAAAGAAGAAAGTTGTTGGGAATCTCATTTTTCTTACAATGTTTTCAACTCATTAACAATTATTATATATTTGAACAAATTCCCATGAATCTTGTTGATGTTTAAGATAAAATAATACATTTTGTATTATCTTAGATATTTTATGAAAAAGTCTTTGGTGTCCCCCAATAGGTGATGAGAGAAAAAATCCCAAAAAACATGGTATAACCCCTTTGGTACACATTATTAGATCAATTCATTTCCACACTATTTAAAATAAATTAGATAATCATCGACTTTTTGTGTTGAATCATTCAAAAATATTTTCTTTTATTTATTATATGATTTATGGTACAATTTAATAGTTTCTAATGAGTTATTTGTTTCAATGAACCATAAACTAGCCTACAATTGAACATAATATATAATTTCTTCTATAAACGTATCTATAATATTCATTACCTCTTTTTCTTCAATATTTAATAACTTCAACCTCATTAAATAATCAGCTACAACATTCTTGGATCCTTTTTTATCCTCAATAATGATGTGAAACTATAATACTAATAAGATCCCTAAGATAAAACATAGCATGGGATACTCTTTTCAATATGTATATTTACATTTCATCATTAGTATAATAATTATCATTAGATAAGGTAACATATGACTTGATCATGTTGTAAAAAATGAGGTTAAAACCAACTCATTCTTTATGGATTTAAAATTCCCCTGGTCATTCTACAATGTGTCGATAGTATAATATATGGATCCAATGATATGGTCAACTCATTGTCATAAAAGAAACCCCCATGATTAAATCACATAGATGACACATATATTAAAATCCTTTTCATATACTATATATACAATGATTGGGGCTTCCGAAATTTTACCTTTCAAAAAAACAAAGGATTTTTAAGAAGACCTGTCAAAATAAAATGGTTTCTACTTTGAAAAAACAAGTGTAAGAAACTGTTAAATCTACGAAAATATTTAAGGATTTTGTGGTATAATCACACATTTCCAAAATAAATTCTTATAACCGTAACTATGATGGATTCCACACTCTCTTTTACCAAATTGACAATTCAAAAATCAACTTCTATTCTATCTTTCAAAAAAATTTCATTTGAATAATTTCTTCTTGTACAATAAAATGGAAATTATCCAAATTAAAATATATACAATTTTCCTCACATTTCATTAATTTCAAATATATTTTAGTCACACGAAAATAAGAATACCTCCCATATAGAGAAAAATACTACATAGAATCTCTAAAAAATACCCTTCCACATATTAAAAAATGTGTTTTATGCACCATTGTAATGTGGTTGGAGCATTACACATCTGAATGAAAATAGATATATATGAAAATATTCCAAATATGATCTTGAGTGTGGTATTTTATTAGTTATCCAAGTGTACATGTATTTGGATATAACCTTAAAATGAACCAATAAAACAATACAACTCATTCCCAACTAACCTCTTCAACATCTGGTCTATAAATTGGAGTGGGGAGTAATTATTTCTGGTGGATTTATTTTTACTTCTAAATTACATACATACATTCCATCCCATAATTTTTCTCTTAGGTATTATCTCATTCTATTTGTTTTAACAATATTTAACCTCCTATCGTAGGCATCACATGTAATCGTCTCACCCATATACTATCGTAAGTGTAGAAAATAACTCTAAGATAAAGTATATTTAGAATATTCTTTCAAAAAACATATATTTTATGGGGAGAGTATCCTTTAATATTGTTATATTGGTTTTACTCCTTCATGTGAATATTTATATATTAAAACTTTAAGAGTGATTTATTTTATATAAAAAACATTCATTTTCATGTATTGCATTATTTTTCTCAAAAATGAAAGTATTTTTCCCTACTTATCCTTCATAAATTCTACTTCTATAATCACTAGTATATTTTATTTTTTAATATATAATTATTAATTTATTTCATTCAATATTTTATTTATTTTTATTCCCAATGGATTAAAAATTTAAGGGATAATCTCTATGTAAGAGTCTTTTATCAATGGCCTCATCCAATATAACTCTTCATAAATGTTGTTGTATTATTCTTCTACTTGATAAAATTTTTTATTTTTTCTACAATATAATCTATAAGAGGCGTAATGTTTTTCAACCTATTCTTATATTCATTGTGGTTATAATTTATCCTTAACTTTTTCTACTCTATTAATAATAATGTCATAGAACTTAACTGAATTTATCCTCTGTTTTTATAAATTTTTAATGTTTAAAAAACTATCTCTTCACTGACTATAATTATTAAATGTAAATTTTTTACATTGATTTATATATTATTATTTCAATTTAAATTTATCCCTATATCAATATGTACATATCATTCCTCCTTGTCAAGAATCAATGAATATGATATGAAAATAAATATCCCAATATTCAAAAAAAAAAACATCCACCAAAATACCCCATGGGGACCTTATAGTTAAAACTATGATCTGTAACGGTACACATGTAGGATTTCTCTCATATATTATTTGCTTCATAAATACCCTCATTAGCATCAGGGTTACAATTTAACCAAAATAACAGAAAACCATCCTAATATTGAATAAATCGATCGTTCATGAAATTGAAAAATATCATAGTTATCTTATCTTTAGTGGGATTTTTTTAATACCATAAATCATTATTAACCTAGGTATATTATGATCAATTAATCTTTATAATTTTTTTAAAATAGTTATTATTTCATAATTTTTTCACATTTCAGCAATTAATAAATTGCTATTATGAGTGGTATATTAATGTAGATCTTTTTAAAAATTATAAAAGATTTGTTAAATTAATATATTAATATGCATTGCCTCAAACTCTCTAGGAATGTGAGTAAGGTTTTATATATTCATGGTTCTCAATTTTTATTTTTTTCCTTAACTATAAGTATAACTCTTCTTCTATCCCTCACCTACTTCCTACTCTTAAATCTCTTCTCTCTCAATTTCAACATTAACTCCAACACATCTTTGTTCCACTTTTTTCTTCATTTATGCATCCCCCATCTTATTATGTCCTCTTATCAACCATTTTTTTATCCTCACCTATATTATTATCTTTGAATTATTTCCCACTTCCTAAAGCCACAACTTTATCCCCATCCCATGTATGTGTCTCTATGTTACTGTTCAATGTACTCAATGATCAATATGAAAGTGTTTAACAAATACAACCCACCTAATTATTATGGTTACATAGAGATACTATTTGGATATATATTTCAATAACACAAATTATTATCAAATATTTTGTATTATTAATCAATTTAGAAATCTAATCATCGAGTGATGATTTATGCTAGTGATAATGTTATTGCATTTTTTAAAACAGCTAATGGAATGGTGGATATTTATAGTGTTGGAGAAATATTATAGATAGTAATAGTTGAATTAGACTTTTATCTTTTGTATGAGGTGGATACATATGTGTCCCTTAATTGAGTTGATATTTTTTGGAACCATGAATCTAATTCCAAACATGAATGGATATTTTTTGGGTATGGAATGATATTTGTTGACAATAATTTCTTTGAAACAATTTTGGGCCTCAATTTTAAATTTAATATTTTCAATTTAGGGATATTTTATCCTTTGATGTCACTTAAAATTATAATTAGTTCCTGTAAATCTTCACATTTAGAAAGACAATAATTCAACTATTTATTCTAGAAACAGTGCTTGCCAAAATGAAAATTTAAAAGAGTCAAGATTTTTCATGATAAATTCCACTTGGAAAACTGGGTTGTTCATCTCTTCCACTTTATTAATGCATTTTATTTGGGGTCCATGATCATTTTTCCATAAGATGGATTTTTTTTAAATATCAACGTGATGATCCCAACTAATCTCAGATGTTATTGTCATGAGGCCTCTATCAATTGATTCATCATTCATGGATCTGAAAATAGAATGTAAATCAATAATAAAAGTTAATATTTTTAATTAAAACATCAATTAAATCAAAATTTTACTTATTTCCTTGAGTGGAAAATACAATCATCTAATTATAATAATATATTTATAGGATTTTATGAAATAAGTGATGTCCCATGGAGTTTTAGAGAGGCCATTTTTTTGAAATTCCCTCGGTATTGAGAAATTCAATACCCTAGAGACATTGAGCATGACTATTTAATTGGAAAAAAATATAAGATATCATTTATAACTAGATTCTCTCAATTGGTATTGATTTCCCCCTCTTATACCCCCTTTTTTAGATTCATGTATGAATATATGATTTAAATTAAGTAACAAAATTATTTCTAAATAAAAGATGACTCTACAATAATTGATATTAACGATTCATTAATATCTATTCCTTGTACTCTTGATCATGCAACCCATAATATATTATTCACACATGATAGAAAATAACTCTATCTTTCAGGTGGAATTCATATTAAATGATAAGTTCATAAAAAAAGAATTGAACTAAAAATAATAACAATGTAGAATGAAATAAACTATCATGGACCAATCGTTTTCACCCTTGAATCAATTACCCATGCCAGCCCGAACCAATGCCTAAAGTACATTCTAGGTCCCCATAGGTTTTAAAATGGCACTTGGGTATTGAAGAACTTGTTTTGGGATTATTTTCCTCATTTATTTATCAAATGTACATAAATAATATCACAATATAGGCTATTATAATCTATAAAAAAATATACATCCCAAAATTAAAAAAATGATAACCAACATCCATATAAAATATAAAAAAGATTTGAATCTAAAAGGAATTACACAAAATGGTACAAATATAATACAATAGGAATACAAAAAGATATGAAATTCAAGACACTCATCTTTGGGTGACACAAGGATAGACAACCCCATATGTCACAACCATAACCTAAAATTGACCCTCTAAAAAGAGTACATGTTTCTATCATGATATAACTTAACCTTACTAAAGTATGAGAAAAAAATTTCTACATAAATTCATTGGGTCTATGTAGGTTGTGATTATGAAAAACTAATATATCTCCACCAATAATTTCATGAATATCAATTTTAAGATAAATTAAACATGATATAATGAGGAATTATATAACTAAAATATGATTATGAAATTTTAATGAATTAAAGAAAGAAACAGTAAGTAATAAAACTAAAGTATATCACAATGGATAGCCCAAGTGTAATAGAGGATGGTTTCATCCTATGATGTTCTCGCTCTTGGTTGTAAAACCACGTAGAATATTTCTCATGCTTGAGCTTATAATGATGATGAATCCGACGTCATAAACTAACCAAATCCATATAAGCATTTCTTTAGTTAGTGTGGCGTCATAGTCTAAATGTTTGGGCAGTAAATAATTTTCCTAAAATTTCAGTCCAAGTCATCACAACTAGGTACTTGTGGTTCCCTTGTTTTATTCCTAGTTCAAACAACTCACAATCCACAATGAATTAACTTTATCAAATAAATATTACACTTTATATTAACATCTCATTATACAAGATAATAGTTTTAAAATAAACCCAACAAACATCAATGGTTTTAAAAAATCATTTCATAAATCCACATCATTGAAACATATTTTAAAATTTTAGGCGAGAATAATAAAATTATAAAAATGTGGAATAATATTTAATAACCAATATTTAACACTTTAAAAAGATGGAAATCATATGGAAAACCCTACCATATGATGCAGATAAACTAAAATAGTAAATAATGACCCTAACTAAGAAAATATCAAACAAAAACACGAAGGATCACATAATTACACTCATATTATACAAACCCTAGTCTATCATAAAATTAAAAATAAGAAAAATCATGATAGAGGGAAAGAGAGAGCTTAGGGAAGGAATATGAGATATTTACATGGTATAAAATTGAAGAAATTAGTGTGTAATCTAAATTAAATCCACCCAATGAGGAGTAATGGACGTGGATCTATGCACCTAGGTATGAAAATTGGAGTGAGAGGGAGAGAGGAAAGAAATGGGTTAAAATAAGGTAATGTAAAATGTGTGATTTCATATTTTATGTTTTGTTGGTAGGATATATTGTTTTTATGAATGGTTTTTCAATGTGTCAACCATGTGGGTCACACTACTTCACCTAGACACCTACATGGTTAAACCACATGGTTTAGTAAACCATGTGTGTAATGACATTGTCTTACTTTAAAACCTATATTTCACAATTCCCGCTTGGTTACTCTTAATTATTTTCTAGGTTTATGGCACCCGGTATTTTTTCACAAATCAAAACATTTAAGGAAAAACACCCAAAAATGATATAGAATAAATAAATAAGGATATAATGGAAACACCTACATGGACATAATATTTTGGGTTTGATATAAAAATACAAAAATCCTGAGAGAAAAATATAAAATGTAAAGCCAAGAAAATCAATATAGATATTGACACTCACAAAAAAATTATTGTAAAGGATCTAGAAATTTTGAGAACAAAAATTTCCCTATAATCACTGTTATACCTAGATAAACATACTATAAATAAATTTTCAAGGAATGATCAATGATTCATAATATAAACTTTTCCATGACTCTCCCAAACTTGTTTCGCATGATGGGTCTTCTTATAACCTGAGTCTATCATTTTCCCATTTCTAAATTTGAATAATTCTAAAGTTCATGATATTATATCTTTACATAATTATTCATGATATGACTGAATTTTCTTTTTTAATAGGAATATTTTTCTATACAAGATTTATCACTACGTGATTCTTTGGTGGTTTTCTTCGAGGAATTATTTCATATTCCAAACAAGACACAACATACATCACCAAAATAATTTAGTATAATTCAAAATATTGATAAGTATTTCCACATGGAAGATTAATAATTAAGCTTATAAAGTCGTATTAATAGTTTTCAAAGAAATCTATGATGTGAATTAACTCTATAACTCCCTCAATTTTCCCAATCAAAATCATTTCGTAGAGGGAAGAGTGATTTCATGGAAGGAATTTCAACCTATAAAAGTTATAAGATAACTTATAAAAATTATCCCCTACCTTATGAATGTATATTTTAACTCTTTATGAAGTTCCCTGGACATATCTGATTCACAATTTCATCATCACATCATGGAAAACTCTATCACCTCATGTATTTCAATTTAATCTAATCCTTTATATTTAAGAAAAATCATTCAAACCAAAGTTATAAAGGGTTCATGACCCTAACATCAAATGTATATTGACAGCCAACCTCTCCAAAAAAATTCAAATCAAGACCTATTATTTAACAATGTGAATCATATTAAAATTATTCATGTTTCTTAAAATAAATAAAGAGTATTCGTAACATGAAAATATAAAAAATTTATAAGGACATTACCAAAATAGAAAAAATTAATATTAATAAACATCTAAGAATGATGCTAATTTTTTTTCATATTCATCAATAAAATATATATATATAGAGTAATTTTTTTATTAATTCAAATTAATTTATCATAGATTTGATGATAGCTCGTGGAATATAAACAAGGATTCATATATTTATTACAAGCCTTCAATAATAATTCAAGACTTTTTTACTAATGGAATCATAAAATATAATTGTAATACAACTAAATTTATCAATGGACATCATATATGTTATGATATAATGGTAGTAAATTATGTTACAGTTCTATGTATTTTATGGGAAATGTTTGTTATAATATGGTTTTAGCTATAAATTCGCATCAAAGTAAACACAAATTGAATCTCAATTAATTATCATATAGCTAGTTAGGTAATAGTATCCCCATGATTGAAAGGGATTAGTAATAATTGATGATATTTAAATGAGGGAAGTAAATCCACTTTGATAGTGTTGGATAAAGCTATACTTCATTGAAACATATTCTCCAAATGCATATAATGTTTCATAGGAACATTAAACTCCACAAGTGTTAGTGGATGTAATTTTTACATCGATGCGTACTATGTAGGTATGTGAAGTCCATAAAGGTGGGGGTTTTCACCTAAGGAAGTGATATATTATTCTTTAAAAAAATAAATCTTATATGGAATTACTAAGTGGAAACCATTTGTAATTTCCAATTTTATAAAAATTCATAAATTGATTCCACATACCAAAATTGAATTCCATGTTTTTTAAGTTTATATTGTTAATGTAAATCCATTGATAGATATTCAAGAGAAACCATACATGAATAGTAGATGTTAGTAAAAATAAATCTCAAATAATTATTTAAGGCTTAAGATATTTCTAAATATAACCTATACAAAACATAATACCTCACTTCTTGATGAAATCCATTTTAATTTTGCTTTATAAGACAATTTTCTATATTCATATTATTAATAATTGGACTTTAATGAATCCTTTAGAGGAGGAATACATATGGAATATGTCTATATAATTTGACTATATGTTTTGGTGCAACAAAAGAAAACCAATATGGTAAGTAAGATTAAAATATCCCTTTATTGTTTGAAAATAGAAAAATTATCATAGATTATTCATCTGGAAAAAAATTAATCCAATTGCCTACAAGATGTTAGAGTAAGAGTTTCATATAATATATATGTGTTTATACCATATGGAACACGAATATTTTTTATTTCATTTAATTAGTACATATGATGATTTCTCTAAGAATAACATAATGCAGTTCTAAAAGTTCTGGGAAAGAAGATATGTGATCATATATTTATGTGGTTCCAATGATCAACTAATAGTAATCATTTAGTCGTGGTTTTGAAAAATTCCTCTCAAAAAAATCAATGATTAATTATTTATAGTGTCAAATTTGTTAAAATCTGTCCCATTTTATATGTAAAATTAAAAGATAATTTTTTAATCCTGAATATGCTACATATTAATAAGAAAATTTTGTAAATATATCATATATAATATGATTTATATAGAGGATTGAAATTGCCTATGCATGAGTCATAAATGTAAATTACCATACCAAACTAGAATAAATGTAATTTATGTTAGTTAAAACATTATAATAGAACTTGAGAAAGTAAAAAAATGAGTTCTTATAAATATTAGAAATAAGAATACTAGTAATCTAATGGATAAGAAAATGGTATTTTTTAGATTACTTTTATTTAATATCATACTTAGGCTCTGTTAATATGAAATATAAAAATTAATATAGGTAGTTGTCATTATATCAACATATAAAAAGTACATTATGTCTTCAAATGAAGCTTAAGAACCATTTTGGCAGTGTATTTTTCTAGGATATGATATTTAGCATAGATTTTAAATCTTGAAAAAGGGAAAAAATTATACTCAATGAAATCACCTCTTGAGGTATTTTCTTAGAGATATCAACTCATATTATACATGAAAACCAAAAGAACATGGTAATACTATAAACCATATATATACTTTCGTAGATGAATGTTATTCATGTGAGGATAACTAGTTAGTAAGTGGTTGGCTCCAGTGTAAGTCGGAGCTGTTGGAGTTAGTGACCAAAAAAACATTAACATTATATTACCTATATATTAAAATACTTGAATATTGATAAGTGTATTGTTATATTTTGATTATTCATTTATTTAACAGTAATTTGAAAATATATTTACAGTATTTATCATATTGAAAAGTCATATAATCCCCCCACTATGATAGGAACCTTGAATTATAATGAATATATTTTTAAACATATATTATATGGTTAGATTAAATCTATCTAATTGGATAAATATTATTGTAGGATATCTAGTGTCGCAGGCTCATAATATATTGAGACTCATTCTAATTAATTTCACACTTAGTAATTTAAAATAGGGGAGATCCTGTGAATAAACCCAATAGAAATAATTCCACTCGTATTTTGAGTCATTGTATATTTCAATATGTAAGACTATGTATCAGACCATTGAATTGAGATTATTATTATTATTATGTATCATGAATCACATACTTATATCTAATGATTAAAATCAAGAAAACATAAACTCATAGTGAGGTAGGATATATTTGGTGTTTCCTAAGTTATATTAATGAATAACACTGTAATAGATTTTCCCTTTTATTTATTAGAAGTATACATATATTTCCCTTTCATTTACATAGAATTGTATGACAAATCAATTTTCATATAGGTATATTGAAATGATAATTTTAGGAATTTAGAGAATGATAAATCAGGTACTTAGGTCAATGTTACATGTTATGAAACCTACTTGATGAGATATCAAGGTAAATAGATTATATTTCATAGTGAGCATCTATGAGATATTTTTTTTATGTGAAATTAACTTTTTTCGCTATGTTAAATGAGATATGTTAATTGATGTTGAAATTTTACTTTAATCAAATTGGCCTAATTCCACTGAGAAAGAGGCCAATAGGGTCACATGTATTGTGTATCCAATATCATAGTCAAATTCTAGTTGAATTTAACAGTTTCAATATATAATAATTATGGATTTTAATTTTGTAATTATTTTGTTTATATTATATGATTTAAGTAAATGTCTAGTTATTTGAATGTAAATATAAGTCAGTTGATTTTTATATCTGTTTTTATTTAAAATGTGGTTATTTATTTAGTTATGTGAATATATAATATTTATTTTTATCATTTTTATTTTTAGAGTAATAAATATTTAGTTATTTGGTTATGTGAATATTAAATAGTTATTTTTTCAATTTAGTGTCTATAAATGATTTCTATTTTATAAATGAATAATAGGTTGATATTTATTCATTATGTAAATATTTTTTATTTAATATTTGAAAAAGTTCAATCTAGATTGACAACCTAAGTTCTGGGTTTGAAATAAATGATATTTGTTTAATATAATTTAATTAAATATTTATTTATTTGTTTATGAAATTGTATTTAAATATCAATGAGTTCTATGTTTTCTAATAAAATATTATTATTATTATTTCTGTTGTTATTATTCTACATGTGGATCATCATGGATTAAGAAATTTTTTAGGGGCTATGTTCAATTAAAAATTTTCTCACCTATGTATTTAACCTAAATTATATAATTTATAAAAAAAAATTGGATAGATTGTTCGTAATATATTCTCTTTTAAGAATTATCTTAAATCTAAGAGTGGAATTGTTTTGAATTCTCTCATAAAATGAGAGTAATAAGTCCCCTTACTCCCTCTAAGGGATTGATAGAATTAGAGTTATTACATCGAGAGTAGAAATATTCATGTTAAGATCAATGGTGACTGATGTACGAGGGTTCTCCTTTATTTTTTCACTCATATTTACAATATTTAAATTCAATGATTCACATAACACATTTGGATACCCATAGAGTTTTTCAATAGAGGGATTTTATCCTTTGATAATTTTATTTAATTATTGTATGAAAACAGTGGCCAATGAACTCAATAACAGATAAATAATTCTAATATATGCTAATTTTTGTTTATATAAATTATATTTTTAGATATCCACTATATAAATGTTTGGGGATTTTAGTCATATATCTTTGCAGATTTATCCAAATAAATTGATAAAAATATGTTATTGTTAATGGGACCAACTACTTATATTGTTCCCCATATCCTTTATAAAACCAAATATAGATTAGTGTAACTTTTTAATAATCATTATGTTTTGATCTAGTTATGATAATTATATATATATATATCAAGAATTAAATATTAAAATGATCAAACTATAGTGGGTATTATCACACTATAATTGAATGGGTAGTTTTGTGTGGTTAAAGTAAAACTGGTTGGTTACACTATAAAACTATTTAATGTTAAATGAAAGTTATAATAGTGCCACAGTTTTAAAAATACTTTTATGATAAATTAAAAATATATAATTTTATTTTTCCACTAAGATGGTTAAATTTTTTCTTTATTGGAAATTACAACATGAATATTTAGGGCCCTCAATTATATCTAAGGAAGGATAAAAGGAATGTGAATGTCCAATGGATTAAAAAAAATTAAAAATGATTAATGTGGAAGTTCACAACATATATTCTGGGGGGAATTTATATTTATATGTAGATTGAGTGGAAATAATTATATAAAATTAGATAGAAAAAAGAGTAATAATAATAAAATAGGAGGGGTACAATGCTCATTAATAATATTACAGTAGTATATGTTTGGTGATGACTCTATTGTTGTTACAATTTCAAATTATACATCGTTTTTTCTATGAGAGAACATTAAACAAGTTAGGAGATTTTTTCCATGGGTGATAGTATAATCCCTGACTAATTTTAATACATGTAGATATTCAATGTGAATATGTGATCATGGGTTTCAAAATATTATACCAAGGATGTTGATTCTCATTTTGGGTAGTGAAAATTGTAAAAATACATTATTCATATTGATTTTGTGCCTTGAATTTTTTAATATTGTGTATAAATATATTATAATACATATTATTAGGTATCAAAGGTTTTGTTAAGGGTAAATGTAAAATAAATTGAATCTAATGATTCGTTCCCCATTTATGTAAATTTTCACTATTCATGTGGAACCATTTTCATAAGCAATAATATTAAGATAATGTTAAAATATATGACTAGATAAAATAAATCTCTATACATGGAGGGTTTTCACCATTAATTTCCTTCTTTAAACGTACCCCAATATCGATGTTGAGGCGGTGGTTGGAAAATCTCATAGCCCATACCATCCAGGTAGATACAGTTACAAAAGATACCGAATAATCTCATCCTAAGTGAAAAAAGTATGGGTATACAATAGTCATGTAAAAATATCATTCTATAGGAAAGAAGAAATAGATCTATAAATTTAGGGCATCCTAATCCCTTCAAATTTTATATTATCATAAAATTTTTGTAATTTATTATAAAATAATATATTATCCATATAACCCTTATATATTTCATAAAAATGAAATTTATCATATGAACCACTTATAAATTAGGTGAAATTTTTACATGATGTCCCACCTATAGGAAAAACCATATAATATATATAATATTCTACCTCAAAAAAATTATTTATAGAATACACAACATTTAAATTAAATATACATGAATGTGTCTATTATTGTAAATAAATATAACATGTAAAACAAAACTAATAGGGTGACCCAATTCATGTTATAATATGAAATTCAATCATAAATTACCCATAATCGTTTTAAAATGATAGAAAATGTATTAAAGGGGTCATTTTGTATTAAAAGAATTGATTTTAATTAAATTATCTGAGGAATATTCCATTTCCAACCAACACCTTAAGAATATGAGAGGGAAGTGGGGATAACATACTAAAAGTAATTAAATAATATTTTTAAAGTGATGGCAGGAATGATTTTGTTACCCAACACCAATTTTATCAACCATAGGTTATACCAAACTAATCTCTTACATCATCCTAATGAGAAGAAATCAATTTAGCATGATAAATTCGAAAATAACTCATTAAAATAGTGATTTCATGAACAAATAGTGGGTTTCAGACTTAGATTATGTGAGGGATTTACTTACGGGATATCATATGGACAAAAGGACAACCATGGAAAATATATAGACTATAAATTATAATTAATCATCGGGTTTAATAATTTTTTAGAATTTACCTTTTATGGGAAAATTTGAATATACCCCACCTAAAACAAAAAGGAACACCCATCACCTCCACTACATACTTGATCTAGGTATAAATTGTACTAAATTGTTCTAATAGTATCTATGTATCCACTTCATTACTATCAGGTATCTAATTATAGTCCATTAGGTGGCCAGTCCTTCCACTATTAAGGTATAATCCCTTTTCCATCCCCTTATCCTACCAAACTCTTATAAATTCTTTTAAATATAAAAAAATATAAAATTATATTTTAAATACCAAACATAAAAAGAGTTTCCTAAAAATGGTGCTCGGGGTCTTCACAATTCATCTATATAATCATTACTCAACATCCAGAAACAATAGTTCGTGTAGAATTTTTTTTGTTCCACTACTATAACATATATAAAAACCAATGAGTGTGTATCAAGGAATGAAGTAACAACTCAAAAAATAGTAGATCACTGACTCCTTACTCAAAATAGTGTTATTCTATAAATTAATTCCCTTTCAAATATTGCATGAAAATAGCCTTTAAAATTCCAAAAAAAATATTCTTATACATACAACTCATGATAAGGGATCTCTATAAACTCCAACAAATTTTATGGTTTTGATTTTCTAAGTAATAATCTATCATAAACGGGAGAGTATATATTTATTTTTCAATGTCATCCACTATCCCTTTATAGTATTATTATTATTCATCATTTTTAATAAATATGTTTATGATCATAAATAAATTAATCAATTGTCCTTTCCATTGAAGAAACAAAAAATATAAATATAACATAAACATTTATGATTAAATTATCAATAACCTAGTACCCCATATCAACCAAAAATATTGACTAATATTTCACTTAAAATACATAAATTACAGTGGATTCCACTACTTCACCATTTATAAATCCCTTATTTAACACCGTAAAACTCTCATCATGCTATCTATAAGGTGAAAATCCTCTATGATATTATCCAGAAGAGAATTATCCATTTACTATACATGATTCTTAAAATATGTCCATTATTTAGTCTTCATTCTATAAAATAATATTACTCATATCATGATCATTCAACAATGATCTATTTCTAATAAATCCTTCAAACATTCAAAATCAAATTACATTCATTATTTATTACAATCTCAAAATTTATTCATGATACACATACCTCAGTACCTATCTTCAAATCCAATTCAATATTTTCTTTCCAAAACCCCAACTTTATATGAAACATTCTCACTAGGATAACAAATCTATTATATTAAATTATTCCTAACAATCATAAAAACACACCACTTTCTTGATCATAATATTAATACTCCACTATATCATAATAGAAATATGAGAATCAAAATCACTAAGATGACCATAAAATAATAAACTTAATTTATTTAATCATACATAACACAAATTTTTCATGAACACATAATCCCTTTCAACCATTTCTAATCCCTTTTATTAATTTTATAGGATGGTATTTTAATAGTATAGGTAAAAAATGATAATATTTCTACTTCTACGAACCACTAATTATCACACATAATGATAATAGGATCTAATTTTTTTTACACGAAGATCATCATATATACCATCAAAATGTCTCCATTATATATTTTATCATTAAAAATAGGAAAATGGGAAAAACAATTCAACCTTATTATTTGATCACCCAATTAGATAAAAATTAATAATGTACCATGTATAAGATCCTCAAAAAATAAAACCTAGACCAAATTTTATAGTATTGGATTCTCTCCAACCTATATCTAAAAAATGTGAAACCATTTTATAGTAAAGACTATTTTCATACCCACTAAGCATTAATAGAAATTAAAACAATAAAATAAAAAACACATATTCTCTTATTAATGGTTCATTAACTGATGATCCTTATTATCATATATTATATAAGGAAATAAAACATGTTTACAAAAATAAATTTCAAGACAGTCACAGTCATGCACTTTTCATGTTATTCTATATGACATGTATGATACTTTTATTCATTTCCTCTTTCCATATATCAATAATAGTTAATCAATAAACCAAACTCATGAAATCATACATTATAAAATCATATAATTATAATGTGAGAAACCAATAATAAATATCCCACTCCCTAGAAGTTAAAATTATCTAAATAAAGGTGTTTTCCATTTTAAGGAACATCATCCATCCCTTGTTTAGACCAAGATATCTGTTTCTAAAAAGTCTGAAATAATTAATTCAACCAAAACTAGGTCTTTGATTCTATTTTATATCATTCCTATAAATAAAAAAATTATAAAAATGAATGTATGTGTCTAATATTTTCTACCACAAATGACTCAATTTATTTCAAATTTTTTCGACTAGTAGTAAAGGATTAATCAATAAAATGCGAATATTATTCCCCGAGTAACATAATCAATAATAAAAATAATCAATATTAATCAAAACCATGATATAAATATAAATATAATTTGAAATTATAATGAAATTTAACACATAACTAAATATTTCCTCATGAAATATCATATTTTACCCATGTCATTCCACACTATCCTTATATCAAAATATTGATTACCCAATGGATGTTTCATATAAATAGAATATAAAATAGGGTAAATGTATACAACATCTATAAATTGTTCTTACCCTTTTTTGTAGAAAATGTTTTTAAAGGATCCCATATAAAAAAATATCAAAGGTCTATAACCCTAAATATATCTTGAATGAAATTTTTTTCATATCCACATATGTACATGTGTTAGGTTGAAATATAAAACTCAATAAGACACCACAAATAGGACCCTAATATATTCTAATATGTATATACATATATACATATGAGTGAATATAAAATAACATATAAAAACACATAACACTCATTAAATGTCAACAAAATCATATTAATATGGGATTACAATGACAACATGATACTCAACACTACTTTCTTTGAAAAGTGTTATTAAACTACATGAATCATTATCCATTCTACGATGTTAAATAGAACATGTTTTGACCTATTAGACATCATAAAACGAAACTAAATCATGGTAGATGATTAAAATATAAAATACCCTTAGAATAATATAGTGTGGGATGAAACGATATATATTTTTACACCCTAGTCCTTAGAACATGCATTCAAATCAAATGACATGCTTAATATATAAAAAACCTAAAGAATATTCCACACTATACAGTTTTATGGAAAAACATTCATCCCCTTAGAAGGAAATTTTCACATAAATTATAATAGAGGCTTAACATGGAAAACCCCTTCGGAATAATCTACAATGTGGGGTGCAACAAAAAACATGTTGGACCCCTTACTAGTAACATTCATCAATATCCTAAGAGAATTTTAATATGACTAATCCCAAGGGAATGGTCATGATGTAACATATTCAGGATATTAAGAAGTTTATATAAATCATGTTATTGACTTAACATATAAAATTCCATTAGAATATTCATTGTGACATCAATACTAAATCACATCATTTATTTAATAAAAAATAAAAAATTCCATGGTTCTATATTAACAAGTACCCTATATTATATTTATAAACCAGTATATAACATATATCTCATTCCTCTATATACTCAACTCAAATATTTAACATCCCATGAATCGATCACTAAGATCAATAATCATATTTTCTATTAATATTTAACCACTTATTTGTAAAAATTCATTCCCACATCTTGGATCATAATTCACCTAATTCAAAAAGACTTTTTATTCATCCTACACTCAACATGTCTTCTAATCTACTCACATAGGACCACAATAAGTATTTTACTATCAATCCCATACCAAAATCAAAATCTCTTATGAAATTACATTTACATTAGGACTCACCTCTATAATTATCATGTAATAATATCCTATATAAATTTGTTCTCCAGTAACATTTCCCACTTATTCATCCTTTTTTTATTACTCTCCTTGGAAGCACTATGCAACACCCCATGATCAGACATAATATATTTTATTTTAATTAGAATCTAATGTGATGCACAAAATTCCAAAAAAATAGAACCATGGAATAATATATAACTATTAAAATTTAGTCGTACATTTGGAGGGTAAAAATATATGATCCAAATTGTGAAATAAATGTATAAATAAATTAAAATGCGTTATTAATACTAAGGAATTGATGATATTTCAATTAGTGTAGATAAATATTTAAGAAGAATGATTTATTAATTGAAATATATTATTTCTAAAAATTGTAGTTTTAAATATTTCTAAAAATAGCTTGGATTAAATATATTATTGATATGAATAGTATATTAAAAAAAATAATTATTAATTGATGGGTAATAAGAATAATAATAGTTAATAGTTTTTTGTAGTTTTCATTTGAAATCTATTTTTATTATATATTTTTGTTTTTATTTAAAATAAAAAATCCCAAATTTTTGAATTTTAATTTTACCAAATTGAATGTATTTATCATTTTATAATAAAAAATTTATCTTTATATGAAATTTTTTTATTTTACTGAAATAATTATTATTTAAGGGAATATTTAGAGTTACTAATATTAGTAAAATAGTCCCTTTTATGAAATTATCATAATACAAGAATGGAATACATTTTTTAAAACATTTTTATATAATATATATATATGATAAATAATTTAAAATTACTTTTTGTTATTTATAAAACCCACATATATTGTTTTGGAATCATAATTAATATTTTACTCTAGAAATTCATTAATTTGTTTATATTAAAAAATTATTTTTCATCACATGTAAAAATTAAATCCAAAAATATTTATTTCATATTTAATATGAATATTATAATATTATGTAATAAGGTCAATTTAATTTTGTTAATAAAAGTATTATTACTAAGAATAATGTTAAAAAACATGATAATTTTAAAATTGTTATTTAAAATAATTGTTTTATTAATATTGTGTAATTTCAATGTAACTAAATAATTTAATAAATTATAAATAGTAAATTTAATATAATTTTTCATACTATATTTAATTTAATTATCACCCTTTAAATTTATAAAAAATACCAAATATGATTAGGAATACTTAATGGTTAAAATAAAAATTTTCAACAAATTAGTTTTTCTATATATAAATGGTTTTAATATATAATTTAACTTAATATTAACTATAAATAGAATTATATTAAATTATTATTAAATTAATTTTCATCACACAAATTTTTTAATAGGGTTTATTCAATATATTTAGTAAAACATAAACTATTTGGGTAAAAACTAGTTATCCCGATAAACAAATAAGTACAAGTAAAAAAAAAGAACAAATGAACTCCAACATGTTTAAAACACATGCAAAAATAATTTTTTTGTGGGTTTATAGACCTAATTAAAAACAAAAATCCATTATTTCACATGTTTATTGAAAAATAATTGTTAATCACAAAAGTACCCTTTTATTTACTTATAAAATCAGAAACATTGACCCCTTCATGTCATAAAAATTCTTTTGAATTTTTTACTTAAAAGATAACATATTTATACTCCTAAAATAATCTCTCATGTTCAAAATCCCCTGGTTAGAACTAGTTATCTTTTGTGATTCAATCCCAAGGATATTTTTAAGAGAATGTTCAAGGTACCATAGTGAGTATTACTTACTTATTACCTTTTCATCTTAATAATTATCTTCCAAAAATGTCCTAACAATAGTAATATAATGTTATAATTATCAATATTATTCTAAAGTGTTATTATATTAATTTAACAACCATAATTTATTCCTTTTTAGCCACTCAAAAAACAAAAGTACGTCAATCATGCGTTGTGCTGACTATCCTCTCTACAAAGTCACATTTTTCATTTTTCATCTTGATTTTATTTCTTTATCGTAACAAATTCAAATATGATTCCACAATATAAAAAAAATTATATAATATAATTATTATCATTATATTATTATATTAGACACATAATTGACCATACTCCAACATCAATATATAGTGTTTCCATGTTTCGGTTTCTTTAACCACATATATGAATAATTTTATAAAACACTATAATTGATGATTATGGGAAAATGAGTACAAGTAGTATTATAATTTAATAAGTAAATAATGATTTGTAAGCTTATTTAATTCTTATACTACGTATTTAACATAATTTTATATTATAATATTTAATCACTACGATTACCAAAATAAGGCGACACTGATTTATTCTTAACACAAACATAAGGAAATGAAATATAGTAAATAAATATCAAATGATAATAAATGTTCCATATTAAATTAAATATAAAATAAAAATTATCTTGAGAATGTATCAAATATGATTAATTTGATTATTTTATGAATTAAGTCACTTGATTAGAATTAATCTGGAATAAGGTAAGGGTTTGTATTAGCTTTATTTTCTTCCAATGTGTTACATGCATTCTTATTGAACTAACATGTTCCACGTTTGACTCATTCTTCCAAATAAATACATGGTATTTTATTTACACCATCTATTATATAGTTCTCAAATTATTCCTTATAACCTCATTCATAAATGATTCTTACCTCAATGATTATGTTCAATTTATGGGTTTTTAGTCTCAAATTTGAATTCTATGAGACAGGGTTATATTATATGCCACATGTTCCTATTTTTTGGATTATTTAATCAACATTTAATATTTTTTATCATAAATCTCTCATTATGTGAGATATTTTATATTTCATTCAAAATCACATCCTTCAAGTTATTTTATTTGGAAATTATCAAATATCTTAATAGTTTCATTGACTCAATATATGATACATTCGGTCATGGTATTTCTTAACAATTTATATTTTTTATTTTTTATTTTATACAATTATTCCAATATTTTATATTTTATTTCATTTTATTCTCAAGGGAAATTAATTCTCATTATCTATAACTAATTTATTAATAATGTTTTTCCAAAATTAAAGTGTATCATCAGTATGGATAAGTTTAATTTTTACCAATTATTCATTTCTTCCATGTCCATATTTTACTTATTGAAAATGGAATACTCTATTTTTGTAAAATATCATATGGATTATTTTCTCATATTGTCATTATTATCTATACAAATTTTCCAAAGAAAAATCCAATACTCTTTTTACAAAGTGTTTTTTCAAAAAAATGATTTTCAAAATATTGAAATAGATTTCCATCCTTTAAAAATAAAATGTGTTCTATTCAAACCCAGATTTTTTATAACCATTACAAAATTTCAATGATCTTTTACTGAAGCTTCTTTTTCAAAATTAAATGTCTTCAATTCAATTTTTTTTTGAAATACTTTTTAAAAGAGACGCGTAACTTCTTATTTTTATGATAATGTTAAAAATATTCTCTAAAATCTCTTTTTAAGATATAATCTAGGTGAAAACACAATTATTAAATATTTTTATTATCTTTTTAACATCCTCTCTATATTTCCATTATTTGTAATAGATGTCTTACGTAACACTCTTCTTTATCAAAGATGTGATCCATTGGTTCTTTTTTCATGTCTAACCATAAATCATGAATATGAATAAATTTCCATCCAATTTCTTTAATTTTTGAATACCTTATTTACCATGGAATTTATTTATTTTTGTTCACTTAGATTCCATATATTTATTTATTTGAAAATTATTTGACATTACTATATAACCCTTAATCTATAATGTTTTAATTTGAGGGAGAGTTATATGAAACGTTATTCCATTATTGATTGGGAATTTTTTGAATTAATCAGGTACCCATTTAACAATTATATATTATTATGAGGGATTTTTAAATAGAAATATATTACTTTTTTGTAACTATTAATTTTTTTATATTTTCAATTTTGATAGCGATGTTTTTTTGTTACTATGGAAAATTGATTGTGTGTTATTTAACCATCCCAAATAATTCTCTATATGGGTTATGATCATGTTATCCATTTTATTTATGTGGTGAAAAGTATTGGAATTCATTATAGCTATATTATAACCCG
The DNA here is from genome assembly GCA_963277665.1 of Viscum album. Lineage (NCBI taxonomy): Eukaryota > Viridiplantae > Streptophyta > Magnoliopsida > Santalales > Viscaceae > Viscum > Viscum album. The sequence goes on from OY728125.1 coordinate 993,422,007, forward strand.
GATTATTTCCAAAAATATTGATTATTAATTATTTATTCATTTTCTCATATGATGAATGCATTGGACATAGTTAGCAATAGATTGGGATGAATTATAGATAGCCCATTTATGAATCTATAGGTCTCATGTGACAAATAGGCTTGGGAATTTTATTGTATGCCTTCTATAAGAAAATATTTCCTAGAAATAGGGACCTTATGGTAAGATCATGTTGTGTAAGATCATGATGTATTATACTAGGTCATGGGATTAGATATCTGGTATTATGCATTTCACCACTAAGGAAGTAGTTATTGTTTTCCATGTGATCTTTTATTTTCAATTTCTCTTTATAGATTTCTTATGATTTTAGTTACATTATATTATATAATATTCTTATCTATTCATATTTTATTATTTATTATTATCTAATTCCCAATACTAATATTGTTATTGACTATTGGGTTAACTTTTTATTACCTCATTTCCCTAGTCAATTTTCACTCCCAATTACATCATAATGGATAGTCCCTTATTAAATATGGTCCACTCTCCATTCCAGTCCATATTATCCCACGAGATATCAATAATATTACAAGGAAATGGAGGGAAATATAATTCTATTCCAAAATGCTATATAATAAAAATCATATTTGTGCCAAAAATTAATAAAAACAATCAAAATTTCATTATTTCATAACACGTGGAAGGGAATTGAGTTTCATAAACATTTCATCATTTCATCATAACTTAATTAACCCATTGGAATGAAATGGGATTCATATAATCCTCCTCAGAACATAATGATCATAATATATATATATATATATATATATATTGAATGGTATCATATGATCATATCCTCAATAAGACATAAAAATCCTTAAAGGTTGTTCACTTGTGTGAAAAATACATTTAAAAAATCAATTGAAATTTTCATTATGTAACACCATGATATTTAAAAATGTGAAAATTTTATTCAATAGCACATGATACACGTAACACATATATTAGAAGAAAATATAACACCTGGAAGATTTTTGATATTTTTTTTAAAAAAATCTATCTCTTCAATATCTTACGTTAAACGCAACCCTGAGTTTAACTTTTGTTACATGAAATATCAAGTTTAAAGGAAATATGAGATATTATTAAAATATTCATATAATAGTTAAAAACAAGACACTAGAATGGTAGATATGAATAGTATTGAATAAAATATTAGAATTATGATAATACATTTATTATAAATAAAATAAAAATAATTTAAACGAAAATAAATGTTTCAAAAAACTATATTTTTTAAAAATATTTTATAATCATACTTTTCACGCATAATTTAAAATTCTTTTTTACCAATTTTAGAAAAATATTAAGATATAATAAACCCAATTTTTGAAAATAGAATATAAAAAATTCATTCTGGTGATTTTTTTAGATTTTTCTGAAAAGATTTATTTAAAGGAAAAGTGAAATATATGGAATATTAATTGAAACCTTCTATTTTTTTAAATAATTTATAATGATAAATTATATTATTGAACAGTTTAAAAGAAAAATTAGTGAATGTTTATATAAATTAATCATATTTAGGTAATTTTACTCATTTTTGTATTAATTTAGATATAAAATATTTGTAAACTTTTGTACATTTATCGTTAAAACCCTACTTTCTTAATATGTCTGTGATAATAATTTTAAAATACATTTTCCAATTATGTGAATTGAATTTTGAAACATGAATTATATATCTTTACTCATAATAATTTACATTATCTAGTATGTTAACATTATTTTAGACCAAATTGAATATGAAAAATTGTAAATAATATATTTACAATCATTAAGGTAAGAATGGATTTAACAAAGGTTAAACTAAAATTATAAGAGTAAAAATGAACCAAATATATTATATTAATTTTATTTAACTATTTTATTTAAACCATTGAAATTAAATTATTTAAAATATAGAATTTATTTTCCATTTTCTTTGGGATAAGAGATATATAAAAAGTCTGGTAAAGAAAAAGTGGAAAAGATACTTTTCTTACTTTTAAAATCTATAATTATTTTGGATTGAAAAAACAACAACATATGTTCAGTTATAAGGATTATTTTTGAAATATAAATTATTTTTTATTATCATTATAATTTATTATAATATTTTGGAGGTGAAATAATTACTTTAAATTATTAAGAGACATCAATGAAATAATTATTTATTTTAATAATGAAATAAAATAAAAGTTACTAAAATTATTTTAATGAAGTAAATTAAATTAATTATTATCATCAATTAATTATTTAGATTAATATATAATTTTACATAGGATTAATACTAATATATTCGTAGTCTATCAATGTCTTCGTATTTTTAAATTCAAAGTAAATGAAAAATGTCAAAATTTACATTAATGTTATTTTAAAATAAATTATATTATATTAATTGATTTAAAATTGCTAAAAATACCATCATCTAAATTTTTTTTATTAATAATAAATTAATGTCAAATATTTTCCATTGATTGAACAATTTTTCTTTTATAAGGAATATATATACTTATAATAAATAAAAAACTCTATCGGGGTAGTTAATGTTAAAACAATGTTTCTATGCGATTGGAATAAAATTAATTTACAAAACACATAGAAAATTTATTTTATTAATTTGATAAAATATTTATAATCATTGGGTATAAATTTTATAATAACTTTCACAATAATTTAGTCTTAATTGATAAATTATTGGGGATATAAAACATGTTACTATAGTGAAAACCCAAAATCATCAAATTAGGGAAACAAAGATGTTCTGGAAAAACATGTTTCAAAAAACAATTTATGAATTTTTCTATTTAATATAGACCATATAATCCCTATAACTATATAATTATCAATTTTTGATCCACATGAGCTAAAATTGACCTCCCAATAGGGAATAGTTTTGTGTATTTACATAACCATGACTCCTCTAAAACTATAAAAGTGAACTCACTCTCCTTCCCTTCATAACACCATAAAATCACTTCATTAGTCAATACTTACACAAATAACTTCCCAAATTACCGAATCCCATTTTATTTCCCCTATTTTTTTAAAAAATCCATCCTCTGATGGCTTTGGTTCAATCCTGAGGACGATATCCGAAGAAGAGGTAATGTTCTCCAACGAGCGGTTTTAATTTTTTTCCTTCTCTATTATCTTCAGTTATTATTAAACCATGTTGATATTATAAAATTCGTATACTATATATACTAGGATGTTTTTATAATATTATCGTGACCTAAAACCATCTCTACATCCATCAAATGGGTGATTTAATCATTTTTTTGTGTATAGAGAACTAACAACATGCGAACAGATGCCATTTATTTTTCCATTACCCCCTATCAGGGGTTTTTATGATGATGGTTCCAATATATATATATATATATATATAATATTTATAACATAATTATAGCAATTTAGTAATTAATATATATATATATCTCTCTCTTTTTTACTTTCCATTACTTAGTAGATAAAAGACCATTGCTCAGGTACACGGTAGACTACCGTCGTGTGATGTAATGTGATTCATCCTTCCAAAACGCTTTAAATAGATTGTAATTAGGTTAAATTTCATAAATTTATATGATATAGACGAAAAAATTATTATATTAATGATATATTTATCATTTTTAAATGATAATATTCATTCTTACCTTTTAACTCACTTAAATATGATAGCATTGTTCATGTACATGTGGACGAAATCCTTCACAATGCGATGTGACCCTCTTTTCATCACCAAAACATCTGGATGATATATATATATACATGTATATGTATATTTAAAGAAATAATGTGGTATATATGTTATTATGATAATTATGGAATGATAAAATAAAATTTACCTCTTTTCCATAATGATAATTGAAAAATGGAAAATGTTACTCAGGCGTATAAACAACCTATCATCATCATGATCATAACGTACATCCTTTTGATAAACATTATTCATTTTTTTAAAGTATAATTGATGTATTAATATTATAATTATATCATTATTATTATTATTATTTATATGATTAAACTATATAATATTTGCAAGGACAAAAAACTATTGAATGTTGACCCAATAACAATAATTTTAAATTGTTGGTAGATCACCTGGAACTATTGGTATTGGATGTATTAATGGTTCCATATACCAATGGTATATATACTGTGGGTATATCCATATACCAAATTTTTTCACAAAACCGTCTGTGTAGTTTTTCTATAATTTCATTATTTCATCAATTTTTAAAAACCATTATTAAATCTTGAGAGAAAAATTATATACCAATAGTTTTGAGTTGACTATTGGTATATATATATATATAAATGGTTTAAGAACTATAGTTATAACACGTTATCCAGTACAAATGTATTCCCATGATTTACAAAAATTTTGTTATAGTATCCCCTCACTATCGACGGCATTAGGTCAATCCATCACCTCTTCCCGAACCTGTAAACCTAAAACAATCTATAATACACATTTAATATAGAAACAATATTGTATATTTAACATTTAACCAAATAATTATCATTGATTTTCATACCATTTACAATAACATTATATATATAACCCAAATAATAAATTATTTATATTCATTAAATATATTCCACACATGTCTCTCAGACATGTATCTTTATCATAAACTCAAAAATGGAGGAGACTAATATCTCCCTCATCACACCTATTTCTATAATAATAATCATGAGCATCATCACATAAACAATAATAAAAATAATCATAACCACCTCTAGTATTATCCCCTATACCGCTAATAGTACCCTCATTGTTATCACTTGATATATCATATAAATAATTAATTGTTTCTATAAATGAATTAAATACATTAACAACCTCTGATAGATGTTATAGGTATATATATATCATATCTTCTAAGAACATCTTGGTGACAAGTTTACCCCTTTCACACTCATGTATTTATATTTTTTGTCCTCTTTAGCTTCTACATGAGGGTTTTTAGCTCAGTGGTGTGAGATCATTTAGAGGATCTTGATGAGGGCCAACACCTAATAGGGATGATTCTTTTCTTAGGTTGAAATCAGGCTCTCACCTAGTAATCCGCACATAATACCTATCTCAAATGATCATTTGGCACAAATTTTCATCTTCTTTCTCATCATCGACCACTAGGGAACAAATTTTAAAACATAAGAAGAAATTTAATTATGAATTACATATCAAAATTTAAAATTTCAATAAATATAGAAATAATTTTTTCTTCGGTCTATGAATTAACATCCCTTGCATCATTTTCCACCTACTTGAGAAAAGTAATATTTCTCAAGGCACTCGACCTTCGATTCCCAATGTCACTTTATAAAAATTACATTTGTTAATATAATATTTAATTATTTTATAATATTAAATTGATAAAAAAAACCACACCAATATTATTGTAAATAAATTTTATATTAACCATCTACTCATAGGAAGTTAAAAATTTCCAATGTTAGATTAAATTATGTAGTGATTCACTCTGTGGACAACAATTAAAACATTATATTTAGTTGAAAGTTAATGAATCTACAAGGTAATAAGTGGAATTCAAGTTCCAATATAAATTAAGGATTAGGGAAAAAATAAATGTTAGACGAATAATATACTCATATTCTAATTATAATGTTACCTATTTATGCAATATATGAGTTAAAAATACTAGAATGAAGTAAAATTTTCACTATTGAAGAAATTTATAAAATAAAGAATCATATAACTACATAATAATTTATAATTCATAATTAAAAACTATATTAGTTAATTGTGTAGTATTTATCCATAATTTATATCCAATTATGAACTAACTTGATCATATTCTATAATTAATAAATTAAAACCATATTATTTGTCTACATTGTCTATATCCATCAATATCCAAAATAGTTTGAAACTGTATACCCACAATGGGAACTAAATGAAGAATTACCATCTCTCTCATGAAACAATAATTCTTTATATATTCTCTTCCAAAACATATTTTCGATAATTGGCATTTCTTGCAATGGAAGATAAATTAAAATATAATTATAATTTTAATACTAATGGAATAAAATATTCAATAAATAATAATTAACAAGCTAAACATGGATATGATATTAATTTTTCTTGTATTTTCATTTCGGTCAAATTTTATTTGTGTTTTATTATTTGGATATTTTTTGAGATGGTTATTTGGTTCAGTTGGTTATTTTTTTCAGTTATATGGTTATCTTGAAATTTTTTAATTTGGTCGATTGGTTTGAGTATTTTAAATATTTTTTTGATTAGTTAAGTGTTTCATTTTTTGAGGTTTTTTCATTCATTAATGATTTCTATCATTTGGTACATTTTCGGGTACATATTTTTCACATTTCTACATTTGGTTAATTTTACATATTATTTGGTTCATTTTATGTTAGTTTATCTTGTTTTATTTGGGTTAGGCCATTTCCCTCATTTTTAAGTGAAGTTATTTTTTAGTTATATAATCTAGTTTATTCTAAAACATTTTATTTTGTTCACTTTGGTTTAGGCCATTTGGGGTTCTGTAATTTCATTTATCATTGGTTTATTTCCTATTTGAGTTGGTTCATTTGGTTTTTTTTTGTGTTTAGGAATCTGGTTCATTTTAGGGTTATATAATTTTGTGTTAATCCATTTGGACTTTTTCCATATTTTGGAAATATGAATTTGTTTACTTGGGTTTTAGTTATTTGGTTTATTTTGGATTATGTAATTTTGTTCATTCTTTGCTAGGCATTGTTGGGTTAGTTAATTTTGTTCATTTTTGGATAATACGTTTTTATGTTAGTGTATTTGATATATTTTGGGATAATTCAATTGGTTAATTTTTGGGTTTGGTATTTTTGGGGTTATGTCACTTGGTTCATTTTAGTTATTTGGTCATTAGTTTGTTTTTTATTTGGTTATTTAATACATTATTTATTTTTTGTTTTATTTAAATATATTATTTTTTGTTAGGTTATTTATTTTACTTTGGGTTATGTTATTTAGTTCATTTTTTTCTTTAGGTGTTTGGTTCATATTCAGTTATGTAAATTGGAAAATTTTGGGTTAGGTTCGTTTTTTGATAATGTTTTTTAATAGATAAGTTATCAAATAAAGCACTTATGTAATGACACATTCATCAAATCATGTTTTAAATGATTGAAGTGTTATAATTACTAATAAATTATGAGTTAAATTGAAATCAATATAACTAGAATTTCTAGATATCAATGGAACATCCATTATTTTTGGCGGAGTGATGTTAGAAAAAAACGGATATAGCAAGAAGACTTTATTCAAGTTATAAATTTTAGATTACAGGGGACTTTTCAACCTTATATAAAAGGGATTAATGAGAATGGAACATAAATATTAGCTTTAAAATATAACTAAATGGGTTATTTCTTTCCATTAATATTAATGTTTCATTTTTGTCCATTAGTTTTAGAACCATGTGGGTTTGTTTTAGGTCTATTTTAACGTTGTTTTATTAAAATTTATATACTTTTATGGCTATTTTTACTTATTGTAAATTTAAATAAAATTAAATGAACAATATTGGTTAGTTTTATTATATTAAATTAAGGTTAGGTATATTATAATGGACTATAAGAAATTAAATGTGAGAATATTTTATAGTTTACATTAAAATTATTTTTTAAAATCACTTTACAGTTTACAAAATGAAACTAAAATGAATAAATTTTAATTTAATTAACCTAAAATACTCAATAATTGCTAAGATTAATTAAAATAGAACATATTAGGATTTTGTATTAATATAATTTGTGGATACAAGAATTTATAAAAGCATTGTCTCCCCAAAGTATGCAGAAATTTATTTTGAGAGAATCTCAAAACAATCAGCATCATGTTTTTGAAGATCTAGGAAAAAGAAACTACAAAGAAAAAAATGAATTTTAGTTCATTGGTTGAAAAATTAAATGTTTTTGAATAAGTAACTTATTTATTGGGATTATCCTTCAAAAAATTTAGAAATATAGAATATTATATTTCAGTTCACTCTCAATATAAAGATTCATGAAGCCTATCAAATAGGGAGACCCACCCAATTTTTAAAATCATCAAATAAGTCCATTAGGCCAATGTAATGATATAAATTTAGTTATTATTTTTATTCATATCAAATTACCTCAAAACCACTCTTTATATGACATTATAGTGCTCCCCTAAGTGTCTATATAAATCATAACATCCTTATTGTTTTTATAACATATTATAGAAACATAAATTAAATAAAATCAATGAGAATTAAATTTTCCATAAAAACCATTATATATTAAAAATTCTTTAATCTCATTACTCATCTAATATACATTAATTTATTAATATTTTTATTTTTGAAACTCTTTGAATATTGGAACACCCTCTAAATCAAATCTAAATATACTCTTCCAACCATTATATAACTCATACTTATATGATTATCAAATCTCCACAATATTACTAAACCATGAAACCTTAGTAGATTGAATGTCTGTAAGTCAAACTGATGCAACATCCAACATGTTAATTCATATAAATACAATAATAATATTGACATCCATTTAAAATATTTTCTAAAAAATGCATCTTCCCTTACTTTATCCTTGATTTCATTTCTGATATGCCTCTATAAGATTGGTTTCACCAGAATTTTATCATTTGTTTTTATAAATGTTTCCATAAAACATTTACATTGTCTAATATTTTTACATACAATTTTATTATATTCATTTTAATTTACCATTATTTTTGTTTGAATATTTTATATTTCATGAATATGGGTGTTCCTGGGTTTCCTACAAGATTATCCCACATAATATGATAAAAGAAAAAAAGTTCAATTAATTCATAATACAATGGGAAAAATGAGTTAATATAGTTTGAAACATAAAAAACATGACTGAGGCATATCGTTAGGATCTGATGGATATTTGGGCTATCTTGGATCAGTAGCCTCTAAAGGATGTGCCTATTTTAATGAATTAAATTGTTATTCTACATGAAGTGGAGTGGAAGATGTAGGAGCACAATCATCAGATCCTGAATAGATTTTTGGAAATGGTGGAAGGATAGACATGATAGGGTAATTATATAAGGTATGGGGAACATAATATGATATAGATATTTTATAGGTGGTAACAACCATGGAGCTAAAATATATATAGTATGATAAACCGAGCCTAAATAAGATGATGATGGAGGCATGGGTTAGAATGTACCAGTAGGCTCATGCGGATGTAGAAAAGGTGTTGTACATGGGTTATATGTTGGTAGGTCTAGGTATTAATGAGTACCGAAAGTGCTCTATGTTTCTCTAGGATAAACACTACTAGGGCACATACAAGTAGAATAAATATGATTCAACTTTGGATTAGATTAATGTCTTTAAATATTTTGGTAAATAATAAGACCATGATAGTAAATTCAATGTATTAAAATACTATAATTATTATACTCACTAAGGGAAAAAGAAGAGGTAACCCCATTTTATGAATTATTTAATCATTATCAAATATTCTATACCTTTTAATTTCATCAATATCTTTTATAATTTCATAATAATGAAATTTTAATTTTTAAATGTTGGTTTTGAAAGTTTTTTCATAAAACTTAGAATTCAAAATGGAGATAAATATTGTAAAGTATAATTTTAAAAATACTTATAAGCAATTTTAATATAAGATTAATCAAATAATCCTTCCTATTAAAAACAACTAAAACAAGTAGCATATTTTATAATATATGTCTATGAACAACTAACTAAATAAAGTATAGGACATGGAATGGGGGAAAACCAACTCTTATTTTTTAGGTATTATTTAATTAATTAATTTCACTCTCAAACCAATTGGATTATAATTATTTCATTTATTATATAATAAATTTTACATTATTTTCTTGTTATATTTTCCTCATTTCACTCATTCTCTATTTAATATGTTGTATACCTAATAATTATTCCTAGTTTTTTGTTTAGTGTTTCATGTTTAGTGTCATTATTGTTATTCTACAATTCATCCTTCCATATTAAGATCCCTTATTGTTTTTTATTATGGATGTTCTTATGATTTAGGCACCCAATTGTTCAACTTCTTTATTGTTAATGTATTAATAATATGGTTTTAAAATATTTTTCCACTCCATGTTGGTTATTATTTCCATTCTATACTTTTACATTATATAAATAGTACTATAGGGTATATAGGGTTTTCAGAAGTAATAAACATATTACATCTTAAAGCATAAAATATGTTAAATGGTCTTAAAAAATTATGTTTCCAATAGGAGAAGGTTTTGAAAGTGATGATTATTTTTAAAACATATTTTGTAATAAATTATCTTCATAATATCATTTCTCTTTGAATTTTAATTTTTCATTTCCATGATGTTGAACCTTTATTTAGATAGGTAGTAGTATGTTGTTTGAATATTGTATTAATCTTTTCAATAATATCATTCGAAACTTTCAACCAATAACCCATTCAATCCTATATAAAACACTTTAAAAATATGTCAAATTGCATCACTAACATTTATGAGTATTTCAAAAAAGATAAAATATAATGAATAAAAAAATTAAAAAATAGTAGATAAAAATATAAAAAATAGCATAAAATAAAGTATCATTATAATAACTATATTGGCATAACACTATATGATCTCTTATATTTAAATAATCGATATCATAATCCTCATGAACTGGTATTTTTAATTCATTGTTTCTGAATGAGTAAGCTTCTAATGTCCTGATATTATAAAATGAATCTTCTTCTATAATGAATATTCCATATTTCATACTATGATGTCACAACCAATATTAACAAATATAAATATTATAAAATTAATTTTCCTATAAAAAAATATGCATGTCATGGAAGAGATCTAAATATAACCTTTATGATTCAATATACAACATTGGCTGATTTCTATGACTATTAATTGTTATCTAGTATGTTATTATTTGTATTCCTTGTATTAATTTTATGTATACTTAATTTTTGAAATACAAGTCTCAAATATCATTTATAGAATACCTTCTAAATTATCACTTTGAGCATACTCGTTATAACACTTAATATTTTGATATTTATATAGGCCAAACTCATTGTGTGACATGAGAAACCAGTTTAATCATATTCAAACATCCCAATAATTCTCAACTTTATAATGAATTTACTAATGAATAATATATACAAATATAAATGATAATATTAGGATGAAATAATTACTAAAACATAACAAATAATGGCATGGTGTCATCATTTTCAACCATTTTTGATAATAAAAAACCCAAACTTCCCTCTAAATATATCTATTTAACAATCCCATTTTTTATAAGATCAAAAGTAATAAATACTATGGAAATCAAATCACACGATGAAAGTAAAAAATTCATGAATGAAAATAAAATGACACATGGATATCCAATAAAACCATAAATAAACTCCCTCTTATATACCACTAAAATCAGTAAAAAATAACAGTTAGAGAAACTAACTTCCTCAATTTGTAAAATTAAAAAAATACAGAATAAATAAAACATATGACTGATAAAAATGGAAAATGATTATTGGAAAAATATATGAATGATTTGAAACTCACCAATTTTATATTGAATAAAAAAACAAATGAAAATAGAAACTGATGTTTGGATCATTGTGTATGGGGAAGAATTTGAAATGTGATTCTATGGATAAATTTTAATAGGATTCGAATATAAGGTTTGGTATGTCATGGCTTCAGTTTTGATGAATTCTATACAAAAAGTTTCTTAAAACTGTATTTATAGAAAATGTATACAAAAAATTTTCAGGAAATATCGGTATAGATAATATATGTCAATGATTTTTATAATTCATGGGTTTTTATGTTCTTATATGGTCAATTTTCAATTTTTATATCTTTCGTGATGAAAGTATCTTGATAAAACAAGGAAATAAACACACATAACAATTAAAATAATGAAATATTATAAATCGATGAGTGAAAATATAATAAAAAGTTATCATATATGATATTATAAATATTAATATAGGTTCTTATAATTTAATAACTTGTTTTATACCACTATATAATAGGTAAAATAACATCAAACCGAAACGAAGTGTGAGGTAAGGTATTTCTTCTCAATTTACATTGCATTGAGAGTTATTTGTTATTAAGTACCAATTCAATTTTTCATGGTGTATGTAGTTCCCAATTAGCATGTAATATCATGAGTAATTAATTATTCACACTATATTATGTCTCAAATTGAATTATTTCTTCTAATGGGATTATAATTGAAAATTACTACGTGGTAAATGTTATTGTGAAAAGCCACTTTCTTTTTTGATTGTTTGTTTTCTCTAGAAACAATCAATTTATTGTGATATTTATTCATTAGACATTATATTCCTCTTAAATATTAATATTCTTCTGTTACATATATGTTTATTTCTTATATTTTATTAAATTTGTATATATAGTGTTTACTCTCAACATTATTAGATGAAATAGGGAAATATTGATGAATATGTTTTGCTTAATCAATACAGATACTTTATGATAGGTCACATTGTTTATGAATTAATAAATTATTATATATATGATGAATTATTTTTACCATCATGATAAATTTTGGGGTCGTTTTATAGAAATCCCAAAATTCATTGATAGTCTAATGAGATAAATCAGTTGGCCAAATCTGATGGGTTTTTTACCAATACGTTTTAAACAATCTTGAGGATAGATCTTGATGGTAAAGGTATCACATGTCTGGGAAACATGAAATCCTATTATTAGGAATTTTCTTTATTTATAACTCATTTATTAATATCCACATGATTTTAACAATTTTATTATCTCTTGAGGCATTTTATTCTCAATTTATTGATTAAATAGAATGTGTTTATGTTATTTACCTTTCTATATTGATTGTGCCTTATCCAGTTATTTATGTTGTTTATGTGTTTAGTTATTTACCTTTCCAAAATGATTATGTTAATTTAATCATGATATCTTCTACTATACACAAACCTTACTAAGTATATGTTCCCACCATTATTTTTTTCCCTTCCACTAGTTATGAAGATGAATCTATTGAATGAGTTTAATGGATTCTAATCAATACAATTTGTTATGTTTTATTTTTTATTCCAAATTTAAAATGGGTATTGTGTATATATATAGAACTACAAAACTACTAACCTATTGGGTTCTTTAAGATGTTATTCCATTTTTCATTGAAAATGTAATAATGTAAGTCACTAATGCCAGGAAATTATAGTTATAGTCACTATAGTTGGTATCAGAGGATGTTTAGTAGAAACCATGGGGACTAGATTCATTCAAACCTAGACTATATAACATAACCCTGTGATATAAATTTAGGATAATTGTAGAATAAAATCCTTATTTTCTTGTAAGATTAATATTATTTGGTTTTTCTTTTCAATATATCATCCTTTGGATACAAAAAGATAGCATGGTTCTTGAACAGATATGCCTATGTGTAATAACTCTGAAAAAGGTGTATTGGGATTGACATGAACATTACCTAGTGCATAAAAATCCGGCTTGCATTGTACCTAGTTTAAAACTCATTGTGGGGGGATATTCGTAGGATAATTATAATTTTCCTTACAAACCATTATGAATTATTTATAAATAGTGATATCCCCAAAGTAACTATATTTATGATTACGAGATTAGATATGAAGATAATTTTAAATTTATGATAAGTATTTCACAAGCATTAGGATTAAGAATTATGTTTCATAATTAAATTGTCTAATATAGAATATATAATCATTTAGAGATGGATTCCAACATATGAAATGGGAAAATCTCTAATGAAAGTGATCCAAAGAGTAATAGTAATCATATCTTTTTTGGTCTTATACAATTATCTCAAAGAGAACTAGTTTACTAAACATTCATAACATATATGGGTATAGAATCATGGGAGAACAAGATAAATAAATAATTATCTTTGTAAAATCTATTCGAAGTAATGATATAGAATAAGTGGACAACCGATAAAAATATAGATAAATTGAATAAAATAAAGCATGATTTTCCAACATGTGATATGTGTGGAAAGAAACACCCTGGAACATTGTAAAAATTTAAAGAACGTTGATCTATTTGTGGGGAAAAGGCCACCATTATCCTGATTTCATTGGTAAGAATAAGGTTTCTAATGTAAAATTCTTCTACTGTAAGGATATGGGACAGTATGCAAATCAATGTCTCAAGAATCAATAGAATATACCTATAGATAAGATAATGGATTATGATCAAGATTATTAAATTACCACATATGATGAGTAATTATTAATGTGTGTATTTTAGGGTTATTAATTATTCCATTTTAGTATTATATAAATGATATCCTCGTTACAAGAATAACGAAATATATAAGGACTATACTGTAATGATTTTAAGTAAGGATTTGAAATCATATGTTATACGGTACTAATGACCAAAAAAACTAATTCTATGGATATTTTAAATTCATGGAAAAAAAGTATTTATAAAAATTTTAGAATTAATATATTCATGATGTTGAGATAATGATGTTGGGAATAATATATTATTGATATGGATAATGTAAATTGGATAGTACTAACTACCATGGAACTGATTAATGATTTTTTTGACAAAGTGGATTATTCTATCATTGATGGAGTTGAAATAATTTTTATATTTAATGAATATATTAAATAAACTAGTTTTTATTTATGTAATAAGGCATAATTTATGTTTTCCATAGGGTTTTATGGTATTTCAGTTCATTACTAAGCTTCAAGAGAATATATAAGGAAGAAAATTTTACAATTTTTATATAACGATTAATAATTACTTCATATTGTATGAGGGAATAATGATAATTTCATTTTGGAAATTTAGTGAACTTGTTTCTATAGTTTTGGATCATCAAATTTGGGAATGGTTATAAGGATAAACCATTTATAAAATTGGTTAAGTTTATATTTGGATGAGATTTAACGATTGATGTATTACTTCTCCATATGGAGTTTTATTCACATTGAATAACTCTTGATAACTATTTTATCATAATAATAAATATATATTGAATGTGATCCTTATCATCCAATTATGGATATTAGGTTCCTTTAAAAATTTATTTTAATGATTAAGGAAAAAAAATCATTTTTTGGAAATGATTTTCCTAGATTAAAATAGGAATTAGAAATTGATCAATGCATAACCAAATGATGAAAGTGTTATTTCAAATAAAAAACATTTCAAGTAAGATGATTTCCATTTTTTCTCAAATATAAAAATAATTCCACATGATTATTAAATGGACTTGAAACAAAAATGTTATCTTATTACATTGATATCCAACAAATCATAAGTCTTTAAATTTATTAAATATTTATGGATTTGATGGACTTAAAGTTCAAATATTAATTAAATTTATTATGATCAGTGATCTATATCACTCTCCATAATTATTTACACATTTTTTTGATGAACATATCTTCACTTTCCACCGATGTTCCTCAACATGGAAACATAATTATTTTTTATTCGATATAACTTTGGTACATCCCTTACTCTATTATCAATAGGATATTATATTAACTCTTTCAAAATATGGGTTTTTAAAAAAATGGTATTTGTGAATATCATAACATTTATTTTCAATATCAATTTTAAATTTTGAGGTCAAAATTTATTTATTATGGGGAGAATATAACACCCTTAGATTTTAAAATAACAATATTCTATTTAATAGAGTATGAAACATGAACCAAAAAAAATAGATGTAAATATAATATACTTAGGTTTTGTGATATGTTTATTTTTAAATAAATTCAATATCTTTAACATGGTTCAATACACACAACCATAGTTTTATCTTGCATTACACACAATAGTGGGTTTATCTTCCACTACATGTAACACATAGTTTAAACATAATGCGAGATATTATTAAAATATTATTATAATGGTTATATCCAAACCATAAGAATGGGTGGTATTAATATTAATAACAAAATTAAGATTTTTTTTATATATTTATTGTTAAAAAAATATTGATTATTTAAAAGAAAATTATTATTTTCATAAAATCGATATTTTTTCAAATGATGGTTTAATTTATCTATGTATGCATAATTTAAAACTAAATTTCACCCATTTTAGAAACTTATTTGAAAAAATAGAACCCATTTTTTAAACAATAATAAAAAAATTATGTTAGGGTTAATTTTTGAGATTTTGTTTTGAAAAATTTCAATTTTTTATAAATATTGATAATACTAAATTTTAATTGAAAACTAACATTACATTTAAATAATTTATAATGTTCAATTTTATTTATAATTGGATAAAATGAAACATTATTTTTATTTTATATCAATAAATCCAATTGAGTTTATTGAAATAATTTTCGTATTGAATTTATATATAAAAACATTCTAAATTTTTACACAATTTTTCCTTAAAAACATGATTTCTCATCGCTTTTGTGGGATTAATTTTAAATTAAATTCTATCCAATTATAAGAATGAAATTTATAAAAATAAATTACATATTTGGAATCTTTATAATTTGTTATATTTATTAAATAAAACTCACTTTTTTATTATAATAAATTGTAAAAAATTGAAATTATTATTTACCACGGTTATGGTAAAAATGGAGATATTTGCAGTAATCTAGAATGATAAGATTGTAAATACCTAAAATATTATCTTAATTTTATTTAATGAGTTTTATTTCAAACTTTTACATAAAATCATATAAATTATGTTCATTAATTTCTACATTCCTTTGAATATGACCCATATAAAAAGTTAAGTAAAGAAAAATAAAAAATGATACTTTCTATACTTTTAAAATCAATAAAGCTCATAAATAGAGGAACATATATTTTTGTTTATAAGTATTATTTTTAAATAATGATTTTTTTATTATGATAATTTATTTTAATTTATTGGAAATGAAATAGTTTTTTTAAATGCTAAACAAACATCGAAATAATAAATTTTTTTGTTAAAAATAAAATAAAATAGATGATACTAAAAATGCTAAATGTAAATTAATTTGACTGAATTATTGTCTTAGAAAAATTGTAATAAATAATTAATGATTTTAAAAGTATTTTAGAATAATATATCTTAATTCTATCATTGTAATTATTTTTATAAATTCAAATTAAATGAATAATGTCAAAACAAACATTAAGTTTATTTTATAATTGATTATATTTTATTAAATTATTTAAAATTACAAAAAATACTCTCTTCTGCAAGTGATTTTTAAATGAATATAAATATAAACTATTTTCCATTAATGTACCAATTTTTCATTTATAATTAATATATTAACTCATGATTAGTGAAAAACATGATTAGGTAATTGAGGTTAAAATCGTGCTTTTGTGCATTACATCTTCTTGTCTTAAAATTAATTTTGAACACATGTAGTAACATTTTTATAAATTAGTTATCATATTTAGAATAATATATTCCAAATTATCTAATGATTTTCACTTTATTTAATACATTAAGGATAACTTTCCTAGGTTAGAAAACTAGTTACCCTAGTGAATAAGCAAAATGCTAAAAGTTGCAAAACTTAATAGGTATAGAAACAAATGTTTAAAAAATGTGGATTATTTTATGGTGAAGGTTTGAATTGACCATATAATACACAACATTTATTATAAATTTTTTAAAAAAATTAGTATATATTGACCTCCCAATGGGGAATACTTGTGGTTATTTATAAGAATGTCACTACTTCTGAAATATAAAAGGTAACACACTCTCCTCCCTTCTTCACACATTCGAACCTCTTTTTATGGGTCAATACCTACCCAAATAACATTAAAAATAACCTATTATTATCCTAGAGACTTTATTTTGGTAAAAAATCCATCCTAAGGAGTATTTTGTGAAAAATTAACGATGATACCTGAAGAAGATGTAATATTCTCCAATAAGGGTTTTTTTTTTCTTTTGCTAGGTGAATAGATTATTTTTAAAATAAGATTATTTCATAATATATGAATATTAAATATAGTTTTAAGTTATTAGGATAATTATACGACCAAACTCAATCACTACTTTCATAAAATGGTTTATAAAATCATCCTTCATCTGAACGGGGGATTACCGCCTCATGAACCGATGTTTTTTTTTTCAGAAACACCTCTCATGGCATGTTATGATGATGGATATAATGTATATATGTTATATTTATAAAATAATTATACCTTTGGAGTAATTGTATTATATATATATATATATATATTACATTCCATTTCATAGGTGTACAATAATGTCGCTCATGTGTACGACGAACTACCGCCTCACGAAGTGATGTGATCTTTATTTCACTAATGCTTTACATGAAATGTCATAAGGTTTATTATAACAAATATGTGTAATATAGATTAAGTAATTATTATGTTCATTTAATATTTATCATTATAAAAATATAATATTTTTCTTACCTTTTCACTCACAAAAAGATGATAACATCGTTGGTCTACGTGTGGATCATCGCTTTCAGGAAGCGATGTGATTCTATTTTCATAAAAAACCACATCGATTATATATAAAAGCTCATTTAAAGAAATAATATGATATATATTTTATTTTTATCATTATTTAAATATAAAATACTAATTACCTATTTTTTATAATACTTATTAAAAAATGGAAAATGTTACTCATGTGTACATACGACCTACAATCATCATGATAGTAAGGTGATTCATTTTCATAACCATATTTCATGATTGGTTTTAAAAGTATAATTTATATATAAATATTATAATTACTTAATGATTATTATTCTTGATATGATGAAACTATATAATACATACAAGAACCATATCCTTCATAACAAAACACGCAGGAGAAAACAAGGCAATTAACACCTGAAACATTGAAGATAATGAAATAGTATTAATGAAAGGGGGATAAAATACTATAAATTGATAATATTACTAATTATAAATATTAATATAATTCCTTAATAATTTAATTACATGTTTAAAATCACTATAAATGAGGATAAATCACAAAGAATAAAAAGGAAGACTCAGACAAGAGATTTTAGCTCAATTTACATTCTATTGAGACTTATTTGTTATTACACACCAATTCTATTTTATGTGGAGTATATATTTCACCCTTTACATGTAATATCAGTAATAATTAATTTTTAATTTTATTTTATGTTTAAAATTGTATTATTTTCTTCAAGGGGATTTGACATGAAAATTACCAAGTCTTAAATGTTATTATGGAATCTAACATTATTTTTTGATTGTCAGCATTCTCTTGAAAAAAACACTTTTTTGTGATAATTTTTCATAGCATGTGAAATTAATCTTTAAATATATATATTATTTTTTTATTTATATGATTCTTTTTTAAAATATACACAATTATTAGAAATGGTTTATACCTGGAATATTTTTTTATTAATTGGGGGAATATTGATAAATATGCACCCTTTTCTCAATACAGATAATTTATTATAACAAAAATTGACAAAATATTAAATAAATTAATAGATATATGAAAGATTATTTTAAAAATCATTATATGGGTTGTATATTATTCTGAAAAAATTCCCTCTTTTGCATCAACAGTATCATTATAAAAATTATTTGTCCAATTCACATGGGTTTTTACCTGCTATGTTTTAATCTTTCATGATTATATATCCTAATGGTAAATGTATAATGTGCCAACGAAACATTTATTCCAATAATTAATCATTTATATAATTAAGAAATCATTTATTATTATCCATGATATTATAATAATGATATTATCTCTGGATGCATTTCATTCTCTATTTATTGATTAAATGGAATGTGTTTTTAGATATTTACCTTTATATATTGATTATTCCTTATCCTGTTATTTATGTAAAACATGTGTCCTATTATTTAAATTTCCATGTTGATTATACTTATTTATTCATGATTTTTTTCTATAAAAATTTCCATTACTGATCATTTGATGTCACCCTAATTGTTTTTATTTCCATATGTTATGAAAATGATTCCTTTGAATGAGTTTCATTGATGTGGAGAATTTTCATTGGTTATATTTTATTTTTTATTCCCAATGAAAATGGATATCATGTATGTAAATAGTTCAATAAAATTATTAATCCATTTGCTGCTTAAATATGTGATTTTTTGTATTTATTTCAACTTAATAATGTAAAGTAATGACCTTGGGAAACTGTGGTTAGGGTTACGAGACATTGAAAATAGTGAAAATACACTTTTCATTTGATGTCTTCTAAAAATAAAATATCTAATAATATTGAGAAAAATATTTTATTTTTAAATAACCATGTAAACATGGAAATTAATCTTAAATGAAGAGCATATCCTTGATTATAGAAAAAGTTATTTTGGTGATGGATGTTAAAATAATGATTCCATTAACACGTTTTTTATAATGTCATAAATAACCTCTTTAATATCAATTATATGAATTAAATTACAAAAAAAATGAAAAGAAAATAAATATATTTTTAAAAATTAATTTAAATAATCACTGAATCATATAAAATAACATTTTAAAAAAAATTATTTAACATGGACATATAAAGAATGATTCATCGAACAAGATGAAATTGTGATGATTTTTTCGTAAAAATATTTTCTCGATATTTTTAGGTACAAAAGATTTTAAAATAGAACTCATACAAAAATAATACATGAATTAACATAGGGGAATAAAATTAATTTTTTTTAAATAATATAGATCCTATAATTTACCTCAATGTAAATTTAACATAAACAATCCCAAAAAGAAATGAGATTATAAAATAAAAATCATACCTCATGTACCACCTTACATAATTAATGTTAAATAATCATGTATAATAAATATATATTTATTATAAAAATAAAATATAACAATATTTATAAATAAATTACTATGTATCATTCCTTTATAATTGAAAATTTTACTACTATAAATTTTTTTTATTAAAATGAAAATTTTGGTAAACATATGTTCATTTTATGTGCATGTGTTAGTTCAATGGTTCCAATACTCACACCTTGGACATCATTTACTCGTATATAGAATAATAATATTATCATGTTTACCCTATTTTATCATTTTTTACACTTTATAACTATTTAGATAAATCAGTGATGAAAAATAAATGACATCACTTCATAGAGACAGTAGTCCGTACGCACTCCTGAGTGATGTTTCCACTCATTTATGGATAGATAGAAAGAAAATTAAAAAAATTAACCAATATAAATTATAAATTATATCATATATATCATATATATTCATTAAATATATCAATATAAACGTTTATGTAAATATTAAATTAGAAATGAATCATATCACTTCATGGAATTGGTTGTCCACATTTATGCACAAGCGAAGAAATCATTTTAAAATGGATGGTAAGGAGATAAAAAAATGGATATAAAAATAAAAAACATATATTTATATTATTTATACTAGTAAAATATTTTTAATATTGTAATTATACATTTTTTAAGTCTTAATATGAAACAAATATAAAAATTATCGGTATGAATATATAACTCTTCTTCACATATCCTTTATTAAAACCCACATTTAGGACACATGGATAAGTATTTTGGGAAGACAAAATTCCTGAGGTAATGTAAAATTATTATGGGGTATTATTTGGTAAGATATGTTTCAAGAAAAAGGTCCAAAGTTGTGTGTATAATAGAATAGAGGTTGAGCCCTTTTATAAGACAGAGACGTGGAACTCTTTAAAATATTTAAAACACTATAAAAATAATAAAGTAATATTCTAGTCAAAGTGGTACCAAATAAACCCAAATTATAAGATAAAATAATTTTGGTTATAAATGTACTAAAAAATAACATTTAGACAATTTGTATGTTATTTTCACACTTAACTCTTTAGTTTAACCTCTCGTTAATCCTTTTAACCATTACCGAATTAATTAGTTTTTTCCTAGGTTACTATTCATAATGAAAAAATATGGAATTTGACTCTTTTAAAAAATATGGACATTATGATCCCAAATATTTAAAAAAAAATTATTAGATTAAATTTCTATAATTTGAGGAAATTAATTTTAATATATTTTATCAAAATGCAACAAAAAATGTTTTTAGAAAAAATTAGTTTTACTAATAAAAGGGAATATATTATTATTGTATTCCTATTAAAACCATTAAATCAATTCAAAAATATTTCATTGGATATATAGTATAGATATTAAATTTTAATAAATCATACATATTGATTAATTTCATTAATCACATTGTATTTATAAAAAACTTTATAAAAATATTTGAATTTACTATCAAATGCTTTTACCTTCATTTCTATCAAAATAATTACCAATGAATTTATTTTATACATCTATAAAAAAATTCATATTTTATTTGGTTCTATTCATAACCTATAATAAAACATTTAAGGGATAACTATATTATTTAATATTAACATTTCAGTAGTATATCATTTTTTATTTAAACTCAATGTTCCATATAAAGAATGATATCAAATACATAAAACATATTTAAATAGAAATATATCATAAAATATCAAAGTGTTTTATTGTTTCCTCATTATAATATTTTTGACCTTGTGATTAAATAAATAATATAAAAATAAATTTAGATACATATACCTCATTATATCCTTTTATTCCCACAAATCTTCCTAAAATTTATAGTATTTACAAAAAATATTAACAAGGTGAGTGGACTTATTTCATATGAATTCCTCTATTTTATCCAATATCTCCTTTTTTCATATAAGATTTATTTTTCACTATTATTATGAACTTTATGTTAATTACATGTCAAGGATTAGGTATATACTTCCTTGTGTGGTATATATTGAACACATCCAGAAAGTGAGGGAGATTTAGGTGTATCAAAAATTAATAAGAATCTATCCCAATAAAATAAAGGATATCGAAAAGAAAAATATATCATGGTATTATTTTTCCCTTATATATAAAATTCATTACATTCTTCTAAGTTTATACTTATAGTGTTTCCTTTTTACCAACGTCAAATTCATGATACTTCCAAAATTTCCAGTATAACGTATTTTTCATATCTAGGAAGTCTGAATGTTCTATTGAATACATCTAACATTATATTACATTTACAAAAATATTTATGTATTAATTGATTAAATTCTAAAAATTCATTACAAAAATAAATGTTTTGTATATAATTTCATAGAGGTATTCATGAGGATCCATCTGAATGCTTGTGTGAAAACTATTATACAAGAAAACTCGAACTGAGAAATATGTTGGTCCCTAACTCCTTTAAAATCTAGAATAAATTTATAAAGTTTTATTTTTGAGTTAAAATGATCCTATAATATTTATCACCTATCTAAGGATGATATGTAGTGATAAATGTACACTTTTAATTAAAATATTGTTGAATTATTCTCTATAACATTAAAGTATGCCTCAGATCCCAATTAAGTACAATAAAACGTGGTACTCAATTAAACCTTATCACATCCTTAATTTTTTTCTTTTTAAGATTATTAGGAGACAAATAATCACTTATTACAATGAAATATGTTGAATAAATATTGAAATTGACTACAACCCAAATAAAATCACCAATATTAGATGTTTTGGGGAGTCCAGTGATGAACTCAATGGTGATATTTCCTATTTACATTATTTTATTAGTAATGGTTATAACATATCATTAGTATTCGGTGTCCTATAAACTATTTGTTTACATAACAAGAATTATCATATGTTCTCTAAAATATCCATTATCATTTTTTTCTTCTAGAAATACTATTTGAAGCATATATACATCTTCAAAATTATAGAATAAATTGGTAATGGTGAATTATGAGCTTCATACAATATCTCATTCTTATAATTTGGAATTACTGGGACACATACTCAGTACCTAAAACATATATTTCTATCAATATAATGTATGAACTCATAAAAATTCCCCATTTTCTTGTATAGTACAACATCGTATTTCTACACCTATTTAATCCTCACATGGATGGACGGGTTAACATTCATCTGAGAAAGATATAACCTACCCCCATTAATCAATATTACATGATCCATAATATGTAAAACTATTTTTATTAGATCTCTTTAAATAATCAACATTAACAAACTAGTACGATATTTCCAACTTTAAGCATCAGACATATTTTTATCCATCACATGGTGGAACTGTATTGTGAAGTTATAATCTTTAATCAACTATATTCCTTTCCTTTGGAAATATTAAATTATTTCAATGAGAATATATAATTAAAAATTTTATCATTCGTATATATATCTCAACATACACCATAAATATACTTCATCCATATTTTTAATGAAACAATTACCATTGTATATTCTAATTCAAGACATGGATAACTTTTCACATGATTTCTCAATTGGAATGAATATAAGATATCACCTTATCAATCCACATGATAAATCATACTAGTGCCTTATTTTATGCATTATTATATCATAATACCCCTTCCCAATTATAGGGTAGTACGAGCATATTTAGATTGACTAAACTAATTTTCAACCCTTTAAAATTTTCCTCACATTATTATATTCAATGTATTTTCTCTCCCTTTTATATCCAGTTGGATATATAATTTTATATTTATGACTAATCTATCAAAAATCATTGCTAGGATCCATAAAAACCATAAAAACAATGAATATTTATCATTATGGGTTTCCTCATCCATTTATCATTAAATTTTAACTTTTAGGAATCCATTAATATACCATATCTTGAGATTATAATACCAAATAATTAAACATTCTGTATCTAAAGTTCACAATTAAAAAATTTGGAATATAGTTTCAAATTTCTTATGGCCTTTAACACAATCATAAATGATCTAAATGATTTTAATATCAATCCTAATATATAATAATATCATTTATAATAACTACCACATGTTTATTGTGGTAATATTTATTTATTAAATCCATGAATATAACAGGTGAATTGGTAAGCCCAATTTCAATCACTATAAATTCATAATGACTATACCTTGTATAAAATGTTTCATTATGATATAATCCTTCCTAAAATTAAATCGATTATATCTATAATGAATGTCAATCTTGGAAAAGTATTTATCTCTACATAGTTGATCATACAAGTCATCAATATGGGGTTGATGATACATGTTCTTAATAGCAATCATATGATGTTCTAAATAATCAATGCACATATAAAATGACCAATTAATATTCTTAAAAAAGAATAGGGGCACCCAATGTTTTTCCAGAAATTTGGGTCAATTAGTTACCAAGATTATACTAAAGTTTCATTTTCAATTTCTATAACTCAATGAAGGATATTTTCTATAGTGTCTTTGAAATAGGTTTTTTACCGAGTATGAGTTTTAGAAAAAAATGAACTTCAACATTTTGTGGAATACAAAGAAATTATTTAGGAAATGAATCATCATATTGTTTAAAAAAATGAATATATTTAATGTTGAGATTCTCCCCAACCACTAATTTGACAAAAATGCTTCTCGTGAATAAGTAGTAAAACCAAAAAATGGAATTAATTTCCCTTGGAAGTTCATATCCATCCTAGTATGGAAAGATGATAATTATTTGATTTATAATATGAAATGTAACTTCCCTTCCATATAAATTGATATGGAATATATATATATATTGATCTAATCCATGTCCAAAATAACATCAAATTAAACGATTGGAAGGATCAAAATATTTTCTAGGAATTACATAACCAAAAACATCAATCAAAGATGAGTTATAAATTTTATATGATATAATCATATGATTATAAGTTTTAATTGATAATTCAACATCTTATAATTATTTTGGGGATGTGATTTCCTTATAAAAACATTCAAATTTAAAATAGTGGGAATATCCAAAATCAAAAAAATATTTTTTAGTTCTGTAGATGGTAAGTGTACCTTTTACTACATCATTCTCAAGAGACAATTTAGTAATATTGATCGAAAGATATTTTCCATTTTATATTGGATTAATGGGATTATAATATTTATTTTCTTCATTAACCATTGGATTCATGCACTAATTGGTGTAATGCCCACACTCCGTATAATTATAGCATTTGAGTGTGGATGGAACAGCTAGTCGATAATTCTCTCCATTCATTTAATTGAATGGATTCTTGAAATTACTTTTTCATTCATTTACTTGATCAAAATATTTTCAACACTTAAAACATCCAGAAGACACCATAAAGAAATTTTTCATCAGTGGAAATTAATTTTCTTTTGTCTACGACTTTTATTATTCTTATATTTTTCTAAATATTCCAACCTTCTATTATTATCCCAAGAACCATGATAATAATGAGAATCTCCAATCTGTATATTTATATTAAGATCTCATCAAATTATTTATTAGTATATATATATATATATATATATATATCTTATTGTCATTTAAATTAGGATACATGGTCTTAAACAACTAGATAACTAGTCAACTTTTCTTTTAGTTTCAATGATATAACTATAATTATAAGTTGGAAGTTGGGAGAAATCATCCTCATATGTACAAATTGATCCCTCGTTACTTTTTGTAAATCCTATAGTTTTTAGAAGAGGGATATCATGTTATATAACATCTGTTACAAGAAAAAAACATGATTATAATAGAATATAAAACATTTATACATTAAGATATAATTATTTTTAAATAAATTAAATCCCTTCGATAGCATTCAATTTATGCAGAATGAGACACAATACTCTACAAATATATTTAAACATTAACATTAAAATCTAGAAGTTATGATATAGGTTATGTATATTAATAAATAAATTATTAAACTTTTATTTTTTAAATATTTATAAAATTAATTCGATGATTATATGTTGATTAGAATTAAAATAAAAACTATTACCAAGAGAAAGAATTTTTTTTTTGAAAATTATATTTTTATTAAAGGAGGATTAGTCGTGTATTATAAACATAAATTAATATTAATTTTCATAACCTCTATAAAAAATATTTTAAAAATTCAATAAAAGTTTTTAAATCATCACATAAAAATTATATTCTGTTAATTGTTTTTTTTTGAAAAGTTTCATTTTTTGTTGAGAAGTGAAAAATAATGAATTTTAATTGTAAGATGAATTTTCATTGAAATTATCTTAAAAAATTAAATTATATTTTAAATTTGTTTTCTAGTAAAATTAGTACCATTATATATAAATAAGAATTTTATTTTTGTTATTTTAAAAAATTTCCTATCGAATTTTGATATAAAAACATTGTAAACTTTTGATCATTTTCTCTTTGAAAACCCACTTTCTTATCATGTATATGAGATTGATATTAAATAAAAAATTTACACATATTTTAATGGAATTTGAAAATAAATAATTCCATATATTGAATAATAATATTTATATTAAATAATATTTTTAACTTAATTTTTGAAAAAAATGAATAGTGAAAATAGTAATAATTAATTACCATAGTTAAGATAAAAATTGGTTTACTAGGGATTAAACTAAAATGATAAGAGTTAAAATTTCCTAAAATTATGTCTATAATCTATTTTTTTCAAATATTCAGACCTTATGCTATCGCATGCTCAATAATAATCCATTTTATACCCTTGTGTCATTTGAATAAAGGGGTTTCCAATTATTTATTAAAAATATTATAGCCATGTTTGACGTTTTACATAACTTTTGTAAAGGAATATTCTTGTCCTCTTTTTTAATGAGGTACTATTATAACATTTTTCATTGGAAAATAAATTTATTTTACTAATATGACATGTATGGATTTACACACAGTCATTCCTTCAAAAACAACATTACAAGTTTACAAGGATATTTTTAAAGAAATATTTTCCCATAATAATCTGGATATAATATGTTTTTAAATTTTATTTTCAATAAATATTTTTTGATAATATTTTTTTTTATTTTTAAATATTATTATAAAAGGGTTATTTTCAAATAAATTTTTTTTCCTCATGAAATGATCCATGTTATATTTAAAAATCATTTTCATTCAAATAATACTTAATTTGATGTTACTTATACTTTAATGGGGATACATTCCAATGATAACATACAAATTATTTCATTAGATGGGTTTTAGTTGTTTTAACCCGAGATCTACTATGTTGATACCATTTATTTCATTATCAATGGTTTATGATTATGTTTATTGATTGGTGAAATTATTTACATTTCATATTACAAATGAAATATAAATGTTTATGTGCATTTTGTTTCACCACTCTTATATGAAGAATGAAGTAGAATTTGTAAATGATATGTGGGGACTACTATATAACATTAATGATTTATTAGGACTCATGAGACAACTATATTGGGTTTTATGAGATATTTTTCCCACTCATATAGATGACTTATAACAAGTCCTCAATGATATCTAGATGCATTGTCATAAGTCCTTGATGGTATGTTTTATATTTCGTTAATAATGAATTATATTATTTTAAATCCAGTTATTAATATTATGATGTGTCATTTGATTTGTTATAATATCCATGGTTATGTTTTCAATCCCATGTGATTATTTATATGTAAT
This sequence comes from Viscum album, assembly GCA_963277665.1. Lineage (NCBI taxonomy): Eukaryota > Viridiplantae > Streptophyta > Magnoliopsida > Santalales > Viscaceae > Viscum > Viscum album. The sequence continues at coordinate 993,450,630 of OY728125.1, forward strand.
TTTTTGACACCCATTTATTCTTTCATTGTTATTATGTAGTTATTGATTAAATGGTGTGTGTTTCAGTTATTTAACCTTCCATATTTTTTATGCCTTATTTATTCATTGATTATGTTGTATAAATAACCATACTATGAATTTAAGACCACCCCTTTCTTATTTTTTATATTCCCCATGATATGAGGATGTTTTTTGTGATTTATATACATAGACATTCTAAGGGGAATAATGGAATTATCAAGGAAAATTTGTTTTGTATTTTCTATTTCAGAATGTAATTTGAATTTCATGTTTGTATCTTGTTTACCATGACTAATAAACTATTTGTTCCTTTAGGATAAAATTACTTTTATATTATACGAATATAATAAAGTATACCCTAGTTATATGATATAAGGGTTTGGGTCACTATTGTTGTTATCAATTGATTTTTAGTAAAAAAACATGGGTTGTTGATTTAATCAAGAAAATATTAGGGAACCTAAACCATTGGTATACTTTGAGGATAAGTATAAAAGAACATTATACATTTTTTAAGGAAGATATTATTTGGTTTTTCCAAGAAATACTTCCCTATATAGATTATATAAGTGGGTGTGGTTCTGGAGTAGATTTAAATAGTGGTAATAACTCAAAAAAGGAAACATTTGTATTGACCCAATCTTTACCTTGTATAACATAGTAGGCCTTATTATGCTCCATGTTTGAAACATTTTGTAGACATTATTGGGTTATTTCACATTATATTTACATACCATTATAAAGGATTTGAAAATAATTTTTTTTTTCAAAACATTCCAAAAGAATCAATTTTTATTATTTTAATTTTAACTATGCATATTTTTCCATATATATTAGGTTTTTCAATTGTTTTGGGATTAAATATAATTCTTCATAATGTTAAGACCTAATAAAGAATATATCATTATTTATAAATAAATCGTAATATAAGTAATGAAAAATTTATCAATGGATGTACACGATGTAGGGATTGGCCCCTAGGAAAGATAATAAAGCTAATAATGATGGTGGAGCTAGAACTAGTAAAATTATAACCATATTGGGGTATCTGACTCTGGTTAAGAGTAATAAACTTCATTGTATGAAGAATCCTTTATATAAACCACATAGTGTACCAATTTTAGACTTCTTTATTCATTAGTGACCCCCATCATTCAATGGGACTAGAAATCCATTTTTAACAGCATAATGAAAACGTTTCTTAGAGAAGTTATTTTTTACCTGAGGAAGTAGTGAAAGGGATAATTTTCTCATGTAAATTTATCATCTCTTAGTAGATGCTGATCAATGGTGGTTGTTGATTCAAAAAACTAAGGATGATAATGAAATAAAAAATGGAATAGATTTATTTCAAGTTACTTTACTTGTAAAAGTATTTTCCTTATAAGAAAAAAGAGGATTTAGAAAGAAAATTATTAATTCTAAGATATAAATAAGAGAAAAATATTTTTATATAGGAATAAAATATTACAAGTATAAAAATAAATTCTATGGACCATGTATGTAATCCAAAGAGAAATATTTACCATTTATTATATGGGATTTATATAATCCTTTGAAGGGATCTAGTCTCTAAAAAATTATCATCATATTATAAAATAGTATCCCGTGTTTTCAAGATAGAGAAATAATTCTCTAAGTATAATGGATTCAAAGGGAAAAAAGGGAAGAAAAGTATGGTACAGTAAAAACAGTTAAAGGGTATAATGGAAAGAAGTATTTTCCAACAAGTGATACTTGTGGAAGAAAACACCATGGTACATGTTTAAAAGGAAAAGAAATTTTCTCCATGTTTGGAGAGAAATGCAACCATGCACATGATTTCAAGAGAAATATCAAACCTTCTAATGTGTAATGCTTACACTGTAAGTATATGGAGAACTATATATATTAATTACTCACATTTCAAGGTAATATACTATAGATGATGATAAGGGATTATGGCCATGATTATTCTATTGATACAAAAAAAGTGAAATAATTAATTTTCTTGGGTATTTGAATCCATAAAATATGTTATAAACGAATTTTATTGATGTTATGGTAATTATAAATATGATGAAAAATGTAATTAATGTAGAAAAATGCTATTTATTAAAGTCTTTGAGAGAAAATATTTAATAGTATTGATCCCATGAAAGGTTATTTAGTGATAATTTGGACATAATGGAAAATAAATGATTAAGGTAAGATAATACTTAATATGATCTATATGTTGAGATAATAATGACAAATATTTTTTATGGGATAGTATTAGTGACCATATAATGTTTTAGTGGCTTGATGGTTTATATAATATATGAATGAGTTTACTGAATGTATAGATTTTTGGGATATGTTCAACAAAATTACATTATTTAGAATCATTAATGTTTTTATTAAGGTTTTACAGTGATTAAGGTGTTGACATATTTGGAATGTGACATCAATAGCCACATTATACTAATTGGGTAATATAATGTTTATTTAGTCACCTTAATTTTACATTTTGTTATACATATTTTAGATAAAATATATGGGTAAATATTTATAGAATGGATTAAGTTAAACTTTGTGTGTTATTGAATAACTATTCCTAACCATTTTGATTTTAGTAAATAGAGGAGGAATATTTTGTTACTATTCAATGGATATTATGATCTATTAAACGTTAATTTTAATGGTTCGGGCATAAAAACTTATTCTTGGATAATCATTTATTATAGTAATAAATTACGTGGAAAAGGATTGAATCACAACCAAAAGATGGAATTTTTCCTATGAAATAAAAAGATACCAAGTATGTATATTTTCAAATATTATATTTCTATATGGAAAAGATATTCCTCTACTCTTGAAGAATGATTTAAAAAAAATTTATCCTAATAAATTAATTTTGTTGAAATTATGGTCTTTTAAATCATCACTATTTTAGGTTTTTAGGTCTTTGAAATTCTATTTATCATTTGCATTATTGTGATTAATGACCTCTACCAGTCGATATAATTATTTATTCTTTTTTTTCATGATCATATCTACCTTGTCACCATGTTCTCCTATAAAAAACCATGTTATGTATCATTCCATATGAAATGTGTAATTTACATTATCTATTATTAATATTATTTTTCATTAACCCTTTTATAATGAGGATTTTTAAGGAATGTATTTAAAAATTTCAAACTATTGATTAGTGAGATTAAGATTTAATTTTAAGGAAAAATTTTATTTAAGGGGGTAGAATGTAATACCCTGATATTTTAAAAGAGGGAAATAATATTAAATAGAAATTATAACAAGGAAAAATAATTTAAAATAATTTAACAAACTTACAATTTATAATATATATATATATATATATTAATTAAATTCAATCTCTTCGTTAACTTGTAAAGTATGCAACACCATGCTTGAATGAAGCACGGTTCTCAATTAAAATATTTCAACATGACTATAATAACATGGAGGTTAAGATGATGGATATTAATAGTAATCACAAAATATTTAATATTTTCTATTTTAAAAATGTATTAAATAAAATTAATTTTTATATATTGAATATAAATAAAATAAGAAACATTTGAAAATGAATGAAATGCATGATAAAAAACTTTATTTTTTTGAAATGTTGATTAGTCCTGCATTACGTAGAAAATTAAAAAACAATATTTATCAAATTTGGAAAAATTATCTGACAAAATAAATTTCAATTTTAAAATAATAAATTAAAAATTATCTTAGTGTAAATTTTTGGTATTATTAGTGAAATTCCTTTTTTTATTAAAAGTTTAAAGTTCATAAATTCTAATTAAAAACCACCTTGAAAAAAATTATAAATTAAAATTATATTTTAAATTTGTTTTAAAGTAAAATTGGTTCAATTATATATCGATTAATCCAATTTGTGTCATTATAATTATTTTTTAATTAAATTTTTATATAAAATATTTGTAAACATTGGAAACTTTTCTTCTTGAAAACACGCTTTATCGTTTTATCTACAAGATTGATATTAGATTAAAAAATTTCAATCCTATGAATGTAATATGAAAAAATGGATTCTATATTTTGAATAATAATTATTAATATTATATAATATGTTTAAATTAATTTTTTTCGAAAATAAATTTTGAGAATAGTAAAAATTAATTACTCTAGTTAAGGTAAAAATAATTTTACCCGTTGGTTAAATTTAATAGATAAGGGTTAATAATATCTAAAAACTTTTCTAAAATATATTTATTAGACCTTCTTAGACCTTACCAAGTCTTTTTATTTAAAATAATAAATTTTGACCATTTTTTATTCTGAAAAACATGGCTATGATTTTTTCTTTTAAAACATTACAGGTGTCCCACTCACCTCACCTATAAAAGGCTACTCGCTCTCCTCTATTCTTCACACCATAAAACCATTTTGGGTTCATAAAATCCCTTAAAAATAATCCTAATTTCTATACCCTCATCCTATAATAATTTTATTTCATAAATCCATTTTAGGAATACAATAGGTATAATTCAAAAGAGGTTAAATTATTAACAAGGTGTTTTTCATTTATTTCATTTCCACCTTCTTAAAATTATATTAATTTATGATAATATAAAAAAATATATTTTATATATTTTATATATTATTATTTTATTTTAAATATCTATATTAACTGCATATTTCCTCAAATGGGAAGTGATAATGTTACTCTTGTTTATGGCGGACTACTCGCTCACAAACTGATGTTACACATTTTCTGTAAACTCCCATAACATTTGGGTATTATGATATATACAAAGTATATATCATATATAAAAAAAATCTATTTAGTAATTATAAAATATATACCTTTTTTAACTTTCAATTCCATAGTAGAGATGATAACATCCCTCGTGTGTACGATAGACAACCTCCTAGAGAAGCAATGTGATTCTTTTATCACCAACAAATTAGATGAAATTTAAAGGATAAAGATAATGAATATATGATAGATTAATTAAATAAATATTATATTCTAGGCATATTTATCATTCTTAGAAGATAATATATCTTTTTCATTCATACATAGAAAAATGATAACATCATTCATGTACTTTTAGACTACTCCCTTCACAAAGATTAGTGACTCACTTTTCATAAACACACAACATGGATTATATATATATATGTATGTATATTTTAAGAAATAATATTTTATATATGATATTATTATAATTCTATAAAAATTACCTATGTTCATTACAAAATTATCATTAATAAATGGTAATGTTACTCATACACATGTACGACCTACCGTCTCTGTGATGGTAACATAGTAAGTTTTTTATAACCATAATTAATGATTTAATTAATATTAATAATATATATGTATATATATTATAAATATCTATTCATTATTATTCTTGAAATTTTAAATTAATGACCACTTTGGAAATAGTCAACCTACCAACTTCATTTTTGACACATAAGTAAAATATCACTGAAACATCTGAAAAAAATTTAATTGATTAAGTGATCATGAATAACATGGTAATAAGTGAAAAAAATAATAATAAACAAAAAAAAATTCTTGAAAAATTAAATAAATAATATTTGTTTGTTATTCAGGAGGTTATAGAATGAATGTGACGAGTCGGGCACTGTGTAAGGATATCTCATCTCACTTTTACATTCGTGAGACATACACAATATTAACCACTTATTTATTTTGTGTGGGGTATATACTTATATTTTTTTATATTTTATATCATTAATTCATTTATATTTATGGTATTTAAAGTTTCATTTATTCTTATTTCATTCATGGGGATTCTAATTCAAATATTACTAAAGCTAAAAAGGTTTATTTACCAATATAATCATCATTCGGGATAGTTTTTTAAGCCTCACATGGGGTAAATATTTGATATTTATATCATAAAATCAATTTATTTTATTATAATTTTTTTATTCACGAAATATTTTAATTAATATTACTATTTCCCCCCTTTTTTGTGGTAAAATGTTTTAGGAAATTGTTTTTAAGAAAATACATTTTTTCTCTCTATGGTTGAAAATCATTTTTCTTCAAAAAACATGTTTTGAAAAACAAATTAACATTTAAGAAATGATTTCTTAAAGAAAATTTTAACCATTTATTACTTTTTATAAAAAAATTTGAAATAAATATTATTTCCCTTTTCTGAATGAGGCACCTTTCAAACCTTTTATAGTGAAAAATTATTGTTATTTTTTAACTTATATAATATATATATAATTACACTACATAATTGCATTGAATGATACATTAAATGTTTACAAATTCCTTTTTAAAGAATTTTTTCCTCATTAATCTAGAAGTTAATAATTTTAAAAATTTATTTTCTATGAAAATAAATTTTTCTATATTTTATGAATTTTTTAATTTTAAAATAAAAAGGTTATTTTTAAAGAAATTTTATTTTCCTAAAGAAATATTCAAAATGATATTCGAAAATACTTTTCCGTCTAATAATACATCCTTTGATGAAATGGGGATATAATTAAATTATATCATCTTTATAATTTCATTTAATTCATTATGATCAATTTAAATTGGGATGTAATATGTTGATATTGTTTATTTTACTCTGGATGGTTTATTTTTATTTTTATTTATTGGGAAAAGTATTTAAATTTAATATTCGTGTTTAAATATTAATATTTATGTGTGTTATGTTTTCCCCTTTCATATGAGGAATGCATTGGACATAGTATGTGATGGGTGGGGCCTACTATAATCACTCGATGCATCCGCTTTTCCTATGAGAAAAATAAATTTGTTTTGAGAAGAGACCTTAATCATTTATATAAATTACTTAAAACAATACATTAATGGTATATATTTTTCTTAGAACAAGGTATCAGTGGTATGTTTTAGTGGAATTTCATTATAAATTCAATAATTATGAATTCAATTATTTATATTCCATGTGATTATTAAATTAGTAAGAATATCTGTGGTTAATTTTTCACTATCATGTTGTTATTTAAGTAGAAATATTTGATCATCATTTATTTGTTCCATATTATGCACAAGTTATTGATTAAATGGAATTTTTTTTAGTTATTTACCTTATCATGATTACACATTATTTATATATATTTTCAATTGTATTATTACCCTTACTGAGCATCGAATCCAACCACTTTATTATGTTTAATTTTCCCATGTTATAATGGGGTATTTGTTTATTGATATACATGGATATTATGATGGGGACAATGGAATTCTCTGAGAGAATTCATTTTGTATTTTATGTTTTAAAATATATTATTAATTTTTAGTATGTATCTAGTTTTCCATGAAAACTAATCTTTCAGGACCTTCTTGATGTGATTCCTCACATCTTATTCCAATTTAATAAGGTATAAAAGAGCATCAGGCTACATGGGTAATGGTCTCTAAATTTTTAATTAGATTTAAAAAATACCTTTCCATTTTAATGAGAAGAGTTTTTTAAAATATTTGAAGATAAAATTCATTATTAAACTCTTCTCATTTCTTATAGTCAATTTATTCCTCTTGCCTCATATTCTTGAAAAGATTCCACCATTTATGAATTTCACCTTAAAAATTATAGAAAACAAAATAAACCATCTCATGGTTGTAATATTGGACAACAGAAAATATCTTTTCTATAGTATTTATCCATTGCTAGGAAATTAGTGGAATTGAGGAAACACTATAGAAAGGTGGATTTTTCCACATAAAAGACTCAAAAGTGAGTCATTATTTCTTTTTTATGTTAATAATTTCAACATAATATTTGATATCATTCATATATTGAGAGAGTTGGGTGATCATAGCCGTAATATTTTTGATCACATCTCCCATTTAATTTGGTTTCCAATGTGGATGGTTATTCTATTTACTGTTAAATTCTTTATTCAAACAATTACACCTAGTTTCAGACATTGAATAAAACCCAAAAAATATAGTGTGAGTATAAACCATGAATAATTAGATTAATTAATCATATGATAATGAAAATCATTCTTATGATGTCTACAATTATGAATACTTATTTCCATAAAATATATTTTTAGTTAATATTATATGATTATCCATTATCATAAATTTTCATAGATTTTATCATCTCCTTTATAATAATGGTTCATAAATAAAATGAAAATTAACCAAAGAATATCCTCGGGGAATGTTTAATCAGGAAATTTTTCTTTGGCCCACCCATCATGCAACGAGTGATGATGAAGTTGATACTAAACCAGTATTTTTTAAGGTGTTTACTCCGAGATAATGTTAGTCCATAGTAGAATATTTATTTCAATATCCAGATAGGGATTTTATCTCTATGAAACCAAATAATATCAAAATTTCCAAAAGTTCATGATTTTATCCTATACATAAACTTATCCCCTAGGTTTTCAAAAAATATATCTAATTATAATCTAAGAAAATAAATAAACTCATCTCTGATACCAACTCACATGTCCAAAAAATACATACATAAATATTATATCATTTTATATTGATTTTTAACACATATCATATCATTATATGACCCATAAATATAAATTTTAAGTGTATTTTAAGACTAGATAAAAAAATATATTATTTCATAAGGTATCTTCAACACCAATCATAATGTTCTTCCCAGATAGTTTACTTCTTAGGAAAACCCTACTAAAAAACTTTCTTCATAAGATAGGTGAAGGAAACATAAATAAGATTGATCTATTATTGTTATTAAGGGTGAACATATGATATATCAATAAATGATAATATTTTAGTATAAGATAATAATATAGTGGTTATAACATGTTCATAACTTACCAAATTCATACCCAATGAGTCAATGATCTTTAATGTTGAATCAAGACATAAATCATTTTTATAAAAAAATTCATACTAGTTTTGATTCCCCAAAAACAAATCATGATCCATGAAAAAATATCAGAATCATAAGAAATATATTTATATAATGTACATAATCATAAAAAATAATTTCATTAGTCATAGATTACTACCAAGACTCTAATAGTGGATTGGATTTACACCTCATTCATCATTTTTAGTCTAGGGTCACTCTCAAGATTATCATAATAGAAAATGTCCCTAACTAAATTATTTTAACACCTTATTATATTCCATATTATATCTATATATGTTTTTATATAACCCAATTATAGTATCCTAGATCCATTGGTAACATTATTAAATTGGCACTACATGAAATTGATCACATCCTAATGGATTTATTAGTTCAGTAGTCCAAGAAAACTAGATACATACTTGGATTCCACATTATATTATAATAAATAAAAAAAGTATTTTTCTTTTAAAATATCATTATTTCCTCTATATTACCCTTTCATATCATTCATAGTACACATCATGGAATCTTAGTTTAAATAATCATGAGAATATAGTGTGATCAGTTGTTCAGTAAGATAATGTATTCATCAAACGCTACCATAGAATAAATAAAGAATGGGTAATATGGAAGTAATTAATGAGGCTCAAAAAATTCCATATAAATAATCAATTAATCTTCAAAATTATCCATATATTAAATTACTATTTGAATAATCTCAGGAAAATTACCAACTAATATCATAATGATGGAATCCATAATGTGGGATATCTGAAACATATCATTGAGGCCTCATGCTAAGACATTTTACATAAATGGGCAAGGAATTGGCCAGATACCCAACATGTTTTTTCTAATGAGTCTTATTAAGGCAAAAAATAGTTTTATAATTATAGATATGCTTGGTCACATAATTTGTCCAATGCCTTTATCACATTAATAATTAATACAACGTAATCAGTCTTCCTTAAAAATAAATAATTATTAGTTTTGGAATGAATATCAGAAATAATTCCAACACTTTACCTATAAAGAATCATGAAAACCCATCCGGATAAATATTTTTATGGTATAATTAAATTATATCCAAAATAAATTAAAATAATTATCTTATTATGTTGATGTATATGAACATATATTTCAAAGATCAATAGAACATTTCTTCATTAAAATTCCCTTTTAATTTTGAAATAAATTATATAAAATATAAAATAATTACAAAATAATTAAAAAAACATTTAATTGTAAAAAATCAAGTAAACCTTTAAATAAATATTAATATAAAATCTAATTCATGATGTATGTAAATTATATTCCTGAAGTACACATTTAAACAACAATTTTCTTCACACCTTTAGTAAAAATACCTCGTTTGGAAAATTAAGGGAAGATTCCTTTTAATTTTTTTAAAGTAAAATATTGGTTAAAATGAATTTAATAAATTATTGGATATTATTAAAATAATAAAACAAAATAATTTAAATAAAATGTCTATAATGATGAAAAATATTCCCTACTAAAAGAAAAAAATTTGGTTTTACTTAAAAACATAATTATGTAATTTTTAGTACTTAAATAGATGAAAATGATAGGAAAAATTTTTATTTCAGGAATTAACAACACGATATGAAAATGTACTAGGATTAAGATATAAATATCATATAAATTATCCCTCATAAAATTAAACATAAAAATTTATAAATGATGATGATATTGTGAAATAAACCCTTCTCTTAGGTCTGATTGAATCATTATTATATTAACATCTTATATAATAAATTTTTGTTTTATTCTATAATGAAACCATATAAATATTTAAAATATCATATACAATCCACTAATATTATTTCAACACATTGTATTAAAAATTACTTAATAAAATTACAGTTTTTTTAGTACTACCTTTCTAATTTTTCATGTAATTTTTTATTTAGTACTTTGGATACTTAAATATTTGACATGGTTATATAATATCTATAATTCTAATAATAATTTAAATACAATTTATATTCATTATATAAATACTTAGAATAATCTTTTAATTAAATACATGAAAAATAAATCACATAGATTCATGGATGTGCTAGTCCACACAAACACTTGGGGGACACTACCATTTTAAAATGATTGGAAGGGTAATATTGTAAAATAAATACTATATTTCTATGAATATAATTATTTAATGAATATAATATATATTAATTAGTTATATATTATTAATAGCCCTTGTAAATTGGTGATGTAAAATTAATTACACTATTATGTGGAGAAAATAAGTAGTATGTATGTATGAGCAAAGTTTTCACTTTCTGTAGGATGTACAAGAGAAGGAAAAAAATTGTACAAAAATAATAATAACATAATAGTATATATATGACAATTTATTAATTATTTTCGTATTATTAATAGGTTTATAGTATATAGAATAAGAGATAATTTTCAAAGATTCAGTAAAAACTATTGCTTCATATTTAGTATAATTCCTTTATATTTTTTATTAAATACCATTGGAATAGGATTATAAAAATTTAATAACCTATAATTAATGGATGGAAAATTCTATAATAGAATTTTTTAGGATTTTAAAAAGATAGTTTTTTGAAAGTGGTGTAAAGAAGTGAGAGAATAGTTGCCCATTTATATGTGGGGGAGGATTCATACTTGAAAATTGTCAAAATATTAAAATATATTAATGTATTAATTATGATAAATGGATCCAAAATAGAAGCTTTCAATTTATTCTATGATATATATTATAAATATTCCCATAAAATATGATTTATAGAAGTTTTTAGTCTATTTTTACTCTTATAACATTATTTTAACTCATATGTTATCATGTTCTTATCCTAATTATGGTAACACATTTTTCTTGTTTTTACTATTTTTTATGAAAAAAATATAATGTTGAACATTTTAAAGAAAATGAATTATTCCAACTCAAAATGTGGATATCATTTTATAAGATTAAATTTATATAAATGTAATAAATAAATTTTAAGATAAACCCTCAAAAAAATGATGAAAATTTATTTTATGAAAAGTTTATTTTATGTTAAAAAGTATTTTTATACCAAGACCATGAATTTCGTTATTCCAAAAAAGATAAATTGATTTAATATTTTCAAAAATAAACTAACGAAATTATTAAAAATGAAAATAAAAATTTCCCTTTTCAAATACAATAAAATAAAAGATTATTTTCTATAAAAATTGGTATTTTCATTCTTCATACTAAAATTAAATTTTTTTAAAATATTCCAAAAAAATTCACTATAAGAAAATTATGATATGATAAATTCTAAAATGATATAATTTTTTGTGAATTAAATATCCAATTGTTTCAAAATTAATTATAATATCCATAGACAATTTCCTTAAAACTATGTTTGAAAAAAACATAATTTTAAAGCATAAAATTATTTTACTTCAATAAAATATTTATTCATATTTTTTATAATATGGTTAATATTATTCATACCCAAAAATAAAATATAGATTTGATAATATTCACATTAAATAATACTATATTAACAGTATATCATTGTTCCTTTATACTAGTTGTTGTGTATAACAAAATATATCAATGAAACTATTTTTTTAAAGAGATATATATTATGAAATCTTAGGGCGTTACATTATAATCCCTTTATAATAATTTCACCATCAAAATTATATAACATCAATAAAAACAACTAATAATACTTCTTCCTTATCACATCATCTAGTTCCCACCCATCATCTTGAAATTTATAGTTTCACCATAGAAAATTGACCATGTGAGTGGTATTTTTTAATAGTGTTTTCTCCCTAAGATCTAGATTATCCAGTGGGTGTTCCTAAAAAGACTGATCTTTGTCTATCTATATGACCTCATTTTTAGTATATTTTAAGTATCTGGTATGTACTTTTCTATGAGGGACACTTGAAACACCTCGTTCACTTGAGAGAGATTCAATTGGAGTGTGGAAATATAAGAAAAAACCCAAATAAGATCAATAAGTATAATGGGACCTATATTTATATGGAACATATTGACCTTATTTCGAAATATCATAACATTTTTCAAGGAAATATTCATAGGAATACAATATCATTAACTTCATACTCTAGATCTCACTAACATGTATCAAAAAAACTTTTTTAGACTCTTGTACAACTTTATGAGTTACTTAATGAATTTATACTTCTATACTACTTCCTATTATATATTTGGCCCCAATAGGTATCTTTATTTAACTTTATTTTATCATAGTTAAATTCTTTACTTACTTCTATAACGGTCATTATAAAGAACCAGAAGAATGGTCGATTGAAAGTTATTGTTTAAAGAAGGCTCTACCACAGGAAGGTGTTGATCTGAACCACAATTAAAATAAAAAGATTAAGTTAGTATCATATATTCTATGGTTTTAATGATCCTCTCATATTGGGAATATATTTTTTGATGATAATTAGTTTTGAAAATAAACTATGTATCTAGATCATGTCGATGACTTATCGAAAACAATCTAGTCAAGCTTCGATCCCAATCAGATTTAATTGAGAGTAGTAATCCATGAAATCATACCACTTCATTAATGTATATAAGAGTAATTGGATCAATATATAAATATTCTAAAATGGAAATTAAATGATATGATTTTATAAGGCAGTATAATAAAACCCAAAGTTTATCATCCCCTTCATATTTTTTGGTGAGTTTGACGATGAAATCCATTGAAATTTTTTCCATTTTACATCCTATTATCGTTAATGGTTCTAGCATCTCCTTAAACATATACCTATTATACATAAATTCCATATATACTAGGAATCCCGATACATATCTAAAATATCATTTATCAGGTTTTCCTACCAAAATTACTCTTTCATATCTCTCTAAATATTCATACGTCCATGATGAATATAGAATGATGAAATAAGAGATTAATCCAAAAACTCCTAATTTCACACATGTATTTATGGGGAATATAATATTTAATGATCCTTTTCATTCTATCATGATCATGTTTGAACTCATAAATATTCATCACCTTCTTCAATAATTCCACATCTTCCTTTTTCACCTTCTCAATTCTCCTGGGGATAGATGGTGGAAAATTCAACTATGAAAGATAATATATGTAACATTTCCTCAGAATATAATGATTTTTATTCTTAAAATACATAAAATATTATATATCTTTTAATAATCACCATGGAAAATCTATCATCACCTTTCTGAGTAGTCATAATCTTTGGTCAACAAAAACCATCTTCTCTGGTGCATATCCATTTCATTCTATGTGAATATATTCATAAATATTATATAATTAGTATATTTATCACACTGTTCACAATAATGATAATTTCTCCATATCATTAATGAAAGAAATTCCTAATTCTAGCTACAAATATTGATACAGGTATTTTTTTCTCATGATTTTTTATTTTGTGATAAGCATATGATATCACTAAGTCATTTTACATTAGAACGCATATTAGCCCCTTCTACGATACATTACTATACATTAAAAATCCTTCTATATTGTATGGTAGTGTATGTATAGGAATGTTGACTAACTTTATCTTTATTTTATTTAAATTCTCATCACATACATATGTCTATAACAACATTACCCCCTTATGGGTCAATATGGTTAGAAAATTAGATAGTCCTAAGAAATAATACACAAAGAGTCAGTAGTTTCTAAAAAACTGATGAAAACATAGGATATTTATTATTGTGGTTATCATATGCCATTATTCAATAACTTATACCATTGAAGTATCCACTGATATACCATCACTTTAGATAATATGTCCCAATAATGAAACTTTCGAAATCTAAAATTCACACTTTTGAAATATAGAATACAACTTATCCTTCCTCAAGGTCTTAATAATAATTTTAAAGTATTATTATTGATCATCCTTCCTCTTCAGTACATAAGAATATCATCTACAAATATTACTAAAAATTTGTCAGGGTAATCTATAAAGATTCTTATTCACTAAATCCATAAATATAGGATGAGAATTTTCCATTCTGAATAGATTTACTATAAATTCATGATGACCGTAACTTGTATGGAATGTTATCTTTTTAAAATCCTCCGTCTTCACCCACATATATTGATATCTTTATCGAAGATAAATCTAGGATAAATATATATCTCATCATAATTGATCAAACAGATCATTGATTGAGGGTAGGGCATACTTTTTATTAATAGTGATACTTTAATGTTCTTAATAACCAACGCAATGACTCATTGACCAATATTTCTTCTTAAAAAAATAATATGTTCAGCCCCTATTGAATAACTATTATAAATGAGTCTATTATCTATATTATCTTGTTTTTTCTTCATTGATTCTTGAAAATAAATTGGGGCTATTCTATATGGAGTCATTGTTTGAATACTAGTTTTTTTCAATGTATATCAGGTACTTTATGTTTTGATGATATTAAGAACCCCTCATATTTTTATAATGATTTTATTTGTGTTCATCATGTTTTATTCTTATTTATTTAATTTTTTTATTATGCTAATTTTTTTTGATGTTTACTGGAATTAACATATGTCAAGAATATTAGCCGTATGAGGAAATCATTTACATGGATATTTGGATACATTAAGAAAAAGTATATGTTAATTAAGTATCTATGTGAATCAACAATGGGAAGTAATCAGGTATGTGAATTGGATCCATGGAAAATTCAACTATGTGATCCATTTGGATACACCAAATTTGGATATGTAACCAATATTGCTACATGATTTTTCTATGTGGCGTCGAATCTATGGAATTCATCTATGTGGTTATATAGAATAGGTAACATGGTTCTGCAACCTGAATATTTATTAATTTTATTATACATTTAGTGTAATTTAATACTTTCATTGATAAATTATATATTTTATTACATTATTATGGTCAATTAAGATTCAAAAAGGTGTCAAGTGTATGGATAATAAAATTGTATAAGAATAATTTGATGCTCAGTATTATTGTCGAGGAATTTTTGAGAAAGGTCATCAAGATTTTAATCAGAGACCAAGATTTTATGGGATATCATCATGTTAAATATTAGGATAAATGAAATGGAAGATTTATTAATTTCTCAAGAGAAATTATAGAATAACATTGATATAGAAGAAATCTCTATATCTATCAATCTTTTTCTATATCTATCATTCAAATATTATCTATTCCAAGAAAAAATATTCAAGTTCTACAATGATGATTCAAATTTTAAACATGATTTATTTTAAAACATTCTCCATAAGCTATAATTCACTCTCATTATCTCTTGTATATTTATTCACATGAATCAGATTCGTATTGAAATTGTGATCTTCGTATATAAACTTTATTTATTCACACTTATGATTTTATGATTCAATTTTAGGTACTACGTTATGAATGTTCCTTGTAAAATAATATTTAAATCTTGTGTTTTGTAACACCATATAGAATCCCTGTGAATGTTCTGGGTTTTGTAAAAAGTGGTTACTTCTTGAATTCAGACAAAAATTAACTAGGAAAATCACTGGCGCCTATAAAAATACCCATGCTCTTGGAGTTCATCCTTGTAAGAGTATAATTTGTGATATATGTTCCCTGAACCACTAAAAATCTCATGTTTTATTTCTTTTCATTCTGTTTTTATTTTAAATTTTTTTAATGTTAAGAAAATATCCAAAAATTTCATACCAAAAAGTGTGATTTTTTAAAATAATAAAAATTATGAAAACTCATTTCATTCCCCTCTTGAGTCATAGTGCATTTGTTCGTCAACCAATAATGGGTATCAAAGTTAGTGTCTTTTGAGTTTTTAAATCTAAATTATTCATTTCATATTATCATATATAAAATGGATTTTATTATTGAATATAGGGAATGTATATCTATAGTAATAAATCAATACTTATTTGGAGAAAATCATATTTTTTAAAAGTCATAGACGATCATTTTTTAGAACCTTGTTATAAAAGTTTACTCCAAATTCATGAAGCCTTATAAAATTATAGAAGGAGATCTGTAGATTTGAGATGCTACTTTATAAGGGAAATATCATATATAAAAAAATATTTGAATTGCATAATACATAGACTAGGTTACAATGAGTTAAATAGAGATTACCCATGTAAAAATGATCATGATGTGTGGACTAATATATAAATTTCTTGTAAAGGTATTATAATGTATAAATATTTAGATACAATACTACCAAAATGAAATTTACCACTTTTATAGTTAGTGATGAAGAAACTAGAACACAAATAAATGAACGATTACTAAATATTGTAAATAATGTTTTTTCTCTTGGAGTATAAATTCATAAATCTAATCAAGAATGAAGTTTTCTCAGATTGACACTATCTAAGTGGAGTGGAATATCAATATAAATTAGGAAATATGTTAATGTGATATATTTCAAAATCAAAAAATAGCATTGGTACACTTATGATTTATAAAGAAGATATGGAAGATTAATCTTATTGGAATAAATTAATTTACATGGATAATTTATCCCTGAAGGTGTTGACATCATAAGATGACAAAAAATTAAAGTAATAAATGTTTCTAGTTCTTCTGAGCAAGAAACTTCAAATAAATTTACATCATATAGTGATTTTTCTCATTTTGGAAATAATTTCAAAATATTTTATAATAATGTGAGGGGATTCTGAAACCCCTTATAAATTAAAATAAATATTATATAAATTATAAATAAATATGGTGTTATGAGTGAAAATATCACAAATATATCAGACCACATTGTCTATAGGTATAAGTAAAAATGAGATCTGAAAAAAAAATTAGGTTATAAGACACAATATAATAATAAAATAAAAATATCCATGAAGGATTCATTAATTTATTGAAACAATTGTAGTGATAATTAATATTTATAATTAAAAGTATTAATATCCAATAAAAGAGAAAATATATTCCTGATTGAATACTCTATTATGGTACACAGATATTATCATTTTGATCATGAATCTAAATCTAAAAATAAAATACTATTTTGAATAATTAATTGAATATATTACCATTCTTGAGGAATAATATTAAATCCTGATGAAGAAAAATAAATCCCTAAAAATTTCATTAATTTATATTATTAGTGAAAAAATGACTTAAATAAAAATATTATTTAAATTTCATACAAAACAATTCTAATACATCTCAAATTGAACATAATAACAAGTTTGAAATTATAAAAAATAAGATCAAAGCCTTAAATATGATTCATGAACCATAAAAATGTTTTAAATTATATAAATAAAATTATTTCAAGTAATAAGGTCTAGAAAAAATTGAAATAAGAAGAAAAGGTGAAATCCAAAGATTTATAATAATTTATTTATGTCTAGATATATTAACATAAACTTATCTATAGTTATTCTTTTCACTATTGAGAGACTATACACAATGATAATAGTTATAGTCTATGAAATAATAAATTTTATATAGTTAAACATTCATTCCATTCAAGAGTATTTTAAAAACTTCTTAATGGAATTTATTGTTGACACAAGATTATTTGGGTTCCCAAATGCCTTATTATTAATAATGTAAGTCCAATATAATATAAGTACCACAAAAATTAATTTCTTATTAATTTTTTAAGGAAAAATTTCAATATCATCAATGATAAATAGTATATGGAAAGTGGATGGTCAAAGAACATGATTTAATATTTTTCTAATTTCAAATAATTTTCTAAAATTAATTTATTCATGGTTAATTTTAGTGATAACAAGTACTCCACCTATGAAATTGCATGGGAATATTCAATTTTCATTCAAATCATTTTGTTCTGCGTCATTCAAAAAAATTGTAATGTCGTTGTACTCAATATAATGTTTATAATAAAATGATGATAATGAATTGAATGGGGTGCCCGTGACATGAGGAAATCAAATGAAGACTAATTGTGTTGGAGATGGAACATGATGGAATGGAAGAGTTAGAGATAATAGACATAGAAGAAACAAAAGGTGGAGGTGAAGGAAAAGATGGAGGAAATATGTGAGATTTCGAATTCTATAACACACCGTTGATTTAAGGGAAAATAGTCACAATGTGTAGAAAACATTACTTCGATGCTAGAACGTCCTTGTAGAATCAAAAAAGAAACCAAAATATTCCCAATAATCTGCATCCACTGTATAAAATCCCTAAAGAAGGAAAAAATTAGAACATGTACAGTCAAGAAAGCGTTCATTAGTGCCATATATGTTTTTTAAACATTTTTTGTAGACTTTAATAATTGTTTTTGACATGTTGATGTAAAAATCATGAAGATCAAATAAATCAATGTTTAAAAACATGATGAAAAATTAAAATAAATAATAAAATGTAAATGGATAGGTAGCAGTTGAAGTGTCAACCTTATTCTCAATCACATCACTCAGTCTATTGTGAGGACACTTATCTAGCTACTTCAAGTGGCAACAATCAAGACCAAAAGATCATCCCCATCATTTTTCAAAAGTATATGATTTTTGGGCATCACCATGTAAAAATATATTCATACCACAATCACATTTAGAGATATAGTAATGGTAGATAGATATGATTTCCACAATACCTATTGAATTAACACTTAGTAAATTTGAGTGATATGACTCTAAAATAAGTGGAAAAGTACACCAACCTGATTACATGCAACTGAAGAGTGGGTTGTTCCAATTAGTGTAGGTTCCTTGATCATAAAGCATGACATTCATGTATCTCTATCATGATTTATGGAAACCAAAATATTAATAACAGGCCAATGATACATAAAATTATGAACCACATATCACTATTTGTTATATTCCAACTCAAAGAACATGATCAATAAATAGATCTAAAAACAAAGATAAAACTAATTAACTACTTCCAAAAACATAAATAATGGAAAAAATCATGTAAAATATTTAAATTAGATATGGATAAATTTCATCATACAATGGTGGATGAAAATATATGAAGTAGATAGTATAGTTAAAATTGTAGTCAACATTGTAAATTGATGTTACCATCACTAGATCTGGGTGACAATGACATCTGGGTTCCTCTTAGTGTGATTCCTATAGATGTTGGCTTAGATGGAATAATATTTTGAAGATATTTTAATCCTTTAAAAGTTAAATTATTGTTAATATCTATAGTTATAGAATGAAAAATAAAATAGAACAGTTTAAGGTGAACAAAACTGAAATAACACAGCCGTTTTTCATTATTTTTTGAGTTGTCTTTTTTGACGCCTTACCTCTATACATGCCAATGGTGCTTGGATGTTTGTATTGTTTATATTTTTATTTAGTTTTCATGGTGTGAAACTTAATAATGTTATGAATTACTACGATCGAAGTACATATAATATATCTTCGAAACCCAAATAATAAGTCTCATGTGCATGTAATCATTGACAAATATAAGGACACAAACGAATTATATATTAAATATACACTAATGGGACTCGTAATAAAAAATATGAATGGAATAAGATTCACATACCCAAAAATATATGAATACTTTGATTAAATGAGGAAATAAATAATATCCCTGCTAAGAATGATAGTTGAAGAAACATTAACCGACCAGATTAGGGGTATGATGAAATGGGGCACCATAATAAGAGATTGTTGACGCTCCTTTCGTCACAGAATCTAATGATCGGAAAAGGGGAATATCTGAACTCAATGTGATTCATCCTTTGAAGAAACATCAAAAATCGACAAAGGGATGAACAAGGAGAACATTGCCCATAGGCCGCGCAAGTTCCCTCTTGGTCGCGCAAGTGTACTTGCGCGCTGCCTAGTGGTCGTGCAAGTACTTGCGCGACGCCTTATGGTCGTGCTAGTGACTTGCGCGACCTAATTGGTAACCGCCCAGTAACCGCCCGGGGTCTTCTTTTGCCTATAAATAGACCCTGTGGGCCCCCCATTCGAGAGGATCTTTTTCCAGAAACTCGGATTGAAGCTCCCGACGCCCAAGTCTCTTTTCAAAGCTTCCGGAACACTTCTAAGGTAATTTCTTACCTAGAACGGAAGATCTAAAGAGAAAAAGGAAGGCCTAAGTGTTGAAACTTATCAAACACTTGCGCGCCTACTTAATTCCTTCAATATAACTTGCGCGTCCCTCTTCTGGAAGAACCTCAAGAGGATGGTGAAGGGTTTAATAAAGAGTCGCTCAAGTATTTCAATACTGGTTGAAAATCGCGCAAGTACCCCTCATGTCGCGCAAGTATACTTGCGCGACCAATACTTGCGCGCCGCCGCAGGACTTGCGCGCCTTACAAGACTTGCGCGCCCCTAGCTTTTTGGGTGCCCATCTTGCCCATTTTTACCCCTCTTAAGCCATTTCACCCTTCCTATTCAAGATTCAGTCTTCAAGATACTCTTCAAAAGCCATTTATGGCATGATTTCTTGATTTGACATCCTTATCTGAAAGGAATTCTGTGAAATACCTCTCAACACCCAGTGATTTAAACATCTTTATGTCACCAAAGATTGAGAGTTCATTCATTTCAACCTCATCCTTTAAGATGAGAGAATCCTAACTTGGGTCTCCTTTTCAGGAATAAGACTCAGTCATAACCTTGGGCTTCCTTTTCAGGAGTAAGCCCCAAGTCCCTTAACCTGGGCTTCCTTCTCAGGAATAAGTCCTAGTCATAAATCTTGGGCATCTTTCTTAAGAATAAGCCCCAATCAAGTCCTTTAATCTTGGGCATCCTCCTCAGGAGTAAGCCCCAAACCTTAATCCCTAACCTGGGTCTCCTTTTCAGGAATAAGACTCAGTCATAACCTTGGGCTTCCTTTTCAGGAGTAAGCCCCAAGTCCCCTAACCTAGGCTTCCTTCTCAGGAATAAGTCCTAGTCATAAATCTTGGGCATCCTTCTTAAGAGTAAGCCCCAAGTCTCTTAAAATTTCTCTTAACCAGTCACAAATTATCTTTGATTTGGGTTTCCTTTTCAGGAATAAAACCCAATCATAAGTCCCCTCCTAACTTGGGTATCCTCCTTAGGAGTAAACCCCAAGATTAGAGTATTCAAATCTCCATGAAGCACATATAACTTTGTGGACCCTGTTCTTGGATTTTCTCCCTAAAAGTAAATCCTAAACCTTCGCCTATCTGGGCAGTCATCTATACATAAGCCCCAAAACAAATTCTTATGATTGCATCTTTTATGGCACAATTGTCTAAATTTTACCAATACCTCTTGTTTCTCACACCGAGCATGACTCACGTGGGCTTAGAGTGTAAAAGTAATTATGACATTCATCTTTGAGCCATCAATCATAAAACATCATATCCCATTCCTAGAACTACGTGGGTTCTGATTCCTTTTTTAAAACAAAGGATACGTAGGTAGCCCATTCATGGGTTCGATCCCAACATTGAAATAATCTATGTCCTTCTGAATGACGATAAACTTCAAGTGCCCCACTGAGTGGCTTTAAAACCAGCCTGGTCCTCAAAATGACCAAGAGACTTTTATATAAATGTTTTGAAGGATACCATTGACCAAGAATCTCTAAACAAATATAGATGATTCTCTATTGATGAAGAACCTCGAATACATATAAAAGATTCTCTAAATTTCTTGCATATTTAATCATTGATTGTTAAAACTAAAGGAAAGCTCATTTTATACTTGGTAATGTAATAAGGATTCACGAACTTAACTTAAATCTATAAAGAGAGTCCCGGAGTAGACAATAATTCCCCTCAAAAAGGTGTGATGAGTCCGACCTCCCATCCTCTCGACCAATGCAAATTCTTAAGCCTCATTATCCCACAAGCTAATGAGCGCCTGCCTTTGGAAAGTAGGTCCAAACGGATGTGGAATCATTGGATGTTTCCGGTTCTACGAACAAACCCGTTAGAAACCGATCGGAACGTTTGAATCTCCCGTCCAGGAGGTCATCCCCAGATTCCGCGCGAAACAAAAATGGTGATCCCGACGTGAATCCTTAACCATGTTAAAGTGATGTTCTTCTTATCTGTTAGGCCCTTTGGGCCAACAAGACAATCATTGACATATGATCATCCAAAAGATGCAGTAGCCGGATTCATCTTGATTATGTCTGTTACATGGAACAGGCACTCTTTTTTCAAGATCTTCTACAGAAATGGCTTTTCTTAAATTCACCCCTGTGAATACTGCTGCTGGGAACACCTCTACTGTGAGGTCTACTGCTGTGAAAACCAATGCTGCTACTCCTGCTGGAACGTCATCCGCTCTGAGGATGACATCACCAACTCAGCGTCTTCAACGCTGTGTTTCTAATGCACTGGTTAAGGAGTACCGTCGCAACGGTACTATCCCAACTCTGGAGGCCGCTCGTCAAGCCCTCCAAGTTAACAATTCTACCTGGTCGTCCGGACAACGGCGACCAGCAATCAAGAAGCAGACGGTGCTGACTACCGTCTCCAACCGTTTCGGGTCGTTATCCCCGGAACGCAATTTCCATTCACTCCCTTATTCCGAGGAAGTGAATGAGCAGGTCCCGCAGGACCTTAATTCAAAAAGACAGGAGTCCTTCTCAAGGGCTCCCATCAACAATCGCCGCCAGACTCGTGCGGTAGTGCTCCCTCAACATGATGAGGGTACCGTCTCCAGGCATTCAGCTCAGGTTCCTCGAACCCGAGCAGGCAAGATGAATCACCAGAGAGGAATCCGGTTAACAATAGGCAGGTTGTCATCCCTGCCATCTCCGGAGAATTCCACCAACCTAACTTGATGGCAAACAACGAGCAGGCACACACACCTGCCCGTTTTTCCGCTATCCAGCAGACTCGTCTGGCAGCATCAAGCCGATCCCGCCAGGCAATTCCGGCGGAGTACCATAGGCAGGAGCGTACACCTGCTTATACATCAGCAGTTAGTCAGCAGGCTCGTCTGACTACATATGATGGATCTCGTGAACCACATTTGACGAAGTGTAATCAGCAGGCACATACACCTGCTAATACTAATCAAGCCTACCAACAGTCTCGCTTGGTAGCGCACGGAGAAGTCAGTCGGAAAGCCCCGACGACAAATAGGAGGCAGACTAAACTCTCTGCCTCCACACTTGAGTACTGTCAGGATTCACTGACAGGAAAAGGAGGACAGGAGCAGGCACATACACCTACTCCAAGCCCGGAATGGACGTATATCCCTATTCCGACGGCTGAAGTCACCAAACATATTTTGTCAATGGTGAAAGAGCAGAAGAAAATTCCTGCTCATATTCTGGATGCTTGCCAGGATATCATAACAGCTTCAGCATCATCTTAGGGACAGACACATAAATCTATCCCTAGCAGTGGAGTGACACATCAACAATTCACTCCGGAACAGACACACACATCTGTTCCAGTCCAAGAGGGTTGTGGGGCCTACTCCCCCATATCATATGGACAACCAAGTCAGGCACATACACCTGATTTGAGCGATGATCATCAGCCTAACCTGACCATCTTTCCTGATCAGGCACATACACCTGCTCAGAGCAATCACTTTCGTCATCAAGTGATTTCTAAAGCGAGTAAGAAGGAATCTAAGAAAAAGATCTGCCCAGCACAGTCAGGAGATCAAAGGCCAATCTGCAACAAGTCCTTGCTCGATGCTGGAGTTCTTGAAGCCCTCAGACATTTATCTGTCGGAATTCAAGATTCTACTCCCTCAGTTCCCAATAACAGGAACATTAATCCTGAAGGTCTTCAACAGACACTTCCTCATGAAGACTTGCTTCATGAAAATTCGGTCAATCTTGAAGTTTCTTCTTCAGATGAGAACCACAGGAACCCTCTGTGTGGTCAGAAGACCAAGGAGCAAGAGATCTCATCTTTTGCTGTAACCCATCATGAAGGTCCTCCTCATGGTGATGAACTTCGCTGTGAAAGTCCTCTCCGCAGTAGTGATTCACATTGTCTCGAAAATTCTTCAGAAGGAAATGTAGCGACGAGAAAGCCCTCCTATCTCGAGGCACTTGCAAACGTAAAACCAGTCATGTCTAAAGTTTTACTATCGGCAGGTGAAACTCTTTCTCCATCAGAAGATAGCTTGGGGTTCAGGTTATTCTCCGAACCTTCCCTGGGTCATTCATCTTCCAGCATGAATAGTGATTCCTCTACCAATCTTGTTGAATCCGATGAAGCAACAAGGAAACACCAACTCTGGTCCAAACAGGTAGAAGAATCTTCATTTAATGATAAAGAGGAAATGCTGAACATGAGCAAAAAACTGGCAAAAGGTGAAGTACCAGTCATGTTTTGGCCTTTGGCTGATTCACAGTATGACATTCCAAAGATGTTGACGGATGATGGAATCCATGATATTCGTCTTAACATATGGAAAACTCTTTTTCAATTAAAGAAGAAGGTATTATCTTACGATGAATATGAAAATCATCTTAAGATAATAGAAGGGTTACAACGCCAGATTGATTTGGCATCTCTATCAGTCTCTCGGTATCCGAAGGCTGAAAAGCAACAGAGAACCCTTCAACGTTCATGCCTTGGCGCACTAAGAAGATTGCGTCAGTTAATTTCCAATGCTCCATCTAATGTTCATATCAGAGGATGGGGTATTCACGGAGCACTACATTTCACAGTGTTTTCCGGTCAGCAAAGCCCGCCGAAAATGGTCTCATGCAATGTTATTGCCCATGGCCGGCCAGAGTCAATGGGCTTTGTTCATAATCAAAATCTTGCTCGAGATCAAGCTTCAACTAGTTCCTCTCAAAGTCAAGTATATAGAGAACAGGTTGTTGAATTGCTCCTACATCAAGCAGGCGAGAATATTGCACAAGCCTCTCGTCTGGAGCAAACACGTCATCAAATGACAGAAGTTTCGTAAATCATCCAACGGTCTGTTGAACCAGGTGATAAAAGTGGATACAGGTTAATGCATCCAGCTAATTTCCGAACTAAGATTCGCAAGATCAAGAGAGATTTTAAAAAGATCTCAGACATATCATGTTAAGAGACACCCCAGCTTGCCAGACTGGGGACTTCTCTAACCCAACCCTCAGAATCAACGAATGGGATTCGAGGAGCTGAGCAGAAGCAACAGGAACACCCCCAGTCCACCGGACTGGGGACTTTTTCAAATCTTCAATCCCTCCCTCAGAGAAAGTCAGTATTCTCTCGATTAGGGAATAAGCCTCAAGAGGAACGAAGAGCCAAGATGTCAGGAGATTCTCTCCAAGTGACGGTTCTCCAAGAAATTCCTGAGGGATCAAGTCAACGGAATGCCATGCCTTATCATGGACATAAAAGGAGACAATATCACAGAAATGCTGATAGAAAGGATTCCATGAAATATGCATCCATTAATGTCATCACTGCCGTTGCTGCTGATTCACCAGATGAGGCTCAATCAGAGGGATCAGATGAAGAGGTTCCTGCTCAAGAAGTTGCGCACACAGACCTAAATGAAGAAGGTGTGCACACACATAATCAAAGGCTTACCCAAAATCTGGGTATTCCTTCAAGTAACCCACTTCCCCCTCTCCGAAAAGGATCCAATAAGGGGAAAGGAAAGAATCAGGTTACTTATCACCCTTCCTCTGAAGGAGGTCAATCGCTCTCATTAGAGCAAAGGTTTGCACAACAGGAGGAAGAAATGAAAGAATTAAGAAGGTTGAATGCAGAACTACTTCAGAGTAGTCTTCTTCTTAAGAATGCTGAAGTCCGACAGCCGAAGGAATTTGTTGTAACTACTGAGATGGATCAGGAATATCCTCCTTTATCAGTACACCCACAGAGGTCTAATCCTACGGGTCAAACGCAACAACGGTTGGCAGCACTACCATTAGTTGCAGCACCAACCTCCACGGCTGTCCAAGCTCCATTCATTGCACCTACCCAAAACCAAGTTCAACCTGACATTTCTCAAAAGTTAATAACTACTATTGAGTCATTAACAACTCGGTTAGAAACTATGGAAGGGAAACGGGCGCAAGTTCAACCTGAAAAGAAAGTTTACCCTGAATGGGTAGATTCAATTTCTCCTCCATCCAGTTTTGGAAACCCTATTTTCCCTACTTTCAATGGATCAGGTGACCCTGAACAACATTTGATGCATTACGTGTCTTGTTGTGATCCTATGATGGGAACTCCAGAGCAAAAAGAAGCAGTGAAACTCAGATGCTTCGTGCGAACCTTGCAAGGACCAGCTTTTGTCTGGTATACAAGCTTGAAATCCCGGTCAGTCATCGGATGGGAGGATCTTCGTCAAAAATTCCTTCTTCAGTTCAGCTCAACTTTGCCAAAAATGACAGTTTTCGATCTTACAAATTGCAAGCAAAGGGAGAATGAAAGAGTCTCTGATTTCATTGCTCGTTGGAAGGGATTAACGTATTCCTTGAGTTTATCACTCCCTCAGGAGGAATTGTTGCCAATCTGTGTGGCAAATTTGCGTGACGAATTACGCACGCCATTGATCCCTGTGAAATACACAGGAGGGTTTCGAGACCTTACTTCAATCGCTCAATAGATTGAAGATTCCCTTATGCAGGCTAAGGTTAAATCTCGTGTAATTCCATCAGCTCCAGGAAGAAGAATGGGTAAAGCAGAAACTGCTACAGTTATGCTTAAACAGGCACCTGTACCTATTTCTACTTCAAAACCTTCATCTTCTCGAAGGGCTCCACCTCCTGAACGCCAACAACAAAGGCTGTTTCGTCCAAATGATCAAAAAGATCAACGACGAAAACAATTTGAGGATATGAAGAGTAAAACATACTCTTTCCGAAGTGATCAAGTTCCTGGTTACTTCATTTCAGCTCTGGAAAATAATTTGGTTCAATTACTAGTACCGAAGAAACCAAACAAGGAAGGAGATGAAGACCGTCCCAATTATTGTCCCTTTCATCAAATGTTGGGGCATCCCATCCAGGAATGTTTTGTCTTTAAAGACCTCCTACAAAATATGGTCGACTTGGGACAAGTCAAATTGAAGGGTTCTTCAGCTCATGTAGCGTGTATTACCGCTACAGATCCAGAGGAAGGAGGCGAGTGGCAGGAAGTCAAAAGCAAAACTGCGAAAAAATATGATGATTGGATGGTCAGAAAGACAATCAATCGGACCCATTCCATTTTGCGAACACAATTGAAGAAGCCAATTGTGTCTCCTACAAAAGCTGCAGTAAAGCCTCCATCAAAAGACAAATCCTCAGAAGGGCAGAGCAATTCAAAGAAGAAAGAGGAATCAGAAGAAGATGAGTATGTATCAAAGCCTAAATTGTCTTTGACTCTGGCAGATTTCATGCCATCTACTTCAAAGCAACGGGCACCGTCCCACCAAACGGCACAGCCTAAACAGGATAACTTGGCAGAGTCTTTATCAGATGAAGAATTGATCTTTGGTTCTGTTAATATGATTCAATTAACAGATTCATATTCCAGTCTTGATGAGCCTGAATTCCCTGTATCAAATAAAGGAACCCGAGGAAGTTCTAGAGGTTCAGGATATAGGGGAAGACGTGGATCTTTCCGAAGCCACTACTCTAATTCTACCCCTGCTAGCACTGTATATGCAGCAGAAACTCGTGGTAGAGCCCTTCAGCGAGCTCAAAATGAACAAGCAAGTTCTTCTGCCAATGGCCAACTCAGCTTCGGCACAGTTATTTTGGAAGACCGATTAAATGTTCCATCTTCTTTATCTCAGCAAGTAAATGGATCTAATCAGTCTAATTTTCCAAAACCAAAGATGTTTCCAACTTCAATACAAGAGGCATCAGCTTCCAAAGCATCTGCTTCCAAGATACCTGCTAAACCGCATATTCCTATTGGGAAACGCAGGCCTCTAGATCAAAAGTATGATATATTGAAACACTTGGCCCAAGTACCATCCAAATTATCAATTTTGGATGCTTTGAATCTATCAAAAGATCTTCGGGAAGCACTCATCGAAGCTTTATCAAGTCCTCAGGAGTTTGAAGCTGAAATTGCTGCAGCTGAAATTTATCACATAGAGAATAATCCTGCAGAATGCCATGCAGTGATATCTTTTACTGATAAAGATGAAGATGATGTTGTGCATGGGCACATAAAACCTTTGTACCTATCTGGAAAAGTCAATGGTATAGATGTTCGAAGAGCTTTTATTGACAATGGTTCAGCAGTCAACCTCATGCCCATTCGCACACTTCGTTGAATGGGCCTCACGGAATCTGATTTATCTCCTTCTACCATGATGTTGCAAGGATATGATAAAAATGAACAAGAACCACTGGGAGAAGTTACGCTCAGAACTCAGTTTGGAGAACTTGTTTCCAATTCAGATTTCATGATTGTTGATCAAGAC
Source organism: Viscum album (assembly GCA_963277665.1). Classification (NCBI taxonomy): domain Eukaryota; kingdom Viridiplantae; phylum Streptophyta; class Magnoliopsida; order Santalales; family Viscaceae; genus Viscum; species Viscum album. Next base: position 993,479,767 of record OY728125.1, read on the forward strand.
TCAGCTTTCAATATCTTGCTTGGAAGACCCTGGTTACATCAGCATGCAGCTATTCCGTCATCATACCATCAATGTCTCAAATACTGTTTCGATGGTCAAGTTGGAACATTATATGGTGATAAGGCCCCGTTCAAAACATGTGAGTCTCAATACATTGAGGCGGAATTTTATCACATGAAGGGAAGAGAAAAATCTAGAATGAAGGAAATTACCAAAGTTAATGCTCCATATGGTTTGGAAAAAATTCCAATAAATCCATTTTCATATGTGAGTACAGATTATGTGTTACCTATCAGTCAAATTGACAAAATAGGCCCAAATCAAAATACTCTTATGGAACGATCCATAATGTCAATTACGGCAATCGAGCCAGACAACATGGGAGAAATTGGTAATTTACCAAGCAGTGATGAAAGCATAAGTGGTGACGTTTTCATTTCGTCTGCTGAAATCCAACAAGTCTATACTTCGCTAATCAGGCCAGAAGAAGTTATAGCAACACCAGAGAAACGGAAGATATAACACATGATGAAGAGCAAGAAGAAGATCTTAGAGATGCTCCTCCAGCATTTGAAGAGGGTATCTCTACCACTGTGGATGAACTCAGAGAAGTAAATCTGGGTACAGAGAAAGATCCACGCCCCACTTTAATTAGTACGGCCATGACCCTTGAAGAACAAGAGATGTATATTTCTTTTCTAAAGCAAAATAAAGATATTTTTTCTTGGAATTATACAGAGATGCCTGGCCTCGATCCTGATGTTGCCACCCATCATTTGGGTTTTCCAAAAGAACATCGAGGATTCAAGCAAGCCGCGAGAAGAACACACCCAACCTATGCTTCCAAAATCGAGGCTGAAGTTGATAAGCTTATCAAAGCTAACTTCGTCATAGAAGTTCAATATCCCAAGTGGTTGGCTAATATTGTCCCAGTAAAGAAAAAGAACGGACAAATTAGGGTTTGCATCGATTTCAGAGATCTTAATCGGTATTGTCCCAAAGATGATTTTCCAGTTCGGATTACAGAACTCTTAATTGATGCGACGGCTGGCTATGAAGTACTTTCTTTCATGGATGGATATTCTGGATATAATCAGATCCGAATGGCCCCAGAAGATGAGGAATATACAGCCTTCAGAGCTCCTCAAGGTGTGTTTTGTTACCGGGTGATGCCCTTTGGTTTAAAGAATGCAGGTGCAACATATCAACGCACCATGCATCGTATCTTCAAACCTTTTCTAGGGAAATTTGTTGAATGCTATGTAGATGATTTGGTGGTTAAATCCAAACAACGTTTTGATCACTTGGCTGATTTGGAAATCATATTCCACAAGCTTCGACAACATAATTTGAAGATGAACCCCTTAAAATGTGCTTTTGGGGTAACCTCAGGAAAATTCCTCGGCCTTGTTGTACGCCATCGTGGTATTGAAGTCGATCCTGAGAAGACCAAATCAATCCTTGGTATGTAACCTCCTCAGAATTTGAAAGAATTAAGAGGAATTCAAGGACACTTAGCCTATATTCGGCGTTTCATCGCCAATTTGGCAGGCAAAAGTTTACCTTTTACCAAATTATTGAAGAAAGGAGTCACTTACCAATGGACTAAAGAATGTCAAGAAGCATTTGATGTTCTCAAGAAATACCTCTTAAGTCCACCAGTACTCATGCCACCTGTTGAGGGTAGACCTCTTATCCTCTATGTGACAGCTTTAGAGCGATCATTGGGTGCCTTTCTCGCTCAAAAGAATGATGATGGGAATGAAAATAGTCTCTACTATCTCAGTAGAACTATGCTTGAAGCAGAAACCCGGTATTCAAGTATTGAAAAGTGTTGCCTGGCATTAATCTTTGCAGTTCAGAAACTGAGAAACTACCTGCAACATCACGAGGTCCAATTGGTATCTCGTAATAATCCACTCAAATTCATCCTTAGTCGTCCAATGCTTACAGGACGTCTTGCAAGGTGGGCGGTTATTCTACAGCAGTTCGACATTCAGTATGTGTCTCAAAAGGCAATTAAGGGCCAAGCTCTGGCTGATTTCCTGGCTGAACACCCTTCAGTGGAAGACACGTATTCAGATATCGAACTCCCTGATGAGGAAGTTTTTTCTATTCAAGAGAATCCTCAAACATGGGAAATGTATTTTGATGGTACTTCTAGAAGTCCAACAGGGAAGAAAATGGAAAATCCTAAATTCAACAAAGTTGGTTTAGGAATTGTGCTCATTTCTCCAGATAAGGCAGTGTTACCTTATTCCTTTTTGTTGTGGGAAGGTGGTACCAATAATGAAGCTGAATACCAAGCTCTCATTGCAGGCTTGGAGTTAGCGCTTCAAGCACAAGTGAATCACTTAAAGGTGAAAGGTGATTCAGACCTGGTAATCAAACAAGTCAATGGGGATTATGCCATCAGAAAAGAAGAATTAATCCCTTTGTATGATTACGTCAGAGAGTTAATATCGGAATTCCCTTCAGAACCGACATTTTCTTATGTCCCAAGATCACAAAATGCTCAAGCAGATGCACTGGCTAATATAGCCACAGCATTAGCAGATCCAAATCGGGACGAGACAACCATCTATATTGCCCACCGTCGTGCAATTTCACCTTATGTTCAAGTCAGAACAGAGGAAATTAAAGAAATTAGTCCCATTCCTGAACCATATGGTCATACTACAGGATGGATGTCACCTATCAGGGAATACCTTCAAAATGGAACACTTCCACCTGATAGAGCCGAGAGAGAACAAATTCGGTGACGTGTGGTCAATTTTACTCTTTATGATGGTCCAAACCACCTCGAGAAAATTCTCTAAAAACATGGTTTTGATGGAGTTCTCTTCAGATGTATTGATGGTGACGAGACAATGGCTGTCATAAAAGAAGTGCATGCAGGAGTCTGTGGTGCCCACCAGTCTGGACATAGATTGTCTGATCAAATTCGAAAACTTGGATACTTCTGGCCTTCAATGATACAAGATTGTGTTAATTTCACAAAGAAGTGTCATTCATGCCAAGTATATTCCAATTTCATTCATCAACCTCCAGAGTTGCTTCATACAGCTAAATACTCATGGCCATTTTCCACATGGGGAATGGATGTGGTGGGACCTTACCATTCAGCTACGGCCAAGCAGTTTAAGTACATTCTTACTGCTACTGATTTCTTTTCCAAATGGGCAGAGGTAGTACCTCTCAAAGAAGTCAGTTCTAAATGCATTGTTAGCTTCATCAAGTCTAACATCATTACTAGATTTGGTGTCCCTCATACCATATTGACAGACAACGGCACCAACTTCTGTTCTTCTGAGGTAAAGAGATTGTATCAAGAATAAAACATTAAGTCCAACCATTCATCTCGATATCATGCAGCGGCTAATGGCCAGATAGAGGCCTTCAACAAGACTCTTTCAAATATACTGCAAAAGATGGTGGATAAAGATAAGAGGTCATGGCCTGATAAACTCTATCATGATTTATGGGCTTATCGGACTACCACTCGCAATGCAACGCGGTCTACTCCATATTCATTGGTATATGGAACAGAAGCAGTCTTGCCAATTGAAGTTCAATTGCCCTCACTCAGAATAGCCATTTGTGATCAGTTATCAATAGATGAGCAATCCCAAAAGCGGTTGAATGAATTGGAACAGTTAGATGAGAAAAGATTGTGCACTTTGCACCACTTGGAAATCTATCAGAATCGAATAGCACGAGCTTTTAACAAAAAAGTTCGTCTTCGTTCATTCATTCAGGGAGAATTGGTATTGGTTCTCAGAACACCAATGATACCAAGAAAGAAGCCTCCCAAGCTTGAACCAAAATGGGAAGGACCTTATTCAGTACATAAGGTCTACTCCAATGGAGCGTATTCTCTGATTTCAATGGATGGAGAACACATCACGACTCCAACTAATGCCAGATTTCTGAAGAAGAATTTTGTATAAACACAAAATATTGTTCCCAGAACCAAGACTTACAATTGGTTCATACAGCCATGGTCCGGTATGACCTTAAACTACACCATGGTCCGGTATGACCTTAAACTACACCATGGTCCAGTATGACCTTAAACTACAACTTCGTCCAACATGACATTAAACTGTGTTACACTTCTGTCCGAGATGACATTAAACTATAATACATCCAGCATGACGATAAACTGTACGGTCCATGCATATGACCTTAAACTATTCGCACTTATGTCCCTGCAACATGACACTAAACTGTGCAGCACCAATAGTCCTAACTGCAAGACTTTAAACTGCATAGTCCCTGATTTTGTCCTACATGACAATAAACTGTATAGAAGTTCCTATATTTTGTCCGAGATGACATTAAACTATATTTTGTCCTAGCGACATGACATTAAAATGTGTGGCACTTTCATCGTCCAGCATGACGATAAACTGTAAAAAGATCAGAACTGATATCCTCATATTGATTCACCTTAGTCTTAGCTACATGACTTTAAACTGTACAGCACCAGATCGTCCTTGCTATATGACGTTAAACTATACAGCAATGGTCCAGTATGACTTTAAAACTGCAACTTCGTCCCGCACGACATTAAACTGTGAAAAAGTTCCATAAACCGTCCAGCATGACCTTAAACTGCATCATCCCTGGTCCATATATATGACCATAAACTATTTTTCAAATCCCTTATGTCCAGCAAGACGTTAAACTGTGACGTCCTAACTACATGACGCTAAACTGTATAAAAGTCCCTCACGTCCGGAAAGACGTTAAACTATATAATCTCAAAAGTCCAGTATGACATTAAACTGCACCATTCACGGTCCATGCATATGACCTTAAACTATTCGCACTTTCGTCCAACATGATGTTAAAATGGTACACTCTTTGTCCTTACTGCATGACATTAAACTGCACAGTCCCCCTTTTTCGTCCAATATGACGTTAAACTATTTTATCCCCATTGTCCTAACTACATGACGCTAAACTGTACAGAAAATATTTGATAGGTCCTACCTGACATTAAACTGTGCATCGTTAAGGTTGTTATTACCTCTTGTTTCTCACACCGAGTATGACTCACGTGAGCTTAGAGCGAACATCAACCATAACACTCCCTTTGGGCCACTAACCATGTGTAAGTCCCAACAACATTTTTTTTATTATTAGATCATTGTCCCCAAAAACAATTTGATCGTTAATTCATTCTTTAATTGAACTACACAGACTTTGATCCTTGCCCTCCAGGCTGGGTATGTAGGCAACCTCCCAAGGTTCAAGCCCAAAAACAATCTCTTCACATTGGTTCACCACAATCTCATATGATGATGATTTGTGAAACCACCCCTGGAATCAATATCTTTACATTGATTCACTTTCGTCCTTGTTATATGACGTTAAACTATACAACACTTTTGTCCGGTACGACAATAAACTACAATATTCTTTGATTTCCTCATTTGAGAAGGAACCATTATTAACATTGATTCTTTTTCAATCATGGTTTTCATTTTCAAAAAGACTACGTACATACATGGTAATGCCTAGAATTTTTATCTTAGGTTAAAACCATCATTGCACTAAAGTCCCTTTTCACCCTTCACATGTACGAACCAAATTTGTACAAAGGGTAGTTTCAAGAACTACGTGGACTTGATTCCCATCCTTATGGGATACGTAGGAACATTCGAGTGTCCCTCGAATCCAGTCCCAAGTCTTTGGGGCCTAACCCCAAATTTCACTTTCAGTCCATTGGCTGAAAAGTCTTCATGAAAACACACACTGTGTATTCATTATTATGGTCCGAATTCTATGACCCTAAACTAAGATCACTCATACTTTCGTCCTGCATGACGTTAAACTGCGTTTCAAGAACTATGTATGGCTTGATTCTCATTCTTATGAGATACGTAGTGAAGTCCAAATTTCAATTCAGGATCCATCCACAACATGATTATGGTTTTCATTGACCTATGTATCTCTATATACATTGGAAAATACCCATCTTTATAATCCTAACCTTAAATATTTTCAGATCTTCATAACCCCTTTCATGACTTATAGTCACAAAAATGTCAAACTTCTGAGAATTCTTTTGCCTGACTATGCAGCACGTGCCCATAGGTGGCCTTGCATAAACAGTCCACATAACAGACTTGTCATCCAAGAGATGCTATTTATTTGACCATGCATCCAATGCCCATAGGTGGCCCTGCATGTTTTCAACCCCCTAACGGGTTTGTTAAATAATAGTAACTTCATTCTTGGGAAGAATGCCTCTTTTGTCCTTATTTGTCTTAAACGACAGTATGTAGGGATCCGCAAAAATAGCCATCCTTAACGTATTTGTCCCATATCCTTTTTCATGATCTGAAAGTATTCAAGTCTATGGTTTATTCTTCTTCCCTACGTTTGGGTCAGACCTTCGTAGGAGTGATATTCATCCAGTTCTTCGATATTCTTGTTTGGAAATATCTTCTCCATATTCAAGTACCTCTTTCCATACAACAAACTCTATGCTTTAGAAAATTTGAATCTCCATAAACTTCCACTGGCTTTTAGCACTAGGAAAGTAAATTTCTGGGAGTTCTTTTGCCTGACTATGCAGCACGTGCCCATAGGTGGCCTTGCATAAACAGTCCACATAATAGACTTGTCAGCCAAAAGATGCTATTTTATTTGACTATGCAGCCAATGCCCATAGGTGGCCCTGCATATTTCAACCCCCTAACGGGTTTTGTTAAATAATAGTAACTTCATTCTTGGAAACTACTTTTTCTAATGCCCTTTTTTTTCATATCATTCCTCAGATTCAAATATTCTTAAGCCATAGTTTACATTTTTTCCCTCATAATTGAGTATGGTAAATATGTTTTCAGATAAATTGTCAAGGAATTGAATCCATTTTAATCCATTTTCGGTCAAAGCTATTTCAACCTTAAACATTAGCCACTTTATGTCCGTCGTGCATGACTTTAAACTGCCCACACAAAAGACAAAGGAACTATGAATAAAAGTCAAGTTCCAGCACACTTGCGCGCTGCCCTCTGTGCCTTGAAGACTTGCGCGCCCCCTTTTCCTTTGAATGTATTCAATTTCCTCAGAGTCAAATCCTCATTTCTTTCTGGATCCAACTCTGAGGGGGGACTTTTGTTGAAGCTCCTTTCGTCACAGAAACTAATGATCGGAAAAGGGGAATATCTGAGCTCAATGTGATTCATCCTTTGAAGAAACATCAAAAATCGACAAAGGGATGAACAAGGAGAACATTGCCCATAGGCCGCGCAAGTTCCCTCTTGGTCGCGCAAGTGTACTTGCGCGCTGCCTAGTGGTCGTGCAAGTACTTGAGCGACGCCTTATGGGCGTGCTAGTGACTTGCGCGACCTAATTGGTAACCGCCCAGTAACCGCCCGGGGTCTTCTTTTGCCTATAAATAGACCCTGTGGGCCCCCCATTCGAGAGGATCTTTTTTCAGAAACTCGGATTGAAGCTCCCGACGCCCAAGTCTCTTCTCAAAGCTTCCGGAACACTTCTAAGGTAATTTCTTACCTAGAACGGAAGATCTAAAGAGAAAAAGGAAGGCCTAAGTGTTGAAACTTATCAAACACTTGCGCGCCTACTTAATTCCTTCAATATAACTTGCGCGTCCCTCTTCTGGAAGAACCTCAAGAGGATGGTGAAGGGTTTAATAAAGAGTCGCTCAAGTATTTCAATACTGGTTGAAAATCGCGCAAGTACCCCTCATGTCGCGCAAGTATACTTGCGCGACCAATAATTGCGCGCCGCCGCAGGACTTGCGCGCCTTACAAGACTTGCGCGCCCCTAGCTTTTTGGGTGCCCATCTTGCCCATTTTTACCCCTCTTAATCCATTTCACCCTTCCTATTCAAGATTCAGTCTTCAAGATACTCTTCAAAAGCCATTTATGGCATGATTTCTTGATTTGACATCCTTATCTGAAAGGAATTCTGTGAAATACCTCTCAACACCCGGTGATTTAAACATCTTTATGTCACCAAAGATTGAGAGTTCATTCATTTCAAGCTCATCCTTTAAGATGAGAGAATCCTAACCTGGGTCTCCTTTTCAGGAATAAGACTCAGTCATAACCTTGGGCTTCCTTTTCAGGAGTAAGCCCCAAGTCCCTTAACCTAGGCTTCCTTCTCAGGAATAAGTCCTAGTCATAAATCTTGGGCATCTTTCTTAAGAATAAGCCCCAATCAAGTCCTTTAATCTTGGGCATCCTCCTCAGGAGTAAGCGCCAAACCTTAATCCCTAACCTGGGTCTCCTTTTTAGGAATAAGACTCAGTCATAACCTTGGGCTTCCTTTTCAGGAGTAAGCCCCAAGTCCCCAAACCTAGGCTTCCTTCTCAGGAATAAGTCCTAGTCATAAATCTTGGGCATCCTTCTTAAGAGTAAGCCCCAAGTCTCTTAAAATTTCTCTTAACCAGTCACAAATTATCTTTGATTTGGGTTTCCTTTTCAGGAATAAATCCCAATCATAATTCCCCTCCTAACTTGGGCATCCTCCTTAGGAGTAAACCCCAAGATTAGAGTATTCAAATCTCCATGAAGCACATATAACTTTGTGGACCCTGTTCTTGGATTTTCTCCCTAAAAGTAAATCCTAAACCTTCGCCTATCTGGGCAGTCATCTATACATAAGCCCCAAAACAAATTCTTATGATTGCATCTTTTATGGCACAATTGTCTAAATTTTACCAATACCTCTTGTTTCTCACACTGAGCATGACTCACGTGAGCTTAGAGTGTAAAAGTAATTATGACATTCATCTTTGAGCCATCAATCATAAAACATCATATCCCATTCCTCGAACTACGTGGGTTCTGATTCCTTTTTTAAAACAAAGGATACGTAGGTAGCCCATTCATGGGTTCGATCCCAACATTGAAATAATCTATGTCCTTCTGAATGACGATAAACTTCAAGTGCCCCACTGAGTGTCTTTAAAACCAGCCTGGTCATCAAAATGACCAAGAGACTTTTATATAAATGTTTTGAAGGATACCATTGACCAAGAATCTCTAAACAAATATAGATGATTCTCTATTGATGAAGAACCTCGAATACATATAAAAGATTCTCTAAATTTCTTGCATATTTAATCATTGATTGTTAAAACTAAAGGAAAGCTCATTTTATACTTGGTAATGTAATAAGGATTCACGAACTTAACTTAAATCTATAAAGAGAGTCCCGGAGTAGACAATAATTCCCCTCAAAAAGGTGTGATGAGTCCGACCTCCCATCCTCTCGACCAATGCAAATTCCTAAGCCTCATTAGCCCACAAGCTAATGAGCGCCTGCCTTTGGAAAGTAGGTCCAAACGGATGTGGAATCATTGGATGTTTCCGGTTCTACGAACAAACCCGTTAGAAACCGATCGGAACGTTTGAATCTCCCGTCCAGGAGGTCATCCCCGGATTCCGCGCGAAACAGAGATGTATACTATTAATGCATCAGTATATAGTTTTTAAATACAATTAAATATGGTAAGACATTAGGAAGAATACATAGATGACATAAGGAATAAATACCTTCATTGCACACAATTTGAGGAAGTATTGATAATTAGAAGTATTACACACATAACGACCAATTACCGATTCAAAATTTTCATGGGATACAATAACCTGCAACAATACCTTGATTCCCCTCTAAATAATAAATTCTTTCAAATCATGATGGCAGTGGAAGAAAATCTCAAACATACCAATTATGAGGTGTGCACCAATGATCCAAAAATACCTGATAATATAGTAAAATATATGTTATAAAATGAAAAATGTAAAATGATTGCAAGAATAAAAAACATGAAATTTTCAAATAATGAAAACTTATAAAAGTATATTATAAATATATTAAAATAATAAATATAAATTATCTATAATTTATATATTATCAGCTATACTATTTTATTAATCTTGCAAACTACACAATTAGTTCCAAATGTTATGTCTAAAGATAAATCAAAAAATTACAAAGTTAATAATATACTTAAAAACTAAAACAATAAAAAGCATTAAAATCACAATAAATGATTATATCAAACTATTTTTTCATAAAGGATCCATTTTTAATGGATAAGGTTACAAAATCATTCATGAAAATACATATGACCAAACCTATAACATATACAGCATGGGGAAATCAAAATGAGGCTCCACTGAATGGTTAAAAAGCATTAACATCACAATAAATGATTATATCCAAATGTTATAATATAAATATAAACTAAAAAAATATAAAAATTCTTAACATCACAATAAATGATTATATCCAACTGTTTTTTCATAAATGAGCCATTTTAAATGGATAAGGGTACAAAATCATTCAGGAAAATAAAGATAACCAAACCTATAGCATATACATCATGAAGAAGTCAACATAAGACTCCACTGAATGGCACCTGGAAGCTATCAGACCATCAATGATGGGCTAGCAGAGCATATGATAAGAGAATCCCATCCATCCACCTATGGATACACATATCAAGACTCAAAAACCACAGGATCACGCTTTGCAAATTCACCACCACCAGTCGAGAACCGAATCACCCAAAACATAGCCACCATAATCTGAGAAACATCTCCAATTCCCATCCAATCCCCACCATCACACATTATCCACCCCCTATTTATTTTTACTATGTCAGAAACTACATTCACTAGAGAAAACCATCAATTAATTCTAACTCACAGTTTCCAGATAAGCAAACTAGAATACCAGAAAAAATAAAATTGCAAAGGTGGCCTAATTTTTTGTCTTCATGTTAAGGGACGTGAATTATTGGGTTCATGGTATTATATCTTGAGCAGAAGCTTCTCCAAATCAGTTATCATGGTTTTAAAAAATATTAAAAACCATTATTTCTTCTATATCTTTATTTATGTGATGATTTTTTTAATCAATTTTTATTAACTGAGCCTAATTCCAGCAGAAGCTGTAGGAATATGTATATACTCTTGTTTCTACGAGATGGTAGTGATTAATAATAGTAGGAAGTAATTTTTTTTAATGAAATTTAAATATTAAATCATTTAAAATAATGATGAATGGAGGAAATATTTTTATATAGTACATACCTCTACAGAACAAAATAATCATGTACTTGTTTTAAACATAGAAATCCATAAACAGCAAACAAGATTCCAGAAAATCAATGGTACATTAACATTGCACCATGAAATTCATGAAAAGGAAACTGAACATCACCAATATAAGATTCAAGGATAGAAAAAATGGCTCATCGATGACTTAAGAAGAAGTAGTAGTAGAATGCTTTGAATACATAGAATGCTTGGATCTTCTCTTGGTGATGCTCTCACTCTGGCATTCTCGTTGTTCCTTGATCCTCGATGCAAGAAGCTTTTGGTTCTCAATAGCCTCCGAAATGGACTTGGAAACTCATTTATTCTTATCCGCAATCCTCTGACACTTCCTTTTAAGAGTCAAGAGGGTCCCCGACCTCTGATTTTTGGGAGCTACGCTACATTTTTTCCTATTTCAGAAATGAAGTTTCAAATTTAAGTGACTTACTTCCCCACATCATCATTATATTTTTTGTATTAGTGTTATAATAATATATATAAAGATGTTATAACAGAATGATAGATATGTATTCTAGTATCAAAAATATGCAAAACATATCTCTTTATATTTCAAAATAACGAGTTTGATTTTTTGGTTCGATCATTTAGAAAATGGCTAAATCTGTATCATGCACAAATCCCAATGCAGAAACAATTGTGCTAGAATAATCATATTTTTTACAAACCTAAACAGTTTCGCTAGAGTAATCATAATACAGAAAAAATGTACTGATATTGTTTGATTCACACCTATTGTAGTAACCTATGATGGCCATAAAATGAGACATTGTATAAATAAAGCCTCAAGAGACACATAAAAGAATTCATCATAAGAACACTGTTACAAAAACTTCAGTGAAAAACTTTTAAGTAACTTATTTCTATAAGTTATTACAAACTATAAGGAAACACAAGATTCATGTAAATAACCAAACCACGGTATATGCTACATTGAGTTGGATTATTGAAGTAAAATATATATGAAAGAAAAAATATTAACCACTTGAAATAGATAAATCAAGTGTATCAACAAAACTAACATATGAGCATGCATGATAATGCAAGCTTGCAGAAGTAAATTGCATTCTGAATAATGAAACAACATGCATGATAATATAATGTACAAAGGAAATGCGATCATTATAAATGATAATGCAATATTACCTTTAATATAAACTAAAATATGAATTTATACTGAAACAACTATAATAAACAAGAATGTAAACTGCAATTTCAGTACCACATGAGCTAATATAAAGTGTAATATAAAGTTCAATATAAAATAAAATACAAATGGCGGTATAAAAAATATAAACCAATATATTTCATTTTATAAATTTGAATAAAGATTAATAGAGAAGGACAATATGAATTTTTATATTAAATATATATGAACAAATAGATCCCTGAAACAACTTCAATAAAATTACATAATTATGCAACAAAAACCATATCATTACTACTCAAATAGGTTGATTAAATAGTACCTAAATCGCATGATGAGAACATACGATAATGTGAATGACCATCATTTCAGCATCTACAAATAAAAAAATAGATGTATAGATTGACACAATGTTGAATAAAACATTGGAACAACTTCAATAAAATTACATAATGATGCAAAAAAACCCTTAAAATACTGCTCAGATAGGTTAATTAAACAGTACTTAAATGGCATGAGGAGAACATACCATAATGGGAATGATCACCATTTCAACATCTATGAATCAAAAAATGGATGGATAAATTTAAACAGTGATGAATAAAACAATGAATGAATTCTAATCTAAAAATATATGAAATTAAAAAACGAAAATCTATGTATATTAGTGATTCCTTATCCAACAATTATGTTAAATGGAATACTTAAAACCGGAGATTACTTGTACAGAGTTTTTATGAAGGAAAACAAACCATATACTGTAGGCATCTAGAAACAGTTCAATCTTTGCGAAGAGTAAATTTCCACTCGTATTCAAGAGTTCTATCCCATTTAAATCCATTCATGATGAAAACATCTCTGTAAATTTACACCGGTGAACAAATGTATTGAAAAATTCAGCATGTAGTTACACATTAAACTGGGAACAATGTCAATTGTGGTTTCTAATATACAATGCTAAATAAAATAACCAAATTTCTATCCCAATTTCCCAGACATGAATTTCATTATTGAATATAGAATAGTGGCGGATGAATGTCTAGATAATAATTAGATTATTCAGTTGAATAAGATTACATAGAAAGAAGTGCAGATTTCCAAGGTACAGACATAATCTGAACCGACAGCTTCCTATAGAAATACTCACTCATCAATGTGAACATAACTCCTGAAATCCAAAAAATGAACATATCGATAAATATTTAATATATAAAATCATTATTTCAAACTGCAGGTTTATATTAAAAAGGTAGGAACATGAAAATTACTTTAGATAAAAGATATCTTCCGAACTATCACATGACGATAAAAATTAAAAATTAAGTAACACTAGCTGAGCAGAATTATGATTGGATGCTGATGAGAGTTCTTTAGTAAACATAATGCCCAAAGATATAGTATTAAATAAACCAGAAATTTAATTCATATAGAAAAAATTCATATATAATTGAATATATAAGTTAAAAGTGGAATAGTGTAGATTGTGAAAAAAGTCCAAATAAAGAGAAAAATTACTGAAACTGAAAAGAACACTACAGTGATTGGATAATATAATACACATTAAATTTGAAAATGAAGAGTTTTTATTCTATATTTTGAACAATTTTTTATTTATAAAATAATCTATATTAAAAGAACTTAAGAAGAAATATTAAGTGAACCTAAATACTGTATATTGTAGATCCGAGAGAAAATTATGTCAGGGGGTAAATATAACACAACATATGTAGTGCAGGGTAGATTTATGGGTGGTGAAGGCACATAATGGTAAACAAATATGCAACCATGAAATCAATTATATTACCTTATTGCTGATAGAAACCGAAGGTAGTGGATCCCAAATTCCAGATCCTGGAATGCAAATAATTTAATAAAGTATGGAAATTTTGTATTAATATAAAAAGATTATAGATTTAAAGGACAAGATTAATGTATTAAGGATGATTGAACTATAAAATTACTTTAGTTGGGAGATGGATGAGTATGTGGTTCATCCAGGGTGCCGTGAGATGACTTGTAGCCGTTGAGAGTGGATCGGTTTCCTATAACAATTTCAGTACCCCACTCAGCTAGGGTTTCGAGGATAGTGGCAATAGTTTTGATGTCAAGGGATCTAAGGTAGGGATTAGAGATTTTGGGGGAGCATATGGGTTTATGTGAGGAAACTAAAATTCTAAGGAAAATACATGTGGCAGTGGAGGGATGTCGGAGATGAAGCATGAGAGGGATGAAACTCTATGTAAAACCATCTATGAAATAGAGAAGGAACAAAATTAGTCGAATGAGATGAATGTAGTCAATGAGTACCTACAACATTAACCTTAGATTGATATCTTGAGTAGAAGGATAAATCCATGGCACATTGTAGGAGCTGAAATTAGAGGAGTAGAAATCGGAGGAGCCCTAGTCGGAGGAGCCACAGTCGGAGGATCTGAAGGCGGATCACATGCTGGTGGAGTCGGGACTAGGGAGGGGATTTGGGGAGGGGAGGGTAGGGGAGTGGGAGAGTAGATTCTAGGTGGTCTTCAAGAACAATAGAGAAGGTATAAGGAAATAGAGGAGATGAAACGGGGTACAGAGGGAATAGAATTGGAAAATCCCGATCAGAGTCGGGATCGCAGTCGGTATTTTCTTCTTCAGAGGGTTGGAAGCGGAAATTCTGGTGACGTGGATGCATGGTTTGGTGACATGTTAGCAGAGAAAACCCTTATTTAGTATGTATATAGATGATAAAGGATAAATTATATGTTCTATATCATTTGTAAATCCATGATCAATTATCATCAAAAATGTTCTCTAACAAGAAGGAATGATGAATAATTTTATAAGTATTTCTATACTTTATTATGAAGTTTATTCTGTTGATTTTTTAAAAAGATAATGTTATATATTCAATGATAACCTTTATAAATTTGTGGAACCTATAACATGGAATGTCTATACATTAGATATTATGTAATTGGGTATATTAAATATAAATATTTTAATTCCAAAACAATTTATTCTTGGATTTTCCATATAAGGCTTGTATATTTTAATTTTTATTCTTTGAGAAAATTTTCTAAAAAGAATTTAGTTTCATATTTACAACAACATATATTTAATTAAAAAATGTTATGTGATGCATGAAAAATGGAAAATCCACATAATTCATATATTAATACAAATAAATATGTTTCTATATTTATACCTTTAAAAATTTTCCACATGTATTTGTTTGGTATATCTTGAAAAAATCATAATAGAAAAATATCTTGTTTATATGTTCCATGATAATTTATCTAGATATAAATGGGTATTATTTTTGATAGTTAAAATGAATCAGGTTCTATTTTTAGAAGTTTTTCAAACTAGTTCAACAAAGTAAAGATTCTAAAATTATTTATTTGAGAATTGAACATGAAGTAGAATTTTAAAACCATATGTTCAATTATTATTATTCAAAACATGTAATCAAACATAATTTATCGACCCCTGTACACATCAACAGAAAAATTTTGAGTGGAGAAAAAATACATATAAAATATATTTTAGGACCATTATGTTAAAATAAGTTTCCTAATCTTTTTTTATTTGACTATATAAATACACTATGTTATGTCATTAAATTTTTTTGAATTAGGCCTATTTAATATAAAATACACTATGAGCCATGAAAATAATATAATGAAAAAATTTGGATTCATAAAATTGATTCTATGAATAGATTATATCCTAAAATATTATAATTTTGGTAAATTTGATCCAAATGTTGATTAAGGAATATTTCTTGGATATTCAACTTTATCTAAAGTTTTTTCAATTTATAAAAAAATTAAAAATTTATTAAAGAATCAACTCATGTTAAACATGAAGAAATTGATTTTTTTATCATAAAATGACTCAACTTGATTAGTTACGTAATTATTTTGAAAATGTGATACATAAACATATTTTTGATCATATAATGGACAATTATTTCAGAATTTATTATTGGTGAACCAAATCCTAAGAGTTCGGATACTAGCGAACTTGAAACTGTACTACCTAGATAACATATAACCCTGAAAAAATACCTTATATAATATAATTGAATGTTTAGATAAAGGGATTAATACTGGAAGGATTATAGATACTATTGTAGAGTATTCTAATTTTTTATCTCATATTAAATAGAAATACTTATAGGATTCCATAGTTAATGAGATTATTGTTTTACATATGAAATTAGATTTAAACTAAATAAAGAGGAAGAGGGTATGTGAATTAGTTGAGAGACTATCTGACTACCATGTTAAAAAAATAAAATGGGTTTTTAGAAATAAATTGTATGATCATGTCTTGTTCACAAGGAATATAGCCAGATTACTGGGTAAAGGGTGTGACTATAAAAAAGGGATAGACTACAAGGAGACCTTTTCATTAGTATCTACCCTTCAATCCATTAAGAATATATTATCCTACACATCACACATAGATTTATTATTATATCATATTAATGTGAACTTCAATATTAAATGGTTTACTTATGAATGAATTTTATTTGGAACAACCTCTTGGTTTTGAAAATTCATATTTTCCAATGTTTGTTTTCAAAACTACCAAATGACTTTATAGCCTTGAATAAGAACTTTGAGCTGATTATTATAATTTAAGATCTTTTATTTTTGATAATTGATTTCTAGTAAGAGTGGTAGATTCTACTCTATTTAATAAAACATCTTCATCGGAAATTTTTTTAGTTTAGATATATTTTGATTATGTGATTTTCTTTTCTAAAAATAACACATTTTTTAATTATTTTTAAAAACATGTGGAAAAAAAATTTAATTGAGTAAGATGGGTGAGATAAATTTTATTACTAGTATTTAGATGCATCAAAATGTATTTGTGAATGTGTCGAGTAAAAGTAAATACATACTTGAGTTGCATAAAATGTTTGGACTTGAAAAATGTAAATCACCTGAAACTCATATGAGTTCTAATGAAAATCGTGGTTTGGATAAAGATGCGAACCGATTTTATAAAATGATATATAGAGGAATAATTGAGAGTCCATAGTATTGAACTACTGTTAGAACATACAATTTTTTAGAGTATTATTATGTGATTTATTCCATGATAATCCCAATTAATATCAATTAAATGATTATGAACTAATTTTTAGGTATTTAAATGAAATTATTTTTCATTCCATAATTTTTCAAAGAATTTATGATTTTAATTTAAATACATATTCTGATGGTGAATTTCTTGGTTTTAGACTAAATCAAAAGAGTCCCTCTTGAACCTAAAATTTTCTAATGAAACCTATAGTATCTTTATATAGTAAAAACAACACAGAATTTCATTATCTATTGCTAATGAAAAATTCATTAGTATTGGTAGTTTATGTGAACATGTGTTATGAGATAAACACTCCTTGAATTATTTTTGGATTCAATTATAATCAAGTGTTAGTTAAATGTGATAATGCTGATATTATCAACATTTCAATTATTCTGATAAACCATTCAATAAAAAATAATAAATATCTATGCCCTCATTTATTTGGCTATGACATTAAAAAAGGGGAAATCACTCATTACATTATCTCTAATGAGAATTGAATTGAATATTTATTTAATAAGCCGATTACTTTTGAACATTTTTAATTTATTAAGAGATAATAAGTGTTAATTGGATTTAAATTATTTTATTTTATTTTATTTTTCATTATTTTATTTATATTTAAATATCTGCATTTATTATCAATATTTTAATACATTTGGGAAATTAACTGAAATTATTCATTTCTATATTATTTTTGTTTTATGTAAATTTATTAATATTATTTATTTACATTATAGAAAATATATTTTGGTTTTTTTAATTTTGTTTATTATTTTTACATTATACTTGACCCCGAATATAATTTGAAAAGTTTCTATTTCAAAAATTGGGTACATGACTTAAAAACCAAATTAATACTCATCCAGTTTTACCATTCATCTACATCACATCATCACAAATATGGAACCATCATCTCTACCTCTCTCAACCTTATAATGACCTCCATTTGATATTATAATAATGGAGAAGGCTAATAATAGAGATCATGGTTGTTATACATCTTCAATGGAAGAGAAGTCAGGAGGTTCCCCATGTTGATTCTTTGTGAAAAAATCGATAAACACAGACTAGGTAAATGAAAATATGATGACAATGAAGATAGACATTAAATTACTCATATGGGAAATAATTTTTGATGGGAATAAATTAGTTTTTTTATTTATAGATAAAGTAAATGAGTTCATGTAGAATGTCAAGTTCTATTTCAAAGAAATAGAGATATTGATCCCTATAAATGTAATTTGAAATTATTTATTTGTTTTATATATGGTTATGGAATAAATTCAACACTATCTTCACATGGGTGAATTTAGTTTTAGTCATACTTTCATCGAAATTAGTAGGTTTCACCTACAGGAGTTTTATCAGTTTCTATTTGGGATATATTATTTTGAAAAGAAGGATCTGAAACACATAGAACCATAATGTAAAGTAATATACTACTTTATCCAAACTGGTATTGACCAAAGGTATGGTGAGATGTATAATGTGTTGTTTCAGGATATGTTTCTCTTGTTGTTTAAAATATACAATATCAAGTTGGATCTAGCTTGGTCCTTTATGCAGTTCATAAATATTTGTTGCCAATGTAAAGGGATGTTGAAATACTATCCCTATGGAAGGGTTATCTCCATAATGATGAAAATGAAAAAATTTAATCTCAATGAGGTTCATATTTTCATGTTTCATAGAAGAAATACTGTGTCAATAGTTGTCTTGAAGTAGTTTGATTACTACTATGATGTTAAATTAATTTATCTAAACCATATTAGATAAGAAAATGTTGGTGATGTGGTTATAACACCTCTAGAATCTTCTTAGGGGTATTCATCTACTTCCTCACCTCCTAGTAATGTAACACCTACTAAGTTGATACCTTCTAGGGAAGTGAAAGAGTTAGTTACTAAAATAAAAAAAAATCATATTATTTCAGTTATTAGACTAGTTATGGAAGAAGTTGTATAGATACAAGGAGATGAAGCTATTAGTTATACTAAATCTGTTTAGCAAGTTTTTTCAACTAATGTGAAAACATATAGAGTATAAGGGTAAAGTCCATTTGATAATATATGAATTGTTAAAATTGGTGAAGTGGGAGTTAAACCAATGTTTGATAACAATAATGTTGATCTACTCCATTGATCTCCTTATACGAACATTTATGGAGATAGATATGCTCCAATGGAGGATGAGGCTACTCAATCACATACCCCATCAACCATTATACCACCTCTCATATTCAATATGATACTACTTCTTTGATAAAAATTTATGAATGTTTAGTAGTTGAAAAGATCATGAAAAAATTTGCCTCAACTGTAATGACTGAATTTGATTACCTAAAGGATGAGTATAATGGGGTAAAGAAAGAGATGATATCTTCCAAGGATGAAATTATACATCTTAAGGAGAAATGTATGTATAAAACATATTTTAAAATATTGGTTAGGATATTGGATTCACAAACCATTTTGATCAAGAACCTCCAACTAGGGTATCCTTATTCCTTCACTATAAGTGAAAATTAAATGGTTTCTTTGAAATCTCAATTGAATTTCATTAGAGAGATTATTTACACCAAATAAAATATAAATGAACTTGGAGTTCTCATGTAATCTTAAAGGTACATAGTTATGAATATGTCACTAGTTCAACTGATCTCTCAGTGGAAACTCTTGCTAAAATTCATGATTTCACGACTGAGATGAAAGTGACCGTATACAATATAAGGACTATAGTTTTGAGCTAGTTTGACTTCCATAATATGTTTCATCCAACTACCACATCTAATATGGAAAATTCTATTTCTCCAAATCTCAATGACTAGTTTCATCATGTATTTTCAAATATAAATTCAATATCCTCTAAAAACAAGTCTTTACTATGTTAAATGTTTCCTCTTGTGTTTATGTGTGCATTAAGAAAATATATATTATCAATGTTTTTGGAACCTATATAATATTCCATATGACTTGGTCTTATCACTGATGTGTCACTTAATGATATGGTTGGACATATTTAGGAATCAATTGGTTATATATATGAAGACAAATTTGGAGTAACCAAAAAATAATGAAATATTTTTTCATGTTCCATTGGTCCAGTTAATAGAAACCATCAACAATTCTCAACAATGATAGATGAGATTTATGATGAGGTTATGGAACAATATATGGATTATTTTGAAGAGGGTTCCAGTTCCTTAGAGTTATAATAAACTATTTAATCATCATATTCCCCTACAAGAATAGATCTTAAATTATATCAAGCTCTTAGGCCAGTAGTTCCAGTGTAACCTGTTTTCATTACTCCAGTTCTAACAGGTTACCTTATTCAATTTCTATAAGATCTATCTTGTTATTTTAATGAGGTTAGTATAAACCCTATGAAATAGTTAATTATCTTCATTTACTTTATGATTTCATTGGAAGGTAGGTTGATTAGTTTGTAAATCTTAGCAGATTGGATTCATATGAAATTGTATGTTGAGCCTCCTTCCACTCCATCTGATCCTCTTCAGACATCTATTGGATATTTTTTTAGAAATTCTTTAATGGTACGTCAAAATATTTTAAATGTATTTTTAATAATGGTCTTGTAAAAATTCTCGACATGCACAAATATGCCCCTACTTCAATTAGATTTTTCTATAAACTATATATAGTAAAGATAATGTATATGTGTTTTGATGGTATTTGTTCTCTAAGGGGAAGAAGATATCTTATCCTAACACCCCCGGTCACCAAATAAGTTTCTTCAAAGAGAGTGGATGTTGTTTTTTTCAAATAAATTTTTTAAAAAATAACACTCTAATGTTGTTGCGGAAAATGTCACTATATTTGAAGTAAAAGGAGAAACATCTTCAAGGACAATAAATAAACTAACTTTTGTGAGTATTTAATCTTATTAATTCATCATTTTATCCAAAACTCTTGAGAGTGGGTTGTGCATAAATTCCCAGAGATCATAATAATGATTAGGTTTTGTGATAGATGCCACTTGTATGGAGAATGGGAGAGTAGTTTGACCTTCAATAGTTGATTATCCAAAAACTTCTTCCACCTATTATACATTCAACAAACCTCCACGTAAACCACCATGTAATTTTGATCCAATCAAAAATATGAGGTTTATCTGACTAATTTGTGAATATTAATTTTTTTGATATTGATGTTAAATTATTATAATGTTAGTAATTAGTAAAGTAAATATTTATCTATTTTTGTTTTTTTAAATTGATTATTTTTATTTAATATTTTTCATTTATGTCTATTTGTTTCAATGTGATATAATATTTATTTTTTCTAAACATTGTGAATGTTTTCCTTATTACAAATTTTTACTTTCAATCCTTTAGTAATTAAAATTTAGAATCAACATTACATATAAATAGTTCATCAATCAATGTTCTATATATAATGTGTTTTAATCTCCTTTACCATTCCTTTTTAATGAAACAAGAAGTGGTAGATATATAATAATGACGGACTAGTCTGAGAATGGTGTTGAAGAAAGATTAAACCCAATATGGTAATAGTATTATACATCATAATACTTTTATATAAAAAATACATTAATATTTCATGTTCACCATTTAATGGGTTTTAGGATCATTAAAAAGGGGGAAATTTTTGGACTATTAATGTTGATCCAAAATATGACACATGCTTTATTATTTGATGGTCTCAATTAAAATTAATATATTACTGATGATTTTTTAAGAGTTTTGGTTAGGTATTATTATTATATAAGTAATTATATAATTGTTATGAAATTTATGGAAGATCGATAAAATTTTATTATGTCTAGAGAATTATCTATTTGGGGAAATTGGATACATATATATTAGGTTATGTCTATAAAATGGTACATGACTCATTTACATGGTGTAATGGGCTATGTGGATATGATCCATAAGAAATTATACTACCTGATTCATTTGGTTATTCCAAATTTGACTATATGAGTAAGATGGATATGGGATTTCTCCATGTGATATATCATCTAAAAGAAGAATGGATATATTGATCAATTGGACTACATGAATTTTGGGTTTTGGAATTTGGTTATAATGTGATATAGAATTTGGTACAATGTTTTATAGACTACATATTTATTACCATTGGAGTAATTTAAGTGGAATTTATAAATTTCATTAATCCATTAAATATTTATATAAATTTTTATGGTGAAATGATTTTCACAAAGTTTACAAGACGTAAGAGAAGGAAATAGTTCAAAAATTAATTTTTTTTATCAGCACTTTTTCTGAGGTATTTTTTAGAAAATAAAATTTAGTTCATGAACTCTATTATATAGGATATCATGTTGTGAAATAATAATATTAAAATCATGAAAACGTTTTTCTGATATCCGGAGAATATATAGAAGAAAAGTGATATAGAATCAATACCACTCTCTCTCTCTATCCTTCAAATATTATCTTTACTAAGAGAAAACAAGATTAAGGATAGGGTTCTATAGTTTTTCTTGAATGTTAATCATTGTTATATTTTAGAATGATATCATAAATCATAAATTAATTATAATTCTATATTATTGGTATCATCACTTCTATTATATGCATCATAAAACTAGGAGATTCATTTGTATACATTCTTTATCCACTCTTGTATTTTTAAGTTTCATCTTCTTATAATAATCAATGACGGTTCATAGTAAACTATCCGAGAAAGCTGGTATTTTTCAAATCCTTGTAGAAGCCTGGTTAAAAATACTATTTTTGTACCAAGTGACATATACTTTAACTTAGTCATGAATTCCATAGGAAAAAGGCTTTTTCTTTTGAAAGTCACCAAAATATAAAAGTAATGAATTTTAGAAGTATAATTGGGTATACATGTTCCCTAAAAACTATAAATATCTTATGTTTTATCTTTTATTATTATTTTTATTTGTCCTTATTTATTTTTTAAAAAAGAGATCACATATTTTCATACCTTAAAATGGATGGTTTTAATGTTATGATAATTTCAATAACAAAATTCACCCCTCATTATTCATAGTGAAGTTATTATTTGACCAATAGTTTCTGAAATAAGAATAAATCCATGTTTCAGTTCTATTGAAAACTCATAATTTTGATTCATGGGAAGTCCAACCAATCCATTATGACATACATTAATATATTAACAATCAATATGAACATAATCAATGATTAATATCTCCCCAACCACATGAGACAAATATCCCTCCTGAATATATAGTAAAACCCAAATTATATAAATAATATTTATTGGGTGCTTAATTTTATCTTTACACTAATAGATGATCTTAGGATAATTTGGAACATTTAATGTTACTTCCCTTCTTAGAAAATTTATATGGTATATATACTGATAGAGATAATATATTACAAAAACTACATGAAATTCAACTATAGGAGTAATAAATATATTTATAGAAATAACATTTCCCCCCAAAAATCTATCTGAAAGTATTTTTAAACTTGATATGTGGCCATCATACAATTAGATGTTTCTAGTTATTACTCAACATATAATCATTGATCTGGTGATTCGATTCTATTTGAAAATTCTTTAGATAAAAAATATTAGTTATAACCTAAATCAAATAAAACATTTTCAATACTAGTGTGGATAATATGTGTACCTTTCACCATGTTTATAGGAAATTCAAAAAAGGGCATATAAATTACTAAATCATGCCATTTTCCATTATAATTATTTTATGTTAATTTCCCTTGATGTTTGGGAAATTGGTGGGAACAATACCATATATCTTTATAGTTAAATAATTCAAGATTTATGGCTTCTCCCTTACACTTGAATTAATGAGTGTGATGGTCTTTACCAAAATACTTCAAGAAAACTCATGTTCCCTTCAAGAATATATCAGGGATTTTCCATCAACAAGTATCACATTTTAAAAATTCATCCCTTTAATTTTCCCCATACAATTTTTTTTGAAATAATAATTTTCTTCTCTTACATTCCTTTTAAACTATATGACATTTATAATTATTTATATTTCTTGTTAACATGTGATATTATATCATCATGCGATGAAAATTATTAAGATACAATTTCCATTTGAATTATTTTCTCTATCACATCAATGAAATGTTAAATATTACTCTTTAAATTATGTACGTTGTCCATAACATGCCTTCAAAACCATCAAATGTAATATTAAAACATAGTATCATTTTCCAATTCCTTTTTTCCTAGACTAAATATTAAAATCTCCATATATACTCATTGGTTTTGAAGAAAATATTTTACCATGAGATGTAACTAAAAATACTCCCACTTAATGATATCTATCTCCTCTATATCCTTAGTGGTTTAAATCAATGACCAACATTAATCTGTATCCCATGTGATATGATAAAATTTCCTAAATAACTTCTCCCTTTCATTACATCCCAAAATGAGAAATATAATATCTAAATAACACATACATTTCTCCAAAAAAAATGCATATATGGTTCCCCTAAATGGTGTAAAATGTTGTAGAATGTAACAATTTAAAATTGTCACACAAAGTTTTATATTATATGTTTTATCCTTATGATAAACGTTATTAGTGATAACATGAGTCATCTTTCCCAATAGAGCTATAATTTTTACAGTGCTATCTCAATATCGAGATCCAAATTTATTATCCTTTCAAGGAGGGAAATCTATTCATATATTAAATTCATTAATATAGTTTCAAATACTTTTGTTGGGTTTGATTTATAAAAAATATAATAAACTATATTAAATCATAATTTATTATTTATAACATATAATTTCAAGACAGTATAATCATTTGAAAAAAATTGAAAATTTATTCATAGTTAATAACATAATCATAAACATGGTTTCTTTGGGAAAATTCTCAAATCATAATAATATATTCAAATATTTAATGATGTTTTGTAAATAAAATGGTCAATAACCCAATATTAACCCACAAGAGTATTAATCTAGGAGCTGACTAAGGTCACATTCACCAAACACTAGAAGGATTGTCCTAATATACTCAATAAACTTTTTTCAGGGTTATTTTCTATAGAAGTAATTGTACTAAAACCATATCCAATTGAAGTTTCCTATAAAGGATTTATTACTAGGAAAATAAAATAATATCTACCTTACCATATGTTTTATGATTTTACCTTATAATTATACACATCCTCAAAGTCTATTGTAGGCTTATCTTCCCTAATCTATGTTTTTATAAATCTAGTTCACATGGACTCAACTAAACATAATCTCATACCAACTGTAAATACACAAATAGTAGTATCTCGTATTTTGTGGTAACATTATCATATAGACACTAGAAAAAACTAATCACATCCCAAAGGACAAATTAATATAATAGTCATGGAAAATAGATATATACTTGAATCTAACATTACATTTGATTACATAAAATAAAACCTATTATTTTCTCTAAGAACTTCATTAATCAATATAAAAATCCTTTCCATATCGATTATATAATACTTTATATAATCCTAGTGAAAGGACACAAAATAAATGGGTGAGCTTAGATGCTCATAAATGGAATCATATAGCGGAAGTTATCATATAATAAATAATGTATGAATAATATGGTAAGAATAATTGATGGTCATATAATTCCATATAAATAATCATACGATCATAAAACATATCCATGGATGAAAAAACTAGTTTAATAATAACATGTCAATCTATAAAAAATTTCATAATGATGGAATGAATAATGCAGGACCTCAAAAACATATCATCGAGGAATTGTCCCTGGAAATATAATATGAATGGGTATTATCTAGGACAAATACCCAACTAATTTTGTCTCATGAGACCTATCAATTCATCAATGGAATATTTAATTTTGGGCCCAACCCATCACTTTATAAATCCTTGGGATTCACTATATGAATTATCAATAAAACTCAATCAATATTACTTAAAAATAAATAATAATATATAATAGAATAACTATAATACATAATTTGAAAACATTACCTAGTATAATTTGATCATAATAAATACATATAAATGTTTTTAATGGTATCATAAGATTATATTATCAAATTATTTAGATATATATGGACATACTTTTAAAAAACAACTTTATGATTTATCTAGTAAAATAATCTTTTTATTTTGACAAAATTTATTTAAAATATAAATTTTTTCCAAAAAATTATGAAAATATATTTTTTATTAATAAATATAAGAACTTGTAAATTATTTTTTAGATCCAATATTTTTATTTCTAGAAGTAAAATTCATTCGTTCAGTTTATATTAAAACTAATATTATTTTCACAACTTCAGAAAAAAAGTGATTCATTTTGAAAATCATAAAAATATTCATTTAAAACCATTATATTAAACTAAAATAAGGTTTTAAACTAATTTAAAAAATCATTAGACAAAATTATTACCATTTTGAAAACCATTTTAAATAAAATATGGACATGGAAGTAAAATATTCCTAAATGAAAGAAAAAAAAATCGATTTTACTTAAAAATGTTATTTGTAAATTTGGAGTGAATAGAGGTAGGAAAATGATAATAAATTTTTTATTTTATATAAATAAATATAGGATAATAAAATTTATTTATTTTAGGAAATAATTATTATGTTATTCCCCCAATATAAACTTAATAATAGAAAATCTCAAATAATGAAGAGATTGTGAAATATGCCCTTACCTAAGGTACAATTCACTATGTAAGTGATGTTAAACTCCTATATAATAAATTTTAATTTATTATATTTCTATAAAAACATATTTGTCATTTAATATCATATATTACATGAATATAACATTTCAACACCTATTTATTAAAATTTCTTTATTAAAATCGTTTTTTAAGAGTTAATAATATCATATTACATATATGTTTTGGTTTGGAAGTTTCAGTAGATTCATTTTTATCATTTTTACATCATCTAAAATTTTCTAGTAATGATATAAAAATCATATATATTTATTATATACATATTTATTGTCATATATTAAATGAGGACATGAAAAATGAATCACATTTCTTTGTGAATGTGTCAATCACAACATACACTTGAGTGATGTAATCATTTTTTATTAGGTGGAAGGCTAAAAAGGTAAATAACATATTATACATTGAGGGCCATAATTATATCATAAATATGATATATATATATATATATATATATTCATTAGTTCCATATTTATTACCATAAAATGAAAATAGTGATCAAAATAAAATTAAACTGTTATTTGGAGACAGTAAGTCGTACGTACACTCGAGCAATTTTTTAACTTTCAATAAGATAGAAAAGATATAGAAAATGGTTTTAAAATAATCAGAAGAAAATATAAGTTTATTTATTATAGAAAATTAATTATTTTTAAAAAAATCAATTATTTTTATTATAATTATAAGAATTACTAAATTTATAACAGTAGGTAAAAACAATTCCCTAATCCTCAGTAGACTTCCTTTAGGTCCCTTCTTAAGGACCATAGGAATTGTCTTTTAAGAACAATATAATATATAATTCATGGATTGATATTTTAGAAGATAATTGGGTAGGTTTAAGTAGCGTATGTTTTCTCAATGTTGTGTACATAATAGAGAAGAGATGATTCCTTTTATAAGTAGTGGAG
The DNA here is from genome assembly GCA_963277665.1 of Viscum album. Classification (NCBI taxonomy): domain Eukaryota; kingdom Viridiplantae; phylum Streptophyta; class Magnoliopsida; order Santalales; family Viscaceae; genus Viscum; species Viscum album. Next base: position 993,507,737 of record OY728125.1, read on the forward strand.
AGACAACCATTGGAAATTTTTAGAAGGTTAAACTATTTAAATGGTTTAAAAAACCCAAGTATAAATGAAAAAGAAATATTTATAAAAATTAGATGATGTAGTGTCTAAATATTTCCATTAATTATTATCATTAACAAAATTGGTCATTTTAACCATTATCAAATTATTTTAATTCCCAGTAAACCACTTTTTACAATAACTGTGGTATCCGCTTTGTACTGTTTTTACTATTCATTAGGAAAAAAAATTAACTTTACCGTATAAAATAATATAAATTATTTTTATTACAAAAATTTAATCCATTTCTAAATATTAATTTTCTAGAACTGGTATAAATTTATTAATAAACCTATAAAATGGGATAAAAAAGGTTTTCCAGAAAACTGATTTTCAAGTCTAGATGTATTTTTATTACAATATCATGTATAATATTGATCTAGAAGGTAAAATTTTTATTTTGTTTAATAACCAAAAACTAATAAAAAATTAAAAAAAAATTAAATTCATAATGGGACATTATAAATACTAGTAAAAAACAGATTTATTCAAAAATCGATATATACACTATTCACCAAAAAATTAACACCTCTAGAAATATCCTAAAAAATAACCCCAATAAATTTTATATACTGATCCTAAATTTATATAAAATTCATAAAATTCTATTTATCGACATATATGATTTTATTTATAATATTCATGCACAAAATTCATTGAAACTAGTTTTTCATAAAACATATATTTGATTCATAAAATAAATTTATTGAAAATTTTGAAATTATTATTTTTTATGATTTAATAAATATATATTAATTAATTAAAATATATAGATGTATTTTTACATTTTTTCAATCATATTCATACATTCCAATCCAACAACTGGGTGATAATTATAATATTAAATAATAATCTTTTAAGAGTATGTTGTGATTTGTTTAAACATGATGTTGAATATACAACAAGATAACAAAGAAATAAAATATATATAAAGATAAATATATTGTAAAATCATGGGCTGTTATAATATAAATATTTAACCTGTGAATTAATGGGATATATAATTTTGGGCCCATATATCACATTATGATAACTATACATATATGATACATATGATCATAGAAATCATTAATCATTTCTTTATAGAATAACCAATAGCAAGGAAACTAATTTCATAAACATTTTATAATTTAAATATAATTTAATTAACCTAAGAGAAAGAAACATGTTTCATATAATCACACATAAATCATCATCATCGTAAGACATCTAGGAAAATAAATTGGATGGTATCATAGGATCATATCCCTAGTAAAGAATAATTATCATTAATGAATTTTGAGATGGATTAAAAATACCTTTAAAATAGAATTTGACCATTTTTTTGAAAACAAGAAAACATATAATTTCATTTTGGTATCATTAGAATCTAAAAATAGACAAAATTTTGAGAAAATTGTTTTATTTTAAATTAACCGTGTAAACATGTGAAGGAATCTTAAAATAAAATATTATTCATGATAGTTGTAAAAGTTAATTGTATGGTAATTGATAAAATAAAAAATTCCTTCAATAATTTTTTGTAAAAGGTCATAAATAATATATTTGGAAAAAATAATAAAACATACATTTAAAATAATTTAAATAAAGTTAAAATATGGTTTTAAATGACATTAAATCATCATTGGATCATAGAAAGTAAAATTATGGATAATATTTTTAATAAAATAACTATGGGAGAAACATTTCATCGTCTAAAGAGGAAATAAGGTCCGTACATTCAGAAAATGAATTATTGATTTTTTTAAATACCTATGAAAAATAAGTGGTATTAATACCTAAATATTATAAGAATAAATATTGAAAAATGAAATATATGGGTTTTAAAGGATAAAAATCATATAATTTCCCTTAATATAAATTTAACATAAACAAAATCAAAAAAATAAGATTATAACATAAACCATTACCTCAATAATAATATTTCTTAAAACACATTAAAACCTCTTATATAATAAATATAAATATATTATAAGTATATTAAAAAAACATAGTGATATATAAATTACTATGTATCATTACATTATAATTTTCATTTATCCTTTTATTAAAAATTCTTCATTAAAATGGACTTTCGTATGAAAACATGTTGATTTTATATGAATTTTCTTGTTTGATAGTTCCCATACATTCAACATGGTCTCGGTTTCATCATATTTTAAGTACTATAAATTTCATATTTATAATATTTATTCATTATATAAACTTTTATTACCATTCAAATTAATCAGTAATGAGATATTTATTACATCATTTCATAGAGACTATTTCATGTATGTATACATGAGAAATGTTTTCACTTTTCAATAGATAATATCAAAGAAAGGTAAATAATTATTCACCCCTATATAATCATAATAATGTAATAAAATTTATATATATTCCTTAAATATATCTTTATGACCATCTTAGTAAATAGGAAATGAAATATTGATCGTATCTCTTCATGTAGGTAGTTTTCCACACATTTTCATAAGTGATGTTTTCATTTTCTAATAAATGAGAAGGTGATATAAACAACCAATAAAATTCCCATAAAAATATCTCATAATCTTTAATATATGGATTCCATTATGTAAAAAATTACATTTGGATAAATTTTATAAAGAAAGAAACTTGAAAATGAATGGTAAGAATATATAACTCTTATTTGAGTATCCTCTATTTAGAAACACATTAATTCTTCCTGTATGGATATTTTAGAAATAAAAATACCAAAATATCATAAATAAATAGGTTGAGATATAATTTTTGTTGATATTTATTTATCTAAAGGGCTCAAATGGTGTAGAGAATATAGGAGGTGAGGTTCCCTTCTATAAATGAAGGGAGGGGAACTCTTTCAAATAATTGAAAAATAAAAATATAATAATGTCATATTTAAGTGAAATTGGAACAAAAGAAAACAATATTCAAATATATGACGTTTTTGGTTTGAAATATTCTTAACCAATAATATTTCAAAAAGTTTTTAGGTTATTTTAACACTTATCTATTTAGTTAATTCCCCTGATACCCATTTTAACTGTTACCATTGTAAATAAATTTTAACTTAGTTACTATTAATAATGACCAAAATTGAAATTTACCTCCCTAAAAATTTGGAAAACAAGATTAAAAATATGGAAACCATTTTCTCAAATTAAAATTATAATGTTTTAGAAATTATTTTTAAATTAATTTCTTATAATTCAATGAAAACAATTTTTAGAACAAATGCATTTTTAAGAATAAAATAAAATTTATTCATATTATTTATATATTAAAACCCATTAAATGAATGTTAAAATTTTCATTGAGTATACAATAAAAAAATTTCATTGAAATAATTTATAAAAAAAAATTAATTTAATTCAAACACATTTGTGTATAAAAATATTTAGAAACAACATATCTTTTTTATTTCAAATCCCATTATCTTTATTTATAAAAAATTTATAACCATTGAATTATTTTTATACACGTATAAAAATAATATTTTATAATTTATTTTACCCTATTAATACCCTCGGATATTATTATTATGTGTTAATTTTCACATTTAATATTAATATTTCAATAGTATATCATGGTTCATTTATACTCCATGATGCGGGTAAAGTATGATATCGAAGAAAAATTTTATTTAATGACAGTTATGTCCTAAAATATCGGGTCTTATATCCCTGGAAGGTTCATTAAAATAAGTAATTTATTTTAATGAGACATTCTCTCAAGAGGGAAAATTTGAAACTATTATAATATTTCATTCTATTACTAATTAAAAAAAATTAAAAAATAAATTTAGATGGTTGAAAAGTCATCATTTTTAAATGTTAAAATTAGTGTGGAATTTTAGATGGAATAGAAAAATGAATTTTACATTTAATGATGATGAAAGTACAATTATCAATATAAAAATTATTTGTATAGATTAATGAATTCCTTAAAAACATAGTATTTAAGCTATATGTGTATTTCAGATGCATGAAGTTCATGATGGGATAGGTGGATAGTAATATATATATATATATAAGGAAAATAAAAACCACGTCACTCATTACAATTATACATATTGATGATATCAATTTTTTTATATGACTTTCAACAGTATGTGAAAAGTTTTCTACATATTTGTACGAAAAAATAGAGGTGATATTCCTTGGTGAAATGAAGTTCTTATTGGGATTAAAAATTACCCAATATGTTGGACATATTTTTATGAGAAGATAAATTTATGTTAAAGAGCAATAGAAGAGGTTTGAAATGTTGAAAAGAAGTACAGTATCTACTCTTATCCAATTGGGTTCAATGATAATCACAATTGATATAGTGAAGGTAAAGAAGTGAATAAAAATGGATTCATAAAACTAATTATAATTCTCTTGTACATAAATTCATTAAGGATATATATTGTATTCTATATCATAATTTGATCTATATATTAAGATAATTCAATGGAATCTCATATTATTTCATCAAAATTAGTTCTCATATTTAATTATAATACTAACTACTTCTGTCTCATATATAAGTAGGAAATAAAATTTATTTTGACTGTATTTTAAAATAATGATTGAGAAGGATATGTGGAAAATAAAAAATAACTTTAGGTGGAGTATTTTTAATTAGTGTAAAATCTATTTTATAGAATTCAAGGAAACAATATACCGTCAAATTAGGTTTAATGGAGGATAGATATGTTTATATTACATAAGAATCAACTCAAATGAAGTTGATGAGATCATAGCTTATGGACATGGATATTCGAACTGGTTACCCACTAATTATCATTATTGATAATAAAAGATATATAAATCAGTCTAAAAACAAATTAATTAATCATGGAAAAAATATATTGAAACAAAATATCATTTCCCAAAGGAGAGGGTGGCATATGTTAACAAGGATCTAGAAGTTTTTCCATCTGGGGAATAATTGATGATATAATAAACAATTCTACTTACAATAGAGGATTTTGATATATCAGGTCAATAAATGGTAGTGTAGCCTACACCTCGACACGGAGGTATGAGGATTTAGAGTTTCCTCCTCTATTTATATTTGTTCATTTTTTGAGGAGATGTTTTTTGAAGGGGGAAACACTTTTTTTCCTTAATTTTGAGTTATTTTAATGTATGTTTCGATTTATGTATAAAATAAATATACATAATCTATTTTTGGTTTATCTATTGATTGAGTATAAAAATAAATAGTTTCATGCTAGGTGTTTCTAATGAAAAATAACTTTAACATTTTTAACTACACTTGTTTTATACAATGCGTAGTCCATGAAATATTAGAGATGGTTGATTAATAATTTTTTTGAGGAATTTGAATTTTCACCAATCATTCACCTCTTCAGTTTTCTATCAATAAAGGGGATAAGAGTTTGATAGTATTTCCCAAAAAAATAATTGGAGGATATTATTAAACTGTTGGTGATGTGGTTTTATTTTTCATCAGTAATTTTTCAATTATAATAATTTTTGGAAAATTCTTTTTGATAAATATATGTATTGATTATGTGTAAATTCATTCTATAGAATTTTATAGAATAAGAATACTACTAACATGTGTGGATTTTGACATTGGATTTCATTAATAGTAATGTAACTATTAAATAAAAATGAAGTTAACATAGAATGAGTGTTCATACTCTATATAAAATTTTAATTTAATTTGAGTGTTTGAGAGGCCATAAATATAGGCTGAAAAGGTGTTGATATTGGTTGACTAAAGTCTAGAATAGTGATAAATATAAGGAACTAGCCTTATAAATTTCTTAATCTTGAGATTTAGTCAAGAAAAATCATTATTATACATTGAGGATCTTTTTAGGATTATAGTTTTAGATAATTAGGATATCTTACATATCTAACATACCACATTCATGTAAAGAGAATACTACAAAAAACAGTATCCATTTTTTCAAAAATATAGAACATTAAAACGTAAAAAATTATTTCTTTGAAAACACTCCATATCATTCATCATGACTCCCTTTATTCTTTTACCCATCTTTATATCCTGTGAAAAAAATTTTAAATCTTGGGTTGAGTATAAAACTCAGTAATGGAAATAAATAAAAAAATTGTTAGTCAAGTGATAACATAAAAACAAATAAAACCCACAATCATAAAAACTCATATGCATAGAAACATCATGTAGTATCCTTTGTAAATATTTACCATATCACACTTAAATTTACCCTTACACATGGAATTTATTTTTTTTCGACATCCATCTCTGGATTACCCAATGCACTGGAGAGCTTTAATGGGGCTCACCCATCATATCTTAAGCTACAATGGGATCAGACCAACATATCATGAGCTATAGTGGGATATATCTAACATATTATGTTCTATAAATGGAAAAACCAAACATATCCTGAGCTATATTGGTATCACCCCAAGAATAATTATTTCCAAGGAACATATCATGAAAAAAATGGTTGATACAACATTTTAACCCTTGATCAAAACACATTATTCTTTTTAAAATTACTTTTTTTGTAAAACAAATCACTTTTAAAATATAAGAACTATACACATAATAATGAAATAATATTCATAAAAAACTAACATATAAACATATAATGAAAACATTATATTAATAAATCATCGTGATATCAGTAAAACTACTCATTCCATATAAACAATCTTTTTGAATTTCCTCAAAGAGACATTGAAAATAATGTCAAAAGGAATATACATTACAAAAAAAATGGATTGAGAATTAATGGAATGGAATGGATATTTTATACACTATAAATACACATAGTACAACATAATATAAATATAAATTCACCACACAAATAATATTAATACCATATATTTAATAAATAAAAGGTTAACCAAAGTAATGGAAATTAGGTTAAGAATTCCCTTAAGAAATTTTGTAATGGTAATGGATGTTCAAGGGAGGGATTAATGAGATATAAATGTGGTGTACCATCATTTATATATCATAATATAAGTATGGGGAGGTGTGAAAACATACACCCTTATTAGAAATTAAAAATTAAATAGCATGACATAGGGGTGATTCTTGAATAAAAGTGTGAAAGAGAGGATCCCATACATCCGTTTCGACTTTCCTAAAACGTCTTTAAACCCCCTGTATAAAGGTTTAAATAGTATTATTAATATTTTATATTAACATATTCATGTTTATTACACCTTTCATGATTATTTTATAAAATCATTCCACCCTTTCATTAATAAGATTTTGTTAATTCCATTGTTTTGGGTGTGTGCATTACATGGTTTCCATGAGAAGTTTGTACATGATATTCTTGTCGATTGGGTGTGAAACTCCAAAATTGGAATGTAATTGTATTTTATTATTTATAAAACCATAAATTATATAATTTATCATTTTCAATTCTAATATTAGGATGATTAATCATTTAAAAAATTATTGATATTTTTCTAGGTAATTTTGGCGATTCTTCAATCATAATGAGCTCATTTTTTTTATAAGATAATAAAATGTGTATAATGTTATTCCAGAACTTTATAAAAGATATCATACTAAAATTATAATAATTTTCAAATATAAAAATGGTCTCATACCCAGTATTGAAATAAGTAAAAGAAAATGAAATCACATCGTCCATGAAGTCGGTATATCAATACATCTCAGACGGTGTTTTTATTTATTGAATAAGTGGATGAGAAGAAGAATTATAATGGTAAATCTTACATAAACATGATGAAATATAGAATATGTAAGATACTAGATCATTAATAACTTTTGGATAAGTTTATGTGAGTAATGAATGAGAATATAAAAATAAAATGAAAAGAAAAGAAATAAAACAAAAGATGATGTTTACCTCTTGATTTCAACTCCTTGAGATTCTTCTAAAGTCCCTTGGTTTTTTCCTTTTTGTGAGAACTAAGGTAATTCTCAGGTCTTGAGAGGTGTGGGAGGAAGAGGGGGTAGTGGTTTGTATTTATAGTTGAGAGGATGAGCTTTATATTTTTTAATCATTATTTTATTATTTTTACACAAGACAATAAATAGTTATGATTCCATCTATCCAACGGCCCGAAGGCCTTGAAATTTATTTTTATTTATAATAAAACCCCTTTTAAGGGAAGAAGGGGGAACCCAAACAGACATTAAAAACATCAGACAAATCACAAACTGAATGTCTTAGAAAGTAAAACTAGACAAAAAAAAAGAATATACCCCTCCTTAATATTTGATCATGATGAATCACTCCACCATTGCAATACTATTTGGCTAGAAAATGTCATGTGTCAAAGCACAGACCCGATCTAATGGATAGCGCCATATGATCTCAAATAACCAAATCCAAAAACTCTGCAAAGGTAAAACACTAGCTATAAAACATCCTCTGGGGACTCATCCATGTGTCCGAGTCTAGCATAAACCCCAAAACCCACACAGTGCAAGATTAACTAGCCATACAAAATCCAAACTCAAAAGTACCACCAAGAGACATATTACAGAATTTCAAAATTCAAAATTCAAAGAGAACACGAACTACAAGCCTGCCAGCGTTTCACAAACACCAACAAACGTGTCAGTATCAACAGCCATATCACAATATTAGAGCCCTACCAGAACTCGTAGTCACCAATCAAACCCACCACTTTCAACCTTCCAACACAGCCCGCTCAAGCTCACATCCCAAAGATCCATGAAACCACTTCCCAAACTCTACCATGGAGGGAATGATGGAAACCTGGATCCAATGTAGAAAAAAAACGGTATTATTCGGGATGATACAACGGCCAAACACATATAAGGTCATGTTACTATTCATAAGGGAAACATTACTATTCATAAGGGTGTGATACTATTCATCGAAAATTATTTTGGTTTTATCAGACTCTAAATAATTTATTGATTGTAACCAGTTATATTCGTTTTTAGAAATACCAAACACAGAAGTGTAAAAATTAAGTTTAGTTCTAATTATAATTATATACTTTAATAAATGTTTCATGAATTTAAATTTACTTTTAAACCCATGGGGTGTTAAATTATCCCCACTTTCTTGAAATTTCATCCTCACAATTTTATTTACTAATTAGACAAGTTAGGGTGTCTTTCCCTCATAGCATTTTCAGGTTCCCATTTCTTCTTCTACCATGTAGTTCATCCACAAAAACTTTACCTAGAGGATTATATTATTCTGCAATACATTATCTCTATGATCAAGAATCTGAACTGGTCTCTCTTCAAAAGTATGGTTATCTTCTAGCTAAACTACTCCTTGGCTTCGAACATGAGCTGAATCCGGAACATAATTTCTCAACATTAAAACATGAAAAATATTGTGTACCTGTGATAAACTCAGAGGGAATGATATTCAATAGGAAATCAGTACAACCTTATCTATGATTTCATAATGTCCTCGGAAGTTTGGATCCAACTTACCTTTCTTTCCAAAATTAATAACACCTTTCCAAGAGGATAATTTAAGGAAAACATGGTCACCTACCTCGATAGAGAATTATTTTCTTCTCTTTTCTGGATAACTTTTCTGCCTGCTTTCAGCATTCCACATGTGAAGCAGGATCATCTTCACTTTCTTAGCCACTTCCTCTACTAATTCGGGCCCCAACTACTTTATTTCTCCAACATCATCCAAAAAGGATGATGCTTGACACATATTCCCATACAATACCTCAAAAGGTGTCATATATATACTGGAATTAAAAATGTTATTATAAGAAAAATCAACTACATAAAGATGTAAATCCCAACTTCTATAGTAATCCATTGAACAAGCTTCAAGCATATCCTTCATTGTCTGAATCGTTCATTCTAACAGCCCATCTAATTAAGGATAAAAAGAAGTACTAAAATTTAATTATATTCCCAACAACTTCTAAAGACCCATTTTTAAAATTATAAGTGAACCTGGGATCTCAGTCAGATACAATGACAAGTGTCACTCCATATAACCTGAAAGTCTCTTGGAGGTATAGTTAAGATATCTAATCCATAGACACTGTATCTCGAATAAAAAAGAAAATGTGGACATTTATTCAATCAATCAATAATAACCCAGATTGCATTGTTACCTTGAGAATTCTTGGTAGTCCCAAATTGAAGCCTAGGGATATATTATCCCATTTCCAATCTGGCACTGGAAAAGGTTGAAGCAACCCCTTTGGTAACTGCTTTTATGCCTTAAACTATTGACATGTCAAACATTTCATGGTAAAATCATAAATATCCCTTTTCTTTCATCCCACCTGTAATAAACCTAAATGAATCTGTACATCTTAGTGCTTATAGGATGAATAGAAAATGGATAACTGTGGTCTTCACATAAAACTTTCTTCTTCAACTAAGAATCACAAGGCACACACATCCTTTTTCTAAATCGTAAAACACAATATTTCTCATGGATAAATATTAGAAACATTATAACGCCCCGACCCTAGTTACCCATAGTCGGTGCATTATATTAAAACATTGGCATGATTACAAGAACTAAAGTCTCGAAGGACCGATCCATTTAGAATTCTTGGAAAACAGATTACTTACATGAATGTTACATTACACTTCATAACATAAAAAACATCATAAATAATCCCTTATGAATGCCATTATTCCCTTTTCATAACCCTGTATATCAATCACAACACACTTCTTGGAATCTTGGGAAAAATAAAACATAGAAAGGGGTGAGCTCAAACACTTAGTAAGGGTAAACAATACAATGGAAACTTTCATAAATAAGTATAATCATTTAAGGCAATGTATAACTAAAACAAAATCCTTTTAAACATTAAATTCAGCATAATATGGAAATAACAAAATGAAATAATGTCATTTACTTATTCACATGGATATTCCACTAGTCGAATAATCACATGCAATATCACTAACCACTTTCGTAATGATGGAATGCAAAATGCCAGACTATCATAAACATGTAGCCAAGGCCTCGTGCCAACACTAAAAATAAGATTTTTTCAAGGCCTCATTCCAAGACACTATTTTGTCTCATGAGACCTACCGATGCATCAAGGAGCAATAACGGGCTCCACCCGTCACATATTATGTCCAATGCATTCCTCATATTAACAGGTTTAAACATAACATAAACATTCATATTAAAACTAGCATACAAAATGTCAATACTTTCTCCATAAACCATGAATGGTATAAAAATAAGACATCCATAGTCAAACATATCACAAAACCTTCAACACAATATGGAAGATTTGTATCATGATAAATCAAATTCAAAACAAGTTTAAAATCCATTAAAGAATTTTGACAGAGATAAAAATGATTTTTAAAACTCTTTGAGAAAAATACCCCTTTTCATGAAAACATTTAAAAGTCACACAATCTATAAAAGAAGTCATTTAAAGACATTTTTGAATCAAAGTGTCCCATACCACTTTGAAACTTTTGAAAGGAATTAACATTTTAAAAACGTTCATGTGCATATAAATAAATCCTTAAAAACCATTTTGAAGACATGGACATTAAAGAGAATGATTTAGAAGAATAAATATTTAAAACATTTGAAATTATGTTTTAGTAAAAATTATCTAAAAATAATTCCTTGGAAAACTCTTTCATAAAACGTGGACATGGATAATAAATATGTCCCAGTAGATACTTACGTAAAAACAACCTCATATAATAAGAAGATTGTGAAATTAACCCTTACCAATTTGGTAACTTACGAAACATAAACCCCATGAAAGAGGTATCATACAATGAATATGTAAATACACATAAATAAAATTTTATTACACAAAGAATACAATTATAGGAAGTAAATACAACACAATAAAGGTAATATTTGCAATATGTCATGAATCTCATGGGAATAAGGAGTGAGATGATAACCCCTTACCTTGCACTTTCCTTTAGTCAAGGGTACGTTTAACCTCTTGTACAAAGATCATAGTATGTTATTAAATTATAACAGAACCATATTAATATTTATGATATCATACATGATTTACTTATGACTTTATACTACCCATGTAATAATAATTTCCATGTTCAATTAACATTTCGGGTAATAATCGTTTTCTTTATCGTACATGTTTTAACTTGTTACTCTTGATTGTATATCTTAGATCATGATTTAAATACTTCCAGAATATAAAACATGAAAAATATATCATATATATTTAGAATATAAATATGTATAATAGACATATATATGAAATTGAAATCACCATTTGTGGAAACGGTAGTCCGTACGTAAGCATAAATGATGTTTCTGTTTTCATATAGTATTGGACGGAAGTTAGTGAATAAGATATATGTAAGTACATAAATACTTATATATATAAATATATATATCTAAATTAAAATTATTATGTAATATATTACATACTTATTAGTAATATATATTTTTATAATTGTCGATGAATGGTGAACTTGGAAATGAATCTCATCGCGTCGTGGAGACGGTAATCCGTAAGTACGCACAAGCAAAAATATCATTCTTTTGATATTAAAATAATATATAATTGGATGGTATATCATATATAAAGAATAATTATCTTGTTATATTAATTATTTACAAGAATTATACATCATTATTATACCCATCTAAATAATAATATATTGAATAACAATCACACCACAACGTGGAGACGGTAGGTCGTACGTACGCACGTATGGTGACATGTCATTCAAGGGATGGATTGAATAATGATTTTCTTTGTTCCATAATTATAATAACATCACAGTATATATAATATACTGGATTTATTATTTTATAATGGAAATAACAAGGAATGAAGAAGTTGAAGAAGAAATAAACTTTAAAGAGGGTGGTGAAGACGTTACCTCTTCTTCAGGTTCTTCATTTTGATTTGATCAAAAGGGCTCCATGGTTTGACTTTATGATCTAACTAAGGTATCTAGGATGAAGTGATGGAATTTTAGAGAGTATTTGGGCATGGTTTGGCTGAACCAAAAGGATTTAAAGGAGTGAATAATTGGTTATAAGTTGGGTCCTTTTATAAGGGGGGGAGGGGCTCTTTAGGAAAAACTTAAAGTATTAATTTATAATAAATTCATATTCGGTTTATAATGGCACCAAAGTGGATTATTAAAATTATAAGGTGGTTATGGGTCGAAATATTTTAAACCAATAGATTGTATACAGGTTTGGTTCATTATATTAGCCTTATCTAGTAGTTTTAAAGATTAGTTAATTAGATTGACATTTACCATGTCACATTGTATTTTTATATTATATAGTTAATAAACATACTATATACATCCAAGATACCCCAAAGTGGTCCAATAATGATTCACCAATAATTATATTAGTCCTTTGGCCGAGCCTTATATTTTTAAGAATACAATATAAATTAATAATATAATATTTTTTTTAAAACCTCATTTTTGTCAATTTTGACACTACTCAATATTGATTTTTTTTAAGTCTTAACAACATTATTAATTCGAAAACAATTCATTTAATAAATCCTAACATGCCATATTAACCAATAAAAATCGTTTATGTCATAAAAACATTAATATTATATTTATTTTAACATTTATAAAACCAATTAATTGATTCTTTCATTAATAAGGAAAATTATGCATCATTATTGTGTCATATATAATTTTAATATTTCAATGTCTAAAAATTATAAATAAAATTCCATTATGTAGGAAATCGTTTTAGATTTCTAATTAATATTTATAATCTAAAATATAACGTATATAACCCTACGTAAAAATTGTTTTCCTAAAATATATAAGCTTCTGTCATTTTTGTATTTACATTAACTTAATTAATATAAAGTGTCCCTATCACCTTCAAGTGGCTCCATGGGTTCCCAAAATTGACCCAATGATGCCCATGGTCGTACATGTATCAACCAATAAGGTTATGACACATTTTAGGGTAATTTATTATTATTATAATATTATATTTTACCCTTATTTACCGGATTTACCCTTAACCATGGAAAATAAAATATTTACCGATGTAATTATTCAAAAGCTCTAAAAATAAAAGTTACCTATTTACACAATTTGGAAATAATGTTTCCAAATAAGGAATCCATTTCTCTAAATTCAAAACACAGAAGTGGCAGAAAATAATTTAAAATTAATTCCCGCTGTGAAAATAAAAAACGTGTTTTTAGGATATAATAACTATCAGAATATTGAAACTTGTTTATGTCCGGTTTAATTGTGAAATTATGTCCAATGAACAAAATTGTATTAAATGGTAAAAATATATTCTAATTATACTTTAAATTCACACAAATTAATAATTTATCACTATTAATTATTTTGATTAAAAAAGTTGTTTTTAATTAAAATTTTGTAATTTTCACTATTGATCAAAATATACATGTTATCTGAAAGGTACCAAAATTTCACCCTAGGAGAAATTTGATATTCCAAATCCAAAAATCAAGTCCATTTTGAGAGATAAAAATTATAAAATTTAAAATTTTAGGTATTACTATTCATAACGGGTAGTTTGATTGGTTGTAGTGTGTGTCAGAACTCGAAGTTGCGTACAACACACGCTATTGTATTATTCGAAGAGAAGCGTACCATGAAAGAGTGGGGTGCTAACTTGTAAATTTTTGATGTCCCCATTCTAAATAATAAATATATTTCGTCAAATTTAATATATAAAAGATTAAAATATTGGATTTAAAAAAAGCGGTTCACTATTAAAAGTTGGTGAAAGTGCATTTTTTGAAAAATACTTCTTTTATCTGAAAAAATGAATTTGTTCTTACATTATGTCTAAGAAACTCATAATGTTGATTCTAAAATTATAACTATTATATAATTTTCAAAATTTAGTTAATAATTTTCATAACCTCTTTTGAACGGCTTGTTTGGTAAGTCATGGTGCGCTTGAACTCGGTGTTGCGTGTAGTGAAAGTTATTGAATTATTTTGAAGAAGTAACACACTATGAAATATTGGGGTGTTACATTCTCCCCTCCTTCAATAAATTGCGTCCTCGCAATTTGAAATTGTTCTTCGAAAATAAAAGGTTGAAAATAGAAAATATGTTTGTGGGAAAACCCAAATCAGAAATTAGGTTAATAAAATTTATTCTTAATAAGAGGAAAATAGAAATGAAAGTGTCACCACAAAATTATGATCTCTATTATGATAAAATTGGTGGAAATTAGAGAAATATAATTGGAGGAAAAAAGTAAATATTTATAGGTATTGATTGAGGTCATCAATCACAAACAAGTGTAAAATTGGGGTCCTTAAATTCATCAATATATAATGATTTTAAATACCATTGGTTCAACAAAACATAGGGTATTAGGATAACACATTTTTGTTTTTAGGATCCCTTAAATAAAGTATAAGAATTAATTTTTTCATAGAATAAGATAAGAAGAAAAATATATTCTTGACAAATATAGTTCCATCCTATAGCTAATTTCTACCACAAACACATCTTTCACTCTAAAATATAATAGCATGTAAAAAATATATTCTATTTATCATATTCGTATAAGGTTCCAAAAAATGAATTTATAATTCATCTACCAGATCTTTTTAAAAAAACAAAATTAATTAATCCAGGACTCACGTGGTCCAGTGGTAGATGATACACCCTTGTCGCCCTTCGGTTTTGGGTTCAAGTCACGCGGCCTTGCCGAACGTGACGAGTTATCGCCCAACATCTGGGTTGTACTTTTATGTAAATCCAAAAATAATCAAAATTAGAACTATTCAAAATACTTCAGTCCAAAATTTATAAGGAAGGTAAACACAATGAAGATCCTTTTTTCGCGTAATAACATGTGAACACCTTCATCATGTATTCCTTTAAAACACTACAACATCCTGAATTACTATAATACCTTATTGATTACATTCATGATCCCTTCTTCCATAAAGAATAATGGATATACTACTTCAATCCAAAAATGTTGTAAACCCCAACAATGATGGAATATACAAATCATTAATCAGTTTCAAGGTAGTGAATAATATCCAATATAATTTATCGAAATCAATCATGTATTATTCTAAAATAACTACCTTGGTATCAGAACCATATTATGGTTTATCTTTCTCTCAACTATATATTTTCCAAAAATTTAACCTGCTATTGAGTCACTTTTCTTTGTTCCACACAATCTCAAGTCCTTAATGAAATAGTACTGTATTACAATCCTTATATACTCCATAATTATTATAACAAGTAAACTGTTGATACAAAACTCAAATGACATAATCAACATAAGAACTCTAATAATTTCTCTTCATCTATAGTAGTATCATAACTTGATTATTATCCAATAGCATCATTTGTGGCATAGTCTGATTATGGGGACATAGGTTCGTGTAGTGTCCAAACTCCTTGCAAATGAAGCATTGTACATTTGAAACCATTTTCTTACCCTTGTAGTCACGTACTTGGTGACCTTTTCCTACACACATATAAGAAACTCCCAGTCCTTTCAGGAAACTTCCAGGGTGTTTCTTCCCACAGTTATCACATATTGAAAAATTCTTCTTTTCCCTCTTCCCTTTATCCATCTTTCTCTATTCCATCCTTTTCTTCTCTTGCATCCCTTCAAAGCCATAGGACTCAGTAAACACTTTACTTATCTTATCAACACATGATATTATTTCGTCATATGATGATAATACATGGGAGACTGTTTCTATTATAAATTCTGGCTTAAGACCATGAATGATACGATCCTTCTTTCTCTTTGGATCATGTAGATTTCTGGAGTTCTCATTCCTTCTACTGGGCGCCATTTCTAAACAATGGAATACACTAGATTAGTTTTTGAATAGAAATACCTAATCCCAAACATGTAAAATACTTCACATAAATTAAATAGTTTATGGATATAATCTGTAATCATAAAAATGTATTCTTTGAGGAAGTATATAATCATAAACCCTTCATAATGGTTTTTAGTGAAAAGGAGAATTATCCTAAGCATATCCCACAGGAGTGTCGTAACCAAGAGTGCAGTAAGGCCTGTTGATGTGCACCAATTCTCATTCGAGTCTAGCTCAAAGTGGTGTTTTCGGGTTTTACCCCTAGGTACATCTGTGCCAGAGCTGCCTCTACCTACTCGTATCCAGACACGGATGTATTACTTGGAAAACTCACAAAATCTCTACAATACCAAAATTTTAGGAAGTTCTTCTATTCTAATCCTCAAAGTCTTTCTTAGGGCTATGTGCTCTAATCAGAGTTTATCTAAATATAGATTCCAAGGATTTTTCTAAACTTCCTCTAATACCAACTGTAATGCCCCGACCCCAGTTACCCAAAGTCAGTGCATTATTTTAATAAATTGGCATGATTACAAGGAATCAAGTCCCGAAGGACCGATCAGTTTATCAGTCTTGGAAAATATATTACATGCATGAATGTTACATTAAACTTCATAACATACAAAACAACATTAATAATTCATTATGAATTCCATTATTCCATTGTCTTAACCCTGCATATCAATCACAATACACATCTTGGAATCCTGGGAAAAATAAAACATAGAAAGGGGTGATCTCAAATGCTCAGTAATGGTAAGAAATATACCAGAAACTTTCATAAATAAGCATAAACATTTAAGGCAATGTATAACTAAAACAAAATCCTTTTAAACTTGAACTTCATAATAATATGGAAAAAATAAAATAAAATAATTCCATTTACTTATTCACATGGATATTCTACTAGTCGAATAATAACATGCAATATCACTAACCACATTCACAATTATGTAATGCATAATGCAAGACTATTATAACAACGTAGCCAAGGCCTCGTGCAAAGACTACAAATAAGATTTTGTCAAGGCCTCATGCCAAGACACTAGTTTGTCTCATCAGACCTACAGATGCAACAAGGATCTATAGAGGGCTCCACCTGTCACATATTAAGTTCAATGAATTCCTCATATGAATAGTTTTAAACATAAAATAAACATTCATATTAAAACTATCATACGAAATGTCAATAGTTTCTCCATAAACCATGAATGGTATAAAAATAACACATCCAGAGTCAAAAATATCTCAAAATCTTCAACGCAATATGGATGATTTGTATCATGATAAATAAACTTCAAAACAAGTTTAAAATCCATTAAATAATTTTTGACATAGATGAAAATGATTTGTAAAACTCTTTGAGAGAAATACAACTTTTTCATGAAAACATTTAAAAGTCACACAATTTAGAAAAGAAGTAATTTAAATACATTTTGAATAAACATTTCCCATACCACTTTGAAACTTTTGAAAGGAATTAACATTTTAATAACATTCATGTCCATATAAATAAATCCTTCAAAACAATTTTGAAGACATGAACATTAAAGATAAAGATTTAGAAGAATATATATTTAAAACTTTTGAAATGATGTTTTAGTAAAAATTTCCTAAAAATAATTCCCTTGAAAACTATTTCATAAAACATGGACATGGATAATAAATATGTCCCAGTAGATGCTTACCTAAAAAAAACCTCGGATAATAAGGATATTGTGAAATTAACCCTTACTAATTTGGTAACATATGAATCATACACCCCATGAAAGAGGTATCATACAATGAATATGTAAATACAAATAAATTAAAGTTTATTACACAACGAATACAATTATAGGTAGTACATACACTACACAAAAGGTAATAGTGGAAATATGGCATGAATCTCACAGGAATAAGGAATGAGATGAAAACCCCTTACCTTGCACTTTCCTTTAGTCGAGGGTACGTTTAAACTCATGTATGATGAACTTAGTATGTTATTAAATTATACAATTACCATATTAACAGTTATGATATCATACATGCTTTATTTACGACTTTATACTACCCATTTAATAATAATTTCCATGTTAAATTAACATTTCGGGTAATAGTTGTTTTCATTATCATACGTGTTTTAACTTGTTACTCTTGATTGTATCACTTAGATCATGATTTAAATACTTCCAGAATATAAAAAATGATAAATATATCATATATATTTAGAATATAAATATTTATAATAGACATTTATATGAAATGGAAAACACCATTTATGGAGACGGTAGTCCGTACGTACGCATAAACGCTGTTTCAATTTTCATATTGTATTAGACGGAAGTAAGTGAATAAGATATACATAAGTACATAAATACTTATATATATAAATATCTATATCTCAATTAGAATTATTATTTCATATATTACATACTTATTAGTAATATATATTTTTATAATCGTCGATGAATGTGGAACTTGGAAATAAATCTCATCGAGTCGTGGAGACGGTAATCCGTACGTACGCACTAGCGAAAATATCATTTTTTTGATATTAAAATCATATATAATTGGATGTTATATCATATAAAGAGAATAATTATCATGTTATATTTATTATTTACATGAATTATACATCATTATTATGACCATATAAATAATAATATATTCAATAACAATTACACCACAACGTGGAGACGGAAGGCCGTACGTACACACGTATGGTGACATCTAATTCAAGGGATGGATAGAATAATGAATTTGTTTGTTCCATAATTATAATAACATAAAAGTATATAGAAGATACTAGAGTTATTATTTTATAATGGAAATAACAAGGAAGGGAGAAGTTGCAGAAGAAAGGAACTTTAACGAGGGTGGTGAAGATGTTACCTCTTCTTCGGGTTCTTACTTTTGATTTGATCAAAAGGGCTCCATAGGATGGCATTAAGATCAAAATATGGCCTCTATTATGAAGTTAGGGAAGTGGATAGAGTATTTTTTTAGGTTTTGGCCGAACCAAAAGGCATTGATGGTGTAACCAATTGGTTAAAAGCTGGGTCCTTTTATAAGGGGGAGGAGGGGCTCTTAAGGAAAAACATAAAGTATTAATTTATAATAAATAAATATTCTGTTTCTAATGTCTGAAAAGTGGATTATTAAAATTATAATGTGGGATTGGGTCAAAATATTTTCAACTAATAGATTTTAGACAGGTTTGGGTCATTAAATTAACCTTATCTTTTAGTTTTAACTCTTAGTTAATTAGATTGACATTTACCATGTCACTTTGTATTTTTATATTATATAGTTAAACAAAATACTATATACATCCCAGCGACCCCAAAGTGGTAAATTAATGATAAAAAAATAATTATATAAGTCCTTTGGATGAACCTTATATTTTTTGGAATAGAATATAAATTAATAATATAATATTTGTTTAAAAAACTCATTTATGTCAATTTTGACACTACTCAATAATTGATTTTTGTTAAAGTATTAAAAACATTATTAATTCGAAAATAATTTATTTATGAAATCCTAACATGGTATATTGACCAATAGAGTTCTTATATGTCATCAAAACTTTAAAATTATATTTATTTTAACATTTATAATACCAATTATTTGATTCTTTAATTAATAAGGAAAATACTGCAACATTATTGTGTCATATATATTTTTAATTTTTCAATGTCTAAAAATTATAAATAAAATACCATTATGTGGGAAATATCTTTATATTTCTAATAAATATTTATAACTGAAAATATAACATATATAACCCTATGTAAAAAAATTTTGTCTAAAAGATATAAGCTTATATAATTTTTGTATTTACATTAACTTAATTAATATAAAGTGTCCCTATCACCTACAATGGGCTCCATGGGGTCCCAAAACTGACTCAAAGATTCCCATGGTAGAAAATATATCCACCAATAAAGTTAGGACACGTTTTAGGGTCTTCTATTATTATTATAATATTATGTTTTTCCCTTATTTACCGGATTTTCCCTTTAACCGTGGTAAATAAAATATTTATCGAAGTAATTATTAACAATGTCTAAAAATAAAATTTACCTAATTAAACAATTTGGACATCCAGATTTCAAATATGGAATCCATTTTTCCAAATTCAAAACATAGAAGTGGCATAAATTAATTTAAAATTAATTCCCGCTGTCAAAACAAAAATCGTGTTTTTAAGATATAATAACTATCAAAAGATTGACACTTGTTTATGTCCGGTTTAATTGTGAAATTATGTCCAATGAACATCATTGTATTATATAGTAAAAATATATTCTATGTATACTTTAAAACCACAAAAATTCATAATTTATCTCAATGAACTATTTTTACTAAAAAAGTTGTTTTTAATGAGAATTTAGTAATTTTCACTATTCATAAAAATATAAAAGTTTTCTAAAAGGTACCAAAATTTCACCCTAGGATAAATTCAATATTATGAATCCAAAAATGAAGTCCATTTTGAGAGATAAAATTTATAAAATTTCAAAAAGTAGGTATTAATATTCATAACGGCTTGTTTGATTGGTTGTAGTGTGTGTTAGAACTCGAAATTGCGTACAACATACGCTATTGTATTATTCAAAGAGAAGCGTACCGTGGAAGCTTGTGGTGTTACCTTGTTAAATATTGATGTCCCCATTTTAAAGAATAAATTTATTTATTAAAATTTAATATATAAAAGTTTAAAATATTGGATTTAAAAAAGGGGTTCACTATTAAAAGTTGGTAAAAGTGCATTTTTTGAAAAATACTTATTTTATCTGAAAAAAATGAATTTGTTCTTACATTATGTATAAGAAACTCATAATATGGATTCTAAAATTATAAGTATTATATAAAGTTCAAATTTTAGTTAATACTATTCATAACCACTTTTGAACGGCTTGTTTGGTAAGTCATGGTGTGCTTGAACTCGGTGTTGCGTGTAGTGTAAGTTATTGAATTATTTTGAAGAAGTAACACACTATGAAATCTTAGGGTGTTACAAAATTACCCATTTTAACCAATTATACCTTTTTCTATAGCTCCCAATCTACCTTCTATTCTTCCTTAATTATGTCTGATAAAGATGACTACACTGAAACCTGAAACAAAACAGATCAATTTCCTGCACCAATAACTTCCAAGCCAAATTTAATCAAATTATTTACCAAATGATCAAGTTTGAAATGTATCATGGCTAATATAGCTTTACTTTTACTACTGAATGCATCAACCAATCTATTTGAATTCCCAAGATAGAAATTAATCATTTCATGATATTAATTACTTAGTTATAGCCATCTTCCTTGTATCATGATCACTTCATTCTTAGTAAATATATAATTCAAGCTTCTTTGGTCATCATATATTTCACATTTTACTCCATACAGATGATGCATCCAAAATTTCAATGCCAAACCATAGCTTCCAATTCCATATCATGTGTGTGATAATTTAACTAATGAAATTTTTGTTATCTAGAGGCATAAGAAATTGAATGATCATTCTACCTCAGAACACAACCAAGTCCCATTAATGAAGCGTCACTGTAGATGAAAAACTCACCAGTTTGGGAAGGCAAGGAAAAAACTAGAACATTCACCAATCTCATCTTAAGTTTCTAAAAACAAACATCACATTATTCTATCCAAATACATTTATCCCCTTTTCATATTAACTTAGTTATCATGCTAGATAACAATTCAATTTTTTTTAATAAACCGTCCATAATAACCTAATCATAAATGGAAACTAAAATTATATGTTACATTTATAGGTCTTGGCCATTCATTAAAAACTTTTGTTTTTATGGTATCAACTTTCATTCCATCTATATTTAAAATGTGACCATGAAAATATATCTATTCCACCCAAAAATTACACTTTTTGAATTTTCCAAACAATTTCTTTTCTTTTAAGGTTTTAAAAACAAACCTTAGATGTTTTTAATGATCCTCTTTACTTGCAGAATATACCATAATTTCACTAATAAATACAACAAGAAAAAATATCCAAAAACTCAAGATATATTATCTTCATAATATTCATTATTACAACAGGTTCATTAGTTAACCCAAAAGGCACAACTGGAAATTCATAACGACCATATCTTGTATGAAACTTAGTCTATGGGATGTCTTAATCCTTTACTTTCAACTAATGGTACCCCGACCTCTAGTCAACCTTCAAAAAATACTCTTCTCCCAGGATCTTATCAAAAAATCATCAATATTAGGAAAATGATACTTTTTTTAACCATAACATTATTCAACGATCTATAATAAGTGTTAAGTGTCAATGAACCATCTTTAATTTTAACAAACAAGATAGCGGAACCCCATGGTGAAGTGGTAGGTCAAGTGAAGTCTTTGTCTAAAAAGTTCTGCAACTGTTTTTTTAATTATAGAAGTTCCATTTGAGACATTCGATAAGGGATTTTAGAAATTTTCTTAGCACAAAAAACTATGTCAATAGTAAAGTCAACCTCTCAATCATGAATAACACCAGAAAAATAATTAGAAAAAACATATAGGTATTCATTTTTCCCTAGTACATCATTAATCAATATAATTCCCTTATCTTTAAAAATTTTAGTAAGCTAACTTTCATTTCTATATTTTAACATTATCTTAGCTTCCTAATATGTTCTCAATTTTATGGGTTCATTCTTGTACTCAAAATAAAATTATTTCTAAAAAAACATCTTATTTTCCTCTATAATTTATATTTTCATGATATTATGAAAGGAAGTACATACCTAGAATAAAATCAAACTGTACTAGAGGAAAAAAACAAGGATTGTAGGTAAAATCCTTCCATAGAAAAATATAGGTAGGTTGTAATAATTTTTTTCCACAATATTTACTCTATGTGTTTTTACCATGAGTTCTAGGTTCATTTCTCATTGTTGAATTCCCAATTTTTACAAAAATTCCTCAGAAATGATGGAATGTGTAGACCCTAAATAAAATAGTATTTTTAAAATCTGTGAAAGAAATCAATTTACTTGATAACAACCCCTTTGATGGCTCAATATCTACTGAAGTGGTTGAAAATAATTTTTCCACATCCTTCTTCTTCCAATCTTTCTGATTTCCTGCCTGAGTGACTTGCTTTGGACAAACATTAGAAAAAATGACCCAATTATTTACAGTTAAATCATCTCACCATCTGATTCTCATTCATTTTCCAATCATTTTCCTTGAACACACAGACATGTGCCAAAATTTCAACTTTGGTAGCACTTCCCAGAAATTATGTGGCATTCTCTAAGATGACTTTTACGACAATTTTCACAAGAAGGGAAATTTATTTTCTTAACTCCAGACTTCTTTGATGAATTCTTCACAAATTCATGGAAACATAACTGCTTCCTATTCTTGTCATCACGGGGAACATACATGTTAGAAAACTCCATCTCCACTTTTATATCCAAAAAAACTAGTTTCTCATAGCTTTTAAACTCCCATGAATCCAAATAACATTGTATAAAAGGTTTCAAACTAGAGTAGAATCTATTAATTTTTCTAACAGAGTCCCGAGTAATATCTAGTACGTACCCGGCCAATCCTGTAAAATTGGATTCATATTATTCCACAAAATCATCATCTTTAGGCTTCAATTCCATGAATTCTTTCTCCATTCGGAGTTGAATAGTTTTAGGAGAATGTTTTTCTTGAGAAATACTCTTAAAATAATCCCATTCTAGACATTGAAGTTCCTTTATATCTCTCATATTCTTAAATAGATACCACCATTGATCAGCTTCACCTTCCAAATGATAAATTTATATTATTAACTTTTGACGTTCTGAACATCCCATGAAATCAAATGCCATTTTGAAAGCATTGATCCATCCTTCGGCTATCACTGGATCTATGGTTCCACTGAATACTAGAGGATGTTTCCTTATAATATTCTCCAAAAAAGACTTTTTTCTTAATGGTATATCATGTTCCTCCCTAGAATGGATACCACCACTATTTATTACTTGATTAAACTGATCCACTGCAGTCGAAAACAACTCGGTTACGATTACCATCTTTCAAGGCTATAGATTCGGACAGAAATCTACCTCTTGGTGCCTTCCTACTTTAGCTTCCTTATTTCATTTGTGGAAACCCATTCTGAATAGGAATAACATAGATGAAGCAACATGGTAATCCTTAAATTCTGTAACATTTGAAATTATCATTGAGTAAAAATCTTTTATGATATTCTTTTAACATCATCCTAACCCTTAATGTTATCTAAACCATCCTTTGATACAAACAATAAGGACTCATCCTTAAAACGTTACTTAATATTAAATTTTAGTTGATAACATGCATTTTTAAACATTTAAGATCTTTTCGGGTTTAGAGTTTTAGAAAATTAGTATATATTACATACATTTCATACTGCATCCATACAAATAGGATACTACTAAAAAATGTAACCATTTTTTTCAAAATATAGAAAAATAAAACTTAAAACATGATTTCATTGACCGCATTATATATCATTCATCATGACTCCATTAATTCTCTTATCAATCCTTATATTCTATGAAAAATAATTTTTAATCTTGGGATGAGTATAAAACTCATTACGGGATGTAATTAAAGAAATCGTTAGTCAAGTGATAAAATAAAAATCAACAAAACCCATAATCATGAAAACTTATAGGTATAGAAACATCATGTAGTTTATTTGGGACATATTTACCATCCCATTCATACATTCACCCTTATACAATGAATAGAATTTTGGTTAACTTTCATCTTCTGAGTACCTAATGCATCAGAGAGCTCTATTGGGTCTCACCCATCATATCTTGAGCTGTAATGGGATCAACCCAACATATCATTAGCTATAATGGGCTCAACCCAACATATCATAAGCAATAATGGGAGAAAACCCACAAATATAGAGATATAATGGGATCAAACCAGAATAAAAATGTCCAAGGAAGCTATCATTCATAAAACACTTGATAACTCATTTTAACCCTTGAGCAAATCACATTACTGTTTTCAAAATTCCCATTTTTGTAAAAAAGTCACTTTTAAAATACAATAACTATTCACATAATAGTGAAATCATATTCATAAAATAACTAACATGTCAATATTTAATTTTAACATCATAGTAATAAATCATCATTAAATCAATAGAACTACTCATGCCATTCAAACAATCTTTTTGAATTTAAATAAAGAGACTTTTTAATGAATTTTAAAAGGAAAGTACCTTACAAAAATAATTGGACTGAAAATTAATGGAATGGAATGGATATGTGTATACACTATAAATACACATAATACAACATAATATAAATAAAACTTCATCACAAAAATAATCTTAATACCATATAATCATAAAATAAGTAGGTTAACCCAATGAATGGAAATTGGGGTAAGAATTTCCATACAAAATTTTGGCATGGTAATGGATGTACATGGGAGGGATTAATGAGATATAAATGGGGTATATCATCATTAATATATCATAAGGTTGTTATGAGGGAGGTGAAATGTCATAAAACATCATTAGAAATTAAAAATTAAAGATCCTAACATGAGGGTGATTCTTGAATAAAAGTGATAAAGAGAGGATCCCTTACCACGGGTTCGACGTCCCTAAAACATTTTTAAACCTTCGGTATGAATGTTAAAATAGTGTTATTAATATTTTAAAGAAGAATATTTATTTTTATAACCCCATTCATGATTATTTTATAACATAATTCCACCCTATCGTTAATAATTTTTTGTTAATTCCATTGTTTCAGGTGCGGGCATTACATGGTTTCCACTAGTGGTTCGTAAAGGACATTCTAGTAGAGTGGAAGTGAAACTCCATAATTGATATGGAATGATATTTTCATATTTCCATAACAATAAATTATACCATTTAACATTTTTAATTCTTTCATGTGGATGATTCAATAGTTAAAACATTAATGATATTTGTTTAGGTCATTTTTGAGATTATTATATGATAATTCAACCATAAAAATGGTTTCATGACTAGTCTTAAATGAAGTAATATAAATTGAATTCACATCATATGTGATGCTGGTAAGTAGACACATCACAGATGGTGTTTTCATTTCTAGAATAAGTGGGAGAGGAGATAAAGTATAACGGTGAATCTTACATAAAAATGATGAAATCCAAAATATTTAAGATACTAGATGATTCATTCTTTTTGGATAAGGGTAGGTGACTATATAAAAAAAATAGAAAAGAAATTAAAAAAGAAAAGAATGAAAAATGAGTTTGTTTACCTCTTCATCTCTCTTCCTTGAGATCCTTCATAAGGCCCTTAGTTTTGGCCTTTTGGTGAGACCAAGGGGTCTTGAAAGTGGGTAAGGGGGTTGAGAGGAGTATTGGGAAGAACGTAGGTAGGGCTCAAGGTTTGAGATGTGTGGAAGAGGGGGGAGTGGTTGTATTTATATTATAGGAGAGGAAGAGTTTTACATTATTTTAATCATTATTTTATTTTTTTTCAAAAGTCAAGCAATAGTTATCGTTCTAAAGACCAAAAATAGTAATCAGTGCATGTGACTTCGAACTAATGGTTGCTTATATCAAACATGATGTATGTAATAGTGTAATTATCACATTATGTAATTATTCCTTAATTATCGTACTTAACTATTTATCAAAAATTTATGTATTTCAAAAAAATACCAAAAAATCACCCTAACCATTTTTCGACATGTAGAATTCAAAAATGAATTTATCTTTTTGATATTAATTTTCTAAATTTGATTAATTTAATTTATAAATAAAATAATATTTTATTCCAAATATAATAATTTAAAAACATTTATTTACTTATTCCATGATATGGGTATATCAAAACATCAATTAAATCTTATATGTAAACTATTATAGGTGATTTTATTATAAATAAGGGTATGTTACTATTCATAAGGGTAACATTAATATTCATAATGGTATGTTACAATTCACTAACGCTACGTTGGTGTTATCAGACTCTAAATAACTTATTGATTGTAATCGTGTATGTCTATTTTTCAAAATTCGAAATACAGAAGTGGGAAATTTAAGGTTAGAGCTAGTTATAACTATCTACATAAAATAATGTTGCATGTGTTTAAATTTAATATTAAAACTATGGGGTGTTACCCGAAAATATTCTATAAGTACTACAAATATATGTGTCAAAAGTTGTATTCTTTCATGGGTTTGAGAACCATTTTTTGTGTCATTTTTCACCTGCATACATTTGAAACTTGGTTGAATTGAAGAATATTGAAAATTAATTACAATGTGATTGTTTTATTATGATTAATGTAGGTTTGTTTTAGGTAAGCATACAAGTGTTAGAGCTAAGAATATGTATGATATAAGCTACCAGTGTATGTGTAATTCTGATTAATGTAAGTGTGAATTCAGTGTGATATAAAAAGATAAATAAAAAATTAAAAATAGTGTCAACATTATCCAAAACCATTCAAAATTATATCTTAGGTTTAAAAATAGATATATAAATTTCACTCTAAAAAATCGGATTTGTGTAAAGGTTTACCAGGAGATGTATAAATGTCACATTGGGGATTATAACTAATGTGAAGGTATTCTAAGAATACAGACATTATATTCTAAAAAAATTAAGATATAATTATTATATAATTATTTTCAAATGTTATCCATGATTCCAAAATCATAATCACTCTCATTGATCATTATTTAAGAAAATAATGAAGAGGAAGAACCAACTGATGGATTTTTTGGAGTGTGATGACTATTCCAAACTCCATGATATAGGTTCCACATCAACATACCTGCATGGAAATGACATCAAAATGGAATGATATAGATTTTATATAGTATTTTAATAATCAATAAGTCTGTGACAATCAATTATCTCATATAGTATTGGAAATTAAGTAAATTTTTTAATTAAGACAAATAAAAAATATGAATTACTTGAGGTTGACGAATTATGGAGACAATAGAAGAAGGATATATAATTCCTAAGGTTTTAGGTATTTAAGGAAATGAATATATAAATAATATTCACATGATTTTCATGTAATATAAAGAGCCAAAAATGAAGAAAGGGATGTTTTTGAAAATTTGAGAAAGAAGAATTGATATGTTTCTATATCAAAGAAAAAATTGTAATAACCGCTGAATATTTTTGATCATGGGTAAATACGAATATCAAAATCTATAGAGTCTATGTGGAGGCCCATATATTTGTAAAATATCATTATTCATAAAGAATTATTTTTTATGAAAGATAGATTATGATAGGTCGGTGATAATAAATCTATCAAGTACATTTTCATCATTTTTCATATATCTATTATTGATAATAAAACAATAGTTGCATTTGTGGGAGAAAAAAAACTATACACCAGGGATGTATTTATCCTTTTGGAGGAGAACCTCATTCATAATCATCATATTCAACCCTTCTTAACTATATTGTTTTTATATTCCTTTATTGAATAAGAAGAAGAGGTTACATGTTTTTGTATAATAAAAATATGTGGAACTGATTTATACCCTGTTTCATCATAGTACCTCAATATACATATTCATTCCACTTAAACCCACAAAAAATATTTATGTATATGACTTTTTTTATTGGATGAAATTATTTTTGGATGTGTGTAGTGGTATTTATACATGATATTATGGTTAATGCATATCATGAATCACATGCTTTAATGTATAGACATTAATTATAATCCCATATTCCTTTGGTGAGGAGCCACATGTTGGGTGCATCATAATTTATATGATATTAGTTAACTAAGTCTAGAGATGATTTCCCCTTTTGAATTAACCCAGGAAGACATATATATACATTTAATTTAAACTGGTTTGTTTTACTAAATAAATGGCCATTTTAGTTAATTAATGGCTTCATTTTGGAAATTTATATATAGATAAATCAAGAATATATGGTAATGAAACAATTATAAATCATGGATGATGAGAAATACTGAAATAGGGAATATATTACACAATAAAATTCATTGGGATTTGGTTTTCATTGTAACATTAATTTCTTACTCTATATGTTCCTTAAAGTCTATCGAGGCACTTATCAAAGACTTTATAAATTTTCTAATAATTCCACAGATAAAGAGGCTTATCAAAAATCATATTATATTCAATTGAATTTAATATTTATAGTTATGTTTAATCAAGGTTTATAGAATACTAATTATTTAAGTTATGTTCAACTTATAAATTCAATCATCAGATATTTGAGATTAGAATATGTTAGAAATATATTAATGAATTCTCTATCGATTGGATTTTATATCTACTACATAGCTCTAATATTTTTAAATTTTACAAGAATAATGTAATAATTCCCTTTGTAACTTATGTTTTTAAATGTGTTTCTATTTGTTGTAGTTACCACTCAAAAGAAGAGAGTGATTTTTGTAGAAAACAAATATATATATATATATATATTAGTGAGTGAGTAAGTTGATTTTTATATACATATTTTTATTTATTATTTAATAAATATTTATCTATTTATTTTCTAGTTTAGTGAGTCAATTAATATAAATATTCATTTTTTTCTTTGAATATTATAATGAAAATTTATTCTCATGTATAGAGAATATAATATTAATTTATTTTTTGAATGGAAAATATTTAGTTAATTAAATATTTTAATATTAAATATATGATAAATTATAAAGAGTATTGATGTACTGAGTTGATGATCCAAGTTAAATGATATGTTTTATTTAATATCATTTTAATAAATATATATTTATTTATTTAACAAATGATATTTGAACATGTGCATGTTAAGGGATACATTAATAATATTATTAATAATATTAGACATGGGAAATAATTTATAATTAATATTTGATAAATCAAATTTTTGAAATTATGTAAATATTACTCATAAGTACATATTATTAATTATATCATTTTAGTGGATAAAGAGTTATTGTGAACCTCCATGAGATTCTAGAAATTATCTTAACCATCAAAGATATCATCCACTGCATCTCGCTCAAGAATAAGATAAGATAAGAGAAACCATTGTTTATGATAAAACAATTGTGGATTATTGCTTTCATCCACGTTAACACAAATAATACCAGGACCATTGTTTGGAGATTCAGGGATCAAAAGTTAATAAAACTAGATGAATATTTTTTTGGGATTCTCCATCACAAAGAATATATAATAAGAGAACTAACTAAATTGATCGTCATGAATAATCATGTTTTAGGTATATCATATTTTATATTAATAATAAATTAACCGTGAGAGATCTTATCTTAGAGATTCTATGGTGTAAAACTTAAATTTATTTGGATATTATCCATTGAACCTGATGAAACCCCATTTTCTGCACTGACCCCCCACTTTTGTTGATCCCCAAAACCTTCATATTACACATTCATGTCTCACTAAGGATTATATTCAATTGAGTGGGGGATAGTTTCATATACTTATCCTCTATACTATATAAAAAATTACGACAATAAATATTGAAAATTTATTAATTCATTATATTTATGTATGTTGGGTTAATAAAAGTGTGAAAATGATTTTTAGTATTTTTATAACTCATCCAAAAATTAGTGGTTTTTGATGCTTGTTTCCCCTTTACATAATTTGGATGGTATAGTTTTTAAATAATAAAATGTCAGTCAACATGGAAAATACCAAAAATGTATGGGATAATATACGTATGGGGAGATGCGTATAAGGGGTATGAGGAATATAATGGTTCACATATCCATTACACTTCAAAAAATCAACCAACACCTACCCCAAATTCCAAAACATTCACTAAGACAACCCATTTATCCACTTTCTAATCAAAATAGATATAAAATAACATATTATAATTTCCCATGGATTATATGGTTTGTTTCATAAATAGTATGATAAATATTAATATAAATTTTTAAATCCATTTTGAGATTCCTTGAATTCCCACCTCATATACCAACTCCGAGAACACTCTCCTTAACAAAGACTATATCATTCCAAAGGATTTCCACTCTTAATTTTCTAGTATGAAAATGATTGAACACTATTGGGTATACTCCAACAGAAGATTTGTATCCTACTTAAGTGGTCCCATTATATAGAATTACTTCTCTGTAATCCATTCATATTGGCATAACATCAATATTTTAGGTATTTATTACATCTTTTCAAGATGATATGTAAGTACCAAATAAATTTTAATGGTATTGAAAGAGTGATATTACATATACATTAGAATTTTTTTTTCTAATTATTTCATAGATGGTTTAAATTTTTATTAGGGGTAAGAATTATCGTGAGGTAGAGGTTGCAATTTGCAGAATTCATGAAAAACCTATATAAGTTTCCAAAAATCTATCCCCCATAATTTTTATTATAGATCACCCCACCCTGGAAAAGAATTATTTAAAAACATGATTGAAAAGATAATTATTTTCAAAAAAAATCATAGTTGTAAATAATTTGTTGAATATGATAAGATTGAGGGTTAATGGAGAGAAGATGGTGTTACATTTTCAAGTTTTTAATTTGTTTCCTGTTATAAATTTTTTATATTTTAATGATCATTATTCTATTATATAAATTTTAATCATTTTAAGGACTAAACTAATATCATTTAATATGTTATCCTACTAAAATATGTTGGGGTTATTATAACTATTTAAAATTGAAATTACAATTTATCTGATATTTTTTTATATAATTGTAAATATAATTTCTAAAATATTTACATATGTAAATCACATTAAATACTAAATTTCACTTGATCATTACTATTCATGGTATTTTTTTTTTGTGTTTCCTTAAAAACAATTTATTTCAACATAAGATTTAAGGTTAAAAATATATTACTAAATTATAAATAATGAAATTATTTTTTCACATAGACAAATTTGTTCCTTCATTATAATCATTTAAAATCTATTACTATGTACACATTTCATAAACATTATGGAAAATATTTATTTCATTTATAGGAGATTGATTGTTGGATAAATTTGGTTATATTTTATCATTCTGATCTATGAGATATATTCATTTTAAATCATTATTTGACTATTTTTGAGAATCTAAAAAATATGAGAATATATATAAGTTTATATAGGTTTAATTTTTAGAAGTTTCAGGAAAATATTTTTCCATTTCCGTAAATCATAATTAATAGGATGGTATGGTAATAAAAATACTTAAATATCATCATTAAACCTCAACCATGATAATAGAATTCAACGATTAATTATAAAATGATTTAAATAATTAATATTCTAGTTTAAACATGAGAAATTTGTTGAAAATTAGAGTATTTTTGTATAAAAAGTTGAATGGATGAAAACATTAAAAAAATGGGATAAAAATATCAGAATTATATTGGATTTACCTATGCCCTATGAACCTTATCTCCTCTTGTTTTAACTACTATAAATAGTGTTGGGAGGATAATGATGGTGGGTATATAGGTGTGAGTTTAAGATTGAATAAAAAGGTTTTTTTGGATGATTTAATGATAATTCATAATTTACATAATATTTTATTATAACTATTATAATTAGTGTCAGGTTGTAATCAAAAAATGATGATTAGTGATTACGATATTTCATTCATGTAAAAAATCTATTGTAAAAAAAATAATTTGTGTTAGTGTCCATGTATGAATTGAAATGAAAAATATATAAAAGTTTAAACCTAAATCAAAAATTAGATCTTAAAATATTATTAATTGTGTTAGAGGTAAAATTAGAGTGAAGTAATTGAAAATTTATCTTTATTACTAAAAAATTTAGAAGTTCATATGATTTATTTATGTTATTCTAGAATTTTTTATAGTAAAAATTTATTTAATAATATAAAAAATATGAAATTTCACAAATAAAATTATGTTTTATCAATGATTAAATGTTGATATTTTTGATATTGGATATAAAATAAAATGTGTGTGGGAATTTGAAATACTAAATTTGTGTATATATTTTCCTCAAGAATTTTAATGATTAAATGTCTTATTATCACCTAATTACACTATTTTTTATTACATTATGGTGTTATATAATTTAAATATGAATATTGGGAGATTTGGAATCATTTTAAGGATATAATAAAAATCATTTCTTAATGGAATAACATTTCATTATGGAAATTATGAGGGTTGTAATCTATAATTTCTTGAACAAATATATAGCATAACGAAATAAAAATAAGTTATATTACTTTTCTAAAATTCAAATAATAGAATCCATATATTAAATCACAACAATATTGATGAACATTTTTTTAAATTAGTCAAAATATCTATAATTAATATTTCAGGGAATAATACACCTCAAATTATGGTGTTATGAGTTTGAAGATAAATAAAACTGGAAAGATGAATGTAAATGAATTATAGGGCTCGTATAATATTATTTTAATATTTTGTCCATTTGGGATTAAATATTTGTAAATATTTCTGTCTAATACCCTAAATTATAGTTTAATAGAAGTCAAATATATTTTTTTAAAATATAAGATATTTTGGGATATTTTGGGGGGTAATATGGGTAGATTTGGGGATATTTTTACAATATTTTGTAATGTTATTCATTATGTATTGGTTTTCCATGTAGTATTTAAATTTGATGTTTTTTTCTTATGATCCATTTTTTTATTTTCAATTTTGATAGAGAACTAGTATTCCTAGAAAAATATATTATAAACATTGGATTAGAGTTTTATAAAAAAGAATTTGTTTGTTCTCTTCATTACTTTTTTATCCAAGTTTCTTTTTTTTTGTTCTAATTATTTTAAGAGGTTTTATTCTTTAGTGGTTGATTTTTTATAAATCATGAGTGAATTATATCCCTAAGGTATAGTGAATTAATATTAGAAGTATGCATAAATAATGGAATATTGAGTTTTCATGTTAATGATTGAGTATAGTTTAGTATCATATTTAGATAAGTTGACATTTGTTATTCTCCATTAACTATTTAAGATATTTGTTAATTAGGGAGAAAACATTATGGTAATCAAGGGTTTTGATATAAAAATAATCATAATAATTCATTTGAATTTAATATTGGTAAATAAAAATAATAATCAATGTATGTTTATTTGTTTATGAATAATTAAAATAATTGAGATAGTATTGGAAGAAAATGTTTCTAATTGAAGTGGAACCTAGGTTAAACAACTGAGAATACTGACCAATCAACCTTCAAAAAATGGTTATGTGTCTTGAAAATAGTTTTTTAGATAAAAAAACTATAACAAATGTTTAAGTATGTTTATAGATGTTTTAAATAGTTTTCAAGAAGAAATTATAATGAAATAAAAAAATCAAACTATAATTATTATGTTCATTTCATGATTATTATTGAAGTTTTTCACTAGTTAGTGGAATATATATTTCACTATGAGTCTTATATAAAAATCCATGACTACTATTAAATGATAAATAATTGATTTAATGATGTAAATTATGGATAAAGCAACACATTTTATCATATGTATAGATTATGAAAAGATTTTGTAATATAGATTACTACTGATGGACTAAAAAAGAATTTATGACAATCATTTAAAGAATTATAAGTCACACCATAATGAGAAAACATAAATAAATTTTTTTTCAAGAATAATTTGTTCGGGTTTTGTATTATGGTTTAAAGGTTAGTCAACAGTTAAAGGATATAGTTTTATAAAGGATTATGGATTATAACTTAATAATATTCATTATTTCATAATGAATATATCTAGATAATATCTCATATTTGAAAACCCTTGATATTACTAGTTCAAATTTAAAATCAATATATGATTTTTGGTAATATATAGATATTAAAGAATATTTCACTATAATCATACTTATTAGATCATGATTTCATAATAAAATAATATTCAACAATTTTTTATATTTTTAAAGGATGGGAAAAAAATTTAATGATGGGAGATTTAATTAAAACATTATGTATAGTTTTGAGGAAAAATCAGGAGGTGAAATATTTCATAAAATGTTAAGGATTTTTTAATAAGATATTAATGGGTTTAATTGGAAGAAAAAAAAGAATAAATAATATAGAGATTGAGAGATAGATCACATAATATATGAAATAAAATTTTCAGTTTATAATTATTAATAGATTATACAGTAAAGTCTTCATAACTCTAATTTAATTAGAGATAATTATCTCATCATTAATATGGTGATGAAAAAAATACCTACTCTCGTTTGGTGAATTAATTTATAATGATTCAATAAATAAAATGACCTATTAATCCTATTAATCATGCCCATTTCATAAAATAGTGGGTAATGAGAAAGGAAGACGGAGTAATCATTAAATTTTGTAATGAGATAGGGAATGACATTATAATCAAGATTGTATTTTAGTGGTTTCTTGGTAAATTAAAAAATTATCAAAGTATTCGTCTTTAATATATCCCATTCTAGGTAGACAAAGTAAAATTATCATGTTATTTCACATTATATTTCTTGTTTGGTTTGATTGTACAGTTGTTTTGATAGGAATGGTTTAACAGTTCTAGATAACATGAAAATAATATCTAATTGAAGAATCAAATTTAATTCCTTAATTCAACCCCACCACCTCTTATGGTGATTTTAGGTCATCTCCTTGAAATAATTGGTATGATATTCAGTTAATGATTTGTTAATATATCATAATTAAATATATTTTTCGGATAATATCATTGATGTAAAGGGTGTGAAACTTTTAAAAGGTTATAACTATTATATATTATAGAATTTTGTGATATCACAATTATTATATATTCTTTTTTTTATTTTTTATAATACATGTAATTCATTTGATTGATCCTAATGAGATGTTGTACAATAAAATTAATAAAAAAATTCTAAACAATGATACAAATGGTGAAAATGCCTTACCTGAATCACTTATAAATCATATTTAGATAAAGTAGATGATTTATATTTCTACAAAGTCTATACAGGAAACATTTCCCAATAAATACAAGGTGGAATTTTATAAATCTATAACAACAATTTATATATAATAAATATTATGATTTTAAAAAGTATCCTAGTAAAAACATCAATATACTATTAAAATTCATCAATGAGGGTATTGGATCTTTCCATTTACTTTGTGATGAAATCAATTATGTGGATGTTGTAAAGAAGATACTCTAGATACTACCACCTTTTAATAATCCAAATGTCTTATAAATTGGGGGAAATGTAGTGAAACATTTACATGATGATTTGAAAAGAGGATTGGTGTGTTATAAGATGTGTGTAGAACCATATGATTTAACCACTCACTCATCAGATGAGATTACTTTTAATGCTATATAGAACATTAAATATAATCATAATTAAGGGGATGCAAAACATGTGACTCATGAATCCCATTCATTGTTCATAAAATATTTTAAGGGTGTAAGGGGAATGTTCGAGGGAAATCTATCAGTAGAGTATTTCATGCATAAAAAGGTAATCCAACAAGAATTATGGTGTCCATGTAGACTTTATAGTGATGATGGTGAGTTTAATTTCTGAAAAAATCAATAAATAATGTTTTCCAAAAGATGTAACATTATATTTAGAAATTTATCATTGATGTATTTATATTAGAAGTGTTTTTTAAGAAATAAAGCAAAATATTATTATATTTTTCTATAAAAATATCCAAAAAAATTGAAACTCATATTTGGATGATTTCATGAAAGAAATGGTAGAAAAAGTACATCAAAAATTGAATAAGTAGATCTACAAAAAAGATATAATTATTTTAAAAGTTCATTTTGAAGGTGTATATTGGCTGTTAGATATAAAAAAATAAAAAACAATAATATTATGTGATTTTTAAAATATTTTGTAGAGTTTGATAACCCACTCTATTAAAAAACAACTCAATTAGAATATATTATTGTACATAATGTTTTTGAATAATAATATTCTAAAGAGGATATTGATTATAAGATAAATATTAAAAAAAACTATTCTCACAAATTAACATAATTGTTATAATAAATAGTGATTAAAAAGTATATAATAAATAGATGAATATATTATTATCTTAATAGAAACGATTTTGGTTTTATTGAAAGCTATAAATTCCAATATAAAACTTCAATTTGGGGTTTTTTATAAGAACAAGATAGTTGATGTTCCGAAAGAGATACCCGGAGTTTTATGTATCTACAAAATAATAAAAAGGCCAGTAAATTGGGAAATATATTATATGGTTATAAAGTTAAATAATCCAAGACTTAGATAACTAAATTTATAGAGAAAACAATGACATTTGTTTTATAAATTTAAAAAATTATTAAATTCTGATTTATTCAAAAACTAAAAATCCATTAAGAGGGAAAATATATGAATTGAAAGTGATATGTTGTTTCCTCTATGTATGTTCTGAGTTAGTGGTTACTTGGGGAACCCCATAATCTTTTATAATAAAGTAAGAACCAGTCTCTAAGTATCATTGTTGAGATTCCATTAAATGAGGATAATAGAGTATTATATATATCAATGAATATTTTTTTATGTGGATGTTTTTTCAATACTCTAATTTGGGAATAAATATTTTTGTTGTATGTAAATTATGATTATAAATGAAAATTTTGGAGTCTTGTTGATAATAGAAAGGAAACTAATTAACTCTATTTAATTGGAGAATATATTTTCTCCATTGGAATAAGAAGGAGTTTATATCACCCTATATTATAAAAAAATGAGTAAAACCCCACTTTTACCTCAACTATACATGACGTTTCTTGGAAAAAAGTGGAAGAATGGGAATTATGTATTGACCAAAAATAAACATAAAAAATTAATAATTTTAGAAAAATGGTTATCGACATTATGATCTTTTCGGGGAATATAAATAATCATGCTTATGTGATAATTAATTTTTGAAAAAAATTATTCTTTAAATATCAAAGTATGTGGTAAAGAAAACTAATTTGAAAAGAGAAATGTAAAAGGCTTCTTATGAATGCATCAGAGGGAATACAATGGGAAATCCTTATAATCTAGATAACAAAAGATCATCACACTAACACTATTTGGTTCCCATAAATGTATGCATTTACAAAACACACATGAACCTAAAGAAAACTATAGTTTATCACTATTTATAAATGATTAAAAAATTATGGGTTGTATAATATGTCTATAAAAAATAATTAAAGGGAAATTTTGATTAATATATTCCATATATGTGCTAAATATTAAATTTGAATGATGGTAAAATTTTTATAATGAGATAATTTAAGGGATAAAAAATATTTAAGTGGATTAATATATAGCGGATTAAATATTTAAACACAAGGTTTCGATGGTATGAACACTTTAGTATGATATAGTTTTTTTATAGATGAAATTATATAGAAAAAAATATAAATATGACACTACTCAATGATTTTCTCATCTTAAATAATTATTTGAATGATTCTAAGAAAGTAGTGGTGTATACAAAAAAATGGTATTTTTTATGTATTATGGTGAATAATACTTGGTATGAGATGATTTATTTAAGGAAACAACCTCAAATACATTTTATATTATTCAAGATAAAATGATTTATTTGGAACATGGAAGGAAATCATGGTTAATATGCTGATTTAAGGGATGAAGGATTTTTATTAGATATCTAACCTATATTAATATTTTTAAATGTTTTAACATGAGGCATATCCAGATTATTGAAATAAATAATCTAAATGTTATAGAATAAAAATATTGAAAAAATATTGAAATTTAAATTCAATTGAAATTTTAAAATAATAAAATGACAGTGATACAAAAATTAGAGAACCTCAATGAAAAAATCAGGAGGATGAATTCAAATAGAAATAAAAGGATAAAATTAGACACTACTGAAAATGCTGTTTTTCCCAACGGGTGTTTACCAACGGTTTGCTAAAATTGTTGGGCTTGAAGGATTAAGAAAGCCTTTCCCAACGGTTCATTGAAACCGTTGGGAAAAGCCTCACCTTTGCCAACGGTTTGAAGAAACCGTTGGTAAATGGGTGTGTTAATCACCTTTTGCCAACGGTTCTTTTGAACCGTTGGGAAAGGGTCACCCCTTTGCCAATGGTTTCATCAAACCGTTGGCAAAGGGGTCCTTAGCATCTCTTTCCCAACGGTTCTTTAAAACCGTTGGGAATTATTTCCCCCAAATCCAGCCACGAGGCTGCTCTCCCCCATTCGCACAGAACCTAATTTCATCCGCTCCACCGCTCTCCTCTCGCGAAATCCCCTATCCGAAGAGGTGAAAACCATTTGAAATCAGGTATCTTTTCATTTATACACATATACTTCCTTATTTTTATTTTTATTGCTTTAGTATTTTAGTTTTAAGTTATCAATCCACCTCCAGCTCTCTGCTGCTCTCCAAATCCCCCATCCGAATAGGTGAAAACCTAATTGAATCATATCAAATCAAGTAATTTTTTCTTTATACACATATTGTACCTTGTTTTTATTGTTATTGATCCAATATTTTAGTTTTAAGTTTGGATTTTGATTTGATTTCACCGTGTAAACTAGGGAAATGAATAAATATTTTGTTATTTAATTAGTTTCCCCTGGAATATCAGTTTTGTTATAATGTCCATGCTAAATAAAGGGGTAATGTAATAAAAGACCATGAATAAATAAATTGTGGAAGTTGGGGTATGTTTCCTCTATGAGAGGTTTTTTGTTGTGTTTCATTGTATGTTGTAGGCTGTTTTATGGGGATTGAGGTGACCAGTTGGGCTTTGTGATATGTGGGGTTGTAATGTGATGGTTAGTGGGCATGGATGTGTCATGTGAAGTTGTATGATATTGATGATGTGTGGTGGTGTTGTGTCGTGTGGAGGTGTTGTGTGATGAAGTTGTGGTGTATAATGTGGTGAGTTGGTTTTGGTTGTGCGGTGTTTTGTGATGTGCAATATTTTTATTGTGATATGTGGTTGTTTTGGTGAGATGGTTGGTCGATGTAACATGGTGTCGATAGTTATTGTGAGATGGTGAGTTGTTGTGTGGTGGTTTTATTAGTTTCCTGGTTATCTATGGAATAAATTATGCTGTTAAAACAAAAAAACAAGATATTAAAGAAATGAGATGGAATAGAAATGGATGTGTGGTAAATGGATTTAATTAATTTATCATTAAATGAATGGACAATGTAAGTGTGAATGAAGTGGCTTATAAATGAATGTGAGAAATGATATGCGTCTTGTGTGGTGGTGGTGTGGTTTATGTGTTTTATGGTAGTAGTGAAGTGTGTGATTATGTAGTTAATGTGAACCCATAGGTTGAGTATTTTGTGCTATCTATATATCATGTATTTTTATGTTATTTCTACACATTCCGGGGGGGTGGTATGTCTAGGTGGTGGTGGTGGGGTTGCAGGGGAGGGGGTGTGGGCTGTTTGGGAGGGTGGTCGGGACTATCCAGGGAGGGTACGGGGTGTCCAAGGGGGTACGGGGGTGGGCGGGCTGTCCACAAGGGTGGACAGGCTGTCCACGGGGGTGGCCGGGTTGTCAAGGAGGGGTGGGCGGGCTGTCCAGGGGGGGTGGGTGGGCTGGCCACGGGGGGTAGGGGTGTCCAGGGGGGGTGGGCGGGCTATCCAAGGGGGGTGGGGGCTGTCCATATGGAGAAGGGGTGTCGAGGGGGGGTGGGTGGGCTGTCCACGGGGGTGGTTGGGCTGTCTAGGGGGTAGGGGTGTCCACAGGGGGTGGGCGGGGCTGTCCAGGGGGTGTGGGCTGTCCTGGGGGTCTGGGTGGGGTGTCCTGGTGGGGGAGGGGTGTGTGGGGTGTCCAGGTGGGGTGGTATGTCTAGGTGGTGGTGGTGGGGTTGCAGGGAAGGGGGGGTGTGGGCTATTTGGGAGGGTGGGCGGGGCTATCTAGGGGGGGTACGGGGTGTCCAGGGGGGTACGGGGGGTGGGCGGGCTATCCACAAGGGTGGACGGGCTGTCCATGGGGGGTGGTCGGGCTGTCAAGGAGGGGTGGGCGGGCTGTCCAGGGGGGGGTGGGTGGGTTGGCCACAGGGGGTAGGGGTGTCCAGGGGGTGGGCGGGCTATCCAAGGGGGTGGGGGCTATCCATAGGGAGAAGGGGTGTCGAGGGGGTGGGTGGGCTATCCACGGGGGTGGTTGGGCTGTCTAGGGGGTAGGGGGCGTCCACGGGGGTGGGTGGGTTGTCCACGGGGGTGGGCGGGGGCTATCCACGGGGGTGGGAAAGGCTGTCCACGGGGGGTGGGCGGGGCCGTCCAGGGGGTCTGAGCTGTCCTGGGGGTCTGGGTGGGGTGTCCTGGTGGGGGAGGGGTGTGTGGGGTGTCCAGGCGGGTTGGTATGTCTAGGTGGTGGTGGTGGGGTTGCAGGGGAGG
This sequence comes from Viscum album, assembly GCA_963277665.1. NCBI lineage: Eukaryota > Viridiplantae > Streptophyta > Magnoliopsida > Santalales > Viscaceae > Viscum > Viscum album. The sequence continues at coordinate 993,549,902 of OY728125.1, forward strand.
GGGTGTGGGCTGTTTGGGAGGGTGGGCGGGGCTATCCCGGGGGGGTTACGGGGTGTCCAGGGGGGTACGGGGGTGGGCGGGCTGTCCACAAGGGTGGACGGGCTGTCCACGGGGGTGGTTGGGCTGTCATGGAGGGGTGGGCGGGCTCTCCAGGGGGGGGGGGGTGGGTGGGCTGGCCACAGGGGGTAGGGGTGTCCAGGGGGGTGTGGGCGGGCTATCCAAGAGGGTGGGGGCTGTCCATAGGGAGAAGGGGTGTCGAGGGGGGTGGGTGGGCTATCCACGGGGGTGGTTGGGCTGTCTAGGGGGTAGGGGGTGTCCACGGGGGTGGTGGGTGGGTTGTCCACGGGTGTGGGTGGGGCTGTCCATGAGGGTACCCTACTAATATGGTTATGGGATGAGGCATGATCTGATGTGATAACACATTAAGTTCTTGTTGGTTTTACATTTTTTCAATAACACATTAGTATGTTTTTTTCACATGTGTAGTTGATACCATGATTATTTTCTTCCTTTATCGTTTACATAAATGTATTTTCTATTAAAGTTCAATCCTATTGAATTGTTTATGAAAAAATGACTTATATGATTTTTTTTTACATAATGGACAGAAGTTGGATGTATGAAACCGATCGTATCTCAAGCGATTTTCAAAACAATTTGGAGAGCTTTATAGATTTTGCATTTCACAATGCGTCAGATAGTGGTCGCATACGCTGCCCATGTTCCAATTGTGTTGGTAGACCTTGGTTGAGTCGTGAAGAAGTCAGATACCACATAACCAGAAATGGTTTTCAAGCAAACTACTTTGTGTGGTATCACAATGGGGAGAAAATGAAATCTCAAATTGGTGATGATTGAAATGAAAGGACTGGAATGGAGAATTTGTTGGATGATCGGTTTCCGTTTTTTCATCATCATGAAAAAGAAAGGATTTCGACTCAAGAAGATGTCGATATGAGGACAAATAATGCATCTAGTGAAAATGATGATATTGAGAGGGTGAAAATATTGAGTGATGCTTCCACGACTCCAGTATATCGACAATGCGATAAAATGAAAAAAGCTGGAATTTTTAATCCGATTGTTTCATGGAAAAACAATGTATGGGATTTCTAATACACCAATCGATTACATTCTTACCCTCTTGAAGGATTTACTTCCAGATGATGCAGATATTCCCTCAAACCACTATACGGCATGAAAGTTAGTTGAAAAATTGGATTTTCCAGAAACAAAACTCATGCTTGCCCGAAAGATTGTAGTTTATTCTGGGAAGAAACCGCTGAACGAAATGAATGTATAAAATGTGGCACATCCCGCTAGAAGTCAAAATCTGATGGAACACCATCCTGCGTTCCACAGAAAGTAATGTGGCACTTTCCATTGATCCCCATACTCCAGAATCTTTTTATGTCTGATGACATATCAATAAACATGAGATGGAATGATACCGAGAGAAAGAAGACTAATGATGAGTTGGTTCATCCTACAGATGGATTTTTATGGCAGAGATTTGATGCTCGACATCCTGATTTTGCAGCTGACGTGCGTAATGTGAGGCTGGGTCTTTCATGTGACGGTTTTAATCCGTTTGGGCAGATGCTTACTTCGCACAGCACATGGCCAGTTTTTATACACATTTATAATCTTCCTCCATGGTTGTGTATGAACAAATCTTTCACTTTCATAAGTATACTCATATCTGGTCCTTCTGATCCTGGAATTGATATTGATGTATACATGCAACCTTTAATAAAAGAGTTGAAACTTCTTTGGGATGTGGGTGTGCGCACATACAATGCATGTTCGAAAGACATATTTCAGATGCGTGATGTGATTATGTGGATGATCAATGATTTTCCGGCTTATGCAATGATGTCTGGATGGAGCACGAAGGGAAAACTGTCATGTCCAGTTTGTATGAAGAATACACGATCCAGAAGACTGAAACATCGTTGTAGTTTCAGTTTTATGGGACATCGCCGATTTTTGCCAAAGGATCATCCATATAGAATGAATCGTCGAAGATTTGATAATACTATAGAGACCGATGATCCACCTCAGCGTATGTCTGGAACTGATGTGCTTAATGAATTGAAAGATTTCAGTTTTTCGTTTGGGAAGGTTCAAATGAAATCTGGAAAGAGAAAGATTGTTTCCAAAGAAACCTGTTACAATTGGAGGAAGAGGAGTATCTTTTTTGATTTGCCTTATTGGTCAACCAATTTGATACGTCATTGCTTAGACGTAGTGCATATTGAAAAGAATATATGTGAAATGTTTCTTTCAGTTCTTCTAAATGTCAAGGGGAAGACAAAAGATGATTTACGATCTCGACGTGACTTGGTGGATTGGGGAATCAGACCAGAATTGCATCATGTGCGTATTAGTGAAAATAAATGGCACCTTCCATGTGCTTCTTATGTGATGACACCTACTAAAAAAACAATTTTTGTAAGTATTAGAAACTATTAGAGTTCCTGATGGCTATTCAAGAAACATATCTAAACGGGTCAACAGAAGAGAGTTGATGCTAAAATCTTTGAAGACTCATGATTATCACGTTCTACTGCATGAGTTGCTTCCAATAGAAATCTGTCATCTTTTGTCCAATAATGTAAGGGTGGGTATTATTCGGTTGTGCCATTTGTTTATAGATCTTTGTGCTAAGAAGTTTTCCAAGTCTTTCTTGCAAAAAATGTTGACAGATGCCCCATTAATTTTGTGTGAGTTAGAGGAAATATTTCCCCCATCATTTTTCACATGCATGCTGCATCTGACTGTCCATATTCCAACTGAAATACTTCTCGGAGGACCTATTTATATTCGTTGGATGTATCCAACTGAAAGAAATATGTTCACATTAAAGTCTTATGTTCGAAACAAGAATCATCCTGAAGGTTCTATCGTGAACGGTTACTTAGCTCAAGAATGTATGGATTTCTGTTCAATGTATTTGTCTGATCTTACTACAAGAATGAACAGACCAATGAGAAACGAAGAAGAACAATATGAGCAAATTGAACCCATTTTTCCATCACTTCCTCAAACAGGAGGAATTCCTGGATCATATACATTGAAGACATTAAGCCTTGAAGAGCGGGAGATGGCACATTGCACAGTTTTGTTCAACTGTGATTTGTTCGATGACTATATCAAGTAAAAAAATTTAATATGTATATCTTACATATATATCTGTTAAACTATTCATATTTTTTTATCTACAGGAAACATAAAACAATGATAAATAGGAAGCATCGTTCTTTATCTTTGAGAAGGAGAGAGACTTTGCATAGAAAAGAGTTTTCGTCTTCGTTAAAATTGAAGGTAAAAATATTACTGTTTAAATTAATTATTTCAATATTTACTTAAGTTTAACTGTCATTTATATTGCAGGTATTGAGTTTGTCTGTTGAATCTGTCTCTGAGGAAATAAGAGCTTTGTCTTTTGGTCCTAATACCGTGGTTCGTGACTGTAAATCAATTGTTATCAATGGGTACAGATTTATTGTCATTGAACGAGCCAAAAACATGAGAACACAACATGATGGTATTATGGTTACTGCAACTACAGATTGTTATGCCAGTGCATCAGATAGTAGACCGCGACTTGAAAATGTGGGTTATTATGGAGTCGTTGAGAAAATAATAATATTGGATTATTACTCTCATGGACGAGTCACAATGATGAAATGCCATTGGTTTGATTCGATGACGAGACATGGCACATTTATTGATGATTGTGGATTTCGAGTAATTAATATGACCTGCACTCTTGCAACCGAAGAACCATATGTGTTGGCATCAATGGCTAAACAAGTTTTTTATGTCAAAGATAAACTTCAACCTGAATTTGGTGTCATAGTTGAAGTAATTCCAAGACATATTTTTGATGATGCTGATGATGGAATTGACACTGTCCCTATTTCCATTAGAACCAATCCATTTATTTCTTTTGATGACTCCAATAGCTCAATTGTCGGAGTTGATTGTGAACCTGAAGTTGTGGTTGGAAATATATAGAATCATTCATCCATGTTCTCAATTCTTTTGGTTTACCTCGAGTTGGGTTGTTAAGGTTGGTAATATTCATATTTATTTAGTATTTATCACAAATATGTTTTAGCTGACTTGACCGTTATGTGAATTTTCAATGTTTATTGGTTTCTATTTTATTTGAATTGCATTTTCTAATTTGGAATTGAACTGTATTCAAACAAAATCAAACAATATTTCTAACTTGGTGAACATTACAACTTGTATGTTTTATTAAATTCATTCAAGATCTTCTAAAACAATTGATAGCTAAATTACCAATAATTCCCCTCATTCCCTCATATATTTAGTTTTTTGGTTTACACATTAATTTTATTTTTCTAATTAATTACATATTTGTTTTCAAATGCAGGAAATGCAGCCAATTGAAGAGAGACGGAGAAAAAAATGGCGGAGAACAATCGTCGGATGGAGGAGATGGGCATTCCACCATTAGTGCCTACAGTGAGTACTTTATTTCAAATATATATATATATATATATATATATATTTACAGAATATATAATGTCATGTGATTAATTTTTTTTGTAAACTTTTTTGTAGGATCCACCATTACGTCGACAGTTATTCGACGAGGAGCCTAGTACTGGTCCTAGTACTCAGGCCGGTGGTACGAGGAGGGTTCGTACCAGAGGTGGATGTAGAGCTGTGTGTGCCCGACTAGACCCTGCCCCTCCCACTAAAATTTCAGCCTTCCCACATTCTGATCTCGGTGTTTCGTTAGGGACACACGGGGTATTTAGGCCTCCCATGTTTTCTCTACCTTCTTCATCTTCTGCCCCATCATTTTCACATCCCATGATGATTCCCACTCCCCAGTCAGCATCAGGTCATACAACTGTTCCATCTTCTTTTACTTCTACTTCTGTCTCTCCGAGCTTTTATATTCCATCGTCTTCGACTCCTGTTCCACCAGAGGGTGTTCCATCAGGTTCTGTGGATCAGGCGCCACTCATTGATCAGACTAGCGCAGGTATATTTATAAAACCCTAACAATTTTTTATAGCAATATTTATTTTCATTATAACATGTTTTGATAAAATATTTGTTTTTCTTTCATGAAAGATACATCTACTGACAGGAGGCGGGGGCGGGGTCATACACGCATGAGTTCGGTGTGGAACCGCCGTACACAGGTTATGGTGGAATATAATGAAGACAATCAGATGGTTGAGAAAACAGGGCAGAAATGTCGGAGTTTTCTGGCGACGCTTGCCAAATACTCCGACATCATTCCCGTCAGCCCGCTGTCGTGGAGACATTTGCCACATGAGGTCAAAGATAGAGCATGGGCAGAGATATGGGTAAAAAAATCTCTTGTATTTAATGCCATGAATTATTTTTTTATTTATATGAATTAATATTTTGATTTCAGCTTCGATTTAATTTTCCTGATGGTGAGGGTGCACGACTGGAACATCTAAAGGATTTAGGCGAGATTTGGAGAGCCTACAAGCATGAGCTGTATATTGGCTGGCGTTCTAGAGTTGGCACTGAGTTAGAGGCGGTACCAGTCGTGGATGATTGTCCTATAGAGCAGTATCGTCAGATGATTACTCATTGGACGAGTACTCAGTTTAAGGTATGAATTACATTTGAGGTATTTAAATAATAACTTTCAAGTTTTGCATTAATATTATCCTTTGCATTATCTAATTTTATTTAGGAATCACCTGGAAAAAATAAAAAAAACAATGATGCAAAAAAATACCTCCATACACTAGGACGCACGACGATGCCAGATCATGAGAGGCAGCAGGTATGACAATTGTTTATAAGTTTTCTTTACGACTTACATTTTATTTTGTTTCCAAAATTATTTAATCATTTTCTAAAGTTTTTTATAAAACTTTTGTTTTCAATGTCATTATAGAGGAAAGTACAAAATATTGAAGGATGTGTGCCTCGAGCCAAACTGTTTTGCTCGAGTAGACGAAAAAAGGATGGAAGTGCTATCAACGAAGCGACTCAGCAGCAGATTGTAAGTTTTAATCTGTTGATTTTATATTTTAATATCTATTTCGTAACTTAATAATATATTTATATTTGTAACAGGATGCTTTAGAGGCCCTCGATGCCCAAAAAGCAGACAATTTTGGGCCATCTGATCACTTACATCAGGTGTTGGGAGAGGACCATTCTGGTAGAGTACGCTGCCGACATAGGATAGCCCCGACGAGGTATTGGCCTGCCTTAGGTACGAGTTGTAGTGCCACCGCGCTGCAGCAAGTTAGGGAATAGGCAGAACAGGCTGAGAAAAGGGCCATAGAGACGGCAGAACAGTCTGCTAGGGGAAACAGTGCATTTATGAAATTAATTGAAGTTCTACGTCCAACACTTCCAGCAGAGGCCAGCCCAGCGATTGATGAATACATGTCGTCGATACATTCTATATATGGTGCACCAGGTGGCAGTTCCAGTGTTGGTCAGGTCGATGTCCAGCTTGAAGATGATGATGGCGAGGAGTCTAATGCGGATGAGGAGGGAGATGAGGAGGGTGAGGAGGAGGGCGAAGGCGAGAAGGAAGGCGATGTGGAGGGTGAGGACGATGAGGAGGACGATGACAAGGGTGATGATGATGATGATGATGCTGATGCTGATGCTGATGTGGGACATATCGATCCGTTATATTTTTGACTTATATTACTGAGATTTTATGTTTAATCTATTCTAGTTTTTTGGTTTTATCTATACTCGTTATATAGTATTGGAGTTGAGTTATTTTTATATATTGTCTGTTTTTATGGATGTTGTTGTCTTTTAGTGGTTGTGTGTTTGTGAACTCCCTGGACAACCCCCCTCATTCTTGGACCCTGGACAATCCCCCCTCCCCCTTGGACCCCGAACACCCCCCAAACACCCCCCGGACAGCCCCGCGGACAGCCCCAGGACAGCCCCCCGTACAGCCACCAACCCTCCACCCTGGACCCCGGATAGCCCCCCGGACAGCCCCTCAGACAACCCCCCACCCTCCCCCTTGGACCCCGGACAACCCCCCAAACACCCCCGGACAGCCCCCTGAACAACCTCAGACAACCCCCTGAACAACCCTTGAACAACCCCTGAACAACCCCTGAACAACCCCCTGAACAACCCTCGGACTGCCCCCTGAACAACCCCGGACAACCCCCTGAAGAACCCCCAAACACCCCTCGGATAGACCCCGCACAGCCCCCCCCCCCCCCCCACCCTCCTCCTTGGTCCCCGGACAGCCCCCCGGACACCCACCGGACAGCCCCCCCCCCCCCCCCCCGGACAGCCCCCGCGGACAGCCCCCTGGACAGCCCCCCGTACAGCCCCCTACCCTCCACCCTGGACCCCGAATAGCCCCCCGGACAGCCCCCCGGACAGCCCCTCGGACAGCCCCCCCGGACAACCCCCCCCCCCCCACTCTCCCCCTTGGACCCCGGAAAACTCCCCAAACACCCTCCGGACAGCCCCCTGAACAACCCCGGACAACCCCCTGAACAACCCCTGAACAACCCATGAACAACCCCCTGAACAACCCCCAGACAGCCCCCTGAACAACCCCGGACAACCCCCTGAACAACCCCCAAACACCCCCCGGACAGACCCCGCACAGCCCCCCCACCCTCCTCCTTGGTCCCCGACAGCCCCCCGGACACCCACCGGACAGCCCCCCGGACAGCCCCTCCACCTTCCTAAATTTCATTAGCTCTGAAATGTTTCATAGCACGATCAACTAAAATCTAATCCATACTAAATATGATATAAAAATATTCTATATGAATTTCCATAAGATTTTAAGTGAAAAAAAAAAGTGAAATACGAAAAACTGACCAAACGCATTCGAAATGTGTTGGACGCCCGTTTTGGCCGTTTATGACACCAGAACTGCGTTTTCGGTCACCGTGGGCACACGGCATGTCCGATTGACGTGCTGTCTGCTCGAACACTTCATAAATCACTAACCCGTATTTTTCGTCTGATTTCAGGCCATTCCGAAATCGTTCGGCCCGTTTGGACCACCCTGACGCGCGTTTACGAAGCGCGCGCATCACTTAAAACACGAATATTGAGCCGTACCGTGCAAACCGCACGTCCGATTGACGTGCCGTCTGCACGTACACGTCACGAATAATAATGAGAATGTTTCACGGTGGTTTCATCTCATTCCAAGGTTGTCCGCTATGAATTTGACCGTTTGACGCCCGTTTTGGCCGTTTATGACACCAGAACTGCGTTGTCGGTCACCGCGGGCACATGGCATGTCCAATTGACGTTCTGTCTGCTCGACCACTTCATAAATCACTCACCCGTATTTGTCGTCTGATTTCAGGCCATTCCGACTTCGTTTGGCCCGTTTGGACCCCACTCACGCGCGTTTACGAAGCGCGCACATCACTTAAAATACGAATATTGAGTCGTACCGCGCAAATCGCACATCCTATTGATGTGTCGTCTGTGCGTACATGTCAAGAATAATAATTAGAATGTTTCACTGTGGTTTCAGCTCAATCTGAGGTTGTCTGCTATGAATTTGACCGTTGGACGCCCGTTTTGGCCGTTTATGACACCAGAACTGCGTTGTCGGTCACCGCGGGCACACGGCACGTCCGATTGACGTTCCTTCTGCTCGACCACTTCATAAATCACTCTACCGTATTTGTCGTCTGATTTCAGGCCATTCCGACGTCGTTGGGCCCGTTTGGACCCCCCTCACGGGCGTTTACGAAGCGGGCGCATCACTTAAAACACGAATATTGAGTCGTACCGCGAAAACCGCACATCTGATTGACGTTCCGTCTACGCGTACACGTCACGAATAATAATTAGAATGTTGCACTGTGGTTTCAGCTCAATATGAGGTCGTCCGCTATGAATTTGACCGTTTGACGCCCGTTTTGGCCGTTTATGACACCAGAACTGCGTTGTCGGTCACCGCGGGCACACGGCACGTCCGATTGACGTGTCGTCTGCTCGACCACTTCAGAAATCACTGTCCCGTATTTTTTGTCTGATTTCAGTCCATTCTGACTTCGTTCGGCCCATTTGGACCCCCCTCACGCGCGTTTACGAAGCGCGCACATCACCTAAAACATGAATATTGAGCTGTACCGCGCAAACCACACGTCCGATTGACGTACCGTCTGCGCGTACACGTCAAAAATAATAATTAGAATGTTTCACAGTGGTTTCAGGTCAATCTGAGGTCGTCCGCTATGAATTTGACCGTTTGACGCCCGTTTTGGCCGTTTATGACACCAGAACTGCGTTGTCAGTCACCGCGGGCACACGGCACGTCCAATCGATGTGTTGTCTGCTCGACCACTTCATAAATCACTCACCCGTATTTTTTGTCTAATTTCAAGCCATTCCGAAATCGTTCGGCCCATTTGGACCACCCTCACGCGCGTTTACGAAGCACGCATATCACTTAAAACACGAATATTGAGTCGTACCGCGCAAACCGCACGTCCGATTGACGTGCAGTCTGCGCGTACACGTCACGAATATTAATTATAATGTTTCACGGTGGTTGCATATCAATCTGAGGTCGTCCGCTATGAATTTGACCGTTTGACGCCCGTTTTGGCTGTTTATGACACCAGAACTGCGTTGTCGGTCACCGCGGGCACAGGGCACGTCCAATTGACGTGCCGTCTTCTCGACCACTTTAGAAATCACTCACCCGTATTTTTCGTCTGATTTCAGGTCATTCAGACTTCGTTCGGCCTGTTTGGACCCCCCTCACGGGCGTTTACGAAGCGCGTGCATCACTTAAAATACGAATATTGAGCCGTACCGCGCAAACCGCACGTCCGATTGACGTTCCGTCTACGCGTACACGTCATGAATAATAATTAGAATGTTTCACGTTGGTTTCAGCTCAATCTGAGTTCGTCCGCTATGAATTTGACCGTTGGACGCCCGTTTTGGCCGTTTATGACACCAGAACTGCGTTGTCGGTCACCGCGGGCACACGGCATGTCCGATTGATGTGCCGTCTGCTCGACCACTTCAGAAATCACTCACCCGTATTTTTCTTCTGATTTTAGGCCATTCCGACTTCATTCGGTCCGTTTGGACCCCCCTCACGCGCGTTTACGAAGCGCGGGCATCACTTAAAACACGAATATTGAGTCGTACCGCACAAACCGCACGTCCGATTGGTGTGCCCTCTGCGCGTACACGTCAAGAATAATAATTAGAATGTTTCACTGTGTTTTCAGGTCAATCCAAGGTTTTCCTCTATGAATTTGACCGTTGGACGCCCGTTTTGGCCGTTTATGACACCAGAACTGCGTTGTCGGTCACCGCGGGCACACGGCATGTCCGATTGACGTGTCGTCTGCTCGACCACTTCAGATATCTCTCACCCGTATTTGTCGTATGATTTCAGGCCATTCCGACTTCGTTCGGCCCATTTCGACCCCCCTCACGCGCGTTTACGAAGCGCGTGCATCACTTAAAACACAAATATTGAGCCGTACCGCGCAAACCGCACTTCCGATTGGCGTGCCGTCTGCACGTACACGTCAAGAATAATAAATAGAATGTTTAACGGTGTTTTTAGGTCAATCCGAGGTCGTCCGCTATGAATTTGACCATTTGACGCCCGTTTTGGCCGTTTATTACACCAGAACTGCGTTGTCGGTCACCGCGGGCACACGGCACGTCCGATTGACGCACCGTCTGCTCGACCACTTCATAAATCACTCAACCGTACTTTTAGTCTGATTTCAGGCCATTCCGAAATCGTTCGTCCTATTTGGACAACCCTCAGGCGCGTTTACGAAGCGCGCGCATCACTTAAAACACGAATATTGAGTCGTACCGTGCAAACCGCACGTCCGATTGACGTGTCGTCTGTGCGTACATGTCACGAATAATAATGAGAATGTTTCACGGTGGTTTCAGCTCAATCTGAGGTCATCCGCTATGAATTTGACCGTTTGACGCCCGTTTTGGCCGTTTATGACACCAGAACTGCGTTGTCGGTCACCGCGGGCACATGGCACGTCCAATTGACGTGCTGTCTTCTCGACCACTTCAGAAATCACTCACCAGTATTTGTTCTCTGATTTGAGGCCATTCCGACTTCGTTTGGCCCATTTGGACCCCCCTCACGCGCGTTTACGAAGCGCGCGCATCACTTAAAATACGAATATTGAGTCGTACCGCGCAAACCGCACGTCCGATTGACGTGTCGTCTGCGCGTACACATCAATAATAATAATTAGAATGTTTCACGATGGATTCAGTTCAATCTGACGTCTTCTGCTTTGAATTTGACCGTTGGACGCCCGTTTTGGCCGTTTATGACACCAGAACTGCGTTGTCGGTCACCGCGGGCACACGGCACGTCCGATTGATGTGCCGTCTGCTCGACCACTTCATAAATCACTCTCCTATATTTGTTGTCTGATTTTAGGCCTTTCCGACTTCGTTCGGCCCGTTTGGACCCCCCTCACGCGCGTTTACGAAGCGCGCACATCACTTAAAACATGAATATTGAGTTGTGTCGCGCAAACCGCACGTCCGATTGACGTGCCGTCTACGCGTACACATCACGAATAATAATTAGAATGTTTCACAGTGGTTTCAGCTCAATCCGGAGATGTTGTGTGGCCGACACCACTCAAAGTGTCCATCTTTTGTTTCAAAAGGACGTCATTTTAAGCGAAAAGCATCAACTGACATACGGAAAACTGATCAAACGCATTCCGAATCTGTTGATAATTTATCCCAACAATCCATGGGTCATATGTGACGTGTACGAGCCAACCCGGGATGAATCTGAGTCGCGGTGTGGCCAGGATAAGTCTAATTGACTCTCTTTTGTTTAAAATGGACACCATTTTAAGTACATACGGAAAAACGACCAAACGGATTCGGATTCCGTTGAAACTTTAGGAGAACAATCCCTGGGTCTTATGTGACGTGTACGAATCATCCCCGCTTCAATCCGACATGCGGTGCAGCTTACACAACTCAAAGTGTTCGTCTTTTGTTTCAAAAGGACATCATTTTAAGTGAAAGGCATCAACTGACATACGGAAGAACGACCAAACGCATTCGGATTTTATCGATACTTTAGCACAACGATCCATGAGTCATATGTGACGTGTACAAGTCAACCCCGTCTTAATCCAAGACGCGGTGTGGCCAACACTGCTCTAACTCTGTCTCTTTTGTTTAAAATGGACATGATTATAAATGAAAAGAACAACTGGCATACGCAAAACTGGCCAAACACATTCGTAATCTTTTGATAATTTATCACAACGATCCATGGGTCATATGTGACATGTACGAGCCAACCCGGGATGAATCTGAGTCGCGGTGTGGTCAGGATTAGTCTAAGTGTCACTCTTTTGTTTAAAATGGACAACATTTTACGTACATACGGAAAACCGACCAAACACATTCGGTTTCCATTTAAACTTTAGGAGAACGATCCATGGGTCATATGTGACGTTTATGAATCAGCCCCGCATCAATTGGAGACTCGGTGTGGTCGTCACCACTCATAGTGTCCGTCTTTTGTTTCAAAAGGACGTCATTTTAAGTGAAAAACATCAACTGGCATACCGAAAACCGACCAAACGTATTCGGATTGTGTTGATACTTTAGCACAACGATCCATGGGTCAAATGTGACGTGTACGAGTCAACCCCGCCTCAATATGAGGTGCGGTGTGGCCGGTATCACTTCAGGTGTATGTATTTTGTTTAAAATGGACATCATTTGAGGTAAAAATATATGGTATAGAAAAAACTGATAAAATTATGAATTGAATTTCGGATTCCACATATAATTGTCATCTAAATTTTAAAATGAATTCTAAATGAATTATGTATGTTTATAATTATGTTATGAATTCTACTTTAATTATGGATGTGTATATTTTCAGGATGCATTATATGTGTTGGTTGGTCGGTTTTCTTTATTTGTATGTGTTGGTTTGTTCTATATATGTATGCATTATATGTGTTACAGGTACAATAATTGGATTGAAAAATGAATTGAAAACGAGGGCATAATTGGATTGAAAATTGAATTGAAAATGCCCAAAAACCAGACCTGCTGTGCAAATTGCAGGCTGCTGTGCAATTTGCATAGCAAAGCCTATGCCAACAGTTTTCAAACCATTGGCATAGGCTCTATGTAGCTATTTTTACCAACGGTTCCTTGAACCGTTGGGATACCCTGTTGCATGGTTGTTTTTACCAACAGTTCTATGAACCGTTGGTAAAAACCTTTCCCAACGGTTTGTAAATCGTTGGGAAAGAAAATTATCTGTTGATTTACCAACGGGCCAAACCGTTGGGAAAGGCCTTTCCCAACGGTTTGGGAGAACCGTTGGGATAGGTTGATTTTTTCTGACCTATCCCAATGGTTCTGTGTAAACCGTTGGGAAAAGCCTTTCCCAACGGGTTACTTCCCCACGGTTTGCAGAACAGTTGGTATAACATATACCAACGGTTCTACATCCTTTCCCAACGGTTCTAAACCGTTGGGAAATGCTGGATTTCCAGTAGTGAGAGTTTAATTGAGTATATCATAGACTGAAAGTGTAATAAGAGAGATGAAATTTATGTAGAAAATACAACAGGTGAACATAAACATTACAGAGGATAATTATTGAATCCACTATTTTATTATCACAATTGGATCTAACGTTGTTTGAAGAATAAGAAAAGAGTATTTGAGGGTTAAATCCAAAAAACATATAGGTGGATCAAATAAAGATTAATAATACATGGTAGATTACGAAGAGGATAAATCATTGAAATTTATTTTTAATGAGATTTATTTCCATTAAAAAATATTATGGGCATGGGAATGTCATCCATACCAATGTTAGGTTAGTTTGAAAATGTTATACTCAAATAAATGGCATATATGTTGAATTTAAATTTTCATTGGTTGAAAAAATTGAATCAATTCAAATATTTTATGTAGTAAAAATATAAATATGTATCAAGATATACAAAATTGATATAAAGATATAATTTTTGAATAGAGTTCTTAAAGAAGAATTTTACACTAAAAACTAATGGGATTTGAACTTGGGTATGAAGAAGGAAAGGTATGTCATATGAAGAAACCTTTGTTTGGAATATAGTAGGCATCATTATCTTGTAATGACCATTTTGATTAACATTTTATGAATATACAATTTAATTGAGGTGGTGTTTATCTCAATATCAATGTGTGTTCATCAATGGGATAATATTATATCGTACATATATGTTCTGATGATATCATATATATTTTTAAAAACGAGTTAGTTGATGGATTTTAAATTTTTATTCTATTGGAATTTGAGATGTCTATGATTGTTGAATTTACTTACTTTATAGAGAATATATATTTCTGTCAAATTCTTATAAACAATTTTTTATCCGATGATAAATATTTAAAATATATTTTTATGAATTTTAAATGTAAATATTTTAAACCATTTTCAACAATGATCAACATAAGAACTAATATTATTAATCATAAAGATAAAAAAGCTATAGGATGAACATTATACCCTAGAATTATTGAAAGACTATTGTATTTGGTGGAATCAAGTTTGAATATGGTTCATTAAACACTTGATTAGGTATTGATATATTATTTTTGTAAATAAATAAGATTTTATATTGAATTTTTATACATGTAGGAAAAGAAATATTGTGTATTGAAAATCCAAAAGTGAATGATAAATCATTATTAAAAGTAAATTTATTATCTAGATTAGTAAGATATAAAATAACTATTCATGCTATAGTAAAAATGGACTATATTTAGTGAAAATATATCCACCCTTGTAATTTGAATAAATAAATATTTGAAAAATATTATAAAAGAGGTGAACTTTATGTGATAATAAAAGTACTATATAACATAAAAATAATCCAGATTAACATTCACATTTCAAGTATACTAAAATCTAGTAAAATTAAATTACATTAAATATATAACATATGGTTCTAAGGTGGGTTATATTGGAAAAAACGATACTTATTGGTTAATTTCATGATACTATTGTCCACACTGGTGTGTGAAACCAATTTTTGAATAATATTTTTCAAACACCACCCAAAGATTATAGAGGTTTAGTGAATTCTCACTCTTTAATTATATAACCACTTAACTTACAGATTAATGTTTGATACATTTCATACCCTCAGGGTTTTTTATCCAAGGTGGAAAAACTGATGAACTGATATTGGTTTTAGACAAGTGAAAAGTGGTTATAGTGAAAAATTAGTGAGTGAGTTTTAATTGAGAGATATTATAAAATAACCCCATAAAAGGGGTGAAATATACCATTAAATATAATAAAATCAATAAAAAAACTCTATATTAAATATATAGGGTCCAAAATAATAATGGGTCAAATATAGGTAGATAAATTATAAAATTTTAGTTTATAGAGGTGAAAACAAATGGTAAGCATATAATTTTTTCTTAAATTAGTGTTTTTTCGAACAAAAAGTTATCATATTGACATAGATGGATATGTGAGAATTTACATTCATGTTATAGATTTTTTTTGTTATTTTAATTACTATAAACATGCCATAAGAGACTAAATAATTTACTCCAGAGACCTTGGTGTTACCAACAAATCAAGAACATCGAGAATGTTAGAAGCTATAATGACCAATGAGCTTCAAAAATTGTTCTCTTTGTTTCATATAGGTCTTTTTGGAACAAATATTTATATGTTAATGTTTTTTATATGTTTTAGTACAGTTTTAGTAGTTTGAAGAATAATTTCTTACGGTGGTGAAAATCACATTGTGGTACATATATAAATAGATTGGAAAGGGAGAATAGGGTGTTTATTATGGTTAGTATACTAACCAATAATCCAAAATTATGATTTTTTTATTCATAAAAAATATCATTAAATCACCCTATGATATAGATAGAAAATGGGTTTTAAATAAGTTTTTAGGGTTTGTGGATTACAGTTTAAGTGTTAACTTGAAATCAAGTTACAAAATTTGGAAACAATTTGTATATTATTCCACACTAATTTTTATTATATTATAATTAATATTTCTAGATAATATATCAGATTTAAAACCTCCATGATTTTAGGAACTCCAATATAATATTAGGCTATCATGTTTTATAGGATGTGGAAATTAAATAATATCTTTTTGTAATCATACACAGTACTTTTGGATTTTAAATATCGTAGAATATTCTATCAATTTAAATATTTCTAAATAGAGGATATGTTTTTCTTTATTAGAGATTTAATTTTAATATAAATGATATAATTGGATAATAATCATGATGTAACATGTGTCATAATTTTTTATAGTTTTTGGATAAAGATGTTAAGAGAGTTTTTTTGGATAGAATAGATGAGCTACGTATTTTGAAATGAAGAGATTGGGAGAGAGTATATTGATTGATAAAAAAATATATCTGTAATTTTGAAGTGTTTTATGAGTAAACATTAAATAATTATTATTCAATTGATGATCTGAATATAGTATTAAATATTCAGCAGATGAAAAACTCAAAAATTTATTTGATTTATTTGATTTTATTTAAATAAGTAATTATGATGACCAGTGGGTATTATTCTATATTTACCAATATTAAAAGAGTGATTGGAGAGATAAAGAATGTTTGATCATGATATTTAGTAGTATTATTACCCAAAACATTGTAATCGTGAAAATATTAGTTTTTTATTTGTATATCAAAACATTGTGAGTGTATAGCCCTTTAATATTGTTTATTTTGGGTTAACTAATTAAAATTACTATTTTATTACACATTAGCATTCATGTTTTTTATATGATTAGTATAAATTCACAACTTAAAGGTTTCTTAATAACATGGTAATGATTTATAATTATAGAAAAAAAATTAACACACTAATTCACCCCCTCTTCTTTGTGTGTTTTTGGGAAATTTGGTTGCAAATAAAATAAAATCTAGGTTATTTCTTGTAGAATTTGTATCAGATAGTTATTTGAAAATAAGAATGTAACGCCCCGACCCTAGTTACACAGAGTCGGTGCATTACTTCGTAACATTGGCATGATCACAAAAGATCAAGTCTCGAAATACCTATTAGTTTAGTAGCCTTGGAAACACTAGATACATTCGTAAATGTTACATTACATCATAAAGTGAAAAACTACAATAACAAAGTCTCCATAGTCCACTCTCATATCCTCTTCTGACAATCCCTGCAGGTCATTTATAAAATACTTCTTCACATCCTGGAAAATATTAAAACATTGAAAGGGGTGAGCTCAGATGCTCAGTAAGGTTAACAATATAGCAGAAGATTTCATAAATAAACATTAACATTTAAGGCAATGTATAAAAAAAACAAAAGCCTTTTAAACTTGAACTTCAACATAATATGGCAAAAGTAAAATGAGATAATGCCATTTACTTCTTCACATGGATATTCTACTGGTCGAATAATCACATGCAATATCAATAACCACTTTCATAATGATGGAATGCATAATGCCATACTATCATGACCACGTAGTCAAGGCCTCGTGCCAAGACCACAAATAAGATTTTGTCAAGGCCTCGTGCCAAGACACTAGTTTGTCTCATGAGACCTGCCGATGCATCGAGGAGCTATAGTGGGCTCCACCCGTCACTTACTAAGTCCAATGCATTCCTTATATGAAAAATGGTATATAAACATTTAGGAATACCATTTTTTTAAAATACCATTTAAAATTAATTGCGGTATCAAAATACCAGTTTAATTTTTTTAGAAGATACTTACATTTAAAATTGCTCAAACATACTCCAGTGTTTTTCTGAAAACATTATGCAAGCTTCTGAAAACAAAATAACTAATTCTGAGACTGCTCGACTAATTGCAGGCCATGATGGGTCCATGCCCAATCCCTTCCTGTCTACCACACTCGAGAGTCAGGTTTTATAACAACATTTTTAAGCTTGAGTTAAATACGTATACATTTTCACTAGATTTTCATACATTTGAGAGAAATATATCTCTTTTTTTTAAATCATTTAAAAACAGTTATGGCTTGTAGAGGAAGCCAGAACTCAAATAATGGTCACGGTGGTGGAGAAGTCATTGTCGCCGCATATGTACAGAAAGAAAAACATTCCCTTTTTGTCTTTTAGTAAAACTCTTCTTATAAAAAAGATTCCTTTTGAATAAACGTAAAAGTCAAAGGGGTTTATACACCGTATAAAAGAAAGTTGTGTATAAAACCAAATATGTCTCAATGAAAGGAGATTGAGACGAAGTCATTAAAAGTTCATTTTTAAAATAAAATAGATCTATTATGTGTATTCAATATAGCTACACATAAATAAAGTAAAAATACAAAATAGGACATAATAATATCATGACATAATTTGAAAGTAGGAGATTAACCCAAAGAATGGAAATTGGGTTAAGAAGTTCCCTTACCTTGCGTCCTGTCCTGACTCGACCGTTCTTTAACCTCCTGAATAATAAACTAGAGTTAATTCCTATTTAATTAAGAACCTTTTTCATGTTCATTATTCATTTTATATCCCTTTTTACCATGTTATGATCATTATGTAATTATTTAAGTTTATAACGGTCATTTTGTCGATCTTTGGTACTTGAGTCAAAAATAAACTTCTTATAATTACACGTTGTTCATGTGGTGAAATATCCATTATATCCAGAATTATATTAATGATATAGATATCATATATATCATATATATACAGTATATACATTCATTTATAATATTACGTAACATTTAGAGGTAAGAAATGAAATGCACCGTTCATGGAGACGGTAAGTCGTACGTACGCATGAATGCTACTGTCATTTCTATTTCATATTTAATGGAATGAAATAATAATGATATAAATTTATAATATAATTACAGTATAATATAGTGGATAATACCATTTAATCCATCCTTTATACATCCCACATATGGCATTAACGATTCAAATCACTTTGAGGGGGCGGTAGTCTGCACTTCCTAAAATGAAATTATCCCATTTTACCCATAATGGAAATCATAAAGTATGCCATAACTGAGAAATACAGAAGCATAAGTAAAACATAAACATATTATATATCATATATAAAAATAGTGACATCTTAATGGCCACCTTTGAAGGTGTTATATGAGTGTTGAACAATCATCGTTTCGTGAGGCAGAAATTTGCCATCCACAGAAACCATATGTTTTTTAACCATTAGATGTAGGTGTGTGTAAGTGTAGCTCGAATAATTCTTATAAAAACATCCTAGTATATTGAGGATACTGGTTTTGTTACAAAATAAATGAATAAAAAGATTTTAGGGGGTTGGAGAAGAAAAATAAAACAAAACAACATTAGAGAAGACATTACCTCAAAATCGGGTAACTCTTTTTGATTTGAGCTAAAGGCTTCCTTGGGAAGAGTTCTGCCCAAAGTGAGGCTTCTAGGAGTAAGGGAGGAATGTTGGTAGAGTATTTGGGCAGAGTTTGGCCGAGAAAAATGGCTTGAAAGTGTGAATGAGGTGGTAGAGGTGGGGGCCTTTTATAAGTGGAGAGGAGGGGCTCTTTTGGAAAGATTGAAATGTTACATTATTACACAATGCTTTTCGGATTCTAAAGGTCCCAAACTTGTATAATTCGTGGCTAAGGTGATAAGGGTTCGAAATATACCCATCCAATTGTCTTTGGACAAGTGTAAGCCTTGTATTTTGCATTATCTTTTCATTTTATTAAAATCGTTAAATAATGAGGTCATCGCTGCATCATAATGATGTCATAAATAATTTAATTTATTTAATGTCAAAAAATTATAAAAAAAAATACTATGATGTAGGAAAGCTTTATAGATTTATAATGAATATTTATAATCAAAATTTGGACTTGTGTAACCCCACTTAAAAACTGTTTTAGTAAAACAACTCAAGTTTGTGTCAATTTAATTCTAACATTAAATAAATATATATTAATGTCAGTTTCCAACTAAAGTGGCTCCATGGGGTCCCCAAGTTGACCCATGGGTTGTCTGGGTCGGCCATGACTCATACAATTGGAGTAGGACAAGTGTCAAGCTCATATCATATTATTAAAACATTGTTTTTACCTTAAACTACACTAATTACCTCTAATCGCGATTAAGAACTTAAAAGTTACTATTCACCAAAAAATTATTTTAATCTCATTGAACCACATTTTACTTCTTAATGAAAACCATGTATGTCGGATATTTGAAAATCAAAACACAGTAGTGGTAATATTTCATTTAAACGAAAAATCAGTTATTTAACTACCACTTAGCGGTTTCACTATTCATCAAAAATTGAAGTTTTTCAGAACAATGCCAAAATTTCACCCTAAGCTATAATTGATATTCCGAATTCAAAAATGATGTATATTTTACAAAATTCCAAACATATAAGTTGCATTAATTAATTTTATAATTAATTCCCGCTGTCACAACAAATAGCGTGTTTTTAAGAAACAATTTATATCAAAAGATTGGCAATTGTTTATGTCCAATTTCAATGTTAAATTAATTGTAATGACCACCATTGGATAAAATGGTAAAAATATATTCTAATTATACTTTAAAACCACTAAATAGTATAATTTATCCCAATAAATTATTTTTATTAAAAAATTTGTTTTAAGTATTTTTCACTATTCATAAAAAAATTTGAAGTTCTCAGAAAGATACAAAAAATTAAACTTAGGATAATTTCGATATTACGAATACAAAAATGAAGTCCATTTTGAAATATTAAATTTCTATAATTTTAAAAAGTTGTTATTACTATTCATAACGGCTACTTTGATTAGTCCCAGTGTTTTAGAACTCGAAGTTGCGTACAATGCAAGCTATTGCATTATTGAATGAGAAGCGTATCGTGGAAGCTCGGGGTGTTAAATTCTCCCCTCCTTCAATAAATTGCGTCCTCGCAATTTGAAATTTTTCTTTGAAAGTAAAAGGTTGAAAAGAGAAAATACCTTTGAGGAAAACCCACATCGGGAATAAGATTAATAAAATTTGGACTTAATAAGAGGGAAAGGGAAATGAAAAAGTCACCACCCAATTATGATCTCGATTAGGAGAACATTGGTGGTAATTAGAGACATATAATTGGAGGAAAACGTAAAAATTTTTAGGGAGTGATTGAGGTCATCAGTCACAATCAACTGTCAAATTGAGGGCCTCAAATCCTTCAATCTATGTTGATTTAAAATATCATCAGTTCAACAAGACATAAGGTATTAGGATAACAAATTTTTTGTTTTAATATCCTTTTACTAATGTTTAAGAATTAATTTATTCATTGAATAAGAGATAGGTATATATATATTTATGCTTGACAACTAGAGTTTCAACCTTCAACTCATCTTTCACTCAAAAAGATAATAGAACTCAAAAATATTATACTTATCCTAATTGTATAAGGTTCCAAATGTTAACACATACCATTTAGATTAGTAAAATTATTTTGTAACAACCAGGGACTTCCTGTAGGCTAGTGGTAGGAAAAAGAGGCTTGTCGCACTATGGTTGTAGGTTCGATTCCTGCAGCTTTGTCCGACGCGACAGGTTATTCCCCACCCTGCATGTTGTCCTTTTCCTAAAACTATAGTATCATAATATTCCAAAAATAATCTTCATAATTTTTTTTAACCTTAAACAATACTATCCAAAGATCAACTTAATCCACTCCAACCATTATAGTTTTCCAAAATACCTCTGTCCAGACTTTCTCTAAAAGGTCTCTTAATTCCAAAATCAATTTATCAGATTCCCCAAACAAAGTAAAGTTTCTCTTATTGTCACATACTAAAAATATAATTACCTTCATCAAATTAAAACCTTACTGAAATCAACAAGTACTTCAGTACAATCCTTATATATATATCACATTATTCTAATAACCAGAATATAATCCATGAGTCCAAAAGCACAAATACATTAGTTATTCTGCTTCAACTGTAGTAACAGCATAAGATTGTCCTTGATCCCTTGGCCTTTTCTGAGGTAAGTTTCCCTGACTCTTAGGACATTCATTTGCATAATGACCCATTTCTCTACAATTGTAGAATTCAACTTTGATAGCCTCTTTCTTTCCCTTGCAATCACGAGCCTGGTGACCCTTCTCTCCACATTTATAACAAACTCTCATTCCTTTTAGGCAAGTACCAGGGTGATTCTTCCCACAATTATCACATAATGGAAAATCCTTCTTTCCCTTTTTCCCTTTATCTGTCTCTTGTTCCACCGTTCTCTTCTTCTCTTGCTTTACTTTGTTGTCATAAGACATAGAGAATTCCTTTTCTGTCTTGACAGCACCCGAGACAATATCTTCGTATGATGAGAAGGATTGTGGTACTAAAGCTCGACGGAGAAATGGTTTTAACCCATCAAAGAAACGATCAATCTTACTCCTTGGGTTACGTATATAATCGGCAGCATGCCTCGCTAACCTTGTAAAGTTAGCCTCATACTTTGCGACATTCTCATCCTCCTTCTGCCTCAGACTCAGAAATTGCCTTTCCATATCTGCTCGATGGTCACGTGGAAAGTATTTTTCTAAGAAAAGCTCTTTGAACTCCCTCCATTACATATTCGATACGTCATCATCTTCCTTTGTGTTTTGAATTAGCGACCACCACTGATCGGCATCTCCAGTGAGGCGGTAAACTGCCATGACAACCTTCTCCCTTTCACTACTCCCCAAGGCATGGAATATTTTCTCTAAGGAATTTATCCATTGCTCAGCTACTATAGGATTTGTACTCCCATTGAAGGTTGGTGGTTGTTTCCTCATGAAGCGGTCTAACATTGATCCTCCACGTTGCGGATCAGGGTGCTCCATACGAGTAAGGTTATTATTCATAACCTGCGTGAGTTGTCCCAGTACGGTGAGAAGCTGATCAGCACTAGTTGTATCACTAGCTCCACCATAATTATCTTGAGGAGGAGGGAAATCCCTACACAGAGTGCGTTCATTGATACGGTTTCCATTCCTTCCACTAGGCGCCATTTCTAAACAATGGCATAAACTAGATTAGTTTATGAATCAAAATACATAATTCCATACTTGTAAAATACTTAACATAAATTGAATAATTTATGGATATAATCCATAAAAATGTTTTCTTTGAGGATGTATATACTCATAACCCTTCATAGATGTTTATAAAGAAAATGAGAATTATCCAAAGCATATCCCCCGGGAGTGTCGTAACCAAGAGTGCAGCAAGGCCCGTTGTCGTGCACCAGTTCCTGTTCGAGTCTAGCTCAAAGCGGTGTTTTCAGGTTTTACCCCTAGGTACATCTGTGCCAGAGCCGCCTCTACTTGCTCGTATCCAGACAGGGATGTATTGCCCGGAAAACTCACAAAATATCTACAATAACAAAATTCTAGGAAGTTCTTCTATACTAATCCTCAATGTCTATCTTCGGGCTATGTGCTCTAATCAGAGTTTATCTAAATCTAGCTTCTAAGGTTAGTACTAAACTGCCTCTGATACCAACTGTAACGCCCCGACCCTAGTTACCCAGAGTCGGTGCATTACTTCGTAACATTGGCATGATCACAAAAGATCAAGTCTCAAAAGACCGATTAGTTTAGTAGCCTTGGAAACACTAGATACATTCGTAAATGTTATATTACATCATAAAGTGAAAAACTAAAATAACAAAGTCTCCATAGTCCACTCTCATATCCTCTTCTGACAATCCCTGCAGGTCATTTATAAAATACTTCTTCACATCCTGGAAAATATTAAAACATTGAAAGGGGTGAGCTCAGATGCTCAGTAAGGTTAACAATATAGAAGAAGCTTTCATAAATAAACATTAACATTTAAGGCAATGTATAAAAAAACAAAAGCCTTTTAAACTTGAACTTCAACATAATATGGAAAAAGTAAAATGAGATAATGCCATTTACTTCTTCACATGGATATTCTACTGGTCGAATAATCACATGCAATATCAATAACCACTTTCATAATGATGGAATGCATAATTCCAGACTATCATGACCACGTAGTCAAGGCCTCGTGCCAAGACAACAAATAATATTTTGTCAAGCCCTCGTGCCAACACACTAGTTTGTCTCATGAGACCTGCCGATGCATCGAGGAGCTATAGCGGGCTCCACCCGTCACTTACTAAGTCCAATGCATTCCTTATATGAAAAATGGTATATAAACATTTAGGAATACCATTTTTTTTAAATACCATTTAAAATTAATTGCGGTATCAAAATACCAGTTTAATTTTTTTAGAAGATACTTACATTTAAAATTGATCAAACATACTCCAGTGTTTTTCTGAAAACATTATGCAAGCTTCTGAAAACAAAATAACTAATTCTGAGACTGCTCGACTAATTGCAGGCCATGATGGGTCCATGCCCAATCCCTTCCTGTCTACCACACTCGAGAGTCAGGTTTTCTAACAACATTTTTAAGCTTGCGTTAAATACGTATACATTTTCACTGAATTTTCATACATCTGAGAGAAATATATCTCTTTTTTTAAATCATTTAAAAACAGTTATGCCTTGTAGAGGAAGCCGGAACACAAATAATGGTCACGACGGTGGAGAAGTCATTGTCGCCGCATATGTACGGAAAGAAAAACATTCCCTTTTTGTCTTTTAGTAAAACGCTTCTTATAAAAAAGATTCCTTTTAAATAAACGTAAAAGTCAAAGGGGTTTATACACCATATAAAAGATAGTTGTGTATAAAACCAAATATGCCTCAATGAAAGGAGATTGAGACGAAGTCATTAAAAGGTCATTTTTAAAATAAAATAGATCTATTATGTGTATTCACTATAGATACACATAAATAAAGTAAAAATACAAAATAGGACATAATAATATCATGACATAATTTGAAAGTAGGAGATTAACCCAAAGAATGGAAATTGGGTTAAGAAGTTCCCTTACCTTGCGTCCTGTCCTGACTCGACCGTTCTTTAAACTCCTGAATAATAAACTAGTGTTAATTCCTATTTACTTAAGAACCTTTTTCATGTTCATTATTCATTTTATATCCCTTATTACCATGTTATTAACATTATGTAATTATTTAAGTTTATAACGGTCATTTTGTCGATCTTTGGTAATTGAGTCAAAAATAAATTTCTTATAATTACAAGTTGTTCATGTGGTGAAATATCCATTATATCCAGAATTATATTAATGATATAGATATCATATATATCATATATATACAGTATATACATTCATTTATAATATTACGTAAAATTTAGAGGTAAGAAATGAAATGCACCGTTCATGGAGACGGTAAGCCGT
The DNA here is from genome assembly GCA_963277665.1 of Viscum album. Classification (NCBI taxonomy): domain Eukaryota; kingdom Viridiplantae; phylum Streptophyta; class Magnoliopsida; order Santalales; family Viscaceae; genus Viscum; species Viscum album. The sequence goes on from OY728125.1 coordinate 993,575,231, forward strand.
ACGTACGCATGAACGCTACTGTCATTTCAATTTCATATTTAATGGAATGAAATAATAATGATATAAATTTATAATATAATTACAGTATAATATAGTGTATAATACCATTTAATCCATCCTTTATACATCCCACATATGGCATTAACGATTCAAATCACTTTGAGGGGGCGGTAGTCCGCACTTCCTAAAATGAAATTATCACATTTTACCCATAATGGAAATCATAAAGTATTCCATAACTGAGAAATATAGAAGCATAAGTAAAACATAAACATATTATATATCATATATAAAAATAGTGACATATTAATGGCCACCTTTGAAGGTGTTATATGAGTGTTGAACAATCATCGTTTCGTGAGGCAGAAATTTTCCATCCACAGAAACCATATGTTCTTTAACCATTAGATGTAGGTGTGTCTAAGTGTAGCTCGAATCCTTCTTATAAAAACATCATAGTATATTTAGGATACTGGTTTTGTTACAAAAGAAATGAATAAAAAGAGTTTAGGGGGTTGGAGAAGAAAAATAAAACAAAACAACATTAGAGAAGACATTACCTCAAAATCGGGTAACTCTTTTTGATTTGAGCTAAAGTCTTCCTTGGGAAGAGTTCTGCCAAAAGTGAGGCTTCTAGGAGTAAGGGAGGAATGTTGGGAGAGTATTTGGGCAGAGGTTGGCTGAGCCAAATGGCTTGAATGTGTGAATGAGGTGGTAGATGTGGGGGCCTTTTATAAGTGGAGAGGAGGGGCTCTTTTGGAAAGATTGAAATGTTACATTATTACACAATGCTTTTCGGATTCTAAAGGTCCCACACTTATATAATTCGTGGCTAAGGTGATAAGGGTTCTAAATATACCCATCCAATAGTCTTTGGACAAGTATATGCCTTGGATGTTGCATTAGCGTTTCATTTTATTAAAATCGTTAAATAATGAGGTCATCGCTGCATCATAATGATGTCATAAATAATTTAATTTATTTAATGTATAAAAATTATAAAAAAAATACTATGATGTATGAAAGCTTTATATATTTCTAATGAATATTTATAATCAAAGTTTGGACTTGTGTAACCCCACTTAAAAACTGTTTTAGTAAAACAACTCAAGTTTGTGTCAATTTAATTCTAACATTAAATAAATATATATTAATGTCATTTTCCAACTAAAGTGGCTCCATGGGGTCCCCAAGTTGACCCATGGGTTGTATTGGTCGGCCATGACTCATCCAATAGGAGTAGGACAAGTGTCAATCTCATATCATATTATTAAAACATTGTTTTTACCTTAAACTACATTAATTACCTCTAATCGCGATTAAGAACTTAAAAGTTACTATTCACCAAAAAATTATTTTAATCTCATTGAACCACATTTTACTTCGTAATGAAAACCATGTATGTCGGATTTTTGAAAATCAAAACATAGAAGTGGTAATATTTCATTTAAACGAAAAATCAGTTATTTAACTACCACTTAGTGGTTTCACTATTCATCAAAAATTGAAGTTTTTCAGAACAATGCCAAAATTTCACCCTAAGCTATAATTGATATTCCGAATTCAAAAATGATGTCTATTTTACAAAATTCCAAACATATAAGTTGAATTAATTAATTTTATAATTAATTCCCGTTGTCACAACAAATAGCGTGTTTTTAAGAAACAATTTATATCAAAAGATTGGCAATTGTTTATGTCCAATTTCAATGTTAAATTAATTCTAATGACCACCATTGGATAAAATGGTAAAAATATATTCTAATTATACTTTAAAACCACTAAATAGTATAATTTATCACAATAAATTATTTTGATTAAAAAAGTTGTTTTAAGTATTTTTCACTATTCATAAAAAAATTGGAAGTTCTCAGAAAGTTACAAAAAATTCAACTTAGGATAATTTCGATATTACGAATACAAAAATGAAGTCCATTTTGAAATATAAAATTTCTATAATTTTAAAAAGTTGTTATTACTATTCATAACGGCTACTTTGATTAGTCCCAGTGTTTTAGAACTCGAAGTTGTGTACAATGCAAGATATTGCATTATTGAATGAGAAGCGTATCGTGGAAGCTCGGGGTGTTACAAAGAATTTTATTAATGTAAAGATATTCCATATTTATGATGATTAAAACTATAATATTTAGAGGAATCATATGAGATTAAATTTATGATCTTTTGAGATTGTTTTTTCTCAAAAATGCTAAGTGAACCTTCAAATATATAATTGAAGGAACCTTATAAAAAATCTTAAAATTGATTAAAAGGTATAAAATGACTTTTCCAAATCACTCTCAAATCTGGATATATCATCACACCACCAATATTCAAGGCTGATAGTCTGTACATGTGGTTGATATATTAATATATTCACTTATCTTCTTCACACCAACAATCATCATGGTAGATAGTTTTTACATGAGGATGATCCTTTGATAGAGTAACACATCTACTTCACATGGTCAATCTATATGGTCTCTTTTCATCCTCACGATCGAACATTTGGGTCGATTATCATATTCTTGAGTTTGACATATAGTGGATCTATTGTTCATCAAAGTTATAAAAATAATGTAAAGGTGATCCAAGGATATCCACATCTATATAATGGTAATGAATTTTAAGATTTACATAATATTAATTCTAAACAATTATAAAATTAAATTTAGATGATGCTATGATATGTTATTCATTGTTAAATATTAAGGTTAATCGGATCATTTTAATTTTTTTATTTTCAAAAATACACTTTTAAGGGTAAAAGTTGAAGAAACATACATAGATCCACCAAAACATGATAGAAAATCAGTTATGGTCAATAATATGATCATTATATGTGCTAATGATGAATTATAACCATACATGGATGAAGTGTTGGATACTGAGATGTTATTTATGTCATAGAATAAGGAACCACATCACAAACCCATGAATTTGTGTTCACATGCACTCGTGGATTGAATTTAATAGGATCTTAATAAATTTGATTTTATTGAGAATAAAATTACATATTTTTTTCTATCCTACAAGGAATTTATGAGGAATATCTTCACCAAAATCCATGGGAGTTTAAATGATATTAATTGAGGAGGTTCGTGTCTGATTTTCATGGGATTTAAAATCAAAATTGTGAAGTCATTATGCATAGTAAAAGTTTATTTTCTTTAAGAAATATTTAAGAATATGATAATCGGTGGAGTTTATATAAAAAATTTGGAAATATATTATCTAATATATGAGAATTCAAGGAGATTATATAAAATTGTGAATTATTTGATGTTGTTGTATATTTTTCTCTATATATATATATATATATTAAAGGTTTTAGACTGAATGAAATTTAACACTACCATTAAAAAGAGAGATAGTCGCATCTCTTTCACTGATGTCATATATTTTTTGACACCAAAAGTGAGGGGAATAAGAAAGGAAGTCATTTATTGGTGAATTTAAAAAGAAAACATCAATTTATATGAAGAAGAAAAAGGGAGCCTATAATATTCACATATTATAGAGTAAATGAGAAGTGACAATTGATTCTCCCAAAATTTTCATTACACAATTTAAAACCTTATTGAAGAGAAACTCATTACAATCATTATTTATAATGAATTAAAAATAAACATTAATGTTGTGTTCATTCATACTTGTTTCTATATTTCTAGAAAGTACAAGATTTTTTGAATGTGGATAGGATATCATAACAGATGATGTAATTCCATCTATGCGTAAAGGGAAGATATTGATAATGAGTTTGCTAAGGGATCATGAATAATGGGTAGTACATATCTAAACAAAACCATCACATTAGTATGGGGATGAAGAGCTATATGGAGGTAGTTTCTACCACATGATTTGAGGAAGAACACTACTCATATCTCGATTCAAACTTTTGTATTTTTGTTTTGATATAATTTATTGATTCATGTATAAAAACTGACATCATTAAATTTAAATAAATCTCTCAAATTCTAGTGATTACTCATGGTCTCATTACTATTCTGAAACATGGTAAGGAATAGGCTCTATAAATGAGGAAAAATCTTGTAAATATATATGTGTTATTGTTCCTTTTTATTGTACATTGCTTGTGAGGGGTGGGTTTGACAGAACACCATTTGATCCATTTATCATAACCAAGATAGCAGTTTGTGTTTATGAGAGTATATTATAAAATAATGTAAATATAACAACCATTAATTTTTTAAATTGGATTCCAATCTAAATGAATATATACATTATTAATTAATGTAGTTATATAAATCAAAACAACTATATTTCAATTGTTATTTTGGACCATTATAAAATATAACAATGTTTTATTTTCAATATTATAATACCATTAAGAATTTTCAACATTGTTAATATTTTTTTACATTAATTTTTAAGATTATTATATATAAAGAGTTATAAAAAAATATAATTAACACAGAAATCAAAAGAGATGTCCCCTAATAGTAGGATTGTACCCAGTAAATCTTATTTATCAGAGCTTCCAAGAGAGTTGGAATTACTGAGATTTTCCATTGATTAATCCCATTAAAATATTTACAAATTTAATCTTAGTAAATACCTTTTATGGGGGATGTCTAATCATATATATATCCCTTTCCAAACCATGTTCACCAAACCACCCCAAAAATTACTACCATCCCATGCCTTGCCCATTGGGCATACGATGATGTAGTAACGGGTTATGTATCCAAACCCAAGTAGTATGAATTTTTATATTCACTTTTTAATTATATAATAATGGTTATATTAATACTTTTTTTTATTATTTTATATAGTGGATTATAAAATGAGTTTGATAACAAAATTATTTTTTGATACAAAGAAACCAAAATTGTACTTTTTTAAGATATATACTTATAATTAATACACTATTTCTTAATAAACTATTGAATTTGAATAAAATTTATTTTTATAAAATAGTATTATAAATAAATTTTATTTATTTATATATGGAAATACAATGTATATGTCCCATTAAATTTTTATATGGGACAAACAGTTTTTTATTCTATAAAGATTAGTATTTTTTAATAAATGGGGATTTTTGTTTAAAAAATCAATTCCTATATTTAGAAAATTATTTTCATAAATAAATTAAAAAATTAATGAAGATAAATAAAATATCCAATGGTTAATTTTTCATAATATTATGATACAATCATATTTTTGGATAAAAATTAAATACTGTATAAATGTTTGGTAAGTATTATATCATTTTAATGCTACAATTTCAAGATCTCATCATTTAATAGGTATTACCATATGAATATTTAGTTAAACCACATTTTATATGTCTTATCCTTTTACTTTTTGTAAAATTGTCACTCTATAGGTTTCTAGGACTCAAGAAATTCTAGCTACTAAGAAGTTAGACATGGTGTGAAACCAATGATAGGCTACAACACCACTGGCTAGTTAGTGTTGTAAATTTTATAGTGAACCATACATTTCATACATAAATATCATATATTATTATATAAATATTCGATATATAAAATTATGATCCACGTAAAAATAGTATAATTCCAATATCATTAAGACTTGGATAAATAAACAACTAGTTAATTAGAGATCTACATCATCACCTAGTAAGTTCATCATAACTAAAACCCTTCTTAATGATAGAATAAGTAAAACCTAACTTCGTAATCTGGGGAAATGAAATATAAGAAAGGTTGGGCTTTGATTCTCATTAAGGGTAAACAAAGGATATTTAAATGATTACTTAGACATAACATTAGAAAAAGGGTATGATAACATGAGAATAAATTGTGAAAACAATACCCTATTATTGGTTCCTTTAATCTCTAAAAACATGTTTGAGATACTTCAATTGATTTGGAAAAGGGTTGAAATGAAACCCTAAATAAGACGGAATAAAATTTTCAAAGGGATGCAACTCCAAGGTACAAATCCCTTCATGAACCATTCATATGTATGGAGATATATGGCTTCATGAAGCACCTTTGAATTAAAATAGTTCATGGTATATATAAAGTGGTCCCAACACCCCCCAAATAAAACTGAATCCATTTGTGGGAGGGAGGTGGAGATTTACACCCCAAAAACTAAGTATTTAGTGGGATAGTATAATGTTTTCAATTCCCACAAATGAAATGAATCCATTTTTAAGATCGAGGTGTTGATTTAATCCCCAAGAAAATAACATTCCCCACAGACTAAGTAGTTCGTGAGGTAGTAAAGTTTCATCGGTTCCCTCAAATAAAACAAATTCTTTTATGAGATCGAAGCGGTGATTTTGTCTCAATAAATGAACATTCCCTAGGAAATAAATATTTCACTGGATGAGGCAGTATCGTCAGCTACCATAAATGATACAAATTCATTTTTGAGAACAAGGTGGTGGTTTACTCCCCTTAAAATGACGTCCATGCTAACTAAGTCATTCGCGGGATGGGGCATCCACCATGGGAGCCTGTAAAATAAGGATAATAGGCCACCGCGAATGAATGAACATTCTAGTATCTGGTCCCTCCTCTCTTCAGTAAATAGACCTGACGGGGGACCTTAAAAAATCCACACCTAGAAATATGAACTAAATATAACAGAAGATTGAAACCACAAAAACTGGAGACCCTAAATGATTCCTTGTAGGTAAAAGCTGCCACATAGTATTAACAAGGAACTAACAAATCATTTAGAGGTCTACAAACTTTAATTCCTATTATTGACACAACCACATAAGGTAAAAACTGGTAGGCCCTTTATGAATTGGAATCCTGAATGAAAAAAATTCTCTGTGAGTAGAACTCTCCCCCCGTATAGAAAAATGCTATGTGGGAGAAACTTGGCCCCATGTAACAAAATTCTACATGGGTATAACTCTGACCCGTATAGAAAAATGATACGTGGTCAGAACATAGGCCCGAGAAGTGAAATATTATGTCCGAAAAACCTAGATCTTTGTAACACAATGCTACACAGATGATCCCCTTACCCACTTAGAAACATGCTACGTATAGGGAACCCCATCCGGTGTAAGAATATGCTACACGGAATGAGGTATTCTAATTAATTCTACCCTTTAAATCCCATAATTCCCTTCTATCAAATCATTAGACCCCATATTGGACCCTATGAGAACCAATATACCATAATTATGCTAAAATCTCTTCCAAATCCTCCTAACATGTATGATAAGATCATCAGGCACATCAATGTATTCTTTCGTGTTTACAAACCCTTGGTAAGATAAGTGTTGTGGTCGACCCCAACATTATGGAGGACCCTCGGTATAACCCCATGTTCGCATTACCAGGGTAATAAGGGCTATGACCAGGGGGAACTCACATATACCTCCATGTTCTAGGGATTGAGTGGAGATGGTGGCCTTTTCCTTTATTGAGGGTAAGTGTTGAACATTCCTCCCCTTCCAGGAACCAATTTTAGGACACTCCTCCCGATGTAAGATCCAATCCTTTCTTATAGGTTGTATCACTTTTGCTTCACTTTTTTCCCACCCAATACATAATCTGATGGATCACTGAATGTGACTATCCTGTATATGAAAAAAAATAGAGAAAACTAGCACACTTATAGCCCCTTTCTCCCACTAATTAGGCCCTATCACTATCAATCAGTGGATATTGTGAGATCATGTGATCATCAGATATATTACTTCCTCTTGTTTATCACACCAAATATGATTCATTTGGGATTATAGGTTAGTGGAGATTATGAAATCTGCATGATCCAAAACCCCAATTTCACCTCCAACATGGTCTAAGACTTAAAACCAAATTTTAACATTTAAAGAGTTGTATTCTCAATGAAGAAATATCGAATGGGCCTCCCATACGGTATAAGAACCAATCATATTCCATTAAAATGGGAAGCTTCCAAGAGTAAACCCCAACTATGTCCCCTTAAATTGTCATTCTATAAGGTGTAACCCATGTCCAACTGAACTGTGTCTTATTTGATTCCCAACTAACTGGGATATGTAAGAATCCTTCCTAAGATCTAACCCCAGCACCCAAATCAAGCCTAATGTTTTCCAGGACATATCCATTATAGGTTCATGTTCAACCAGGATACCACATCTCTTCTGGGGCCCTCATGATGCTTTAGTATAAGTCTCTCACCATCCTTGACCGAGAACCTTTAACCTGGATTTCCATGTCACATGGTGTTAAATTGCATGGTTGGGTCATTATCAAACGAACTTAAAAGATGATGTGTCCGGTTAAGTGACACCAAACTATGTGGGTTATGATACCCCTCATTAGGATACATAGGTAGTTCATTTCATGGGTTTAATCCCTACATAAAAATAACTCCCATCCCCTTGATGTTGAAAAAAATCTAGATCACCCCATTACGCAGAATAAAAACAACATCATCCATCTAAATGACTAAAATATCCCGGATATGTTCACAAAAAGTGTAATATTGTTGGAGAACCTAGGATTCATAAAGATTCCTCTATTGATGGATAAATTTATATATATAAAGATTATTCCCGACACATGCGTAGTCATAATGAATTTTTACTGATGGGTAATCCATGTATACATACATGGGAATGTACCAAGGATTAATAAACATATATTAAATCTATAAGAGTGTCTTGGAATAGGAAATAGTCCCCCCAAGGGTTTGATGAACCTAAATTCCCATCCTCTTGAACAATGTTAGTTATCAAGTTTCATTGGACAATATACCTAATGAGATTCATCTTTTGGAAAGTAGGTCCATGAATCATGGATATGATATCCATTGGTCATTTTTGACTAAAATAAAAAAACTCGTTGGAGACTATTCAAAGAACTTATACCCAATTACAGTGATTTCACAAAATTCAACCTCTTGAAATCAATCATTCCTAACCAAAACAGGTCTTGTAGGGAATAAAAAATGGTTAAATCAATGTGAATCCTCAACCAAGTTTCCCCACTTCAGGCCCCTTTCAAATAAAATATGCTACAGGGTCAAGTGATAACATGAATCACTAATGCGATAATGAAATGCTATTTTTATGAGGTTTTTATGCCTATATTTATCACATATATATTGTATGCACACTTTTGAGATTTCTTCAATCTAATATAATCTCATAATATTTCACAGACACGCATCATAGCCACTACACTGGTCATGTCCTCCATGTAGCAGAGGCATCCATCATCCACTAGAGTCTTCAATGTAGTGTATTGAAAAGAATGGTTCAAGAGAATCACCATAAGGGTACTCTCCTCATCCTGGAGGTTCCTAAGTTGTCCCTTCAGTCCATGAATCCATGCCAGTCATTTTCCCAAAAATGTTAGGTAGTCGAAAACCAAGAAACTCCACTAGCCATCTCCAACTATTTTGAGATCCTATCACTGAAACATAATAATGATTTCCAGCCTTATCTTAAGGGGACTTGTGAATTCATCACCAATGACTTCATACCTACAGCACAAGGGTCTCACCTAAGGACCCCTACATAAAATTGGCACTGGAAACACCGTGAAACACTATATCCTCATTATAAAGATGATATTATCTTCGAGGCCACAATTGAAGTCAAGAAGGCCCAGGTCCCCTAGGTGGCCCACAAAGGTAGTTTATTATATAACCAGGAGCAATAAATCTTCCTTGTTTCTTTTGAACAATCACTCTATGTAAATATGGTAACAATCCATGAGTATAAATATTATCATGTTTGCTTTATGAAGTCTTTCAATCAAATTTGGAAGAAAATTGCAGGTATATGTAGATTCCTACCAAGGATCCCAAGGCCCTCTATGTTAAGACTATGTAACATGAGAATATGAAAATCCTTTATTGTAAATATGTATCCCATCAGTTGAATATGGTTTCTTAGTATGATTAGGTTCTAATTTCTACTACTGCACGCCAACCACATCATGCAAATAGGGAGGAAAATTACAGGAAGATGCATATTCCTAGAAAAGAAAGTGTAGTCATCCATATGGATATCAATGAGTAGATGTATATTCCTACTCACTCACATCAATCCCATCATTAAAATACAATAGAATGAAAATAATAGAAGATGAAAATTCTTATAGATGAAAATAAATCCAATTAATCAAATACGATGGAAACCAACAAGCAGATGGAAATCTATACTCGCATCTATGAAGACCGCCAGACATATATGATGGAAATTGGGATAAAATTATATTCATATCCCATTGATAAGTCAGGGTAATATTCATATCTCTACACCTGCACATGAGAACTATCGGTACATAGTGGAAGAAAATAGATGAATAGGGTAGTCCCAAATCACTACCCTCACATAAGAATGGTTATATATTCCCATTCTATCAAAATATGTATATCAACAAATCCTTGTAATGATGGAGGATATGATTTCAATTCCTCCCAATATCCTAGAGACTTGTTAAGAGGCAATCACATATGGGGAAATAGTAAGTAGTCAAGCCCACAATCATGCCTCTCCAAGTGGTCTGACTCACCCACAAAAAGAGGGGGTTACTCTAAAGAAAATATAAATCCCTCTTCCCATTTATGATAGTTGTTATTAATATCTCAAAATAAATAGAGAATTGGATCAATGAAAAATATACATTACAACTAGGTGACAACAGTCCACTTCGATGGTGGCTCTAGGAAAAAAATATATCCTTATCAAAACTCAGTTAGCTCATTGGTGTATTTCTACAGTACCATGGGATCCACATGAAGAGGTCCTCTTATATTAAGGTCACCGCCTACTACAAGCGGCAACAATCACTCGAAATAGAGTTCCAAGAAATTAGTCATGCCAAAGGAAACTGTAATCTGAATAGTAGATTCATCTCCCAAATATGTGGGATGTTAGAGTTATTGAAGTCAACAAAGATATATTTATGGTGGCTTAAGATCCTACTAATATGTTACCAAATTACATAAGGAAGTTTAGAAATTGTGAAGGTTCTACCAATAACATTGATAACATCAGCTCTAAAAACCCTCCTTAAATCATGTACCATGAAGAATTATTTTGTAGATACTAAATGGTCAATCCGAGTAGATTATCCCGTGATAATCATAAAAGTAACCCTCCTCCTGGAAAGAAGATAGAGTAGTAGGAAGGTCCTCCCCTCTTTTTCATCTTTCATGATGTTCCTCCCCATGGTGTAAGCTATATAAATTCTCCCTAAAACCAGACATCAACTAATGATCACATTCCTCGCCATTGTGGCCCCAACTATGAAGGAACCCATATAGTGATGTCTTGTTTTAGAAAAAACGTACTCCCTTTGATGTCGTCCTCCTTGATGGCCCTCCCTAAGTTATGCACTATATAAATTTTAGCTATAGTTGTACATCGGGCTATGATTGTTGTCCTCTACATGGTACCATTGGATATGAAGGTCCTCCCCGTAGTCATGTTATATATCTACAAAAGGTCCTCCCTTTTCTGAATCAAATACATAAAATCCATCATATATAGAGGCATTTTGAGGGATAAGGTGAAACTTGTTTGATACCATTTCAATAATAAGAGAAATCTTTTCTCAACTAGGAAATGTCCAAAGGAAATTCTCATCTTTTGTGCTTTCCCCAGACCATAAAAATCTCCACGATACCTTTAATTTCCCCGATACATGAAACTAAATAATCAATAATATTCATGATGGTAAGAATAAGTAAAAGAGTCACTAGAATAATAAAAAAGGACATTTTAATAGTGAGAAGAAAATTGTCTAAGGATGACATACCAGTTATGTTTTTTCCCATATCCACTTTTCAATTTGACATACTATGAGAGGTTACACAATAATGCTTACATAACATTTGTCTCAATATCTAGAAAACTATCCTCCAGTTGAAAATAATGTTATCTCCCTATAATGGGTATGAAGACCGTGTTAAAAATCAGGATAGCTTCAACATCAAATCAACTCAAAAGCCCATTTGTCTGCGTGGCGGCCAAAATCATATAGCTGAAATGAATATCTCTAACAGACCTACCTTAATGCATTTAATTAGTTATAATAACTGATTGGAAACTCCCCTCTAGGTATTCATAGTAATTTATGGGGAGAACATGGATATTTTTATTTTACCCCACAACCTACTCGGTAAAACCCATTAGAAATGGAATCCTAAAATTTTATTTTCTAAAGGAGGACATTAAGTGAAATATCTTCTTTGGAAAGATTATATTCTCAAAAAGAACTATCCTTAAGTAAGTCTCAAAATCATTTGGCCTAAAGAGAGAACCCATTGAAAAAATATTGAATAAGTCAACCAAGAACATTTAGTGGGATTATCACTTAGGGTAATACAATCATTAATCAATCTTAATTTCCTCAGAAATAAATATTTCATGAGTAGACCTCACACAATATCAGGATCACACTCTAATGGTAATTCATGAGATCAAGAGACATAAAATAGAAGTAGAAACTACTTTAGTATGTGATAATCCCCATCCCACAAGTCTTGGATAGTTTCCAATAAAAAATGACCTCATAAGATATAAAATTTCAAGATGATGAACAATAATAAGAGGATGGGAGAAACCCCATCCTGTAGGGCTAAGGGAAATTTTTTCTCAACAACCTTCCTAATGGAAATCAATCTTTACCATTTGGAGAAGATTAAAAGATTAAATTTAACACATTCTTTCCCATCTCATGAATTATTTCCCTTAGAAGTAAGGCATTAGGATTTGCTATATAGGGGATCCCTCAGAGATACTCCTTATGAAGAATCTCGAAGTGGATACCATAATGGATGGAAAAGACGAAAAAAAGGAAGCAAATGACCCTCCCAATATTGAGAAGCTTATATGTTCCCCAAAATAAGTTATGAATCGATGAATGTTGTGGAAATAAATCCTAAAAACCACAAAAAAAAAATCGAACAACTTCATAGGAGAAAAGGGATAATGGTTCCTCCTAGAATATGATCCATAGTGAGAATAAAGGTGTTCTTACCTGGAAACATAGGATCACCCAAAACTCTAGTTTTCACCCACTCAATCCCCAAAAACCTATGTAGATAATCCCTAATAGATAGTCTAATAAAGGTACGATCATATATTTCCCACTAACTCCTCTTGATAAGAACAATCCTCTTATATATGAATAAATATTCCCTCACTAAGAAGAATAAATGAATGATTTAATGAGAATAAACACTGATCTACTTTGGAATAGTTGTTATGTCGAATACGTTCCCTGGGTAGAGCCTCAATGTAATCTTCTAATAGGTATACCTCAACCACAATTTCTTATCCCGAAAAATGAAGCAAGGCTAAGACATCCGCCCAACACGATGCCTGTTCCATTTTTCTACATGAACCCTATCATAGAAGGATATCAATATTTCTATCCTTTAAATAGATAACTAGAATGTGTTTATAAAAATCCTCAAATGATGTCCCCAATCAGATATCCACATCATGTACTAGTAGAACTAGTAAGTAAAATCTTTTCCTCCATTGTTTCGATCTAAGACAATGCTTAATAGAACATCTATCCAGAAATTATCAACACTATAGATCCATTGGAAGCTTGATTGGAATCCATGGAGGAGCGGTGTGCACTAGTACAACTGGAAAAGAAAACTTTCCTTTATTGGGTGAGATACACCTCATAACTGCCAAATTTTTGGATCCATGCGTTTCCAATATTCGAGGAATCAGTTGACCTTGAACTACATTTGACACACTATTTGTCTTATTTAGATCCCATTATGGGAACATCAATGCAACAAGAAGCGGTGAAACTCATATTTTTTGTATGAACCATGAAAGGGAAATCCTTTGTATGGTATACCCATTTTTCATATCTGCTGATAATGGGATGGGAGGACCTCCATCAGTAGTTCCTCTTCCAATTCATCTCAACGCTATGAAAGAAAATAGTTAGAGATGACTCAAATTTAAAACTATGGGAGAATAAGAGATCCTAAGACTTCATACCTAGATGGAAATGGCTAACCTACTCCATAAACTAGCCACTCACATAAGATGATATTAATTCTATATGCATCGATAGCCTCCACAACGAGTTTTGAATGCCACTCATCCTTATGAATTATACAAATGGGTTCTAATATTTCTCTTCCATTTCCAAATTAATGGAAAACTTCATGCAATGGACTGATCTCATGTCTCGGTTAACACCACCAATCTCAAGAAAAAGAGTGGGAAAAGATGAATTAGCCTATTTCAAATATAAACTATCCCCTGCAACTAATTAACATCCAATTCCTACACTGTATCATGAAGTACCTTTGGGTGTCAATAGAAACATCAACCAAAACAAGATGACTAGTGGGGACCCATGAGAAATCAATTAGATGAATAAAAAAATAATTTTTACTCATTACTAGATGATCAAATATGTGGCTATTTTATAGCCACTATGAACTGTAAATTTCTTCTACCATAAGTGTATAAAAGCAACGATGAGGTCAGTCTTGATGATCATATTAATTATTTCCCCACTTACCCAATACTGGGACACACCATGTAAGAATTATTCATCATCAATGACCTCTTATAAACATATAATTTTTTATTTTATTAAAATAAACAAGGAAAAAACTACAAGATGAAATTAAGGGGGTCTAAAAAAATTCAATCCTACTGAATAATACAAAATAAAATCAATTCCCTCATGAGGAAAAGAACCAAGGTTTGAAAAGATAATGACCAGAAGAAGTGGCGTATGTTCCCACTAATGAACCTAATGAAGTACATAAGTGGAAAGAAGCTGTTAGGAGGAGAGAACATAAGTCTGATAGTTGGATGACACAAAATATAATCATCCAAAATCATGTAATTATATGAGAAAAGTTAAAACAACCTACTATTCCCCAACTAGCTAATGCTCCAATATAACGATGTCCTTGGACCCACAATCCTATAAGAGAATATTGTCTAAAAAAGTGTGTGACCAGATATGTAGGTGGAAATTATAGGAATATGAATATTCATCAAGGCCAAATTCAGTTTTAACTAGCTCAGATTTTATGAAATTAGATATGAACGAACGAACCCCTCCCCCCCAACAACACCACTATAAGAATCTATTCAGGTTGAGACATCATCATAGAATGATTTAATCATTGGATCTTTTAAATTTATTAATTTAATGGGTCTCTTCTCAAATTATGATGAGTATGGCTATGATCCCGAGTACCTCGCACTTGATCGGGGAGCCATCAGAAAAAGATGAAGGAGATGAGGGTACCATAGAAGGAACAACAATGGTATAAGTCAAAGAATTTTCTTCACTCATATTAAAACCTTAATTTTTGTAGAAACCAATGGAAGAGTCCATCAGCAGATCCAAAAATAATAATAAATTTCTCCTACACTTTCCAGAATCCAATCTTGTCTGATCATTCTGAAATATCCATCAGTATTGGAATTTTTTTCTAATCGCCCTCAGTGTATAGGGAGACCTAACTGATGCAACCCAAAAATTAAAAAATCACATCCAACTCCTATCTCAGGGGAAAATATATCTACATCTAATACTCAATACCATAAAGCTCTTGTAAATTTTCATCCCCATATTGGTAAGTGTCATGTTTTATCCAAAAAGTATGATATTTTGGAAAAAATACCTCGGTAATGGATAAACTATAAATCATAGATTCCATGAGTTTTTCAAAAGACCCTAAGTAATCACACATAAATGCTTGAGGAGTTTGAAGACTAATTAGTTTCCACTGAGGTCTATCAGATATAGATTGACTCTATATAATTCCATAATGTTGTATCCTTTAAAAATCAAGATGATGATTCCATTATATTGGGCCACATCAGACCCTTTTATGTGTCTGGTAGGATAAATAGTGTCAATGTTAGGAATGTTTTCATTGATAATGGATTTAAAATTAATATCATTCCAGTGTGAAAAATTAATCAGTTAGTCTATCATGAAAATAACCCATCACCATCCTCTATAACACTGGAAGGTGGTGGGAAAAGTGAACAAAATCCATTGCTCCAAATCAATCTTGAGACTTGTTTTGGAGACATCATCATCAACTCCAAATTTTTTTTCATTTGATAAAACAAATCCATCAAAATAATAATGGGAGGGACTTGGTAGCATCAACATATATTGATTCTCTCATCCTACCATTAATGCATCAAATATTTCCCTAATGGTTAAAATGGAATGATGCACACCAAGAAAGCCCCATTCGAATCTTGTAAGTCGCATTATATTGATGCAAGATTCTATCAGGTGAAAGGTAAATAACACCTGGTTGATTTTGTTAAATGGTTCACCTACGCAAAATGTTTTGGTAATGATCATAGATGGACTATTCAAATTACATAGAAAGGAATATGTACAAATGATCAACCAAATCGGGAACATGGATCAAAATTCAAATTCATGTTCCACAGTCCTCATGATTTTTGTCATGGAAACTGAGTATAACAGTATTATAAAATCCAATGAACCCCATGAAGATTGCGAATACATGAATTTTAATTCCATTAATCCACCTCAAAATACCTACTAAACCCCTACCTCACCCATCGAGGAAGAAAAAGAATAATACACTCCTTAGTCCCTCACTCAATCCACTCTAGAAAACCCCCTACTATCATATGAGTCATAAGACGTCACTTCACCTTCCAAATAACAGGATCTCAAATCCTATATCAAATCTAGATAAATAAATATGATAATAGTTTTTTCATCACAAAAAGAGGAAGAATATGAATTGGAGGTGGAGGATGAGGAGGACCTTAGGGACTCCCCTCCATTATTCGTGGAGGGAATCTCTACCACTATTTATGAAATTCGGGATGTAAATCTAGGTACTAAAGAAGATCCTTGGAAAACCTTGATTAGATGGTCAAAATATTCTGAACATAAATATATATACACCTTCTTCTTAAGGAATCATTAATATGTTTTCACCTAGATCTACCCATAAATTATAGGGCTCGATCCCAAGGTGTCCACTCCCTACATGGGCCTTCCAGAAGATCATGAGGGCTATAATAATGATGCCAGAAGATGCACCCAACACCTGATTCCAATATAGGGGACAAATTTGAAAAGATCATTAGAGACATATTCATTATAGAGGTCCAACATCCCATACGACAATCCAATATATTCCCTATAAAAAATAATAATGGAAAAATAGTAGTCTTATTAGATTTCAAGGATCTATACTAGAACTGCATGAAGGATGATTTCCCAAACCCGATCATGGAAATGTTGTTCAATGAAAATCTGGATATCATTACCTTTTTTTCAATAGATGATTATTTGGGATACAACCAAATATGAATGGCCCAAGAAGGTAAAGAAGAAAATGACTTATGGTGCCCCAAGGGATTGTTTTTTATCATGTAATACCCATTGGTTTCAAGAATGCTGGTTCTAAATTCAAATCTGACATGCATCACATATTCAAACCCATCCTGAGAACATTCGTTGAATGATATGTTGATGACCTAGTGGTTAAATCGTGGAAATTCTCAAAAAAACCTTTTAGATCCATAAATAGTCTTTAACAAACTATGGCCACATAGTCTAAAAATGAACCCCTTAAAATGTTCTTTTGGCTTTCCTAAGGGATTTTTATTAGTTTATTCATATTGCATCATGGAATCAAATTGAACCCAAAGGAGACAAAGGCCATCCTTTAAATATCACCTCCTCTCCACCTTACTGAGTTGAGGGGACTTCAAGGAATCTTATCATACATTCAACGCTTCATATCCAACCTTACAAGAAAATATTTTCCCATAACCGAGTTCATTAAAAAAGGGGATAACAATTAGAGGACTGATGATTGTTAGAAAGCATTCAACAGCCTTAATAAGTATCTATTATTCTCATTGCTACTATTTTAACCAGTCAAATGGAGAACCCTTATAATATATGTGACAGCCTTAGTGGAATCACTAGTAGCCTTTCTCATGAAAAAAATTATGGTGGTAGTGAAAATAGTCTTTATCATCTCAGTCAAACCATGATTGATGTGGATACTTATTACTCAGATATCAAGAAGATATATCTGGTACTATTATATGAATTCCATAAATTGAGGAAATACCTAAAACATCATGTGGTCCTTTTGGTCTCTCATAGAAACCCAATCAAATACATTCTCAGTTTTTTGATGATAAACAGACATCTTTCAGGGTGGTTGGTCATCCTTTAGCAGTTCAAAATTCATTTCCTTCCTAAAAAAGTGGTCAATGGAAAATAATTAGTATATTTTCAATAAGAGAAACCCTTAGTATAAATGACTTCATCAGAAACTAAATTACCTAATGAAGAGGTTTTATATATTCATTGATACCTCCAGATATAGGATATTCATTTTTATTATTCATCTATAATCCCTACAAGAAAAATGATGGAAGACCACAAACTCTAAAAAGTGGGGTTGGGAGTCATGGTAATATCTCCAACAAAGTTAGTCATCCCTTACTCCTTCCTAATTTCAAAGGGATTCATGAATAATGAATTAGAATATTAGTCTCTCATTATAGGGCTAAATCTGGAACATCTAGATCAGGTAAAATAATTGAAGATAAATGGTTATTTATAACATGTTATCAAAAAGGTAAATAGTGATTATGATATCAAAAAGGAGGAGCTAATACCTTAGATAGACCATACCCGAGGAAAAATTGTCAAATTCCAAAATTCCCCGGTTGATGCATTGGAAAATACAGCCACACCTTTGTCTAATCCAGACCGGGATTCAACATTCATCATCAATGCACACTGTTGTATGGTCTCACGATTCTTTCATCCCTATATGGAAGAAATAGATGTTATTATCCCCATAGGTGAGCCTTATGGTCCTACCATTGATGGATGACACCCATTGTGGACTACCTTAAAAGGTTATAGCTTGAACATGATATGGTAGGAAGGGATCAAATCTTTAGATGTGAAATTAACATTGTTCAGTATGATGACACAAATAAACATAATGTCCTCTATATGTGGATCCTTGATAGGGTCCTTATCATGTGCATTAATTTAGGGGAGACCATTTCTATTATGAAGGAAGTGCACACTAGATATTGTGGATCCCACCAATCAGGATCCAATATTTCTTGTCAAATTCAAAGTCATGGATACTATTAGAGGACTGTAACACATGAAAATACTAAATTCACCCAAAAGTATAATTCCTACCAAGTTCATGCCAATTACCTCCACTAACCCCCAGTGTTACTTCACCAAAACAAATACTCCTAACCATTCTCTAAATGGGGAATGGATTTTGTGGGACCATATCCCCCCATACAACCCATAAATTCAAGTATATTCTCACAGAAACCAACTTATTCTCCAAATGGGTAGAATACATACCCCACAAGGAGTTTGGGGAAATAAACATTGTCAACTTCATGAATGACAACATAATCACTAGATTTGGTACCCCTCATAAAATACTAGTATACAATATCATTAACTTATATTTTGGTGAATTGAAAAAATTATATCTGTAGTATGATATCATGTTCAATTGATCATCATGCTACCATGTAGAGGAGAATAGACAGATAGAGGAATTCAACAATACCCTATCTAATATACTCCAAAAGATGGATGATAAAGATAATAATTCAGGACCAAACAAGTTCCTCCAGGTAATGTGAGAATAATATACCATAACCCACACTACAACCCAAGAAACCCCGTACTCGTTATTTTATGGGACAGAGGTGATAATTACTATAAAATTTCAATTTCCGTCACTCTGTGTTTGAATATGTGACAAATTATCCAGAGATGATAAATACTAGAAAAGGATGGATGAATTAGAGTGACTTGATGAAAATTGATTTCATACCATACACCATTTGGAGGTTCACCAAAATTGAATTGCATGGGCCTTTAACTAAAAGGTTCTTCTAATGTATTTCCTCAAAAGAGAAATGGTGTTGGTTCTTAAGACTCTGATGATACTCTAAAATAACCCTCCAATGATGGAACTAAAATTGGAGGGACCTAACATAATATATAAGGTATACTCTAATTGAGAATATTCCGCAATTTAAATGGATGGGAAGCTCTCTATTTCTCACACCAAATTACGTTTATTGAGGAAATTTTTTTTATAAATACACATCAATTGTTTTTAACACATGATGATAAAATGAATATGACCATCAACATTACCACAAAATGATATCCTACAAGTAACCTTCATCCTAGCAACCTGACGTTAAACTTAATGGTATACCATCTTTATAGTATGCATATAAACTACATGGAACCTTAATCCTTACCGCATGAAGTCTAACTGAATGGCACCATCATCTTTACTACAAAATGATAAACTATCTGGATCATTCATTCATTCTATGGGATGCTAAACTACATGGTATATCTTCCTAAAGGAATGAAGATAAGCTACAAGGAATCTTCATCTTTACCACACAACGATAAACTACATGGAACCTTCGACCTAAATGCATGACATTAAACTGCATAGTATATTGTCCTTACTTCATGATGATAAACTACATAACACCTTCATGCTTATAGTGTGATGATAAACATCTTGTTACCTTCTTCCTTACCACATGATGATAAACTTTATGGAACCTTCATCATGGTTTCATGACATTAAACTACATAGTACATCATCCATACCAAACAGTGATAAACTACATGACACCATCATCTTGACCACATGATGATAAACTATATTGCACATTTTTTTTATCACATGATGTAAAACTGCAAGGAAGATAATTGTACCACATGAAATTAAACATTAAAGAACACATCACTACATTATAACATTAAAATATGTTTCCATAATCATGATCATATGATGTTAAACTGTAATATGCATCATCCAAGATACATGATGTTAAATTGTGCATCATCAAGGGTCTGAAATCGATGACCATAAACTAGAAAATAAATTCCACACCATATAATATTAAACTGCCTGGAGATCAGTGTTTCAATAAAAATATTACACTTGAGCTAGATCTATGCGAGATAAAGATGAAATGACCATGTTCCTGTGTGAGATCCATACCCACATATGAAGTATCTATATTGAGAACTACATGTCACTTGATTCATGTCATCATAGGATACATAGTGACACACATACCCTATGTCATGGTCTTATCCAAGAACAAAAGAAAAATTCCCTCCTTTGTATATTTGTTGGACTTGTATAGAGGATTCTTATATCTAACTACATGTGGATTGATTCCTATCATCACAGGATACATAGTGATTCCTAGAATTTTCTTATCGAGCCGAGATGAAAATTTACCTCTACCATGGGATGATTTTATTAACATTATTTTTCCTCAGGCCTATTTTCATACCGGGATTATGATTTTTTAAGATTTAAAAATCATCCTTCTCATAGTTTTAACACCATCATCTTAGTTGTGTGATGGTGAATGGCCCAGTGCCATCACAATTCCCTCATCTGATAAGGAATCTCCTTCAAAAATAGTAATATACTATGCTATGTTCAAGAACTATGTATGGATTGGATACCATTCTATTGGATATGTTGGGATTCTTGGATGTCATATCTCAGTTCTATCCTCCCCTAAAAATATATATATTCCCCCCTCCTTGCATATTGGTCTAACCAATGCAGGGTGTTTTATTTCAATATCTATATAAGGATAGATTCCCATTAACATGGGATGTGTAGAAATGCCCATACATTCTGTGTTTGGACCCAACCAGAAAACTATTCAACATTATGGCCTCTTATCCTAAGTCTATTTTGGGAGTGTGTGGTGTGTTATAGGTCCTCTTAGATGCTCATTCGCATTGGGTCATAGTTATTGGACCATGTAATTCCCATTGGAACCCTTATTTTCTAGATATCTTAAAAACATTACGTTAAACTGGCCTACCATCATCCTAGTCATATAATGATAAATGACAGAGAACCATTTTCCCTATCTGTATGATGATAAATGGTAGAACAACCATCATCCTCGACACATGATAGTAAATTGCACAATGATATCATGATTCCCTAGTGTGAGAGGTAATTTCCCCTAGCATCAGTAATATTCTATGTTGTGTTCAATCATCTATGAATGACTTGATTCTTGTCCACCCAGGATACATAGTGATGCATGTATCTCCAATATAGGGTCCATCCATGATAAATGAAAAAAATATCACTTCTTCCAATTTAAGAGTCGGATATGAGCAGTGAGTCCCTTTATCAAGAACTACGTGTGGATTGATTCTTTTTTACTTGATATATGGTGATGTCTAGGCCTCGTGTCCTATTCCCATCCTTGGGTAAAAATAAAAGAAAAAACATTCCCCATATCCTTCTTGAAATTTATGTAAGAGATCTTGAATCCAGGTCCCTCATGTATCGATACATCAATGAAATAGAAATCACCTTCCCATGTATGAGTTAGATCTATGTAGTGAGTTTTCTACTTCTTGGATAATCACAGTTTGAATGATTATTATGTGTTCAGACACATCCCTTCTAGTCATCAAACTTTATTCCCTTCGAAATTCCAAATCTTCATAAACCACACCAACCATTGGAAGTGGAGGGCCAGTTCCCTAAAGAAACCTTTGTTTGATTAGGCATAATATGACCCAGCTGGCTCTGCATATGTTTCCAACAAAAATGCATATCAACCAATGGAAAATCCATCACCCTAATAGGATTTTCCTACATTTATATAGAAAAATGGATTCCATACCCCCATATCATTTATCCTAATTCGTGAATCCCCAAAACCATGGTTTAGACTTTCCTTCCCCCTCAGGTTTGGGGAATTTCAGAACATCTGGGGCCAACTAGCCTCTAGTTCCTCATGGATTTTAGGAAATGTGGTCCTAGTTGTATGACCTAAAACTATAATACCCCATGTATTCCTCATCACATGACACTAAAACTACATGATATTACTAACTACATGTGGATTTAATCCAATAATTACAAGATACATTATGACACCCAAACCTCATATCTCAGTTTTCATCATAAGATAAAAATATACCCTCTTTTCTTTTGTATGATTCAGACCTGAATAAGAAATATCTAGGAACAACAAATAATGGTTCCCTACATGTTTCAATGAAATAAATAGATCTACATAGGATAGTAAAATATGATCCTTTCTCCATTGGTGAGATCATATTCAAAATAAATACCCCACTCTTATACATGATCTAGATCTTCATGGGAGAATAAAATAGGATCCTTAACATATTAATGAGAACATATCCAAAGGTAAATTCCTACTTGTTCATAAAAGAGTTTGATTATAATATGGGGGACCCTTCCAAGAACTATGTATGGTTGGATTCCATCCATTGTAGGATAAATGTTTTCACCTAAACCTCTAGTTGTGGAAATAAACACATCTTCCATTTTCCTTCATGTCAGGTGATCCATGTCCCTACTGCAAGATGTTAAACTACACAGCTAATGTCCTTTTTTCATGATAATAAAATTCACATGTTTTATAAAACAAAAAACGACTTGATTCCCACCCTTATAGGATACATAGTGACACCCAAATTTTCAATCATGGGTCCAAAAAAAACAAAAAAAATGTGTCCCTTCCTTGTTCATGGGTATACCTACACAAGAGACCTCCTTATATAAGCATATGGGGAAAATATCAACATATTCCTAAAAAATTTTTTCTTGAAACTATCCTTTCATCTTTAGGAAGTCTCTTTTTACAAACCAAAATATGTGTCTTGAATGTTAAAAATCCCCATAACCTTCCCCATACTTCAAAAGTGGTGGTCCAATTCCCTAAGGGAACCTTTGTTTTACTATGTATAATATTCCCTAGTTGGCCCTGCGTAAGTTTCCCAACACAAATACTTGTCAACCAAAGGCCAATTCATCAATAGGAGAGGTTTTTCCTACCTCTGTACTCCCCTATGACGTTTACATCCCACATCAATCCTTTGATTGAAAACCCCCCCAAATTATAGTTTACAACCTTTTCCTCCTTTATGCCTAAATATGATAGAACATTCCTGGTTAAGCTACCATGAAAAGGGAAAATCATTTACCCCTTGGTCTAAGTAATCGGATTTCCCAAAAATCTTGGTCAAAAGATGTAAAATTTCACCTCCCGTGTTTTAGATGTATGATTTTAAACTATTCCATGCTTAAACCATCCTCTACACAAGACAAATTCATTTGGGAGTGGTTTCCCATTCATGATCAAAGATAATACAAATTCCCTTATTGTTTTAAAACATAATTCCCTTGAGAAGACACCTCTTTTGATATCGAGAACTCTTAATTCCCATAAAATTACCCTCCCATAAAAAATGGAGGTCCAATGTCCTCATGACACCTTTGCCTTACTATGCACAATATGCACTGGCTGGCTCTGTAAAAGTTTCCCACAAAATAGGAATTTCAACCGAAGGAAAATTTGTACCTAGGAGAGGCTTTTCCTACATAGATATTCCCTATAATAATAATTTTCGAAACCATTATTATGGTTACACCTCACAATCTTACCACATATCATGTTTCAGATTCAAAATTTATAAAATTGAGTTTAATGAAAATCTTTCAATCAAGAATGAAATAATATTTGGTCATTCTTGTCTAATAAGCCCCATTAGTGCCCTCTCCCTGCAAAATATGTGGTCAAAGCTATTCTACAAAAACATAAGTGACATTAGTCTTGTATTCATGACTCTATATTATCCTCAAAAGAGACACCAAACTCACTCAAGTGAAAACCCACAAAGGGAACCCAAGGTAAAATTTTATTATTAGCTCACTAGGGCTACACATCGCTTGGTTTTGGAAAAATATCAAGCAATCAAAAATTAAAGAAGAAAA
This sequence comes from Viscum album, assembly GCA_963277665.1. Taxonomy (NCBI): domain Eukaryota; kingdom Viridiplantae; phylum Streptophyta; class Magnoliopsida; order Santalales; family Viscaceae; genus Viscum; species Viscum album. Next base: position 993,600,044 of record OY728125.1, read on the forward strand.
ATGTTTTTTGGTCAAAAATCCTCAAAGGGATGCTTAATAAAAAATTCAAGTAGTGCTCATTAAGACTACACAATAGTGAAATTCAGAAAAATAAAGGTGATAATATAAAAGACACAAAGATTGTAGGGTTTTTCATATAACCCTAGAAATAGTAAAACTAGGATCACTAAGTCCCTCGTATCAGAAAAAAATTATATTGTTATGTGATCTTCCATTCAAATCGAGGTGACTTCTACATCGAAATATCCTCCTATTAATTTTGATCAAAAAACATTCTGATGGTGTCATTTTTTGGCTCCAAAAATATCCCCAAACAATATTGAGATTCTTCAATCAATTTGGAAAAGCTAAAAATGGAAATAAAGAAGAAAATTGATGAAAATTTTCAATGAGTCTCAACCATGAAGCATAAATCCCAACACAAAATATCGCTCGGCATGCTAATATGCAGCTCCACGAAGTACCCATCAACAAAAATTGTTTTTAGGATGGAGATGATGGTTCCAACACCCACAAATGAAACCGAAGTCATTTGTAGGGGAGGAAATGATTTACTCCCCTACAAACTAATATTCCCTAATAAATAATTAGTTCATAGGATGGTATGGTGTCATCAATTCTTGAAAATGAAACATGGTCATTTTTGGGACCAAGGTGGTGATTTATACCCCCCCAAAACAAACATTCCCTATAAACTAAGCAGTTCACAGGATGGTACGGTGTTTATGGATCACACAAACTAAATGAATTCACTTTTAGGACTGAGGTAGTTATTTATGCCTCTAAAAATGAAAATTTACTATGAAATAAATATTTCACGGGATGAGGTGGTACCATCATGTCCCAAAATAGAAAAAATAGTAATTTTCAAGATCGAGGAGGTGATTTTTACCCTACAAAATGATATATCCACTGAATATGATGTTCAAAGGATTAGGCATCCTCTATGGACTCCAACAAAAGAAAGCTTGCGACCCACCATGAGCAACTAGCCATGGTAGTAATTGGTCCCTCCACACTTCTATTAATAGACCTCAGTTACCTAATAAAATCCATACCCCGACATAAAAACTAAAAAAGCCAATTCAAGGAACCATGAAAATTGGAATCCATTGATGATTCCATGCTGGTAAAACTAAAAGAATATAAATAAGGGGGAAATAATAAATCCTGGGTGAATATAGATCCTTTATAAAAAATGATATTTGGGCACAACCCTACCCCATGTGGAAAATCGGTATGGAGGAGGAACAAAACCTAGCATAGACATCCGTTATACGGGTGGAACACTTACCTAAATAGAAAAATACTATGTGGGATGAACCTGGACCCGCAAAGATAAACGCTGTATGGGATGAACCCAGGTCTATATATCATAATGTTACATGTTCAGTCCCCTAACCCACATAAAAACATGGTATGCAGAGGGAACCCCATCCCATGTAAGAATATGGTACGTGAAATGAGGATACTAGGCTATCTACTCTCTAGAAACAACCATTCTATTCCATCATATTAGTATCCCCCATGTTAGCCCCTCCACAAATGAGTCCAGCATTAGGATAATGCCCCTTCCAAATCTACCTAACATATATGATATTATCATTTGGAACATTATTGATTCCTTTAACATTTACATACCCATGGAAATCGGAGTCATGTGGGTGACTCATGCAATAGAGAGGACCCTCAGCAAGACCTCGAGTCTAAATTCAGATGGTAACAAAGGTTCTAACCATGGGGTACTCACGTGAACCTCTACATCCAATGGACTGGGAGGAACTGTTTTCATTTCCCTTCAATGGGGTCCAATGATGATCATTTATCGCTTTCCTAAAACAAATTTTAGGGAACTAATCTTGAATTAATCCCCTAGCCTTTCTTATAGGGGTGTCATTCTTTCTTCGCTTTTCCACAACACGAGATGTATCTGAATAGATCACCAAATTTCAATATCTTACGTATGAAAAATAATATTGGAAACAAGAACATGCAAAGACCATTTCTCCATCCCTTTGGGATCCCCCACCATCCGTTAGTGGATAGGGTGATATCATGTGATTATTAGGTCTACTGATTAGTCTTTTTTCTCACACCAATTAGGACACACTCAAGATTATAGGTTAGTGGGGATTATAAAATCCACACAATCCAAAAACTAAAATGGGTCTACTACATAGTATAAGTCATAAAACCGTACATCATCCTTCAATGGTATATATTCCCAATAAAGAAGCACAAAATGGTCCTCCCATGTGGTATAAGCCCCAAAAATATCCCATTCAAATGGATATCTTCTATGTGTTAGCCCCAACCTTGTCCCCTTAATCGGGCTCCTCTATGTTTTAAGTCTACGTCCTACTAAACGTTGTGGGATTTGATTCCCAAATAATTGTGATACGTAGTAATCCTCCTGGAGGTTCAAACCCAGCACACAAATCCTTTTAAATATTCTTCATTCCATATCTCTAGTAGGGTCATGCTCACCCAGGGGACAACAACTCTTCTAAGAACCTCGAGCCACATTAGAATAAATTTTTATCCATCCCTAAACATGATCTCTTCAACTAGATGTCCATTCTGTATGATGTTAAACGGCATGGTTGGTTCCTTTTCTTACGACCTTAAGAGGTGATGTGTGTAGTTATTTGACCCTAACAATGTGGGTTCTTATTTGTCTCATGAGGATATGTAGGAATCACATTTCATGGTTTTTTTTACCATCAAAAAAACATATGTACCTCTTGGATGACTATAAACTCAAGAGAACCCCATCACTCGTCTTAATAATAGAATCATCCTAGTAAATGAAAAAAGGATCCCTGATCCTTCCCCAAAAAGGTAACATTGATGGAGAACATCATATTCATATAGATCCCTCTAATGATGTGGAACCTCAATACATACAGATGATTCAAAAACCATGTGTAGTCGTAATAAATCATTACTGAGGGGTAATCCCCAAATAAATACTTCGTATTGAACCAAGGATTCATGAATATATCTTAAATATATAAGAGTGTCCAGTTACTATAAATAATTTCACCCAAAAGGGTGTGATGAGCCCGACTTCCCATACTCTCGACCAATATGAGTTCTCATTTTTTTGTTGCCAAGTTACCCAATGAGCACCTTATTTGGGACATTAGGTCTGTGAATCCGAGAAATGAGGGAAATTGGTAATTTTTGGCTCCACAAAAAAATCCCACTAGAGATCATTCAATGACCATGTACAAAATTTTAGTGATTTCACACCATTAAACCCCTTGATATCAACCATTTCGAACCCAGAAACATCTTCAAAGGAAACAAATTCATATCATATATTATAATAATGATTCATGGAATAAAAAATTTTAGTTTATAAGACATGATTTATAAAAGTAATCACTGAACATAAGCCCTGAAAGCATGATTTTTGACATATATCATGAGTATTATGAATGCCCATATGCATGGATAATAATTTCATTATTCAAGTCTCACTACTATGACTATCATAGTCTATTTATCCATTTCATAATATATTTATCCAAGGATTACTTGCAAGACTATCATATTGCATAGATTCTCTTATGGAACAGGTTTGAGTCCCCATTATAGTCTTTATTATATCATGAGATATTCAAAATTACCCAATGATTTGGAGGTACATATTGTTATCACCCAAATTTACCCACGATTTTATGGTTAAGCGGACGCTTGTATTTTATCTTGGATTGTCGAATCCTTAGAGACCTAAGAAGAAACCTATAGAAACGTACATTCTATGGACTATTTTTGGCTATGATGTGGCCAACTTTGGGTTGATTTTATATAGGTTGAATTTAAAACTAATAATAATAAGTGAATTTAATTTAAAATTATGAGATGATCCTAGGTTATCACTTGTGGTGGATTGGATGCATTCCTTATTCAATTGTTTCAATTTCATATATTTGAGATGAGTTCATTTAAGGAGATCTAACGAAATCATCACTTACTGGTTTAATTCCGACACTCCCTAATACTAATCACCCATACACATGGATGATAAAATTAATGATCACTCCAAGGTAAAGGCTCATATTATCACTTGAAGTATGTGGTCTTAAAATTCAAAAGGGATGAAGAATTTTTAAAATCATTAAATAAAAATCTCAATTAAAAGAAATGATTACACATTAATGGGGTGATGAATAGCATCCAATCAAGCCCCTTTATAATCCCTTTGATCAATCCATAAGAGGGATAACCCTCCAATGATGCTATGGAATCAATGGAAGTGGGAAGTAGACTCATGAGAGATGAAATAGATAAGTAAAAAAGAAAATAATGAAATAACAAACACTCCACCATTGTGTGATAAATTTAACAAGGTACGGTGTGAATAAATTCACCCCTTGAGGCAACGGTATCAACGTGATATTAGGAATAACAATATAAAAGTAAATAATAGACTTTTATTAAGAAACTAAGGTGAATTGAACAACTTACATGAGAAGGAAATGTGATTACAAAAACAAAGCGGCAGCATAAAACAACAATGAAACCAAGATAAAAAGATGATTAAATACTCCAAAATAACTTCTTTTAATAGGAATTTATGAAGCCTTGGGTCGAGCCTCCAATTGTTTAAGTCATCCCACTTGAGTATGGTAGGATTATAGTGCTGAAAAGCTTGTGGAACTTAGTCTTTTCCACCCATGACACGAAGTGGAAGGCAGCTTGAAACCACCAAAAACATGCGTCACAATGACCTTCTATATGACTGAATTATAGTGGTTCATATAAGATTTAAATGGGTCTCTTTATGTCTCCTAACCTTCTGTAAGGGTTCAGAAAAAATTGAATTTTAGTTTTCAATATAATATAGAAATGGTGGTCTATTTTTCATGGCAGCATAATCTAGACCAGAATTTTAACTTCAAATTGGGCTGCCTAGAACTCCATTAAAAAAATCCAAATTAGATCTTTTCATTGTTTCATGAAATTTTCTCCCTGATTTCCATTATCTTTAGTTAAAATTTAATAATTTTTGGGTTTTTAGATTGGCTGTGATAATCTCTTTATTGGACTTCTGTCTAGTTTACATATCCTAAAATGTTGTTGGTTCAAAACCAACTTTGGGGGTTTTATAACGTGAATCTTATAGTGCTAAAAATACATGAATTGTTACTTATACCATGGGATAACTGAAAATTATATACTAAAATAAAATCAAGAGCATTGGGTACTTTAAATGATTATAAAAAATGTACCATGTAATAGTGCATTTTAATAAGGAATTATAATTATAATATGAAATAATGTTCAAAGTATAAAATGCACTAAAATGGTGTTTATGAATAATAACGTACATGAATATTATATATATTAAAAATTACTATTAGCCTCATTATGTGGCTAATCAGACCCCCATATTGAGTTTTTTTTAGTCTCGAGCAAAATATATTTCAAAAAATGAAATTTGAATTCCCTTTTCCAAAAAAGCATTAATCAACAATGATCCCCAAAAACCCATATATCTAACAACTATGAAAACCATAAAAATCTTTTAATACAATATAGTTTCATAAGCAGATCCCAATCCCAATACCATTCATTTGTTCAAATTCATCACCATATTTCATCCAATATTAATTAAACATGAGGATGTGTTTTATATCACAATTGACATGGGGGTTCATATTAATTCAATGGGGAAATGATGCCAGCACTAGGTGGAATCAAATTTCAATATTAAAATTAGTATTCATTTTTTTTTTAAATTTTCCATAGTAATTAAAATTTCACTCAATAGTGTTAATCCATGTAGTGAGACTTTGTCGATGACTCCCAAGCTCAAAGACCTTAGGGAACTAAGTTAAGCCGACATACTAAAGCATCATCTTGAGTTAACTCAGTCAAAAACAAAGTCAAATTACCACAAATAGTGATAAAATTACAAACATTGGTCTAGACAACTATAGAGTCACGCTCCCCAAGTGCCGTATTTGGTCATTTCATTGCTCTACACACAAATTTATTTTTTTTATTTTCTTAATTGAATAATTATATTAAAACTAAAATGATCAAAAAATCAATGATATTTATTTGGGTGACCCCATGAACTCTAACTAATACCCCACTATCCATAGGATGTGTGTTGTGATTTTTTTTATTTGGATGAAAATATAAATGACGAAACTTCTCATTAGACAGCCACAGTTTCCAAAATCTATGCTCATGAAATTATACATGGATTAAAATTAGAATCATGGCATAGTAAATTATTTGATATTATGTTTCAAATTGTGCAATGTGGATTATCATGTTCATTTTTAAAGAAATTTTTCCCTCCACACTTTTTTTATACACACAAAATTAATTTTTTCCTTCTTTTCACCCCCAACATTGAATAACATTTTCCCCAGTGTTTAATGAAAATAAAATTTAGAAGGGTTTAGTGGTAGAGGATAGGAGTTCTAAAAGGAATTTGAAATAATAAACATGGAAAAAGGTCACCTGGTGGTTGAAGTTTATGTTCATGTTGCTTGAATTTACTCCTTTGATATTCATGTCACTTGCAGAGTTCCCAAGTGGAAAAAGGGGGAAAAGGAAACAAAACAAAACAATATATATATATATTCATATAATAATAAAATTAAAATATAATTATATATACAAAATAATTAGAATAAGGGAGCACTATAAGTTGTAGGTCAATGGTTAGCGCACTCCCCTACATCCCTTTGGTCATGGGATTGAGTCCCCACGGCTTTGTCAGTGGTGATGGGGTTTTCCCCAGGACCTATGATGTGTCCTTTTATTTTTATAAATTATTTTTTTTTGTGTTTTTATTTTAACCAACAAACACATAAAAATAAAATGAACTGATGATACATTGTCTTATTTTTAAATTTCTGGGTATGGTATTACTCAAGGATCACACCACGTGGCATCGATGAATATAGCCCTCTACCATCATACCCATCCATACTCATAATAGAATAACATGTCAACAGTCAGTTTATTTTTTTATTTTTATTATAAAAATGATTCATTCATCCTATTTGAAAAATAAAGATGATTCAAAAAGATTAGAAACATTAAAACCACAGGTTGCCTCCCATGCATGGAATTTATTTAACATTGTTAGCCCTAAATAGATCAAAAAAATATTAATTTTTACCTGGTTAATAGATTGGATCAGGTAAATCAACCTCTATGTTCTGTGTATTGAATGACTCAATGAATGGTTCTATCCTATAATGTCACAACCAGTCCCTCGGGCCCGTTTTGTGACTACCCCAAGCCCACCTTCCATTGGCTAGGGGCTGGAAACTAGCACTGAAAGTATTTTTCCCTAAAAATGGGAATGAATTTCTTTTATAATCTGAAAACTCATGTGACCAAGCTCACAACAAGATACAAACACAAGAAAACTGTATATCCAAAAGAGTGCTGAAAGTAAAGGGGACCAGAAATACAATCCCAATAGTAAATGTACAAGAAACTGAAAGTACAAGTACAAATGAAGAAAAAGGAAAATTTCTAGTGGGTCGTCCTCGAAGGTCCTTACCTGAAGGGTTGGAACAAATCACCTCATTAGCACTCCACGTCTTTCTATATCCTCCATGTACTGACTCATCATAAGGTCCACCTCTAGGCATCGTCCAGTCCTTGTACCCTCAATCTCTATCAACATAGTTTGTCATCTGCACCAAACGCAATGAACCGCGGGCATATCCCATGTAAGGGTGAGTATAAATATACTAATTAGGGACCCTGAGACCCTCAAGGTCTCATAAAAACCACAAAGGATAAACCAAAAGTATGAAATCAACAGATAACCCTACTTAGGTATATGCCTATACATATACCTAAGTTATCAAAAAATCCATCTTAATCATGAAGAAAAACACAGAGATACTAACTCTGCTCACAGTAGGATTTATTCATGGGGTAGTAACAAGTAACATCCCCAGTCACATCGTCGAACACCTCGGTTACTAGAGTTCCCCACCTTTATCTAGTAAAGTGGGCATATCTCATCACACATAGGCGCTTCCCACAAACATTTTACTGCTGACATACTCCTTCTATCGAGTACCATGGGTATACTATGTCACATAGAGGAGATCCCCACTATGGTTATGCCACATCACATAGAGGTTCTCCCCCTCGTGACTTTCTAAGGTACTCCTCTTGTCGAGTACTGTGGGTTTGTCACGTCACATAGAAGTGATCCCCACCGTGTGCTGCTGAGGTACTCCTCTGGTGGTGTACCGTGGGTCTGTCGTGCCACACAAAGGCTCTCCCACCATGGGTGTGCCACATCACATAGAGGCTCTCCCCACTGGGCCTATCAAGTCACTCCAAGTCGAAAAGGTCAGCAGTCTTCAAGTCTTAGCCAGCTACTGGGTTCCCGCACTATGCTCGCTCGTCTTTGAGAGAATCTGTTCCACATGCTACTAGTCGATACTCCAACTACCACGAAATCCAAGGAAGTATCACTCCAAAGGTCTTCCATGTCATAGAGGTCTTAACGCAATAGATGGCGCATCAATCAGACAACCGGTCTATGAGTTATTAGCTTTTTAGTCTTGAGGTCCCGATTTTATTCGTGCTCGATCCAACCCAAATATACCAAAAATTTACCCAAAACACCAGTGGGGTATACTCAAAGGGACTGTCTCGCTTCAAGATTTCCAACACCACTGATGGTTCATGAAACAGATGTTTGGTGCCCAAGTTATGGCTAAAAGAGCGTAAATGGGTCATAGTGGGCCTGAGTACGGTTCGACCCGGTCAGATCAACCCGGCCCAACCTACTCGGTCTAGCCCGGCCCGTAGTGTGGCCTGGCCCATTGGGTTCGTCCCGGCTCGCTAGGTTCGGCTCGTCCCGTTGGGTGGTCCGGCAGGCCACATGGGGCCGTAGGGGTTCGGTCGCGGATGGAGCGAGGCCGTAAGGAAACTCGCCCAGTGAAGCTCAGCGTCGCAGGGTGGCTCGGTTGGAGGGGCCCTACAGCAGGATGACTCAGCTGGAACAGCTCAGCAAAATGCAGTGGGGCGGCTTGGAGGGTCGTGACACACGGCTCGGCCGGCGGCTCGGTGGACGGTGGCGGCTGCAAGGCCTGGTCGAGAAAGGTCATGGGCGGCGCGGCGGGACGTGGGTGGCTCGGTCAGAGCTGCGCGGGGGGCCGTGGGCGGCACGGCCTGGGTGGCCCAGTCGGCGGCTCGGGGGACGGTGGTGGCCGCTCGAGAGACGGTGGCGGGCGGCTCTGTGGACAGTGGCGGTTGGCTCGGCGGACGGCGGCGGTGCGGCCGGGGTGGCACAGCGAGGCTGCAGCGGTGGTTCGGCCGGGGTGGCGTGGCGAAGTTGCGGTGGCGGTGGTCGTGGAGCGGCACTGTTGCCTTTGTCACAGCTGGTGGTGGTGCCAGCCGCCATTCTCATGTTTCTCATCAGTGCCAAAATCCTCCTCTGGTTGTCGTCACCAAGGTTATCTTCTTCTATCACGAAGGGTACACCATTCAAGAAGAATGGGGGAGGGGTTGGTCCATGTTTGTTTGGCCTGCACCCTCCATTTTTGAGTGGTAGAAAGTAGTTCATCAAGAACATGAACATTGAATGTCAAATCATATCCCCCCCATCAATGATTATTCCCAACATGCAAAAGAAATCATCCATGTTCTTTGTTTTAAAAAGGGAAGAACATGGGAATATAATCATATAGAAAATAAACCCCTACCTCATTCGTCTGATTCATGGAAGATTGTCCGCGGGAAAGGAGATGATGTTGTTGGGAAAAGACAGACGTCGGTGACGTCGGTGTTTCCTCGATCGTCGGTTCATTGACGCTGAAGATGTTCTTCATCAACGAATGTCTCATGGAAGGAGAAGGACTCGAAGTCGGCATTCTTCGTTGGTTTTCTTAGTTGGAGAGATTTTCTCCAAGAGCTCTCCCCCTTGCAAATCCTTTCCATAATCCCCGCCAAAATGAAAATAGGAAACTTAATAATTTATGTTTTTTAAATTAAATTATGTGGGAAGATTTTAATTTGGCACAAAATTATTTGGCTTAATTAAAGTATGGAATTGGATAAATTAATGTGGATAAAGATTAAGAATGTCCTCCTCCTTAAAGAGGGAGTAGATAGGTATCTCCCTCATTATGAGGGGAGTTTCAGAGGTTTATGACTTGGGTGGTCCCCACCACCATAACCTTTCATGGGAGGTTAGTTTAGGTGGTCCCCATCAGCATAACATCTCATGGGAGGTTTAGGTATGGTGGTCCCCACCTATGAAACTTCCACATGGAAACTCAAACAAATAAAATAAAAATGGTACAAAATTTTTATTTTATTTAATTCTTTCACGAAAACCCCAAATATAACTTTCACCAAAGACTTACTACGGTCGAGGCGAAGGTCTCCTTAAGAAAATACTGGTCATGCGAGATTCATAGTGCCCTCATATTTCAATTATGAGCACTGGTTCAAATGTTAGAAAAACATGCTCGCATGTTTACTGAACATACCCAAAATAAAGATCAAAAATTCATTCCAGGTACTCCGGGCCTCAGAATCACATGCCATCAATTTTTGTGGACTCATAGAATTCCCATATTTTAAAAAAAAATACATTGAATTTCTGGGTCTTTATATTTTCCCCACCTCAGGGATTTACATCCCCATAAGCCATAACTCAAACTAGGTAAACAAGTGGGGGTACTGAGCACGCATCTGATCCTCTCGCTCCCATGAGCTCTCTTAGAGGTTCCTGTGCTTCCAATTAATGCGCACCAGAGGTCTTTACCATCCATCAAGGTCCTACTCATATCGATACTCAATCTCTACTGGAACCACCGTAAAATTCTCCCCGTCATCGACATCTACCTCACCATGGTCGAGGATGTGAGAAGGGTTATGCACGTATCTCCTCAGCTGGGATACATGGAAGATGTCCTACACCCAGTTCAACTGAGGTGTAAAAACTAAGTGGTATGCCACCTCACCAACTCTGATGAGGACCTAGAAAGGTCTGATGATCCTTAGAGATAACTTTCCACCTTGTCTAAATCTCTACAAACATCATCGAGGTGAGACCCATTGATATATGTGGACACTATCCATGAACTCCAGAGGTCTCTGTCTCCTGTTATCAAACGATTTCTGCCTTCTCTGTGCAATCTTCATCCGATCATGGATGATCTGCACCTTCTCCATTGAATCCTGTACCATTTTTGGTCCCACTAGTGCAGACTCCCCTGGTGCAGTCCAACACAAAGGTGATCGGCGAGGTCACCCATACAATGCCTCAAAAGGTGCCATCCCAATGGTTGAGTGATAGCTGTTATTGTATGAAAATACACCATAGAAAATTATCCTCCCAACTGTGACTGAATTCAAGGAAACATGCACGCAACATGTCCTCGAGGGCCGTAATGGTCTGCTCAGTCTACCCATTCATCTAAGGATGGAAGGCAGTGCTCAAACGAAATTGCGTACCAAAAACCTCCTATAACCCCTTCCATAACCAGGATGTAAAACAAGCATCATGATCGGAAAAAATCATCGAGGGTACTCCATGTAACCGTACAATATCCTGCACATAGAGGTGTCCCAATCTCCCTACTGAACCCTGCTCTCTGATCGGTATGAAGTGGGTCAACTTGGTGAGTCGGTCGACGATCACACAAATCAAGTCATGACCCCAGGATGTAAGTGGAAGTCATGTCAGGAGTCCATGGATATCTTATCCCACTTCCACTCTGGGACCTCTAAAGGATGAACCAAGCCTGCTGGTACCTGATGCTCTTCCATCACTTGCTGACAAGTGAGGCACCGGGAGACAAACTTTGCTACTGATTTCTTCAGTCATGTCCACCGGTGTTATCGTCGGTGATCCTGGTACGTCTTTGCCACTCCTGGATATACCACTAGATGGTATGTGTGGAACACCCTCAACACTTCCTCGCCAATCGACACTGGTACCATTGTACGTTCTATGAAGAATATGAATTTCTCCCCACCTTCAGAAAATCCATCAGGTGCATATCCTGTGGATATATGAGCATGTCGTGTCTTGTAGTCTGCGTTTCCATGTTGCGCCTCCCTGACTTGCTGATGAAGTGGTGGAGTGACTGTAAGAGACTGAAGAAAACCTTCTTCATCTCTATCCATAAAGGATATCTGCAAAGCAGCCAGCTGCTCTGTCGCCTCGCCTAGAAGCTGTATACCAGACCTCTTCTAGAGTGCATATGAAACAACATTCCCATCACCAGGAGTATAGACTATATCAAATTCATAGTCTTGTAGGAACCTAATCCAATGTTGTTGTCTCAGGTTGAGGTCCTTCTGAGAGAAGATATACCTGAGACTCTTGTGATCAGAGTACACTGTAAAGCGCTCCCCAGTAAGTAGTGTCTCTACATCTTCAAGGCGAAGACCACTAATGCTAACTCCAGGTCATGGGTAGTGTAGTTCTACTCATGTTGTCTCATCTTTCGAGAACCATATGTGATCACTGCTCACTCCTGCATCAAGACACATCCAAGTCTGGTCCTTGATGCGTCGCAGTAAACTACGTACCCTATGCCCTTCTCTTGGATCCTCAAGATGGGGGCACTAGTCAACCTCTGCCTCAGATTTTGAAAACTCCACTGGAATTTCTCTGACCAAATAAAGGGTTTCCCATTCTTCATCAAGTCTAAAAGTGGTGCTATAACTCTAGAGAAATATGGAACAAACCTCTGGTAGTATCCAAGAAAACCCAAGAAAATCTGCACCTTTGTCACACTCTGGGGTGGCTCCCAAGAAAGTACTGCCTTGATATTTGTTGGATCCACTGCAACTCCAGCCTCTGATATGACATATCCCAAAAATTGAACCTCTCAGATCCAAAACTAGCACTTTGAGATCTTACCATAAAGCTAGTGCTCTCAAAGTGTGACCAGAACTATCCACAAATGATAAGCATGCTCCCCCTCAGTAGCTGAGTAGATCATAATGTAGTCGATGAAGACTACAATAAAGTGATCAAGTTATGGCTGAAAGATCATGTTCAGGAGTCCCATGAATACTTCTGGAGTTTTGGATACACAAAATGGCATAACCAAGAACTCGTAGTGGTCGTACTGACAACTGAAATCTGTATTCTACACATCCTCGTCTCTTACTCTGATCTGGTGATAGCCTGATCTGAGGACTATCTTTGAGAACCACTGTGCTCCCTTCAATTGATCAAAGAGGTCTCCAATCCTCAAAAGTGGGTACTTGTTCTTCATGTCACTTGGTTCAAGCACCGATAGTCGACAAGAAATCTCAAACTCCCATCCGCCTTCTAAGAGAACAAAATCGGGGCTGCCCCTTGGAGAAACACTGGACTGAATAAATCCCTTCTCCTACAAGTCCTCCAGTTGTACCAGCTACTCATGAAGCTCAGGGGGATCCATGAAATATGCTGGTGTAGATATCGGTTACATCCTAGGGTACAAGTCAATGTAGAATTCCACCTCTCTGCGAGAAGGTATACTTGGAACATCATCAGGGAAGACATCCACATACTAGTCCACCACTGTAGGTTAACTCGGACTCTCCACATTAACTGCTCTGAGGGTAAGGCTAGAGAACTGTTGTGTAATCAGCTGCACCCTCCTCCGGGTAAGTCCATCCTACACTGCAAAGGCCCACTTCTTGCTGGTGAAGGTAAATCGGGTCCCATCTGTGTGGACACACCGAAATTTGTGCCAAATATAGTCAATATGAGTATAGAATGTAGATAACCAGTCCATACCCAAGATGACGGCGTAAGGCCTTGCCTCCACTACTAAGAAATCCTAGCCAAAGCTCTCGCCTCCTAGAGTAAGATAACACTTCTGGAACCAGTGCTTAATCGTCGAATCCTCTCCATTAGAAGTCACTAGAAATAAGGATCGAGCCAACGACTTCGTCAGAATCTCTGAGCCCCGAACGTGGAAAGCAGAAATAAAAGAATGACTGGCACCTGTGTCTATAAGAACTGCAGCTAAGGTGGAGTGTAAAAAAATTGTACTTCGTATCATCTCCAGAGCACTGTGATCATTGGCCTCAACATCCTGGAGCTGAGCTCTCTCATATACACCTGCTCCCTGTGGTCGGGGTGGACCTCCTATGGGTGGTGGCGGTTACATCTCGAATCGTAACCCACTTCCAGCTACACGAACAGCTCCTCTGCCACGTTTTCCTGCTCCATATGGACCTCCTCGGTTGAATCTATATCTATTCATGGGTTGTCCTCCAACTTTCTTCTGATCATCTGTACAACGAGTCGGACAGTCATGAGCCATGTGACCTTGCCTTCCGCATGAGTAACAATGCATGATCCTCGCATGACTGGTTCCACCTCAGGTGCCCCGCACAACCGATACTGAGTCATGTGTTCGTCCACTTGTAGGTCTGGTCCTCTTGGACCTCTGTGATGAATGTCTACTGCCAGCTTCAAAAACACTACTACGTCACGACTGGTGGTGGGTATCACTATTGGTGACTGCTCAGCAAGAAAACTCTTCACTGAGAGGGAACTCTTTGACACCCCCGCTTGTGTTGGGATACTGATTGAGATCATTGAAGCCATGATTTCACCACTAAGCCCCTGCTCGAAAGTCTGGGCCTGGAATAATGGGTCCACGCCATATCTGTGGAGTAGCGTGAGAGGTCAATGAACTTCGCTGAGTACTAATCTACAGTCATATTACCTGGCTGGAGATCAATAATCTCTTGTATGTGCTTTACATGAGGAGTTACTGGAACAAAATCTGCCCAAAACAGGCACTCGATGTCTATCTAGAGAAGCGTTACCTCATAATGAACTTGGAGATCAAGCTCCACTATCTGGCTGATACTTCATGTAGAATGTTTTAGGAAAGGATCACCATGATATTGGATGGTGTCCCTATGAGTTGAAAGACTCTCACCAAAGCCTCCAGCCAATCCTTAGCCGTTTGTGGGTCCGTATCACCCTTGACCCTGGGTGGCCTCTAGTGCTGGAACTCGCCCAATGCACTCATCCAGTGAGCACTGTCTTCTGCTAGGTTTGGTGGCATTGGAGGCCCAATGGGGAAATGTACCACTGGTTCCTCCACTGGTGCCTCTACTGGAAAAGGTCCATGTACCAAGGCCTTGTCGTTCAGTGGGATATCAGTGCGTACTACTCTCGGAACCCTAGCTGGTTGTCTGCATAGAGGCATTCGAAAAAGAAACAGGTGTGCCACAGTTAAAATTTTATTCCTCGTGATCTAACTCAAATATTTCACAAAGAAGACTCTGGAAAATACACATGCAATCTGTGTTTTTGTGCTTTGAGTCGGAAATCAGATGTCAGGGTTCTGGGGTATGGATACAGAAAACCGCCGCACCAATACTGGATTCTCTAAACTAATAACCACACTCAATACATATAACACTATTTCCATTAAAAATAAAGATCAGAGTCCTATGTTCTGTGGTAGAACAAACTCCTTTGATACCAATTTGTCACAAACCGTCCCCCGGGGCCCGTTCTGTGACTATCCCAAACCCGCCTTCCATAAGCCAGGGGTTGGCGACTAGCACCGAAAGCCATTTTCCATTAAACTGAGAAGAAATTTCCTTTATAACCTGTAAAATCACATAAACAAACAAATAGAAAGATAAAAACAAAATAAAACTATATAACCAATAGAGTGCTAAAAGTAAAGAGGGCCGGAAATACAATCCCAACAATAAATGTACAAGAAACATAAAGTACAGGTAAAAATGATGACAAAGGAAAATAGCTACTAGTTCCTCCTCCAAGGTCCCTACCTAAAGGGTAGGTACATATCTCCTCCTCTCCACTCCATGTTTGTTTGTATCCTCCGTGTATTGATTCTTCGTAAGGTCCACCTCCGGGCACCATCCAATCCTGATAGCCTCAGTCTCGATGAACGTTGTCCATCATCTGTACCAAACACAATGATGTTCGGGCATAGCCCATGTAGGGGTGAGATTAACGATACTTATTAGGGACCCCAAGACCCCCATGGTCTCAAAAAAGCCACCAAGGATAAACCACAAGTATGAAATCAATAGAAAACCCTACTTAGGTATATGCTCATACCTATACCTAAGTTATCAAGTAATCCATCTCAATCATGAGGAAAAACACCGATATACTGACTCAGATCACACTAGGATTTATTCTAGGGGTAGTAACAAGTAGCATCCCTAGTCACATCGTTGAACACCTTGGTTGCTGGAGATCCCCTCCTCTATCAAGTAAAGTGGGCATGCCGCATTACATAGAGGTTCTTCCCAGAAACCTTGGTCTGCTAAGGTACTCCTCATGTCGAGTATTGTGGGTCTGCCACATCACATAGAGGCTCTCCCCACCATGGGTCTGCCACATCACATAGAGGGGCTCCCCCTCATGACTTGCTGAGGTACTCCTCCTGTCGAGTATCGTGGGTCTGTCACATCAAACAGAAGCACTCCCCACTGTGGCCTACTGAGGTACTCCTCCTATCGTGTATCGTGGGTCTGTCACATCACACAGAGGAGATCCCCACCATGGGTCTACCGCATCACAAAGAGGCGCTCCCCACTGGGCATGTCAAGTCACTACAAGTAGAAAAGGTCAGCAGTCATCAAGTCTCAGCCAGCTACTGGGTTCCCGCACTACGTTTGCTCGTCTCCGTGAGGATACGCTCCAAAAGCTACTGTTCGATACTCCAACCGCCACAAATTCTGACAAAAATTCACACCAATGGTCTGCCACATCATTGGGGTCCCAATGCAGCAGACGGTGCATCAATTAGACGCTCGGTCTGTGAGTTATTAACCTTTTAGTCCCAGGGGCCCGGTTAGATTCATGCTCAATCAATCCCAATCGTACCTCAACCTTAACCAAAACTCTAGTGGGTTATCCTGAAAGGGACTGTCCCACTCCAAGACTTCCAGAGCCACTGACGGTTCGTCAAATGGACGTCTGGTGCCAATGTTATGGCTAAAGAGTGTAAATGGGTCGTAGTGGGCCCGGGTCTAGTCTGGCCCGGTCGGATCGACCCAGCCTGACCCTTACCGTTGGGTTCTTCCCAACCCTATAGGCCCGTCCCAGCCCACTGGGCGGTTTGGCAGGCTGTGAGGGGCTGCGGGGGTTTGGTCGTGGATGGCGCGAGGCCACAGGACGAATTGATTGGGGCAGCGCGGCGCCGCGGGGCGGCATGGCTAGAGCGGCCCAGCCGCGAGGTGGACCAGTCGGAGCGGCCCGACTGTAGGACGTCTCAGCAAGAGTGGTGCGGCGAAGCGCCGTGGGGTGGCTCGGTGGGTCACAGCGGCACGGCTAGGCGGACGGCGGTGGCGGCTCGGCCTAGTCTGCAGCGGCTATGGGCGGCATGGAGGGACGCGGGTGGCTCGGCCAGAGCAGCACGGAGGGCCATAGGAGGAGCGGCCAGGGAGGCTCAGCGGATGGCGGTGGTTGGCTCGGCAGACGGCGGCGGTTGGCTCAGCGGACCGCGGCGGTCGGTGGGGCGGACGACGACAGTCTTTGGAGGTGGCTCGACGGATGGCGGAGTTCTGGTGTGGAGGACGACTGCATTGCGGCTGTGACGGCGCGATGAAGCCACGACGGTGGTACGGATGGGGCGGCGCATGGAAGTCGGGGTGGAAAGGGTTACGGAGCGGCGTCGTTGTGCCATCACTATCGGCACGGCCAGTGGTGGTGCGGACTACCATTATTGTGTTTCTCATCAGTGCCAAAATCCTGCTCCGGTTGCTGTCTCCAATGTCATATTCTTTCATCTCGAAGGGTACACCATTCAAGAAGAATGACGGAGGGGTCGGTCCATGTTTGTTTAGCCCACACCCTCAACATTATAGTGATAGCGAGCGGCTCATCAAGAACATGAACATTGAACATCAAATCATATCCCCCCCTAAATGATTGTTCCTAACCCGCAAAAGAAATCATCGGCGTTCTTTGTTTGAAAAGGGTAAGAACATGGGTATATAATCATACAAAAAATAAACCCATACCTCGTTCATTCGATTCGTTGACGATTTCCTGCGTGAAAGGAGACGATGTCGTTGGGAAAAGACAGATGTTAGTGACGTCGGTGTTTCCTCCATCATCAGTTTGCTGACGTTGAAGATCCTCTTCGTCAATGAATGTCTCATGGAAGAAGAATGTGTTGAAGTCGGTGTTCTTTTTTGGCGTTCTTCATTGGAGAGATTTTCTACAAGATCTCTCCCGTTTTCCATTCCTTTTCCCTCTTCCCCACCAAAATGAAAATAGGCAACTTAATAATTTATGTTTGTCAAATTAAATTATTTGGGCACATTTCGACTTGGCACAAAATTAATTGTCTTAATTAAAGTTTGGAGTTGGCACCATTAATATATAGGAAGCTCAAGAGGCTCCTCCACCTTAAAGATGGATTTGAGAGGTTTCTCCCTCATTAAAAGGGGAGTTCAAGAGGTTTATGCCTCAGGTGATCCCCACCACCATAACCTCTCATTAGAGGTTTGTTCGGGTGGTCCCCACCATCATAACCTCTCATGGGAGGTTTAGTTCTTGTGGTCCCCACATATGAAACATCCACATGGATGATCATACAAATAAAATAAAAATGTTACATAATTTTTATTTTATATTATTCTTTCACAAAAAAACCCAAAATCTATCTATCACCCCCGACCTACTGCGGTTGAGGTGAAGATCTCTATATGCGAATATCGGTTATACGAGTTCAATGGTGCCCTAGGATTACATTTCCGAGCACCAGTTCAAAAGTTAGAAAATCCTGCTTGCACATTTATAGAACGTACATGAAATAAAGTTCATAAATTCATTTCGGGTACAATGGCCCATGGAATCACGTGTCGTCAATATTCTTGGACTCGTAAAATTACAAAATATTTTTTAAAAAAATTACATGGAATTTCCAAGTCTTTACATATGACCATTTATCTTGAAATTGTGACCACTTGTGGGATCATGAATCTCTACTGCCCCATGGGGGTACACATGATGCACTATGAAAGGACCTGACCATCTAGACCTTAATTTTCCCGGGTGTAAATGAAGTTTTGAACTATACAAGTGCACAAATTTTCCCTATTCAGAATGTTTGAATTTGATATTCCTAGATTGGTAGGCTTTAAATCTATCTTTATTAATCCTTGAATTTTCATAAGCCTATATCCTAAGTTCCTCAAGATTATTAAAATATAATTTCATCTTTCCTTCGCCCAAATAAATGAAAAAATTCTTTTTTTGATAATCCAAAATGCCTTATGCTCAATTTCAACAGGTAAAGGGCATGATTTTCCATAAACTAACCTATATGGTGACATTACTAAGATTGATTTGAATGATGTAAGATATTCTCAAAAAGAATCCAAGATTATCTCAGAACAATATTTTCAAAAGGGATTGAATGGGTTTTCAATAATTTGCTTAATCTCCATATTCGCAAACTCATCTTGACCATTTGTTTGAAGTTGGTATGTAGTGTAAACTTTATGACAAGTCCCATACTAAGACATGGGTGAAGAGAATGGGTAGTTGTAGAAATGGGTTCCTTGATCCCTGATTATATCCCAAGGAATTCCCAATCAAGAAAGTATATGCTCTTTTAGAAATCGGATCACAACATGATGGTCACTAGGCTTGGTGGGAATGGCCTCATCCCTTTTCAAGACATAATCAACAGCTAAGAGGATGTAGACATATCCCCTAGGGTTTAGGAAGGGTATAATGAAATCAATTCCCCAACAATAAAATATTTCAATGATAAGAATTGGAGTGAGGGGATTGGATTCCATTTTGTAAGGGATCCTAATTTTTGACATTGAGGACAACTTTTGTAGAATTGGTAGGAATAATTAGTGAGGTTAGGAAAGTAGAAACCAATTTTGAGGACCTTTGTAGATGTTTTGTTTGTGAAAAGGTAGCCACAACATGCCTCTCCATGATGAAATCGTAGAATGGACTCTTTCTCAAACTCAAGAACGTGTATTCTAATGATTTGATTAGGAAAGAACATGAAGAGTTATGCATCATCAAACACATAGTATTTGAAATCATAAAGGAATTTTCACTTAGCTTGGGTCCCAAGAAATTTTGGAATGTCACCCGTAACTAAGTGGTTTTCTATTTCAGCATACCATAGGCAATCACTCGTAGAATAGAGGTCCTCATCTAGAAATGAATCAGTCTTAGAAAGGTGATGTGAGTTTTCATTGAATTTCATACTAGATATATGATCTTCTATAAAATTTTCTACACCCTTTTTATTCATAATGTTTAAATCGTACTATTGAAGAAGAAGGATAAACCTAATCAATCTATCCTTGGAATCTTGTTTTTTGAAAAGGTATTTCTAGGCTGAATGGTCGGTGAAGACAATTATGGGTGATCATAAGAGATTAGACCTGAATTTCTCTAATTCAAAGACAATAATAAGACTCCTTCTTTGTGGTGGTGTAGTTTATTTCTGCATCATTTAAATATTTTCATTCATAAGAAATGAAACATAGAGTTTTCTCACACCGCGGTCCTAAGACTGCTCATGCAACGATTTTACTCGCATCACACATGAGCTCTAAAGGAATTTTCCAATTTGGAGATTTCATTATAGGTGGAGGGATAAGAGCTTACTTGAGTGTAGAGAACGATTCATCGCATCCTTCTGTCCATAAAAATGGATCATATTTCACCAATCGAGCACAAAGTTGTTGAGAAATAGAGTTGACATTATTATTGAATCTTCAATAGAAACAATCATGTCTCAAGAAGGACCTCACATACTTAACATTTTTAGGAGAGGTAGGGTGACGAACTATTTAGACCTTAGGTTTATTAACTTCAATCCCCCTATTAGATACCATGTGGCCTAGAACAATTCCTTTCTTTACAATGAAATGGAATTTTTTCCAGTTTAGAATGAGATTCTTATCCTCGCTTCTTAAGAAAACCCTTTCAACATTCATAATTAATCCCTCAAAAGTATCAAAAAAGATGGAGAAGTCATCCATGAAGACCTCTAAACAATATCCCACTATGTCTGAGAAGATTCCCATCAAGCACCGCTAGAAGGTACAAGGGGAATTACAAAACCTAAAGGGCATGCCCTTGAAGGGAATAGTTCCCAATATACAAGTGGTGGTTGTTTTACCTAATCCATTATAGAGACCTAGATTTTATTATACCCTGAGAATCCATCTAGGAAGGAATGGAATTGATGAACTGACACTCACTCGAGGACTTGATCGATAAAGGGCAAGGGGAAATGGTATTTCCTGGTACAAGAGTTGATATTCCTTTAGTCAATATAGACTCTTCATCCACTACTAAAACTTGTGGGGAGAATTTCACCATCCTCATTAGTGATTATAGTGGTTCCATATTTCTTTGAACAACTTGAATTGGGCTTACCCACTCACTTTTAGTAATGGGGTAGATGATACCTATTTTCAATAAATTAATAAGTTCTTTCCTTACCACATCCATAAGATTTTTATTGAGTATCCTTAAAAGTTTACGACATGGTTTGGATTTACATTCAAGAAAAATCCTATGAGTTCCAATGAGTGGAATAATCCTAGGTATATCAAAAAAGGGTTCATCTAATTGCTTTCTTATGCTTTTTTTGGACATCCAGAAGCATCATCTCTTGATTGGATTTAAGAGAGGAAAAAATAACAATAGGAAAGACTCAATTTTTTTCCAAAGAATTCATATGTGAGTAATAAAGGTAGGACCTTAATTATGAGATCAGATTGGTTATCACTTTCCAAGGAAATATGGGACTTTCTATTGAACTCAGTTTCTTTGTCAAAATTTATTAACGGAATATGTTTGTTGTGAATAGATTTTTCAACCAATAAATTGGCCTGAGTAGTGTCGTGAATGGGCATGGACACAATGTTACTGATTTCACCAATGGTATCTTTGATTGGTGATTAGATAAAATCATCAATAGAGAAATTTGAAAGATATTCCAGACAAGGAGACAAATTTCCCTCATGGAAACAAAGAAAATCAATCTCTTCTTGACTTAAACATCATTTTTTAATTCATTTATGTTCATCGAGTTCACTATCAACACTACTAATCCAATTAACCTCATGGATATCTTCATCAACTCCAATTTTAGAGTCTTCATTGTAGATGTTCAAGTCTAGACTCATGGTTCCAAAGGTGATGGTCATATTCCCATTTCGAACTTATATAACGGAGCAAATTGTTGAAAAAAAGGGATTCCCAATGGTGATTGGAGTTTGCTCCCTAGAACCTATGATTGGGTGATTTTCAAGGACAATGAATTCAACTGGTTAAATAAAATTTTTAACTTTCTCTAAAACATCTTTTAAGACCCCCTTTGGAAATCTAACACTATGATTCTCAAGTTGAATAGTGATCGATGTGGGTTACAGTTATTCGAGCCCTAACTGACAATACATGGCATAAGGAATGGGGTTCACACTGGCTCCTAGATCATAAAGGGAATTTACAACTTTGTTATCTCCTAACTCATCATTTAAGTATGGACATCCTGGATCTTTCAATATTAGAGGAATGGTCCCTTGGATGGTGGTACTCCCATTAGCATCCAAAAGAAGTTGATTTTTATGTGAAAATTTCATTTTAAAAGTGAACAAGTCCTTAAGGTACTTTGAATAGGAAGAAATGGTTTGTATTGCATCGAGAAGTGGAATGTTCAACTTATCCTAAGAGAATATTTCCCTCAATGATTCATTCAGTTATAGTTTATATTTTTCTCTCATGCATTGAGGGAAGGGAGCGGTTTTTATGATTATTTGCGGTGGTCATGGTTATATCACAATATCATTGTATTTTTCAGAATCTATGGGTGTTTCTTCATCATTTTAATGCATTCTGGAAGCTTTTAATGGTTCCATAATGGCTTGTTCAGGATTTCCAATGGACTTTACACTTCTGAAAATAGTCACTGCTTTGAGTTGTTCAAGGGCGGTTTGTGTGTAATTGGATTCTCCCTTTAAAGTTAAAGATTTTACCACCTGAGTAAAAATGGGTTCCTTCCTAGTTTTAATGGTTTGTAGTTCATGTTTAAGGGATGAGACATCTGAGTTAATTTTCTCCATTTGTTTAGACAACTACTCAAGGATTGGAAGAGAGAAATTATGAGTTGGGGCTTATGCTGGATGGTTTATCCCAAGAGGATACTTTGGTTGTTGGATTAGTTGTTGCATGGGTTACTGGATGGGTTCTCAGATTTTTAACCAATTATTTTTTTGATCCATTAGTGAGAAAGGAAAGTGCTTCATCTTTTCTGACTCTAGTTGATGTGGTGGGAACATTGTTTCAACAATGTCGTTAAACTCTTTGACATGAAGGTATGTAATTTCTAACTACATCCCATGGAAGGTTGGAAGGTGGTTTATGACATGGGGTTTGAAAACATATTGGGATTATCTTAGGGAATCATGCCTAATGCAAGAGGTTTTATAGGTCCAGGAAGCTGTGTGGTAGTCATTCATTGATTGCTCGACTGCATTCCCCATGTTTGGGGCCGCCTCATTTGTATTTCCATTTTTGGTTCCCACCCAGGTTTATGAGTTGGTTTATTTGAAGAAAATCCATTGAAATGGGACTTGTTTTTGAATCTAGAGTATGAGGAATGATAGGATTTAATGGAAGGATTTACCTTGGTGTACTTGACTCCCCAACCTCAGGACTATCCACCCTAACTAGAAGGTTTTATTGGTCAGGAGTGTAGGTGAACATGCACCAAAAGAAAAAAACACGAAAGAGAAAATATAAGTGAATTTGGATGAGAATAGAAGAAATGGAAAAGAATAGAATGGTTGTTTATATGACTTACTTGGGTCCCCAAAAGTAGTTCCAAAATTAAGTCTCACCCAAATTTACCCAAGATTTTAGGGTTAAGTAGTCGCTTGTAGTTTAGCTTGGGTTGTCGAATCCTCAGAGACCTAAGAAGAAACATATAGAAACATACATTCTATGGATTGTTTTTGGATTGGAAGTGGCCAAAATTGGGTTGATTTTATATAGTTTTAATTGAAAACTAATAGTCTTACGTGAATTCAATTCAAAATAATGAGTTGATCCTAGGTTATCACTTGGGGTGGATTGGATGCATTCCTTTTTCAATTATTTCAATTACTTATATTTGACATGAGTTTATTTAAGGAGATCAAATGGAATCACCACTTACTATTTTAGTTCCTAAACACCCTAATACAAATAACACATACACTTGGAGGATCAAATTCATGAGCACTCCTAGGTAAAGGTTTGTATTATCACTGGAAGTATGTGGCCTTAAAATTCAACAAGGACGAAGAAGATTTAAAATAATAAAATGAAAATATCAAATAAAAGATGTGATTAGAAATTAATGGGATGATAAATAAATTCCAATACATTATCTTGCTAATCCCTTGGATCAACCCATAATAGGGTTACCCTCCATTTATGATATGGTTTCAATGGAAGAGGGAAGTAGACTCATGAGGGAGGAAATGGAGAAGTAAAAAAGAAAACAATGAAATAACAATCACTCCACCGTTGTGTGATAAATTTCACAAGGTATGTAATGAATAAATTCAAACATTGAGGAAACTGTATCAAAATTATATGGAGAATAATATAATAAATGGAATTAAGGGGCTATTATTAAGAAAATAGGGGGAATTGAACAACCTACATGAGAAGGAAACGCAATTACAAAAAAAGTGGTAGCATAACACTACAATGAAACCAAGATAAAAATATTATTAAATCATACTACATCACATACATAAATATGAATTTTAGGAGCCTTGTGTAGATACTACAATAGTGAATGTCATCTCACTTGAGTATCGTAGTCTTAGGGTGGTTGATATCTTGTGGAAATTAGAATTTTCCACCCTTGACCCGAAGTGGAAGGCAGCTTGCATCCACCAAACAGATGCATCGTAATGACCATCTAGATGGCTGAATTATAGTGGTCCATAGATGAATAAAATGGATCTTTTACTTTATTTTAAACACATATTAAGTATTAGACTAAACGGAATTT
The DNA here is from genome assembly GCA_963277665.1 of Viscum album. Lineage (NCBI taxonomy): Eukaryota > Viridiplantae > Streptophyta > Magnoliopsida > Santalales > Viscaceae > Viscum > Viscum album. The sequence continues at coordinate 993,625,075 of OY728125.1, forward strand.
TAGTTTTCATGATATTTTCGAAATGGAGGGCTATTTTTCTTGGCAGCAGAATCTTGCACAGAATTTTATCATCAACTTGGGCCTTCTGAAACTCCATTAAAACTTCCAAATTAACACTTTTCACTTTTTGGTAAAATTTTCTCCATGATTTCTTCCATCTGAAGGTAAATTTTTTAGAATCATTGGGCTTGTATCTTTTCCTATTTATTATCTTTATTAGGATGTTGTCTAGTTTACTTTTCCCAGAATGATGTTGGTTCAAGGACAACATTGGTGGTCTTATAATGTGAATCCTCTAGTGATCCAAAAAGATTAATTGTTCTTCATAGCATGTGAGACCTGAAAATTAAATATGAAAATAAAATCAATACCATTGGGTAATTTAAATTATGTTCAAAAATGTACTATGTAACAGTGAATTTTATGAAGTAATTACAATTTTAATATGAAATAATGTTCAATGTGTAAAATGAACTAAAATGGTGTTTATGAATAATAAATCACGTGAATATTATTTATATTAACTATTAATATTAGCCTAATTCAGTGGATAATCACATATAATTCTAGGACCACCAGTCACATTATCATAATCCATTCATATGTGTTCCACGGGATCATAAACCATTCTTCATATATCATAAACCATGAAAAGAAACATCTCATCATCATAATCATAACCCATAAATATAAAAAATAAAGATCGTATCACTGGATCATATCCCCATTAAAAAATAATTAATATCAAATTGTGTCATCCTAGATGAAAATCCCTTTAAAATATCACCTAGCATATTTCTTAAGAAAAATACCCTTTTTCACTTTGAAATCACTTATTTAATATATAAAAATATCTAATATACTATGGAAAAAAATTTCATTGAATTCAACCATGAAAATATTTTGAAGTAAAATTCATAGAATTTAGCATTCATAATTGTGGGAAATTTTATTCACATCGTTTATGTTAAAATAATGATTCCTTTAACATTTTTGGTAAAAAGTCAAAAGTTCCTCAATTAGAAAATGACAAGAAGATTCCATTAAAAAAATTATAAAAATTCAAAAATAGTTCAATTTACTTTAATATTTCATATTATAAGATCAAAGCACTCTTTAAATCATTTTAATTATTATAAAGACGTGGATAAAAAAGGTTTTCCCATGAAATATTGAAATAAAGTCAGTTTCCTTAAAAACATTTTTTAGTCAATTAGTTTATTAAAGTGAAGAAATTGAGAGGAAATCATAAATTTTATAACAATAACCATATTAAAATATAATTCAATACTATATTTAGAGTTATAATAGGATATTTCATTATCTAAAATATAATCATAAACAACCCCATTTAAAAATGATATTTTAACATAAATCCATTACCTCAATATTAACATGATTCAAAATTGATTTAAAATCCTATGAAATACGTTTAAATTTATTATACCTATAAAAATAATTGTTTATAAACTTATAATATCTTATATTATCCAATTATAACATTTAAAACTCATTTATTTATAATTCATTAATAAAATAATCGTTTCTTGGTATTAATTGTTTCCATTTTCCTGTGTGTTTTGGTTCGGTAATTTTGGTCCTTGCAAAGTGAGCATGGTTACATAATTTTGAGAATTTTAGTAATGATATAAATATCCTGCATATTCATTATATTTAGTTTTAGTTTTATCCATTAAATATTGAGATAAAAAATGAATTATACCTTTCAAAGGGATGGTAGGTTTCACATGCACATGAATGTTGTTTTCACTTTCTGACGAATGGAACTGAACATAGGTAAATAATAATTCACCTTTCTAGAATAATTTTTATATCACATATATCATACATATTCATTAAATCCATCCATATTACCTTAAATTTAAATTGGAAATGAAAATTGAATCACATTGCTTCGTGGAGGTGGAAGTCTACACGTACGCACGAGCCAAAATATTGTTTTCCAATTGATTTGAAGGTAATAAATAATTTTTTATATTATAAATACATAATAAAAATTATATAATATATATAATATATAATCATTAAAACCATAATAATAACCACACATGAAATATTGTGATGGAAAAAAGAATTGAATTGTAATGTGGAGTTTATAGTACACATGTATGCATGAGATATAATTTCACATCCCATTTGATTAAATAGAGGGTGTATATTGGAGGTTCACTAATCATAATAAAATTATAGTATATTTATGATATAAAAATTATTATTTTCTGATGAATACCTCATATTTATAGGATTTCGAAGAAGAATGAAATTGAAAGAGGTTGGGTAAGGTGATTACTTATCCTTCAGTATGCTACCATTAGATCCTCACTTAAGGGCCCCTGTAATGGTAAATTAAGAATAAAAATACCTATAAACCATTTATATGGATGTTGGAAATATATTTGGGTAGTTTTTGGTTGATATAAAATTCTCAACATGGTTTAAATAAGAGAAATGAGGGGTTCTATAATTTAATTACGGGGGAGGACACAAGTGGGGTTTAATAAAAGATTATAATAAAATAATTTCATTGTCATGAGAACATACCCAAAAGGTGTACCCATCCTAGGATGGAAATGGTATAAGAGAGATAGTGACACCCAAGTCCTACCTCCAATACGCCTCATGTTGGATACTTGCATTGAGGGTATAATAAACACACGGATGAGAGTCATTACTCTCTAAGAGAACACATGAGAATGATAGAGATAAGAAACAGACAAACAAAATCCTACTCAGTATACAATACAAAACAAAATCCAATGTTAAAAGGTGTAATTAACTTCAATAACAACTACAATTTATAGTAAAACAGAATGTGCCAAAATAAATGGTAAAGATGATGACAACCATGAATCCCAAAAAGCTCTTACAAACCACAAGCAAGTAATAACCATCCGGATTTTCAACCTTCACCAACTAACATAAAAAAAATATTTAAAAATACATATGGTAAATATTATAGTATACTTGGTCAGATATTCCCTATAACCATTCATTAAAGAGATAAAGAAATCATTATAATTCACAATGAACAAGAAGTTAAACTAACTCATCATCTAAATAGGTATACTAAGTTCTCATCATCACCATGGATAATATAACCAAGTATCACATATGAGAGAATATAATATAATAAAGAATATCTAGGATAACCCAATATAGATTCCCCACTAGTTTTCATCTCTACCATATCACCACACATACCTTACATCTCTCTCCAAAATGTATAGCTAGCAGAAACCTAGGTGAATCAACACCACTTGAACATCATTCAACACACCACCACATCTGTTTAACCAAAAGTAACCAGGTAGATTCTTGGAGCCATGATATCTCATATAACATGTATTATACATTGGGTATTATACCTGAATCCATCACATATCATAATTTAAATAAGGATCTGAAAGCCACCACATGGTATACACATTATACCTATATTATTACTTAGGAAAAATATATCCATAATATATGTGTGTGAAATAAAAACAATCCATTAGAGGTACCTGGATCATTTGAGGTAGTTTTATACTGTTGTATGACATTTTAAGGTATCATAGGATTTTCTTGAGGATTCTCCACACCAGAGACCTCCATGGTAAAAGATGTTTGGATAATTCCCATTACCGGTGGAACACACAACATCTGCTCAGTAGAGACATTGTTATCCAGCATTTTCATTTCGTCCTAAACCATTGGTGTCTTCCCCTTAACCAGTTTTTCAGGTTCCAGGGTCATGGTAACACATTAATTAACCTTAGTAGTTCCAAGATGTGCCATTATTTTAATATCCCTCGGGCTAGAAGACATTCTAGTGGTATCCATACATTTATAATTATGAACAAAAATGTTGTGATCAGAGAGAAAATAATCTAATTCATTAGGTTTACTTTTGATATCATTTATCTTCCCTAGAGTAGCACTTGACTTTATGGGGTGGGTTCCATGGATCTTTCCAGTACCCAAAGCTGGAGAGGTGTGTATACCCATAGTTTTCCCAGAGGTTGATCCAGGATAATTATCTATCTAAAAATATACAGTGCATGTGTTGTATACATTGCATTGTTTTTTTAATTTCTAGGTTTTTTATCCCTCTTTTCCAGTGTATGTGTATCATTACTAGTAAAATTAGAGCACAAAACCTGTTCCGGTTGACAGGTACTAAGGTCTACATTCTTAGGTTCATGATTAGAAATCCTAATAACATATAAAACTAGATTATTTTTTTCTTCTAATAGTCATTGTAATTTATTATAGTTATCTCTTTCTTCAGCAACATCTACCCATGTTATACCCAAATAACCCTCTAAGTGTACCAGGATGTGTGATTTTTCACCAATACTTCATATTTCTTTTTGGGAGGTTCAGGTATATTTAACATGGGAGCATTGTCTCTCATATTTTTCCTTATTTCATTCCATTCATTTTCAATTTTCATATTTACATGTTTCCTAACCACCCTACAATTGGATATTGTGTGTCCAATGATATTGAAATGTTCACAAAAGGGAGTTTTTCTTTCATATTATATTCTAATTTCAATTTTTCAGTCCTTAGAATTGAAATTAGTTGTGTTGGGAAGCTTTGAATGATTGTTAATTTCCACCATTACTCTTGAAAATAGGAAAATGTCAGCATTAAATCTTCTTTGATCAATTTTGAGAGGAGATTCAATACACGATACAATATCATTCAGTATTTTTGGATCCCAAGATAACCAATTCAGTCCTTGTATTTTGACCAAGAATTGTTCCATGGTATTCTTATATTTATGTGTGTTTAATGCATAGTCCCAATCATATATTCTAAGAAAGTTCGGTTTTAGGTTAATGTTTCCTATCTTCAAAACCTTCTCAATATATTCCTATGATTTCAACAGAATGTGAAAAAATCCTCTTCCTATAGGAATCATTTTCTGCTCCAAATTATTCCAACAATTTTCAATAAGTAAATGTAAATTAGGTAAATTCTAGATATGGTTACCTTTAAGATATGAGATGTGGATTATGACAATGAATTTTCACAGCTCCGTCCATTGTTAAAGAGATTTCTAGTCTAATTCTACCAGAATGCCACCATAATCAAGTCTATTGATGAAGGGATACTTCGCTGTGTTGCGTTTCACTAGATCTATACTCCTCAGGGCCTCAAGGAATGAAATCTCATGCTTTCTACCATAGAACAAATGAGTGTGAAAACTTCCATCAAGGACATCGTCTTTTAGCTTTTCCTCCACAAGATCTTGCACATTAGGTGTCTGTTTCATCCGAGGTCTCTCAAAATGATTGGATTCAAAACTCATAGGTGTGAGAAAATCCACCATGATGATGAAAATTTTGATAATCTAGAGAACTCTAAAAATTTATTATCTAATAAAAATAACATACCTATGATGTTATGTAATAAAAAATATATGAAATCTATCTAAATTCCTCATTAAACAACCCTACTAAGGTGAATTCCAAGGTAAAAATTTAAACTGCCGCTACCAAATCCACCGATGAACAGGAATAGACAACTAGTAGTATTAATGCTCAAAATGTTAGAATGTATTCTAGAAATAATAGTTTGGGGAAAAATAAAAATGGGAGTTCTAACTCCAAATTCATGTTCAAATGAAGATTCTGTTATGGATTTGTCTGGGTATTTCCCACTTTGACACATTTACAGTTCCAAAAAGAATGGTTAACACTTATCATCCTATGTTATTTTATATTTCTGAACCCCAAATTTCATTATCTTATAAATATTTTAATTTATGTTAGAATACTTACATTTTTACTGGTTCAATCAAAAATATCACCAATGTGGAATCTCTATGGATTTTTTCTCACGCTTCATTACAGAATCTTAGCATTTTCAATGTCACTGATCAGATTTCTAATTTAAATTTTAATAATAATGTCACACATTTATTTTTCCCTTTAGTTTATTTTAATAATAGAAAAAAATAAAGGAGAACTCTATGGAATGACCATTCATATCTAAGCACTAATATTAAATCCCCTTGATTTTTTATTGGATACTTTAATGTCATTCTCAATTCATGTGATAAAATTGGACCATATCATGATACTATATCTTTGAGATAATATAAATCCTCAATTGATGACAAAAATCTCATTGAAATTAACCTCAGTGGTGAAAAATACACTTGGTCTATAAGACATTACAATTGAGTGGTTGCCTCCAAGTTAGATGGATATTTTATGAATGTCCAAGATTTAGATAAATGGGACACATTCCCAAGAATCAGTCTCCAATAGATGAGCTCTGATCATCACCCCATATGGTTCAATATCTCTACCAATGATATGAAACCCCAATATCCTTTTAGATTTAACAAGGTGTGGTTCTCTGATGTTGACTGCACTAATGTCATTAAAAACTTTTGGCCTTCCATGTTGCACACTAATGATGCCTTTTCTTGTAACGTCAAATTTAAAAATTTCAAACAGACTCTAAAAATATGGTGATGCTTTAAGTCCAATTAAATTAACAATGACAAAATTCTTCTTGAGTAATAACTAAATGATCAGAAAAATAATAATACTAGTTCTGGCCTCATCACTGATCAAACCCAAGAAATAAACCTTGATGTTAAAAATAACTCTTTACTCAATTTTAAAGAAAATATGAGAAAACAAGATTTTAAGGATAAATGTTTATCATATAGTGGTAAACATACCATGTTCTATAACTCTCTTCAAAGAATGAGGATGTCTTGCAGGTCGTTAACCTTTTTAAATGATGGGGATAAGCTTCTTGACAACAAAGATGACATTGCTCTCCACGTAGTCGCCTACTATGAATCCCTCTTTAATGGTCTGGATATAAATAAATATATCCATTCTGAGTTCATTATTATGGTGATCGCTGATGAGGACAACACTTTCATTATTGCCTCCTCGTTGGATCATGAAATAAAAGACATTGTCTTTAGTTTGAATTCCAACAGTGCTTTGGGTCTTGATGTCTTCAACAATGGTTTTATCCAACATTATTCATATGTGATTCACGTTGACATTTTTAATCTTGTCAAATACCTTTTTTCCAAAGGTGTGCTTCCTCGGGATTGTAATGCCCAGTTTTTTAAATTAATCCCAAAAAGTGGGAAATGATTCTGAGATTCACCTATTTAGACCCATTTCTCTCATTAACACTCATTATAAAAACATCACCAAAATAATTAAAAATATAATTTCAACTATCACGGACAAAATTGTCTCCTTGATTCAATTTGGTCTTATCAAGAATAGATCCATTCAATACTTCATCTTTCTTTACTCAGAGTGTGTAAATAACTTTAATAAAGCTAAAATAGGAGGTTATATTTCTATTAAACATGACATTAGAAAATATTTTGACACCATGCACTGGATCATATTCTTCGGTGTTCTTCAAGGATTTGGTTTTAGTGTCTCGTTTATCAATGAAATCAGAACACATTTTAATTCGGTGTTTATCTCCATTTTGGTTAGTTTCTATCCCAATGGTTATTTTAAATGCTCTAAATGTTTTAGGAAAGGTGACCCCCTCTCTTCCATTATATTCTTGATAGAAAAATACTATCTCAGTCACATTATCACCTATTTGGTGGACCAGAACAAGATTAATCACATCCATGTTTCTAGAAATATGAATGCTCTAACCCACCTTTTTTATTCTATTGATATCATTATTTTCATTCAAGGTGATAAAAGAAACATTCTTAATCTCAAAAAAATTATCTCTCACTATGAAGATATATCTAGTCAAACCATTAGTTTAAACAAATCCTATGTCTTTATTAGGAATAATTTTCCTCCCCACAAAAAATATAACATCATTAATAACCACGGTCTGAAAGAAGTTACTCTCCCTTTCACTTATCTTGGTGTTCCCATTTTATGAGGTAGACCAAGGTCTATCCATTTTGCGTCTATTGTTGACCGAATTCTAAACCAGCTCTCATATTGGAAAGTTAAATCTCTCTCTATGGAAGGTCATACTTGCCTTGTCAAATCCACTATTGTCTCCTAGATGGCCTACTCCATGATGGTTTACAAATGGAATTTTGGTCTTATCAAAAAAATAAACAACACTATAAATAAATTCATCTGGAATGGTATTAATCTAGAAATAAACCTTTTTATTTTTCCCTTGTCAACTTGTGGAAAACATATTGAAAAATGTGGTATCAGTATAGAAAATATAAAATACTTTAATGAAGCCCTTCAAGATCTTCTCAGATAGAAAATTATTCACAATAATTTAAAAGCTGTGAATTTCCTCAAAAATATATTTCATGATAAAATTAAGATGGGAAAATTTAATTTCATTATCTCCACCATTTGGCCATCCATCAAACAATCCTTCTCCGTTATTATGAATAATTCTAGATGGATGGTCTCAAGAGATTCTACAATGAAATTGTGGTTGGAAAACTGGACTAGCATTCCCGTAATTACTATGATATATCCACATCAAGCCCGTGATAACTCCAACTATTTTATTAGATAAATTCTAAACTCTCAACAAGATCACCTCCCAAATACTATTTTGAACGTCATTGATAACTAAATTTTTAAAAATACTAAGGATTTCTTAATTTGGGAACCTAATCACAATGGGATTCTTAATTCTAAAAATTTCTACATTCATTATTTCTGTAACTCTAAAATAGATTATAGTTGGATAAATGATTTCAACATGTCATGGATTAAACCTTCAAGATTCAAATTCATATTGGGTTTGGTTCACAACATCCTTCCCACAGAGACTTGCATTAAATCTTTTGGAATCCACCTCTACTCTAAGTGTAAAATCTGTAACCAACATAGAGAAGATGATAACCATCTCTTTCTTTCTTTTTCTACTACTTCTTCTAATTGGAACTGTATTCTTGACATTTTTTTTGCAGATGGTTGATTCATGACTCCATCAATACACAACCAATGAAATTTGTAGAAATGGAAGGCTCTCAAAAAATAAATAATCTTTTCCTAACTATAGTTGTTGTGCTCCATAATGTGATCTGGTATGATTGTAATTCAATCATTCATAACAATTAATCACCCAATAAAAATGTAGGTCAAATTAGAATCCTCATTTCCATAGATTAATCTACTTCGATGCAAATGATACATTAACACAAAATTGTGCATGACTTTGGAATTATGTTATGTCTTTGATTAAAGGAAATTTTAGTTAACCGCGATGCACTCTAGAAGACTTATGGAGATCCCCACTTCTAGGATGGTTCAAAATTAATATTTATGCCACCTCCAAAGGAATTATTGATCCCATGGGATGTGTTTCTATCTATATAAATTACCTCAGTCAGATCCTTGGATGCTTTAGGGATAGTTGTGGAATTTCCACCTCTCTTGAAGTCCAGATGATGAGTTTAATACATGCTATTTATTTATCCATGTGCCTTGGATGGAACAAAATCTAAATCTAATGTGACTCAACGAACATAGGTCATGCGATTTGGAATTTCCTAACTCATATTTCTTGTACAGTTACTACCCATTTGATGGACTTCACCCATTCTCTTAGCGATCTCAACTATATCATCATGCATGTTCATCACGAAGCGAACACGGTTGCAGATGTTCTAGCCAACAGGGGAATAAATCAAAACATTACCTAGTTTGAAGACCTCCATGCTAATATTATTCCTTTAAAAGAATGATATTTTAAAATGATTATGTATTTTAGAATCTGGTAAACCCCCTTCTTATATAATAATTTTTCTTCGGTCTTTTTGGGCCAAGACATCATCTTGACAAAAAATTAAAAAAATAACCACAATCCATTACATCCCTCTACATACATATATATGAAAAAAGAAACCATTGTGCGTACTAGAAAAAGTATCTACAAAGATAATAGAGAGGGGGAAAAGGTGGTAGTCATCCATCCATCCTCCCACCAGGATGTTAGAGAAAGCACCCCTTAGGGATCAGAATCCCTAGGTTGTTAGTTTTTCTAACCGATAGGCTAGAGTAATATATGAAAACACAAAACAGACATGATATAATATATCTCAAAACCACACTACATGTATAACATAGTCTCATACTCAACTATAGATGACATTTATGGGACTCCCAACTGCCATTGCATCGTCTAAATAACATAAAATCATAAAACCATTTAAATGGATATATTAAATTACTTTATCCCATTTCATCAATTAAACTTTATTTTAATTAATTATTTTACCATTAATTAACCATTTATATTTTCCACATTACATTTAATTACCATTACAATAATGTTACATTCCCTCCAAGAATATGAAAACTTATTCCATTACTTCATAGAATTATTACCTCAGTATTACATCCCAAAAAGATCCCAACACCTCGAGTTAAAAAATTATTAATTTATTAACAAAATTGCTTTCTATATTACCAGGTACTCTAGGAAAACATATTATGCTACCAAATAATGTATACAAACAATAAAATACATATTCCAGAAATAGTGGGGAACGAGAAGAAGAGAAACAAACAACCAGGTCATCATCGATACAACATATTCAGAAAAGCATACAACTTTCATATATATAGGTAAGCCCATATTTAACCCATTCTGTTGTTTCTGGTGTCTTATTTGAAACCTACATGCATATCTTGATGCATCCCAGTATCGAAATAATCAACTACAACCAAAAACCAATATCCTCCCCACCCTTTATACCATAAAAACCATCCAGGATCATCCATCCTAGGTTCACATCACATCTATGACTCCCCATCCCATATACCAAAACATCCCTCTAAGATCATCCATCCCAGGCTCAGTTATCCGAGGCTCACATAAAATCACAAGAAATATGATAAAAACATACAACTATATCTCTTGGTCCTAGAGTAAGGCATCCATCCTTCACACATAATGATCCTAAATTGTAATAAAGCACAATCAACCTAGCCTCTATGAAAAATAAAACAACTCAGGACCTACAAGGTGTTATCTTTTATCACAAAAATGATTCTTATTCCATATTAAATTAACTGATTCATTATTTTTAGGTTCCAACTATAGAAAACTTAAGAATCAAGACATCACTAAATCTCAAGTATTAGTTAAAAAATTAATTTTTCATGCCATTAATTATTTTACTAACAAGAATTAACATGTTCTAAACCTATATTAAATTCCATTAACACATAGAATATCAATTCATTTAAATATGCTTTAATCATAAAGATTCAAACACATCAGATTCATTAAATATGCCTATTTATTCTTTTTTCCAATTTATTAACAATTAATTTTGGATTTATGTTCATTTACAATTACAAATTCTAATCCATGAATAAAAATAACAACATATATTCAACCCTATATAGAAAAAGAAAAGTCATGTTATTATCATGGTACAAAATAGAAACATCACCATTCAATCAATGCCAAATATTTAATCTTTTTCAAGAATTTATTTAGTTAATTTCATTAGAATCCAATGTGTTACACAATGATCAATTTACAATCGTGCATAAATAAAAGAGAATAAATGAATCAGTTACCTCAAAAGGGTTTCAACATTATTCACATAGGAATAGACCAATGTTGTAGGTCCTAATCGCCTCTCCTGTAAGAACTGCAGCCACATGAGGTTTCCACTCCACATTCATGCCTCTAAGAAACCAAAAAAACTTCTTTAGAAACATGTATATCGAGCATTATCACATAAAAAATAGGAATAGTAGGGAATAAACCAGAGAAACCATTATAATGGGGGTAAACATACCATGGATTGAAGACTGGTCGAAAGAAGGAAGCTACAGATAGATCATTGAAAATGGAATCTCTAAACCATCACTACTACAAATACGGCTTTTCTCAGCTCTAAAATGGCCATTAACAGCGCTAGAAAATCACTATAAATTCCGTAGAAGATAAAGGAGGGGTCCCCTTTAACAACGCTCTAAAAAGCACTGATAAAGACCCCTTTTATCAGCGCTCAAAAAAGATCTTATAAAAGGGGACTTTTATCAGCACTAAAACAAAGTGCTGATAAAGGGGCCTTTTATCAGAGCTTTCTTTTTAGCACTGATAAAAGATCCCTTTTATTAGCACTTTGCTTTCGCACTGATAAAAGTTAAAAAAATAAAAAAAATAAAAAATAAAAAAACCTGCCAATCGGGGGGGGGGCTTTTATAGTGCTTCAGCCCCCCTTTTATAGCGCTTTTTCTCCCCCCCCCCTCCAGTGCCCCACACGCACCCCTCCACCCATTATGAGTTCTATCCCCAGATTCACCCTTGCGCGCACGTCTCTACCTCCACTTGGATTTGATCTCGAGACCTCCCACCTTCGCACCTGAAGCCTTTGTCACTCCCCTATATTGATATGTTCTCCTATTAGTGATATATCTATATATATATATATATATTTAGTTATATTTATTCATAGAGTGATATATATTTATATTAATATATATATATATAGTTATATTAATATAAATATATAGTTATATTAATATAAATATATAGTTATATTAATATATATATATATATTTATAATGATAATAATATATATATTTATAGTTATATCCATATATATATGTAGTTATATTAATATATATATATATAATTATATTAATATATAGGTATATAAATATTCCAATATTTATATTTTAAATAAAATGTATATTAGTTATTATTTAGATAAATATAATATATTTTATATGTAAATATATTTTATTATTTATATTTATAATTAAATTTTTAGGTGTGAATATATAAAAAATATGTACATATTGTTATATATTTGATTATAAATAGTAGTGTAATATAGAAAGTGATAAAATTTCAAATACATAATATCAATATGAATGTAATACCTTGGAATAAATTCCGTCCCCACCAAAAAAATCCCATAATACCCCCTTAAACGAGGCTGAAAATCCACAAAACGTTAAAAAATTAGGGTACCCCAAATAAAAACTCAGTTTTGGAGGCCTTCTAGGACTTTTTTGGCCTCTAAAAAACCTTGACTGATGTTCCCTCGGGTCATAGCGACGTAGAGCTCATCGCAGGCTTTGATTTGATATGTGGTAGAGCTCAAACGGACACCAGGATCAAAAGTTATGGCCGTTGGAAGTTCGAGTTGCGTTTTCAACATATTTTCGATCTTTTTTTAGTTTTTTTTATTTTTTGTCTTCAAATTATTATCAAATGACTATTACTCAATAATAATGACCAAATTATTATTTAAAATTGTTTTAAAATTTTTTTATAATCCATTTTCACTAAATATTATATATATTAAGTGTAACTATGTATTTATACATATCTAAATTATATTTAAAAATATATTTAAAAAATATAATTTATTTTTGTATCAATATAACTCTATCTATACATTTAAATATTAATATATATTTTTTAATGAATTTTTTTGGATGTATACACTTTATCTGCGCTTTTTTTAAAAGCACTGATAAATACCCCTCTTTATTAGCGCTACTAAAAAAGCGCTGATAAAGGGGTACCCTTTAACAGTGCTAAAAAATCACTGTTAAAGGGGGTACCATTATCTGTAATAAAAAATGTGCTAATAAAGGGGTACTTTTATCCACTCTTTTTTAGCGCTGATAAAGGTACCCCCCCGTATATCAACGCTTTTTCATTAGCGCTGATAAATGGTGGCACTGGGAATGCCCAGTTTTGTGGTAGTGCATCAAATAGGTGGTTTCTAGGTTTCCTTGAATGAGAGGGAGGAATTTCAGTTCATAGGGTTTGAGAAACCCATGGCACTGTATCTTATAAAGATATACAACATCAGGGATTTACATGATTTGTAAACCTCTTTCATGTCATCTAATCCTTGAGGTATGGCTTACACAAGAAAAAACATAACCATTTTAATAGACATACCTTGATTTATTAGACATTGTGATCTGATCAATACAGGTTGTGAAACCCACGTTCACATCGTGAAACTTCTTACAGAGCATGAAATATTTCTTCTTCGAGATTTTAATAGCCGAAATTCTCCATGCTTCCTCTGAGCCTCCTACGAGAAATGAATTCTTTGGAAATGTACACATTTTAAATACACAAGGATCTAGGTCCTTACATTAAATACCACTCAAATTATTCTTATCCTAAAGAATCCAAAACCGACCTAGATTGGAAATAGAAAAGGGGTCTTCCAAAATCCCGCCCTGTGAGATACTTCTCAATGTTCTCACCCCCATAAGAGCTCAATAACCTCACTAAGGGAAGAGTTTGAAACCATGAAACATGAAATACCAACTTTTAACCACTATCTTTGGGTAGATACATATCAAAATGAGTAATATATAACAATAAACAAGACCATTCCATCTCATAATCCAAAGAAGTTCTACCATCATAAAATGAATAACATTACAAGAGAAGAGATATACAAAAACAACATATGGAACATAGTGGGAATCTATGAATCAAACTCCTAGGTACTCTCATCCATGTAATTATGCCTTCACAAGACACAGACTACATGGATAACACATCCTTGCTACTCTTTCTCCTATAAGTCTTGGATCTCTAAAGGCCACTCCTCAAGGGTCGCATCATTATCAACATCGATATCTCCCCAATATATGGCATGCGAGTGACCATAAATATCACAATGGAGTTGGGACATGTGAAAAACATCATGTATATGGCTCATATGTGGGGTAAAATCTGTCCAATATGCAACAGTTCCAATATAATCTAACACAATGAAAGGCCCAATAAACCAGGGAAAAAGCATAATCTCCTGATGAAACCTTCACTTCCCACAATAGATATAACCTTCAAGAACACATGATCCCAAATGTTGAACTCTAGAGGTATATGACTATCATTCGAATATGATTTTTTATGATCGTGCACTAATTTAATCCTCTTATGAATCATTTGTATCATCTATGTCATATTATGTACTCGTTTTGGATTAAGAATTGCTGACTCCCTATCCTTGGACCAATACAATAGAGAATGGTAGGGTTGGTCGTACAAAGCTTTAAATGGAGCCATAGAGATAGTGGAGTGAAAAATAATTTTCTAATTAAACTCTACCAAGGGAAGTTCCACATCCACAATCCTAGAAAAATATATGACATAAGATCGTAACATGTGTTCAAGATTCTAGATGGTGTCCTATTTCTGATCGTCCATATCTGGATGGAAAGAAGTGACAATGAATTGATTATTACAAAAATCATGTTGGAGACCTCTCAACCCCCTAGAGGTAAATGAGGATATTGATTAAATATAATCATACTCGGAACCCCATGGTGTCTCACCACCTCTTCCAGATACTACCTCAACAAAACCTCCACTAATATTGACTCCATGATCGCAATAAAGTGGGATTATTTTGTAGAACGGTCCAGTACTAATCGTATAATTTAATAGCCTATCTAAGAATAAGGTAAGCCAGTAAAAAATTCCATCAAGATTTCCTGCCACTTCTAGTCAGGATTATCTATCGGTTGGAGAAAACCACCATGGACACATTTCTTGACCTTCAGCTTCGGGAGAACCAAATATTGAGACACAAACACTAAAACTACCAGATTTAACCTAGGACACCAAAACTTACCCATCGTATCTTGATACATATCTTTCTTACCATGATGTACCATAAAAGATGAAACATGGAACTATGTGAGAACCATCTCATTCATTTCCAAAGGAAAGAAAAACCTTTCCTGAAATAACAGTTAGTGTTGTTCATCATCATGCAAACCATCCAGGGCCTCTCCATAAACAAATTAGTCTCTCCATAACTCCACATCAAGATCCCCCAACTGGGACTCCTCCACTAGATACACCATATATTACTACATTATTGTCTAAAAAAACCCATACCCCAAAATTCTCCAATATTTTGATACAATACTGAATGTTCTTCCATCACACTCCAAGAATCCTCTAATTCATGCACTACATCATAGTGTGAATTCCTACTCAATGCATCAACTACATCGTTCTATTTTCTAGGAGTATATGAAATCTACAATTTTTAGTCTTATAAGAACTTCATACATAGATTTTGGTTCATGTTCAATTCTTGTTGGGTGAAATCATACCTCAGGCTCTTATGATCAATAAAGACCACAAAATCCTCGCTAATGAGGAAATGTCTCTGAAACATCAGGGAAATGACTGCCATCACTAACTTAAGATAATGGGTATTATATTTATGCTTATGGGGATATAAATAATGATTACTAAAATAAAAAACTAATATATTCGTTAACAGAACACATACCAACCCAAGATTTGAAAAATCATAGAAAACCTCATATTGAACTCATTCAATTGGCAGACAAAGACCTAAAGCACTACCAAGGAATCTTCACAACACTATCACTATATTTGGGGATACCCATGATAATATTGGTTATATATATTGGATCCACATCTACTCCCTATTGTGTTACATCATTCCCTAATAAATATACTTCTTGAGCCCAAAACTCAAACTTTTGACACTACCCAAACAATACATCGTGATGAAGAAATCCTAAAATGATATGCAGTTTCTATGTATGGTCCTCCTTATGTGCAGAGTACACAAGTATGTTTTCAATGAAAACCACCATGAAATGTTCCATGGAATCAAGAAACACAACATTAATTAACCACATGAACACTGCTAGACAATTCATTACAACAAGTTGTGTCACAAAAAACTCATAATCAACATGAAGATAACGAAAGAATTATTTGAGATATCTTGATCCTTCCCATGCATATGATGGTATCTTGACAAAAAAATATATCTTCAAGAACCAACTTTTACCGTTTTTTTGGTCAAATAAATCATCAATACATTGGATAAGTGTATCATTTCTTTACTATCACAGGGTTCAAGAAGTGATAATCGATACACAATCACAATCTATCATCAGCTTTATTCATGATATAAACCAAAAGAAAACACACTAAAATAGACCATATGGTGTTATATGTAGCTCTCATGACAAATAAGGCTCCATTTAATACAGAGAAATTGATATAAGGGAAAATCCTAGTAGTATTTCAATCTCGAACTCGGTATCTCATTGAGGGGGTAACAATACAACCTCCATCGAAAAGACATCAAGGTACACTTTTGTGACCATAGGAAATTCCTATTACTGATCCTATGAAAAAATCTACATCATCTCATCCATTAAGGATGATTAGGACAAAAAAATGCCTCTAACAAATATGAGGGTATCACTCAAAAAATAAAACTGCTGGATCCCCATAATCATCAAATAACACAAAAAAATTCTTAATGAAATCCATGATATCATGTACCAAATACAACCAATCCATAAAAAGGATAATTTTATATGTTTTTATCTACCGTCATAGGAAATATCCCCAAGTACGGTTCTTCTTCATCATGAGATCATAAACTCTGTGTACATCAAACAAGTCATTTCAAAAACCAATTAGAATATTCAATACCAAGGGAACTGGAAGTCTCTCTACCTAAAGTCTCAAAGCATGGGCAAGAGAAGGTGATATAAAGAAGTATGTCAGTATCAGATTAAACAATGAATGCACTGATGTAGAAAACAAAGAAATTGTACCTCGAACGATGTATGGCTTGCCTAACACTAGAAATGTTAAAGTATTAAGCTATATATGACCTAATCTATGGCCTTTATGACCACAATGATGATGAAATCCATGGTCACTCTCTAATATATATAGATGTGGAGCATCCCAAGGCTATCATCTACCTGCCACATATACTCTCTACTAATCCCAAACTAGATTAATATATTTTTTCTACCTCAGTTAGAATAGCCTCAGTGGAGGAGATAAAAGATGAACAACTAGCGCACACTGACATATCAGAAAGGTTGGGTACTCTTCTGCTGATGACCTCAAACTCCATAATAAAAACATGAATGTGATCAATTTAAATAGGCATGGGAGCCTATACCCTTGTAGAAATAAGACATTGAGCATTGGGACCTATGCCTTAATGGTTACAAGCTCTTCTATCCTGACAAATGGAAACCCAGACCATAGCTTTACTTCATGATGAATTTTGATGACCCTTATTTCATGATGATCTTGTTCTATCTAACATCCTTTTCATGACCTCTAATCTCACCAACACCTTGAGATAAATATTTAGCATAAAAAGGGAGACCTGGATCTGGATCACTAGTTGAAAATTCAACTCAAAATTCCTCACCCTAGCATCCCCGTCTTTCTATAGGTCCAAACTATTTCGTGGATGGTTCTTCAAACAGATCATGAACTATTGTATACCATACCTCCCATTCTGATGGGTAAGAAACTACTGGCGAATGGACTCCTTCATGGATAAAGAATGAAACTCGGCTATGAATTGTCTTGAAACTCCTTCAATAATACTGTTAAATTCTCATGATATTTGAGAAACCTGAACCACTAATGCCTTGATAATCCACATATCATCGTCATATCTAATGATCCCCAGTGATTCTTTTGAGCATGGATCGAACTGAATGCTATATCAACCTCCTCTAACCAATCTTCTATGATTGTATCTAAAATTGAGCCCTTGTACCTTTGCAGACTCTAGCTCTAAAACAATTATAATATCCTACTCCATGTGTCTTCATTTTTAACCACTACCGTACAGTTATCTATTAGAACAACCTTCTAAACATCTTCCACATAAACCCAATGAGGACGTCACCGAAGAACCATTCTTTCAAAAGAATAAACATTTATATATCCTAACCCAAAATATGGAAGGCGTTAATATTAATTATTTATTTTATTTTAGTCATTGTAGGTTTACCTATTCTAAAGTCTATCCATTCAAATATAGGCACAGATAAGAATAATGCCCAATACTTTCCCAATTCTATACCCTACAACAAGTATCACCATGTTTATTCATCATTTTATGATTAATGGTGTGTGCATAAGATCATAGGAGGCCGTAAATTCCTATGTCTAAGTAAGTATCTCATGTTTATAGCACTTTCTAAACATTGCTCACACATTTTCCCTGCTAACCCATGCAGCCTCACCTATGCCTAACTCTAAACTCCATCCTATAACCCAATCTGACCATTAATACCACCCTATCAGGACCCCCCCCCCCCTCATAAGTTGTACCCCTCATGGACCGATAATGGGATAAGATAAATAGTGACACTCGAGTCCCACCTCCAATAGGCCCAAAGTGGGATACTGGCACCGAGGTGATAGTAAACACACATATGAGAGGCATTAACCTCTACTATAACACATACGAAAGAGATAGATAAGATAGACACTAGCTAAATCCTTCTCAGACTGAAATATAAATGAAAACCCAATGTACACATATGTAATGACATGCATGAAATACTATAACTGTATATAAATTGTAATTACCAAAATAAAATTTAAATATGCCAATACCCAGGAAGCCGAAACAACTCCTGCAAACCACAAGATAGTAGTAACCATCCTAATCTCCATATTACTATTTCTAACCTAAAATAAAAAAATTTATAGATACATAGGGTGAGTATAATAGTATAATTAGTAGAATAATCCCTATATCCTCTTGTGAAAAAGATAATGAAAGCATACTAAAGAATAGTGAATAACTTGTGAAACTAAATCATCACCTAAAAAGGTATAATATGTTCCTAGAATCACTATGACTACTCTCAAAAAGTATCGAATATAGGAGAATATAACATAATAAATAATATTTAGGTTACCCCACTACTGATTCACCACTAGTTTTCTACTCTTCCCCAACGTTGCATGTCTCGAGAATATCCCTATAAAAAGGATATCCCATGGACACCTGGGT
This sequence comes from Viscum album, assembly GCA_963277665.1. Classification (NCBI taxonomy): domain Eukaryota; kingdom Viridiplantae; phylum Streptophyta; class Magnoliopsida; order Santalales; family Viscaceae; genus Viscum; species Viscum album. Next base: position 993,644,882 of record OY728125.1, read on the forward strand.
GAAGCACCTCAATGTGAACCTCATGTTACACACCACCACTTCCACATAACCAAAAGTAAACAATTAGATTTTGGGATCCACCACTACCCATATAATGTGTATCATACATCGATAATTATACATCAAGCCATCACTATCCATACACTGAGTATGAATTCCCAAGTCGTCAGAAACTATACATGGTATAACTATAGTAGTCCTTCAGAAACTATATCCAAGAAAAAGGTGTGTGAAAAAAAACACAAGATATTAAATCTCTCTAAGAACATATATGGGGAAAAATACAAATCATTCATATAAGTATGTGTAACTACGAGGAGAATAGAGTTAGGAAAAAGGTGGTAGTTGTCTATCCATCATCCCATCAGGATGTTGGGGAAACACGAACACCCCCCCCCCAGGGCAGAGAATCCCTGGGGTGTCAGTTTTCCCAACTAATATGTTTTAGTATCATATAAAAATAAAAAATTTACATTATATAATATAGCTTACAATCACACAATTGGATTCTCAGACTCAACTACGTCTAGAATACCTCAGACTCCTAGATTCCACAGCTAAGACCAAATGTCTTATAAGAACACAACCATTTAAAGAGATACATTAAATTACATTATATATTTTCATTAGTTTCACTTTATGTTAATTAATTATTTAACCATGATTTAACTATTGATATTTTACAGATTACATTTCATTTCCATTACTACAAAGTTTCATGTCCTCCAAGCTTAAGCAAACTGTGTCAACGACATCTCAGAATTATAACCTCAGCATTATACCATTGCAAGATACAAACCCCATGGGTTAAACATTTATTCATTTATTAACTAAATTAATTTCCATATAAATAAGTACTCTAGGAAAAAGTCATATGCTACCAAACAAGTTATAAAACTAAGAACATCCATCTGCCTCAAGATGTGGGAAAAGGAAAGTAGATAAATTAAAAAACTATACATCATCTAGAAAAATATTCAAACAAACATACAACATTAATAATAATCGGTAATCCCATATTCAACTAATACCATCATCCCTAGTGTCCTCCCCGACACCCACATACATATACCAATGCATCCCACCATCAGAAGAATCAAATGATACCACAAAAATTGGCCCTCCCATCCTCATATACCATAACAGCCCTCCAGGATCAGCCGCCCTAGGATCACATCACATCCAGGTCTCCCCACCCCATATACTATAACATCCCTCCAGGATCATCCATCCTAATTTCACATCACATTATAAGTACCAAGATTAAATATAGAAACTGAGTTCATAGAACTAAAGCAAGGCATTCATCCTCTTCACAAAATGATCCCTCTTGATTCAAAAGTACAAGGTACTCAACATCTAAAATAAAGAAGGAAACATAAACACTATGAGTAATAATATTTTTTCAATGAACAGATTCTTATTCCATCATAAATTAAGAGATTAGTTATTTACAGGTTCAAACTGTGGCTAACATATATAACAATCTAGAATATGTTGTGTTAAATAAATATAAAAATCAATTTAGCATGCCTTTATTTATTTTACTAACTAGAATTGAAATTCAATACACGTTTATTCAATTCCATTAAGACATGGAAGATCAATTAATTTAAATAATCCTACATTATTAAGATAACAACACACATGATTCATTAAACATGCCTATTTTATCTTTTAAAAAATTAATTGACAATTAATACCATTTCTATAATTTTTATCAATTCTACATGCTAATCCAAGAAAAATAATCACATAATATATTCCACATGATCTAGAAAAAAAGGAAAATGGTTATAATGGTAAAAAAATAGTAACTTATCCATGTGATTGATTCAAATTTATTAATATTATTCATGTAATTATTAGGTTCATTTCGTTGGCATTCAAGGGGATAAATCATGATCAATTTATGATCTCCCATAAATAAAAGAGAAGAAACAAATCCCTTAACTAAAAATTCTGTCAACATTCTTCACATGATGATGGACCAATATTGAAGATCATAATCACCTCTCCTGCAAGAACAACATCCACCCAAGGTTGTTGTGCCACAACCGCACTGACAAGAATCCCAAAAATCTATATTAGAACCAAAGAGATCAAGTTCCATCACATGGAAAAGAAAAATGAGAGGAAATATATCAAATAAATTATACTTAATGAGGTATAAAATAACTTGTATCAAAGAAAGATCGAAGGATGTATGCTAGATATCAATTATTGATAAAGGGATCCTCAAAACATTGAAGAGGGGGTTGTTAGGTAACCTGGAATGAGAGGGGGGAACTTCAGGCCATAGGTCTTGGAAAACCCATATTAATGGATGTATTAAATATATAAATCATTGTGGATTTACATGGCATGTAATCCAATTTCACTTCCTGTAATCCTTGGGAGTGGATTACCCCAGAAAATAAATCACACCTTTTTATTTTTATACCCTAAATTGTTACACATCATGATCTAATCTGCACAAACCATGAAACACACTTTCACATCATATACATGTTTACACGACATGAAATCTCCATGGTTCCATATTTTAGTAGTTGAACTCCTCCTGACATCCCCAGAGCCTTCTCCATGCACTATGGTCTCTGAAAACATGCAAACGGTCAATCCACATGGAATAGGGACCTTATAGTCATTTTAAATACAAATTCTTCTAAATATCTATATATTAAATGGTTGTATAGTATTAAGAAGAAATATTCCCCTCCAATTTTATAAATAACCATGGCGATTAATTTTTTCTTTTTTACTATTAATTATGACCCCAAAGAAGTGATGTAATTAAAAAAATTAAGTTTTAATTCAAAATATTTAATTCTTTTTATTAAATTAAATCAATTAAAGTGGTAGAAATTAATTTTAAACTACACTTGTAAAAAGAGATGGAAAAAAGATTTAAAGAAAAAAATATGTTCTTAAATATAAAATATTTACACCAAAATTAATAAAAATTTGATTTTGAGGGAAGTCATTGGTTTTTTCCTAATATAAATAAAATAATTTTAAATTTAATACTATTTTAAAGTAATTTTGAACTTTTAATATTCTTTATTTGAGGAGACAATTTTCAATAAAAAATCAATTTTTTTCCCTATTCATCAACAAATTAATCTTTTATGGAAATTATGAAAAATTCACATTATATTAATTATGAAATGTAAATTGTTGAAAAGAAGTTCATTTTTTCAAAATAAATTTTTAACTAGTGTAAAAATATTTTTATATTATTTTTCCATAAATAGCAATAAAAACCATTTTCAAGGGAAAATTAGTTTAAAAAAATATAAAGAATCAACTCAAAACTAAGTTCTTATTTATCAATAAGTTTTAATTATCTAAAACCTATATAAAAATTATTTTTAAAATAATTAATATACATAAAACATATTTAATATCTTGGTTATAATGGTATAATATATTATGTTTCATTTAAAATAGAGGTTGTGTGTATCACAAGCTATCAAAGGAAGTAATTATATTTAAAAAGAAATAACTTGTAAAATATTACGGTTTTATATTCTACCCAACATAAAATTACTTTTTCCTCAAAATGTTTCACTCTATAGAAAAAAAAATATTTTATTTAGGTTTCATCACATCCTCAGGTTCCCAAGTAGCTTCTTCAGATTTTTAATTCCACTAGAGAATTATAACTGAGTGAGTTGTGTTTTTCTAGAGAACTTTATCTCTATAATGTAATAGTTTTACAATTTTTTATTCATAGGATAGATCATAATCCATTGTTATTACCTGTAATTTTACTATATGTGATGTATAAGGCTGGTAATTCCTTAGGAGAGATATGTGGAACACATAATGAACTTGAGAGAGTTTTGGTGGACATGTAGAGTGATAAGCTACCATCCCTACTTGATAAATAATAAAAAAGGGGCCTACATTACCTTGGAAAATAATTTCATTGTTAATTTAATGACCTTATTCATAGGAGAGAATATTAGTAATACATTCTCGCCATATTTGAATTATGCATTTCACCGATGATTGCTAGCATAACATTTCAATAAATTCTACGCTGCCTTGTTGTGTTATTTAATGACTCTATATTCTCTAAAATTTACTCATTTATCTCAAATTATAATAGATATATATCATCAACTTTATCACATCACATTATAGTTTGATACTAATTTAGTGTGAAAAAATAAAATTTGGAGGGTGAGATTTCTTAAGGGGTGATTATTTTAATAACCCAAAATCTTATTAATGAAAACACATATTGATCTAAGTATATGTATTATTATTTAAAATGGTTATATAACATATGAAATTCCATTGTTTTATGATTTTTTATTTTAAAATACCATTAATAATTTTTATCGTTGCTAATATAGTCTCTGAACTATAACCACATGATTAGTATAAATATAGGGCTTCAAAAAAACCAATTTACATTCTCAAAGGAAGTGATAGACTCATCCCATAGAATTTCTCCATATAAAGACCATTTATCGGAGCTCAAGAAGAATGTGACATCATTGAGATTCTCTCTTGACCAAGCCCAATCCGAGATTCAACACTTTAATGTTGAACGAAACCACTTACGGAAGATGTGTAAGTCAAAATGGATCACCACCTAAGAAAAGTTATCTTATCCACCCTAGAAGTTTATCCCCATTTCACACCTTACCATTAGGTATTGTTTCGGTTTTATATGGTTTTATGTAACAGGACCCTAGAACTATGATTATGTGCATTATTTTTTATAAATAATATACATTCATTTTATTATTTTTACTTTGTAAATAGATTTTAAAAAACAGATTTTCTTTTTTGTTAATATTCTATTGAGAAATATATTTTCATGAATTAATGGATTTTTAAATTAAATAATATTTTAATAAAATATTATAACTATATAACTTTTTATTAAATTTAAATTAGCGTATAATTTTTATTAATACAACTTTAATTTTTTCAAGGTTTGAAAGTTGTTTTTGTCAAAATCCATGAATTTTTTATAAATGGTGGTATTTATTATAAAAGTAAAAACTCAAATATTCCAAAAACTTATTTACATAAAATTAATAATATTTTTGGAATCAGGACATCTAAATTATCCAATGGTGAATTTTTTATAATTTTCCGAGATAGTCGAATTTTTGGGTAAAAATTAAAAACCATTTAAATATTTAATGTGTTTTATGACATCATAATAGCCCAATAGTGATGTAATAAAATACTATAAATCGTTTGATCGGAAAATATTTGTTTTAATTTTAAAATAATGAGATTTTAGGTGTGTTTGATTTATTTTACAAAGCCTTAGTGGACCATCTAAGAGTTAAAAAACATTTTTTACATTTAAAATAATTTCCTTGAGAGTGTGACTCCCCTCAACATAAGAAAGCCTAATATTTTAATAATTTAGGCCATTGGAATTATAAAATAATGTTTTCCAATACCCTTTATCAAAAAACATGGGAAAACCATGGTTTGGTTTGTTGTTTTGATTAGTTTAATGTGTAGTGTCTAAAACCTAATTAATAAAGGATTCCCTTTGTTTTTTATATAAACCCACTCAATCTCCCATTCCTCTTCACTAAAAAAAATTAAAGCACGACCAACCTCTTCCCTCGTTTATCTTGAATCATCCCAAGGAACCCCATGTTCCCAATAATCCTCTCTCAAGCCTCTCCAAATCCTTTGGATCACAAATCTAAGTAAGGGATTCTTCCTTTCTCATTTTTGTCAAATTTTATTATATTGTTATAAAATTTTGTTTTCAATTACTAATTTTGGGTTATGATTTCGCACCTCCCCATACTTCACTCCTTATACATGCCACTACCATGCCTAAATTGTTTAAGGAATTTATCTCATCTCATTTACATTCAAGCAATTATTTTATATTATGCATCTAAATTCCATTACATATTTTCGGAGATATATCTATATGAACCCCCTTACTATATATTTCATGTAAATATGATGAGATAACCATTTCCCTATAATAATAAATTTCTATGAATTTTTGTGTCACACTGTTATGCTGTCGAATTTGCATCACAATTTTTTAAGCAAAATTCATTGTGTAGTGAATACCATGACAATTTCTCTATCAAGGGTGTTCACCTTTACCCACATTTAGTTATTTATTATAGAGTTTCATATATTTATTACACATTAATTTATCATGGAATAAATTATGGGGTTGAATGATTCCATGTTGTATGATATATGTGGCACACATATGCGTGAAATGAAATGATTAAGACAAGTGAACCCTAATAGCACTCCAATGCATTGGGTAATGATTAATATCATGATAAATCAAGTGAAATTAGGGTTTACTCATTCTAATTCAAGAGAAATGTGGTTTTACTCATTCTCTATGTGAATTTTTTTTTGTATCATTCTAATATCAGGTTAAATGTTTTTTCTACATTTCCATGTAAGGATAATTATGACACATCACGCCTTTATGTTAATGTTTCTATTATGCTCCTTTGATATTCCTATTGAATAAAATGTATTGTATTATTCATGTTATGTATTGTTCACTCCCTTACAAGTATTTATATCTCACCCTTTTCTTGTGCATTTTCATAGGTTGTCCAATGAAATTTTATGTATGAAGGAATTTTGTCATGTAAAATAAGTTTTCCAAAATGATTTTGGGATGTATGTTCTATGTTGTTATGTAATGTTCCTAATTTCCCAAGACAGTAGACCTCTCGATCCTCATATTTTCCTCAAGTGAAATTTTATGTAATAACTAAATTTTATGTGTGTAATAAAGATAAATGTGGTTATAATAAGACTCGCATAGGTCCTTTGGTTAGGATCTCCCTAAAACCCTCTCGACTGGGTTTCTCATGTAAGCCCCTCAACAAAATTCCTCACATGGGATCCTCGATGAGGTGAATATTTGAGGAACGAATAGTCAAGTTTATGTACTATGTAATTTCATAGATAATATACCTCATAATACTTTCATAGAAAATAAGCATGGAATGGTTGGGTGAATGAGTTTTGTGATGAGAGCAAGTGGCGTGAGTGTAAAATTAAAGAAATTAGCAAAATGGTTAGTGGTATATATTCAAAATATTTGTGTGCACATGGATACTATAAACCAAACATGCACCATGGACTGGGGAACTAGATATTTACACTAGATCTACACTGCTCCCTTATGTGGTAACCATGTGTAGCCAATCTATGTTACCTTTGTAATATTTTCCCCATTTTCCCACAAGACTCGACCCTATTCTTAGGATCATATCCAATCCTGAGGGGATGATTTTTTTGGAAAACTATTTTTTCAAGTGGGATTAAAATATTATGATTATTAAATAATGATTTTTAGAGAGATTTTTATCCCCTAGAATAATCAAATGAACATGGCCAAGTTGTCCTCAATGCACAGCCATGCGCATTAGAAGGCCCATGTAGCCCCTTCCCCCTGTAGCACTGTAAGGATGGAAACCCCTATGTGTGTAACTGTGCTAGATAATTGCACATAAAACATCTTGAGACTAGGTTACCATATTCTCAAATAAATAGGACTCTAGGGATCCTCATTTGACAACTAGAAAATGGGAAGAATCCCTGAAGCTCTGGTTGTGCATCCCCTTTACCCAGGCCAACAAAAATACCTATGGTAGCTCTGAAAAAACTAGGAGAATAAAGAATTAAGGGTGATAGGGAAATCAAAGTCCCTTTAGGGTCTAAAACACAAATACACCAATGTGAGGACCACTTACTTAGGGAAGACATGCATTTCCCTAAAGGCCCCTTCCTGAACCTAATACCTTTTAGAGACCCTCCCAATGACACCTGAGGATTCCCATGGTTCCCAGAATAATGCCTTGCCCAAGTATTATTTTCATAGTGGTACACATCCCAGAGAATCCCCATCTCATGCAAGCCTACCCCCTCTCCCCCACACACATGAATCACTTCAAGCTTCTCCTAATCCGGACATGAATCATCTTTTATCCCCACGTCAGGACCTACGAGATCCTTATATTGAGACCACTTCCAATTCACCAACTGATTGCTTCTATTCATTTGGATCCTTCTTTGGAGGGAGGGAAAATTGAAACCTCCACCAAAGATTTTGGACATGAAATACCATGGTAGGAGGCACAAAATTGTTTCTCTTTTTTTCTAATGCATTCCATCAGTCAGAGGTGTCCTTCACTTGTCCTATATAAAGGGTAGGGTTTTCAGGGTGAATGTGAGTATGCATCCCTTTGGTCACAAGAATCCCATCCTTATGGGCAGTGTTGTGGATCCCCTGGTCTCAGAGACAAGGGTTAGATTATTGTTCTCACCACTTCATCTCTATGACCAATGACCTCTAGTTCCAAGTGGGTAAGGTGAGGATCACTTTCCCTTTGACATGAAAGGAGATCGTTTTCTCGTCCCAAGGAACCAATTTTATTGAATCCCTCCTGATGTAATCCCCTAACCCTTATTGTAAGACCTATCATTATTTATTCATTCATCCTTCTCCATGCCCATGGGATGTATCCATATGGATTGTTTGACATTACTATCCTGGATACAATTAAAGGAGGGAAAGGGCACATCCAACCCCTTTATTCTTATCCTATAACCCCAACCACTTCCACTAACGGAAGGGGGTTGTGTGGTTTGTACAATATTGTTCTTCCACTTTCTAAAATTTAGTCATGACCCACATGGGGATACATGTTAGCTATGATTATTACATCGGAATAGTATGATGTATATTTTAGAAGATAATCTTTTTTCAGACCTTCCTCTTTCTTTCCATTAGAGGGCCACGATATGTATGGGTCCTCAAGGCCATGTATCCAACCTTAGGGAAAATAAGATTGTATAGTTTCTTAGATATTCCACTTAATCTTATTTATAACACTAATAATGACGCACATGGGCTTAGTGGTTGGTGGTGTTCATGATAACGTCATGATACCCAAACCAAACAATGGGACTCCTACTCAGTATAAGCCCCCACCTTTCACATTTTTGGAATCATCTTGAGTGTAATACCAAACCAAGATGCAGTCCTCTTACTCTGTATAAGTCGTAACCTTTCACATTTTTGAAATCATTCCAAGTGTAAGACATAAAAAACAAGGGAATCCTAATTAGGAGTAAATCCCAATTGAATCCACCCAAAGGGCTATATTTCCCTGTGAGAAAAATCCTCAAAGGGCCTCCATAGGTCTGGGACCTCAAAATAGAACTACAAGGGATTTGATTCCCATTAAAATGATACAAAAAAGAAAGCCTAATTAAGATCCAAACCTGACACCATCTGGTCTACATTTTCATTAGGGTCTTATTAAACATGGAGTCCCATATCCCTTCTAGGTTTCTTAGGTTGTTTTGGTATAATTATCACACTATCCGTAGATAGGTACAATTTATTTGTACATCCATATTTCATGAAATTAAACTTCACAGTTCAGTCCATATCACATGACCTTAAAAGGTATGATGTGTTCCATTAATTGGAACAAGAATATGTGGGTTCTCATTCCTTTCACGAGGTTACATAGGAATCCTGTATCATGGGTCTAATATCAACATCCATATATCTCTTGTCTCTCTAGATGATGATAAACTTTGGAGTTCCCTACTACATGGATTAAAACCAGTGTTGTGAAAATAGATAAAAAAATAATCTCTAATACACTCATAAAATATTACCAATGATGTAGAACCTCCGATATATACAAAAATATCCATTGATAAAGAACCTCATATACATACATATGATTCTAATCTTCACAAATACTCATAATATATTGTTAATCCAAATGTGTGTTGTGTTACTCTTGGGAAGTAATAAAGGATTTAAAAATAATTCATTAATATATAAAGAGTCCTATAGTATGCAACAATTCCTCCCAAAATGGTGTGATGAGCCTGACCTTCCATCCTTTAAACCAATGTGATTCCCGAATCATTGTTTGTCCATTTCCCAACAACCTCCAACCTTTGGAAACATGTATGAATAAGGGAACCGTTGGGTGTTTCTGGCCCCACAAATTAACCCCGTTGGAATTCATTAAAAAATGATGAACCTGAATAAATTTTTTGTAAAAAAATAATCCCCCTAAAATCAATCATTGGGTGACTAATTTTAATTAAAAAAAGTTATTTTTTAAATAATTTTGTTATATACATGTTTCAGTTTTTTATGATATCTGTCTAATTGAAAAAATAACCTAGGCCTTTTAAATGTATTAGATTTAATTGTTTTTTATTTTTATATAATACATCATTATGTAAATTGTATAAAATTTAAGGGGTTTTCATGAAAACATTATGTAATAGTTGGGTATACGGAGTCACACCCAGTGTCCTTATTTAGTTGTCTAGGCACTATAAGTTTTATTTGAGTCTCCTCAAAGCTTAATAATTCTTTCTCAAAGAAAATGATATCATTTCTAAAATGTTGTATACAGTTTCTCAACATCCACTAACACTTGTATTTACTTTCCGTGAGGATCAACACATAAATCATCAAATTTAATATTTCTTCTATGTTTTGATTCATTCAATGTGTATTTAATTTATTCACACAAAAAATTAACACCCGAGATCAAATCCAGCCAGAGGGTATTTTCTGGTGGTACTATTGCAGAGAGTAGTAGTAACTATAGCAGTGTTGTAGTGGGCACGGTAGCAGTACTGTAGTAGGAACTGTGTGGTACTGTAGCAGGAACTGTGTGGTACTGTAGAAGGTACTATAGCAGGAACTGTAGTAGGCACTATTTAGTTCTATAGCAGCTGAGAATATTCCCCTGTTTGGGACTTCGGGACACCGATTTAGTCCCTGAGTCCTTTAAGGCCTTTGGGCCACCCAGGCCTTCGGTTTAGTAAGGCCTTCGGCCACCTCAAGGTCTTTAGGCCACCATACTGTAGATGGAAACTAGAAAACCTATAAGGAACAAGCTTCAGAAAGAGGATGTGCAAGGAGATTTCACCATAGCATAAGCTAAAGCCGATTGCAAGAATGAGAGGGTATGGAACCTTCCACTAGGACAAGCCTTTTCATGCATGGGAAAGCCTAGCCGAATAGCCATGCGAAGGTGGACAACTGATTTTACGATGAAGATGCTAGGGAGGAGTAGTTCCAAGTAGTTAGTCTGGGTTGTATGTAATGTTTGAAACCTAAGGCAAATGAATTCCTCTAAGTCCTACGGTCCATGTAATACTTACTCCTACAGGCCCTGTAAGGGTTCCACCTCACTAATTGAAAGGTGGATTATCAAAATCAATAAAAATATGAATTCCTTCGGGCCATTGGATGGATAAACAATATTTTCCAATTTTTTTAGAGAAATGAAATTTATTATGGAATAATTTTTAAAATATATGATTTAAGAGTAACAATACAATATTCATTCATAAGTTAAACATTTAAAAAACATAAAAATAAATATTATGCACCATGTATTATTACTCACCATAGACAAACTATATCCACTAATATGACATAAATCAAAAGGGGAAATGGATAGAAAAGAATAAAAACTTCCCAACTAGAAAATCCCTTAGATCATCATCAACATTAAGGATCATCAACATCAAAAACAAATCAATAATGAGTAAGATAAAAATGAAAGGATAAATTATTATAAAAACCTATAATTTAAAATAATATCTATTACTTACAAAGTGATAATGGAAGGAACAAATGATTTATTAAATATATATATGTGTGTGTGTGTGTCTGAAAGAAATATAGTCATTTTAAATATGTTCATTTGGGAAATTATCATTAATCACATATCCAATAAGTATGTTGAACTCTTGTATAATTAATTAGTAAATTTAAAACTCATAGTGAAGTAAAAAATATGATATTAAAAAACTATAAATATTTATATATAAAGTTATGTGTTACGTATAAATATTAATTGAAATATTATAAACATATGATATGATGACATTAAAATAAATATTTTAATATAAATGGAATAGTAAGAGTATATTTTTTAAAATAATTAATTAATTTAAAAGGTATTTTTTAAAGTGTATTCAGTATAAAAGTAATATTTATTTTTTCAAACAACTTTTTTAAAGTATTGTTAATTTTTTCTAATTGAATAATATTAATAGTTTCAAATTATTAATAGTTTTTAACTAATATATAAGAAACTTTGAAATTATAAATTTATATATTAATCATATTAATATCACTTAATGTTTAAAAATATCACTTTTATAATAAAAGAAGTTTTAGTTATATTTTATATTTCATTTAAAAAGTAAATTTATAAATTATAATTTATTAATTAGATAATTGTAAATTCATTGTTATATTTATAATTTAAAAATTATCTAATCCTGGTTTTTTTTGGATTTTTCGATTAAATAAATCATTAGGTGAATAGTAAATAATACTAATTTTGTTAAAAATATACTTTTTATGGAAATATAATTATGAATTAGAAGTTTAAAAACATTTTACAATGTCAAATAGTAATTAAGGAGTAACATTACTAATTCTAAAATATTCTTGGACATAGAAAGCTTATGTCATATATTTTTTTAACTAAATTAAAATGTTTCTTTAATATAAAATTATTTTTGATCTTTTCCTCTAATTAAGTGTTTCAAGGGTGAAATTCAGTTTTGGATCGATTTTAAATACAACTATATTTTATTATTTTATATTAAACAAATTTATGTCATAAAAATTAGTATCTATGATAATTTTATATTGTAATTTAATATTTAAACATAAAAAATTACATTCTCTAAAAAACAATTTTTACTCATTATGTACTTTTGTTTTAAAATTATCTTTTATGCCCTTAAAATTTCAAATTGGTAAAGTTATTTCCAAATTTTAAACCAAAGGTTTCATGTTAGGTAAAATTTCCAATATTAAGTTTCATCATTAATGTTAATTACTGTGGTAAAAAACATTACCAAGGTAAAAGGTAGAAGTTAAAAAGTTAATAGAAAATGCCTAAAAGCACTAAGATTTCTCTGAAATAAGTGGATGTGGAAAATATCATCCCCAAGAAACTTAAACTACACTTTTTCCCATTTCTGGGATATTTAACATTGAATATTAATATTACATTATTAAAAATATAGTGTTTACTTCCAAAACTACCCTTATCATCACATATAAAAAGATAACACATCCAACAATTCAAAAATCACATATCCTTCAAATTTCTTGTTGAAAATATTATAATTTTATCTTCTTAAAAACATATCACATTTCCATAAACTTTTTTTTATCTTTAGTTTCTTTATGCCTTTATTTTCTAAAGTGTTTTCCTATAGAAAACTCGAGATTCAGACATGATTATTTATTTCTCTTCCTCGTTTCTATTACTCTACTCCATAAAAAATAATATATAACCTTATTAATGTTATTAAATTAGTATCATTAGTATAATAAAATTTAATTATATTAATTTTAAAAAATTAATTCAATCCTTTCCATCCACTAAGAACAAAAAATAACATTGATCGCATATACATGCGAACTATCGCCTCCAGGAAGTGAGATTATTAATTTTTCATCACCACAACTTATGGTAAGTAAAAAAGATGTATATTATAAATTATAATATTTTATATATCAAATTTATAAATTTAAAATGATAATTATTCATATATATAATCACTTCATCCATTCATTGATAAATTGGATTGCTCATCGTGTATATGTATGGATTGTCGTCTCCACGAACGATGAATTTCATTTATCCTAAACACCCATAATGGATGGTTTTTAGAATGGAATGAATGATGATATATTATTTTAATGAAATATTTCATACTATTTAAATGTCACATTCCAATTACCTAGATACATTCCTATACTTATTGAATAATTATCACATGTTACCATTTGGGTCGATTTAACCACCTATGTATGAAATGTTATAATGATTATTTCATAAATGATTAATGGATATAATATAATTGTAATATAATATAATAAAGAAATATTTAAATTTTTTAATTATTCTATAATGGTGTTTAAAATATTTAAAATATTTATTAATATATCACTATTTTATCATTAAACTCATTGAAAACTAGTACATCGTGATTTCCATTTTCACACATCGTATTCATGTTTTTTACCTAATGAGAACGTGACTTAAATAAATACTTCAAATAAATGATTATTATATCTTTAGTTATTTGGGAATCATTAACTTAAAACCACTTAGTGATAATTGTTTTTATCTTCATGAATATTTTATTAAATAAACAACCTGAAGTGATAACACCCTATAATGAAGATATACTACAATCAGTTATTATATTAGTAATATATGGTTATAAAATAATTTTTAAATGGTATTGTGTTTTTATTAATTTTATATGATAAAGTATTAAGATAGTTATGTTCATTATATTAGGGGTCAAAAGTATGGTTGAGTAATTGGGAAACAATATAAGGGTCTTGTCTCAAATTTTTCTTTTCATAACACATACTCTTTTATGAACCTAATTATATTAAAATGGCATGTATATAGAATTTTAGATATATAATATCATGAATAATTTTTATTCATGATATTATAGCTTCATATTTAAACTCGACCTCTTTCAAAGGGTTTTTATTAGAGAGTTTCTTAATCCATAAAGGTTTTTATCTAAAAATTCCTATCTTTGAGAAATGTTTTATAATATACACATAATTCCATTTACACGGTGTATATAATAACTTTTCGGAAATTTTATCATAAAATAAAATTTATTCATGTCAATTTAATTACAATTTGAATCTCAATCATTTAATAGGTTTTTATTCAAAGGTTATAAGGATTTTTTTGTCTCAAATTTTAATTCCTTGAAACATGTTGATGTTATAGACCATGTTTTCTTTTCAATGGTGTAAATACAACCACATTTACATTTTTTATTATGGTTATATTATTTTTTATAATATATAATTTTCTATTTAAACGGACACCACTCATGGGGTTAGGTGTCAAAAGTTACAATGTTTATAAGGGTATTTCATGACTAATATCCTTTTTTGGGTAATAATCACTCCTCATTGACTATTATTTTGAATTTTGGTCTTATCTAAATCATGATGATGTTATGTTTTATTTCCACCTTGATTTTTGTGGAAATAATATTTCACACCAAATATTTCTTCATTGATGAATATATTGTTCTTTGAAAATGAAAATTTCTTAAAAATAAGAATCATTTATTTTAATGGATTTTTCCTCCATATCCCTGTTTTCATTTCCAGACAATGTTCTCATTTCCTTAGTGGAAAATTAATTATCTTTACCATTAATGATAATTTTATTCCGGTTTATTCATTTTAAAATAAATGTTTCATTATCTTTTTTAGGATTTTCATTTTCACAAAAAGGAAACTAAAAAAATATAAAATAGGGTCTTCCGTTCATTCAAAATCAAATGTTTAAATTTTAATACACATTTTTTGATAAACATTATTTTTTCAAGGATATTTAATTTGAACTTTTTATAATAATTTCTTTTGAAATTATTCTCTTTTCCTTCTCAAATTTTTTTGAAATTGATTTTCACTTAACATTTTATAAAAATGTATAAAAGGTTTTGTGAAAAAATATCAATTTAAATTTTATTTTTCCTAAAAGGTTTATATATCATAATGTTTTGTTTTTATCATACTATATTTTATTATGATATTATTCCTTTTGGGAAATGAGATTTTTTTTATCCAATTATATTTTATGTTTATGTTATGTGGTTTTTTTGGAAATTTTAAGGCACCCATTATTTTTCCATGTGTTCTTTAATATATTTGTATGATTGATTCTAAGTGGAAGACATATGTATATATTATGAAAGGTGGGATCTTATATTGAACTAAAATTCATTAGTTTAGGTTTATGTCTCATGAACCCGAAATTGTACAAGGGATGATTTCTCACAATACAAAGGGTATATGTGGGGATTTATCCTAATTTAAAGGTTAGGGAGGGGGATTGATTCTATTCCAAAAGTTAAACTAGATAATTCATCATAAGAAAATGGGAAAAGTAAAGGATATACCAAAAACTAAGGGGTATGAAGAAAGAATTATCCCAAAAAAATGATATAGAAGATGATTTTTCCCCAACCAATGAGAATGGGAGGATTTATCTTATTTAAAAGGGTGTAATAAAGGATTTATTCCATGCCAATGGGTAAAAAATATGATTTATCACAAGACAATTGGGTATATGCGAGGATTTATCAAAAGTAAAAGGTTGCATGATAGGATTATATGAATCCCAAGGAGGTACATGTATAATTAGAACAAGCCTACTATATGAAGAATGTCTATGTGGGAAGCATTAACGTAGGATTTCTAGGATTATTTTTGTTCCATAGTTTAATGATGTCACATTTTTATACATATAATCACGACTGTGTTCTTCTCTCAGGGAACATATTTATTGAATAATGTTTCCACACACCTTTGTTTCATGTAGTATGTTATTCTAATACTTATATCATGACTCGTGACTTTTGATCTATTATTTGTCAGGTATGATTTTCTTATATATCTTGATTGTACCTATATTATCATCATATTCCCACATCTGATCTTTAATTATTTTTGTTTATGTTTTCCCTTAATGAGAATCTATTCTCACCCCTTTCTTATTATCTAATCCTAGAGGTTAAAAATATTATTGTAATTTATGAGAATTTATGAAGGGATCTAGTTTCATTGACCCAATGAATATTGTTTTTTATTTTCTCAGGGTACTTTTAAGGGGTAAGTGTATACCCTAATAAAACACCAAAAATGACCTATCCATGATGAAAATTAAAGCATAAAAAATTAAAAAATTCAAAATCACTACAGAAAAACACTATCCAAGACCTCCATTATGCCCTCCAAAAATCCACAACATTGAAATTTAAAAATTCATCACCCATGCCAACACGCAACTACCTCAAGATACCCATCATGTTGACTATCCAAATGACTCAAATCAAATTGATCAAAATTCCACCCTCTATCTGAGACATCAACTATCAAGGACACAAACTTCACCCCCATCATCATGCCTCCAGCTAATCATCATCACCAACTTTACATCAATGCATCATTAAAGTATACATCCTCCAAACATTTGAAATGCTATAATCTACTCCAATGAACACTAGTATCACCAAAAACCAAATCATCCAATAAACACCTTTTCCATCAACACATCATATTGAGCATCACTATCATGATGTTATCATCTTCATCCATGACACCGATGAACACTACCTGCGTTAAACAACATTGCTAACCCCAATCTACCAACACCACCATCATTTCTGATCAAAAATATCACCAAGACTACCAAACCCATCCCCATAATCGACAAAATCAAAATTCACCACAAAAAAAAAACTACACTAGAAAATGATACCACTGTTGAAAACAAGAACCTCCATTGAGAAGGAAGTCTAAAGAGGGAAACAAGAAATCATGGAAATCCCAAAAAAGGTTGGGAATCAAACCCAAAAGAAGACCAATTATGAAACCCGAAAAATAACCTACAAAACTAAAATCTATATTACCCAAAACCCTTTATACACATCACTCCAACTCTGACCTAAAGAGGATAGGTGGAACCGTAGGTCAGAGCAAGTTGGGGAAAATTATGACAGACCAACTTTGATAGCATATAGAGAGACCCATCATCCACCAAATCCCAAACCCAATGTCTCTAGGTTATCATCACACCATCCCCTTCCTAGATAATCTAGAAGTAAATTGAGGCCAGAGCAGGTTAGGGAGACGAAGGGAATCCAAAACATATGCCTTCGATAGGAGAAACAATAGAACTATGGAAGAATCCTACAATGGAATAAAACATAGGAGACAGGAGAAGATGAGAGCTGAGGGGAGAAGCTGATAGCTTAGGGGAAGAGAAAAGGACGAATCATTAAACCTTAGAGGAAAGAAGAAGATGATCATAGAGAGATATCTATGTGGAGAGTGGTATCCCACATCTTCAAATAGGTATCTAGTTTCATTCAATTATGGATAAATGATCATAAGTTATATAAAATAATTTAACCATGTAACTAATCATCAAAGACACTAAAACTTCCATTCATTGGAAAGTGTGTGTATTTATGAGATGAAATATTTATATTATTGATTTCATTTCAAATGAATATATATTTATCTTTGTTAATTATAGTTTTAATTAGAGAATGGTTAATTTTTTTTAGGGTTAGTTTAGTTATTATTTGGTGATTAGGATTAAAAAACATTAGATAAATACTAATGGAAGAGTATAAGGGATAATTATAAGTATATGATAACATTATGATGTTTTGTTAAAGTAAATACTATGTGGATATCTTGAAAATTACATCCTTCTGTTCATACTACAAGTGGATGTAGAATATTGCATATATTTACCTAGGGTTATTAACTTTGAAAAGGGTGTGTTGGGTAGTAACTCAATTTTCACATGGTGCATAAAAACATCTACAAATACACACCTCATTTGTCTATCCTAGATTATATTTTTTGTTTAATAAAATTATATTTACAATCCATTTTTATGTAGTAGATGATTTTTTTGGACCTTTCTATGATACTATGGTTGATAGAACTTTTGAAATAAAATCTTACGGCATCAATATCTAAATGTCTTAATTAAATTCATTATTAGTAAGTGAAAATTAAAATTACAAGGATGTAATTTATTTAATGGTGTATAATGTAACGCCCAGGGTTTTTTCTAAGGACACAAACCTAGTTACCCAGAGTCAGTGCATTATTACATAACATTGGCATGATCACAAGAGATCAAGTCTCAAAAGACTGGTTAGTTTAGTAGCCTTGTAAGCACTAGATTCATACATAAGATTTACAATTTATTATTAAATAAAAAAACAAACATTGTGTCTCCTTTGAACACACTCATATCCCATAGTCTATCTCTACTGGTCAATCATAATATACTTCCTTACATCCTTAGAAAAATAAAACATAAGAAAGGGGGAGCTAAGATACTTAGTGAGGATAACAGTATAGCATAAACTTTTATAACTGATCATAATCATTGAAGGCAATGTATAAGAATAAAACACATGCATTTTAAAATTACACTTCAACATAATATGGCATAGATAAATCAAATAATTCCTTTTTCTTATTCACATGGATATTCTACTAGTCGAATAATCACATGTAATATCAATAGCTAATTTCATATTGATGGAATGCATAATGTCAGACATCAAAACCACATAATCAAGGCCTCGTTCCAATACTAAAAATAATAACTTGTCAAAGCCTTGTGCCAAGACACTATTTGGTCTCATGAGACCTACCGATGCATCGAGGAGCTATAGAAAGATCCACTTGACACTTACTAAGTCCAATGCTTTCCTCGTATGAAAAGGTTGAAACATAACATAAACATTAGTATTAAAAACTGGCATATGAAATGTTAATACATTAACAAAAATCCATGAATGGTATAAAAATAACACATCCATAATCAAACGTATCACAAAACCTTCAATACAATATGGAGGATTGTATCATAAGAAATCAAGTTCCAACAAGTGTAAAATCTATCAAAGAATGTTGAAATAGATGAAATAAAAACTATTTGAGAGAAATATCTCTTTCTATTCTGATTAAAAGTAAAATAATTATAAAATAAAAAATTTATTTTGAAAATATTATTATAATCTTGTAAAGGAACTTATTAAGTGTTATAATGACGGAAGATAGTCTCAACCACCATATAAGTTAAAAAAACATTCTTACCTTAATTCATCAAAACTGTCATTAAGTACCTTGTTTGAAATGTGATAGAAATATTCATTTCAACCCATTTTATAAAAAGTAAAACTAGGGTATAAATGAATTTAACCCATAATCTATTAAGTAGTAATTTTTTTTTTAAATTCATTTTTAAGAAACACGGATGTGGGTGATAAAGAGGTCCTAGTATATATACTTACGTATAAACAACCTCAGATAACGAAGTGATTGTAGAATTAACCCTTAACTTGTACTTATCCTTGGTCTAGGGTACGTTACCCTCATTATAATAGATAAATAATTGTTATTATATTATACAATAACCACATACAAAAATATGATATCATATATTATCTTCTAATATTTCTTTGTTAAGAATATTTAAGTAGTATTATTGTTTTGGGTGTTAACTAATTCATTTTCCTTTATATGATTTGTTACATAAGGAATGTTTCTTAAGAATAGGATAGATTGATATTAAGCTTCGAAACATTATTTTTAATCATAAAATTAAAATTATTATTGAATGGTTGTGATGGGGAATTAATCTCATCGAGTTCATGGAGACTGTAATCCATACATATGCACAAGGAACAATATCATTCTATTGATGATGAAATAGTATGTAATTGGATGGTATGTCATATACACAGAATAGTTAATATGTTATATGTAACATGTAAGAACCTGGGGTTTCATACGAGGTAGGGATCCTTCTTCTTTTCGGTTTAAATATTTTGTTGAGGCCTAATGTGGATGCCTAACTTGACTAAGGTTGTTACGGAGGTGTCTGGTTCTTGTCTGCAGCCCAGAACCAAGTTTTAGGATGGAAATGGCCCGGAACATGGTTTATGCATGGTCTGTGCATGCCCTGGGTAAACTGTGCCCCTTGGTACATGCTTGGCAGAGGTAGGAGCATGGTCTGCGCATAGATTGGGGAAACCGTGCGGGGTGGCCATTCAGTTGCCCCTTGCCTTCTAGCAAGGTCTGCACGGTCTCAGCACAGTTTTTCTTGGCCGTGTGGGTAAACCATGCGACCTGCATGTTTGGAAGTGTAATAAATTTTTAATTAAATTAATTACATTTTATAAAAACATTTTCTAAACTATTCTTATATATCAGACAGAACGGGGAGGCGCTTGGGAGAGCTCTCAAGGAGACTATGTAGGGATTTGAGCATACTTCATCGTCCAATATTTGTTTCAAATGCCATTCAACTTATTGAATCCGCAACGGTAAGTCCTCATTTCCTTTTTAATCCTTCTCGATTCTTCTGGTTATAAAAAACGCAGATTGGATTAAGGATCATATTCCGTAATATCTGGGCCTTCGTCGGTTCTTCATATTTCATCAAACCCATGATGAATCAGAGCCTGATACTGGACGAGCTATCTAGACCAAGCCTAAGGTAGGTGGTCTCGTGCTTTTCACTGATTTTCATGATGTTTATGTATGCCGGAGTTCCACGCGCCCACTTTTGGGGTGTCGCTTGAACCTGGAATTTAACCCTGTTATTACATAGCATGTTTTAGGTAATCTGAATAGGATAATAAATGCTTGAGATAGTTTTTTAACCTTGGACAGGAACCTCCCCTTGGGTGCATTGCCTTGAATGGATCTTTTATGGTTTTTGACCTAGGATGCCTATGAGGCATGCCTTTTCTTTCCATTGTGGGTTGTTAAAAATGTAAATTGAATATGAATGGAATTTCAATAAGATGAAATTTTAATTGAAATGGTTTCGGGTATGGGATGGAGTTTTTCCCCTTGACCCTTGTATACTAATTCTTGAAATGCTAGACCATGTGATTTAAATGCTTTTGAACTGCTTAAATTGTGAAACAATGTCATGGGTGAACCGTGGAACCAATGTGAGTTTCCATGGACAGACTCATACGAGACTTGTTACTGAAATGCCGAGTGAATCATGGATCCAGTGTGTGATGCCATGTACCGACTCAAAATGGTGTGATATTTCATGGGCGATACCTAGATCATATTTATAAGAACCCGGGGATGGGCTCAGATGACAGACTATACCGCACCTAGAGTGAGGATGGGTTCCTAGGAGGTTCTCCAGAACGGGCTTGTAGAGCGATGTCGGGTACCTAGGAGGTTCACCAGAACGGGCTTGTAGGGTACTGGTGGATTTTTCTCCCTGAGTGATGCCTGGTTTCTGAATCGAGTATTCCAAGAATGGGATCAAGGAATGGTTTGATAACATGAATGAAGTGATTAATGAATGGAATAGATACGGGAAGCGACACCAAGCCAAAACACAAGCTTGGGTCAGTCTTGAAAGTTTCCTTGTTTACTGCTTTCCATATTACACTCCCTGTTTATATATTCACTGACATATTAGCAAGGATCTTTGGTGGTTGCCTACTAGGATTCAGTCTCACACCATGTTTGGGTCATGTTTTTGGACCCAATAAGATTATATGATATAAGGTAATGAGAAGGGGAAACGCCATAGTATAGGTACTTGACTTGCTGCTCAGAGTGGGAGTGCATGGGACCAAGTTGAGGCTTGAGATGCAACGAGGGATGGTTTTTGGTTTCTTTTTGTTATTTTTTGTACTTGTAATATATTTTATTGACATTCACCATTCTATATTTATCATATCCTTCTATTGTTGTCTATTTCTGTTGTGTATGTGTTGTCCACTGGTTGCCTTATTCATCTATTGTATGTTGTAATTCCGCTGTGATGCTTTGGTAATGAGGGCATAGTCTCCCCACAGACTCACCTAGGCCCTCTCTTCTAGTCGGCAGCCTCTAGCATTTGGGGAGATGCGCTTGAGGCCATGTGGCGACCGGTCCGACTACCGGGTTGAATGGTATGTCAGGCCAGGATGTTATAAAGTGGTATTAGAGGAGTTTTCCTTTTTTGATTTGACTTACTGTTTGGAAACTATAGATAAGAGTAGGAAGGGAAGGGAATTTGGTAATAAACTATGCCTGGGAGCTGCAAACCCACGTATAGGGAAAACCCAAGTTGCCTCATATGGAATTGTGTTTCTGGTTTTAATTATTACAGTTGTTCTGATTTCACCATTGGGTGACGCACATGGTTTTTGCTGATACTATTGATATTATTGTGGGTTATATTTCATTGCAACACGATGAGATGAGGGTTTGAAATCTCATGCATCAAATAGGCACCTTGTTAGGAATCACATGTCATGCATTATGTCATTCTATCTAGGATGCATTAGATATTGCATGCTGTTGTGATAGGTGTTGTGATAGCTATAGCATGTTGTTTTCATAGATAATTGATAGGTGTGCCTACTGTTGTGTTAGATTTGGTGCAATGAATGAAGAGTGACACCATCTTTCAATTCATAAGGAGTATGGGCCCTTATGGATTGGGAAATGATGCACCAATGGGATGTAAATTCTAAATGAAGTTGAATTGCATGGTTATATGGGCATTAAATTATGATTCATGAGGTTTTATGGGCCCTCAGGGATCAGAACATAGTGGACCATTGGTTAAAGCTTTTGAACAAGGGTATGTTAAACGAATGAATGTTGAAAATAGAGCTTGATTTAGACCTGGCTTTTGAGTGGTAAATAGGTAGTGACTCTAGTGGTTTTTTGTTACTGTTCCTTATTTAGTCCTGGATTTTGAAGTAGGATATGGGCTGATGTGGTTTTTTTAGGAAGGTCTTGACCTGTCCAATCCTGGTTCTTGTGCTTGTGAGTTTTGAATCTCATTAAAAATCTTTAACTGAGGTGTGTCTTTGGCATTGCAGAGTCATGCCACCACGATGACCTCCAGTCGTACACCGGGAGAGAGGTAACGACAACGTTATGGAGATGGTAGGCCATGGGATACTAGAGGAAACTCCAGTTGCGCCAGATGCGGCACCAGCGGTTATACCGGACACAGGTGCTGAGGCACAGTTCTGTGAGAGCTCGTTGCATTTTTTGCAGACCGTTCTGGGAGCACCGCAACCTGCCCCGACTATAACAGAGTTGATGCGTGGGTTTCAGCAATAGCATATACCTATGTTTTTAGGGGATGGCGGACCAGAGGCTGTATAGTTCTGGTTAGAGGCGATAATAGCTATCTTTGAGCATTTGGAGATGCCTCCAGAGAGAAGGGTCAAGCTCGCTACATACATGCTGTGTGATTCCGCCATGAAGTGGTGGGACGTAATCACCCAGTCGGATCATCATCGGGAGATGTCTTGGATTGTGTTTCAAACAACCTTCTACGATTTCATTTATCCTGTGACTTTGAGGGCGATCGACACTAGGAGTTCTAGCATCTAGAACAGGTCACGTTAATAGTGATGGAATACTCGGACCGTTTTACTGAGCTTCAGCGCATCACACCTATCATGATGGGGAATGAGATATCGAGGGCCAGGAGTTTTGAGGATGGTATGAGATATGACATCTGATCTCAAGTAAATATCTTCATGTTGACTACCATTTCTGGAATTGTAAACTAGGTGCTAATCACAGAACGTAACCTGAGAGAGGCAGGAGGTGCGAGCCAGAGCAGTTCGACATTGAGATCAGGTACTGCAGCGACTGTTAGTAGGAAGCATCGTATGGAGCTTCCACACGGTGATTCTAGCAGTAAGAACCTATCATCAGTTTGCAATCTGAGGTGCTTCCAGTGAGGTAGGCTGGGACACATGAAGCCGTAGTGTCTGAGGGACACAGTCGAGTGCCGATCATGTGGCAATATGGGTCATCTTTAACGTTTTTGTAGAAGGTTTTCACCAGCAGCCAGCGATAGAGGGTCCGCACCGACTCCATATGTAGAAGTAGGGTTGGTAGCTTCTCATCAGACATGGAGTTGGGGGGCGACTGGCTGATTAGGTTGAGTTAGTGGTTGTGGCAGAGGTATCCAGGCACATGGTACACCGAGATGTCAGAGTGGGCCAGTTCTGGGTAGTGAGGTTGTATCACAGCGCCGTGGTTCAATCCAGATGTATTCAGTGAAGCCTACTTCTGAGGATCAGGGAGTGGGACCATCTAAGGTTAGATGTACAATCTTAGTAGCATCTGTTATTTCATCTTCCCACTTTGATACAGGTGCATCACACAGTTTTATATATTCACCTACAGTGAAAATCCTTGGGCTAGTTATGTTGTCTTCTAATGGCGTCTTTAAGCTAGAAACTCCACTAGGAGTTAGGGATTAGTTTGTATGCCAGTGTAGAGGGTTCCCCCTTGAGGTTGGAGGGTGTCACTTCATCTGGGATCTTTATGTTCTCAAAATGACAGGTTGTGATTTCATTCTCGGTATGGACAGTCTAGTAGATTACTAAGCCCGCGTTGATTGTTACCACCGGAGGGTGATTTTCACATCACCAGAGGGTGCAGTGTATACTCTTAAGGGCGAGTGGGATGTCCAGGCAAGCAAAGAAATACCAGAGCATCGTGGGATGGATGGGATGATGTCCCAGATTGCTAGTTTGTTTCTGGATGATTAGGGTGTGAGTCAGGCAGACCTTCCTCCGGTAGTTAAGTGCTTCAGGGATGTTTTTTCTGATGACTTTTCATGTTTAACTCTTTAGAGAGAAGTGAAATGATCCATTGATCTATTTCCCAGAGCTGTACCAGTATCCATTCCTCCTTACAGGATAGCTATGATGGATTTTCATGATCTCAAGAAACAGATCAAATATTTGGAGGCAAAGGGGTTTATTCGACCCAGTACTTCTCCTAGGGGTTCGCCAGTCCTTTTTGAGAAAAAGGCGGACATGACTCTTAGGTTGTGTGTGGACTATCATAAGCTGAACCAAATGACGGTTAAAACCGATATCCCTTGACGCCGACAGATGATCTGTTTGATCAGATTCAAGGAGATACAGTGTTCTCGAAAATTTATTTGAGATCAGGGTATCACTAGGTGCGTGTTCGACCTGCAGACATACCTTGAATAGATTTTCATAGCAGGTATAGTTTATTTGAGTATATGGTTATGTAGTTTGGTCTCATGAATGCGCCAGCAGTTTTCATGTATTTTATGAATCAAGTGTTCCATCCTTACTTGGACTCATTCATCATGGTTTTCGTGGATGATATTTTTGTGTAATCTCAAATTCGAAACGACCATGCAAACCATCTTGAGATCATCTGGAATACACTAAGAGAGAATGAGATATATGAAAAACATAATAATTGCCACTTTTAGATGGATCAAATTCACTTCTTGGGCCATGTTATCTTTGAGACAGGAGTGTCTGTAGACCCAGAAAAGGTTAGAGTTGTAGTTTCTTCGGAACATCCCAAGAATGTCTTTGACATACGGAGTTTCTTGGGGCTTGCTGGTTATTATCGTAGTTTCATACAGGATTTCTCATGCTTAGCAGTGCCATTAACAGTCCTGACTAAAAAGGGCGTGAAATTTGTATGGATAGATGCATGTGAAGAAGACTTTCAGAAGATGAAAGGAATATTGACATCTGCACCAGTCTTGATAGTACCAGAATAGGGAAAGAGTTACACGGTCTATTGTGACACATCAGGGATTGGGCAGGGTACAGTGTAGATGTAGGGAGACAGATTCGAGGCGTACGTCTCACAATAGTTGATTCCACATGAGTGTAATTATCCGACGCATGATCTTTAGAAAGAAGAATTTGTTTATGTGATGTGCTGTTGGAGACACTATTTATTGGGAGAGCGTTTTGTGGTGTACACAGACCACAATAGCCTCAAATATATCTTTACTCAGCATGATCTGAATCTTTGGAAGCGACGGTGGGTGGAGTAACCTATGTCCTTTGATCTCGAGCTTTCTTATATTCCTGGTAAGGGAAATGTAGTGGTCGATGCATTGAGCAGGAGGACTCAGATACAGGCAGTGCAACGTGCTAGCAACGAATGGAAGATTCTTTCCTTGTTCTCTGAGATCCATCTTGATGTTCAGAATAGCCGAGGGCAGTCTTTTCTATCGTCCTTAGCTGTGACTTCTACCCTCCTGGATCGAGTAATGATAAGACAACTATCAGATTCAGAAGGCCTAGTTCTACAGGAAGGTGTTTCAGTTGAGGACCCTCCACCTGGTTGGATGATAGGAGAGGATGAAGTTCTTTGTATCCATGGACGTGTATGGGTTCTAGTGGATATTAGAGAGGAGATGGTGTGGGAGTTTCATGCTTCAGTCTGGGTAGTTCATCCCGGAGTCACTAAGATGTATCGTGACTTCCACTGATAGTACTGGTGGACGGGTATGAAGAGAGAAGTGGCTAGTTTTATCACGAGATGTTCCACCTGTCAGTAGGTGAAGGTGGACACCAGTGTCTGGCTGGGATTTTACAGAAGTTACCTTTCCCGGAGTAGAAATGAGATGATGTTTTGATGGACTTAGTGACTGGGTTGATGAGGCCACATCAAGGTAACGATGTTGTGTGGGTTGTGGTTGATAGGCTCACGAAGGTTTCTCATTTCTTTCCTATCAAAAAGACCTTCGGTGTGGATGAGCAGGTAGGTTTGTATATCCAGGAGATAGTACGACTCCATGGGGTCCCTCACACCATTGTTTCAGATAGGGATTCTCATTTTACATCTTGTTTCTGGCAGAGTTTTCAGAGGTCACTGGGTACACAGGTTCTTCTGAGCATAGCATACCACCCTCAGACTGATGGCCAGTCAGAGCATACAATACAAGTTTATGAGGACATGTTGCGAGCATGCGTCCTCGATTTTGGGGGCTCATCGGAGAGGCATATTACCCTAGTTGAGTTTGCCTATAAAAATAGTTATTAGGTGACTATACATATGGCACCGTATGAGGATTTATATAGTAGGCCATGTCGATCACCCCTATGCTGGTTAGAGGTAGGTGAGGTAGCTTTACTGGGACCGCGTCTTGTTCAGGAGACTTCTAATCATGTCTAGTTGATACAGAAGCGGATGGCTACTGCACAGTCTCGTCAGAAGTCATATGTTGATCTCCGCAGAAGACCCCTAGAGTTTGAGGTTGGGGATCAGGTTTTTGTGTGCGTTTCACTGAGGTTGGGACACAAGCAGATCAGAAGACAGGGTTAACTATCACTGATATATGTTGGTCCATTTGAGATTCTGGAGAGGGTGGGGCCGGTATCATATCGGTTGTAGTTACATCAGAGGTACCAAGCCATGCAGGAAGTGTTCCATGTTTCTCAGTTACAGTGATACTATTCAGACCTCTCTCATACCTTCCATCTTGAGGAGGTTGAGCATCAGGTAGATGCATCCTTTTAAGAGAATCCGATTCGTATAGTTGATAGGAGCACTAATGTTCTCTGAGGACGGTCAGTTCCTCTAGTATGGGTGATATAGAAGCACGACTGTTTACAGGATGAGTCTTAGTAGCGAGAGGCTGATGTACGTGCTCAGTGGCTAGAGCTGTTCGCAGAAAAATCTTGACCACCCTTCAGAGAGCAATTTAGGGACGAATTGCTATAAGGGGGGAAGATTGTAAGAACCTGGTTTTTCATACGAGGTACGGATCCTTCTTATTTGTAGTTTAAATATTCTTTTGAGGCCTAATGTGGATGCCTAACTTGACCGAGGGAGTTACAGAGGTGTCCAGGGCTTGTTCGGATCCCGGATCCAAGTTTTAGACTGGAAATAACCTGGCACACGGTTTGTGTATGGCCTGCACACGGCCTGGGTAAACCGTGCACCTTGGTGCAGGCTTCGTAGAGGCAGGAGCACGACCTGTGCACAGTTTAGGTAAACCGTGCGGGGTGGCTGTGTGGTTTCCCCTTGACTTCCAATAAGGTCCACATGGTCTCTGCACAGTTTTTCCAGGCCGTGCGGGTAAACCATGTGACCTGCTGTGTTTTGAAATTTAATTAATTTTTAATTAATGTAATTATATTTTATAAAAACGTAATCTAACCTATTCTTCTCAACCAGACAGAAGGGGGAGGTGCCAATGAGATCTCTCAAGGAGACTATGGAGGGATTTGAGCCTGCTTCTTCATCTGATCTCTGATTCAAACGTCATTAATCTTGTTGGATCCGCAATGGTAAGTCCTCAATTCCTTTTTAATGCTTCTCGATTCTTCTGGTTATAACGAATGCTGATTGGATTAAGGCTCATATGCCCTAATTTCTCATTATTCTTCTGTTCTTCAGATATCTTCCAAACTAGGAAGAATCAGAGCCTCATACTAGATGAGCTATCTAGTATGAGCCTAAGGTAGGTGATCTTGTGATTTTCATTTATTTTCAAGATGTTTATATATGTCGGAGTGCCGCGTGCCCAATTTTGGGGTGTCTCTTGAACCTGGAATTTATCCATGATATTACCTATCATGTTGTAGGTAATCTGACTAGGATGGTAAGTTCTTGAGTTAGGTTCTACACCTAGGACAAGAACCACCCCTTGGGTGTGTTTACTTGAATGGCTCTTTTATGGTTTTTGACCCAGGATGCCTATGAGGAATGCCTTTTCTTTCCCTTGTGGTTTGTTAAAAATAGTAATTGAATATGAATGGAATTAGAATAAGTTAAAATTGTAATTGAAATGGTTTCAGGTATGGGATGGAGTTTTTACCATTGACCCTTGTATGCTAATTCTTGAATTGTTATCCCACATGAGTTAAATGCTTTTGAACTGCTTAAAATGTGAAACAAAGTCATGGGTGAACCATGGAACCAGTGTGAGTTTCCATGGATGGACTCATATGAGACTTCTTACTAAAATGTCAAGTGAATCATGGATCCAGTGTATGATTCCAGGGACGGACTCAATAGGGTATGATATGTCATGGGCGATACCCAGATCTTATTTATAAGATCTTGGGGACAGGCTCAGATAACGGACTATACCGCACCTAGAGCGAGGTTGGGTTCCTAGGTGGTTCGCCGGAATAGGATTGTAGAGAAATATCGGATACCTAGGAGGTTCATCGGAATGGGATTATAGGGTGTTGGTGGATTTTTCTCTCTAAGCGATCCCTTGTTTCCGAATTGAGTATTCCAGGAACTAGCACAAGGAATGGTTTAAAAACATGAATGAAGTGATTAATGAATGGAATGGATACTGGAAGCGACTCCAAGACAAAGTACAAGCTTGGGGCAGTCTTGCTAGTTTCCTTGTTTACTACTATCCATATTACACTACCTGTTTATATATTCACTGACAGATTTGCATGGATCTTTGGTGGTTGCCTACTAGGATTCAGTCTCACACCATGTTTGGGTAATGTTTTTAGACCTAAGTAGATTATATGATTTCAGGTAATGGGAAGTCGAAATGCCCTAGTATAGGTACTTTAATTGTTGCTCGGATTAGGAGTGCACGGGACCGAGCTAATGCTTGCGATGCGATAGGGGATGCTTTTTGGTTTCTTTTCGGTATTTTGTGTACTTTTACTGTATTGTATTGACTTGAACCCTTATATATTTATCAGATCCTTCTATTGTTATCTATTTCTGATGTCTATGTGTTTTCCACTAGTTACCTTCTTCCTCTATTGTATGTTGTAATTCTGATGTGATTCTTTGGTAATGAGGGCATAATCTCCCCACGGACTCACCTATGCCCTCGCTGCTAGTCGGCAGCCTCTGTCATTTGGGGAGATGCACTTGAGGCCATGTGGAATCTGGTCTGGCTACCGGGTTGAATGGTAAGTTGGGTCAGTTTGTTACATAACACTCCAAGATTCCACGGCACGCTTCCCTTTGAATAATACAGTAGTGTGCGTCGTATACATCTATGAGTTCTAACACACCACAACCAATCAAACTAGCTGTTACGAATAGTAATACCCAATTTTTAATATTTTATAAATTTAATCATTCAAAATGGACTTCATTTTTGGATTCAGAATATAGAAATTAGCTTAGGGTGATTTATTTATATTTTTCTAAAAACATTCAATTTTTGATTAATAGTGAAAAACACTGAGTCATAGTTTAAAATAGAATTTTTATTTAAGTAATTATTTATTTTATATAAATTTATTTTAGGTAAAAATAGATACATAATACTTATATATGTTCAATGCAATTCAATTGAGTCAGTTTATAATAATTTTAGATATATAAAAATTTTATTGAACTTTTTACCGTCATTTACCTACCTCCTAGGATATTTGCAAATTTACATAAAACTTAATTTTACCGCTTCTGTGAGTTGAATTTCAAAAATCAGAGAGACACGGTTAATATCAAGGAGTAAAATTTGGTTCATTAAGAAAAATATTTTTGGTGAATAGTACCTTTTTACTTTTATTTACCACGATTAAAAGTAAATAGGGTAATTAATGGTTAAAATGATATTATTATTACCCTAACACTTGTCCTAATTCTTTTGGATAAGTTTAATTCGACCAAAAACAACTTTAGGGATAAAATATGATCCTTTAGGTCCACTTGGATTTGATTAGGGTATTTATTATTATTTAATTCAAAGAAGAGTTAAAAGTGCTAAATTCAATATTTAATAACTAGACTATTTTTAATATTGGGTTACGCATAAGATAAAATTGACTAAAAATATTAATTAGAAAGATAAAATTATTTCCTAAATAATCGTATTTTATTTATATTTTTTAGACATTAAATAATTTTATTTATTTATGAGACAATGATGATACAGTAATTACCTATTTAATAAAATATTCAAATAATTGATATTATAAATATCCAAATAAATGTAATTTTAGACTTTTTATGAATTCCACTAATTTAATGGGATAATATGACATATTAGGGTTGGTTGTATGAATTGTTTTCTAAGTAATAATGTTGTTATGAATTTAGAAAAAATCAAATAGGAAATAGTGTAAAAACTGGCATAAAAGAGTTTTTAAAACAAATATTATATTATTTATTGATATTCTATTCCTAAAAATCTAAGGTTCGGACAAAAGACTTATATAATGATAGGTGTATAATTAATGAACCACTTGGGGATCTCTTGGAAGTTTATAGTATGTTTATTAACCATATAATATAAAAATACAAAGATACATTGTAAATGTCCAACTATTTAACTAAGAGTTAAATCTAAAAGAAAAGGTTAAAATAGTAACCCAAACCTATCTAAAACCTATTGGTTGAGTGGGTTTCGACCCATCCCCACCTTAGAATTTAAATAATCTATTTGTTAGCCATTATAAACCGAAAATTATTTTATTATAAAATAATATTTCTATCTTTTCCTAAGGTGCCCCTCACCCCTCTTATAAAAGGGCACTCCCCTTCTCTCTAAATCATACCTTCAAATCCATTTGTCTCGGCCAACCCCTGCCCAACTACCCTCTCAATTATCCTCCCTTCATGATATAGGCCTTACCTTATTCATAAATGTAACCAATGGAGCCCTTTTGATCAAATTAAAAGGAATAACTCGAAGAAGAGGTAAATATTTCATCACCTCTTTCAAATTCCTTTCTTCTTCCACTTCCTCTTTCTTTGTTATTTACATTCTAAAATAATAACTCCAGTATATTATATATACTGTGATATTATTATAAATATGGTACAACCATATTCATTATTCTATCCATCCTTTGAATTAAATTTCACCATACGTGCATACGTACGACTTACCGTCTCCACGTTGTGGTGTAATTGTAGTTCAATACATTATTATTTGGATGGGTATAATAATGATGTTTAATTTATGTAAATAATAAATATAACATGATAATGATTCTTTATATATGATAAAACATCCAATTATATATTATTCTAATATCAAAAGACTGATATTTTCACTTGTGCGTACGTATGGATTACAGTCTCCACGAACGCGATGAGATTCATTCCCCATCGTATCCATTCAAGAATTATTTCCATTAGGTGATTAAAAATAATTTTTAAAGACTTAATATCATTCTTAATATGAATAAGATACATCCTATCCATAAAAAAACATTACATACGTAACAAAGCATATTGAGGAAAATGAACCAGTTAACACCCGAAACGACGATAATACTAAGATATTATTCACAAAGCAATGCTAAAAGATCATATATCATATTATAATAATATATATTATTCTTGTATAAATTAATAAAAATTATTTCCCATTATACAAGAGGTTAACCGACCCTTGACCAAGGAAAATTATAGGGTAAGTGTTAATTTCACAATCTCTTTATCATTCGAGGTTGTTTTTATGTAAGTATCTACTTGGACCTCTTTATCATCTACACACATGATTCTGATAAGTGTATTCCAAAAAACATTTACTATTTACTATATTATGGTTTAAAGTCATATATAACCTTTTTGACCTTTTATAAAATGGTTTGAAAGGAATCTTTCTGTTATTTTCCAAACAAGGTACTTTTTAACCTTTTCGACAAAATTAAGGTAAGAATGTCTTTTTGATACTTATACAGTAGGTGTGGCTATTTTCTACCGTTATAACATCATCGAAGCATACCTTCCAAGCTTATAAGAATATTTTCAAAAATAAATGTTTTCTTCAATAATTATGTGACTTTTAAATTATTTCAAAATAGAAAGAGATATTTCTCTAAAAAGTTTTCGATTTCTTATTTGTCCACATCCTTTGATGGATTTTAGGTTTGTATGATGTTGATTTATTATGATAAAAAACATCCATATTGTATTGAAGGTTTTGTGATATGTTTTACTGGGGATGTGTTATTTCATACCTTTCATGTTTTATGGATAAAGTGTTGACATTTCGTATGTCAGTTGTAATATGAATGTTTATGTTATGTTTATACATTTTCATATGAGGAATGAATTGGACATAGTAAGTGACGGGTGGAGCCTACTATAGGTCCTCGATACATCGGTAGGTCTCATGATACAAACTAGTGTCTTGGAACAAGGCCTTAAAATAATCTTATTTGTAGTCTTGGCACAAGCCCTTGACTATGTGGTTATAAGAGTATTGCATTATACATTCCATCATTATGAAAGTGGCTATTGATATTTCATGTGACTATTAGACTAGTAAAATATCCATGTGAGTAAGTAAATGGAATTATTTTTGATTCATATTTTCCATATTATGATGAAGGTTATGTTAAAAAGTCTTTTGTTTTAGTTCTAGAAAATGTCTTAAATGTTTATGCTTATTTATGCAAGTTTCTGCTATATTTTTATCCATACTGAGCATCTGATCTAACCCCTCTTTATGTTTTTTCTTTCCCAGGATGTGAAAAAAGTGTATTATGAATGACCAGTATGTATAGTCTTTGGGATCTCAGTGTTATATATTGAAACAATGTTGTTGTAGTTTTCCATTTTATGATGTAGTGTAAACCTTATGAATGTTTCTAGTGCTTCTAAGGCTACTAAACTAATCGGCCTTTCGAGAATTGATCTTTTGTGATCATGCCAATGTTATGTAATAATGCACCAACTCTGGGTAACTAGGGTCAGGGTGTTACAGTTGGTATCAAAAGAAGTTTAGTACAAACCTTGGAATCTAAATTTAGATAAACTTTGAATAGAGCACATTACCCTAAGATAGACTTTGAAGATTATTATAGAAGAACATCCTATAATTTTGGTATTGTAGATATTTTGTGAGTTTTCCACGCAATAAATCTCTGTATAGATACGAGCAGGTAGAGGTAGCTCTAGCATAGATGTAGCTAGGGGTAAAACCCAAAAACACCACTTTGAGATAGACTCAAACGGTAACTGGTGCATGATAATGGGCCTTGATGCACTCTTGGTTACGACACTCCTGGGGGACATGCTTAGGATAATTCTTATTTTCTTTACAAACCATTATGAAGGGATTATGAGTATATACATTCTAAAAGAAAACATTTTTTTGATTATGGATTATATCCAAAAAAAATTCAATTTATGTTACGTGTTATACATGTTTGGAATTATTTATTTCGATT
This sequence comes from Viscum album, assembly GCA_963277665.1. Taxonomy (NCBI): domain Eukaryota; kingdom Viridiplantae; phylum Streptophyta; class Magnoliopsida; order Santalales; family Viscaceae; genus Viscum; species Viscum album. Next base: position 993,679,445 of record OY728125.1, read on the forward strand.
CAAAAACTAATCTAGTTTATTCCATTGTATAGAAATGGCATCTAGTGGAAGGAACAGAAACCGTATCAATTCATGAACTCCATGTAAGTATTTACCTCCTACATAAGGTAATTATTGTAGAGATGCTGATGCAACTGGTGCTGGTCATCTAATCACCATACTGAGACAACTCACTCAGGTTATGAATAATAACCTCACCCTTATAGAGCACCTTGATCCGTAGCGTGGAAGATCAATGTTAGATCACTTCATGAGGAAACAAACACCAACATGCAATGGGTGTACAAATCCATTAGTAGCTGAGAAATGGATAAATTTTTTAGTGAAAATATTCCATGCCTTGGGGAGTAGTGAAAGGTAAAACATTGTCATGGCAGTTTACCGCCTCACTAGAGATGTTGATAAATGGTGGTCATTTATTCAAAACACAAAGGAAGATGATGAAGTATCAAATATGGAATGGAGGGAGTTTAAAGAAATTTTCATAGAAAAATAATTTCCTCATGACCATCAATCAATTATGGAAAGGAAATTTCTGAGTCTGATGAAAAAGGAGGATGAGAATGTCGCAAAGTATGAAGCTAACTTTACAAGGTTAGCGAGGCATGCTACAAATTATATATCTAACCCAAGAAGTAAGATTGATAGCTTTTATTTTGGGTTAAAAACATTTCTCTGTTGAGCATTAGTCTCACAATCGTTCTTATCGTACAAAAATATTGTCTCATTTGCTATCAAGACAGAACAAAAAAATCTCTAAGTTATATGACTTTAAAGCAAATCAAGAGAAGAAAATATCTATTGAACACTCTAGAAATGTAAATAAGGGTAAGAAGGAAAACGTGAATATCTATCCTACCGTAAATGTGGGAAACAACACCCTGGTACTTGCCTAAAGGGAATGAGAGTTTGTTACAAGTGTGGTGAAAAAGGCCACAAAACTCATGATTGTAAGGGGAAGAAAGAGGCTATCGATGTTGGATGATACAATTATAGAGAAAGGGAGCATTATGAAAATGAATGTCCTTCGCGTCAGGGGAACATACCTCATAAAAGGCCAAGGTATCAAGGACAAGCTTATGATATCACTACGGCTGAGGTTGAAGCTCTGAAAGATGTAGTGGCAGGTAATTTAATGGTTTCCTTAAGTTTAGAAAATGATTTTTTTATTTTGGATCATCGCATTGTTTCATATTTTCCCAGTTTCCTAAGAAAATTAGATATTTCCAATTTGATTTAACAAGGTAATTGTCAATCAAAACTCCTAAGGGAAGAATCATTACAACAATGATTTGTGAATAAGTCCCCATAAGGGTATATAAATGTTATTTATGTACTGATCTCATCATCATTCCCATAATTGAATTTGATATAATCCTCAGTATGGATTCGCTTTCAGACCATGATGCAAAAATTTATCGTAAGAAGAAGGAGGTTATTATTTTGGATGACAATGATAATGAACACCTTGTCTTTAGAGCCGAATAGTCACCGCTTAATTCTTATCTAGTTCCACCCCTAGTAGCTCAACTAAATCTAATTATTGGGGAGAAAGAGAATGACATAATCGCGGGTGAGTAAAAGAATGTTCGAATAGAATATGTACCTTTTGTAAAAGAATATGTTGATGTGTTTCTAGAATATTAACTTGGACATCCTCCAGAATGCGAAATTGAGTTTCCCATTGATTTAATTCATGGATCAATACCCATATCAATGATCCCTTATAAAATGGCCGTTGTGGAATTAGTGGAACTAAAGAAACAACTACAGAAATTGAGTAACAAGGGATTTATTCACCCTAGTGTTTCCCCATGGGGAGCCCCTGTCCTTTTTGTTAAGAAGAAAGATGGATCAATGAGGATATACATTGACTACAGGGAGATCAATACTATAAAAATAAAGAACAAGTATCCCCTACCCCGCATTAATGATTTATTTGAATAACTTCATGGAGCTCAATACTTTTAAACGATTGACCTTCGATCTGGATATCATCAGTTGTGTGTGAAGAAGGAATATATTCTAAAAACAACATTTCACACCAGGTACGGGCATTACGAGTTTAGAGTAATTCTTTTTGGATTGACTAATGCAACCTCTATATTCATGGATCTAATGAATAGATTTTTCAAGTAATATCTTGATGACTCTGCAGTGGTATTTATTGATGATATCTTGGTATACCCCAAAAGCTACAAAAATCATGAAAATAACATGTGCATTATCCTGAAGACTCTTAGAAGACATGAATTATATGGGATGTTTAGCAAGTGTGAATTATGGATTCAGGATATTTATTTTCTTGGCCATATTTTCTCAATAGATGGAATCTCTGTTGATCCTTTTAAGACCAAGGAAATCCAAAAATGGCCCGCACAGATGAGTATAACTGAGGTACCCAGTTTTATTGGATTAGCAGGTTATTATCGACGTTTTGTCCATAATTTTTCCTGGTTGGCTAACCGATTAACAAAGCTCACAGGAAAAGGGGTTAAATTTTTTTGGAAAAAAGTGTGTGATGAATGTTTTGAAGAATTGAAGAGAAGATTAGTCAATTATTCTATCTTGACTCTACCATCGGGGAATTACGGGTCTATTATTTATAGTGATGCATAGAAGAAAGGAATTGGTTGTGTCCTTATGTATAATGATAGACTTATAGCCTATACATCACGACTTCTGAAAATTCATGAGCAAAACTATCATACTCATGATCTTGAGTTATTAGTTGTAATAGTTTCTTTGAAGATATGGAGAAATTATATCTATGGTGAAAAAATGTGAGATATATACCAATCACAAGAATTTGAAGTATGTTTTCTCACAAAAATAGCTCAACATGAGGCAAAGAAGATGGCTTGAACTACTCAAGGATTATGATTGCACTATACATTACCACCCAAGGAATGAAAATAAGGTGGAAGATGCTTTGAGTAGAAAGGATCATGGAGTTTTGAACATGATGAGAGTTGAAAAAGATCCTATATATATGGATCCAGTAAATATGGATGTGGTAATAACCATGGAAGGTGAAACATCAATACTTTTTCAAGTGGTAGCCAAACCATCTTTACTAGAATGGATAAAGAGTTCTCAGAACGATGATTAAGAGATTCAAAAGAAGCTTAAATATGTGAATGATGGGAGATTGGGTGACTTCATATATGAAGATGGAATTTTGAAATTTAGGAAGATACTTTGTGTTCCCGATATACCTGATATAAAAAAAGAATTATTGGATGATGCTCATAGCTCCAATTTATCTATACACCCTGGGAGCACCAAAATGTATAGAGATTTGAATGAACTTTTTTGGTGGGACAACATGAAGAGGGAGATTGCTGATTTTGTGTCAAGATGTATGGTTTTTCAACTAGTGAATGTTGGAAGGAAACAGCCTGGAGGAGTCATGCAACCTTTTCCCATACCTGAGTAGAAATGGGATAACATTACGATAGACTTTGTCACGGTACTACCAAAGTATCCTTGAAGGAACGATGTAATATGGGTCATTGTTGATTGTCTTACCATGTCAGCACATTTTCTTGCTAAAAGGGAATATTTACCACTTTAACGTTTAGCAATACTATATATTAATGATGTTTTAAGACTTCATGCAGTACCACTATCGATTGTTTCTGATCGTGATCCACATTTTACATCAAGATTCTATAAAAGTCTTCAGAAATACCTGGATACTGAACTTCGTTTGAGAACTGCCTACCACCCCCAAACTGATGGACAATCAGAACGAACTATTAAAATGTTAGAAAACATGTTGACATCATGCTAATTTGACTTTCTAGGTATGTGGGATCAATATTTACCACTGGTAGAATTTTCCTATAACAATATCTTCCATTCAAGTATTCAGATGGCACCATATGAAGCGTTATACGGAACGAGATGTCGCACACCAACCTATTGAAATGATGTTGGTGAAAGGAAACCTGTGGGCCCATAACATGTGGAGGAAACAATGGAAAAGGTGAAGGTATTCAAAAACCACATCAAAGCTTTTCAAAGTAGGTAGATGTGCTATGCCGATAACCGAAGGATGGATTTGGAATTTCAGGTATGATATAATGTTTTCTTAAAGGTATCTCCATGGAAGCGTGTTATAAATTTTTGTAAGAAGGGTAAATTAAGTCCCAAGTACATCAGACCTTTCTAAATTCTAGAACGAATTGGGGTTTTAGCTTACTGTTTGGAAATTATGCCAAGTCTCTCCAAAGTTCACGATGTATTCCACGTATCACTATTGAGAAAATACATGCCTGACCCAATGCATGTAATCACCTATGTGGAATGCTAACTAGAATCTGATCTGCCTTATTGTGAAGAGCCTGTCAAGATTTTTGATACAAGAGAAAAAGTGTTGAGAAACCATATGACTCGTCTAGTAAATGTTCTATGGAGAGACCATAAGATGGAAGAGGCAACAAGGGAACCCGAGGAACTTATGATGAAGAACCAACCAAGTATTTTTACGCAGTAATAGTCTATAAATTTATAGAATGAAATTATTTGAAGGAGGGTATAATGTAACACCCCAAGCTTCTATGGTACACTTCTCTTTGAATAATACAGTAGCATGTTTTGTACACAACTTCGAGTTCTAACACACCACAACCAATCAAACTATCCGTTATGAATAGTATTACACACTTTTTGAAATTTTATAAATTTTATCATTCAAAATGGACTTCATTTTTGGATTCTGAATATCGAAATTAGCTTAGGGTGAATTTTTTGTATTTTTCAGAAAACTTACAATTTTTGATGAATAGTAATAAACACTCAGTTATAGTTTAAAACCGAATTTTTTTTATATTAATATTTATTTTATATAAATTTATTTTAGGTCAAAATAGATATATAATAACTATATATGTTCAATTTAATTCATTGTATTTACATTATAATAAATTTAAATGTCACGAACTAGCCTGAGTCAACCCTGAACCGGTCACCCAGGCCAGCCCACGACAAGTCCCGAGAGGCGTTCCCGATCCTCCCATGATGGAAACAAGCACCAATGGAAAAAATATATTACAAAAGGGAACAATTTAACCCATATATAAACAATGAAACAAGAAATGGAAATAAATGGAAAGCCCGAAAAACATTTATATAAAAATTGAACTGAACATTATTTGTACAAGAAACTAAAAGTAAAACTAAACCAAAAACTCAACTGAAGAAACCAGTTAACCAACTAACTCCATGTGAAACTTCTGGTCACTCCCCAAAAAATTTATCACACATTGCCCAAGGTGATCAAACTCGATCTAAAACCTACACAAGGTCTAAAAACAGAAGAATACTATAGCCATGAGTATTAAAACTCAGTTGGTTCGCCCCATATTATATTCCCAATGAACTTCCTTTAAAATAAAATAAGCATCAATTTAAAGTTTTAAATACAAGATATAAAATTATGTTTTTCAAATGAGGTTCCATGATATAATAATTATCAGAAAAAAACATGCATGTTTAATAAACAAAAATACAAGTAATAATTTTTCAAAGAGGTGAAACTTCAAAATGAATTTTTTTTAATGAGGGCCTCTTTAAAGATTGTACAATTTTAAAAAAATAACACACACTACTGAATTTACCAAAAAAAACACCATATATCAACGTTGAGTACAAAATAGTCAATGATCACAACTCACAGGAACACCCCTAGGAACATGTTAGTTGTGAGCCCTAGGTACCTCGTATCTCGGTGAAGGTAACCATAATAAATATATGTTCTCGTGCACAGGATCGACTATTAGGGAGATTACTAATAACCAAGTGGTCCCCCAAAAACATCATCATCATAGTTTAGTAACTGTTTTCATCTTCAAACTTGCTACGTGAAATAGGGGCCAAACCCCACAGAATCACTAGTATACTAGTACACGTTCGCCCACCTAGATACTCGGGATTCCCATTAGTGCTCAATCAACATACACATATTATAAAATACACATTTCAAATCCTATTTTTATTCCCAAACCATAAAAACACAAACATCCCAAAAACTTTCGTCGCATTTCTTTCACTAATCAATAAACCACTACAAATTTTTGTAAATCAATTTCAAGGATTGCATTGAGGCTTTGCATATAAAACTCATTCAAAAACACTATTTTAATTATAAACACACAATAATACCATACCCAATCATATTTGGAAGCCCTAAAAACATTTAATAAAATTATTTCATGTATAATAAGACAATTCCAATTGACACAACAAGGTATATACAAGTAAAACACTCATTCTTCATTTTTAGGAACGTCCAAACAGGCCTTTAAATATTTTCCCAAAACAGACATTTGAAAAAGATATGAATTTAAACTTTTTTAAAGAGGTGAATACACACCATATAAATCATCAATCCACATTCATAAATCCCATAAAATACACAGTATTCAATTGAAAACACAACCATTTTCATAAGAATGTGAAACATGCCAATTTCCGGCAACTCATGCCAAAACATGTTGTAACCCAAAAACCATTTATTTTTAAAACCAAATAATAATTGGAAATACATAAAAGGATCCCAAAATAATTTATTTTAAATTTTCCAATTTATTTATAAATCCAAACAAATCATTTTAAATTTCACTACACACATAAAATTCAACCGGGTAATTTACCGAACACGTGGCATGTACTCTTTAAAAACACATATGTTATGCACTTAAAAAGGGATGAAATACCATTTTCATTCCATATGGTTATTCAAGATACTGAAACATATTTAAAATACAATTACCTAAGTGAGGATTCTCATGGAATAATTTATCAAACAAGAGGAGTGCACATTTATACCAAAACAACTATATTTTTAACAAAATAAGTCATAAAACATAATTTTCACACAAACCCATTAAAACCAAGGCTTCACAGAAGAACATATCATATAAATAATGTTATAATAGTATGAGAATTATGAAACTTAAATGATAAATGCTTTTTCAAGGTACATCCTACCTCAAATACTTGGCGTAATGGAAATGCACTCCCAAAATCACCATCGGAGGGTTTACAAACCCATAAACTATACCGACTAGACCCAAATGTATAAAAACCCCCTATGAAATCATGTAATAACAGAAAGCTAAGTCGAACAGGACTAGAGTAGATTATAAAACCCAGAAATAATGAATGGAGGAAGAAGATGGAGGATAAAGGAGAAGGATTCTCACCTTTTCAACTAGAAAACTCTTCGTATTCCACTAGATCTGCACCCATAGATAAAATGTAATGGCTTGAAACTTCTTGTAGAGACACATAATCTCTTGAAGAATTATGGAAAGATGATATGTGGCCAAAAGATTACGAATTTATTGCTTTATGAATGATACAATGTACCTTGTCAATTCTGGACGATTTGAGAGACATTGAGAATGTTTCCCCACTCCGTGACTATTATGAACTCCAAAGAGGTAAAATAAATAATGGGAGTGAGGATAGGGATATTATATTCTGGTGGGAGGTGTACTAATCAAAAAATATTATATATTGAATTATATATAAAAAATAATTTTTTTAAAAAAAATTGGAAATGGGCCCATGGGCTGGCCCAATGCCTAAATAAGTAACCCCAATTCATCATGATTATGAATTCTTAAGGGGTCCAAAATGATATGGTAGTTTTAATATATCGGTTTATGTCATGTGGGATGTGGAATGGGTGAAAATGGTTGAAAAAGAAAGATGTTATAAAAGAAACATATTTGGTTTTTAAAACTAGAAATGGGCTCACGATTGGCCCAAATCATGAAGTAACCACCCTTTCTCCAAAAAAACTCCTCAACGGGAAATGGGGAACCCAAATTAGGGTGATTAAACATAGATGAAACATAAAAACTGAACATTAATCTCACACAAGACCCATGAAAAGTATTTGGATTTCAAATGAATTGGATAAAAAAATACATGAAAAATCGGTTGTGACAATTCTCCCCACCATTAAAGCTTTCCGCCCCCGGAAAGCCAAAACACTTTCCAGATGAAAGATAAACACCTAAGGATTACTCATTAACAAGATACAACCTATAAATATAATGAAATATAATTTTCCATCAATATAATTTAATCCCCATTCCCAAACAAAACACCAAATCAGAACCACTTTGTGAAAATCAACGGAACGATCAAGGCACCACCTCCACAACCAAGCCAAGAACCCGATTGTTTGGCCTTCTACCAATGAAAAAAAAATCACCCAAAATAAAGAGCACCCAATAAAACCAAGGAATATAGTGGAGTACATAATGCAATCCACAACATTAATACACAAATCTCACTAGACAAGATCATAGGAAGAAAAATCAATGAGACCTGTGTTGTGTCTCCCCACCATTAGAACCTAACTAGAAATGAAAAAAAACAAGAACTCAACATTACCTCACTTTCACAAGTCCAAAAATACACTCCCACAAAAACCCACCAACCCAAGTTAACATGAACATATAAACCAACCACTCCTGAACAGAGTGTATGAAAACATGGCCAACACTTTCAGCACGGATCCGAACCCCCACCGCTTGGGGAGGGGAGGGAAGGGGACCCAATAATTTGTCCACTGAAACCACAAAAGAAACCATGGAAATACCAAAAACTCTCCACATATTAATATTTAACATGAAGACTACACTCGATTTACAGAGGCAGTCAAAAAAACTACATTGATCTGAAACCCGCATCCATGAAGGCATAACCATAGACACTATGTGAGGGGTAAGTCCACCACACTTGTTGTGACAAATGGAAATTCACAGTAATTAGGAAACACAATATATACATAGAATCTACCTTACCATAATGGTGGAGGCAGGATCCTAGTCAAGTTCCCACACCTCTGTAGATTTCCTGACTGTGTGAAGAGCTTCACTCTGAGGCCTATGGCTGGAGCCCTAAATCATGAAGCATCTACTTCCCCACAGTCAGGCTAAGTATCACACCACTCAAAAAAACAAACTTTCTCAACAAAACACTTTCATCTAAATAGGAACTCATAGATACATATCAAAATTCAATCTCACTCAGAATGAAGGGAAGAATGGACAATGAATATAGAGAAAAGCATCAACATCAACAAACACAACTACTATGTCCACAATAATTATCATGATCTGGAAGCGCTTTAAATCGATCCCAAAATGCTCTCTATTTAAACTAATAGGATGAGAAATTATTTTAGGATGTGCTTCTAGATTTTTAAACATGAGAAATAATCCCTAGGTTTATCAATTGGAAATATTGCAAACATAGAACTATTTGTGGCCACATCACAACATCCAACGCATCTTTAGAAACCCACTAAACATTACTCCAAACCCGAGCCACCCACAAGATCCCATCTCAAGATATAACAATAGTATGAATTATAGATCATAAGGGAGAATATTTAATATACAAGAATACCAAGACATAGGATAAACCATCCACATAATCATTGGTTTAAAACAAACACCACAATTTTTCTGCTAAAAACACATTTGAGAAAAAACTAACATGGTGGATTTTCACATTCACCAATAGTGTTTCATCAAGTCTCACTCACATGAACATTTACGTGCCAACCGAGGCACTCAAAAACCTTGACATATAGGCCATCCTATCTAAATATCAATAAAACCATGCATGTGAGAACCCTTGAAAACGACAATGGCTAAAACAAAAAAACATCATTCCAAAAATCATGTAACGTCAAAAGAAACACCAACCACCAATTCAAAAACGCTTTTCATATTCCACAAAACAAGCCACAGTTCATCAAGAAACATTTGATTAAAAAACATTACATTTAATTTAATAAAACTTACAAAAACGACAATTCTATTCAAAATAGCCCTTTCCCATTTTTAAAAAAAATCTGAAAGGTCTCGTTTCATAATCTGACAACCACAAAAGCCAAAACCATTTTCCAAAAAAACACCAGCCGCACAAAACAGAATTTCCAAAACCTATTCATCAGATTCAAACACTTTTCAACATCCCAAAACACCCCATTTAAAACAGTGTTTCAATATAACTTTAAAATGATTCACACTTTGAAAAAAATTTATTTCAACAAACCACATGTTTAGATTAGGAAAAATCCAATCCCGTCAAATCATTTCCACTTCCTCCCCAGAATTTGTTTAAAAAAACACAACCTTTCCAAAACCATTATTTTATTTAATTTCTTAAAACCATTTTTCTACTTTTCTTAATCATATCCATCGTTTAAAACCCATTTCTATAATTCTCACAGAAGGATTTTTTAGAAAAAAAATCAGAATTGATGAAAGGTCCAAGAAACCCAGAAAAGGGAACAACTGTCGGTGGGTGACTTGACCATATGGTTGGCGGCCATATGTCAAAAACAACACCAACACAGAGAGACTTATTTGGACCATGTCTCAGATCCAAATGGATTTCCAGGCCTTTTGAGCTCACAGATTCCATTATTCATACTCCCATTGTCATATCCCAACACCAAACAATCAGCAAGAACAAAGGACACTGATAAAACCAGACATCCCATGGAAACTTGAGGATCAGAAGGAGAAAGATTTATCCACGCTCTTCTGGAACATTTCCCTTAAGTCCCAACAATAATAATTCATATACCTTGACATCCAAAAATAACAAGGGTTCTCTAAAATAATGGTCTGCTAAGAGTCGACCACCTTTGATACCATTTTTTCACGAACCATCCTGAGTCAACCATGAACCGGTCACCCAGGCCCGCCCACGACAAGTCTCAAGAGGCATTCCCGATCCTCTCGGGATGGTGACATGAACCAAGTGCATAAATAGGGTACACAAGGTAACAATTTCACTCATATATAAACAATCAGACAAACAATGGAATGAAATGGACAACCCAAAAAATATTTATATAAAAATTGAACTGAACATTATTTGTACAAGAAACTGAAAGTACAACTAAACCAAAAACTCAACTGACCAAACCAGTTAACCAACTAACTCCATGTGACCCCACTGGTCACTCTCCATCAAAATGATCACACAACACCCAAGGTGATCAAACTCGAGTTGAAACCTACACAAGGGTTAAAAACAGAAGAAGAATATAGGCGTGGGTATTAAAACATAGTAGGTTATCCGAATATTCTATTCCCAATGTGCTTCCTTTAAAATAAAAAACATCAATTTATAGTATTAAATACAAGATATAAAAGAATGTTTTTCAATTGATGTTCCATGTTATAATAATTATAAAAAAAACATGCATGTTTAATAAACAAAAATGCAAGTAACAATTTTTCAAAGAAGTGAAACTTTAAAATGAAAATTGTTTTTTGAGGGATGATTTAAGGATTGTAAACTTTTAAATAAATAACACACAATACTGAAATTACCAACAAAACACATTATATGCCACTGGTGAGTACAAAATTGCCAATGAGCACAACTCATTGGAACACCCCTAGGCACCAGTTGTGAGCCCCAAGTACCTCATATCTCTGTGAAAGTAACCATAAAAAAATATCTGTTATCATTCACAAGAGCCACTATTAGGGATAATAACCATATCCTAGTGGTCCCCCAACATCATCATTATCATCATAGTTTAGTTAGTGTTGTCATCGTCAAACTTTCCACGTGAAACAAGGGCCAAACACCACAGAATCACTAGCATACTAGTACACATCTGCCGACCAAGATACCCAGGATTCCCTTTAGTTCTCAATCAAGTTAAACATATTATCAAATACAGAATTCCATTCCCACAACATAAAAACACAAACAGACCATAAAATTTCATCACATTTCATTCATGAATCAATAAACCATTACAAATTTTTGTAAAACAATATCAAGGATTGTATTGAGGCTTTGAACATAAAACTCATTGAAAAACACTATTTGAATTATAAAAACATGATAAGACCATACCCAAAAATATTAGGAATCCATAAAAATATTTAATAAAATCATTTCATTGATGATAAAATAATCCCCATTGACACAACATGGTATATACAATTAAAATACTCATTCTTCATTTTTAGGAAAGGCCAAACAGGCCTTTAAACATTTTCCAAAAACTAACATTTGAAAAAGATATGAATTTAAATTTTTTAAAGAGGTGTATACGCACTATATACATAATTAAAACACATTCATAAATCCCATAAAAAACTCAGTTTACATATTGAAAACACAACCATTTTCACAAGAATTTGAAACATGCCATTTTCTGACGACTCGGGCCAAAATATGTTGTAAACCAAAACCCATTTATTTGTAAAACCAAATAGAAATCAGAAATCCATAAAAGGATCCCAAAATAATTTTTTTACATTCTTCCAATGTATTTAAAAATACAAACAAATCATTTTAATTTTCACTAGACAAATAAAAGCCAACCGGGCAATTTACCGAACATGTGGCATGAACTCTTTAAAAACTACTTATGTTAAGCACATAAAAAGGGATAAAATTCCATTTTCAAGCCATAATGTTATTAAATCTACATAATCATATTAAAAATACAATAAACCAAGTGTGGTAGCTCATGGAATAATTTATCAAACAAGAGGAGTGCACATTTATACCCAAACAACTATATTTTTAAAAAAATAAGTCATAAAAGTAAATTTTCCCACAAAACCATTAAAACCAAGGTTTAACAGTAGCACATATCATATTAATAAGGTTATAACAGTATAATAATCATGAAACAGAAATGATAAAGGCATGTTCAAGGGAAATCCTACCTCAAATCCTTGGTGTAATGGAAACACACTCCCAAAATCACCATTTGAGTGTTTACAAAAGCTAAACCTATGAAGACCAGAACCCAATTAATAAAATCCCCATAAAAATCATGTAATAATAGAAACCTATGTCTAAAATGACTGGAGGAAATTATAAAACTAATAAATAATGAAAGGAGGAAGAAGATGGAGAATAAATGATAATGATTATCATCCTTTCAACTAGAAAACTCTTCGTATTCAACTAGATATGAACGTTAGATAAAAGGTAATGGATTGAAACTTCTTGGAGAGAATCCTAAGGTCTGGCCAAACCACATAGGGAATATTGGTGGCCAAAACAGTACAAATGTATTGATTTATTAATGATACAATTTAACATGTCAATTCTGGATGATTTGAGAGACATTGAGAATCCTTCCCCACTCCTAGACAATTCTGAACTCCAAATAGGTAAAATATATAATGGGGGTGATTATAGGGAAATTTTCTTCGGGTGGGAGGTGGAATCACTAAAAAATATTAAATATTTAATTAGATATAAAATAAATAATTTTTTTAAAAAACTGGAAATGGGCCCACGGGGTGGCCCAATGCCTAAATAAGTAACCTCAATTCACCATGATTATGAATTCTTAAGCGGTCCAAAAGGATATGGACGTTTGAATATATCATTTGATGCCATTTGGGAAGTTTAATGAGTGAAAAAGGTTTAAAAACAATGGATATATGATAGAAACAAATTTGGTTTTTAAAAATGGAATCAGGTTCACGGTTGGCCCAAATCATGAAGTAACCACCCTTTCTCCAAAAACTCCTAAAATGGAAATGGGGAACCAAAATTGGGGTGAGTAGACATAGATGAAACATAAAAACTCAACATTAATATCACACAAGACCCAATAAAAGTATTAGTATTTCAAATTAACTGGATCAAAACAAAGACAATTAAAACTGGGTGTGACATTAGATATATAAAAATTTAATTGAACTTTTTACAGTCTTTTACCAACCTCCTAGAAGTAATTGCAAAATTACGTAAAACATAATTTTACTACTTCTATGAGTTTAATTTCAAAAATCCAAGAGACACGGTTAATATCAAGAAGTAAATGTGGTTCAATAAGATAAAAATAGTTTTTGGTGAATAGTAACTTCTTACTTTTATTTACCAAGGTTTAAAGTAAATAGGGTAATTAAGGGTAAAAATGATATTATTATTACCCTAAGACATGTCCTAATTCTATTGGATAGGTCTAATTCAACAAAAAACAATCTTAGATATAAAATATGATCTTTAGGTCCACTTGGATTAGATTAGGACATTTATTATTATTTATCTCAAAGAAGAGTTAAAAGTGTTAAATTCAATGTTTAATAACTAAACCATTTTTAATATAGGGTCACACATAAGAAATATTCGACTATGAATTTTAATTAGGAATATTAAATGATTTCCTACATAATTTTATTTTATTTATAGTTTTTAGACATTAAATAATTTAATTTATTTATGGGACAATGATGATGCAGTAATAACCTAATTAATGAAAAATTAAAATCATTGATATTATAAATATCCAAATAAAAGTAATTTGAAACTTTTTATAAATTAAAATAATTTTCTATGTTAATATGACATATTAGGTGTGGTTAGATAAATTTTATTCGATGTAATAATGCTACTCTGAATTTAAAAAAATCAAGAAACCAAATAGTGTAAAAATGGACATAAAAGAGTTTTTAAACAAATATGATATTATTAATTGATATTCGATTCCAAAAAACCTATGGTTTGTAAAAAATACTTATATAATAGTATTTGTATCATTAATTAACCACTTGGGTTTTGCTTCAATTTTTATAGTATGTTTATTAACCAATAATATAAAAATAAAAAGAGACATGGTAAATGTCAAACTATTTAACTAAGAGTTAAATCTAAAAGATACGTTTAAAATAGTAACTGAAACCTGTCTAAAATCTATTTATTGAGTGGTTTTCGACCCATCCCCACCTTATACTTTAAATAATCAATTTTTTATCCATTATAAACCGAAAATTATTTTATTATAAAATAATATTTCTAGCTTTTCCTAAGGTTCCCCTCTCCCTTTCTTAAAAAAGGGCACCCCCCTTCTCTCTAATTCACTCTTTCAAAGCCATTTGGCTCGGCCAAACCCTGCCCAAATACACTATCAAATATCTTAAATTCATCCTACTGGCATTAATTTAGTCATAAATCAAACATATGTATCCCTTTTGATCAAATCAAAAGGAAGAACCCGAAAAGAGATAAATATTTCATCACCTCGTTCAAGTTCCTTTCTTCTTCCACTTCCTCTTTCTTTGTTATTTGCATTCTAAAATAATAACTCCAGGGTCTTATATATAATGTGATGTTATTATAAGTATGGTACAACCATATTCATTATTCTATCCATCCTTTGAATGACATGTAACCATACATGCCTACGTACGACTTACCATCTCCACGTCGTGGTGTAATTATTATTCAATACATTATTATTTGTATGGGTATAATAATGATGTTTAATTTCACAATCCCTTTATTATCTGAGGTTGTTTTTATGTAAGAATCTTTTGGGACCTCTTTATCATCCACATCTATGTTTCTTAAAAATGTATTCCAAAATATTTTTACTATTTACTAGACTATGGGTTAAATTCATTTATACCCTTGTTTGAATTTTTATAAAATGGTTTGAATTGAATCTTTCTGTCATTTTCCAAACAAGGTAATTTTTATCCTTTTCAAAAAAATTAAGGTAAGAATTTCTTTTTTTTATCTTATACGGTTGGTGAAACTATGTTCTGTAGTTATAACATCGTTGAAGATTATCTTACAATATTATAAGAATATTTTTAAATATAAATGTTTTCTTCTATAATTACTTGACTTTTAAATGATTTTAAAATATAAAGAGATATTTCTCTAAAAAGGTTTTGATTTCATATATTTCATCATCCTTTATAGGATTTCAAGTTAGTTTGAAGTTGATTTATTATGATACACAAATTACATATTATATTAATGTTTTTGTGATATGTTTGACTATGGATTTGTTATTTCATACCATTCATAGTTTATGGATAAAGTATTTAAATTTCGTATGCCAGCTTTAATATGAATTTTTATGTTATGTTTAAACCTTTTCATGTGAGGAATTCATTGGACTTAGTATGTGACGGGTGTAGCCTGCTATAGATCCTAGATGCGTCAGTAGGTCTCATAAGACAAACTAGTGTCTTGGAATAAGACCTTGAAAAAATCTTATTTGTGGCCTTGGCACAAGGCCTTGACTATGTGGTTATGAAAGTCTGGCATTATGCATTCCATCATTATGAAAGTGGCTATTGATATTGCATGTGACTATTCAATTAGTAGGATATCAATGTGAGTAAGTAAATGGAATTATTTTGATTTATAGTTTCCATATTATGATGAAGTTTTTATTGAAAATGCTTTTTTAGTTCTATATATTTCCTTAAATTTTTATGCTTATTTATGAATGTTTCCGCTATATTGGTATCCTTACTGAGCATCTGAGCTCACCCCTTTTTATGTTTTATATTTCCCTGGATGCGAAAAAGTATATTATTATTTTACCTATAGGGATAGTCTATGGGATCTCAGTGTTGTATACGGAAAAAATGTTGTTTTAGTTTTACATTTTATGTTGTAATTTAAACCTTATGAATGTATCTAGTACTTCCAAGGCTACTAAACTAATTGGTCTTTCAAGACTTGATCTTTAGTGATCATACCAATGTTATGTAATAATGCACAGACTCTAGTAACTAGGGTTGGGTAATTACATTATATTTATTATTTAAATCATTTATACTCATTATTATACCCATCCAAATAATGAAGTGTGGAATAACAAACTACACCATGACGTGGAGACGGTAAGTCGTACGTACTCACGTATGGTGACTTTTCATTCATAGGAGGGATTGAATAATGAATATTGTTATACTATGTTTATAATAACATCACAGTGTTTATAAGGTATTGTATTTATTATTTTGGTATGGAAACAATAAATAAAGAGGAAGTGTAATAAGAAAAGAACTTTGAAAGTGGTAGTGAAATTATTACCTCTTCTTCAGGTTCTTTCTTTTGATTTGATCAAATGGGCTCATTAGGTTGGATTATGATAAAAGTAAGGCCTCTAGGTTAAGTGAGGGTAGTTGGGAGGTTATTTGAACATGGTTTGGCTGAGCCAAATGTCTGTGGAGGTGTGATTTTGAGAGAAGGGGAAGTGCCCTTTTATAAGGGAGATGAGGGTCACTTTAGGAAAATATTTAAATATAAATTTATTATACAATAATATTTGGTATATAATGTCACAAAAAGGATTTAGTTCGAGGGTATGGTGTGTTTGGGTTGAAAAACACTCAAAAATAGGTTTTATATAGGTTTAGATCACCATATTAACCTTATCTTTTATATTTAACTCTTAGTTAAATAGTTTAACTTTTACCAGTTATTCTTCTATTATTATAATAAATGGTTAATAAACACACAATAAAAAGAAAATATAACCCCAAGTGGTTAATTACTGAAATATATAACCTTATCTAAATCCATCAGATGATCCTAAGATTTTTCGGAATATTATATCATTTAATAATATAGTATTTGTTTTAAAAACACATTTATGTCAATTTTGACACTATTTGGTATTTTGTTTTTGTGAAAGTCATAAAAACATTATCACTTGGAAAAAAATATTTATTCAACCCTAAAATGTCATATTAACTTTTTAAATTTGTGTAATACATCAAAATTCTCAATTTACAATTATATTAATATTTATAATATCATTGTTTTTTAATCATTCAATAATAAGGCAATTATTCCATTATCATTATGTCATAAATAAATTTAATTATTTAACGTCTAAAAATTATAAATAAAACTCCATTATGTAGTAATTATTTTTAACTTTTTAATTAATATTTATAGTCTAATTTATATTATGAATTACCATATATTAAAAATGTTTTAGTTATTAAACATTGAATTTAACACTTTCAACACTTATTTAAATAAAATAGTAATATATGTCTTAATCTAATCCATGTTGACCAAAAGGATCATATTTAATTAATAATGTCTATTTTGGTTTAAACACACTTATCCAATAGAATTTGGACATGTGTTAGGGTATTTATAATATCAATTTTACATTTAATTACTCTATTTACTTTTAACCATAGTAAATAAAATTCAAAAAGTTACTATTAACCAAATTTATTTTTATCCTATTGACCAAAATTTTATTTACTGATGTCAATTTTGTCTCTTAAATTTTTTAAATTCAATTCACTGAAGCGGTAAAATTACATTTTCTGCAAATTTTCTAACGTTCCTAGAATGTGGGTAACTGACGTTCAATAGTTCAATAAAATTTTAAACATCTAATATGATTATAAAATGACTACAATGAGTTAAATTGAACTAATATAGGTATTATATATCTATTTTTACTTAAAATAAATTTCAATAAAATGATTAATTATTTAAATAAAAAGTTTGTTTTAAAAAAATAATGCATTGTTTTCAATATTAATCAAAATTTGAATGTTTCTAAAAAATAATAAATTTCACCCTAAGTTAATTTTGATATTTCAAACCCAAAATTTTATTCCATTTTAAAAATAAAATTAAAAAAATTTAAAAAAGTGGGTATTTCTATTCATAACGGCTAGTTTGATTAGTCGTGGTGTTCTAGAACATGAAGTTCCAAACAACGCAAACTATTTCATTATTCAAATAGAAGTGTACTGTGGAATCTTGGGGTCTTACCTTTTTGGGAAGTATATTTTTTTATAACCCATATAATTATAATTATAAAATATTTATTCTATTAACTTAAAGGAATTTAAATAGATTAGGAAATAATTCAAAAATCTATAAATAAATTTTAACAACACATTATCCATTCATTAGTGAAACGATACAGAAAAAACAGAAAACATTGTATTGCGCACAATGTACTATTACTCACCGTGGATAAAATACACCAATTAAAAGTGAATAAATTAATAGGGGTAATAGATAGACATTAATAAAATATCCTCAACTATGAAATCTATTTGATAATATTCATCATTGAGGATCACCAATATTTAGAAAAAACTGATAATGATGAATATCACCATGAAAGGATAAATCATTATGAAAAATCTATAATTTAAAATAAGAATAATTCCATATGAAGTGAGAGTGGAATGAAAAAAATTCTTCAGTAGGTTTATATATATATATATATATGAATGAATTATATAATTTGAACATATAATCATTGTAAATATGGTAATTACAAATATGGTGACTACAAATATGGTTTTTTCCATACATCCAATAGCAATACTGATGTAATGTATTGTTAAGTAGTAAATTTAAAACTCATTATGAAGTCAAAAAATAGTATTACAATATATATATATATATCTATATATTTGTGTGTGTGTTATGTATAAATATTAGTAATATTATTATTAATTTTAAAATATGATATGTTGAAATTAAAGTAAAAAATTTAATATCAATGAGTAGTAAAATAAAATTTTAACATGTAAATAATTAATTTTAACCGTATTTATTAATGTGAATTTATTACAAAAGTACTATTTATTTTTCTCAACAAACCATTTTTGTTTGGTATTGTATTTTTTATAATTTAATAAAATTGAATCATTTAAAATATTACTATATATTAAAAAGTATATTTTTAAATTTTAAATAAGGAAATGGTATCAAATAATATTAAGAACACTTAATGTTTAAAATGGAATTTTTCTAATAAAATTAGTTATTCTTTATATTTTTTATTTTAATTTAAAAAATAGATTTATAAATTATATAATAGGAATTAGATAAAAAATAATTTTATTTTTTTATTTATAATTTCAAAATTATCTTCGTATAATTTTGTTTAATTTTTCCGTGTAAATTAATGTTTATCTGAATTGTAAATATATATTGATTTTGTTAAAAATATAATTTCTATGACTATATCACTATGAAATAAAAGATTAAAAAAATTAAAGGATAATATAATTAATTTTGGAATAAAATTTTGCATTTTAAAATATTATCTACACTTATAAAACCTATGTTCAACCATTTAAAACTAAATTAAAGTGTTACTTTAATAAAAAAAACTTTTCAATGTTTTCTTTTAATTATCATTTTTATGATGAAATTTTATTTTGGATTTATTATATATCCCTTCAATTAAATGTTTTTATAATAAACCAGTATATCCTAAAAAAATTAGTATCTTTGATAATTTTATTTTTTGGATAAAATTCTAAACTCAAAATAAGACTTCCCCTAAAAAATATTTAAACGTATTATCAATATTTATTTGATATTTAATATTTAAAACTCTTAAAATTTTAATATGGTAAAATTATTTCCCAATATTTAATTTGAAATTTAAAATTATGAAAAAGTCCCAATCTTAATTTTCATTATTAATAATAATTACTTTGTTTAAAAATTTATTACCAACATAAAAGAAAATTAGTTTAAACGTTAATAAAATTAAAAAAATCCTAAATACACTCATTATTTCTACAAAATTATTGAATGGGAATAATTTCTACCCATACACATATAAAATTTTCTTTTTCTCTATTTTAGATCCATTGTTCTTATAATAGTAACATTACATTATTGAAAATGTAATGGCCACTTACAAAACTAGCGTTCTCATCACTTCTAAAAAGGTAATACATCACAACTTAAAGACTCAAAAATTCTTCAAATTTAGTTTTTGAAATATTAAACTTTTATCCTAATATAACACTATCCTACATCAATATGATTTGTTTCACCTTTTGTTATCTTAATACCTTAATTTTCATGGATTTTTTGAGGGAAAACTCAAACTTCTAATATGAGTGTTGCTTTCTCTTAGTCTTCCATTTTACTCTATTCATACCTAAATAATGACTAGAATTATTAATATAATGAAATATGTATCATTACTATACTAAAATATCATTATATTAATTATTAAATTTTTATTAAATCTTTTCTATCTACTAAGAAAACAAAATAACATTTCTCATATGTTTCTAAGGACTATCGCCTTCACAAAGTGATGTTTTCCATTTTATATCACCACCTATCATGGAAGTTAATAAGGATGTATTTAAGGAATTATAATTTTTTTATGTCACATTTATAACTCCTAAATTATTGTTTTTCATATACCATTATTCCCACCTTTCATTGTGAAATGGGATCACTAATCATGTGGACGTGCAGACTACTGGTTCCATGAATGATAAATTTCATTTTTTATAACCTCCCATCATTGATTGTTAATATAATATATTTAATGTGTATATATTATTTTTATGATATTTTAAATCTTAAAAATATAGCACATTATAATTACTTAAATAAATTTGATGACATATTCAATAGTAATAACGCTTTACCATCAGGTTTGATTTAACCACCTATATAAATGATGTTATAATGATTTTTCCATAAATGATTATGGTAATTCATATAATGGAAACATAATGTAATAATTATATATTTAATATCCTATTATTATTTTTTAATTGTGTTTTTGATATTAAAACTAATTAATAATATATCACATTTTGATAGTTAAATACATGAAAAACTAGTTCATTACAATTCCCATTTTCACAAGTCATATCCATGTCCATCACATAATAAAAGTAGTAATTAAGTAAAATTTGTTAAAAAATTATTATTCTACCTCGATTCATCTAGTAATTATGAACTTGTAACCACTTAGTGACAATATAACACATTTTCATGATGTTTCTATGAAACAAAAAACTAAAAGTTCTGACAGCTGATAATGAAAATAAAATATAATTGGTTATTGTATTTGTAATATATGGTAAAAAAATATTTATAAAATTTTTATTATGTTTAAATTAATATTTTTAAATAATTTATTAATATATTTATGTATATTATATAGGGTATTAGGGCATAATCAAGTACGAGGGAATACATGTTAAGGGTTTCATCTCATGTTTTCCTTCTTTGACACAGATTTTATTTTATACCCCTAATTTAATTTAAATTGTTAGTATACTTAAAATTGGATATATAATATCATGATTTCTCTATATTACTGGTATTTTAGCTTCATAATTAATCTCTTTATCTTTTTAAAGGGGTTTTTATTAGAACATTTCATAAGTTGTAAGTGATTTAATTTATAAATTCCTCCCTTTGAGACATTTTTTATCTTATGGACATTATTAAATTTATACACTCTATATACTTATTGTTTGAGATATTTTATCATTAAGTAACTTTTATTAATATTAATTTAATTACAATTTAAATATATCTCATTCACTGGGTTTTTATTAATTGGCTATAAAGGGTTTTTGTCTCGAATTCAAATCCCTCGAGATATGTTTATGTTATACATGATATATTAATTTTAATAGTGTAAAAACTGACCCATTTTATTTTTTATCATTATTATCTTATTTGTAATGAAATTAATTATTCTTATTTAATATATACCTCTCATAGGGTTTTGATTTAAACATTACAATGGTTTTAAGAGGTTTTTTGGACATCAATTTTCCGTTGGGTCAAAATCACTCCAATTTGACTATTATCTCTCAAGGTAGATCTTAAATAACCTATGATGATATTATATTTTATTCACAAATTATTTTAAGGGGAAATAAATTTTCATTCCCAAGTTTTCCTCTTGGAAGAATCTATTGGTTTTTGGATGGAATTTTTTTAAGAGTAATTCATATTTTTTTAATTTGTTTTCCCTCCATATCCATGTTTTTACATCCCACCAAAGTTCTCCTATCCCAATTTGAAACTGAAATTGTTCTTAAATACAATGATATGTCTATTAACCATTATTCCTTTTAAAAAATTTCTTGATTTCCTTTTTTATGATTTTTTCTATTAAAATAAATTTCAAAATAATTTAAAAGTGTTTTCTAGGATTTCAAAATAAAATTTATATCTTTCACTCCAAATTTTTTACAACCTTTATATATTTTAAATTATATATTATTTTTAAAATTATATAATATTTTTTTGAAATTATTCCCCTTCCATTAATATTTTTTTGAAAAAAATTTCACTTCATATTTTATAAAAATGTCTAAAATATTTTTTAATAAACATTCATGTTCAGTACTATTTATAATCCATGGTTTATCTCTCAAGAGTTTTTGTTTTGATCAATATAAAAAAATTATTATATGATTAATTTTAAAAAATTTATTTTTGATACCCTATTATCTTAAATTTTTAGGTTGTGTGATATGTTTTCTATAGATTAAGAAACTAATTATTTTTTCACCTATTAATTAAGATATATTTATGATTGATTTTACAAGGAACACATATGTATGGATGATAAATGATGGGTGTAGAGACCCAAAGCATGACGTACATGGACATTACATTACTTTTTTGGAATACTTAATAAATAAAAAAAAACACACAAGGATCATAATAGTTTAGTGTCTTTGGAAACTCGAAACATAATCTTCTAATCGTGGTGAAAGATCTTCAACACCTCCCATAAAGATCATCCCCTTTTGTTTTATTAACTAAAATCTTTCTTTATATCCTGGGGAAAAGAAAACGTAAAAAGGGTGAGATCAAATGCTCAGTAAGGGTAAACATAGAGAACATAAAATAATCCATAAACATTTGAATGTAAAAACTTGAACATAAAATCTAAACATAAAAATCGTGAGCAAAGACATAAATTGTGGAAGTATATAAGGAATATATCATAATGGAACATCAATCTTGATAAAATATTATGGGAAGAAAACATGTAATTGTGGAAAATCATTAAGAAAATGATATGATTTCCATAGTAGCCAAGGCATTGCAACCAATACCATCTTAGTGGACAAAGTCCCTTTCTGAAGTGAGTTCACTCCTCATTCCGGTACTGTATCACTGAACCGAATTAACACACCATTTCAGACATGTCTATCTCTTGAGATATAAATCATTACCCTATTCATTTGATGGAGATATAGGTCCCACCAATCTCATAATGAAATCAATCTTAATTATGCCACAAAATAAACTTAAAACATTTATCAGAACCCAAAGAATAAAATGGGTTTCATAAACATCATCCCATCATCACATAATCTGTATAAAAAATGGATATTCCATCATAAGAAAATTTAAACCATGTAAATCATAGAGACATTATACTTGAAACATACACATATGAAATAATGTCATCTTAGATGGAAAATGGTTTTGATAAAACACTTGAAATAAATTCTTGATGAACATATCCTTTCTTCTCCAAAATCATTTTCTTTTCACAAGATGCCATACAATTTTAAAAGAAAGTTATTTTTTTGAAAATATTCATAAAATCTTTTACAGTAAGCTTCATGAAAATGATGAGTTATGAAACCATAAAAATCTGTTCACGCTGTATAAGTTAAAAATAACATTCTTCTCATACTTTTGTCTGAAAAGTCAAAAAGTTCCTCGTGTGGTAAAAAAAGAAGGATTCCTTTCATAACATGTGGTAAATTTCAAAAATGGGTAAAAATGACTTTAAAAATACTTGAAAACATTTTTATAAAACATGGGAATAGATGATAACAATAACCCAAGTAAATACTTACGAATAACAATCTCGGATAAGAACGAGATTGGAATAGTTATCCCTTACCTTAGGTCTGATATGTTTCGTACGTATATCAACCTCCTGTATAGTGATTTAAATAACGTCATTTACTGATTACAGAATAATATTAATTGTTTTTATATCATATATGGTTCACTTATGACTTCATATTACTCATTCCTTTGTAAATTCCATGTTCAAGCAGTGTTTTGGGTAAAATCGTTTTATTTATCGTACTTGTTTGGAATTTTTGTTCTTGATATTATTATTACTTATATAATGATTTAATTACATCCAGAATGTAAATCATGATTTATATATCATATATATTCTGTATATATATATATATAATTGATATATAAATGAAATGAAATACATCATTCATGGAGACGGTAGGTCGTACGTACGCATGAACGCTGTTTTCCTTTCCTTATTGAATTGAATGGAATTAAGTAGATGAAATACATATATATATACATAAATACAGTTGAATTTTTATGTCATATATTTCATGATTACTTATTATATATACCTTATAATCATTCTTTAATTGTTAACATGGAAAATGAATCTCATCGTGTCGTGGAGATGGTAATCTGTACGTACGCACGCGCGATGATATCGTTACCATATTTATTGAATGGAATTGGAGTGGATGATATAATGTATTGGAATAATTATTATGTTATAATAATAATATATAGTTATTCTTTACACCATTATACACATCCAAGTAAAGTGGTGGTGGAAAAATAGATTACACCACGCCGTGGAGACGGTATTTTGTACGTACGCACACGCAGTGATTTCATTTTCTGTAGGATGTATAGAAGGTGAAATAAGTTTGTTTAATATTTATAATAACATATAAATATATAATTAATACTTATGTTATTAATTTATAATGAAACAAATAAAGAAGAATAAGTTGAAGAAGAAAGAAAACTTGAAAGAATCGGTAGAAGAGATTACCTCTTCTTCGATGCACCTCTTTTAAACTTCTTCTTAGGGCACTAGAGTTGGTATTTTGAGAAGACCAGAACCTATATGATGTAAATAGAGAGGTTGATAAGAGTAATTTGTTGGGGTTGGACGAGCTTCAAGGCTCAAAGGGGTGTGAATAGAAGTGGGAAGGGGTGCCTTTTTATAAAGAATGAGAGGGGGACCTTTGGAAAAACGTCAAATATTATTTTATAATGAAGTCATATTCGGTTTATAATAGCTCCAAATTGTTTTATTTAGAATATAAAGTGGGGATGGGGCGAAATACTCTCAACAAATAGGTTTTATACTAGTTTAGGTTACTACTTTAACCTTTTCATTTAGATTTAACTCTAAGTTAAATAATTTAACTCTAAGTTAAATAATTTAACTTTTACCGTGTCTTCTTGTTTTCTTACACTACATCGTTAATAAACATTTTATAACAAGACAATAGAACCCTAAGTGGTTCATTATTAATATATATAACCTTATCTAAGTCATTATTCTGAACCTTATATTTTTAAGAATATAATAACAATTAATAATATAATATTTTTTAAAAAAAACTATTTTATGTCAATTTTGACACTATTTGGTAATTTATTTTTTTAAATCATAACAGCATGATTAGTTCTAAAAAGGTTAATTGAATCAATACTAACATGTCCTATTAACCTATAAGATTATTTTAATTCATAAAAAGTCTCAAATTACATTTATTTGGGTATTTATAATATCAATTATTTTTATATTTCATTATTTATGTAATTACTGCATCACCATTGTATCATAAATAAATTAAATTATTTAATGTCTAAAAATTATAAATAAAATACCATTAGTTAGGAAATCGTTTTAGATTTCTAATTAATATTGATAGTCGAATTTATCTTAATTAATACCATATATTAAATATATTTTAGTTATTAAACTTTGATTTTAACTATTTTAACTCTTCTTTAAATAAAATAATAATAAATGTCCTAATCTAATCCAAGTTGACCTAAAGAGAAATAGTTTATTCCTAAGGTTGTTTTTGGTCAAATTAAACTTATCCAATAGAATTAGGACATGTGTTAGGGTAATAATAATATCATTTTTACCCTTAATTACCCTATTTATTTTTAACCGTGGTAAATAAAAGTAAAAAAGTTACTATTCACAAAAAATAATTTTTATCTTATTGAACCACATTTTACTCCTTGATATTAACTGTGTCTCTTGGATTTTCAAAATTCCACTCACAGAAGTGGTAAAATTAAGTTTTATATAAATTTATAAATTCTCCAATGAGGTGGGTAAAAGACAATGAAAAGTTCAATAAAGTTTTTATAAATCTAAAATTATTATAAAATGACTCTAATGAATTAGGGAAGTGTGTAGTGAAAGCTCCTTTTGGTTTAGTGTATAGCACAAGACATCAATGAAATTAAAAAGAATAAAATCTCGGGGTGTTACATTCTATCCCCCTTAAAATGAATTTCTCCCTCGAAATTCGTCGGGGTTATAAATAGTTTACTACTCAAATGTTTCTTTAATAGAAATCCACGTTGTAAAAAGGAAAACCAAAACCTAACTTTAAAAACTAAAGTATGAAATGTAATGGTTACCCAAATTAACTAATCATTAGGTTTTTACATAGGAGAACATAGGTAAAAATATGGATATCGAAGTGAAATTTAACCATCAAGTTCTGATAGAGAGTGGTAGAGAACATGGATATGAAAAGGCCAATAATCACAAAGCCATAAATTTGTGATGATCTAAGGTACCATCTAATTAATCTGATATGAGTTAAATAGTACAACATTTTTGGCTTTCAATATCATTTACCAAAGGGTGAAAAAAAATTGGAAGTAGAAGAAATACATTCTTGATTTTAGTAAAATCTCACCGTTGGTCGTTCTATGAACAATTACCACTTCATCTCTTAATGAAATGAAGTTGAATTTGTCGTTTGTGAAGTGTTAGAAGATCATGTGATAGAATTATGGTTCATTCCATCTGTCTCAAACAAAAGGATAACAAAAGTTATCAAATATACACAAGTCCATCTATTGTGAGACTAATCGTATATGGTTCTTTAAATGGACTTATACTTCATATATCATAAAACTTAATAAATTAAAACTAATTTATACTAACCAGGGACTTTCTATAGGCCAGTGGTAGGATATAAAGGCATGTCTCACTTCGGTTGTGGGTTCGATTCCCACACCCTTGTCCGACGCGGCGGGTTGTCACCCATCCTACAAGTTGCCCTTTTTATAAAACTACACTATTATAACTTTCCAAAAATAATATCAAAATTTTTGAGCCTTAAATATTACTATCTGATGTCTAACTTAATTCATTCTAATCTTTAGTCTTATCCAAAATACTTCGGTCCAAGCTCATAGTATAAAGAAAATGATTACTTGAAAGGTCACATAACAAGCACATGAATACCATCATTTATCCCCCATATATTACACAATATATCTTGGTGGTCACATTACAAACATGTGAATACCTTAATCATGTATTATTATGAAAAATGAATACCCATTGAACCTTAGTGAAAACATGAATGCTTTCAAAAGTTAACTCTTTCCACATACCAAAATCGCAAAATTTCTATATACTCAAACAATGATATCACTTAGTCCTTATATCAATCATGAGCTCATAAGTACTATCAAACATTTTATTTTCTCCTTATCCCTTAATTATACGCATATCATTCGCTTTCCAAAAATATTTCGATCAATTTTCATGGTTACCGGTACCATATTCTTATAGAAAACCACAATGGACCAATAAACATATATTTCAATATACTATAAAAGTAACTCAACAACATAATTATTGAATTCCAATACATAATCCCATAAATCCATCCAATTCAATGATTGGCATGGAATAGGTCCTTCCTCGATTTTGAAGTAATTTATTAGGCCAGGGCATTGAGTTGGGTAATGCACATGTTCTCCGCAGATAAGACATTGGACTCCATAACAGTCTATCACTCTATGACCCTTTTCTCAACATAGATAACATCTTCACCTCCCTTTGAGGTATTACTCAAGGTTCTTCTCCACATCTTTAGAAATCTCAATCCTCCTTTCTTTATGATCCTAACTATGCGAACATGCATAAAATTTTATCTTCCTCTTATTTTATGACTTATGAATACAACTAAAGTTCACCTTGTTAATAATATATCGAGATGACTGATTCGGCATAATCACTATATCTTTTTCTCCAGGTGTTACATAATTTCATTGATCATAGTCACCAATTTTTCCATTTTAGTCAATGATAACTGAATTCCTTCTCATTCCCTCCATTGACTAAGACTAGAAACCATAGTGTAAGAAACAGTTAAAATAATGAGGAATGACATAATCATAAAAGGTCACTTATGGGATGTATAACTTATCAAAAATTCTTTAATCCATGACACCTTAGGTTAAATCTAGGTTATTCATGATCATAAACATAATTATAGGACTCTAACCTATACGTATACTTAACCTTAGGGACATCCCTAGACATACCTTAGAAATATCACTTGGGATTTCAATAAATTTTTCACATCCTAGTTTCAAAAGGATAACTAAACCTTTGCTCTAATACAAACTGTAGAGACCCAAAGCTTGACTTACATGGACATTACATTACTTTTTTAGAATACTTAATACATAACAAAAACAAACACACAAGGATCGTAATAGTTTAGTGTCTTTGGAAACTCAGAACATAATCTTTTAATCGTGGTGAAAGATCTTCAACATCTCCTGAAAAGATCATCCCCTTTTTTTCTTATCTATAACCTTTATTTATATCATGGGGAAAAGAAAACATAAAAAGAGTGAGCTCAAATTCTTAGTAAGGGTAAACATAGAGAACATAAAACAATCCATAAACATTTGAATGCAAAAACTTGAACATAAATTCTAAACAACAAAATCCTGAGCAAAGACATAAATTTTGGAAGTAAGTAAGGCATATATCATAATGGAACATCAATAATGATAATATAGAATGGGAAGAAAATATATAATTGTTGAAAACCATTAAGCACGTGATATTATTACCAGAGAAGCCAATTCATTTCTGCCAATACCATCTTAGTGGAAAAATTCCCTTCTGAATTGAGTTCACTCCTCGTTCTAGTCCTGTATCACTGAACCGAATTAACATACAATTTCAGCAATGTATATATCATGAGATATAAATCTTTACCCAATGCATTGTAGGGAGATATAGGTCCCACCCATCTCATAATGAAATCATTCTTACTTATGCCACAAAATAAACATAAAATATTCATCATAACCTAAAAAATAAAATGGGTATCATAAACATCATCCCATCATCACATAATCTATATAAAACAAATTTATATTTCATCATAAGAAAACTGAAACCTTTTAAATCATAGAGACATTATACTTGAAACATTCACATATGAAATAATGTCATCTTATATGGAAAATGGTTTTGATAAAACACTTGAAATGAATTCTTGAGGAAAATATCCTTTCTTCTTAAAAATAATTTTCTTTTCCCAAAATACCATGAAATTGTATAAGAAAATTATTTTGTTGAAAATAGTTATAAAACCTTGTAGAGTAAGCTTCATGAAAATGAGGCGTTATGAAACCGTAAAAATATTTACATGCCGTATAAGTTAAAAATAACATTCTTCTCGTACTTTTGTTGGAAAAGTAAAAAAGTTCTTCATGTGGTAAAAAAGTATGATTCCATTCATAACATGTCGTAAATTTTAAAAATGGGTAAAAAGGACTTTAAAAATACCTCAATATTTTTTAGAAAACATGGAAATAGACGATAACAATAACCCAAGTAAATACTTATGAATAACAATCTCGGATTAGAACAAGATTGGAATAGTTATCCCTTACCTTAAGTCTGATATGCTTCGTATGTATCCAAACCTCATGTATAATGATTTAAATAATGTCATTTACTTATTACAGAATAATATTCATTATTATTATATCATATATGGTTCACTTATGACATTATATTACTCGTTCTTTTGTAAATTCCATGTTAAAGTAGTGTTTTGGGTAAAATCATTTTTTATTGTACTTGTTTGGACTTGTTGTTCTTGATATTATTATTACTTATATCATTATTTAATTACATATAGAATTTAAATCATGATTTATATATCATGTATAGTCAGAATATATATATATATAATATATAGATAATTGAAATGAAATACACCGTTCATGGAGACGGTAGGCCGTACGTACGCATGAACGATGTTTTCCTTTCCTTATTGACTTGAATGGAATTAAGTAGATGAAATAGATATATATATATATACATAAATACAGTAGCATTATTTTGTAATATATTTCATTATTACTTATTATATATAAATTATAATCATTCTTGAATTGTTAACATGGAAAATGAATCTCCTCGCGTGGTGGAGATGGTAACTCGTACGTACGCACGCGTGATGATATCGTTCACATATTTATTGAATGGAATTGGAGTGGATGATATAATATCTTAGAATAATTATTATGTTATAATAATCATATATATTTATACTTTACACCATTATACCCATCCATGTAAACTGGTGGTGGAAAAATAGATTACAGCACGGCGTGGAGACGGTATTCCGTACGTACGCACGCGCGGTGATTTCATTTTCCATGGGATGGATAGAAGGTGAAATAGGGTTGTTTCATATATATAATCACATATCAGTATATAATTAATACTGATTGTATTACTTTATAATGAAACAACTAAAGAAGAAGAAGTTGAAGAAGAAAGAAAACATGAAGGAATCGGTAGAAGAGATTACCTCTTGTTCGACACACCTCTTTTAAACTTCTTCTTAGGGCACTATAGTGGGTCTTTTGAGAAGACCAGAACCTCTATGATGTAACTATAGAGGATTAGAAGAGGAAGTTTCAGGGTTTCTCCAAGATTAATGGATCAAAATGGTGTGAAGAGAAGAAGGAAGGGGTGACCTTTTTATAAGGGAGGAGAGGGGCACCTTTGGAAAAACATAAAATATTATTTTATAATAAATTCATATTCGGTTTATAATAGCTCCAAATTTATTTATTTAGAAGATAAAGTTGATATGGGTCGAAATCCACTCATCCAATAGGTTTTATACAAGTTTAGGTTACTATTTTAACATTATCATTTAGATTTAACTCTAAGTTAAATAAATTAACTTTTACCGTGTCTTCTTGTTTTCTTACACTACATGGTTAATAAACATTATATAATAAGACAAAAGAACCCCAAGTGGTTCATTATTAATATAAATAACCTTATATATTTAATTTTCCGTAACCTTGTATTTTTAGGAATATAATAACAATTAATAATATAATATTGTTTTTAAAAACTATTTTATGTCAATTTTGACACTATTTTGTAATTTTTTTTTGTTAAAATCATAACAGCATGATTAGTTCAAAAAAGTTTAATTTAATAAATACTAACATGTCATATTAACTTATAAAATTATTGGAATTCATAAAAAGTCTCGAATTACATTTATTTGGGTATTTATAATATCAATTATTTTAATATTTCATCATTTAGGTAATTACTGCATCACCATTGTGTCATGAATAAATTAATTTATTTAAGTTTGAAAAATTATAAATAAAATACCCTTAGGTATGAAATATTTTTAGATTTATAATTAATATTTATAGTCCAATTTATCATATTTATAACCCTATATTAAATATGTTTTAGTTTTTAAACATTGATTTTAACTATTTTAACTCTTCTTTAAATAAAATAATAATAAATGTCCTAATATATTCCAAGCGGACCTAAAGGGAAATATTTTATTCCTAAGTTTTATTTTTCTCGAATTAAACTTATCCAATAGAATTAGGTCAAGTGTTTGGGTAATAATAATATCATATTTACCCCTAATTACCCTATTTATTTTTAACCGTGGTAAATAAAAGTAAAAAGTTATTGTTCACCAAAAAAATATGTTTATCTTATTTAACCACATTTTGCTAAATGATATTAACCTTGTGTCTTGGATTTTCAAAATTCCACTCACAGAAGAGGTAAAATTACGTTTTATGTAAATTTTCAAATTATCCTATGAGGTGGGTAAAAGACAGTGAAAAGTTCAATAATGTTTTTATATATATATAATTATTATAAAATGACTCCAATGAATTACATTGAACTTATATAGGTATTATGTATCAATTTTGACCGAAAATAAATTTATATAAAATAAATAATTATTTAAATAAAAAATATGTTTTTAAATAGTAACCCAGTGTTTTCACTATTTATCAAAAATTAAATGTTTTTAGAAAAATACCAAAAATACACCCTAGGATAATTTCGATATTCTGAATCCAACAATGGAGTCCATTTAGAAAGATAAAATTTATAAAATTTTAAAAAGTGGGTATTTCTATTCATAACAGCTAGTTTATATAACATATCCTTGTTTAGTGAAACTTGGTATTGTGTACAACACACATAATCGTGGAAGGTCGTGATTGCGTGTAATGCAAGACATGTCAGGGATGCGTGTAGTGCAACCTCCTTTTGTTGTAGTGTAAAACACAAGACTTCAATGAAATTAAAAAGAAGAAAATCTTGGGGTGTTACCATTGGGTCTTATATCATCACCCAATGTATTGGTTTAAGTTTATGTATCATGGTATAAATAGGGTATATAGGTTGATTTATCCCAATCCTAATCATATATGGGAGGATTTATCCTAAGACAAAGGGTATGCAAAAGGACTTATCCCAATCCAAAGGTTACACTGGACGATTTATCCCAAGAAAAAGGGTACATGAGTGGGTTTATACCATGAAAAATGGTACACATGAGGATTTATCCCAAACAAAATGGTATTCATGATGATTAATCTCAATACAATTGGTATATGGTATCATTTATCAGAATCCGAATGGGTACACAGGAGGATTTATCCCAATCCCAAGAGTACATGGGAGGAATATCTAAAACCAATAAAAATACATGGTTAATTATCTCAATACATATGATGAATTTCATAGTAGGTATGATTTTAATAAGTTTTATGTTCTTTTTTAGGCCATATTTGAATGATTTAAATGTTTTAATATTATACTCATGACTATGTTATACTCTCAAGGATCATGTTTATTGGATAATGTTTCCATAATATTTTTATTCATGGTTTATTTTAGGTAAATCCTTATCAATGACTCATGAATTTTTATTTGTTCTTTTTTGGGTATTGTTTTCATATGTATTTTAGTATACCCATATTCTCATATAATGATCACATATGATCTTTGATTGTCTTTTCTTATGTTTTACATTACTAATAATTTGAGCTCCCCCCTTTATTAGGTTTTCATCCACCATGTTATAAAGATTTTTGTAACTTATGAGAAGTCTAAAAGGGATCCACTGTTTTTCAATTATAGAGAAATAATCAATAGTTATGTTCAATATGTTTCCAATTTTACTGATCCAAAAAGACACTAAATAATTTATTCTTTTGATTTTGTGACTCATTGTTAGATGTGATGTTTGTATTGTGAAATTTTTTTAAATAAGGATATGTTTAGCATGAGAAGCTACATGTTTGTCTTATCTTGTATAACATCAATAGCAATCCCCCAATAATCACCACTTCTTGTACCAAACACATATTGACTCTTTGGTAATAAATATTATTCATCTAAAGGGAACTTCAATATTCCCCTTTGGATTTTATTGTCAATATCATAACAGAATTATCATAAAAATATGCATGGTTATATTTTTCACCCTTATTGATAAGAATAAAAAGATAATTTTTTGGCCTCTCATCGCATTTACCTTCTTCCAAAACTCATCTTATTCTCCCTTTTAAAATATAAATCAGAGTATGAGTAACCTAATATAGGGATGATATCACATGGTTTATTTGGAAATGATTCTTTAGTCAAGAAGCTCTAATTCTACATAGGATAACCATTTGTAAAAAAGGGATAATAACCACGGTTTACAATGTTGTATATAAATAAACAACACACAATACCATGATAAGAATCACATTTTAAAGGGTTGTTTCAAAAATATTAATCATGAAAAATAAATATCTTTAACATATCTCAACTGAAAATCCGAAAAAACTGTGAATGTTATAAAACAACCACATTTACCATCATTCCCATCAACCAAAATATCCACATTATAATCATTTTAATATAACTAAAGTATGGGAAGAAAAATTTATTAAAATAAATTATCCTTAAATTATAAAACATGTATTGAGAAATTCAATTTAATATAAATTAGGATAATATACATCTAATCTTATTGAACCCCCTCCCTAAATGGATACACAAAAATACAATTAAATTATAATTCAGACATTTTCAAGTTTGAACAAGTGATTAAGACCAGCTGTCATAGAAAATTCTCAACACCATCTTCACTTGTATCCCTCTAAAAGGGATACTCATTGTCATAATAATCAAGTTGGATATTTTTAATTAGATTCAAATATTTTCAATGTCAATAATACACCATAATAGAACCATTAAATATTTAACTAAATTTGAAACAATGATTCCATTTTATTTCTTCTCCATATTACTATAAATATATTATAGAATACTCACCTTCATACCTCAAATTTAATAACAAGTATTTAATGAGAACAAATATAATAAAATATTAAATGATAAGGTGTAACTACTTGTTCCACAACATGAATGGTTTGTTTGAGAAGTTTTTATCAACCAAGTTTTTTCTTTCTCTCCATCTTCCATGATATTAGGATTAGTCATTAATGTTTTTTTTCGGAAGAATGTAATATTTCTTATCTATTTCTCCTCTCTTATTTGGATTATAGTTTTTCACCATTTCCAATATTTAGAATTTTAATATATGTGTTTTACCCTTTTCTTTTCTATTTTTCAACTTTTCTTCACAGGTAGGAAGCATAGTCATATAAATATTTACATTTTCCCCATTGTTAGTTGGAGTAGAAAACTCAAGTGGGGTAGAATAGATATTTCAATAAAATATTTATTATAATAACAATTGAAAACAAAATTATCCAGTTGATGACAACATCCTAATTAATTAAAATATTATAAATATATAATTTGTTGTTTTTGATAGATTTCTCGACGGTTTGATCACAATATATATAAAAAAATTAAAATCACAATGACTTTCAAAAAAATATAATCAAATAAAACATAATATATATATATGTGTGTGACTAACAATAAATATCATAGTATTTATTTCAAAAATATTGTTCAATGGAACATGTTGATTTTAAAAAATAAATAAGAAAAAAATATAATTAACACCTAGCATAAATACATACATGATGTTTAGTATCAAGATGAGACCTAATAATTTCCACTTATAACTCACCAACTTATAACCATATTTACTAAATAATAAATATATCCACCACCCGGATTCGGTTTTACAATTAAAACAACACCTATGGTAGTCTGGGCTACAAACATCCTTTTCATAGTTATTCATGGGATTACATCTATAAATATAGTAAGAGTTAGTATCTAATTATATCAAATATAGTTTTAGAGCGTGTGATAATAAATATAATGAGTAATGTAAACACAACTCAAAGGTACGGTAAAATATAGAGTGTAATAAAAAGTAAGGGAGATATTTTGAATCATATCAATCTGATCTTCTTTGGATGATAAATTATCTTTAAATATTTATTTTAAAATGATTTCAATTGATATTTCACTAAGAGGTTAAAACATTGTGTTTTGTATGTGTGTAATGATATAGAATGTCTTATATGTGTTTCATCATATATCCCCTATTATTTTTTTCCCTTAGTATATTTGATTATTAAATAGATCACAATCACTAATTATCCAATAGAGAATATTGATAAAAATATCCTTATACTCCTTAGCAAAATATAGAATCCTGAAATGATCAGTCACTTCATTAAATTACTCAAGAATATAGTTGTTATATTTTTAAATATTCATAACTACATAATATATATATGATAACATAATTTATTTAACCATGGTCACTCTAGGTTGTGGTCACTTGATCTTGTGGTCACTTGATCTTATGGAAAATTGATCTTGTGGTCACTTGAAGTGGTCACTTGATATGGACACTTAATAAAAATCAAGATTTTTCACATACAACTACTTATTTCTTCATGAGGTACATTCAATGATTTACCAAAAATCATTTTCTATTTTCATCATCACTTAAATTCTTCATATGGTAGATTTAATCCTTCATGTTTTCACTTGTACACTCCATGTGTTCACTTCAATATACTGGTGATTAGTTTAATATTTTGATAAAAAATTATCAAGTGAAACATGGTTAATTTTTTCCCTTTATGTCACTTAAAATTAAATGTGTGGTCACTTCTATTTGATCACTTGGCCTTCATGGTCATTTTAAATTCATTATATCATAAGTTGATATAGTCCCTTCCAAACTTGATAATTTTTCAATGTTTTATCTTGGAAATAATTTTACCATTATCAAATATCAATTACATTAATAATATGATACGTATGATTTGTGAGAAATGGAATAAGGATTTATTGTATTAATCTGACAACTATCATTCTTTAACCTTCCATAATTCTCTATAATAACTCTTTGGTTATCCTTCCTATACAATCATTCTTGATGTTTAATTTTTTTCATCATGTAGAATTGCATTCTATTCATTTCTATTATTAGAATCATTCTCCATTTATATCTATATATTTGGTTGGGCCGAAAAACTAAGCACTCCATCATAACATAATCATAATTTTGGAGTTACCACATGGATTATTAACATCCTTTATATTTTCTTTTTTAGGTTAACTTCCTCACTAAACATTTAATGATTTATTCAATAAGAAAAACTAATTCTATTTTCTCTCTCTTGGATTTATTTTGTTAATTATTTCAATTTACTCCCTGAAACACTGACTCCCATGGTATATTTTTAAGGGTTTATGTTGTGTCCCTTATTACCACATTATAAGAATTTATATTTTAATTTGAAATAATTTATATCCTTTAATTTTAAATTATTGAGAAAATTATTTTTAGTTATTTTCACTTGTTGAACTATATTATTCACGTGTATTTATCCCAAGGAAAACTCAACATTATTCATTTCAAAATTATTTTCCTATAGTGGTATTAGTCCCACATTAGTATATGGATTTTATTTTTTTGAAAAAACTATAAATACAAATTTCAATAATGATATTTGTTTCAAAAATCATAGAATTTATCTCAAAGTATTAATATATTGTTTTCATGAATGATTATTTGTCTTCTGCAATGTCTATCTTTTAATAGATTGAGTTCTTATTACATCCTATCCTATCCCCTCAGTTATAAAATAATTTAATATTCATAAAATTTTATTTTATTAGAACAATCTAATTCCATGTTTCCAAACTTGTAACAATACTATTAATGACTAAAAAATATTTTTTTTCTTCTTTGTTGTGCATGTTGTACAAAATTTCTAGAACTAGAAACATAGTGTATTTAGATTTTTTTCTCAAATTTTTTTGCTTATTTTAGGGAACCATATCTTCCATAAATTCTTCAATCCTTCTATAACATGCTACTGGTATTCTCAATACTTTTCATCCTCAATATTTAAACAAAAATTTATTTAAAACATGCACTATCAAGAAAAATATATTTAACATGATCAAAATTCACTGACATTGATGGTACATTATTAAAACATATGTAATTGGATATTAATTCATAAAAAATCATGTCATTTGTTTAAAAATTATGAGATTATTATGGGACAACATACTCTTCTAGAGATTTTGTTGTAGAATTCCTTTGGTAGAAAATTTGATAAGTTTATGGTTGAGTTGTTTAATGATTTTGAAGATCCATCCTAAGATCAAGACACTTCATTTTGAGTGAATATTTATCATCATGAACTGATCTCATCTTTTATTCCCATTTATTCATATTTTCAATATATTATTCATGCATTTTTTTACTTTTATATATTCAATGATCAAATTACTTGAGTTTATTATCTTGGTTTTCATATTGTGAATCCTAGAAAATCTTGGATGTTTTATGTATCATTACAATAACAATAATCAATTCTTCATGGAACATTTATATAATATATTTCCTTTTAATTTTTCAAAAACCAATGACATGATTTTATTTAAAAGATTCAAAATATCATCCTTTCTTTCCATGATGTTTGTTATTGAATTACACTTTCTGAATTTTCTACTTTGTGTATTTTTTATTTTCTGAGTTATTCTACTAGTTATACATTGTCATCAATAATTTCCTTAAAAATGTATATATGAAACCACTTAATCTTGAATATTATTCACATTACTTTAAAACTGAGATAATAAGTCTTCAAAAGTTTTGATAGAATAATTTTCTTTACACACACCACCGATTGAGCTTATTCAAAAGGATCAATATCAATAGATTTTGGATATAAGTGGTTATCATTGTTGAAACCATAAAATGTGTTCCATGCACTTTTTACATAGAATTGATGATGTAAACTTCATTGAGACATGAAATGTTGACATTGAGTTTAAATATGTCTTAATGATGGAAGAATAAATAGAATGGATTTATTTGTTTTGTGACTCAAAATTTCCTCGACTGGGCTCAAAAAAGTTCACGATCTGACTATCCATTTTGCATAGGGGTCAGTGATGGTAGCGAAGGGATCTTCCTGAAGGGTCGGTACTATAGCTCAGTAGTAATCCTAAATAGCGGTAAAGGGGTGCAGTCTCTGTGGTATGGAAAAGTGGGTCCACCCATGTGAGTCATGCAGGTACCCTCAAGCAGCATTGGAACGTAGGGTAACAACTCATCCCCAAATGCGATGGGCTTGTGCAGCAAGATTGTGCATCAGCCGATGTTTTTATCATACATGAGAGCCTGAGAAAGATCATGGGTAAGACACCCAATCAATCCACATGAGCACGATGATCCCTTCACATGTGGTCTTATATTGTATTATAAATAAGACCATGGGGCCTTCATTTTCATGGATGAAAATTCAGAAAGGCCATTTGATGTTCTTTTCACCCTAGTGATTCCCTCAATACCTCTAAACTATTATAATAATATTTATAAAACCTGAATAAGAGAGGATTAAAGAGGGATAGTGAAATTAAATTCTTCCTAGGGTTTAAAATAAACAATACCTGCACAAGGCACTCGCTCATCCAATGATTAATGATGACTATTGTGAGGCACCATTTTTCATATAGGGACCTATGATAGTCCCTTATAGTAATGAATATGGGGATCCATAAATTATAGAGAAAGGTCTTGACCAAGTGTATTTTCCTAGGTAGTATATCTCCCAAGATGCTTCCAATTCTTCTATGCCTACCTGCGCGGAGCACCCCCTGTGTGAACCACCTTAATTCGCCCTAATATTCATCCTGAGTGATCCACTCATCAAATCATCATAAAATCTTTAAATGGTAGACTAATACTACTTTGGATCCCTTTTTTTAGAGTTATTAACTAGAAACCTCCAATGACACGTCCAAATATGCAAATCCATTGGAAAAGGCACACCAACATGTCTCCCATTTGGATTTATATTTCTATGGTATAGG
This sequence comes from Viscum album, assembly GCA_963277665.1. Lineage (NCBI taxonomy): Eukaryota > Viridiplantae > Streptophyta > Magnoliopsida > Santalales > Viscaceae > Viscum > Viscum album. The sequence goes on from OY728125.1 coordinate 993,719,508, forward strand.
GTTTCCTGCACTTGTCCTACAAGAATTTTAGGATCCTCAGGGTGTATTTGGATTTTAATCTCCATGTTCATGTGGAATTCTACCCCAAAGAAAGTGTTTGGGAGTTTTCAATCTTAGAAACAAGGGTTAGAACCATGTCCATCCCTTCTTTTCTCCGAGACCTATAACCTCTGGTTCTAAGTAGGGAGGTTGATAATTACACATTATTTTCCATTAAACATGGATTGAAATTCTACCCCATCATTATGGAACCAAATTTAGGGAATCCCTCCTAGATTAATCACCTATGATTTCATTGAGAAGGTTTCACTCTTACTACTCTATGCCTCCTTGACACCAATGAGTGTCCTACTTCCTTCTCCACAATCTAGACTCATTCAAGGGTAATTTGATGAGAGGGAAGTGACATACACTTAGCCTCTTACACCTTTTTCCTTGGATAGAGGATATGGGAACTCTCAACAAGCCATCCCTTTCTATTTGGGGGTTTTCTCCATGTCTACCTTCGGACAGAAGCAGATTGTTTGGTATGTTGGATCTTCTATTTCCCCCTTTTGCGTACACTTATCAGGACTCATGTGGGATTTGAGGTTGATTATGATCCTGAAATAAGTACAATCATTGTGATTCATTGAACTGTCATAACATTAATTAATGTTACCATTAGGATATATAGGACACCCACCTATGTTCTATGATTAATGGGAATCATCTTCATGAGTAATCCCAAATCACAATTCCTCTTAATTTAGGTATCCTCCTTAGGAATAAACCCTAAAACAATCATCTAAATCATCATGAGTTAAATACCCTTCATGGTCCCTTTAATCTGGAATCCTCCTTAGGAGTAATCCAAAATCATGTCAGCAAATAGAGAAGGAATCCTTTTTTAGAATAAGCCCCAAAGTAATCATTTTAAAGGGCCATAATACTCTATAAGACAAACCTTCTGAAATCCTCTTTGGGTGAGGTTCTTCAAAACCAAACTACATAGGCTTCAATTCTCATCAATATGGGATACGTAAGAAGCCTCTCAGAGGACCAAACCCAACACCAAAAATACACCTCTTTCTCTCTAGGTAATATCCCCAATACATATTAATTAGACCTAGAAATCTATATCACTTCAGGTTCCCTTGATCGCTTCCACATATGTCTCACACCAAACATTGACTAGTAATATTCCACCTAGATGTCCTTGCCAAATAACATTAAACATTATATATGTTTCCCTATCACATTACCTTAAAAGCTATAATGTTCCCCATTAAGTGGCCCAAAAATACATGGGTTTTGATTACTTTCACAAGGATACATAGGAATCCCATTTATGGACTTGATCCCAACATCAAAACAACTTCTTACTCCCTAGATGACGATACACTCAATAAGGCCCAACAGAGTGTCTAGAAAACTAATATTTTTGTTATAATGACTGTAGAATCTATAATTAGTAGATAAGAGGATTCCATCAATGGAGAACATCGAATATATATATCCATTTATAAATAACCTCAGATACATATGTATGATTCTAAATTCCATATATGCAAATAATCGGCTATTAATTCAAGGGTGACACATATTATCATTGGGAATTAATAAAGGATTCATGAATATGTCTTAAAACTATTACACAGTCCCATAAAAGGCAATAATTCCCCCCAAAATAATGTGATGAGTCTGACCAACCATCCTCTTGACCAATGTGAGTTTCTAAAACTCTTCATTAAAACCTCATGAAGATCTCCTTCCTTTGGAAATCAAGTCCTCATGGATACAGAACTATTGGGTGTTTCTAGTTCCATGAACAAACCCATTAAAAACCATTCCTAAATAGTGATTCCTAACATGAACATGATTTTGATAGAAACAATCACATTGATAAAATTAAAATATGGATTTATATTTTTTATCTCTTGAGATACTTCTCAATTTCTCTGCCTCCCTCTTCATCTTGTTTTTCAGTGTCATAGAAAAATCCTTCATTTATTATTCAATAGGGATGGATATAGATTTTTTCATCTATGGAATATCAATTTTTTCTCCAAATATTCACTTTATATTGTACATGTAATAAATACTGGGGAAGATAATTTAATCTAATCAAAGATATTATGTTTCTTTGATACCCCTTGTAGAGCCCAGTGGATCATATAGGTACATTGACTAGGTGATGGAGAATAAATATACCCAAATTTTACTATTTTTGAAATAACATTTTAATATACCCTCATAAAATTGAACCTTTATCATAATTAAGTGGAATGGATCAAAGGATCCACACTAAAACCTCACCCCTATATGTAATTTATAATAAATAGGAATAATGACACATATTGATTTATATGTTTTGGCATCACTGTGAGAGATAAATCTTTTCCAGGATTGGGACGAGTTGTGAGAGTTAGAGTAGTCACCAGAATATAATATTTTTATTGGAACATAATGAGGGTAATTTTTATTCATGAATACATAAATTAATCCTACACCATATTACTCAAGATTTATGAAATATAAGGTTTGTGTTCTTCCTTCAGTTTTTTTGGAATAAACTAACTCCCAATATCTCTTTAATCTCCCACATGTTTGATGGTGTTGTTTAAATTTGAACAACTTTTTATTCAAGATTTCTCCATCTAAAACTCTGGAATAAGATCATCCCTTTAGCCTTATATTTCACTTCATAAACTATATCAATATGTTCTTATTCAATAAATAGATCTTTTTCTTAAAAGAATAGAATAATAAAATATGCACACACCAGTTTCTATTGTATTTTCTTAATGAACCATGTCAAATGATCATAGTTATCTTATCTTATAAAAGGTTATTGATAGTAGATTATAAATAGTGGGAGAAACATTCATCCATTATCCTTTGTAAATATATATTTACAATATATTAATATAACAACCACCACTTTCAATTTCCTTTGATAGTGATGGTTCTTAATTGAACGCATATATGAAAATATTCTCTTCTTATTACTCTCAATTTCATATTTATAGAATATACATCATAAATTCAAGATATGATACTCTCTCTCTCTCTCATTAATAGTAGGGTCAAACATACTTCTTTATAAAATATAAAAATATATATTTATACTAAAAAATATTCATCAACATTAGTTCATTCAAAATTATAAATCATCTCCAAAAGATTTCATATATTAAATAACATCATTACAAAAAAAATTATATAAAATACTATGACTTTTAGCTATATAAATAATCCATGAATAATAATAACTTTTATTGTGGAGATTAATTTCAAAAAATGAATTCGAAATCCCATAAATATCAGCCATATATATCCTATGTTAATCTCACGCAAACATACATTAATTTCATCCAATATATTCCTCTTAAATTTTTTGATGACTTTTTATATTTTCCTTCTCTTTTTCAACACAAAAAAAATAATTTAACTCATATTAAATTCCATACCTGTGTGCATGTATATATGAATTCATGGTTATGTGGCATGGAATATTCATCTATGGCATATATTTTTTTTATTATCCATCACTTCTTACTCAAATGGTTCTCCTATATTCTTGGATAAAATTATGATCTTTTTATTGACCATAATATTTACCAATGAAAAATAGAGAATCTCATTATATAAATTTACTTGTCAAATTCCATATAATTTATATTATAGAAATTTCCTATTTATTTACCCTTAAATAGTTCTAAATCATCATTAAATATCTTTCATATCATAGATAAATAATTGATTGATCATATGTATAACATCAGATCAGAAAGATCAACCACGATGGTCGACCATGATGCAGAAAAATGACCATATAGATTGACTATTTTTAGTATACGAGGGACTATATCTTGAGATCCAACAAAGGTAGACACTATTGGCCATGAATATCTATCATGTTAATAAAATATAGACCATTTCAATGGATCAAATTCATATAAAAACTATTGACCTTAAAGATCATCCATGTGAAGAAACCACCAAATTTTGTATCTCAAACTAGAAATTCAAGACATACTTTACATTAAAGAAAATCCTACTTAAAATAAGTACACCCCTATCAAGAAACACAAAATTTTGTAAATAGTGTCCCTATATCCAATAAAAAAATTCATTGATTTCCTTGGAGATCGGTACATCAGTTATCACAATAAATATTGATGTTTTATATTTATTCTTATAAGTTTCTTGAATATTTCCCCATAAGAACTTCTAAGATATAGGCTTCAAATCCATTTCATGTTATGTTATTATTATTTATCTCATTTATGAAATCCATAATAATACTCTATGAATCACCACTTATTATGCCAAAAACATATTGACTCATTAACTATAAATATAAATCATCCAATATGTACTTAAAATGTTACGATCTATACACTCACAGAGACTATATGGGATAAGTTATTCAATATACATGAGGGTGAATTGAATTTATAAATATGAAGCTATAATTTTTATATAAATAATTTAATTATTTGAATTTGTATCCTAATGAAATAATTTTAGAGTTTTTCAACATCATAATTTTTGTTGTTCAATCAGTCCATATAATTGAAGATAAAATAAAAAATATAGGGATGTTAAAGAAGATATAAATACTATTACTACCTTTATATAATCTAAAGGTCTTATATCATGAGTAAATGAATGTATTTGATATCTAACTAGATGATTTTTAAAGTATATTGACAGAATATGAGATGCATATGGAACCATAAAGAATAATAAGTCACACATCCATAGAGATAATGTTTTCATTTATGGGTAAAACATAAATAATTCATAATAAAATAGATCACATATTCAATAGTGATATATTTCGTTAAATGATTTCTATAATTTTAAACTAGGGGAAATGAATTTTCAAGGTAAATGTCCAATTTTCTTATTTCAACTATTAAAGGATATGAGCATTACAACATGGTTTCTATATAGGTTTGATAGTTTCATGGTGAGTTTATTTTCATAAAAAATAAACAAAGGAAGACTAACCCTTGATGGAATACTAAATCAATAAATTCATAAAGGAATAAGTTTCAATGAAGGAGTTTAGAAAGTTGGGAATAATTTAATGAAGATACATTTCTTGTAGAATATGAAATTGAATTCAAATAAAATTTAGATATTTACATAATGGTAATATTAGAAAAGACATATTTGTAAAAGGAAAATTTAGATTACTCAAAAATATTTTTTTATCACAAAGTCAATTTTAAAGGTACCCTTTGGTATTTATTTATCTAAATAATGGGAAACATGAATATTATATTTTTTCAGAATAGTACTTAGATTATTTTATCTGTATTAAAAACAAAATAATTTTTTTGAGAATTTTTTTGAAGATAAAGTGACTTTATAATAAATATCCATTAAATTTATAGACTTATAGATAAAGATTATGTAACAATATAATGTAATAAATTACCTTAATTCATATACTAAAGATCTATGTAAAAGGATATACTCACTTCAGTAAGATGTGGTTATGCAGAAATTAATATTTTAGGATGAATTATATGTTTAAGGATTAAATATGAAACTTTCATTTGGGAATTTTTTAGAAGAAGAATTCAAGGAAATATCATAAAGTGGTATGAGGTGTTTTCAGAAGTAACTTTATGATAAAAGTTCAAATAACATGGGAAATATGGAAATTAGGTATAAAACTGAATTATCAAATAGTAAGATAGTTATAATGATGGATAAATAAAATAAAAATGTTGGAGATAATTATTCAATTTAATCATCATATATTATTCAAAAAACTATGTTCATCTTAATGATTTAAATTTTATGGGGTAAAGGTGGAATGGTTTTCCATCTAATGAAGTTCCAATTTTCTTGTTACTATGATGCACTATGGCCTTTTTAAAAAATTAACATAATCTATCTATAAGGATTGAACAATAAAACTAGAATAAAATAGGATGATAGTGAGTCTTACATCTCATAAAAGAAGTTATATTTATATATATTGTATATAATTCAATCATTTTTTGTTTAAACCATATCATTAAAGGAAAATTAGGAGTGTAAATAACCTTATTAGAGACTTCATGAGAATGGAAAGGTGAGTGATAAACTATATTCCATTTGAGAAAAAAACTATATTGGAAAAAAGAGGACTATTTCATCACTGTACATACTAAAATAAATGAAGAGAGACCCATGTTTCCCTCAAATGAACATATAGTTTAATAAAATGTAAATATGAAGAATTATAAGGATATAATAGCCATACTTTGAATAAAATAAGGTAATAAAAGTAGTATGAGGAATCTTGACAATCAATGTTCATCTCACATGATCAGGAATACGATCATGTTTAAAAATATAAATATTATTAAAGATGGAATAGTTTACCTAGAAAATAAGGTGATTCAATGGTCAAGGTGAATGGTAAGTCTAGGATTTCTAATATTGAGTTTTAAAACATATAAATACTTTCTTTGGGTTTGATTAGATATAATATCTTTATTTTGATTCTAGTTTGTGACTTAGGACTCAAAGTAACATTCAATTGGAAGGGATATCTAATCAAAAGAAATTAAATAGTTGTACTAATGTAAGGATAAAGGGAAATTGAAAATGATAACTCATGTTTTCTCATGGTTTTAGCTGAAAATAACTTATGGAATTCTTATCTTGGAACCATTCATTAATAAAGCATGGAAAAAATTTCAAAGAATGAAGTTGAGATTGGTATCCCTAATATAAAAGTACATAGGGAAAGTACTTTTATGACATGCATCAGATAAAATATGGTGTGAAATATCTATATGATAATGATTAAAGGATCTTCATACATACTCTATTTGTTTCACACTAATGTGTGTGGTCCCACAACATAAATTGGAAAATTGGTATAAAATAAATTAAATATGTTTATCTATTATTATAGTTGGATGAGATGAATTATGTCCAAAGAAAAAAGATATAATTAATATATTTCATAGAGATATCTGCAGTGTGCTTAAAATGACACCAAAAGGATATGAAAAATATTATAATCATATAATGGTACAATTTACACCTCTATTAATGTGTAAAATTATTTAGAGAAACATATAATCATAAGTGACGTATCATAGGTAATAAATCCCAAAAAATTGATATTTAAAAAATAACTAATTTCATGTTAAAAGATATATATAAGAGACTACTCATTGTGAATGGTATCTCAAGAAAACATTTAAAATTGCAAGTGAAAGTGGTGGTGTATATACCAAACATATATTTTTTAATCACTAGATAGGGGGTGAATTCATCTAAGATGTGGCATGCAAGGAAACTAATTCCAAATTTTTTTAAATCATTCAATAGATTATAATTTATAAGGTTTAAGGAATGAACATGAGGAAAATATGGTGATATAACATATAAATTACAAAACCAAGATTATATCTTAAAATTTTATAACATAAGTCTCACCAACATTTTTAAAAGTGATGATGAAAAAAAAATTAAAGAAAAATCAACAAAAAACTATTAAAAAATAATCTAGAATAAATTCTTAGAGAAACTTTTTATAGTGATACAAGTAATAGAAAAATTCAAATCAAAACTCATGAGGCTGATTCTAATGTATAATCATAAAATGAAACAAGTACTAAATTTATCTGATCAATGAATCAAAAAAAGTAGGATAGTGTTAATATTGATGATTCTAACATCATTAGGGATAATAACACTCTTACAAAAACATAATGAAATAGAAGTGTTAAAAACATTATTTTGTTATCATGGGTAAATCCAACATCATATTAATATGTAGTAATGTTGTATTCATGAATAAAATCCCTGAAAAAGGTGAGAGAAAAAATATATAAGAATCTAAATTGGGATCTTATGAAGAGCTTGGATGATTACAATATCATTTGAAAAACATGTTTATTCAAAAAAATTGAAAAACATTGGAATGTGATATAAAATTTCTTTTATTATTTCTCAAATATTATTCTTAAATTTAACAGATCAATGTTGAAAAGATGTTTTAATTGATTAAGGTAATTGAATCAATTAAACTATTCATGGTTATTTCAATTCATAATCACTTCATGATTTTCCAAATTGTTTTCAAGTAACATTATAGAATAAATCTTTTAAATTGAAATTATACATTGTAGAACTTGTAGTATTTTAACATGATATTGAAAAAGTATAGTTATTTTATTTGAATATATCATTATATAGATTAAAAAATGACCATGAGATCAGTATGCATGTTTGTATTCATATTTAAATAAGACCGGATTCAATATTAATAATATTGATAACTCCCTCTTTATGAATTCATCATTGGAAGAATAGTTTTTAGTACTTGAATATCATAATGATTTTATATTTGGTGGTAAAAGGAAATATTTTTTATAAGAATTTATAAATTTTATGCAATGAAAATTCTAAATATCAATGATTAGTGAACTCAATTACTTTCTTGATCTCCATGTCAATTAAAGTATTGAAAATTTTTTTATCTCAAAATAAAAATATGAAAATGGGATATTTTAAAAAAATAAAAATTGAAAACTAATTTTAACAAAAATATTTGTCTGAACTAAAGTTTTTAATAATGTAGAAAGAAGTGATATGAGTTTAACATTATATATGAGAATCGATGAATTCCTATGAAAATGAGGATATAGATTATTTATGAAACTTTATTGGACCATAATGCTTAAATTAAATCCAAAATAAGATCATATCATGGATGATAAAGGGGTATTATTGTGAATTTATGGAAATCTTGATTATGGATTGATATGAGATATTTTGAAGGATAAATACTTGATTTTATATTTTCATGTGGATTTGGAAGGAGATGTTATGGAAAGATAATCCATATTTGGATGATCAATCTTCATCAAATATAAATTTTTTAAATATATTACTAAAAAATAATAAATCACATTACTTAGTATGGGTAAAAGGGATTATTTTTTGGTAATAATGGAATTTACCCGGTTCATTTACATGAATCAATAGTTGGATGATCTTGGAGAATATAAAAACATGCCTATGGTAATATTCTGTGATATTAAAAGTTTTATTTAGAATATAAATAATTTGATACATCATTCATGTAAGAATTATATTAAAATTTGATTCCACTTTATCAAAACAAAATATCGAACTCATAGTTTTCATAGTGGATATATACATGAATCTAGTGTCCACATTAGTGTATGAAAACATTTATTGAATATAGGTTTTGAAACACCTCCCAAATATTGATGTGGTTTGGAATACCTTCTTTGTTTATTTGTACTCAGTTCAAAAAATATTTATTTATGTTAGAAAAATTTGATACCCTTTGTTTTTAACATAAAATGGGGAATTTGTGAAGTTAAATAGGAATTTGAAAAGTGAAATGTTGTAGAAAATAAAAATTGGTGAGGGGTTTTTTAATTGCTGGAATTAAAGAATAATCGCATATGAAGGGAGATAAATATATCCTTTAGGAGTAGTTTTTTAATTCCATAAGTAGGGGTAGATACAATCTATATGGACTAGAATAGAAAAGTGACAAAGATAGGTGATTCATGTTCAAATAGAGGTTTATGAAGTAAAATACATGTTTTAGATGCTTTCGTCAGGGTGTGCATCTACATCTTTTGGAGGATGTGCAGCAGTGGCCCTGCATTCACACTTTACAATGGAGGGTGACATTGATCACTTATTCAGGACGTTTTCTCCTTGATCTAAATGGGATGAGGGTTTGTCGATTCCTCCTTTCATGGATTCCTCCTCATAACTCATTACTTAGTTCAGGACTCCCTCATAGTATTAAGGCATTGTTCATGAAACTCTTTCCAGTGTCATGTCTTCATGGATGCCAGTTAATTACACTACTTTTGTCCGGACATTACATGGGGTCCAGACCAGGCATCAACCTTTAATCAGGGGATTAGTCACATTGGACATCACTGGTGTGTCTGAACACTAGAAAACGGGTGTGTCTGTGCTTCTGACCCTTATGATAGGGATTCTCGAGGGCGCAGATGAACAAGTCATCCCATGTCATGTTTCAGGAATTATTTGCCATGGGATTATCTCTAAAGTGTTCCTCAGCTTCCCATGTTTGACACAAGGTATTCCGTGAGTTTAACGTCTACTAGAGATGGATCATACTGATTACGACACTAATGTATGTGGATTAGATGGGTGAAATCCCTAGAGGGGACACTAATGTTGGGGACAACACATAGTTAGATTCCCAATTACTACTAGGAGTAGTGAGAATGTGGGTGACATTATCTCACCGGGATGTGTCGGCCTAGGTAAGAATCAAGATGGATGATTTAGAGTTTCATAAAGTGTTGGGGGGATGAGATGAGACCATAGTGAAGGTGACGTTAGTGTTGGGGTTGAGCCTCAAATAAACTTCCTATGTAACCCCATGGCAGGGAATCAAAGTTCGCGTAGTTCGTGGGGCGATTGGATTTGGAACCTCAGGGTTGAGGCATGAGCTTCAAAAAACACATTGGCTTGAGGGAAAGTCTAGGATGAGACCTGGGTGATTGGATTGAACATCAGGAAGGCTTCCTACATATCCCTATAGCTGGGAATCAATGTCCATGTAGTTCAGGATGGAGGTATAGAATCGGGGTGTACGCAGAGGATAGCAACCCAACAACATGTTGAGGCTTACATGTGGTTAGCATCCCAGGATGGTATTACGCCACTAGGGGAGGACCGGAGATGTGGGTCCCAAAAAGGGGAATACAATGGATTGTTGTCGATTGAGGACTACAACGTCTTACCGTTGGTTGAGTATCACAAGGACTTACCATCGGATGGGGATCACAATGGATTACCATCGGATAGGGTTCACAATGACTTACTGTCGGATGGGGTTGAATCTCAGGGAGGCTTCCTATGTACCTTGTCTAGGAGACAAGGATCAAAGTCCCCATAGTTTGGAATGGTGTTGGTGAACTGACATGAAGGGGTTCAGTACCAATAGGTGTTGGGCTTGAACCTTAGGGAGGCTTCCTACATACCTTTCCTTGGAAAGGATCAAATTCATATAGTTCTAAATGGTGTTGGTGAACTAAAGTGAAGGGGTTAAGACCAATAGGTTTGTGGATTGAACCTCAGGGAGGATTCCTAAATACCTTTCATTAGAAAATATCAAAGTCATCATAGTTCAGAATGGGTACATTTTAGCGTCATATGGAACAAAAGGGGGGAGTATAGTTTATCATCGTGTAGGATGGGGGTGAACCATCATGATGGTTGGGACTGATGGGTGTTGGGCTTGAACCTCAGGGTGGCTTCCAACATACCCTGACTAGGAGACAAGTATCAGAGTTCATGTAGTTTGGAATGGGTTTTTTGTACCATCCCTAAGGGGGTCGAGACCAATAGGTGTTGACCATGAACAATAGGGAGGCTTCCAACATACCTTATCTTGGAAAAGATCAAATTCCAACTAGTTCGTAAGTGTTGGGGCATACACACTAAGGTGGCCTATAGAGGATGTCATGGTCGATGCTTACTCTAAGACCACGTGTGTCATGATCAGTGTGAGAAACAAGAGGTAGCAATGACCTGACGATCATGTCATGAAAGGTGCATCTGTGGGAAGTAGAGTAGGGCTTTCACATGGTTAGCGGACCAAAGAGGAAATAGGGGATTACATGTGGTTTTTAGCCTAGGGAGATGGATTTTGGGACTTACTCATGGTCGGAGGCCCGGTCGAGACAAAGCCCTTAGGGAGAGGGATGGGGTATCGAGGATCTCGATGCCCCACCCACCTCTTAGTCTTTGGAACGGAAGTAGAGAGGAGCAGCAGAGGTGATGCCTCCTGCTAGAAATTATAGGGGCTTACACCAAAATGGTTTCCCTTCCCCGTGGACATGCGCCACTTCAGTAGAGAGGATCTCATTCCATGTAATAAAGATCTCACTCTCATCGAGATGGGAGGATGTGGAGAATATCTAAGGTGTGGCACCCTACGTGTGATGCATGGGGAAAGAACGCAGTTTAACGTCATGTGATCAGAAAAATGGTGCTTGGCAGTTTAACGTCCTACATCTCGAACGATGCAGGTTTACTCTGCACCCCTATTACTTACATAACAGATACCCACGCACACTTGGGGAAGTGAAGGCATCAGCAATATCGTGGTGATTGGGTTCCATGGATTGATCCATTGAGGGGACCACGTTAGCGTGGCTATGCAAAGAAGAAATAGCTATTAGCATGTCTATGCGAAGAATCATAAGGCTAGGCACCTCAGAGTAAAGCATCGCCAAAGGGACTTTGAAATCCCTTTATGTAGACCTAGAGGGTAATACGAGAAAAGGGTTTGCAGAGAAAAGGGGTTCATAGGAAGACGCCCCATGAAGATATAGTGCTCCGGGTAGTGGAGGGACTTTGCGAAGGGGTATGCATTGTGAAGCGAAGTGGACTAGCCTAGAAATAGAGAATAGGTGCACATGGTGGGTTATTTTTGAATCTAAAAGGCTCTCATTGAGTATGGCTTCGCAAAGAATAGGTGCCTTGCAAATCATAGCACTACGAGGCATTATACCTCGCGAAAGCACAGTGACTATGCCATAGCATGTGGTTCGCATGGGAATCGAAGTTACTTCGCGAAGCATGAGTGATTTTCGAAGGCCCAAGTCTCTATTGGTATCTCCATCCTTTGAAAAGGCTCATGGGCTTTACGAAGGGAACCCCAATTTGAAGAGGAGTTGTGTTTAAGCCAAAGGAATGGAACTTCGTGTTGCTAAAGTACCATGAAGAGCTCATTTTTTATACAGTAGAAATTGCATTGTGATTTGAGAGATGGTAAGGTGAAATATCAATTTATTCATCTTTTGGGCTCGAGGGAAGCCTGATATTTATAGACAAGAGGCGGCCCAATGTAGGGATCAATCGATGTGAAGCCATGTAGTACTTTGTCGTAACTGCAAAGCCTCCCACCTCTATGCTTCATGGAGGCTTTGCAAACGTCTTTTGGATCACAGACCCTACCATCTCTTTGCTTCACTGCGGCTTCGCAAATATCTTTAGGATCGCAGAGCCTTCCACCTCTTTTCTTCAAAACATCTTCACAAACGTATTTCAGATTTCAGAGCCTCCCTCCTCTGTTCAATATGATAACTGTGAACAAGGCTGCTTTGCACTAGCCGTGGTGCTAGGGGATCTGCGAACAGGCTTCGCGAGGCACCCCCCAAGGAGGTGGTTTCCTCTTTGCGTTTTCTCTTCCTCTCCCCATATTTTGGCACCAAAAAATTCCCCCTCAGACTTGGATCTGAGGAGAAAACAATGGTCTATGTCTGAGGTTCAATCATCAAAACTTTTGGTCAATTGCAAATAAGGATCTCAAAGGAGGGTTGTGAGGTGGAGAGGTGACACACTGGTTGAGAACACCACGAATCTCATTGCGGTCTAACGCACCGTGAAAGAAAAAGGGGTCGTCTCTTATAAATATTGGAGGCTAATATCTCATTTTTCCTCTCTCCTCTCTACATTTTGGAGTTAGTTCTCTCGATTTTTGAAGCTATGCACACTCTGGGATTTCTCTCCATGAATTGGGATTTCTACTTCGCAGTGCATAGGGATTCTTTTGACTCTGTGAGGGTGTCCTCCAGGGATTGAATTTTCTAGGTCAGTGGTAGGGCTCTATGATTTCTAGTTGGGACTGAGCTCCAAGAACGATGTAACACCCCGAGATTTTATGAAAAATATTCTTTTTAATTTCATTGATGTCTTTTGTTGTACGCTACACCCAAAGGAGTTTTTACTACACGCATCCCTGAATTGGCTTGCATTACACCCAATCAAGACCTTCTTCTATTGCGTGTGTAGTACGCAATACCATGTTTCACTAAACGAGATACTATTATAATATTATTATGAACTAGCTGTTATGAATAGTAATAACCACTTTTTAAAATTTTATAAATATTATATTTCAAAATGGACTTCATTTTTGGATTCAGTATATAAAAATTAGCCTAGGGTGAATTTTTTGTATTTTTCTGAAAACATTCATTTTTTGATGAATAGTGAAAACACTAGGTTACTATTTAAAAACCGACATTTTATTTAAATAATTTTTTATTTAATTTAAATTTATTTTAGGTCAAAATTGATAGATAATACCTATATAAGTTCAATGTAATTCATTGGAGTCATTTTATAATAATTTTAGAAATATAAAAACTTTATTGAACTTTTCACCGTCTTTTACCCACCTCTTAGGAAAATTTGAAAATTTACATAAAACATAATTTTACCACTTCTGTGAGTGGAATATCAAAAATCCAAGAGAAATGGTTAATATCAAGGAATAAAATGTGGTTCAATAAGATAAAAATAATTTTTGGTGAATAGTAACATTTTACTTTTATTTACCATGGTTAAAAATAAATAGTGTAATTAAGGGTAAAAATGATATTATTATTACACTAAAACACATCTTAATTCTATTGGATAAGTGTAATTCAACCAAAAACAACATTATTAAAAAAAATCCCTTTAGGTCTACTGGGATTAGATTAGGATAATTATTATTGTTTTATTTAAAGAAGAGTTAAAATAATTAAAATCAAAGTTTAATAACTAAAACATATTTAATATAGGGTTATACATAAGATAAATTCGACTATAAATATTTGTTCTAAAGATAAAAATATTTCCTACCTAATGTTATTTTATTTATAATTTTTAGACGTTAAATAATTTAATTTATTTATGACACAATGGTGATGCAGTAATTACCCAAATAATGAAATAGTAAACTAATTGATGTTATAAATACCCAATTAAATGTAATTTGAGACTTTTTATGAATTCCAATAATTTTATTGGTTAATATGACATGTTAGTATAAATTCAATAGTCTTTTTTTTGAACTAATCATGTTGTTATGATTTTAGCAAAAATCAATTACCAAATTGTTTCAAAATTTACATAATATAGTTTTTTAAAAACATATTATATTATTAATTGTTATTCTATTACTAAAAATATAAGGTTCAGAAAAATGACTTAGATAAGGTTATATATATTAATAATGAACCACTTGGGGTTCTTGTGGCTTGTTATGGTATGTTTATTGACCATGTAGTGTAAGAAAACAAGAAGACATGGTAAAAGTTAAATTATTTAACTTAGAGTTAAATCTAAATGATAAGGTTAAAATAGTAACCTAAACTTGTCTAAAACCTATTTTTTGAGAGTATTACGACCCATACCCACATTAGATTTTAAATAAATCAATTTTTAGCTATTATAAACCGAATATGACTTTATTATAAAATAATAGTTTTAGTTTTTCCAAAGCTTCCCCTCTCCTCCCTTATAAAAAGGGCACCCTTTCCCTCTTCTCTTCACACCTTTTTGAGCCTTGAATCTCGCCAAACCCTACCCATTACTCTTCTAAACCTCTCTAGTTATGTCATAGAGGTTCTGGTCTTCTCAAAATACCAACTCTAGTGACCTAAGAAGAAGTTTAAAAGAGGTGCGTCGAAAAAGAGGTAATCTCTTCTACCGACTCTTTTAGGTTTTCTTTCTTCTTCAACTTCTTATTCTTTAGTTGTTTCATTATAAAGTAATAACATAAGTATTAATTATATACTGATATGTTATTATAAATATGAAACAACACTATTTCACCTTCTATCCATCCTACATAAATCGAAATCACCGCGCATGCGTACATACGGAATAACATCTCCACACCATGGTGTAATCTATTTTTCCACCGACACCTTACTTGGATGGGTATAATGTGGTAAATAATTACTATATATTATTATTATAAAATAATACTGATTCTAATATATTTTATCATCCACTCCAATTCCATTCAATAAATATTGGAATGATATCATCGCGTGTGCGTACGTACGGATTACCGTCTCCACGACGCGATGAGATTCATTTTCCATGTTAACAATTAAAGAATGATTATAAAGTATATACAATAAGTAATCAATAAATATTTGAAATAATAATTCTACTGTATTTATATATATATATATTTATTTATTTATTTCATCTACTTAATTCCATTCAATTCAATAAGGAAAGGAAAACAGCGTTCATGCATATGTATGGCCTACCGTCTCCATGAACGGTGTATTTAATTTAATTTATCTATCTATTATATATATATACTTAATATATATGATATATAATTCATGATTTAAATTATGGAAGTAATTAAATCATGATATAAGTAATAATAATATCAAGAACAACAAGTCCAAACAAGTACGATAAATAAAACGATTTTTCCCAAAACACTGCTTTAACATGGAATTTACAAAAGAAAGAGTAATATAAACACATAATTGAACCATATATGATATAATAACAATGAATATTATTATATAATAATTAAATGACAGTATTTAAATGATTATAAAGGAGGTTCGGATACGTACGAAGCATATCGGTCCTAATGTAAGGGATAACTATTCCAATTTCATTCTTATCCGAGATTGTTATTCGTAAGTATTTACTGGGGTTATTGTTATCATCCATGCCCATGTTTTCTAAAAATGTATTCATGTATTTTTAAAGTCCTTTTAACCCATTTTTGAAATTTAACACATGTTATTAAAGGAATATTACATTTGTTTACCACACGGGGAACTTTTTGACCTTTCCGAAAAAAGTCTGAGAAGAATGTTATTTTTAACTTATACGGCATGAACGGATTTTTACAGTTTCATAACGCCTCATTTTCATGAAGCTTACTCTACAAGATTTTATGACTATTTTCAACAAAATAAGTTTCTTTTAAAACTGCATGGAATTTTGTGAAAAGAAAATGATTTTGAAGAAGAAATGATATTTTCCTCAAGAATTCATTTCAAATGTTTTATCAAAACCATTTTCCATCTAATATGACATTATTTCATATGTGTATGTTTCAAGTATAATGTATCTATGATTTACATGGTTTCACTTTTCTTGTGATTAAATATCCATTTTTATATGGATTATGTGATGATGGAATGATGTTTATGAAACCCATTTTATTCTTTAGGTTATGATGAATGTTTTAATTTTATTTTGTGGCATAAGTAAGAATGATATCATTATGAGATGGGTGGGACCTATATATCCCTCCAATTCATTGGGTAAAGATTTATATCTCATGAGATTTACATTGATAAAATGGTAAGTTAATCTGATTCAGTGATACATGACTGGAACGAGGAGTTAACTCGATTTAGAAATGGACTTTTTCCACTAAGATGGTATTGTTAGCAATGTCATGGCTGCTATGGAAATCATATCTTGTGTTTAATGTTTTTCCAAAATTACATGTTTTATTCCCATTCAATTTTATCATGATTGATGTTCCATTATTATATATGCCTTATGTACTTCCAAGATTTATGTCTTTTCTCAATATTTTGATGTTTAGATTTTATGTTCATGTTTTTGGATTCAAATATTTATGGATTGTTTTATGTTCCCTATGATTACCCTTACTAATCATTTGAGCTCAACCTTTTTATGTTTTCATTTTCCCAGGATATAAACAAAGGTTTTAGGTAAGAAAACAAAAGGGAAGATCTTTATGGGAGATATTGAAGATCTTTCACCATGATTAGAAGATTATATTCCAAGTTTCCAAAGACACTAAACTATTAAGATCCTTGTGTGTTTTTTATTATGTATTAAGTATTCCGCAAAAGTAATGTAATGTCCATGTACGTCAAGATTTGGGCCTCTACAATTGGTATCAGAGGAAAGGTTTAGTTATCCTTTGGAAACTAGGATGTGAAAACTTATGGAAATCCCTAGTGATATTTATAAGGTATATCTAGGGATGTCCCTAAGGTTATGTATACGTATAGGTTAGAGTCCTAGAATTATGTTGATGATCATAAATAACCTAGGCTGAACCTAAGGTGTCATGTATTACAGAATTTTTGATAATTTAGACATCCCATAAGTGACCTTTTATGATTATGTGGTTCCTCGTTATTTTAACTGTTTCTTACACTATTTTTTCTTTTCATATTCATTGGAGGGAACGAGAAGGAATTCAGTTAACATTGATTCAAAGGGAAAAATTAGTGACTATGATCAACGAAATTATGTAATGCCTGGAGAGAAAGATATAGTGGTTATGCCGAATCATTCATCTCGATATATGATTAACAAGGTGAACTTTAGTTGTATTCCTAAGTCGTCAAATAAAAGGAAGATGGAATTTTATGCATGTTCGCATGGTGAGGAGAATAAAGAAAGGAATATTGAGATTTATAAAGAAGGGAAGAAGAACCTTTAGGAATAACTCAAATGGAGGGGAAGATGTTATCTATGTGGAGAAAAGGGTCATAGAGTGACAGACTGTTATAGAGTCCAATGTCTTATCTGCGGAGAACATGGGCATTACCGAACTCAATGCACTGACCTAAGAAGTTACATCTAAATCGAGGAAGGACCAATTCCATGCCAATCATTAAATATGATGGATTTAATGGCTTATGTATTGGAATTCAATAATAATGTTTTTGAGGTACTTTTATAGTATATTGAAATATCTGCGTATTGGTTCATTGTGGTTTTCTATAAGAATATGGTACCGGTAACCATGAAAAGTGGTTGAAATATTTTTGGAAAGCGGATGATATGCGCATAATGAAGGGATACGGAGAAAATAAAATGTTTGATAGTATTCATGTGCTCATGATTGATATAAGGACTAAGTGATATCATGGTTTCAGTATATAGAAATATTACGATTTTGGTATGTGGAAAGATTTAACTTTTGACAGCATTCATGTTTTCACTAAGGTTCAATGGGTATTCATTTTTCATGAGAATACATGATAAAGGTGTTCACATGTTTGGAATGTGACCAACACGATATATTGTATGATATATGGGGATTAAATGATGGTATTCAGGTGCTTGTTATGTGACCTTTCAATAATCATTTTCTTTATACTATGAGCTTGGATCGAAGTACTTTGGATAAGCCTAAAGATTGGAATTAATTAAGTTAGACATCATATAGTATTTTTTAAGGCTAGAATTTTTTTATATTATTTATGGAATGTTATAATAATGTAGTTTTAGAAAAAGGAAAACCTGCAGGATGGGCAACAACCTGTCGCGTCAGACAAGGCTGTGGGAATCAAACCCACAACCGAAGTGTGACAGGCCTTTATTGCCTACCACTGGCCTACAGGAAGTCCCTGGTTAGTAGAAACTAGTTTTATTATATTAAGAAGTATGATATACAAATTATAAGTCCATTTTAGTAACCATATATGATTAATCTCACTATAGATAGACTTAAGATAACTTTTTCTAACCTTTTGTTTCATACGGATGGAATGACCCATCATTCTATCACATGATCTGCTAACACTTCTTGAATGACAAATTCAACATCATTTATTTATGAGATGAAGTGGGAATTGTTCATGGAACGACCAACAGTGAGATTTTTCTAAAATCATGAAAATATTTCTTCTAATTCCAATTTCTTCAACTTTAGGGAAATGATCTTGAAAACCAAAAATGTTGTCCTAGTGCCCTTATATCTGATGAATTAGATGGTACCTTAGATCATAAAAAATTTATTCCTTTGTGATTGTTGGCTTTTTCATATCCATGTCCTCTACCACTCTTCATCAGAAGTTGATGGTTATATTTCTCTTCCATATCCATATTTTCACCAATGTTGTCCTATATGGAAACCCAATGCTGAGTTACTTTGGGTGACTGTTATGATTCTAACTTCCCTTTTTAAAATGAAGTTTTATTATTCCTTTTTACTATGTGGGTTTCTATGAATGAAACATTCGAGTAATAAACAATTTATAACCCCGATGAATTTCGAGGGAGAAATTCATTTTAAGGGGGGTAGAATGTAACACCCTGATATTTTATGAAAAATATTCTTTTTAATTTCATTGATGTCTTGTGTTGTACACTACACCCAAAGGAGTTTTAAATACACGCATCCCTGACCTAATATTCATTACACGCAATCAAGACCTTCTTTGATAGCGTGTGTAGTACACAGTACCAAGCTTCACTAAACGAGATATTATTATAATATTATTATGAACTAGCCATTATGAATAGTAATCCTCACTTTTTAAAATTTTATAAATTTCATCTTTCAAAATGGAATTCATTTTTGGATTTGTAATATCAAAATTAGCCTATGGTGAATTTTTAGTATTTTTCTGAAAACTTTCAATTTTTGATGAATAGTGAAAACACTGGGTTACTATTTAAAACCCGACTTTTTATTTAAATAATTATTTATATTATTTAAATTTATTTTAGGTCAAAATTGATACATAATACCTATATAAGTTCAATTTAATTCATTGGATTCATTTTATAATAATTTTAGATATATAAAAACTTTATTGAACTTTTCACCGTCTTTTACCCACCTCTTAGGAGAATTTGAAAAATTACAGAAAACATAATTTTACCACTTCTGTGAGTGGAATTTCAAAAATCCAAGAGACATGGTTAATATCAAGGATTAATATGTGGTTAAATAAGATCAAAATAATTTTTGGTGAATAGTAACTTTTTACTTTTATTTACGATGGTTAAAAATAAATAGGGTAATTTAGGGAAAAAATGATATTATTATTACCCAAACACATGTCATAATTCTATTGGATAAGTGTAATTCAACCAAAAACAACCTTAAGAATAAAATATTTCCCTTTAGGTCCACTTGGATTAGATTAGGACATTTATTATTATTTTATATAGAGAAGATTTAAAATAGTTAAAATCAATGTTTAATAACTAAAACATATTTAATATAATGTTATACATAAGATAAATTCGACTATAAATATTAATTAGAAAGATAAAAATATTTCATACCTAATGGTTTTTTATTTATAATTTTTAGATATTAAATAATTTAATTTATTTATGACACAATGGTGATGCAGTAATTACTTAAATATTGAATTATTAAAATAATTGATATTATAAATACCCAAATAAATGTAATTTGAGACTTTTTATGAATTAAAATAATTTTATAGGTTAATATGACATTTTATTATTGATTAAACGTATTTTTTTCGAACTAATCATGTTGTTATGAGTTTAAAAAAAATCAATTACCAAATAGTGTCAAAATTGTCATTAATAGTTTTTTAAAACAAAAATTATATTATTTATTGTTATTATATTCCTAAAAATATAAGGTTCGGAACAATGACTTTGATAATGTTATATATATTAATAATTAACCACTTGGGGTTCGTGTGGTTTGTTATTGTAAGTTTATTGACCATATAGTGTATGAAAACAAGATGATATGGTAAAAGTTAAATTATTTAACTTAGACTTAAATCTAAATGATAAGGTAAAAATAGTAACCTAAATATGTCTAAAACCTATTGGTTGAGAGTATTTCGACCCATACCCACTTTATATTTGAAATAAATTAATTTGGAGCTATTATAAACTGAATATACTTTATTATAAAATAATATTTTTAGTTTTTCTAATGGTGTCCCTCTCCTCCCTTATAAAAAGGGAAACCCTTCCCTCTTCTATTCACGCCTTTTCGAGCCTTGAAGATCGGCCAACCCCTGAAAATTAATCTTCTAAACCTATCTAGATATATCATAGAGGTTCTGTTATTCTCAAAAGACCAACTCTAGTTCCCTAAGAAGAAGTTTAAAAGAGGTGCGTCGAAGAAGAGGTAATATATTCTACTGATTCTTTCAAGTTTTCTTTCTTCTTCAACATATTCTTCTTTAGTTATTTCATTATAAAGTAATAACATCAGTATTACTTATATACTGATATGTTATTATAAATATGAAACAACCCTATTTCACATTCAATCCTTCCTATGGAAAACGAAATCATCGTGCGTTCGTACGTACGGAATACTGTCTCGACGCTGTGGTGTAATCTATTTTTCCACCACCACCTTACATGGATGGGTATAATGGTGTAAAGAATAACTATATATGATTATTATAACATCATAATGATTATAATATATTATATCATCCACTCCCATTCCATTCAATAAATATGGGAATGATATCATCGCGCGTGCGTACGTACGGATTACCGTCTCCACAACGCGATGAGATTCATTTTCCATGTTAAAAACTCAAGAATGATTATGAAGTATATATAATAAGTAATAAATAAATATATGAAAAAATAATTCTACTGTATTTATTTATATATATATATTTATGTCATCTACTTAATTCCATTCAAGTCAATAAGGAAAGGAAAATAGCGTTCATGCGTAAGTACGGCCTACCGTCTCCATGAACGGTGTATTTCATTTCATTTATCTATCTATTATATATATATATATATTGAATATATATGATATATAAATCATGATTTAAATTCTGGAATTAATTAAATCATGATATAATTAATAAAAATATCAAGAACAACAAGTCCAAACAAGTACGATAAATAAAACGATTTTACCCAAAACGCTGCTTTAACATGGAATTTACAAAAGAATGAGTAGTATAAAGTCATAAATGAACCATATATGATATAATAACAATTAATATAATTATTTAATAAGTAAATTACATTATTTAAATCATTATACAGGAGGTTCAGATACATACAAAGAAAATCGGACCTAAGGTAAGGGATAACTATTCCAATCTCATTCTTATCCGAGATTGTTATTCGTAAGTATTTACTGGGGTTATTGTTATCATCCATGCTCATGTTTTCTAAAAATGTTTTCATGTATTTTTAAAGTCCTTTTTACCCATTTTTTAAATTTACCACATGTTATGAAAGCAATATTACTTTTGTTTACCACACGGGGAACTTTTGGACTTTTCCGACAAAAGTACGAGAAGAATGTTATTTTTAACTTTTACGGTGTGAACGGATTTTTACGGTTTCATAATGCCTCATTTTCATGAATCTTACTCTACAAGATTTTATGACTATTTTCAACAAAATAATTTTCTTTTAAAATTTCATGGCTTTTTGTGAAAAGAAAATTATTTTGAAGAAGAAAGGATATTTTCCTCAAGAATTCAATTCGTGTATTTTATCAAAATCATTTTCCATCTAAGATGACATTATTTCATATGTGTATGTTTCAAGTATAATGTCTCTATGAATTACATGGTTTCAATTTTCTTATTATTAAATATACATTTGTTTTATATGGATTATGTGATGATGGAATGATGTTTATGAAACCCATTTTATTCGTTGGGTTATGATGAATGTTTTAAGTTTATTTTGTGGAACAAGTAAGAATGATTTCATTATGAGATGGGTGGGACCTATATATCCCTCTAATGCATTGGGAAATGATTTATATCTCATGAGATAGACATGGATGAAATGTTAAGTTAATCTGGTTTAGTGATACAGGACTAGAACAAAGAGTGAACTCGATTCCGAAAGGGACTTTCTCCACTAAGATGGTATTGGCAACAATGATTTGGCTGCTATGGAAATCATATCATGTGCTTAATGGTTTTCCACGATTACATGTTTTATTCCCATGCTATTTTATCATGATTGATGTTTCATTATGATATATTCCTTACGTACTTCGAAGATTTATGTCTTTTCTCAAGATTTTGATGTTTATATTTTATGTTCATGTTTTTGCATTCAAATGTTTATGGATTTTTTATGTTATCTATGTTTACCCTTACTGAGAATTTGAGCTCACCCTTCTTATGTTTTCTTTTCCCCAGGATATAAAGAAAGGTTTTAGTTAATAAAACAAAAGGGGAAGATCTTTATGGGAGATGTTGAAGATCTATCACCACAATTAAAAGAATATGTTCTGAGTTTCCAAAGACACTAAAATATTATGATCCTTGTGTGTTTGTTTTTGTTATGTATAAAGTATTCTGTTAAAGTAATTTAATATCCATGTACTTCAAGCTTTGGGTCTCTACAAAAAATCTCCCCCAATGAGCTCTGTGAACGTACTTTGTGTACCAGAATAAAAAAGCCCAAATTCTGAGAACTGAATTGCTCACATGGAAGCTTATAGGGTGGTCCTTGCATATTCTCTTGGAGGTAAGAGATGGAAAATATCTTGAGCATCGGGGAATTCATTCAAAGACTTTCAGATCATGATTCACTAGTAGAGATATTGTTAGAGATATAGAAGAACTACCCTCTATGAAAAAGGACTCCTCTTTACGGATTTGGTCTGAGTGATATCGTCTTTATTCCATAAGCGAGCAGGGAAGAGCCAGATTTTTGGTTTAGGAGCACGTCATGCCTTCTCCAGTGGTTCCGGGTGGCCAACAGCCATACATGGGA
The DNA here is from genome assembly GCA_963277665.1 of Viscum album. Classification (NCBI taxonomy): domain Eukaryota; kingdom Viridiplantae; phylum Streptophyta; class Magnoliopsida; order Santalales; family Viscaceae; genus Viscum; species Viscum album. The sequence continues at coordinate 993,743,799 of OY728125.1, forward strand.
GGACTTCACACATGTTAACGTTGATTACCTATACAACCATGTGAGTGGTGTCGATGGGAAGGCATTGCAGCTTGATACATCACCCCCATTATGCCACACCATCCTGAAGATGGACCTAGGGAACCCGGAAAAGGGGTGAACCGATCAGTGGGATATGCACTAGGGTGTTAATTTCACAGATGATTGGGCATGTGCCTACTAGGTATGTGCCTCATGCGAGGGGTTTAGGGCAGCATTGAGGCATGTGGTCTTGTACAAGGTGGCTTGGGCTTCCCAATTCTATATCTACCAGCCAAAATAGTTGATTCCAGAGTTGCTAAGAATATGTTCATTGAGAACCAAAACTTTTCATTTGCACTATGGGGAACTCGAAATCAGCCTGTGGGACTTGCACCATATATGGGGGGTCCTGATAATGGGGGAAATGTATGATAAGTTCCTCCCAATTGTGAATGTGTTGGAGGAATCAGAGAAAATGCCTCCCGAGGCAAAGGCATTGCTGGATCTGGTGCCGAGGGAGGAAAAACAATCAGTGAGGGATATCCATTTCAAATGGTGGTTCAAGCAGTTCTTGAATTTCCAAGAAGATGGGCAGTTCCCTGTGAGGCCTCAACCAAACCATAAAGGGGCTCAATGGTGAAAGGATCACTCATATTGGTGGATCTTGGAGTAAAACCAGTGGAAAACCTAGGGATTTAGTGTTGGAACCAAGCAATAACTGGTTATTAAGTTAGCTGCATTCATAGCAGTGCTTATCTGCGGTTGGATCCTACTAGTGAGGGTCGTGAACATGGGTGTGATACTGAGCACGTTCATTATGGTGTCCATGTTGGTGACTGGGGGATGGATTAACCTTGGGATCTCTATACATTCCATGTTGTATAAGGTGTTGTGGCATATCAGCGAGGGGAAGAAGTTGTTGAGGATATACGGGGCATTTCACCATCTGTATAGACAGATAGTAGCGCATATTAAGGTTATCTATGAATATAAACACCCCATTTCTCCTCCATGATCAAATTTTCACCTTTCAATTTTGAATGTGGTGGGGAGCTTTCCAACTAAGCTATCCTCGCAGTTGGTGTTGAACTTGGTCTGGAAGGTGTAAGAGGTAAACTACCACCGATTCCCTTTTCCAATAGTTGTGTTCACTACTGATAACTAGGGAACAAAATAGTATCTATCATACATACTATCCTTTCAGGGTAGAGTCCTGGTGGCATGGGTTGGCCACAGGTCTCTTTCTAAGTTGTACACCCTGCACCGTTTTGCGGGATAGTTTCTATGTATGCAGCAGCAGACCCCAAGGGCCAACTTGGTGGTGTTCCATGAGTATCACCTATGTGTGATGAGATAATTATGTCTCATGTTCACGCAGGTTGATGGTAAGATGAAAAATGAGCTACCTCCTCCCATAGATTTATTCAGGATGGTGAAGGATTATGCTAAGAGCTCGGAGAAAGCCTACCCGGGGGAGCTTCTAAAGTAGCAAACCATCAGGGTTAGTGACGAGGTGTCCCCTCATCCTCGAGGCTAGGTCTGGAAGTCGGCAAGGACATATCATGGTGGTGGGGATACAGTGGCAATGTGTCCCACAATGGTCAAAAGAGAGTTAACCGTAGTGGATCTAGCGGTCCCAGAGGGACAGAGTTATCCAAATGGGAGGCCGCCTAGGGGGGTTTGAAGGATATCCACCCAAGCTCCAGGGAAGTGGATGCGCCATATAGACATTCCAGATAATGATGTCTTCCAAGAGGCTTCAGACATATGGCATGTCAACAAGCAATTCCTTAGCCCAGATGAGACGTGGAAACGCCTAAACAATTTTGGGATGAATTCTCCGATGGTCGGCCTTGTTAGGGCCAACATTGCAGTATCCCAGGTGGAGGGGGTGCAATACCTGGATAAGATAAAGGACATTGTGCACTCTCAGGGTGCTCCACATCTAACAGCGGATCAGGTAAAGGTGTTTCTAGATCGAAAGGCTCCTCCATAGTTGTTGGTTGATGAATTAAGTGAACTCCTCCCTCTTCCGGATGAATCATAAGATTCCTCATGGGGGGAGGAATCCGGTGGAGGGAGCCCTTTGGAGGAAGCTGAGGTCAGCGATTCTGACATGAAGCCGGAATAATTCTTGGAGGCCCTTGAGGTAAAATCCTAACCACTCCCCCCGAGCCTTCACTTGGGTTGTTAGAACTTCTCAACTAATATTTGAAATATGCAAGAGGTCCTCATATGAAAAACATGCTCCCTCCCTGTAGTAGATGAAACTGTGAGAACTTCGGGATCTACACCCTTGGCTACGACAATCATTGTGTTGGGAGGTGTCGTGACACCCAGGGTGGACCTCTCAAACCTTCGGACATCCTAGAAATATATGGAGGGACAAACTTTGGGATCCCGACTGCAACAACCTAGGAAAGAGATGAACTATTTTACCTCTATAATTATCCTTCACAGAATATGTAACTTTCATCCATGGATCAGATTACCTGATGAATTTGTGCCTCTTTTATTCACAGTTCTTCAAATTGAACGGTCTGCCTTGGCGAGGATGGCTGGAGCTCCTTATTTCACCTTTCATGAGGGAACACTAGTGGTATTGGAAGTTGATGTTCAAACCAACCAAGCAATAACATTTCTGATCATTGGTGGGACCATCAATAGGACAGAGCCTGTGATCATTGAGGTGGGATCTGATGATGAGGATCAACCAGACAACAAGGGTGCTGACATACCCTATTAGACACCAGATGCAGAACCTACCAATGTGTTCCTGAGGGAGTTCCCAGCATATGATCCTAACGATCCCGTAGACCGAGATGAGATGTCCTCTGATGAAGAATATAACATGATCTCCTATTGTCGGTCATGGAAGTGGATCAAGCGCTTTATTAGGGAGACTCTTCAAGTGCAATTGATAGAACATATGGGGTGGCTTCGTTCCCTGATGCTCAATCTATGCACTGGGGGAGTATATGCCTAGAGTCCCTATATACTCATTTGGGATTTCATGGAAGAGAATATTTGGGAGCATGATCGTAACCTAAATGTGGGATGACAGTGGAGGAAATCGGTGAACATCAAGAGGCTTCATGAGGCCGAAGGGGGGGGTTCAACAGTTGTGGTCACAAGCAAACGAGCACTCTAATTATTTTAACACACCATCAGATCTCTTGATGTTCCTGAAGGCCCAACTAGAAGTGGCTAAAGAATGAGTAAACCAAGATTATGAGTATTTGGTCGCCATCCAAGCGGACGAGAAGAAGGCCCGGGTTGCAGCCAATGAACTACACCCCATTGTGGTCGAGGAGTAGAGGGAAGTAAACAAGCGATAGCATATCCTGGACACCACAAGCTAGAGAGTGGCGGAGCTGGAATGGTCAATTGAAGAGGTTAACCCATTCATGGGTGGGGTCAATCCTTAGGTGTTGTAATTATTATAAACCTTCAAACATACTTTCCAGCTCTAATTATTTGTGTTGGGAACATCCATGAGTTCCGTTATTTGTTTTGGTCTATTGTGTGTCTGTCACATTTTTGAAACATCCAATGATCAATCCATTAGTTCACATAGGTTGGTCTCAGTGTGAGAAACATGGGATGACCACCTCATTGTTCCATCCGAATATGAGGGTGCTAACTAAGCTTCAAACATCCTCGGTTTGAACAACAAATCTGAATCTCCAAGAAGAAAGGGTGAGGCCTGACTAAAGAACAATGTTCTCAAAACATTTGATGTACCATATTCCAATGTGCTCTAATGCATGATTGGGGTAGTGCTGAGGGAATTAGAATTAATCTGAACATATGAGAGTGGAATGTGTGAATCATGATACCCAAAATTCGGAACACTGTAGGGGTGGTGTTACAATGAAGGATAACTATTGACCATGTTCGAAACATAGTATCCTTATTGAGTTATCCTCAAATAGGGATAATTAAGGAGGGTCGACCGCTGACCATGTTTGAAACACAGGGCCTGGCTCGAAATGTCATCCATTAGTCTCCCGGAATGTTAGCCCAAGATAGTAGGTGATCCATAGGCCTAGAATCCATATTTTTAGGGGGTTCCATTAGACGTGAAAGAGGACGAGGGTCCAAATAAAGGACATGAAAATCATGGAGTGGTGGGTTGTTTGAATAAGGTCCAACACTCTTGAAATTACACCACAGTTGTGAAAACACATTAGGTGGGAGCATTAGTCTGATTAGAAATCAAACTCCCTTTTAAAAAGGAGCTCTCTGGTGAGGACCTAGAATGCCTTGTGATTTTATGTTAACCAAAGGAGGTTGATAGACATGTTGGTTAATGTCGTACAGTGTGGACGGTGCACATAGTTTCAAGTTCATACTGCCTGGACCAAGATCAGGGTTAAGGGACAAGAAGGGTTAATGGACATGAGGCTAGGCCCAAGTCGAATTTCTTGGGCATCACTACCTATCTCATATGGGTTAGAATCAAGACAAATGTAGTTCTTAAACATGGTGTGGTTAGAGACCAATGCTGATGAAGGAAACCCTCTCTGACAATGAAACTAATGAATCTCATAGTTAATATGGGGCATCTAAAACTAGTCCAGGGTAGAACCGTAGTTTAGTGACATGAATTGAGGACACAAGGACTTGTGTAGTCTAATGTCATAATGTATTATAAGGAGTGAAAGGGAATATCCCAGTAAGAGAGTACGTGATTCAGTAGCTATAAACCTGACATAAATAAGGGCATAAGAAGTCTGCCACACACCACATATCCCCGGAGAAATATTTTCTTTAGGTCAAGGGACCGAAAGTGAAGGTTGGGATGGGCCTAAGGAAAAGATCTCAAATGTTCCTACATAACCCATTAAGATGGAAATTAATTCACACGTAGTTTTAGAATCATATTTTAGAATCATATGGGATGAGGGGCCTATGTGGCGTAGATGCACCAGTACATGCTTCACCAACACTTTTCAGCCCACGTGAGTCATGCTCGATGTGGGGAAAAGGATTATTGGTGTGATTCTATGGTGATAGAAGGCACATATAAGGGGGAATGGAATTCTTGGTGAGTGACATACCAAAATTATTGACCAGCCCGATTAAAACACATAGATACATGGATGTGTAAAATCGTGCGCTAAAATTCATCATGAAGAAAAGGGAGGGGAAAGATGTAAATCATGATGCTCGATATCTGGATCACAATGATAGTGGAATGGATATAGAGGATAACTGATGACCATGTTCGAAACACAGTATCCATTTTTCATTAGCCGGAAATGGGGACAGAAAAATGAGGGTGAGCCGCTGACCATGTTTGAAATGCGGGACCTATCGCATATATTGTTTAAGGTCTTCAGAGGAATCATCCCAATATGGGAGGTGGGCTAATGTGGCATGAGGTCAGGCCATAAAAGGGGTCCTTTTAGACATGGGAGAGGATGAGGATCCAAATAAGGGTCTCATAAATCATGGTCATGGAAAGAGGAAATGTCCATGTAAAAATTTCATACATTGGGATCTCTTTCCCAATGCATTTTAATGTGACAATAAGACGCATCAGTTGGAGGGAGTAGAATCCTTTTTCAAGGACATGGGTCTTGGGGTCACACACTTCTATCATAAGGTCATGAAGTGTAACATTAAGAGGGGAACTTATTTAATGAAGTGCTGACATGGTGGACAAGTATTCAATCCTGATGCGTATGTTCTCTTAGGGAGATATTAGTTTAGGGTCGTAGAACTCATACCAGGCTTGGAAGTGACAAGGGAGGTGCACGGTTCGGCTTTTTAAAAACTAGATACAAATTAGAAACCAAGTGTTTCTCCCCACACCACATGCTTCCAGGGGAGTTTGGGCCAAGGGGATAAAAAAAGGGGGGCATGATTTAAGGTTCTTGGGGTTGGACTCGTAGATGGGACGTCCAAGCCTTCCTACATACCCCAGGAGGATGGGAATCAAGCCATACATAGTTTTGAGGGTGAATTTTAACCACCTATTGAACGAGGGGCATGGGAGACTATCTCTTAGAAGGGATGTATGGGGTGACACTATTACATACTCAGTATGAATGAGGATGTAAGTACTTACACCGCACCACACAATTCTACGAAAGTCTAGGCCACAAGGACGAACCGAAGAGGTAATTAAAGTAACCTAAACTGGATCTGAAGAAAAGATTTTTGGGCATCCCTACGTATCCCATGAGTATGGGAATGAAGTTATATGTAGTTATAAGGAAGAAGATCTTATTTTAAGGTCTTAGATCTCGGACCCTAGAGAAGAGAGACCCTTCCATGTGAGTGCCAACCTCGACTAAATACCTAAGCCCATGTGAGTTACGCTCGATGTGGGAAAAAATTGTAGAGGAGGGTTTTTCAATAAATGGAATAAACACAAAGGGGAAATCAGTGCAGAGCCCCAAATGATTCCTTGTAATGGCTCTGTCCTCCTAACGTGCAATTGTGCACTGAGGGATAGTACCAAGAGCGTCAAAATTAATCTTGGACATGATGGAGTGAAAAATGATGTGAATAATTCAACTGAAATTTATGTCTTGGTGGGATTGGTGTGATGATGGGGGAGAACTATTTACCATTATCAAAACACATCATCCATATCGTGTGACCTGAAATGAGAATCAACACATGAGCATCGACCGCTGAACACATTCACAATCCAGGACTTGTATCAATTTATTGTTCAAGGTCCTCGAGGAAGTTAGCTTGAAATAGTAGGAGAGACCTTGGGATAAGCATCCATGCCATTGGAGGGTCCTTTTGGATGTGCACGATGATATAAGCCCAAATTATGAAGAAAAAGAAGCCTAAAAATTGGAGATAACATGTTTAGGTAGAATTTGACACTATAGGTCCTAAACTAGAGTACTCTAGGCACATTGGTGAATTGCCAATGAGGGTTAAGGTTCCTTACTTAAGAGCAGCTGGATCTAATAGATGAGTGTAGGGTAGGGGGATGAAGAGATTTCATGAGAAATAGGTATGTGGTGTGGTTGTTGCAAACCTGATGTGAATTAGGAAATAAGTCCATACGACACTGTATACCCCTCTCCTAGAAAGACTGAGGCCAAGGAGCCAGGATGGTAAGTAGGTTTCTAAGTGATGGGGATGGATGCAAAGACTAAAATTTTGGGTGGTTCTATGTATCCCATAAGAATGAGAATTAATCCACACGTAGTTCTGGAGGATGATATACAGTTTTACATTATGCGGTAAGGATACAGATAGGGGAAAGGTTTCTCAATGAGGGATGTGTATGGCACGATGAGTTGCCTGAGGTGAATGAGGACATAATCTCATACTACATCGTACAATACCAAATGACCACTTGGTCCAAGGGGCTGAAAAGGATAAGGGACTTGAGGCAAGAATTCCCAAGCAGTTCTCTTTTTAATGTCTTGTGGTGAGGACGATGGTGCTCTTAGTTTAAGGTCATAGGGGTCAAACCATAGATTCCCAGTTTAATGTCATATGCATGGGACAGGTGAGGGGAGAGGGAAAATCATCGTCCCTATGGAAAACCACAAAACAACAACAATGATAGAGGATAACTATTGACCATTTTTCAACACAATATCTATATTTTTGTGACCATGGTTTGGGGGAAAACAATTGAGTGTCGACCATTGACCGCACTCGTAACACGGGACATGTATCAATTTTTCTCTCTAAATACTTGAGTATGTTGGCCTAAAATGGTTGGAGAGCCCTTAGGGATGAGCATCCAAGCCATCCGGGTGTCCTTTTGAATATTGATGATGATTGAAGCCCAAATGAAGGGATGAACAAAGCATGGTGGGACTTATGCTTGAAGAAAGAACGATATATGAATGATGGATCTCAGAAGGGGATATGTGTGGCGTATAAAAATAGTCCAACGTGAATGAGGACATAAGTCCATACCACACTACACAATCCTAGATGAGAACTTGGGCCAGGGTGCTGAAAGGGTTGAGGGACCTGAGATGGGGAGTCCCAACCATCCATAGACAAATGACCCCTTATGTGTGTATTACCTTGCCAAATCTCCTAATCCCACATGATCCATTCTCGGTATGGGAAACAAAGAATAGGATCAAGCTATTCCCAGCACATGAGGGGATGGTAGTGAAGGAAGAAAATCAGGCATGGTCTGTCCCGACCAGATCAATGCTCCCGCCCGAAGTGAATGGTTGTTTGAAGATGTAGTAGGATAAAATGGTTCACTGTACCCAACATTTGGGACTTATTGGGATTGTGATAATTATAGAGGATGGTCATTGATTATGTTTGAAACACAACATCAATAACTTTTGACTTGAAATGGAAATGATAAATTGTTGTCGACCGCTTACCATATTTACAAAACAAGACTTGTGTCAATTTTTCACTCAAAATCCTCAAGGATGTTGGCCTGAAATGGTAGGAGAGCCCTTCGGCCTAGCATACATGTTGTTCGGGGGTATTTTGGGACACGAATTATGATGGAAACCAAAATTATGGGATGCTTGAACCATGAATATGCATATGCCTCATAATTTCATGAAGGATGACAGAAGAGGATGAGATCTCCGAGGAGAGGACTACATGGTGCGGTCAAGATGAACTCAATGTGAATGACGGGTAAATCTTACACCACATCATGTGTTTCGACCCAAAGGGAGATTTTGATGTTGGGATGGGCCTACAGACAATATTCTGGGGAATTCCTATGTATCCCATAAAGATGTGAATCAAACCACCTATAGTTCTGAAAAGGGAAATGCAGTTTAGCATCATGTGGTGAGGACATGGGAGGATAGAAGAACGAGGAAGGGAAAATGGTGAGATCATCATAATCCTTACTTGAGTTTGGAAATAGAGGCCTACACAACACCATGCGGGATCCTCCAAGAGGACTACGACCAGGGGGTAGTCAAAGAGAAGAGTTTGGGGGCCGGTCTCAAGCCATACATAGTTTGGGGGCATTCCTATGTATCCCATGAGGATGGGAATCAAGCCATACATTGTTATTGAAAATAAGTTTAACATCTTGTGGGATGACATACAGTTTAATGTCATGTGGGACATAACTGTTTAAGGTCATGTAGGAATAAATATAGTTTAACATCTTATGAGATGACATGAAGTTTAATGTCATGTTGGACATGACAATTAAAGGTTATGTAGGACCGAATATAGTTTAACATACTACAGGATGAAATATAGTTAAATTTCATGTGGGACATTACATTTTAAGGTCATATAGGACCCAGTTACTCAGGAAAAGTATTACATGTGGAATTTGGCATGGGTGGGAGGAGTTATATGGTCTCCGTCCATGGTGACCAGGGAGTGCGTGCCATTGGGGTAATCCTTGTGAATGATGTAAGGTCCTTCCCATTGGGGATCCAACTTGGGTGGTTTCTTACATGGTATCATTGGTTTTAGTAGGGCCAAAAACATGTTACCTTCTAATAAATATCATAGGTGAACTTTCTTGTTGAAATCTCTAGCTATTTTGTTTTGATGCCTTTCCAGATTGTGCAGGGCACGAAGCCTGTTCTCGATGAGTTTTTCCAATTCAGCCAGATGGATTTTATCTACTTTATCTGGTGCTTTCTAATCATAGATAGCTTTGAGTATTGAAGGAAACTGATTCCCGATTGGTAGGATGACCTCTGTTCTATACACCAGAGAGTATGGCATCACCTATGTGGAATAGTGAGTCATCATCTGATAATCCCAGAGGGTGTTGGGGAGCTTGTTCGGATAACTCTTTTTGTTCTGACTATGCATCTTCTGTAGAATGTTGGATATGTTTTTGTTGATTTCCTAAATATACCCAATTTCATTCATGTTATAATGGGTGGTATGGTTTGAGTGAATGTTGTACTTTGCATACAATTCCATCATATCAGATACCCGGAATATGGTTCCATTATCGGTATGAACGATTTGAGAGACTCCAAATCGATAGATGTTGTTGGTTTGCACATGAACCTCAGCCCAGTTGGTGAGGTATCTTTAAGTTCATCCACATGAACCAGGTTCAAAACCAGGTAGAGGAATATTTCCATGGGGTAACGTAGTAGTACTGTAGTAGGGGGACTGTAGCAGTACTGTAATAGAACTGTACAATGTGTGGTACTGTAGGAGACTGTACATTGTGCAGTACTGTAGCAGACTATACATTGTCCAAGTACTATAGATGAACTGTACACTGTGCGGGTAATGTAGCAGACACTGTAGCAGTTACTATAGTAGGTACTCTTCGGTACTATAACAGTTGGAACTATTCACCTTGGGCCATTAGTTTGGGCTTGGAGTCCTTAAAGCTTTCAGGCCACCCAGGCCTTTGGGTTAGTAGGGCTTTCGGGCCACCATTAAGGCCTTCGGGAAACCTCAAGGCCTTCGGCCCACATGCAGTTGCCCTAGACACACTACAAATAAAAAGGAGCATCCCCAAAATAGGATTCAGAGTAGGTGCACTCACCCGAGCAGAGCCAAATGGATTTGTCAGAATGAGAGGGTATGGCTATGTCACCGGGACCAGCTTGTGCTTGCACAAGAATCCTAGCTAGATGGCCATGAAAAGGTGGAGATCTACTATAATGATGCAGATGATGGGGAGGGGCATTTCCTTGTAGATAGTCTGGTTGAATTCCCTACGACCTCCGGGACATGTAATATTTTAATTATACGGGCCATGTAATCTCTGAACCTATGGTCCTTGTAAGGGTTCCCCCTCATCCCTTCAAAGGGGGGTTATCAAAAATTAATAAAAATGAAGGCCTTCATGCCATTCAGGGTAGATGATATTGGATCTCACAAATTCAATGATAGAATGGGTCTTGACCTCCTTCAATGGAATTTCCTATTCCCACTTAGAATAGAAATCTGTAACGGTCAGGATGAACCGGCACTGGCGAGCTATCACTGGTGGATAGAGTCCCACGACATCTAGTACCCATACCTTAAAGTTCTAAGAGTAATTGTTAGTGTGGAGAGGCTCCAATGGCCTATGCACAAAATTGGCATGTATTTGGCATGAATGTCACCTCTTGGAAAAATTAATGCAGTCACGAATCATAGAGGGAAAATATGACAACCCTGCTTTTTATCACAACTTAAACATGCTTTATTACATAAAACATCACTTGATACAACAAAGGAGATCGAGAGGTTTAGTGTCTTTGGGGCTTAGGATCATTACATAAAAACTTTAAACTTGAAATACAGCATCATTATTGAAAACTTCCTTTACATGACCACTACATTCCTTCGTACTTAGCATTGCATGGGATAACCTGAGGACATGCATAAGAAAAGGGTGAGCTATAAAGCCCAGTAAGGGAGTGCACAATGAATAACATGAGGAGTACAATACATGTTAGGCAATAGTCATATCAATAGAGCATAAGAGAGACATGAACATAAAGGCATGATAAAGCATGGTAATCATAACATGGAAATGTGGCAACAACACTTAACATTGAATTAGCATGATCCAAGGCTCATTGCACATGGAGCATGAGTAAACCCTCATTGCACTTGAAGCACGAGTAAACCCTCGTTGCACTTGAATTATCATGAGTAAACACTCATTGCACATGACGTATCATGATACTATACTTTACCCAATGCATTGGAGCGCTATCAGGGCGCACCCTTCTTAAACATTTCATTTCATGCATAAGTGTGCCACATGGATCATAAAACATGGATTCATAAAACATAATCATTTATTCCACGATAAAGGAATGTGGAATTCATACATGAAACTTTACAATCAATAAGTAAACGTGCATAAAGGTGAATACCCTTGATGGAGAAATGGGCATGGTATTCACTACACAAAGACATTGGCTTAGAAAATCGGTGCGATTTCGGCAGCGTAACGACGTGACATAAGAATTCATAAAAAAGGTTGATGAGAGAGAAAGGGGTTCCTCATCATATTTACATGTAATGGACAGTAATAAGGTCATATATATACATGTCCCAACAATTGAAAAGGAATTTAGATTCATGATACAAAAGTATTGCTTGAATATAGAAGAGGAGAAAAAGGTTCCTTTCGGAATTTCGGCATAGTAACGGGTGTACATGGGAGGCAGTTAATGAGAGAGAAAGGGGTCTCCCATCATTCAAACAATAATATGGCAGTATGGGAGAGGTGAGAAACCATACCCCAACATTCATAAATGAAATTAAAAGGGCAATACAACTTAAAGAAAATTGACAAAAATGAGAAAGGAAGAAAAACCCTTACTTGGAAGTGTGCTTCCAAAGGCTAGAGAGAGGCTTGTGAGAGGCTTCTTGGGAGCTTGGGGCACCTTGAGAGGATTCTAGGGAGAGTAGGGCAGAGGTTGGACGAACTTAAAGGGCTTTGGGTGAGGAGGAAGTGGGAGCTTGGGTGGGTTTATATAGGAAAGGTGAGAAAATTATTTATTATTTAGGTTTGGGACCCCTTATATTAAAATAATCCAAACCACAAACCATCCCATGGTATTAGCCCATGGTTTTCTGGAAAAGGAAAGAGGAAAACAATATTTTTCAAGTCCAAGGTCCGAACTTATTAAAAAATTAGGGTTGCTTATGTGGAGGTGAGTCACACTCCCATGGAAATTAATTTAAAAAGGCAAAGTGTTGAATAAGTCTTGAGGGCTCCATTAATGCTTTGAAAAGTGAGTCAAACAAACCCAAAACCTCATTATTTTAATGATAAAACATATATTGGCCGAACCTAAGGATTATGGTATTTTATTACATCACCATTGGGTCATTATGATGTCATAAAACACATTATATATTTAAATGGTATTTAATTTTTACCCAAAAATTGGACTGTCTCAGAAAATTATGAAAAATTCACCGTTGGATAATTTCGACGTCCTGATTCCTAAAATAATATTTATTTTATCTAAATAATTTTCTAAATATGTGAATTTTCACTTTTAAAATAAAAACCGACATTTATAAAAAAATTCACGGGTTTTGACAGAAATGACTTTCAAACCTTAATAAACATTTTAATTGCATTCATAAAATTATAAGATCATTTATAATTAATGACAATTAATTTAATATTAATAATAATATTTTATTAAAATATTATTTAATTCAAAAATCCTTTAATTTAATAAAATATAATTCTTAATTAAATAATAACTAAAAACACCATTTGTACTTTAAAAACTAATTACAATGTATCAAAAATGACTAGAAATTATATTCATTATTATATATATAAAAAAATGTACATGAACATGGTTCTACTTATTTGTTACATAACCCCTTAAAATAGCCGCATAAGACCTAAGGTTAAGGTGCGCGTTGGTGACAGACTCTTGGGGCTGTTCGGATAACATCGCTCGAGTGGTAATCTCTATCAACTTCCATTTTTCCCGTAGACGATCACGTTCGAGCTTGACTTGATGAAGCTCAGCTTGGGCTTGGTCAAGGGAAAAGCCCAAAGATGCCACCTCTTTACCGAGCTCCGACAAATGGGCTTCGTAAGGCGCAATTCTACTGGATGAGGCCATCGCTTCCTTTTTCTGAGTAGAAAATTGGTTCGTTAAAGCCTTATATTTAAACTACCCAGATGATCACTGTTCAACGGCTATAAAAGTAACGGTCACAAATCTTAATGTAAAACTTAAAGAAGTTGACATCTTATAAAAACATAAAGAAACATTTAACTGGACCAAGAGGGATTTTCCATTAATGAAAATTTGGGTCGTTACAACATTCCCCCCTTAAGAAATTTCGCCCTCGAAATTTTCCTTTTCCCACACTAAAACAAATTTGGGTAACTTAGCTTCATCATATCCTCCGACTCCCAAGTTGCTTCTTCAAACTTGTGGTTTCTCCACAACACCTTGACGAGGGGCATTGTCTTATTTCGTAGAACTTTTTCTCTACGATCCAGGATCTTCACTGGTTTCTCCTCATAAGAAAGATCGTCTTCTAATTGTACCACCTCAGAAGAGAGTACATGTGAAGGGTCTGGTATGTACTTCCTTAAGAGGGATACATGGAAGACATCATGCACCTTGGCCATAGTAGGTGGAAGTGCTAGTCGATAGGCCACAGCCCCAACACGATCAAGAATCTCGAAGGGGCCGATGTACCTTGGACTTAACTTCCCTTTCTTTCCAAACCTCATGACCTTCTTCCACGGAGATATGCGTAAAAACACCATCTCTCCGACTTTAAACTCGAGGTCTCGTCGACGATTATCTGCATAACTCTTCTGTCGACTTTGGGCTGCCTTGATATGCTGCTGAATGGTTTTCACCTTCTCCACCATTTCTTCGACCATTTCTGGTCCAAGCAGCTTACGTTCACCGACCTCATCCCAACATGCCGGTGTTCTACACCTTTTCCCATACAGGGCTTCATATGGTGCCATTTGGATGCTCGAGTGGAAACTATTATTATAAGAGAACTCAACTAGAGGAAGATGTCGATCCCATCCTCCTTTAAAGTCCATTGAGCATGCTCTCAACATATCCTCAAGTGTTTGGATAGTCCGCTCGGATTGGCCATCAGTTTGAGGATGATAGGCCGTACTGAAGTTCAGTTCAGTATTCAGAGCATGTTGAAGACTCTTCCCAAACTTAGAGGTAAATCTTGGATCTCGGTCAGACACAATAGATAGTGGTACTCCATGCAACCGTACCACTTCCCTGATGTATATCCGTGCCAGTTGATCCAAAGAGAAATCCTCTCGAATAGCAATGAAGTGTGTAGTCTTTGTAAGACGATCCACAACAACCCAGATTGCATTGTTGCCTTTGGATGTCCTTGGAAGTCCAGTGACGAAGTCCATGGTGATGTTCTCCCATTTCCATTCAGGTATGGGCAATGGTTGCATCATCCCCTTAGACTTCTGCCTCTCTGCCTTCACTTGCTGACACACCAGGCACTTTGATGTATATTCGGCGATCTCCTTCTTCATATTATCCCACTAAAAGTTTTCTCGGAGATCTCGATACATCTTTGTGTTCCCTGGGTGAATAGAGAAATTTGAACTATGTGCATCATCCAAAAGTTCCTTCTTCAGCTCCGAACTTGATGGGACACATAGTCTTTTCCCAAACCGCACAATTCCTTCTTCATTAACATTAAACTCTGAGGATTTTCCCTTTTTGATAGCTTCCACTTTTTCTTGGATTCTCGCATCATCCTTTTGAGCATCCTTTAACCTTTCCAAAAGAGATGGTTGAGCAATCATTTGTGAAAGGATTGATGATGTTCCCTTATTTATGATTCCCACGTCCATCTTCATCAAGTCTAAGAAGATTGGATCCTTCTCAATTCTCATCATTGATAGAATTGCTGGATCCTTTCTACTTAGGGCATCCGCCACCTTGTTCTCCTTCCCAGGGTGGTAATGTATTGAACAGTCATAATCCTTGATGAGCTCTATCCATCTTCTCTGGCGCATATTAAGCTCTTTCTGTGTGAATATATATTTAAGACTCTTGTGGTCAGTATATATCTCACATTTCTCCCCATAGAGATAATGCCGCCAGATTTTCAAGGCAAATATCACCGCTGCCAACTCCAGATCATGCGTTGGATAGTTTCGCTCATGGATTTTCAACTGCCTTGAGGCATAGGATATCACTTTATCATTCTGCATCAGCACACATCCTAAGCCCTTCTTCGAATCATCACTGAATACCACAAAAAGCTCCCCACTTGTGGGTAAAGTGAGCACAGGTGCAGTGATAAGCCTCCTTTTCAACTCCTTGAAGCTTTCTTCGCATTCATCACTCCAAGAAAACTTTACTCCCTTTCGAGTTAGCTTGGTAAGAGGGTTGGACAATCGTGAGAAGTTTCTCACAAATCATCGATAATATCCAGCTAACCCCAAGAAGCTACGGATATCAGTTACCGATGTTGGCCTCGGCCATCCCTCAATTGCATCTGTTTTGAAGGGGTCCACAGATATCCCATTGCTTGTGATGATATGGCCCAAGAATGAGACCTCCTTCAACCAGAACTCACACTTGATGTACTTGGCATAGAGCTTCTCCTTGCGTAAAGTCTCCAGTACAGTTCTTAAATGCTCCTCATGATCCTCCTTGGTTTTGGAGTATATTAGAATATCATCTATAAAGACTACCACAAATTTATCTAGGTAATCTCTAAAGACTCTATTCATCAAGTCCATGAATATTGCTGGAGCATTGGTGAGTCCAAAAGGCATTACTATGAATTCATAGTGCCCGTACCTTGTACGAAAAGCAGTCTTGGGGATATCTTCTTTCTTCACCCTTGATAATATCCCGACCGCAAATCGACCTTGGATAAGTATTGTGCTCCACGCAGCTGATCAAACAAGTCATCGATTCTTGGGAGAGGATACTTGTTCTTTATCGTGATTTTGTTAAGTTCACGATAATCGATGCAAAGCCGCATTGACCCATCCTTCTTCTTGATGAAGAGGACTGGTGCACCCCATGGTGATTCACTTGGGCGTATAAACCCTTTATCCAGATTCTCCTGTAGTTGTTTCTTCAGTTCTTCAAGCTCAACCACAGCCATTCTATATGGAGTCTTGGATATTGGTAGCGCCCCAGGTATAAGTTCAATTGAGAACTCAACATCTCTTCTTGGAGGAAGACCAGGAAGTTCCTCGGGAAATACGTCAGCGAATTCCCTCACAATAGGCATTTCTTCAAGGGTGGTTTCTTCCTTGGACTCAATCATCTGAGCCAGATATGCGTGCTCATAAGGCAGTAATATCCATGCTTGAGATGATGGAGCTAAAGGACATTCATCTTCCTCCTGACACTTGTCAAGAATCGGGGGTCGATTCTCCATATAGAGTGTGATTTCCCTCTCCCGACAATTTATGTTGGCTCTATATAAGGAAAGCCAATCCATGCCAAGAATTGCATCAAATTCCACCAAAGGTAGTATGATGAGGTTCGTCGGGAAATTCAATCCACAGATTATAACAGGGGAGGACTTATACTCATGGGATGCAATGATTGCCCCATTTGCCGTACTCACCGACATCTTTACTTCCATGATTTGTGGTGGTGCAGGGATTATTCTACTAAACTTTTGAGATATAAAAGAATGCGTAGAACCTGAATCAAAAAGTACGTTCTCTATTCTTGAATGAATAACTAGCGTACCTGTCAGCACTTCGTTGTCGGGGTTCACTTCGGCAGAAGTGATGGCAAAAGCTCTTCCTTGCTGTCTTGGAGGTTGTTGATTGCCTCCGATAACCCTTGGATTAGGGCACTGATTCGCAAAATGACCCGGTTCTTTTCATTTGAAGCATTGAACAATGCGTTGAGGTTCGAACGGAGCGTTCCTCCCCTCCGTCGCAGCCGTGGGTCCTTCTTGCTGACAGTTAACAGCTAGGTGCCCTTCTCTTCCACATTTGAAGCATTTTCTTGTCCCCCTAAGGCAATTTCCAGGGTGCTTCTTTCCACACTTTTGGCAAGTGGGGTGCTGGAATTTCTTAGCGCCGTTGGATTTATCCATCGGACCACCAGCATTGAAGTCCACCTTCCGCTTCTTGTCCCCATGATACCCCTGTGATTCTACGATCTCCATTTCAACCTTGAGGGCACATCGGACAATTTCCTCATAGCTGTCGAAGTCACGGATCGCTAATGCTTTCCGCAAGCTAGGCTTCAGCCCACCAAAGAAGCGGTCAACCTTGTATTCGGGGGTAACGACAAAGCCGGAAGCGTATCGTGCAAGCCTTGTGAAGTTTGCCTCGTACGCTCCCACATATTCCTCATCTTTCTGCTTGAGGGAAAGGAAGTCCCTTTCCATCTTAAGACGGAGGGTGCATGGAAAATATTTATCGAAAAACATCTTCCGGAATACCTTCCATTCCAAAGCCTCGATCTCCTCCTGAGGCTTCGTATTTTTGATCAACGTCCACCATTGATCAGCTTCACCCTCCATACGATAAGCCGCCAGGAGAACCTTCTCTTTTTCAGAGAATTGGAGGATGGAGAATATCTTTTCAATGGAGTTGATCCATTGTTCAGCAATCATGGGATCAGATGATCCACTAAAAGTAGGAGGCCTTTGTCTCATGAAGCTTTCAATAGCGACTTGTTCTTTCTTAGGGGGGGTTGAACGTTCCTCTTGACTAGTGTTTCTATTCAAAACTTGAGTTAGCTGAGAGAGAAGCGTGAAAAAGTTCGCGATTCCCGCTCCCATTGGATTGGGCATCTCATAAGTACAGTCATCACACTGATCTTCACAACGGTTGTTAGCCCGAGTTCTCCTATTACCGGCCATTGGCTGGAATAAAAGGAAAGTTAGGGGTAACACATAAAGGGTAATCCAAATACAAAAGTTGATGACTTATAAATAAACTTTAATCTCTTTAACTCATGAGTCTATAGGATTCAATCCAGGCTTTTCATGATCTTCCTTCTAACATATATTCTTAGGGGGCATTTTTCCCTTAATAAGGGTTCATACTAAGATTGTGAATTTATCAAAACATATCCCCTGGGAGTGTCGTAACCAAGACTGCAGCAAGGCCCGTTGTCGTGCACCAGTTCCCGTTGGAGTCTAGCCCAAAGCGGTGTTTCGGGTTTTACCCCTAGGATACATCTGTGCCAGAGCCGCCTCTACCTGCTCGTATCCAGACAGGGAAGTATTTGTTTGATAAAACACTTACTTAGTATTTACCAAAACTTAGGGATGTTTTTATTATGCTTAGTCTTGTATCTAAGGCTTTACTAGGGTTTCCTAATCCCAAAAATAACTAAACCTATCCTCTGATACCAACTATGACAACCCTGCTTTTTATCACAACTTAAACATGCTTTATTACATAAAACATCACTTGATACAACAAAGGAGATCGAGAGGTTTAGTGTCTTTGGGGCTTAGGATCATTACATAAAAACTTTAAACTTGAAATACAACATCATTATTGAAAACTTCCTTTACATGACCACTACATTCCTTCGTACTTAGCATTGCATGGGATAACCTGAGGACATGCATAAGAAAAGGGTGAGCTATAAAGCCCAGTAAGGGAGTGCACAATGAATAACATGAGGAGTACAATACATGTTAGGCAATAGTCATATCAATAGAGCATAATAGAGACATGAACATAAAGGCATGATAAAGCATGGTAATCATAACATGGAAATGTGGCAACAACACTTAACATTGAATTAGCATGAGCCAAGGCTCATTGCACATGGAGCATGAGTAAACCCTCATTGCACTTGAAGCACGAGTAAACCCTCGTTGCACTTGAATTAGCATGAGTAAACACTCATTGCACATGACGTATCATGATACTATACTTTACCCAATGCATTGGAGCGCTATCAGGGCGCACCCTTCTTAAACATTTCATTTCATGCATAAGTGTGCCACATGGATCATAAAACATGGATTCATAAAACATAATCATTTATTCCACGATAAAGGAATGTGGAATTCATACATGAAACTTTACAATCAATAAGTAAACGTGCATAAAGGTGAATACCCTTGATGGAGAAATGGGCATGGTATTCACTACACAAAGACATTGGCTTAGAAAATCGGTGCGATTTCGGCAGCGTAACGGCGTGACATAAGAATTCATAAAAAAGGTTGATGAGAGAGAAAGGGGTTCCTCATCATATTTACATGTAATGGACAGTAATAAGGTCATATATATACATGTCCCAACAATCGAAAAGGAATTTAGATTCATGATACAAAAGTATTGCTTGAATATAGAAGAGGAGAAAAAGGTTCCTTTCGGAATTTCGGCATAGTAACGGGTGTACATGGGAGGCAGTTAATGAGAGAGAAAGGGGTCTCCCATCATTCAAACAATAATATGGAAGTATGGGAGAGGTGAGAAACCATACCCAAACATTCATAAATGAAATTAAAAGGGCAATACAACTTAATGAAAATTGACAAAAATGAGAAAGGAAGAAAAACCCTTACTTGGAAGTGTGCTTCCAAAGGCTAGAGAGAGGCTTGTGAGAGGATTCTTGGGAGCTTGGGGCACCTTGAGAGGATTCTAGGGAGATTAGGGCAGAGGTTGGACGAACTTAAAGGGCTTTGGGTGAGGAGGAAGTGGGAGCTTGGGTGGGTTTATATAGGAAAGGTGGGAGAATTCTTTATTATTTAGGTTTGAGACCCCTTATATTAAAATAATCCAAACCACAAACCATCCCATGGTATTAGCCCATGGTTTTCTGGAAAAGGAAAGAGGAAAACAATATTTTTCAAGTCCAAGGTCCGAAATTATTAAAAAATTAGGGTTGCTTATGTGGAGGTGAGTCACACTCCCATGGAAATTAATTTAAAAAGGCAAAGTGTTGAATAAGTCTTGAGGGCTCCATTAATGCTTTGAAAAGTGAGTCAAACAAACCCAAAACCTCATTATTTTAACGATAAAACATATATTGGCCGAACCTAAGGATTATGGTATTTTATTACATCACCATTGGGTCATTATGATGTCATAAAACACATTATATATTTAAATGGTATTTAATTTTTACCCAAAAATTGGACTGTCTCAGAAAATTATGAAAAATTCGCTGTTGGATAATTTCGACGTCCTGATTCCAAAAATAATATTTATTTTATCTAAATAATTTTCTAAATATGTGAATTTTCACTTTTAAAATAAAAACCGACATTTATAAAAAAATTCACGGGTTTTGACAGAAATGACTTTCAAACCTTAATAAACATTTTAATTGCATTCATAAAATTATAAGATCATTTATCATTAATGACAATTAATTTAATATTAATAATAATATTTTATTAAAATATTATTTAATTCAAAAATCCTTTAATTTAATAAAATATAATTCTTAATTAAATAATAACTAAAAACACCATTTGTACTTTAAAAACTAATTACAATGTATCAAAAATGACTAGAAATTATATTCATTATTATATATATAAAAAATGTACATGAACATGGTTCTACTTATTTGTTACATAACCCCTTAAAATAGCCGCATAAGACCTAAGGGTAAGGTGCGCGATGGTGACAGACTCTTGGGGCTGTTCGGATAACATCGCTCGAGTGGTAATCTCTATCAACTTCCATTTTTCCCGTAGACGATCACGTTCGAGCTTGACTTGATGAAGCTAAGCTTGGGCTTGGTCAAGGGCAAAGCCCAAAGACGCCACCTCTTTACCGAGCTCCGACAAATGGGCTTCGTAAGGGGCAATTATACTGGATGAGGCCATCGCTTCCTTTGTCTGAGTAGAAAATTGGTTCGTTAAAGCCTTATATTTAAACTACCCCGATGATCACTGTTCAACGGCTATAAAAGTAACGGTCACAAATATTAACGTAAAACTTAAAGAAGTTGACATCTTATAAAAACATAAAGAAACATTTAACTGGATCAAGAGGGATTTTCCATTAATGAAAATTTGGGTCGTTACAGAAAAAATACCCTAGTCTTTGGGTCTTGTGATATAACTTTGGCCCAGTTTGATAAGCCCCACCAGAACCAGTATGAACCTCCTGCATGAATTTGGGAATATCAACTCCTTGAATTCAACATAGGAGAACCCCATCAAACCCTCACCTGTTGAGGATCTGCTAAAGACCAAGACCACTATAGAGAGTAAAATGAAATGTACATCATGGGATTCGCTTGCGCTCATCTCGATCTTTTAGGATAATGTTGTGTTGGAGGTACTCAATAATGGGGGTCCTCTTGTTTGTAGTTACATCCAACACGGCGTCAAGGGGACTTGGGGGTCCTTACATGGAGGCTTCGGTGGTAAGGTGGCTTAGTTGTGGGAAATCTTCATTATCTAGAGTGATGGGTTCGATGACTCTCTGGTGTGACATGTGGATAATCAAATCATCTTGATCAGGCTCCACAAGAGATGTAGCTAGGCTAGCCAAGGTGTTAGCTCAACCGTTCTGGGGTCAAGGGACATGGGTAAATTCTGGTTGAGATAAGAACTCGGTCCTCAAATGGAAGGTGTGTTCCAACAATGGTACAAACTCTAGTTTTCTGACAACATAGACACTGTTGACCTTATTTATGACTAGTTTGGAGTCCCTTTTCCCATGAATGTGGGGAATTTAAATCTCAAGGGCCAACTTGAGGCCAGTAATGAGAGCCTCGTACTCTGCCTCATTGTTGGTGCAGCCTTCTGATAGCAGGAATGAATATGAAATTACATCTTGTGCTAGGGTAATGAAGACGATACCCAGACCTACTCTATTGAGATTGGGGTAATTGATCCTTCTACCGGTAGGGATCCAAGAAGCACCATCAATGTTCATTTGCGAGCACAGAATGGCACGGTCTACTAAGAGTGTTGCCTCATCAGGGAAATCAAGGTCCTGAGACTGGTCCGCTGGAGCGGGATGGGCTATGAATAAATCTTCCAATGATTGTCCTTTAATATCCATCTAAGTGACGAAATTAATGTCGAACATATGGAGGATAATTTCCCAACGAGCTAGATGGACTATCAATATTGGGATGTTTAGGATATACTTCAGTAGATCCACTCCGGACACTAGCTTCACCTCATGGTGCTATAAGTAATGTCGTAATTTATGTATTGTGACTAGCAGCGTAAGGTAGGTCTTCTTGATAGGGGAGTATCCGGTTTCCATATCAAGGATCATGCAACTGAGGTAGTAGAGACTGTTCTCTGTTTCCTCATTGTCCTTCTCGGTGATAAGGTCACCGAGAGATCGCTCCAGGGTTGTCATATAAAGGACCAGTGGATTTCCTGAGATATGTGGCATTAAGACCAGATACTAGAGAAGATACTTCTTGATTTCCTCAAAAGCAGTCTCGCATTATTCATCCCATTGGTAGAAAATACCTTTCTTTATGATCGAGGAGAGGGGCTTACACTTTCCAACCAAATTTGCAATGAATCGGCATATGTAGGCCAAGTGACCTTGATAGCCTTAAAGCTTTAGAATTTTTCCTGAGGCGACATCTAGCTAATGAAATTGATCTTCTTCGGGTTGATCTTGATTCCCCTGTATTTGAAAACGAAGCCAAGAAAATTTTCATAGGTAACCCTGAAGGAACACTTCAATGGGTTCATCTTTATGTGGTGAGAACGAAAGAAGCTAAACAATTTCTCAAGATATTTGTGATGGTATTGATGCTGCCGAGATTTGACCACCATATCATCCATGTAGCATTCCACTAATTTCCCAAGGATTGGCTTAAATATGCGACGCATGGCACGCTGATAGGATGGAATTTTATTCTTTAGACCGAAGGGAAAGACTTGGTAACAAAAAGTACTTTTTGGTTCCCTGAAGGTTGTAGAATATTTATCCTTAAGGGCCATTTGAATGTGGTTGTACCCAGAGTACCTATCCATGAAGAAGAGGTCCTGGAACCATGTGGTGGAATCCATCAACAACTCTATCATGGGAAGGGAAAAATCATCCTTTGTACAATGATAGTTGAGATCCTGGAAGTCGATGCAGACCATGAACTGTCTGTTCTTCTTCAAAACGGACACAATGTTGGCTAACCATCTGGGCGAATGGAACTCCTTGATGAAATTGGATCTAATGATCTTATCAACTTTGGAATCGACCATAGGATCGTGATAAGGTTTCATATTTATTAGAAGCTTCTTAAACCCGCCGTGATTTCCCGGGAGACCGAGGTATTGGAAAGATACCTGGGGATCTAGTCCCGACATCTCATTATAACTCTTGGAGAATAAATCAAAATGTTGTTTCAGGAAGTCCATGTACTATTATTTCACTTCGACATGCATAATAGCATTGATCAATGTGGGTTGTGGATCTGTCTCACTACTGAGGTTCACCTATAACAATTTATCAACTGTGGTGGAGATACCCTATTGGAATACA
This sequence comes from Viscum album, assembly GCA_963277665.1. Classification (NCBI taxonomy): domain Eukaryota; kingdom Viridiplantae; phylum Streptophyta; class Magnoliopsida; order Santalales; family Viscaceae; genus Viscum; species Viscum album. The sequence goes on from OY728125.1 coordinate 993,767,629, forward strand.
AGAGGAGCGTCCTCCAAATCCTCTTATTTGATTATAGGGGATGTATCCTCAGTGCGAGGAGTATCCTATGAATCAAAAGATCCTTATGGGAGGATGGTTCCAACTTGAGCAGCGGTAAACACCACATCAGGGGACTCCTGTGCAGTCGAAACCATAGTGATGAAAGTTGTCGAACTTATCCCACATGGTCTTTGGCCGAAGGGGCCACACATAATCACATCAAATCAATAGTGACATGTCAGCTTGATCTGGTTTATCCCAACCTAATGTAAAAATCATGTATGACATATTTTCATCACCATGGGGCGGACATCCCGATACCTTATGGGGTAGGGGGCTCTGGGATCACCCGAGCCTGATTTGTGTAGGAATACGAGGTGATCTTTCGATATCACTTAGACTTCAGATTATGCTTCCCCTCATTCTATAAAAAATGAAGCATTTTCCCATATCTAGGGTTGTTTCCTCCAATCTGTTGATTAGAATGATGTAGGAATCATCCAGATCTTTACATGGGTCGGTCACAACCATAGCATGTTCGACCTCTTTCGCCTGAATCTACTTGTCCTTTCTCTTGTAATAGTTGGAATCCAGGTAAAGGGATTTAAAAGAGTAAAAGGGAGACACATCACCTTCAAATATGTCCATTTGACCATTAAGGGAGTACTTGAGGCACTGGTGATACGAAAAAGGGACCTCTGCATGCAGGTGGTCCATGTCTTGCCCATCAACACATTGTTGGCGGTATCCTGAGAGACAAACATGAACTTGGTGCTGGATACCAGACCATTGAACTGGGTCTTCAGGCGAATTTTTTGGATCGGTGTTTGTAATTTCCTATCATAACCTTGGATTTTCAGGTCAGAGGGACGTAGATCATCCTCAGATAGCCCCATCTTCTGATGTGTCCTGGTTCAGATCAGGTAGATCCCAGAGCATGTGTCGACAAGGCAGTGAAAACCCTCCACACAATTTAAATGGTAGGTGATGTAAAATGGGTTTATGTGACCCTTTATGGGAGATAATTCATCTTCTTTAGAGAATGAAATGATGTCCTAGCATTCAGCATGCTCAGCTTCCTCGACATAGAAGGATTCTGCACCTGCTACCTCTCCCTCAAACTGAAGGGGGCTTCTTAAAGCCTCAGCGAAGGCTTCACGTATATCTTCTAATAAGATAAGGGACTAAAGGGTAGATACCCTTGTTGTAATGATGAAAATATTCTTAAAGACATTATACATCCATTCCAAGCATGAGATTCTGCTTACAGGAGGTCATTCTGCAGTAGGGGAAATAACTGGACCTTCTGGCTGAACCGACAGCTGACTGGTGCTGGGAATATTCTACAGCTCACTATTCAAGGCATGTCGAGTGGCTGCCATACGAGGGATAAATGACTGAGACTATTAAGTTACTTAGTGTGTCTGATCATGGTGCAGTTGAGGCGTCTCTGTCTGATCAAGAAACACAGGTGAAGGTGGACCTGATAACACCAGATGGGATGGTTGTGCTTGTTAAGCTCTACGATGGGCATACTATCTGGTTTCAGTGGAATGTATATCCTAGATAAAAGCACTAACAGTGGCACTCCAACAACCCATATTTCCATGGCTCCATCTGTAACACCCCGACCCCAGTTACCCAGAGTTGGTGCATTATTGCGTAAATTGGCATGATCACAAAAGATCATGTCTCAAAAGACCGATTAGTTTAGTAGCCTTGGAAACACTAGATACATTCATAAGTCTTTCATTACATCATATAGTAAAACAAATCGACAACAACATCTTTTCTTCATATCCCCCCATACTATCCCTACAAGTCATTCATAATATACTTCTTCACATCCTGGAAAAAGTAAAACATTGGAAGGGGTGATCTCAGATGCTCATTAAGGATAACAATATAGTGGAAGCTTTCATAAATAATCATTAACATTTAAGGCAATGTATAACTAAAACAAAAGCCTTATAAACTTGAACATCAGCATAATATGGAAAAAATAAAATGAAATAATGCAATTTACTTATTCACATGGATATTCTACTAGTCGAATAATCACATGCAATATCAATAACCACTTTCATAATGATGGAATGCATAATGCCAGACTATCATAACCTCGTATCCAAGGGCTCATTCCAAGACTACAAATAAGATTTTGTCAAGGCCTCGTGCCAAGACACTATTTTGTCTCATGAGACCTACCGATGCATCGAGGGGCTATAGCGGGCTCCACCTATCACTTATTAAGTCCAATGCATTCTTCATATGAACAGGTTTAAACATATCATAAACCATAACATAATCGTATCACATAAAACATGCATAAAGGAAACATAACATTTCCACATTTCAATCACAATATATCAATAAAACACATTGATATAATAAAAACATTATCAAAACCATTTTCAATACCAAAATAAAAGAAAATTATAACATGGTATTTATTTTTCATTTAAAAAAAGTTACGGCTTGTAGAGGAAGCTGAAACTCAAATAATGGTAACGACGGTAGAGAAGTTGTTGTCGTCGCATACGTACGACAAAAAAACATTCCCTTTTGTCGTTTAGTAAAACACTTCGTATATAAAAAGAATCCTTTTGAGTAAATGTAAAAATCAAAGGGGTGTATACACCGTATAAAAGAAAGTTGTGTATAAAATAAAATATGCCTCAATAAAAGGAGATTGAGATGAAGTCCATTACAAATACCATTTTTTAAATAAAATAGATCTATTATGGGTATTCAATATATGTACACATAAAGAAAGTATTAATACAAGATATGACATAATTTTAAAGTAGGAGATTAACCCAAAAATGGAAATTGGATTAAGAAGTTCCCTTACCTCGTGTCCGACTTGACTCGATCATTCTTTAATCTCCTGAATAATAAACTAGAGTTAATTTATACTTGCTTAAGAACCTTTTTCATGTTCATTATTACTTTTATATTACTTATTACCATGTTATGAACATTATGTAATTATTTAAGTTAATAATGGTCGTTCTGTTGGTCTTTGTTACTTGAGTCAAAAATAAACTTCTTATAATTACAAGTTGTTCATGTGGTGAAATATCCATTATATCCAGAATTATATTCATGATGTAGATATCATATATATCATATATATCTAGTATATACATGCATTTATAATAATACATAACATTTATAAGTAAAAATGAAATGCACCATTCATGGAGACGGTAAGTCGTACTTACGCATTAACGCTACTTTTATTTCTATTTAGTATTTAATGGAATGAAATTATAATTATATAAAGGTATAATATAATTCCAGTATAATATCATGTATAATATCATTTACCCCATCCTTTATACATCCCACATATGGAATTAATGATTCAAATCACTTTGAGGGGGTGGTAGTCCGCACTTCCTAAATTGAAATTATCGTGTTTACCCATAATGGAAATCATAAAGGTATGCCATAAATGAAAAATACAGAATCATAAGGAAAAAAACATAATATATATCATATTTAAAAATAGTTTCATCATAATGGACACTATGAGAGGTGTTAAAATAAGATTGAACAATCATCGTTTCGTGAGGCAGTAATTCAACACCCATAGAAACAGTATGTTCTTTAACCATTAGATGAAGGTGTGTGTAAGTTTAAATAAAATACTTATCATAAAAAATCCAAGTATATTGAGTATATTTTTGTTTTTATAAAAGAAAAGAATAAAATAGAGTTTAGGGGGTTGGAGAAGCAAAAAAAACAAAACAACAAAAGAGAAGACATTACCTTTAAATCGGGTAACTCCCCTTAGTTTGAACCAAAATGGTTTATTGAAGAGCTTTCTGCCTAAGGTAAGGATTCTAGGATGAAGGGAGGAATGTTGAGAGGGTATTTCGGCAGAGTTTGGCCGATCCAAATGGCTTTGAAGGTGTGAATAAAGTGGTAGAGGTGGGGGCCATTTATAAGAGGAGAGGATGGGCACTCTTGGAAAGTAATGAAATGTTACATTATTATGAAATTATTTTCAGATTTTAAAGGTCCCACAATGATATATTTCAAGGATAAGGTGATAAGGGTTCTAAATCTTCTCATACAATAGGTTTTTGACAAGTGTAAGTCTTAGATTATACATTATCTTTTCATTTTATTTAAATCGTTAATAAATGAGGTAATCGCTGCATCATCATGGTGTCATAAAAAATTCAATTTATTTAATGTCTAAATATTATAAAAAAATATCATGATGTATGAAATCTTTTTAACTTTCCAATTAATATTTATAGTTAAACCTTTAACTTATATAACCCCATGTAATAATTTTTTTAGTAAAACACAACATGTTTGTGACAATTTTATTTTTACTTTAAATAAAAAGTTATTAATGTCATTTTCTTACACAAGTGGCTCCATGGGGTCCCCAAGTTGACCCATGGATTGTATTTCTCGGCCATGACTCATCCAATAATGTTTGGACAAGTGTCAAGATATTTTCATATTTTTATAATATCATTTTTACCATAAATTTCACTAATTACCTTTAATCGCGATTAATAAAACATAAAAGATACTATTCACCAAAAAATATTTTCATCCCATTGAACCAAATTTTACTTCATAATTATAACCATATATGTTGGATTTTTGAAATTCAATTCATAGAAGTGGTAAAATTTCATTTAAACGAAAAATCAATTTTTTAACTACCACTTAGTGGTTTCACTATTCATCAAAATTTGATGTTTTTCAGAAAAATACCAAAAATTCACCCTAAGATATAATTGATATTACGAATTCAAAAATGATGTCTATTTTAAAAAATTCCAAACATATAAGATGAATTAATTAATTTAATAATTAATTCCCATTGTCACAAAAAATAGCGTGTTTTTATGAAATAATATATACCAAAAGATTGACACTCATTTATATCCAATTTCAAATTGAAATTAATTCTAATGACCACCATAAGATAAAATGGTAAAAATATATTCTAATTATACTTTTAAACCACTCAATAGTATAATTTATCACTATAAATTATTTTGATTAATTGTTTTAAGTATTTTTTCCTATTCATAGAAAATTGGAAGTTCTCAAAAAATTACAAAAAATTCATCTTAGGATAATTTCGATATTAAGAATCCAAAAATGAAGTCCATTTTGAAATATAAAATTTATATAATTTCAAAGATTTGGTATTACTATTCATAATGACTATTTTGATTGGTCGCGGTGTGTTAGAATCTTGAACTTGCGTATAATGCCAGCTATTGCATTATTGAAAGAGAAGCGTACCATGGAATCCTGGGGTGTTACATTCTCCACTCCTTCAATAAATTGCATCCTCGCAATTTGAAAATTTTCTTCGAAAATAAAAGGTTTAAAGTAGAAAATACGTTTGTGTAAAACCCACATTGGAAATAGGGTTAATAAAAATATATCTTTAAAAGAAAGAAAGAGAAGTACAAAGGTCACCCGAGATAGCCCATACTAGGATTCTATGAAAATATGGATATGGAGGAGAAACAAACCATCAAGGTCTGATGGAGAGTTATAGAAAACAAGATTATGAGAAAGTTTTACTACAAGAAAATCACAAACTTGTCATTGGTTAAACGATCATTAATTCCTTAGTAGGAAATGTTAACCGACAACGTTTTTGTTTTAAGTTACCTTTCATAAAGTTGAGGAATTTATTTAGGAGATTTACTAAGAATGTAAGGAAATATACATACTTGTCATGTAGACTTTCATTCTTTAATAAATTTTTACCAAAAACCCATCTTTCACTCAAAAAGATAATATAACTCAAAAATATTATATTTATCGTAATCGTACAAGGTTCCAAATTTTAAGACATACCATTTAGATTAGGAAAACTATTTTGTAATAACTATGGACTTTATGTAGGCTAGTGGTAGGTAATAAAGGCATGTCGCACTATGTTTGTGGGTTCGATTCCTATAGCTTTGTCCGACGCAATGGGTTATCCCCCAACCTGCAGGTTGTCCTTTTCCTAAAACTATAGTATTATAGTATTCCAAAAATAATCTCCATAAATGTTTTAACCATAAACAATACTATCCAAAGTTAAACTTAATCCATTCCAACCTTTATAGTTATCCATAATACCTCTGTACATACTTTCTCTAAAAGGTATCTACATTCCAAAAATAAATTGTATCATCAGATTCCTCAAACAAGGTAAAGTTTCTCTTATTTTCACATACAAAAATATGATTACCTTCATCATATTAAAATATTGATGAAAACAACAAGTACTACATTACAATCCTTATATATATCACATTATTCTTACAACCAGAATATAATCTGTGAGTCTAAAATCACCAATACATTAATAATTCCACTTCAACTATAGTAATAGCATAAGATTTTCCTTGATCCCTTGGCCTTTTCTGAGGTAAGTTTCCCTGACGCTTAGGACAATAATTTGCATAATGCCCCATTTCCCTACAATTGTAGCATTCAACATTGATAGCCTCTTTCTTTCCCTTGCAATCACTAGCCTGGTGACCATTTTCACCACATTTATAACAAACTCACATTCCTTTTAGGAATGTACGAGGGTGATTCTTCCCACAATTATCGCATAATGGAAAATATTTCTTTCCCTTTTTCCCTTTATCTGTCTCTTGTTCCACCGTTATCTCCTTCTCTTTCTTTACATTATTGTCATAAGATTTAGAGAATTCCTTTTCTGTCTTGATAGCACATGAGACAATATCTTCGTACGATGAAAAATATTGTGATACTAATGCTCGACGGAGAAATGGTTTTAACCAATCAAAGAAACGATTAATCTTACTTCATGGGTTATGTATATAATTTGCAGCATACCTTGCTAACCTTGTAATGTTGGCCTCATACATTAAGACATTCTCATCCTCCTTTTGCCTCAGACTCAGAAATTTCCTTCTCATATCTGCTCGATGGTCATGAGGAAAGTATTTTTCAAAGAAAATCTCTTTGAACTCCATCAATTCCATATTTAATACTTCATCATCTTCCTTTGTGTTTTGAATCAATGACCACCATTGATCAGTATCTCTAGTGAGGCGGTAAACTGCCATGATAGCCTTTTCCCTTTCACTACTCCCCAAGGCATGGAATATTTTCTCTAAGGAATTTATCCATTGCTCAGCTAATAATGGAGTTTTACCCCCATTAAATGTTACTGGTTGTTGCCTCATGAAGCAGTCTAACATTGATCCTCCACATTGCGTATCTGGGTGCTCTATAAGATTAAGGATATTATTCATAACCTGAGTGATTTTTCCCGGTATGGTGATAAGTTGATCAACACCAGTTGTATCACCAGCTCCACTATAATAATCTTGAGTAGGAGGGAAATACCTACATTGAGTGCATGCATTGATATGGTTTCCATTCCTTCCACTCGGTGCCATTTCTTAAAAATGGAATAAACTAGATCAGTTTATGAATCAAAATACATAATTCCCTACTTGTAAAACACTTAACATAAATTGAACAGTTTATGGATATAATCCATAATCATAAAAATGTTTTCTTTGAGGAAGTATACACTCATAAACCGTTCATAATGGTTTGTAAAGAAAATGAGATTTATCCTAAGCTTATCCCCTGGGAGTGTCGTAACCAAGAGTGCAGCAAGGCCCGTTGTCGTGCAACAGTTCTCATTCGAGTCTAGCTCAAAGCGGTGTTTTCATGTTTTACCCCAAGGTACATTTGTGCCAGAGCTGCCTCTACCTGTTCATATCTAGACAGGGATGTATTGCTCGGAAAACTCAAAAAATCTCTATAATACCAAAATTCTAGGAAGTTATTCTATACTAATCCTCAAAGTCTATCTTAGGGCTATGTGCTCTAATCAGAGTTTATCTAAATCTAGCTTCCAATGTTAGTACTAAACTGCCTCTGATACCAACTGTAACACCCTGACCCCAATTACCCAGAGTCGGTGCATTATTGCGTAACATTAGCATGATCACAAAAGATCAAGTCTCTAAAAACCAATTAGTTTAGTAGCCTTGGAAACACTAGATACATTCATAAGTATTACATTAAATCATAAATTAAAACAAAACTACAACAACATATTGTCTTTATATCCCCTCATACTATCCCTGTAGGTCATTCATAATATACTTCTTCACATCCTGGAAAAATTAAAACATCGGAAGGTGTGAGCTCAGATGCTCAGTAAAGATAAAAATATAGCGGAACCTTTCATAAATAAACATTAACATCTAAGGCAATTTATAACTAAAAAAGCCTTTTAAACTTGAACATCAGCATAATATAGAAAAAATAAAATGAAATAATGTCATTTACTTATTCACATTGATATTCTACTAGTCGAATAATCACATGAAATATCAATAACCACTTTCATAATGATGGAATGCATAACGCCAGACTATCATAACCTCTTAGCCAAGGCCTCGTGCCAAGACTACAAATAAGATTTTTTCAAGGCCTCATGCCAATACACTAGTTTGTCTCATGAGACCTACCAATTCATCGAGAAGCTATTGCGGGCTCCACCCGTCACTTATTATGTCAAATTCATTCCTCATATGAACAGGTTTAAACATATCATAAACCATAACATAATCGTATCACATTAGACATGCATAAAGGAAAAATAACATTTCCATATTTCAATCACAATATATCAATACAACACATTGATATAATAAAAACATTATCAAAACCATTTTCAATACCAAAATAAAAGAAAATTAAAACTTGGTATTTATTTTTCATTTAAAAAAAGTTGTGGCTTGTAGAGGATGCCGAAACTCAAATAATGGTCACAGTGGCAGAGAATTCATTGTCTCTGCATACGTATGACAAAAAAATATTCCCTTTTGTAGTTTAATAAAACTCTTCGTATAAAAACGATTCCTTTTGAATAAACGTAAAATTTAAAGGGGTTTATACACTGTATAAAAGAAAGTAGTGTATAAAATAAAATATGACTCAATGAAAGGAGATTGAGACGAAGTCCCTTACAAATATCATTTTTTAAATAAAATAGATCTATTATGTGTATTCAATATATGTACAAATAAAGAAATTATAAATAAAATATAGGACATAATAATATCATGACATAATTTTAAGTAGGATATTAACACAAAGAATGGAAATTGGGTTAAGAAGTTCCCTTACCTCGTGTCCGACTTGACTCGATCGTTCTTTAATCTCCTGAATAATAAACTAGAGTTAATTTATACTTTATTAAGAACCTTTTTCTTGTTCATTATTACTTTTATATCACTTATTACCATGTTGTTAACATTATGTAATTATTTAAGTTAATAACGGTCGTTTTGTTGATCTTTGGTACTTGAGTCAAAAATAAACTTCTTATATTTACAAGTTGTTCATGTTGTAAAATATCCATTATATCCAGAATTATATTCATGATGTAGATATAATATATATCATATATATCCAGTATATAAATGCATTTATAATATTACATAACATTTATAGGTATTAAATGAAATGCATCGTTCATGGAGACGGTAAGCCGTACGTACGCATGAACGCTACTTTCATTTCTATTTCGTATTTAATGGAATGAAATTATAATTATATAAAGGTATACTATAATTCCAGTATAATATCATGTATAATATCATTTAATCCATCCTTTATACCTCCCACATATTTCATTAACGATTCAAATCACTTTGAGGGGGTGGTAGTCTGCACTTCCTAAAATGAAATTATCGCGTTTACCCATAATAGAAATCATAAAGGTATGCCATAAATAAAAAATAAAGAATCATAAGGAAAACAAAAACATAATATATATCATATATAAAAATAGTGTCATTATAATGGACACCATGAGATGTGTTAAAGGAATATTGATCAATCATCAGTTTGTGAGGCAGTAATTCGCCACCCACAGAAACAATATGTTCTTTAACAATTAAACGAAGGTGTGTGTAAGTGTAAATAAAATCCTTCTCATAAAAAAATACAAGTATATTGAGGATACTATTGTTGTTACAAAAGAAAATAATAAAAATATTTTAAGGGGTTGGAGAAGAAAAATAAAACAAGACAATATAAGAGAAGAGATTACCTTTAAATCGGGTAACTCCCCTTAGTTTGAACCAAAATGGTTTCTTGAAGATCTTTTTGCCTATGTTAAGGCTTCTAGGATGAAGGGAGGAATGTTGATATTGTATTTGGGCAGAGTTTAGACGATCTAAATGGCTTGGAAGGTGTGAATAAGGTGGTAGAGGTGGGGGCCTTTTATAAGAGGAGAGGAGGGGCACTCTTGGAAAGTCATGAAATGTTACATTATTATGAAATTATTTTCGGATTTTAAAGGTACCAAAATGAAATATTTCTAGGATAAGGTGATAAGGGTTAGAAATATACTCATAAAATAGGTTTTTTACAAGTTTAAGTCTTATATTATACATTATCTTTTCATTTTATTTAAACCGTTAATTAATGAGGTAATCACTGCATCATCATGGTGTCATAAAAAATTTAATTTAATTATCTTTCTAAAAATTATTAAAAAAAATATCATGTTTTAGGAAATATTTTTATCTTTATAATGAATATTTATAGTTAAAACTATAACTTATATAACCCCATGTAATAATTGTTTTTTGTAAAACAACACCTGTTTGTGATAATTTGATTTTTACTTTAAATAAAAAGTTATTAATGTCATTTTCTTACACAAGTGGCTCCATGGGGTCCCCAAGTTGACCAAGAGATTTTCTAGGTCGTCCATGACTCATCCAATAAGGGTAGGACAAGTTTCAGGATATTTTCATATTTTTATAATATCATTTTTACCCTAAATTTCACTAATTTCTTTTAATCGCGATTAATAAAACTTAAAAGTTACTATTCACCAAAATTTATTTTCATCCCATTGAACCACATTTAACTTCCTAATTATAACCATGTATGTAAGATTTTTGAAATTCAATTCATAGAAGCAGTAAAATTTCATTTAAATGAAAAATCAGTTTTTTAACTACCACTTAGTGGTTTCACTGTTCATCAAAATTGAAGTTTTTCAGAAAAATACCAAAAATTCACCCTAAGCTATAATTGATATTCCGAATTCAAAAATGATGTCTATTTTACAAAATTCCAAATATATAAGTTTAATTAATTAATTTAATAATTAATTCCCGCTGTCACAACAAATAGCGTGTTTTTAAGAAATAATATATATCAAAAGATTGACACTCATTTATGTCCAATTTCAAAGTGAAATTAATTATAATGACCACCATTGGATAAAATGATAAAAAATATATTATAATTATAATTTAAAACCACTCAATATTATAATTTATCACTATAAATTATTTTGATTAAAAATTTTGTTTTTAAGTATTTTTTCCTATTCATAGAAAATTGGAAGTTCTCAGAAAATTACAAAAAATTCATCTTAGGATAATTTCGATATAAATAATCCAAAAATGAAGTCCATTTTGAAATATAAAATTTATATAATTTCAAAAAATGGATATTACTATTCATAACGTCTATTTTGATTGGTCGCGGTGTGTTAGAATCTCAAACTTGCGTACAATGCAAGTTATTGAATTATTGAAAGAGAAGTGTACTGTGGAATCTTGGGGTGTTACACCATCGATGATGGTGATGGCTGGGAACATTATGGGGGTCCACCTGACGCTCCTCACCGTTAGAAAACAATTAGGGGTTTACCATTTCTACGGTGTTAATCAAGGCACAACCTTGACTATCATCTGAAGAATCCTTCACCACCAGATGGATTATAGTTGGGGACTACCATCTATGGAGGAATGAAGTTTATAAGAGTATGGGATGATGATGGCATCGGTTGTGGACTTTGTTTTCCCTTGTGTCATCGATGCTTTCTCTTTTAGGAAGATGATGGCTAAGCCGTTGACGCAGAGGTACTGGATGTGGGTGACCTATCATCTTCTGAAGGTTCAAGTCAATTAATACATTCACGGATAATAACATGTGAATGAGATACTATTTTACAATACATCTATTCCTTGAACTACTAGGAACCACGGTTAGAAACCTGATGTCATTCAACCCTGCTATCACAATCGCTGTATGGCTTCACGAAGACACATGCCACCAGTGCCGGAGCTGGACCTAACCTGACTATGTTGTTATTAACCTGGTGTTGAATCCTGTATTTAAACACATATAATTATTTGAGGGTGTCCCTGAGGATTTGGTGATAGGGTCAGTATTTGGGGGGGTCAGTGTGATCTGCCTCTTCTGGTCTCCTATATTTATAAAATCGTACAATACCCGATTCCAAGGTACTTAGAAAATGAACGGGGACTTAAGCCTCATTGAATGAGTAGATATGGTTTATACTGTTCGGGAATATGGATTTGGGAGCCTGATCTTGACGAGGAGCTAGAGGATCTGGTCGAGGAGAAGGAAGATTTTTATCTCTCCTAGGTGGTCGTGGCACGTTACGTGGGGGCACATGCCGATTTAAAGGTGGGTATTGCTGAACCGGAGGATGCACATGATGTGGAGGACCTCTACAAGGCTATGGAGGTGGATCCATTGGTAATAACTCTAGTTTCGTGGGGGATTCTATTTGTTCCACAACGGTAGGCTCATCCTTAGAGGCCCTTCTTGTGGGAATTTCAGGAGGCAATGGTTGTGCCTACTTGGCCTACTATAAGGCTTCCTCTAGGCACTGGGATTTATTAGAGAAATCTTGGAATCCCCCAGAGTAATTCTGGGTAATGAGAGAGGGGAATAGTTTGGTATTGACATTTCCCACACATATCATTAGTAGATATTCTGGAGTCAACGGAATGTCTAAGGAGTAAGTAAGGCCTTTCCACCAGGTGACAAAGTCAGTGATGTGCTCATCAGGCCTCTATATTAATTTGAATAGGTATTCCATACTCATATTTTGAGTGGTGGAAGTAAACTGGTAAATAAATTACTTACAAATATCTTCTCAGTCGGCTACTGACCTGATGAGTAGTTGGATTTTTCTGGATCATCCTCCATCTTTTGTACTAAGAAAGATGGGTATGAGGGTTTGACGTCTTCCAGGTAATACTTACCCTTATTGGGATGCCGACCGAGAACCAATGGCTCAATGGGCGCGGGAAGACCTAGTAGGTTTCTTTACTGGTGAGTAACTCTTTCTAATATATCCAACAGTTGTGGGACTCCCTGAGGGAGTAAGTATTCTCTAAGGATTTTTGTCTCCATCTCTTCCTCTAATAAATCGGCCATGTTAACCGCAACTCTACCAAGAGGCATATCATTGATATCACCTGGAATGTCAGGATGGTGTTGAATATAACTGTAATGGAGGGCCACTTTATTCCCCCAACAATGGATTTTCATGTGGAGAGAAGCCTCCTTGATAATCTTGTGGAGCACTTTAAAGATCTGAACGCATCATTTCCTGAAGGGTCCGATGCCGGCCTAGTGACTCAGGACGTTGGGCCATTGGGAGTTCGGTCAAATTGATAAAACGGTACTGTTGACCAATGTCTTCTAAGTGTGATTTACTCTTGGGGTAATCCACTTGCATATAATGAAGTTGAAAGTGAGTCGCCCAGAGTTTCTAGAAAAAGCATCCAACTTCCTCCCGGGTGAGCATTTCAGGGTCACAGAAATTTGGCGTAGTGACTGTCCAAAACTTCTTTGGGAAAAGGTATGCCTCAAATATGTCCCTCAAACTTCTCATCTAAGACTCAGAGTCTAGAACTTTTTTCCCCACTCATTTACTATAAGTGGTTGTGGAACTATTAGTGGCATTGATGTAGACCACTGAGATGGTAGGTTGGCCGATGTTAGAATACGGTGAGCAGGCTGACAAGCCACCGCATCTCGGGATATCCTCTGAAGAGTGCGGTGAATTATCAACCAAATTGAGATAGGATGTGCTGGAGACCACATTTTTTGGCACAGGGACTATGGTTACTGGTGGTGGACCATTTTGTTTCTCATTCGCCATCGGTCCCCAAACTAACTCTCTGTGATCTTTGGTCGAGGTAGAGAGTGCCCCTGGCAATGATTGTAGAGATTGTGTGGCCAAACCCTAGGGACGAACCAAATCCTTTTCCTCCTAGATGTATTTGTGGAGGGAGGGATAGATCTGGTGTACGTCACATTCTAGAAGTACAAGGATGATATGCCTCGTCACTGCCCTACTACCTAACTCAAAGGATTGAGTTGAGGGTTCTATTTTCGAATCATATTCCGCCTCTGAATTTGAGAATCTGATAGGTTTAATCTCAGTCTGAATCTTCTCGAAATTATTTTTATGGCGGTGGTGACCCACTCACCTACCCCAGGATGGCTCTTCAAGATAGGGTAAATTCTTGGCTCGAGGAGGACCTTCGGCCAAACTGATTCTAGGGAGGAGAGGACTTCTATCTGGGTGATATGGGGTATGAGGTGCACCTGGGCAGATGTTAAAGGGAACACATGTAGGACCTCCGTTTCCACTGGCTGACAAGTAGGGGGAATCTCCACGAGAAGTATTGGAGTTATTAGGACTTCTGTTGGAGTTGGTGGGAGAATGGGTAGGGACTCCATGAATATTTTCTCTAGCATCGTCGGTGTGAGGAGGATCCTTATAATGGTGGAGCAGAACATGGGTTGGACCTATTTGCTGAGTGTTTATGAAGTGAGGAAAACCTCCAATTCTATGGTTTTTGGGATGAAGGGGACCTTCATCGACTACTGTGAGTACATGGGGAAGACCCCCACACTAATAGTTGACCGGATGTGTAGCATCATCATACTAGAGACCTGCGACTGGAGGAACGGTTCCATACCTGAGGTCATGGGTGTGAAAGAGGCTTCTGTAGTGAATGTCACTAGAGTAAGGGAGACTATCGTTTGGATTGAAGCAGGCATGGGTAGGACCTCCACGTCGTGATTTGGAGTGGGATGAGCCCGCTCTCTCATTAGTGATTCTATGGGGAGGACCTCTGCATTGGGTTTCATTTCCATGGGATGGCCTATGGTGGGCGCTACCTGCGTCGGCATCCAGGAGAGTCGACCCAGCCTACCCAGGGGGTGGTTGGGGCCTCGATCCAGGTTAGGAATATGAGTTCCCCTGCTCATCATAGACCGGGACTGATGATATGATTTAGTGGTGGCGTGGGACATGTTAGTCGTTGACATGGATGCCCCTTGGTGGGTGTCCACCTCTGCCCATTCCTGATGCTGGCATTGGGTCAACCGAGCTTGGGACGATGTTGCAGGTGTATAGCTTACTTTCTCCTTATCCCATGAGGCTAGGTGGTGGTGTTGTCGCAGCCTAGTGGGATCCTTCCTTAGGATCCCCTGGAACAGTATCACGGTCGTGCTGGCCCAGACATCCCTCACCTCATCGCCGTACGGGAGGGATTCATCAAAGCGTTCTAGGGAGAGGCTCCCGAAATGGTTATGTGTCAATGTGGGGAGTAGTGGCTCCCTGGCTAGCCCTTGGGGGTAGTGGTGGTGATGAGGCATAGAAGACTCTATGTCTTTATGGTCCATAATCCGAGTTGGGATAATCCCCTCCACATATCACTAAACGATTTCATTTATCACGCTTCATTGAAGGATTTTAGATAGGGATATGGGGAGTGGACGCCCAACAGTTGTGGGTGTGGAAGCTGTCGCAGATGTAATGGGGCCACGTTGGATTTCTGCGTTGACATCACCCCTTCCCCTACGTTGGTGGGTGGATGGTGATCAATTTACTTTCATAACAACTTAGGTCCTGGAAAGCAGGGATATTTAACCATTTTTGATTAAATAAGGAAAAGAAATGTCCATTACCTCATTTCCATTCTATCTTTCATGGTTGGTAAGAAGGATCCATGCTAACAACTTCGCATAATAGGATGTCAAATGTTCAACTGCCCCAATTTTCGGGTGACTTTCATGCCAGTACCACTAATTTCATGGCAGGACCTAGTTCCAGATACATGGATCTGGTGACATGATAGTCCACTGATATCTGAAGCTCCACTAATCTCCACATTGAGGAGAATAAATTCATGTCTGGTTCACCATTTCTATTTCTGGTGCTTTCGTCAGGCTCACATGCGCCTCTTTCGGAGGACACATAGTTATGGCCCCACATTCCTTCTTTTAAAAGGTGGTCAGCATCTATCACTTCATTAGGATGTTTTCTCCATGATCAAAATTGGATGATGGGATGTCAGTTTCTCTTTGTGTGGATTACTCCGCAGAACTTGTTACCTAGTTTGGGTATCCCTTATAGACATAATATGTTTTTCATGAAACTCTTTCCAATGCCATGTCTTCTTGGATGTCAGTTAATTACACCACTTCTGTTATGACATTTCAAGGGGTCTGGTTAGGACAGAAACCTTCAGTTGGGGGAGTAGTCATGTCAGAAATCAATGGAATGTCTGAACACTGAAACATTGGTGCATCTGGGCTTCTTCCACTTATGATAGGGCTTCTCAAGGTCACATAATCCCGAGGCATCCCACGTCATGTGTGGTGAATTATATTCCATGGTCATGTCTCTGAAGTTTTCCTCACCTTCCCATGCTTGACATGGGGTATGCCTCGAGTTTAATGTCTAGCATTGATGATTCGGATTGATCGAGACCCTGATGGAAGGGTATCAGATCAGTGAAATCCCTAGATGGGACATTGATGTTGGGACCAACATATATTTAGCTTCCCAATTACTGCTAGTAGCTGTGAGAATGTGGGTGATATGATCTCACCAGGATGTGGTGGCATGGGTAAGAATTGGGATGGATGATGGAGAGCTAAATGAAGTGGTGGGGGATGAGATGGGACTTTCATAACGGTGATGGTAGTGTTCTAGTTGTGACTAAAAAAGAATTCCTACATATCCCTATGGTAGGGAATCAAAGTTATCATACTTCTTGGGGTGATGGGACACATGAGGGGGCGGCCCATATGGATGGAACCCATAGGTATTGGAACCACCGGGTGGGGGCATGAGCTTCCCAAAACACATAGGCTCGAGGGAAAGGACAAGATGACACATGGGTGATGGGATTAAACCTCAGGGAGGCTTTCTATGTATCCTTGTGGTAGGGAATCAAAGTCCACATAGTTCCGGATGGGGTCATAGAATCTGGGTGTACACAGAAGACAGCGACTCGATGACATGACGGGGCATATGTGTGGTTAGCAGCCCAGGTTGTTCTGACACCAGCGGGGGAAGACCAGAAATGTGGGTCCCATCAAAGGTTAATACAATGACTTACCATATATTGCGGACTAAAACATCTTACCATTGGTTTAGGAACAAATTATCTTACCATCTGATGGGGATCACATTGGCTTACCATTAGATGGGGTTCACGATGGCTTGCCATCAGATGGGGTTGAACCTCAAGGAGGCTTCTTATGTACCTTGTCTTGGAGACAAGGATCAAAGTCCCCATTGTTCGGAATGGTGTTGGTGAACCAACGTGAAGGGGTTTGGGAGTAATCGGTGTTGGGAAGGAACCTCAAGGAGGCTTCCTACAAACCAAACCATGGCAAGGACCAAAGTCCCTATAGTTATGAATGGTGTTGGTGAACCGATGTCAAGGGGGTTAGGATTAATAGGTATTGGGCCTCAACATTTGGTAGGATTTCTATGTACATTACCTTGGAAAGGACCAAATTCCTTTTAGTTATGAATGGGTACAGTTTAGAATCATGTGGGACAAAAATGGGGTGTACAGTTTAGCGTCATGTAGGATGGGGGCGAACCGACGTGAAGGTCAGGACCAATGGGTGTTGGGCTTGAACCTCGGGGAGGCTTCCTACGTACCTTGCCTAGGAGATAAGGATCAAAGTCCACGTAGTTCATAATGGTGTTGGTGAACCTATGTGAATGTTGTTTGGACCAATAGGTGTTGGGATTGAACATTAGGGAGGCTTCCTATGTACCTTGCCTTGGAAAAGAAAAAATTACATGTAGTTTCGAAGTGTTGGGTATTACACACTATGGAGCCCCAATGAGGATGTCATGGTCGATGCTTACTCTAAGCCCACATGAGTCATGCTTGGTGTGAGAAACAAGAGGCATCAAGGACCAGACGATCACGTCGCGAAAGGTGTGTCTGCGGGAAGTGGAGTAGGGATTATACATGGTTAGAGGCCCAAAGATGAAACATGGGCTTACGTGTGGTTCGCAGCCCAGGGAGATATAGATTGGGACTTACTCTAGGTTGGATTCCCTTTAGAGATAAAGCCAGTAGGGAGAGGGATGGGGTATCGAGGATCCTTGCACCTTGCTCACCTCTTAGTCATTGGAACCGAAGAAGAGAGGAGGAGTATAGGTGTTGCCTCATGATAAAATGGCTAGGGACTTAAACCAAGATGCTTTCCCTTCCCCACGGAAATGTGATACTCCAGCAGAGAGTATCTCATTCCATGTAAATAAGATATCACTCCCATAGAGATGTGAGTATGTGGAGAATGCCCATGGTGGGTAACCCTGCGTGTGATGCATGGGAAGAGACCACAGTTTAACATCATGTGATGAGGATGATGGTACTTAGCATTTTAACATCCAACAGCTCGGACAATGCGGGTTCACTCCACACCCTTAAGACTTATATAATGGATACCCACCCAACCCTGGGGAAGGGAAGGCATCAGCAATGTTGTGGTTATGGGGTTCCATGGAGTGATCCATTTAGGGGCCCACGTTAGTGTGTCTATGTGAAGAAACAATAGCCATTAGAATTCATGTGCAAATAATCATAAGTCTATGAAATGAAACATAAATCACCAACCAAGGGACTTAGAAATAACTTCATATAGACCTGGAAGGTCATAAAGGAAAAGGGTTAATAGAGAAAATGGGTTCACAAGAAGAGGCCTCATGAAGCATTGGTTCTCCATGTAGTGGAGGGGCATTGTGAAGGGGAATGCTTCGCGAAGTGAAGTGGCCCAGCCTAGGCAGAAGGCATAGGTGAAGATGGAGGGTGCTTCATGAATCAGAAAGGCTCTCATGGAGTAGGTCTTCGTGAAGTAAAGGTTCCATGTGAAGAAAAGCACTGTGAAGCAGTATACCTCACAAAGCACAGTGACCCTGCCTTATCATGTGGTTCGCATGTGCATGGAAGGTACTTCACGAAGCATTAGTGGTTTTTGAACACCCAAGTCCAATTAGGGATCTCCTTCCTTTGTGAAGGCCTTTGAGATTTGTGAAGGGATTCCCTATTTGAATAGGGGTTTTGTTTAATCCAAATGAAAGGAACAACATGATGCTAAAATACCTTGATGAGTTCATTTTTTGTAGAGAATAATGTCCTTCCCAATTTGGGAGATGAGAAGGAGAATGGTCGGAGTATCTTTTTTTTTTGTCTTGGGGGAGGCCTGGTATTTATATGCAAGAGGAGGTGAAAAGTAGGGATCGCTCAGTGAGAATCCACATGGGGATTTATCATAACTGTAAAGCTTCCCACTTCTTTGCTTTATGGAGGATTCACACGCATATTTTGGATCGTGATGCTTGTTATATCTTTGCTTCATGGTGACTTCACAAATGTCTTTTGGATCAAAAAGCCTCCCACCCCTGTGCTTCATGGTTCCTGTGAAGGAGGTGGCTTCGCACCGACCATGGTGTTGGGGGGCTTTGCGAACAGGCTTCATGAGGTATCCCCAAAGGAGGTAGTTTTTTCATTGTGTTTTCTATTCCTATCCCCATATTTTGGATCCAATAATTCTTAAGGTATGAGTATATATATTTCAATAACTCTTATTTTCAACACCAAGAATTTACTATACATATTTAGAGTTATGGATATGATCTTTTATAATTATTATGCATTTTTAAGTGCTTTAAATATTATCCAAAATACATGATAGATTAAAGATTTAATATAAGATAAAAATTGGTTTCCAACTACAAAAAGGGGGAGAATGTATATACCTAGGTTGAAAAAGTGAGGAAAATAATAGAACGAGGTTAAAAATTGTTTTTCTTATAAATAAGACTTATTAGATAAATTTTTTTATTGTGAATTTTTTGTGACATTTATAAACTGATTAAGGAGTTTTTGAGTGGGATTTTTAAAAGAAGAAAAAAATCACACTACAATAATTATGGTTACGATGTGATTATTTTTGGAGTATTTAATTGGTTAATAAAATAAGTTACCACCTCATAAATTTTATATACTCTCTATATATTAGTTATTTAGGCTAAATAGATGATGTAGATTTGTGCATTACAGATGAGGGTTGCAACATAATATAAAACTAGAATGAAAAAATAATATGTCTTGTTGACTATAGTTGGTGGACTATGTCATAATACTTGACCACGATGTAATGAATATATCTAAAGAATATATATAATTTAAAATCGCGGTCTTTTAGGAGTTTAACTTTAATATCATGATGTTATTTTTTATTAGATATGGTAATTAATGAACAGTTAACTATAACCGCACCCATTATGTTATGATTTTATATATGTACAAATATTCTATATGTTTGAATATTTATCAAAATGATAATGATTTATTTGATTATGGGGATATTTGATATGACTATTTAGGAGGGTTCTGTTGAATAATGGGAAGGTTAAATTTAAAATAACATTTAATATAGTTTTTCTAAATATAGTAAGGAGATTATTTTATATAGGATAGTGTAATAGGGAATGGAGAGAGATAGATAGGGAGAATACAAATCACAAGAAAAAATTTAGTTTAATAAAAAAATTTAATGGATTTATATGTAATAGTAGAATAACTCTTAAGAATTTTGAGATTTATATCTATTCTATAAGATGGTTCGACAAAAAAAACCTACCCTATTTGTGTGTGTTGTTTTATTGTGAATAATTCATTGTAATGACACATGGGTAATATTTTTTGTGTAAATACTTGAAAACAATGAGTATAGAGGAAGGAAGAGGGAGTGGTCATTGGGTTTAGTGGCGAGTTGATCCTAAATATATTAATCATGGTTTTATATAAGTTATTTATTTATACATTTAAGCATTATAAATTTATAATCCTTGGATACATGCCATGTTTTGGTGAACTATGTAAAATTTTAGTATCCCTACACTTTCTCGTTTTGTTGGATTGTATACTTGGATTAATATGAAAGTTTTATGAATTATTTCAAACATGATAAAAACATCCAATTGGTAAAGAAAACTACAAAACCTACCCCCCCACCACTAAGTGATTATTTTTTAAACCTACTGTTTTAATAAATAAATACTAATTACATAATGAATCATGAAAATAATTAATTAATTCTTATTCACAAGTGGAAAAATTGTATTTTGAGTAAAAAAAAACCTTCAAAATTAAATTATTATTACTAGTTTTTTATAATAATTTAATATTCATTAATTTTTTTCTTTTATTTGATTTTTACTAATAGATTATTAAGGGATAAAATTTTGATAGGGTAACACCCCTATATAGGTTTTTGAGTTGGATTAAGGCAAAAACAAGAACTCATGCACATCTCCCAATATATAAGATGTTCCTTATTAGTGTAGAGAACTAATACCATATATTGTTAAGGTTATACACTCAACATAATTCTAATAAATAATGATAATAATAAATAAAAAATAAGTAGTATAATATTATATCATTGTTTCTTTCTAGAAATAAAATTTATTACCCATGTAATATTAAAATGAATCTATTATAGTCGCACAACATACTTAGCCACCTAACACCAGGACATTTCATTTTGGATCTTGGACAATGAAATATACATTCCCACCTTGATTCACATGCATGATTTAACCATGAAACCTAATAAGACACCACCAACAAGTCCTTACAATCCATCTAATAAATTATGTTTGTGCATGTACTAAATAGTAAATAATAAATGATTAACAATAATTCAAGTTAGGTTATCACACACTAACCAATACACCATGAACCCCAACCTTAAATACATTGTAAAGGTTGGTGGAAAGATTTTATTCATGCTTTTTAATAACCATAAATCACAACTAGTGTGTATAAAGAAATAATAAAACTCATGAAAAATGAGAGAATTTAAATAATAATAAAGGATAGATCATGCCCAAGACCTCATGAAAAGTACAGACTATGGGAGTACATGAATCAAAGAACTTTTTATCTATAAACATTATTTCAAGAAAACCCTATGTACATAATAATGGTTTTATCACCCATCATAATGGGAAATGAATTTAAATCATTATTATGAAATAATTATGTCCAATGTCTTGGGAAAGAACCATATTAAGGTACCAAGACTAACTAAATATCCTAATATGTTGAGAATCATCAAGAATTTCATCCAAATAATATGGTGAAACAAATCAGGCCTCACCTATCAAGAACATTCAGCATACAAGACAAACAAATCATCAGATCATGGATAAGAAAACACTCCCAAATCAATCCAATTACTAACTCAAAAATTTAATCACCACACATAACATTGGGTTTCTATAGTACCTAAGCTCACTCTACCTGATTTGGTTAATCCACCCCATGGAAATACCCAAAACATAATCGAATACCCAATGATTATGATTTAATAACCTAAACTAACTCACTTGACACCACTTATCTTACAACAATCCAAAAAAATTGGTTTATCATTCATTTTCCTCCTCAAACATGAGAGGAGACCCCGAAAAATCATAGGATCTAAATCCAATAATTTTTTTAATGTTTTGAGACACAAGAACCCAAGTGGAAAATCACATTACCAAGTTTAAAATACATATAAAATTTATCTGATTCATATGAAATTCATGTTTGAACAAAATTGATTAATCCTAAAAAGTAACTAAGGGTAACTCATATCTCACAAAACTCATCAAATCATCCAAGAATATTGGGGAGAATAACAGTGCACACCTTCACAACCCCCAACAATGTATCTTCATTTAAGACCATAAAATAAACCAAGATTGTTATGTACTACCTACCATGAGTCAAGAGGAGAAATATGTAGCAAAGGATTTGAAATATCTGAAATCAGTTAACCAATTATTAAAAAACAAGATAAAACAATGAAATTTAGTTATTTTAGATAGATGGAGGGAAAATAAAAACTTAAATATAAAATAGAATCTTATATGGGTTCTGTTTTACTAAAATAGGACGAAATAATTTGAAAATTATTGATTTGGGTAAGAAATAAATAATTATGAGTCCTTGGAAAATTGGTTGAATAATTAAAGGGGATACTATTTTTTTCATCCTGAGTGTTGGGAAATAATAGGTATTAAAATTGATTATAAATGAAAAATATGAAATTTACATTAACTAATACAAGTATCTTGGCCAATAAAAACCTGGTCCGCTTATACTGGGTTTCTGATAACCTATCGTGTAATTTCATGACCCCAGTTACTCAAAATCGGTGCATTATGACATAACATTGTCATGATACAAGGTATCATGTCCCGAAATACCAATCAGTTTAGTATCCTTGTAAGTACATGATACATACATATGTTTTACATTAAATAATGAATTAAAAAACATTGTGTCCCCTTTGAACACTATTATCTCCCTTAGCCTATTCCTGCAAGTTAATTGTAATATAGTTCTTTACATCCTGGAAAAAATAAAACATAAGAAAAGGGTGAGTTCAGATGCTCAGAAAGGATAACAATATATTGTAAACTTTCATATATAAGAATAAACATTTTAGACAATGTATAATACTAGAACACAAGCCTTTTAAATGTAAACTTCATCATAATAAGGCAAAGATAAATCAAATAAATCCCTTGACTTATTCACATGGATATTCTACTAGTTTAATAATCACATTTTATATCAACAGCTAATTTCCAAATGATGGAATACATAATTCCAGACTTCATAACCACATAGTCAAGGCCTTGTGCCAAGAATAAAAATAAGATTTTGTCAAAGCCTTGTGCCAAGACACTAGTTTGTCTCATGAGACCTACCGATGCATCAAGGAGCTATAGAGGGCTCCACTCATCACTTATAAGTCCAATGTATTCCTCATATGAAAGGGTGAAACATAATCTAAATATTTGTATTAAAACTAGCATATGAAATGTCAATACTTTAACCATAAACTATGAATGGTATAACAATAGCACATCCACAGTCAAACATAAATCATTCAATACAATATGGAATATTTTATTATAATAAATTAACCACAATCGAGAATAATGAAGGATATTAACATAGATGAAAATAATCATCAAAACTATTTGAGATAAATAACCCCTTTTTTCTTGAAAACATTTAAAAGAATCAAAATTTATCAAGAAGAAGTTTAAAATATATTTTTGAATAAAAGTGTCCCATACCAATTTGAAACTTTTAAAAGGAATTTTAATTTTAAAACATTATTTTCCATACATATAAATACTGAAAACTATTTTTAAATTATGGACATTAAAGAGAAATATTTATAAGAATAAATTTTTAAAACATTTAAAATTATATTTTAGTTATAGTTCCTAACCAAATGATAGACTCTTGAATAAAAAACATTGAGGTAATCAAAAATTAATAATATAATGAGAGTAAAGGGGTTCATGATATATTATTTCAAAGTACATTATATACACCAAATAAAAGTTAATTGGCGCATAACAACAAAAAAGTCTCAATGGAATATAAGTTGAGATGAAATACATTATAAAGAACGTATCATTAGGTTAACGATAAATCAATGAAATAATTATGTGTGAAAAATATAAATACACTCAATATGATTGTATATTCAGTTTAAATCAGGCAGGGGATATTACAACATATTCTTGTAAAAACAACACCAATGACTTGGATGTTTAACTCAATGAATGTAAATTGAGTTAAAATTACTCTTATCAAGTTTATATCGATGACTTAAGAATTTATCTATGGATTTATTATGTGTATAAAAATTATATCCACAAAAAGGGGAGTTGAAATTACTAAATAAGTAAATAATTAGTTATTTCACACATAATCTTGGAATAACGTAATCAATGAAGTTTGCGTAGAACTGAATGAGTGGAAATTGAATTTTGAAATTCCCGTATTGATTTGGTAACTTACGAAACATACACCCCATGAAAGAAGGATCATCCATTGATGATGTAAATACCCATAAATTAAACTATATTAAGTAATAAATACAATCATGGGTAGTACATACACCGCACAAAAGGTAATAGTGGAAAATATATCATGAATCTCACGAGAATAAAAGTTAGTTTAAAACCCCTAACAATGTTGTAATCAATCGAGTCGTACGACCAAAAGATGATAAATACAAAATGAATAAACTAATATCATGAATATAAAGAAAATAAAGGTAATATATATCAAATGGAAGTACACAATACATTTCATGCATTAAATAAGTGGCGAACAATGGAAATCTCATGGAATTAAAAGTGAGATAAGAAACCCCTTACCTTGCACTTTCCTTTGGTCTAGGGTACGTTTAAGATCCTGTATAATGACCATAGTATGTAATTAAATTATACCATAACCATATTCATATTTATTATATCATACATGATTCATTTATTACTTTATAATACACAATTAATAATTATTTCCATGTTAAATTGACATTTTAGGTAATAATCACTTTCTTTATCGTACGTGTTTTAACTTGTTATTTTTGATCGTATCATTTAGATCATGAATTAAATAATTCCAGAATATAAATCATGATTTATATATCATATAAATTTAGAATATTAATATATATAATATATAGATAAATAAAATGGAAGGCACCATTTATGGAGACAGTATGTCTTACGTACGCATAAACACTGTTTCCATTTTTATATCATATTGAACGGAAGTCAGTGAAAAAGATATATGTAAGTGTATATATATATATATATCTCCAGTAAAATTTTTTATTTCATATACAACATAATTATTGATAATATATATTTTTATAATCATTTTTGAATGGTGAACAGGGGATTGAATCTCATCGCGTCGTGGAGACGGTAATCCGTACGTACGCACGAGCGACAATATCATTATATTGATAGTGGAATCATATTTAATTGGATGGTATATCAATTATAAATAATCATTAACATGTTATATTTATTAGTTACCTCAGTTATCCTTTTTATTATACCCATACAAATAATAAAGTGTTTGAATAACAAACTACACCACGACTTGGAGACGGTAAGCCGTATGTATGCACGTATGGTGACTTTGAAATTTATAGGATGGATAGAATAATGAATATGGTTGAACCATATTTATAATAACATAAAATTATGTAGGAATTACTGGATTTTTTATTTTGGTACGTAAACCACAAAGAAAGTGGAAGTGGAAGAAGAAATGAACTTGAAAGAGGGTGGTGAAATTATTACCTCTTCTTCTGTTGTTTCCTTTTGAGTTGATCAAAAGGGATCCTTAAGTTGGATTTCTGATAAAAGAAGGGAACCTATGTTTATTTGAGGAAAGTTTTGAGGATATTTAGTTAGGGTTTGGCTGAACCAAATGGCTTTGGATGTGTGATTTTGAAAGAATAGGAAGTGCCCTTTTATAAGAGAGGTGAGGGTCACTTTAGTAAAACTTTGCAATACAATTTTATAATAAAGTCATTTTCAGTTACAAATGGCCCAAAAATGATTTATTTATAATATAAGGTGCAGATGGGTTGAAACCCTTTCAAAAAATAGGTTTTATACAAGTTTCGGTTATCATTTTAACCTTATCCTTTAGATTTAACTCTTAGTTAAATAGTATAACTTTTATTGTGTATTCTTGTATTATTACACTATATGGTTAATAAGCATTCTCTAAACATAAAAAATAACCTCAAGTGTTTCATTAATGCCATATATAATATTATTTAATCCCTTCTTCCAAACCTTAGATTTTTTAAAATATTATATCAACCAATAATATAGTATTTTTTTAAAAACTCATTTATATCAATTTTGACATTGTTTAGTATTTGGTTTTTTTGAAAACCATAAGAGCATGATCACTTCAAAAACAATTATCAACCCTAACATGTCATATTAACCTAGAAAATTTGTGCAATTCATCAAAAGCCTCAAATTTCATTTATTTAGATATTTATAATATCAATTATTTTAATCTGTCATTAATAAGGTAATTACTGCATCATCATTATGTCATAAATAAATCTAATTATTTAGTGTCTAAAAATTATAAATAAAATACCATTATGTATTTAATATTTTTATCTTTATAATTAAAATTTTTAGTCGAATTTATATTATGTATAACCTTATATTAAAAATGGTTTAGTTATTAAACATTGAATTTAACTCTTTTAACTCTTCTTTAAATAAAATAATAATAAATGTCCTAATCTAATCCAAGTGGACCAAAGAAGATCATATTTTATTACTAAGTTTTTTTGGTAGAATTACACTTATCCAAAAAAAATATGACTTGTGTTAGGGTAATTATAATATCAATTTTACACTTAATTACCCTATTTACTTTTAACAGTGGTAAATAAAAGTCAAAAGTTATTATTCAAAAAAAATTATTTCCATCTTATTGAACCACATTTTACTTAATGATTTCAGATATTTCTCTTGGGTTTTTTAAATTCAACTCACAAAAGCGGTAAAGTAATGTTTTATACAAATTTGCAAATGCTCCTAAAAAGTGGGTAAAAGACGGTAAAAATTTCAATAAAATTTTATACATATAATTTTAATATAAAATGACTCAAATTAATTACATTGACCGGGTATAGGTATTATATATCTATTTTTACTTAAAATAAATTTAAATAAAAATTTGGTTTTAAACTATAACGCAATGTTTTTCACTATTCATCAAAAATTGAATGTTTTTAGAAAAATACCAAAAAATTCACCCTAAGATAATCTTGATATTCCAAATTCAAAAATGAATTCTATTTTACAAAACTAAAAATATTTAAGTTTCATTAATAAATTTAAAATAAATAACTATTGTCGAAACCGAAAAGCGGGGTTTTAAAAAGTAAAACATATCATAAGATTGACATGTGTTTATGTCAAATTTTAAAGTGAAATTACTTATAATGACATATATTGTATTAAATGATAATAAAATAATCTAATTATACTTACAAACCATTAAATTGAATAATTTAACCCTATAAAATATTTCTATTAAAAAAGTTGTTTTTAATTAAAATTTAGTATTTTTCAGTATTCATCAAAATATGAATGTTATCAAAAATGTAAAAAAAATTATTCAAAATAATTTTTTATGTATCGATTCTAAATAAGAATTTAATTTCATTAAATTTAATATATAAAAGTGTCAAATATTGGTTTTAAGATGGTTTTTCCACTATAAGGTTGTAAAATTTTATTTTTTGAAAAATACTTCTTTTATCTAAAAAATGAATTTGTTCTTATATTATGTCTAAGAAACACATAATATGGATTCTAAAATTATATGGAGTATATAAAGTTAAAAATTCAGTTAATACTATTCATTACCACTTTTTAACAACTAGTTTGGTAAGTAGTGGTGCGCATAAACTCGATGTTGCGTGTAGCGCAAGATATTGAATTACTTTAAATAAAATAACTTACTATGAAATCTTGGGGTGTTACATTCTTCCCCATTTTGGAAGTTTCATCCTCACAATTTTAAAATTGGGCTTTGGAACCTCATTTAAAGTCCCTCATCAGAAAAAGAGTTAATAAAACTATCACTTTAAAAGAAAGAAAGGGAAGTACAAAGGTCACTGGAGATAACCCATACAAGGATTCCATGTATGAAAACATGGATATGGAAGATAAACTAAGTTCAATGTTCTGTTGGAGAGTGATAGGAAACATTATCAGGAGAAATTTGACAACAATAAAACCAAAAACTTGTGATGGGATAGTCTGTCATTATTTTCCCAGTAGGAAAAGTAAACGGACATATTTTTTTTGTTTTAAGTTCCATTTCATAAAGTTGAGGAATTTATTTATGACATTGACTAAGAACATAAAGAGATATACCTAATTTTTAAGTATAGTTTCATCCTTTAATAAATTTCTACCACTAATTCATCTTTTTTTTCAAATGATGATTATTTAAGATGACTTGGTCACACATAAAGAACTAGAATCAACTTCTAGAGAATCACATTATCCAAAAATAATAAACTATATATTTACTTTGTCTTTAGAGATTAACCAAAACCAAAATGGTTAGTACAAGATGAGATGATCCCCAAAATGGATAATCCTTTTGATAAAGAAATACTAATCTAAATTTATAAAATTAAACCAACAATTCCCATTGTTCAACAAATATCATTCAATAAACAATTGTCCCTAAATTCATTCAATATAATCCAAAAAAATATTGAAACCCAAAACATAGAATAATTTGATTACGTAGTCTTCTATGTTAAATTGTATCTCCAAATAACATCGACTACTCTTAAAGTCACATACTTAAAGTAATTAACCTAATCACATATTCTCTATGATAGGTTAATCATTTCCATAAATAACTCAAATTTCTATAAATAAAAAAATAAAAAAATAGATTAAAATCCACCATTACTCCTCAAATGAAATCTCAAAGTATTCTATTTTCCTTAGTCATATAGTGTTCCCAACAAAGCGAACGTCTTCCAAAATAACATTTATCACTTAATCACCAAATCATTTTCTTATGCTAAGGATATCCATTTGATAAGACATAAGATCCCAAATCAACATATTATTGATCAATAAAATAATTTAACTAAAAAGAATTACTCAAACTAATCTGGGACTTCACATAGTCCAGTGCTAGGCAATAAATCCCAATCGCACTCTGGTTGTGAGTTCGATTCATGTAGCTTTGTCTGACGCGACGGGTTGTCACACGGTCTGCATGTTGTCCTTTCTCAAAAACTATATTTTATAACATTCCCCAAATGAGAAAACATATTCAAAATTACCATGACATATTTTCACAAAAAATGATATCTCATACCTCGTATTTTCATCCAAACATTTAATAACTTGTAATTTCCTCAAATTCAAGGATCAGATAAACCCAAATGGTTATTTATTACTATAATAGAAAAGATAATTCTTCCTAAAATAGCATTTTTACATAACAATCTTCAGGTTTACATATACAACAAAAAATTATTCTAATGTAATATCATCAACAAAGAGCACTAGTACTTTTAAACATTTCTCCATCCATTTATTTCTACATAGGGTCTTCCTTAACCAAGAGGTTATCCTAAAGAATAGGGCATTCACTCGGGTAATTCCTAGGTCCCCAATATTTATAGAAAATTACTATAAATGGATTCTTGGGATCATTTTTATTTTCTTCTATATTACTCTTCATTTCACCTCATCAATTCTTTAGTTTATGACCTTCTTTCCCACACATAAATCATTTCTTTGTTCTATTGAGACTCTTTCCTAGGGTTCTCCTTCCACATTTCCTTAATGATGGAAATTGAGCTTTCTTTTCTCCATGGTCTCTACTGCTGGAGCCCTTATCATTCACCTCCTTTCTTTATTAAGACCGAGAGTTGGTTAATATATATATTTTTGATCATATTTTTGGAAAACTGATTCATTATGAACATGATATCCCTTACACCTATCAACAATCCATTTTGTTTCTCATTTCCACCATCATTCCCATCTTGTACATCATGTTCAATTTTACTGTGACTTTATTTGAACCTAGCCATTGACTAACACAAGAATGCATAATGTGATTCATAAAATAATTTAGAGAATATCATAACACGATATTTTTAATCTAAAACACCTTCGGATTAACCAAGTTTATTTATTCTCATCTTATATTATAATCCTTCAAATCGATTTGTAATTAAAATGTGAATTATCTTAAGAATATCCCCTATCATTGTCGTAACCAAGAGTACACAAGTCCCGTTGTCGTGTACCAGGATACCATGGGTCAACCCTGAAACTCCTTGTAGTTTTCAATATTAGGTACATTTGTGCCAGACAAGCCTCTACCAGCTCGTATCCAGACATATATGTATTTCTTGGAAAACCCACATAATATTTAAATTAACAAAAAATTTAGATGTTATTCAATATTAATCCTTAATGTCTATCTTAGGGTAGTGTTTCTTAATCAGAGTTTTTTTCTAAAATCTAAATTCCAAGGTTTTTACTAATCGTTCTCTCATACCAAATGCAACGCCTCGACCCCAGTTACGAAGATTCGGTCCATTATTACACAACATTTTCATGATACAAGGAATCATGTCCCGAAATATTCATCAGTTTAGTAGCCTTGGAAATACTAGATACATTCATATGTTTTATATTACATAATGAAATAAAAAAACATTATGTCCCCTTTGTACACTCTTATATACTTTAGCCTATTCTTGAAGGTTAATTATAATAAGCTTTTTTGCGTCTTGGGAAAAATAAAACATAAGAATGGGGTAAGATCAGATGCTCATAAAGGATAACAATATAGAGGAAATAATCATAAGTAAGAATAAAAATTTATGGTAATGTATAAGAATAGAACACAAGCCTTTTAGACATAAAATTCAGCATAATAAGGCAAAGATAAATCAAATAATGAAATTTAATTATTCACATGGATATTCTACTAGTTGAATAATCACATGTAATATCAATAGCCAATTTTATAATGATGGAATGCATAATTCCAGACTTCATAACCACATAGTCAAGGCCTTGTGAAAAGACTATAAATAAGATTCTGTCAAGGCCTTATGCAAAGACACTAGTTTTTCTAATGAGACCTACCGATGCATCGGGGATCTATAGTGGAATCCACTCGTCACTTACTATACCCAATGTATTCCTCATATGAAAGGGTGAAACATAATCTAAACATTCGTATTAAGACTAACATACGAAATGTCAATACTTTATCCATAAACCATGAATAGTATAACGATACCACATCCATAGTAGAACATAACTCATTAAATACAATATGGGAGATTTTATTATACTAAATTAACCTCAATTGATAATAATTAAGGATATTGACCTAGATGAAAATAATCATCAAAACTATTTGAGATAAATATCCCCCTTTTTCTTGAAAACATTTAAAAGTATCACTATTTATCAAGAAGTTGTTTAAAATAGAATTTTGAATCAAAGTGTCCCAAACCACTTTGATACATTTAAAAGGAATTTTAATTTTAAAACATTAATGTCTATTTATGTAAGTCCTTAAAACCATTTTTGAAAAATGGACATTAAAGAGAATGATTTATAAGAATAAATTTTTAAAACATTTAAAATGATATATTAGTTATAGTTTCTAAAAAAATGAGAGATGATTGAATAAAAATAATTGAGGTAAGAAAAACATAATAATATCATAAGAATAACGTTATTCATGATATATTATTTCAAAGTACATTATATACACCAAATAAAAGTGAATTGGCACATAACAACAAAGAAGTCTCAATAGAATGTAAGTTGATATGAAATCCCTTATAAAGATTGAATACTTAGGTTAAGGATAAATCAATGAAATAATTATGTTTGAAAAATATAATTACACTCAATATGATTGGATATTTAGTTTAAATCAATCAGGGGACATTCACACATATTATTTTAAAAACAACACCAATGACTTGGATGTTTAACTCAATGAATGAAAATTGAGTTAAAATTAATCTTATAAAGTTTATATAGATGACTTGAGAGTTTATCAATGGAGATATTATGTGTATAGAAAGTATATCCACACAAAGTGGAGATGAAATTATTATATAAGTAAATAATTAGTTATTTCACATATAATATTGGAGTAATTTAATCAATGAAGTTTGTGTAGAACCGAATGAGTGGAAATTGAAATTTGAAATTCCCTTACTGATTTGGTAACGTACGAAACATACACCCCTTGAAATAAGGATCATCCAATTATGATTTAAATACCCATAAATTAAATTATATTACATAAACAATAAAATAATGTGCATTATATACACCACACAAAAGGTATTAGTGGCAAATATAGCATGAATCTCATGAGAATAAAAGTGAGATGAAAACCCCATACCATATTCTAACCAATCGAGTCGTACGACCAAAATTTAATAACTACAAAATGAATCATAGAATACCATTAATATAAAGATAATAATGATAATATATATCAAATGGAAGTACAAAATACACCACATTCAATAAATAAGTGGCAAAAATGGAAATCTCACGGAATTAAAATTGACATAAGAAACCTCTTACCTTGCACTTTCCTTTGGTAGAGGGTATGTTTATCCTCCTGTATAATGACCATAGTATGTTATTAAATTATAAAAAACCGTATTTATATTTATTGTATCATACATGATTAATTTATGACTTTATACTACCCATTTAATAATGATTTCAATGTTAAATTAACATTGGGTGTAATAATCGCTTTCTTTATCGTACATGTTTTAACTTGTTATTACTGATCGTATAATTTAGATCATGATTTAAATACATCCAAAATATAAATATTTATTTATATATTATATATATTTAGAATATAAATTTTTATAATATATATATATATATATATTAAATAGAAGTCACCATTTATGGAGACAGTAGGTCGTACATACGCATAACCGTTGTTTCCATTTTCATATCGTATTAAATGGAAGTAAGTGAATAAGATATATGTAAGTAAATATATATATATATCTCAAGTATAATTATTTTGTCATATATTACATACTTATTAATAATATACATTTGTATAATCATCGTTGAATGGTGAACATGGGAATGAATCTCATCACATTGTGGAGACGGTAATCCGTACATATGCAGAGAGAGAAAATATCATTATATGAATGGTGCAATAGTATTTAATTAGATGGTATATCATATATACAGAATAATTAACCTTTTATATTTATTATTTACATCATTTATACTAATTATTATACCCTTCAAAATAAATATGTTTTTGAATAACAAACTACACCACAACGTGGAGACAGTAAGATGTACGTACGCACGTATGTTGCCTTTCTCATTTATAGAATTGATAGAATAATGAATATAGTTAAACCATATTTATAATAATATCACAGTATTTAGTAGGTACTGGAGCTATTATTTTTCTATGGAAACAACAAAGAAAGTGGAAGTGGAAGAAGAAAATAACTTTAAAAATGGTGGTGAAATTATTACATCTTCTTCGGTTGTTTCCTTTTGGGTTGATCAAAATGGGTTTTTAGGTTGGATTTATGATAAAAGTAAGGAATCTAGGTTTATGAGAGGGAATTTTGGAGGATATTAGGGTATGGTTTTTCTGAGCCAAATGGATTTGGAGGTGTTCTTTTGAGATAAGGGGAAGTGCGCTTTTATAATACGGGTGAGGGTCACTTTAGGAAAACCATGAAAAAGTATTTTATAATAAACTAATTTTCGGTTTCAAATGGCTCCAAAATGATTTATTTATAAGTTAATGTGGGTATGGGTCGAAAACATATAAAACAATAGGTTTTATACATGTTTAGGTTACCATTGTAACCTTATATTTTAGATTTAGCTTTTAGTTAAATAGATTAGCGTTTACTGTGTCTTATTGTATTATTACAATATATGGTTAATAAACTTACACTAAACATCCAAAAGAACCTCAAGTGGTTCATTAATGACATATATAATATTATTTAATCCTTTTTGCCGAACCTTATATTTTTAGGAATATTATATCAGCCAATAATATAGTATTTTTTTAAAAACTCAATTTTGACAATTTTGACATTATTTAGTATTTGGTTTTTGTGAAAATCATAACTAAATTATTATTTAGAAAAAAATTATTTATTCAACCCTAAAAAGTCATATTATATTATAAAATTAGTGTAATTCCTAAAAATCCTCAAATTATATTTATTTGGATATTTATAATATCAATTATTTTAATCTGTCATTAATAAGGTAATTATTGCATCATCATTGTGTCATAAATAAATTTAATTATTTAGTGTCTAAAAATAATAAATAAAACACAATTATGTAGTAAATATTTTTATCTTTATAATTAATATTTATAGTCCAATTTATCTTATGTATTACCCTATATCAAAAGTGGTTTAGTTATTAAACATTGAATTTAATTCTTTTAAATCATCTTTAAATAAAATAATAATAAATTTCCTAATCTAATCCAGGTGGACCAAAGAGGATCATATTTTATTCATAAGGTTGTTTTGGGTCAAATTAGACTTATCCAATAGAATTAGGACATGTGTTAGGATAATTATAATATCATTTTTACCCTTAATTACCCTATTTACTTTTAACCGTGGTAAATAAAAGTCAAAAGTTACTATTCACCAATAATTATTTTCATCTTATTGAACCAAATTTTTCTTACTGATTTCAACTATGGCCCTCAGAGTGTTCAAATTCTACTCATAGAAGAGGTAAAATTCTGTTTTATGAAAATTTGCAAATGCTCCTAGAAGGTGGGTAAAAGACGGTAAAATGTTCAATAAAATTTTATACATCTAATTTTATTATAAAATGACTTTAATGAATTACATTGAACTTATATTGGTATTATATATATATTTTGTATTATAAGAAAAATAAATAAAATAAAAAATTATCTAAATAAAAATTTTATTTTAAACTATAACGTAGTGTTTTTCACTATTCATCAAAAATTGAATGTTTTTAGAAAAATACCAAAAATTCACCCTAAGATAATTTTGATACTAAGAATTTAAAAATGAATTTTATTTTACCAAATTCAAAACATATAAGTTTTATTAATTAATTTAAAATATATTCCTGTTGCGAAACCGAAAAGCGGGTTTTTAAAAAGTAAAAAGTATCAAAATATTGACATGTGTTTATGCCAAATTTTAAGTGAAATTACTTATAATAACCTAAATTGTATTAAATTATAAAAATATAATCTAATTATACTTTCAAACCATTCAAATTCATAACTTAACCCTATAAATTATTTCAATTAAATTTTTTTTTCAATTAAAATTTTGTATTTTTCAGTATTCATCAAAATATGAAAGTTATCAGAAAAGTACAAAAAGTTTATTCAAAATTAATTTTTATGTCCTGATTATAAAAAAGAATATAATTTCATTAAATTGAAAATATATAAGATTAAAATATTTTTTTTAAAAATCATTTTTCATTAGAAGGTGGTAAAATTTCATTTTTTTAAAAACACTTCTTTTTTATGAAAAAATGAATTTGTTCTTTTATTATTTCTAAGAAACACATAATATGGATTCTAAAATTATTTGGAGTATATGAAATTCTAAATTCAGTTAATACTATTCATAACCGCTTTTGAATTACTAGTTTAGTAAGTTGTGGTGCACTTAAACTCGGTGTTGCGTGTAGCACAAGCTATTGAATTAGTTTAAAGAAAATAACTTACTATAAAATCTTAGGGTGTTACAAATCGTCCACCTAGTATAAGTCTAACCAATTATATAGTGGTATTCCAAGTTAAAAAACCCCCCATGTATTTTAAACTAGGTCCTTGGTGGCTCCTGTCAGTATATTTTAGTAGTTTCTCCTAGTTTTTAGAGTTCAATTTATAGCTAACTCTAAACCTAATGAAAACACATATAAAAGTATATAACAAAATTTAGTTAAAGGATTAAAAATGATTAATTATTTCTCAAAATTTATTGGTTTTTACAAACTCCCATACATTAGGAACTCCCCTACATTATCCTTTTATTCCATTCGAAACATCTTTAATTCCCCACACTAAATATTCCTCGGTTTTAAGACTACATATCTAAACCCTCATCCCATGCATCCTCTTAAATTTTTTTTGTGATTACACAATATATATACTAAATTTAGTGACATTTCCTAACATTACTTCACATTATATACCATGGTCTCTATAGGCCATTCCAAAAAAACAAATCTACTTCCAACTCAACATCATCATGGTCAATAATTTTCCTTAGGTCTACTACGTACCTCAAGATCAATGACACATGAAATACATCAGGAATAAACAATTATCTTAATGAAATATGAAAATGGTAATATATGGAATTAACAAAATATATTATCTTTAATGGACCAACAATTAATAATTTTTAATTCCATTATTTTTTTAATAAATTATTACACAACCTAGGTAATACCCATAGGAATATTTATTCACCCACGATTATAAAGTTCATCACCTGTAGTCTATATATGGGAGATTCATACTCTGGGTAGTGAGTATCTATTTCTTGTAAATTATAACATCTTTTTGTATCAAATATAAGTATCTTCCCAATGAACATTGTATCCCCAACCTCTAAAAAATATAGATGAGTCCATTTTTCAACAATATGATGCCCCATATAGTTTCATAAATACTTGTTCATGACAGATTTTATTATACTAAAAATCTAGAAATATAATATTAGTCTCCCAATATCTATCAAAATTAAATATTAAACTCCATAAAATATACACTAATATTTTCATCGTCGTCTTTGACTGCTCATTTATTTCCAATGACAATTTATACCTAGATTCATATGAGTTATCTTGGATTTTTTAAACCCTTTCTATAATAGAGCATTGAAATAGGTATCATTATTGAATATTATATTCATATTATTCCTTTTTGGATGGAATATATTCTGCACATACAACCTACCCAACCTTTCCACATATTGGATCTCTCAAATATGTAATAAGCTAGAGAATTTTTTTACCAGTCCACTAACACCCATATTAGATAAAATCCCTTTTTAGATATTGAAATCGTAGTGATATTGTCCATGGTTACATCATACCATTTCCTTGAGATTCGTGGAAGTGACTAAATTAATCCTCTTAGATTCTAGTGCTCTATCTCCACTTTCTAATAGGTGATGAATAGAGACACATTTTTTTCAAATTCTATCCTAATACCTTAAAATATAAATGGTTCAATAATTCATGATATATCTTCACTCCCAAATAATAATTATAGGTGTCCCCCATTAATTCCTCTATTATTGAAGTAGGTACCACCATACTTCCATGTAAATAGGGTACTCTATTTAGATTCAATGTCTATAAAGTAATGGGATTTACATCAAGGTGCCTATACTTTATCACAAAAATATTTGAACATGGCTCCTTGTCACTATTCACACTATTTAGTACTGAATATGCAATGTAAATAAGAGAAAAATTCATTATAACTCACTCCATAGTATCCCCTGGATTCTATTCGAATTAAATACTTATAAACTAGCACTCCTCAGAAGATTCCAACACTATCTACTAATGAATCTTCATGTAAAGATAATAAACCATAATTTTTCCTATCCATGTAAAATATGTTGTATAAAAATAAAAATTACAGTGGAAATTAACCCAATTCCTCTTTCATAGGTTTAATTATCATTGTGAGAATATGTATCACAATCACTTATGGTTCACATAAACTAAAAACCACGTAAAATATATATATTGGTTCCATAACATTAGATCATAGATAAAAGCTACAAGATCTAAATCATGAGTTAGGAAGTTACATACATGGAACTATAGCAAATAGTAACCATAAGTGACAAGACAATAATCCAGTGTCAATCCACCCATAAAGACAAGTTATAAGGTGTTATAGTATATGGTTTAATCCTTTTCAAGATCAAATTAAGATAGAGTAAAATAAGATTCCAACCTCTATTTCATCTCCTGAAACAAAGCCTCGCAGAATTTGGTCTACTCAAATTTCACCCCTTTTTTAATTAGGTTCATTATAATCACTAATAATTAAGGTAAATATATAATGAATCATCAATAATAACTAGTGATTATAAGGAAATTCATGCTCTGAAATGTATTCTTTAATGAAATACAATATGACCCATCCTCCAAATTTTTCAGAGAAATTAATATTTTGGACTCATATATGACTTACCTGAGAAAGTTCGCTTCACATATATATAAAATAGAACTTTGAGAGAATGTAATATAGATTATGGATGTGAATCATCTTCAAAACTATTTTTAAATTCAAATATATGAATCATATTTCTATAAATATAACAATATATCTTCAGTAAACACAATATTGAAGGACTTAATATTAGGATAGAAACCTCCATTAATGAGATATATGAATTATGCTAGCACATTCCTAAGATTAAATGATATC
Organism: Viscum album; assembly: GCA_963277665.1. Taxonomy (NCBI): domain Eukaryota; kingdom Viridiplantae; phylum Streptophyta; class Magnoliopsida; order Santalales; family Viscaceae; genus Viscum; species Viscum album. Next base: position 993,806,736 of record OY728125.1, read on the forward strand.
TCTAGATTCTCATATAGAATATTCATACTTAAAAACACTTTTTCATTTAATTTATTTTAAAAACACAATTTATGATATATTATTCATACATTAATATCGAAGAACCATTCAGATCTCCTAAATTGATCAACCAGATCTTATCTCTATGGTAGTGGAAACATGTTCTTCTGGAAATCATGAATAAAATTCATGTAGTTGATTCAAAATCTCTAAAAATCATCTCTTTTCTTATTAAAAATTATAAATAAACATGAATAGAGGTGATATTATATATAAAACCATTTTACTCAAAGTCCTTAGGCTAATTCATGAGATCTATCATCTCAACCAGTTCCATACTATATGTAGCTATCGATATGGGTTAAATAGTAATCATGAGATCAATCATAATATTTTTCACCCACTATAGTAGAAAAAATATAATTAATAATAGAATAAATACAAGAAATATTTTAAAATTAGATGAAATATAGGTAGAACCATCACCTACTCAGCTGAGAATACTATCTAGGACATATGTTTCATGATGAAACCCAAATTATTGGGGTTATATTTAACAAAACATTAATAAGAATGATATTTTATTACTAATTTTATCTCATATATATTGAGATAATTGAATGAATTTTATTTTATTTTATTTTTTTGAAAACCTATTTTTGGTTTTTAATGTCTCTATAATTCTCTTACTTTTGAAAGCTAAGAGTATTCAAGTCGCATATACAACCCTTTTTATCGATCAAGAGGATATGAGGTTGAATCATCCAATGGGGAGTTTTTTTACTTGATTGATATTCTCAGAAAAGTTTAGATCGGGTTCACGAAATTCATCCTAATAGCAATACCTATTACCCTTTGGGAAAATTGATCAATCGAAACTATTTAATTTTCAATACTCTTGCATAAGAGAATTATATGAAATATGTTTTTAACTAAATGTTTTTTTCAGTACATATTAAAGATATATTTAAGGTAATTCTAGAATTTCAATCCAACCAAGGAACTGGAAGGTGTTATGAAAGAGGGATCGTGCCTAGGAAGGGGGCTTCATTTTTATCCATGTGAAGGTAATAACAACCCATATAGTATAGTTAAATTTAATGAGATACATCATACCACTTAATTACAAGTGAGAATGAACAAATTGGTGAATTTTAATGTCATTTATTCAGGATAACTTTTATGATAATTAAATAAATATATAGTGGAATACTAGGTGAAATGTACTCAATAATTTATTATGATGGGAATAACAAATGATAAAACCATTCAAGATTAATTTTATAGATAAATAAGTTGAATTAATTTTACAAGGATCTAATAGGAGTATACAAAATCATGTAATTTCAGTAAAATAATAGTATAATTATAACTCGAGGCATTTCAGAAAATAAAGAGAAGAATGTTGATTAATTTTTTTCAGTGAAAACAAGAGTTTCATATCAACTATTGATTTTTTTAATCAAGGTAATGATTATTAGTATCATGCCCTAAATTATATTTTAAACATTATGAAAACATCATGCTATGACTCATGAAATTTTAAATGGGTTAGTGATAGAAGTGAAGAAATTAGAATAAGGTCCTAAGACCACATCTCATCATGGATCCCAATCAAATTTTTAGGATATATCATTCATAATACTTATCACCTCAATTCACCAGTGTGAGACACCAAATGAAATCATATAGGGTGAAATATTATATTGATACACTAGTGAAAGACCTAAGTCTAGTAATGGCATTAAATTTCATCCCTGTGCATAAGGGATCCCTAGTGCAATAATATGGGCTGACTAAGACCTGAAATTAGATCCATAGGCATAGGGGTGACCTACTGAAATGTCTTGGATGGGGTGAAACCATAAATAAGAGCCCTTGTTATTAGGGGATCCTTAATGGAAGGGAATAGGCCATAATAAGCCATAAATAGAATCATTGGGTGTGGTATAACCTAAGTATAAGGACTTAGGTTGAGTGTAGACTTACATATAAGCTCTGGTCATAGAGGATCCCTGGTAGAGGGCCTCAATCAGGGTGCGACTCGAATTTATAATAATAAATAACTCCAATTTTAATAATATGGTAATGGATATAATTAAGAGGTATTAGATATGGTTTTATATGGTGATTTGTTGACTTATAAGTAAGGGTGACAGGCCCAAAGGGTGTCGTTAATTCTCTATGGGTCTATATAAAATAAAAAATTATAAAAAATCAATAGATGAGACAAATTAATTTAAATTAATAAAGTAGAAGGATGAGATCGATCTCTAGAAATAGTGAAATTAGTTTTATTTGGTCTTAAGAAATATTTAATTTTATTAATTTGGTGAAACTAGTGAGAGGAAATTAGTATGATTTTATTTTAAGAAAACCTAACAATAAAGAAAAGAAGCTTGTTTAATTGTGGTTAGGTTTTAAAATCATTCTAGGGTTTTGTAATTTCAGGGTTTAGGTGCAATTATTTTCAAGAAAACTGGTTAATTAATTTTTTATTGGTTTTTGAGTCAAGAATGGGAAGATCGAATGGTCATGGTATTCTCTCCTCGATGTGGTCATACATTATTTCCCTTAGTCTAGTAATTTAGAATTTGATTGAATCAAGTTTGTATCAATACCATATTTAAACCACATTTCCCCTAAAGTTGATAATGTTAATGTTTCATTAGGGTTTTTCATTTCACAATTTTAGGGTTCCTTTAAGATTCAATTATCAATGGTCGTGATAAATGGAAAAAAGGGATTGTATGTTAAAGATTAAATTCCAAAAAATCCAAATACATGAATAAAATGAAATTACTCCAATGCACTTTCCCACATATATTGCATAACACTATAACAAGTAAGGTTTAACCCTACATCCTAGTGATAAGAGGAATATAAGGAATTAGAAAATAAAAATAAAGCATAAATAAAAGGGAGATGAACCTAGGGAAGTCCCTACACAATGATACTTCTAACTCCAGGATTTGGTATATTAATCTCTCCACAACAGTAGGCTAACCCCCATTTATATGTTCCATATAGGCTCTAGTATTAATGAGGATCATTATGAATTTTTTCATAGGTGGTCTGGGGTGGGTCTCATGTCATAGATTCTGTAAAATATTGAAGATATGAAGAATCTAGGAATTTAAAATATGTCATGACAATTTTCTCAATGTGTAAAGTGTTTACACGTTGTGTAATATTTTAATTTTTAGGTGTCATGAATTTCAAAATATATCTTCCAAAAACTCATTTACAAAAAAACTCACATCAGGTAAATGGAATACATGACATATAAATTTGTATGCTTCAGTTTTCAAGCCACCCTACATCCTCAAAAAATATGGTGTCACACCGCTTTACATTACTCATGACCTGATGTGTCTCTTTACACTTTTTTTCAATTACCTTTTATTTTCAACCATAAGTCACAAAATAAGTTAAAATTTTCTAAAAATGGAAATAATAATCAATAAAATATATAAAAAAAATACCATGAAATATATGAATGTAAAAAAAATATCAAATTCCCCCACACTTGAATTTATAATTGTCTTCAAGGATGGAATCTCAACATGCTACAAAGGACATTCCCAATACAATGATTAAAATTGAATTTGATTAAAAAAATTTGATAAATTGAAAATTAAATATTCCATAATTACACATAAATAACATATTAATTCTTCCCTTTTCAAATAATACAAATAAACAATGTATTTTAGTTTTCATGTTTTGAAATAAACAATCTTTTTTAATCATCCATTTTCATTTTTTAATTTATCATTAATATGTATACTAGTTATAATTTACATCAAATTAATTTTTCCTCTCGTCATAAGGGTAAAAATGTAGACATAATTTAGAATATACATTGAATACATGTCACTTTCCATAGGATTTCAAGGCATCTAACATCTCCACCGCATAAATATAGAATCAAAGATAATCATGAGGGATTCACTATTTAGATCAAATGACTCTAAGGATTAGGGAAGTTAGGTAAATGATATAAATCATGTAAGTCTCAAGAATATGGTTCAAATATAATGTTCTTTGCATTATAGTAAAAAACAACTCAAAGAAAGTCTCTTCTTCCCCTAGTATATCAGAACATGTTCATAACGAGATGAAATGAAATAAATGAAAAACTCTCTTTTTTTATTTGTATTTTCTTTTATTTTTCAATATTTTTGTTTGGGAAAATTCTTATATCCACAACCCAATCCCTAATGATCTCATCATGGCACTATTTTTAATAGTTATAATAATATCATCGCTCAATTAATGGTGATTTTTAAATTTCCTTATACACAGCCCTTATTTTTTATTTTTTTTATTTTTTTCTATGAGGGTGTGCAATAAATACAATTAATATAACTTTACCAAATCTATTGAAATATCCCCCATTCTTATTTATTACAAAATTTCCACCCATTCCACCAGTCAGTGTTTCCCCCACTCTAATGTCTGATTATCATGCAAAATATTTAGAGGAAGATAGGAGAAAACAATATAAGCATGTAACATGGCTCATTTACTAACAAGATGATATATTTCTTCTATAGTCTTAAAAGGTATTAATTCATGGAGGGTCTAATGATAAGGTATAAAGAAATAATGCATTAATCATTCTAAAATTGATTCTATTATGTCATAGGTTTATTAAGATGCAAATAAATTTCTAGAAGAAAGCATGCCCATGTTTCTCAAGAAATATAATAATGAAATAATTGAAAGTCATGGCTCAGTGGATGTCTTGAGAATGAGAAGAATTGTTGGGATAATTGCTCATTCAAATACACATAAATAATTAAATCAATTAATGAAAATATATGAAATTCAAAACATTGTCAAATATCATAAAATTTTCATTTCTACAGTTCAATATGATCCCTTAAACAATATTTTTTCAAATTCTAATCCTCATGATTAAATAAAAAAATTATTTTTCCATTTCTCCCATTCATATTTATTTAAAATGAAATTTTAATACATGGAATTTATTTATACTAAGAAATTTATGTTTTCTAGTTTAGTTTATTGAAGAAAGAATCAAATGTTAGGAATGAAATTTCCTGTTAAAATTATAATTAAATATGGAGAATAAAGTATAATTTTTTCAAATATAAAATGATTACTCCCCATGAAATTTATGATTCAATCATGGGTTTTTAGATTCTGGCTACTTCAGTTTTACAATCTATAAATTCCCTACATGACATGTAATGCTACTGCACCAAATTTTTTGATTCTTGCTACTTACTACCGGCTTGGGTTTGTATGGTCCTATAAATTAAAAATAAATAGCTAAAAACAAATTCTATTATGAAGTAATTTTTAAATATTTAAATGAGGAAATTTAAACCAATAAAAATAGAAAATAAATAAAAAAATTCTCATATTGCCTCTCAGAAGCTCTTTTCATTACCACCATTGGATCAACCTTACCTCTATTGGATTTAGTTTACATGGGAGATGATAGAAAATTGTGTACCACATTAGAGTCCATAAATGGCATCAGTTGTGTCGTATCCACACTAGACGACCCTAATCCTTAATCTCTAAAAATATTAATTCTCCATGATGGTAGTACTTATTTGGTCTACATTATACGATATACCATGTCATCCTCAATCCTGATGAACAAAATGTAAGTTCATGTATCATCTAATTTTTTTCCTTTCTCAAATGTAATGGATTCAGTCACTCCTCTGGTGTTAGTGGTATTTTTTATTTTTTATTGTTTTTATTTAGTTGTGTATCCTATTTCACAAACACATCTAATTCATGAACCTCTTCAATTTTAGTGATATCATCAACTTCAGGTGTATTGCCTTCATTAAACACATTATCCTCTTGAACATAGTAGTTCTTCATTTCCGGGGGGAATTTTGAAAATTACATGATCACTAATAACTCTTAAATAGAGTTCTCTACTTTGAAAATAGATCAACGCTTTTCCAGTGGGTAAAATGGTAATCTTAGAATGAGTTTATTTCACTCTTATTCTATATCCAACACTAAGAATTCAATGGGAAGGATGAACTTGTAAAATTTGATCATTATATCCTTAATAAATCCTCATGGGGATTTTAATATTTAATGGGATAATTAAAGAATTATTCTCACTTGATTCAGTCGGTCCTGCCCCATAATCATAAATGTTGTGTATGACATGATATTGAAACACACACCTAAGATAAAAAAATATTCTCCACATTTGTTAGATCTGAAAAATATAACAATTGAAAAGCTACTTGGATCACTTTTATTCTTAGGTTTGTCATTGGATACAACTATTAAACACTCATGTGTGACTAAAATGGTTCTAATATCTTCTAGCTTGTTATTATTGGTTACCAAATTTTTCATGAATTTTTTATATGATGACATGTTTTCAAGAGCCTTAGCAAAAAGGTATATTAATATTGAATTTTTTAAAGTGTTTCATGAACTGAAATTTCAAAACATTATTCATTTATTAATCTATTAATTCTTGAAAAGTAAGTCTTATTTTATACTGAGGTGGTTATTCTTCTTCATCTTCTTCTTCAACAACTTATTCCTTGCTACTTTTTGTTTCTTCTTATATTCCTTCCACTGGTTATTTTCCTACAAATTCTATATCACTTCCTTTTAATTTCATCCCTCTTCAAAGTTGTAAAACATTAAAATCGTCATGTTGGAATTATTCAGGGAATCCTAATAGTGTTATTATGGTTATATATCTAATTTTATTAGCAATTTTCCATCTTTATGCTCCATATTATTCAATGTGTCCTTTTTTATGATTCTTGTTTTTATTTATTTGAGTACTTACCTAAAAGTAGTCATGGATGTAGTTAGTGTCTCTTCTAATGTATGGACTTGTCTTGTCAGTGCGGGGCCTTAGGGTTCTTGTTGTTGGTCCCCTTGTTCTATTTTCTGAAGTACTTGTACCTATTTTTTATGGTCTCCAACCTTGAAATTGATTACTATTATTCTAATCATAATAATTTTCATATTCCATATACTCACCTTGGGGGTTTTGTTGTAGGACCATCATGATTTCCATCTTCTTTGTTGAAAAATACAATTTTTCCACCGTCAATTAATTTTTGTTCATTCCATGATCTCATTTTCATCGCATCCCTTCTTTGGGTCACTAGAAATTATTTCTCACCATTTTGTCTAACAAGTTCAATATTGCTTCAAGAAATTTTTTAATTAATGATCCTCCTTCTGTAGTGTTAAGAATTGACATATTTCCCGATGAAAAAACCTTTCTAATGTTTGTATTATCATACATAGAAATATTCCGTGATAAGGGAATTTTTGAGTCATATATTTATATCATGATCATGCAAAATATAGTGACTCATATTTAAAGTGACAAATTTTTTGAATAAGTACCCATATGTCAATGATCCTAGAATGTAGAAAGAATAGTGTGAGGAATTTACATTCCAGCTCATCCCATGTCGAGATGGATTGCACTAATAATCTTTTAACTCAATATCGAGCTCTCTAATGTAATTAAAATTAGAAAAGATAGAGTCTTACAAAATCAAGTGACACTATATAGAATTGGAATGTGTCACAGAGCTTTAGAAATATTCCCTAATGTTTCATAGGATTTTCATGTGGATGTTGTTATAGATCATTTAAATGATTCCAAGATTGATCTCGAAGTTATTCCCATCAATTTGGAGTGATAGTAAGCTTATTTACAGTCTTGTGTTTGATGATTTCTTGTTTTCTATGAGTATGTTTAGCCTCAGATCTATCTGATGAATCCCAATAGGTTGATTTTTCCCATCCCCTAATGGGGTTGTATCTTCCTTTCACTTATTTATAATTTTCTCTAATTTAGGATTGAATTCAAAAACTTATTTTCCTTTAGATCATGTTTTGTGGTCGTGCATTTAAAAATTAAAAATCTGAAATCTAGATCATGAATGCACAAAATATAAAAAAGAGAAATTTAAATAACAAAAAAAATTAAGATTAATATTATAAACCTAAAAAATGAAATTTATCTATCCCTATTAACAATTCATGTTTGGCAGGCTCATAAGGCTCCCTAAATTCCCTACGGGTCTATAAAAAATAAAAAATTATAAAAACTCAATAGATTTAAATAATTAATTAAAACGTGTAAAGTAGAAGGTTGAGATCGATCCGAAAAGATGGTGAAATTAGTATGAATAGTATTTCAAAAAGATTTAATTTTATTAATTTTGTGAATTTTGTGAGAGAAGATCGGTTGAATATTATTTTAATAAAACAAATAATAAATCAAATCATATTGATTTGTTGCGATCATATTTGAAAAGAATAGTAGGGTTTTGTAATTTTAGGGTTTTGGTGTAATTTTATTTAAGAAAATAAATTTATTAATTCTTGATTCAAGTTGGAGTCCCAGATATGAAGATCCAATGGTCATGGTATTCCCTCCTTAATGAAGTACTTCCTTATTACCCTTGGTCTTATAATTTAGGGTTTCTCTAAATCGAGTTTGATTCGATGTAGTATTTAAAACATATTTCCCCAAAAGTTGACAACGGGCATTCATTACTTAGGGTTTTTTATTGCACAATTTTGTGGTACCATTATGATTAAATTATCAATGGTTATGATAACTGAGAATTAAAGGGATTTGAAGTTGAAGATTAAATTTTCAGAAAACCGAATACATGAATAAAATGAAATTAATCCAATGTACCTTCCCACTTCTATTCCATAACCCTAGAACAAGGTGGGTATACCCTCTCATCCTAGAGATTAATGTAATATAAAGAAGGATAAAAGAAAATTAAATCCTAAAGAAAAATGGGATGAACTCATTGAGGGGCCTAAACAATGTAGTTTCTCACTCCAAGCTTCTGAATATGGATCTCTCCATATAAACCTGCTATCCCTCCATTTATAGGATCTTAATGGACTCAATTATTAATGGGGATCATTGAGAATTGGCATAAAGGTGGTCCTGGGTGGGTCCCATATCATATATTTTATCAATTTTTGAAGATATATTGAATTTAGGAGGTTTAAATTTGTCCCTAAAATTTACCCAACATTTTATGTGTTTACACAACATGTAATATTTTAATTTATAGGTGTCATTATGTTTGGTGTATCTCTTCCATAAAATCCTATTTAAAAAACTAAAATCATGTAAATTGGTCTTCTCCAGTTTTCTATCTCTGTTGTATCCCCAAAACATACAAGGTCGTGCCACTTTTATTCTCTTGTGGTGTGATGTTTCGCTTTGATCATTTCTTCAATTATCTTTTGTATCCATATATAAAACTCCAAACAAGTTAAATTTTTCACAAAATGAAAATAATAATAATAAATGTATAAAAAACATTTAAGTATCATAAAATATAATCTTGTAGTACATATATCAAATTCCCCTACACTTGAATTCATACTTGTCCTCAAGGATTTAATATCAACATGCTATAAAGGTTATTCACCTTACCATGTTTAAAATTCAATTTATATAAAAAATTATCAAAAGGAAAATTAAATGTTCGAGAATCAAATATAAAAAATTTATCAAAACATCAATTTTCAATTAATAAAAATCAACCATATATTTTACTTTTACTCTTTTGGAATAGGAAAGACTTTTCAATCATCCATTTTCATTATTTAATTTACTAGTATTATGCATTATAGTTTCTATTTACCACACATTAATTTTTCTTAACATCATAATGGTAAAATTATAAATATAAATCATTATATAATTGGAATTCATGTCACTTACCATAGCCTTACATGGAATCTTACATATCCACCATGTAATGATAAAATCACAAATAATCATGAGGGATTCATCATTTATAATCAAATGAATCTGAGGATTATGGTATGTAGTTAAATGATGTAAATCATGTGAAGATCAATAATGTGGTTCAAATCTAAATTAATCTTCATAATAATCAAAAACAACTCAAAGAATATCCCCTCTTCGCTCATCATCTCTCAGTAAGTTCATAATAAGATGAAATGAAATAAATGAGACACCCACTTTTTTATTATTTTTATTTTCATTTATTTTTCAAAAGTTTTGTTGGGGGAAATTATCATATCCACCCCTTTTCCTTAATTATCTTATTATGACTCTATTTATAATAGTTATAAAAATACCACTGGTCAAGCAATGATGATTTTTGAATTTCACTAGACACAACTCATTGTTTTCATTGTTTTTTTCTTTTTTAATTAGTGGTTTTGAAATAAATGCAATGAATCTACCTTCCCTAAACCTCAATAAATATCTACCAGACTTAATCATTATAAAATATCTATTCCTTCCACCATACTCCATTTTCCCCACTCTTGAGTTTGAGAATCATGAAAAATATTTAGAGGAATATAGGAAATGTTTATATAGTCTTGTGACATGTCTCATTTCCTAACAACTCTGATCATGGTTTACATGGAAATAAAAATAATTATTTCATGGTGGGTCTCAAGAAAATTTCTAATAAAAAAGAATGTCCCAATCATTTGAAAAGTTAATTTGTTCTATCATAGCTTCAATAAGACGCAAGGAAAGTTCCAAAAGAATTCATTTATATGTTTCTCAATAAATATAATAAAGAAAAAATGGAATATATTAGCTAATTGTATATATCAGGAATGAGATGAATGGTTAGTATAATTAATCATGGAAATGAAAATTAATAATTAAATCAATTAATGAAAATTTCATAAATTCAAAAAAAAATTAAAATCTCATTAAATGATTTACAATAGTTAACATTCTCTCTTAAATAATGATTTTTCAAATTGAAATCCAAATGATTATCTCTACTAATTCATTTCCCCATTTTTATCATTCATATTTTTTAAAAAATACATTTAAATTCATGGAATGATATTTATCCTAAAATTATTATGTCTCTCATTTGAGTTGATTGGATAAAGAATAAAATGCATGGTATATAATTGGAATTTAAAAATATAATTAAAATAGATAATAAAGTAGAAAAAAATTAATTTCAAACCTTTTAACCCTATTAAATTTTTTATTTTATCATGGATGAATAGGTTTTAACAACTTTATATTCATGAAATGTAAATTCCCATCACAAAGTGTAATGTTGTTGCGACCTATTTTTCAATTCCTTCCATTTGATACCATCTTAGATCTTGATGCTCCTGATAACAAAAAATAAACAATTTAATGCAGATTCCATTGGAAATGAATTTTCAAATATATAGAGTGTGAGTATTTTCAGCTCTTGAAATAGAAAATAAATAATAATAAAAACTAGGGTTACCTCCTAGAAGTGATTTTGTTTACATTTGTTGGATCTACCTAACATCCTTTGGATTCATCTCACATGATAAATGATTGAAAATTTTGTTCCTCTTGGAGGTCTATAAATGGTCTGAGTTGTGTCATATCCATATACAATGGCCCCTTTCATTCTTCTATGAACTGCTTAATTCTCCCTGATGGGAGTACATACCTGATCTCCATTGCACAAATCTAAAAATATTTCCTTAATCTTGATGAACTAAATAAAATTTCATGTACCATCCATACCTTTTTTCCTTTCCCAGATGTTGTGGATTTAGTCACTCCTATGGTATCAGTATTCTTGGTCATTCGATTCACATTTTTATACAGTTGGGAATCCTATTTCACAACTACATATAACTCATGAACATCTTTAATTTTAGTTACATCATCAATTTCCAGTGAATTACCTCCCCCAAACTCATTTTCCTCTTTTACATCTTATTTAATCATTGTACTGTGCATGTCAAAATTTAATTGATCATAGAAAACTCTTAGACAGAGTTCTCCACTTTGAAATCAATTATCACACGTCAATTGGCTAAAAATGGTCTTCCAAAAAATAGTGGATTTCACTCATCTTCCATATCCATCACTAGGAAGTCAATAAGAAACATAAACTTTTCAACTTTGGTCAGGTTATATTGGATGAATACTCCTGGGGGTTTCACAGTTGAATCATCTAATTAAATTAGTACTCTTGTTTTATTCTAGTAGTCTAGTACCAATATCTTGAATGTTTTATACGACATGATATTGAAACTCACACCTAATACACACAAGGCTTCTCCACATTTTTTATATCCAATAAATATTGAAATTGAAAAGATACATGGATCACTTTTCTTCTTAGTTAAGTCCTTGTATAACACTTCTGAACACTCATGTGTGAGTGGAATGGTTCCAATATCTTCTAGCTTCATCTTGTTGGTTACCATCTCTTTCATGAATTTTTTATATCCTGGAATGTTTGTAAAAACATTTGATAAAGGTATATTAATCTTAAATTTTTTAAATTATTCCAAATATATACATTTCTATACATTTTTCGTCACTTGAACCATTCGTTCTGTAAAAGGTAGTCTTGACTTGTACTGGGTTTGTTCTTCTTCTTCTTCGTCATCTACTTGTTCCATTCTAATTTCATCTTCATCTTCCCTTTATTCCATTATTTGTTGTCTAGGGAATTCTATATAAATTCCATTTATTTTATTTAAACTTCTAAGTTGTACAAAATTCAAATATTTTCAATGGAATTTTTTAGGGAATCCAGGATGTGTTCCTCTGGGTATCTATTTAAGCTGATCAAAAATTTGTCCAACCTGATGCTCCAGATTCCTCAATGTGACCTTTTGGGTCGATAATTATTATTTTTTCTTGATTAACTCCCTAGAAGTGGTCATAAATGTATCCAGTGTCTCTTCGATCCTATTGATTAATCTCTTCAATGTGGTCCCCTGGGGTGATTTGTATTGGTACCCTTATGGCCTTTTTTGAAGTTCTTATCCAGGTTGTTGTGGTCTCCATCCCTGAAATTGTTTACCAAGATTTCAATCATTATAATTTTCATCTTTTATATGTATAACATTGGGGTTTAGTTGCTTCACATAATGATTTCCATTTTTTTAATGTATCCATACATGCCACCATCCAGTCATTATTGTTGATTACATGAATTCATTTTTGTTGTGTCCCATATTCTTTCTACTAGAAACTATTTTTCACCATTTTTTCTAACAAGATGTAGCCGACTTTAGGTGATTTATTCATTAATGTTTATTTAGATATAGCATTGATAATTTAGTTTTTTCCCTATAGAAAACCCATATATAATATTATTATTAGAATGCATATATCTTTTCAATGATGAGGGAATTTTAGATTCATATCATTATATCATTCCCTTGAATAATATAGTGACTCATCTATTGACAAATTCTAGAATATTTACTCATTTGTACTTTGAATTAGAAGGTGGAATAAAGAGGGTGAAAATTTCTCAGGCCAACTCATCCCATGTTGTGATGAAACACACTAGAATGCTTTGAATCTAATCTTGATCTCACTCATATGATGAAAATAGGAAAATGGGTCTTACCACATCGATTGAAACATTGTGGAATCGGAATGTGCTATAGAGATTGAGAAATCTTCAAAAATACTTTTTAGATCTCTATGTGTATTTTCGATGAATTTTATGCTCTTAAAGATCATTGAAATGATTATAGTCTTCATCTTGATGTGATTATTAGCAATAAGGGGTGATAGGATGCTCAGTTGCAATCTTGTATTTGATGGTCAACTGGAATCTATGATTGTATCCGGCACAAGATCTCTTTGAAGAATCCTAGCAGGTTGATTTTTCTTATCCCCTTCCATGGTTTTATCTCCCTTAAACTTATATATACCTTCCTCTAATTCAGTATTGAAGTAAAAAACATCTTTTCCTTTTGATCATGTGTTGGGTTCATGCATTTAAAAATTAAAAAATCAAAATCCATAATATGTACACTCCAAATTAATATATAGAAATTTAAATAAATAAACAAAATTAAAATTAAAATTAAAAACTAGAAAACTAAATTTTACCTATACCCTGCAACAGTGCTAGTTTGACAGGACCATAGGGAATCCTTAATTCCCTACGGGTCTATACAATAAAAATTATAAAAACTCAATTCATTCAACCAATTAATTGAAATGAGTAAATCATTAGGTTGATATTGATTCATAGATACCGTAAAATTGGTTTTATTTGGTTTTAAAAAAGATATAATATTATTAAAATTTTTAATAAAGTTAGAGAAAATTTGTTTGATTTTATTTTATGAAAATAGAACTATAAATAAAAGAATATTGATTTGGTGTGATCTGGTTTTAAAATAAATCCATAGTTTTATAATTTCAGATTTTGGGTGCAATTGGATTTTGGAAAATTGGTAAATTAATTCAAGAATGTTGTTAGAGTTAAAACAAGGATGATATAGTGGTAATTGTATTCCCTCTTCAACGTGGAAATACCATTTTTGTCTTAATCAAATAACTTAGGGTTTTGTTTAATCAAGTATTTATCGATACCATATTTAATATTGATTTCCACTAAAGTTGAAAATTCTCATCCATTCTTCAGGGTTTTTAGTTTTTTCATTTCAGGGATCCTTTAAGATTTAGTTTTCAATGGTTATGATAAATGGAAAATAAAGGGATTGGAATTTTAATATTAAATTGTATCAAAACCAAAAACATTAAAAAAATAAAATCAATCCCACACACCTTCCCCCTTCTATTACATAACCCTGGAACAAGTTAAGGTTACCCCATCATCCGGTTGATGAGAGGAATAGAGGGAAGGAGAAAATAAAAATAAATAATAAATAAAATAGAGATGAACTCATGGAGGGCACTGCACAATGAATATTCTCACTCCAAATTTTGGTATCTAGATCTCTCTATAACAAAAGACTCAATATCTATTTATAGGCTCCATATGGTCATCGGTATCAATGAGGATCATTAAGAATTATTACAAAGGTTGTCTACAGTGGGTCTCATGTCATAAATATTGTCAAATATTGAATATATGAAGAATTTGGGTGTTTATAATTCATCTCAATAATTTACAAAATGTGTAATGTGTTTACACAACATATAATATTTTAATTTCTAGGCGTCATGAATTTTTGGGAATCTCTTCCAAAAACTCTTCCAAAGAAAACTCGAATTATGTAAATGGAATATATAATTTATACATTGGAGTTCTCTAGTTTTCCAACTCTGATGTATCCTAACAAATATGGTTTCTTTGCACATATTTTCAGTTTTCTTTTCTATCCTGAAATAAGAAAAATAATGTTTGATCAGTTCAAAAATGTAAAGAATAATCAATAAAATATATAAATCAAAACATTAAAATACCATAAAATATATGCATGTAATGAATATATCAATGGATCACTTTGTTTTGAGTTTTTAGATCACCTATGGGAGTCCACAATGTATTTAAAATCATCAAATTAGGATTTGGGTGGTCTAATAGTGTGGCCTCTTAAGGAATTTAAACCTTGTTTCACATGGTCTCTATTGGGTACTTGGTGTAAAAAAGGATTATAAGGGTTACTTTAATAAGAAATCCCCAACCAAGGTACCCATCATTAGGAAATAACCCTTTGTATTCACTCATGAGTATGTGTGTGGCATTTATCTAGTAATTAATGGGATTTCATTTAGGCATGTGAAAATAACAAATTATGGGTTTTGTTTTAGTGTGTGGAACTAAGGAACATGATTATTTTTCTATGTGTAAGAATTAGAGCACATAAAGCAAGGTTTAAGGATGAGAAACTACAAAATGGTGTGTATGGTAGGTCACGTATGGTAGGGTGTGTGTTAAACATTAGTAAAAATTATTCTTGAAATTTAAACAATAAAATGCCATAAAGTTTTCTCCAAAATCTTGTTTTGGTTCCAAGAGCTATCAAATCAAATCTTGTGAAATGAAATAAAATATTGGATGTTGTTTTACCCATAAAATGTGTTTTAAAAGCCCAAAATTGGTCTTCAAAGTATCTAAAATTATAATTAGATATTTGGGTATTATTTTCTCTGCAAAGGGATATAATCAATGGAAAAATTACGATTGAATATTCGAACTACTACATTACCGTATTAGTAAAAATAATTAAGGATACTCATCTCATGGAATGTGAAAAATCATAAATCACATAGAGATATCATATATATATTATTTATGAATTTTTATACTCTATATTCAACTGAAATCACATCATTTATGCATGGATCATATCATAGTCAATGTGGAAAATTGTGATCCAAATTTTTGGGTTACGTAAAATCCCCCCCCCCACTAATTCATTTATAATGGAAAAAAATTATTTTGAGGTAATATAGGGACCTTTTTAAAATTACTTGAACATAAATAAGGTTGTCAAGGGTAAATTTTCCAATATTAGGAGCTCAACGCAAGTATTTACTATATCAAAGGGAGAATATCTACTAATGTAATTTTTTTCCCTAAGGAAGAATCATTTATAATGTATTTTCAGCACCAAGATGAGAAATTTGACATTAGTCATTTACATTTCCTAGATGGGGATTTAAACTCAAGTCATTTATTACTAAAATTAGAATCATGACTTTAGGATTTTATATTTCTAAGATAAGTATCTCTTCTCGTAAAAAATTCTAAGAGGAGTATCTCAACAAAATGATTTTTTTATTTCCATTAGGATTATATCAAATCAAGTTTTTTTGTTTTCCATGAGCATGATCTTGGCTCCATGATTTATTGTGGCTTTCCATGAGGTTAATATTAACTTAGTTTTTTGGGATCTTTTCTTAGTAGAATCTACACAACATGATTTTTATTGAGTTTTCATGAGGATAAAATCAAATTATGAATTTTTGGGTTTATTTTTACTAGGTGAATGGAATTGGAATTGGAATTTGTGTCTAGGTCTAAGATTTTTGATCCAAAAATTGCAATGTATCATATTATTATCTGAATCAAGACACACATAGTTCTTAATAGGGTCGTTTCACTGATTTATGTTGGTTAAAGGGGGTAAATATATATGGATTAAAGGGTGAATCTTATTGAGAGGGAAACAAGGTCCTAATCCATATGAATGAGGAGTCCTGAATATAGTATATGATGAAGGATGGTGTGAACTATAAAATTATGGTTCATCCCATGATAGGATATTTGGGCATCACTAAGTATCCTATGAGAATATGAATCAAGCTACATATAATTCATGGTAGGGGAATTTTTATTTTCATTTAGGATTGGAATTAGATGGAAACATTATGGTTATACCAATTATAGGAGATATATGTTAAATTATATGGTTTCCTTATGTATGAATACTATCGAAAACATTATTTGAATGAGGAGTCCATACACTATGATATTTTGGACATAAGTTAATTATTTAGTTTTATAGAAGATAATCAGTCTAGATATTTTTACATATCATATAAGAACTAGAATCTTATCCCATTTAGTTCTTGGGAAAGGTGACTTTATGATGATCTTTTTCATGTGCGGGATATAATAAAATTGTTTCATCCTTCTACACGGATATTAGAGAAGACATAACCTGAACATTTATGCTCATACAATATGAAAAATTATATAGATCATACACTTATATATGGGGGTCTTGTCATAATGAATCATCCACTCTATATTGTTTAGGTTTATACAAGATAGACCATTATGTTGTAAATTCTAGATTCCTACAACAAATACTATGAACCCGATAGGAATTTTCCAAGATGAGAATATCAAAAAAAGTCTTTTAGGATTTGAAGAGAAGATTATCAGATCATGTCCTTCTAGTGGTTGAATATGAGTTTCTCAACTCTAGTTATTTGGTTTCCAATAAGGATATCTCGAATAAATATTTTAGGTGTATGAATACACAAATATAAAAGGTTAAATTAGTTGGATTTCATAATCTTACTTCTAAAATGGGTATAATTATTTAATGTGTAATATCGGGGTAATTTGAATTAAATTGAATAATTAAGTTATGTATTGGGTAAATCAAAATGTAAAAATATCAGAGTCAATAGAAAATGATGAAAAATATAAATATTTCATGTTTATAATATAGATACCACCACTAAACCATTAGTAAATAGTTCATGGGGATTGAAGGATATTTATTCTAGGACCAAAATAAGGACTTAGGGTAAAATAGCTGATCAAAGGAAATAGAATTATTCACTATTCATATTTATTCTATTTAGAAAATTCAATCAACTAGTTACCAATTTCCATTGAAGGGAAACCTTTAAGAGAAACCCAAGATTAATAAGGTTCCATGAAGATAATCTAAAATAAAGTCTTTTTATAGGATGAAAAATAAATCAAAATTATAAAGTGTATTTATAGAGAAACAAATGATCAAAAAGGGTTTGAGAACCTTAATGGTTTGGGTATATGATCACTAAAAATGGAGGGAATATTCAATGTGAATATTTGGATGCTTCTTGAATAATGTTATACCCATGAAATATTTTAAGAACATGTACATAGAGTGATGATCACATACATAGAGTGATGAGGGTTTGCTCTAACTTTTTCTGTGATCAGTGGGTCTAGAGAGAATATTTTGAATTTTATTTTGTATAAGTTGAAGTATCCAGACCTGGATTCCACTGAATAGTGCAATGATATGGTGCACTACATGACCTCAAGTGTGCCCCCATTCTCCAGAGGATAAAAACTTTTAGCGAGGGCCTTGGGTGTGTCTATTGGGAGACTTTTCCCTCATAGATCAGAGTCGAGAACAATGATACCTAGATATATATATATATATATATATATATATATAAGAAATAGCAAAAGTGGACACTATAAAAATTAAACCAGTATCCCACATAAGGGAATTATTATTAGGAAATAGACATGAGTGGTTTAATAATAATAATAATAATAATAATAATTAATCCAAAATAAATAATACAGCTGGAAAAAGATAGACAGAATATAATTGATATAGAAGATGATTATTGTGATGTCATGTAATTATAGAATATTGTTTCATGAGGAATAGGGGATACAAGAATATACCACATATTATCAAATATACAAAATGGATAAAAACTAGATACTACTAGAATCATGAGTATAGGCTCGGTATTCTACCACCATACTCCATCATATAAAATTCAATCAAGAACCAAAAGTAGAATGCTTCCCTTTATACATACCAATAATCATGAAGTCTACCTAGGTATCAAAGGCGCACCATGTACGATGTGAGATATACCCAGTAGGCCACCACCAATGGTGTCTAGATAAATCCAATTTGCTCAATATAAAATGAACAATGTGCCAAAAGTAATACATTCAGGTCAATAAGTAATTAAACAAGATGGATTAGGATCCAACTAGATACACAACCTCCACTACCATCTTTGGCCCATGTCAGATGTCTAAATCGGGGAAACTTGTACAAGTAATAAGTTTTATGCATGGTCCATCCTAAAAATGGAATAAAGTATGTACCAAACCCAATTTTGTTTTTTTAGATGTGTATCTATGATATAAATCAAGAATTTTCATAATTTGGTAATAAGGAATCACATGTAAATAAAACAGGATATCTTTCAAATCCTATATTTCCAACATGACCCTTCCAAGGTAATCAATAAAAAAACCCCAAGGTTCATTATAAGATCTTCTGAAATATCCAATATCATAGATCCCATCCAAGGAACCCCTATAAAGGCATCTCGTTTATCACTCTCGGCATGGTGTAAGAAAAACTATCGATCATATCCTAGGTATATCACATGGGGGACTGAGTATCACCTCAGTAATGGTATAACTATATTACTAATGATCCCATCAATAGATTCTCCCCTAGGGAACCAGTGACACTCATGGGTATAATAAACCCCCTAGAGATCCTGTATAAGGAAGGCTCAGTGTTTCCCCTAGTTCTTCTAGTAGTACCAATACCAAGAACAAAAATTCCATCCACAACATCCTTATAATAGAACCCATGTTCACTCTTAGCCCATAAGTAGATAAGTCATAGAATTTATGATCACATATTATCAATAAGGAATTTCATATACAACAAGAAAATAAATCTATCCAAAACACTTATCCAAGACAAACAACTATGACATAAGGTAATAAGCACGAGACAATAAGTATTAATCCCAACCAATGAGGCATAGGGAATACAAAAATAGGAAATAAGAATAAGAACTAGAATAATTTTATAATTCATAACCTCAAGGTCACAAGCAAGAGAACAATGTAATGTCAGAGGAAAAATAGAATAAGACACGAGCAATGAATTTTGCGCATAAGCATCAAACTAAAGGGCCCTATTCCATGGCCTACAATTCATCTTAATTTAATTCATAAGTTTAATGAAATAATTATGGATGAAAAATTTCTTATAGGAGTTCAAACAATTCTATTTAAAGTTAATTAGACCTAAAATGGAATGATTTACCCATTATGGTGGTTTGGGGAAAGGAGATCAAACAAAAGGTTGATTCTCAAGTCACTAAGGTCATACCAGGCATGGAAAACATTTAAATTTAATTTATTTAACAAATTAGAGGCATCGATTGAAATGTGTGGTATGTGTCACAATGGAAATCCATATAAAAAGTGATTAAAATTTTGGAAAGAAGTTATACCACCTACCTTGGGTTAGAATAAGACCCTTCATCCGTCATCGACCCTTGAATCGAGCTAGAACAAAAGATATTCGAAGAAACATAAAATGCTCTAAAATTTTGGAAAATCAGATCTCACAAAAATAGCACAATAGGGGAAAAGATAAAATAGAAAAATAAAGGGTGGATAGTGTATGGATTACCGAGAGGAATCCAACACACCTAGCGATGAATTGAATGAGGTCTGAATGAATGAAGAAGGTGGTTCTCTGGGTGAGGTTCAAGAGGGACTCATGTTCATTACTCCTATTTGAGGAAGAAAAATGGGGCTATGTTAAAATGATCCCGACACCATTTTAAAAAAAATACCCATGATAATTACATGGTGTATAAGTGCATTACATGTCATGTAATGTCTATGTAATTTACTATGGGAAAAAAGAAATTGCATGGTGTATAACCTCAATACACATCATGTAATGATTGGTTTTGTCCCCTCCTTGGGAAAAACTCTACATGATGTGAATGGGTTTGGCTGGACAAATAAATTTCATGTATCCAATACACACTTTTTATTTGGTATATAATTAGGTTCCAGGACACCTGCATCCTCCTTCAAAAAAAAATTGGATGTCCCTTAGGCAAGGTTCCTGGGTTAAATAAAAACTTAAAATAAAATAGACCTCACTGAAAAGACTAGATGTTTCAACCTCCCCACCTTAAAAAACTTCTCTAGATTCTCTTCCAAGTTAAAATAAACATCATCTTAAAAATTTCCAACCAATTAGCACGTACATCGCCCTCTCTCTCTCTCTCTCATGTATCGTCCAATACATGGTCATGCTACCACCACACCCAAACTATAGGGACTAACCTTCCTCTTAGGGAGTTTTTTCTCTCGTAAATGATATGTATTGGGTTCTCTTGAATGGACACATCAAACTCTAGATCAATATCCTTAGGTAAAATGAATGAGATGGTTTATCATTACACCAGCAAATCTTTGATATGTGGAAGATGTCATGTATGTCATGTTACCTATAAGGTAACTACAACTAATAGAATATTATCCCAACTCTCTCCCCTATATCAAAATCCATGATGTATCAAGGCGATAAATTTCATTATCTCTGGATTAATCTATCACCCTACCAGGTCGAAATACCCAAGAAAACATGATGTCCCACCACTACTGGAAAAACGACCTATACCCATAGTTCAAAACCGTGGGTATAGCCCCCAAAAACCGTGGGTATAACCTATACCCACGGTTTTGTGAACTGTGGTCTGCAAAGGCGTCGGAATAGGGGTTTCAACCTATACCCACGGTTTTGCTGAACTATGGGTATAGGCTTCTCAAAGCGTGGACCACTTTGTGCCAACGTGGCATGCAACAGTCCCCACGGTTTGAAAACCGTGGGGTATTAAAATTCAAAAAATAGTCTCCTCAGGGGATTGAACCTGCACCTCACGAACAGCCTCCTAGCAGCGCATTACCAACGAATCAACGGAGAAATAGATTTAAATTTCTATACTGACATATATCTATTTATATATATTAATATTATACACGCGCACTGTTTGAAAATGGAATAACACGGCCTTTGAAAATCTTGGTGCGCTGTTTGAAAATCGAGAATGCTGGGGGTCGAACTGGGGACCTGCCTAAGGAAAAAGCCGCACCTAACCAACCGAGATACGGAAAATCATGATGAATATATATATATTAGTATAATTATATTAATAATAGTTATATATTAGAAAAATAGATAACGCCACGATTTGATCATAGGACCGGTTGATATAATAGACAACGGCTTAACCAACTCAGCTATAATGTTTCTGTTATTTAATATTTCTATTCGCAAAATTATATTAATCAAGATTGTATTCCTGCCAAAAATTTTCCATTGTCCTGCGTATTTTTTTTCCACTTTATGGCGGGAAAGATATACCCACGGTTCTTTGAAACCGTGGGTATAGGTCACCAAAACAAATACCCCACTATACCCACGGTTTAGCCAAAACCGTGGGCATACGTCTTCAAAAAAACACCTATACCCACGGTTTTGAAAAACCGTGGGTATTGGTCTTTAAAATTAAGATATGCCCACAATTTTGACAAAACCATGAGTATAGGTGACCTATACCCATGGTTTCAGAAAACTATGGGTATAGGTCCCCATATTATCCCTATACCCACGGTTTTCGAAAACCGTGGGTATAGGCCTATTTTCCAGTAGTGCACCTCTAACTAGCATAATGGGAAAAATATTGTCCTACTATAAAGGGACCAATACAAATCCATATAAATTATTTCCCGAAATATTTTTTTTGTAAAACATAAAATAAAGTATATGTTTCTCCAATGAACCTCTTATATCAATGAAATATGGACGAAGAATGTCATATAACACTCATATTTCCCCTTGAACTTCATGTTAGTCTGAGGTTGATATGGTGTACTCAACAGAACCTATGAACCCAATTCCTTCTATATCCATTTATGTAACCATGATGTAAAACAAGATTATTAGTCTAAAACAATATAACCTATAACAACATGAATTCACACTCTCTCTTTGATGTATAGTCACCAAATATCATTAGCTTAGATGGTTTATTAGATTTGTAGAAATTGGGAAACATTGGTCAACCTATCAATGATCACCCATACTACATCTCTTCCGCAAGGGGACCTCATAAATACTATCACAAAATTCATGGTGATGTCATTCCATTTCCACTTATAGATAGATAGAGGTTTTATAAATCTACCAGTTCATGGGTTCTCATCCTTCACCTATTGATAGGTAGAGCACCAGGTGATGAACCATGAAATATGCTTCTTTATACTTGGCCACCAATAGTAATGATGTATGTCTCGATACATCTTGTAAATACCATGGTGAAATTCCCATAAAAATGTGTGGTATTCCTACATCAACTCTTTCAGTATATTATAAGGTACCCAAACATGCCCACAGAATAGTGGGGTCTCACTACCATCAACAAACCAACTAGGAGGGGGTTCTTACCAAATACACTTTACCTCAGGAAAAAGGACCTTTAATTCTGATAATTTTCTCATCTGAACTCACTATAAAAGAGAGGATTTCATTACTATAGTTACTAGAATAGGCTGAGTGTCTTATTCGTGGAACTCCATGTGCATCTCAAAAATTAAATTCATTGCCTTCCACTCACTAATAACCTCTTGGAGAGCTTTTGTATGAGTCTTCCAACTCAATAAATCATCTATGACATTTCCCTTAATGAGTGTATAAGAAATATCAAAATTGAATAACTATTGGTATTTAACTCGACTATGGTGCATCATATTCAAGTCTCGCTATATAGAGATTTATTTGAGAATTTTCTGATCTATATAAATAGTGAACCACTAACCCAAAAGATAATGCCTCTAACAATGTAGAGCATGAACCACTACTGCTAACTCAAGTTCATTCTTATAATAGTTCTTCACATGAAGTATCAACTGGAGGGACCCATATTCTATAACTCGATCTCCATGAATTTGAACTTTACCCTGCCTGATTGATGCAGCATCATAATAGAACGTAGAGCCTCTACCTAGATCATGTTGTATCAGGATCAGTGTTGAAGCCAGTCTTTCCATTAACTCTTGAAATAATGTATTTCAAGCTTCAGAAAATAGTAATCTCACACCCTTCTCATTAAATCCTATAATAAGTGATTCTAAGTTAGAGAATTCCTCAATGAATCAATTGTAACAGCCAGCTATCTCAAAAAAACTTCATATTTCAAAAACATTTTTGGATTGTTCCCAGAAAACCACAGTTCTCTCCTTCTCTATGTCAAAAGATAAACCTATATATGAAATGATATGACCTAAGAAGTTAACTTTATTCATCCAAAATTGGAATTTTTTGATTTTTGTATATAGTTTGTGCTTTTTTAGTGTACGCATCATGATCTCAAGACAGTTGGCATAGTCGGGTCTTGTGTGAGGATACTTTAACATATTATCAGCAAATTATACCAAAAATGAATCAAGATACGGTTTGAAAACCTGATTCATCGGATCCATAAAGACTGATGGTGTGTTTTTGAGCCCGAACGGTATAACCAAATACTCGTATAAGTCGTACTTGCTCTAGAATGATGTATGTGGTATGTCTGATAGTCTCACACACACCTGATGGTATCCTAACCTCAAATAAATAATAGAGAGTACTTTCTCTTATCATTGTTGGTTGAAGAGTTCCTCTATATGTGTAAGTGGATACCAGTTCTTCACCATAGGTTGGTTCAATTGGTGGTAATCCATGCAAAAATTAGGGTATAGTCTGCATTCTTGGAGAAAATGACTTATGAACCCAATGGAAAAGTGATCGGTCGGAGGAATGATTTTTCCTCTATATCATCTAGCAACTCCTTGAGTTCTTGGAGCTCTATGGGTTCTTTCATATTGGAAGGAATGATCATTGGTGTCGCACCAAGCACTAGCTCAATGGTGAACTCAACTTGTAATGACTCAGAATCTTATCAATGGAATTTCCCATCTTATAATTGTGTTATATAGTATAAAAACATACATCACATAGAGAACCTAATAAAAACCATCATTATCATAAATTAATAATTAAATAAGGTGTATTTATAGAAATTAAGGAACCTATACCAATGGAATAGTAACTCGGCCATTAGAATAGTAATATGACCTTTAGGAATAGTAATTTGACTAATAAGAAAATTAACCTCACTTATAAAACTATAAATAAAATCTAGGCATCTTATAAATGAACATATGATATAATATTATCTGAGTATAGGTAAACAAATGTTTCTAAAATGATAAATTATGTGTTGATATTTTTGTAAATCAGAAATGTTTATTTATAATTTTATAATTAATATAATTATTTAAAAGAAAATTTATTTTCATAAAATATATACATAAAGTGATATTTTTTATTATCATTTTAATGTAATTTTAGGATACCTTAATTAAATTTTCAATTCATCCTAAAATCGGTTATAAAATTAAAATCAGTATTTTTCAAATAAATGATGATTTTATTTAAAAATTCAATTTATCAAATTTTAAAAATTATTTTCATAAAATAAGTCCCAATTTTAAAATCTATATGTAAAAAATTGGTCAGTGTGAATTTTTTGGATTTTTCTAAATAGTATATTTTTTTAATAGTGAAATATAAAAATTTACGGTATAAGAAAAATACATGTTTTTTTAGTCATAAATGATATATGGATGATATAAGAATAATTATATACAAATATCCATCTCTAGTTAAATTATTTGGTTATTTGAACCAATATTATTGATATTCTTGATCCACGATAATAAACTAATGAATATAATAATAATAATAATAATAATAATAATAACACCCCTCGCATCCCTATTAAATACAACCACTCGCCACCTCTTCTCCTCACCACCTTCATGGATGATGAGTTTTCATTTTACATTACACCTAAAAGAATGACCATAAAACCATTATTATGGTTAAAACATAATTTAATATTCATATTATAACTCTTTTAATGTTCTATAACTAATTTATAAACATAATATTTAATAAAACAAAATTATTACATGATAGTGGGAAAACCTTCCAAAATAAACTAAACTTTTTTTCCATTAATGTTTTATCAAATGAATAATCCTTATATCATAAAACCAAATGATATATGAGACCAATCAAACATATGAAATTTCATTAATAACACATAATTTCACTTTTGGAGAATTTTTCACTTTTTACAATATCTTCCATAGTTATATAACTGTAAATCGACCATGACACCATGTAAACGAATGCTCCTAAAACAATGAAATTTAACACAATAACTAATAAAAATGGTCATAAATGAACTTAACTAGATTATAATAAATAAATTACATGTAAAATATGTTATGAATTAAGTAATTAATGAATCTAATGCTGTTATCTAGGATATTAAGTGTAAGTTCATAAATATTTTGGATAAAAGGTAAGGGGATTCTAGAACCCAACTCCCTTTCTTTAGTTTATTCCACTTTCATACCAAATTTTATTGTGAATATTCCTTAAATGTTCCATAAATGTATTTTAATTTTTCTTCACTTTTCTTTTTAGTGATATAAATGTTTCTAATATGATTTTATGAAAAATAAAATTATTTTCCAAAAGAAATCTTCCTTCCAAAACACATTTTGACTACTCTTAAGTTGTTTCTTCTTCTCTCAAAAATTATGAATATTATACAAAATATTCTTTTCCCTTAATTCATTTGGGAACCCCAAGTTCATTCAAAATTGATGAAATACTTATGAATCACATTCATTTACATGGGTAACGTCATGAATTTGTTTAATATACATCTTATATAACATGAATGAATATGTAAACAATATGATATGATAGGTGGGTCCAAAATTATATAGCCCTTTAATGCATTGGTTAATGTTATGTATCTCATGAGATAACGTGCATTATGTGTGAATATTATTCTATCTTTCTCCCCAATTTTTATGTTATGATTGCGCGCATATGTTATGAATGAACAATATTCTATCTTAGTTCGCAACTATATGTGATATTTGACCACTAAGACATGATGTTTCATTTTTATGCATTTCCAAATTCTATGCCATTATCCAATTTTTCCCTTAGGATGTTGATAATGATCTCATTCTTATGATATGATTATAGTTATTATTCTCACTCATGTTATATTGTTTAATTTCCCTTATTTATCCACTAACTGTGATTTTAGCTCACCCCTTTCTTTGATATATATCCTAAGGTGACTACATTTATTGAGGAGAATGTGAGATTTAAGTGGTTGAAGAATATTATTGTAAATATATTTTTATGTTTTATTATGTATAAGTTATGTATGGTCCTAATTTTCTAAATATACTAAACCTTTGGATCTTATATTTTAAGGATTTTACATTGTTATCTTAAAAATTATGTAATAGTTATGTAAGAAATAGTAGGGCTGCTATAGTTGGTATCAGAGAATAGTTTAGGTAATTTGGGAATTAATATTTGAGAACCATAGTAAAAAACCCTTCTAATATGACTATGTATAGGCATACATCCAAGGATTTTCTAAAAAAAATTCTAAATGAAGGGATCCCATAAGATATTCCTTCATAGTTAATTGCACAAAATAATAAATTATTTATTCATGATTTGTTGACATGTGTTTTTTTTCAAAACTTATCTATTTTAGAAAATGGTGGGAACTAGGAGAAGCTAGGGGAAAAACTCATATGAGGGACAATGCAATGATTTCATAAATGGAATCCCCAATGCACTGGTTTGTTGAGTTCAAAACATCATATAAAATTTTACACAGTCGTCTCAGACTATGAATAATAACATAATCCATTTGTAACTTTCACCTTCACCCAAGAAGGATCAATTATCCATTGATTCCTTTACACAGTAATGACCACTAACATTTGGTTGATCTTCTGATCCACTTATTATAGAATAGTGGGTTAACTCAATAGACAAAATCTTTTCTATTCTCCACTGTTCTGAGAATAATAAGGTTACTCTAGACATTTATCATTTAGATATATAATTTGGTCAATTGTGGGAGTTGATAAAGAACACCAAACCGAATGATGACCTAGAAAAGTTGGAGTGGTAATAAATTAATAAAATATTTCTTATTATGTATTTCCCTTGAAATATCTATAAAAATATGGAGAGATAATTCATAAGGTTGATTAAAAAGGAAGGTAGATCAATCATGGATTATAATGAAAACATCACATGTCTTGCAACATACACTTTAGATTTTACTATCAACAATTATAGAAATATAGATAGATTCTTTAGAAGTTCAAAATAAAACCTTATAAATTATCGAGCTATTCGAGAATTCAAGAGTTATGAAGAAGTAATTAAATGTGATCTAAAAGAGAGTATAGAGTTTTTATAATGGTCTAATGGATATGGAGATGAGGAATGAAAGATGGAGTTTCAAACTGGAGGATCTAATGGCAAATGTGGGAAAAAAAGTTAAACGAACCACATGTCAAAAATATGGGAAGAAGTATCATGGGAAGTGCCTCAAAATAATGGGGAAATTATTCAACTATGGGGGATAAGGCTAGGAATCTCATGAATAATGAAGATATGTGAAGAACCTGGACAATTTGTTGGAGTAAATTAGGGAACCTCCTAATGTACCATATATGGTTCAATTCTTCAACTGTAGGGAGAAATAGGACTTTGTAAGCTAGTGCACTAATCCTTCATTCCTTGAGGGTAACCAGTATTAGAATCCACCAAATCTAAAAGAACAAGGGAATTCTTATTCTATATCTGTTACAGAATTGGAGTAAGAAAATGAAGTTGTATATTGTAAATTTACTATTCACTCAAGAATGTTAAAACTCCTATTTGATTGTGGTTCTACACATTCCTTTATATCATGGAAGTTTTATATAACTTTTGAATCAAATCCCCGATTCCTTGAAGTTTATATATCGATAAGAAAACCTTGGATTGAAATAATTATATCCCATGTTTTGGACTCTTCCCCAATTGGTGTATGTGGGAAGATTCTTCCATTGAATCTCGTAATACTTTGGTGCAATTTGATGCTATAATGGGAATGTCTTGGATCTAATTATATAGATCACATATCAACTTCAAAGAAAATGAAATATATTTCATAGTCCAAACCATCCCATGATCCTCGACAAATTCAAGGAAGACCATTAATCTCCTTTATAAAATCCATCAATGGTGTGGGTGTTGATTCCATGTAAAGAAGCATACCTCAATAAAATGGTTGATTCAAGGAAGGTATCAACCTAGAGGAAATTCCTATTGTGATGGAATAAAATGATGTATTTTCTAAAAAAATTTATATAATCCTAATAGATCGAGAGGTATATTTCTCAATTGAACTTATACTCGGAGCCACACTTATCTAAACATTCCCCTACAGGATAGCTTGGATTGAACTGGAAGAGTTAATAAAGTAGTTACAAGAGGATCTTTACAAAGGGATAATACTCCCTAGTGCATAACATTAGTGTTCACCGGTGCTATTTATAAAGAAAATTATTGATCAATGAGGCATTGTATCTATTACTAGGATCTAAATAAGATCACCTTAAAGAATAAGTATCCTTTTTAGTGGATTGATGAATATTTTTATCAATTATGAATATATTAGTACTTATTAAAGGATGATATTTGTTCTAGATATAATTAACATAATTTTATGAACAAATATATTCATAATACTAATTTTTTTATAAGGTATAGAAATTAATATTTCCTATTGATACACTATATATTTACTAATTCCCCTGAAATCTTCATGGATTTGATGAATATCGTCTTTAGAGACTACCTAGATAAATTTTTCATAGTTTTTATCGACAATATTCTCATTTATTACAAGACAATAGGTGAACATTAAGAGTATATAGGGATCACGTTGGTGAAATTAAGGAAGGAGAAATTTTACACCATGTTCAGCAATTGTGACTTTTGGATGTAGTAAGTCACATTATTAGAACATGTGATCATAAGTGAGGGAATTTCTATAGACCCATCGAACCCCAAGGAAATTGAGGGATGGACCAGACCCACTGGTGTTACATAAATCCTTAGTTTTCTTGGATTAGTAGGGTACTCTATACGTCTTTTGATAAATTTATCATGATTTTCTAGCCTGCTAACTAAGTTGACATGGAAAGGGTTAAAGTATGTCTAAATGGAATAATGTGAGGATATCTTCAAGGAGATTAATAAGTGTATAATCACTACACATATACTCACACTACAAATAACTTGATAAGGTTGTTTGATATATAGTGACTTTTAAAGGTATGGATTGGGTAGTTACTCACACAGAATGATAAATTTATAGCCTACACATCAGAACACTTGAAGATCCATGAGCATACCTACCCAATGCATGATCTGGAACTAGTAGCTGAAATTGTTTACTTGAAAATATGGAGACACTACCTCTATGGTGAGAAGTGTGACATGTATACTGCTCCGAAGAGTATAAATTATATATTCACACAATATAAGATCAACATCAATCAATGATGATGGTTAGATCTAATCAAGGAAAATGATTTCTATATTCATTACTTTTTCGGAAAGGTGAAAAATGTCATTTATTCTCTTAGAATAAAAGATCCTATAACCTTATAGATGATGTAAATTTAGAAAGAACCTTTCTTATTTGATATGTGAAGTATGGATTTCGAAATCATAATTTTTTGGTATTACATACAATATTTCCTAAAATAATTCCCTACAATCTATCTAAGAGAAGATCGTAGAGGCACAAAGGGATGATATTGAGCTATAAATGAAGGTAGAAGATGTAATGGAAGGAAAGCTACAATAGTTCCATATTGATGATGATAGTTTTATTCAGTTTGGAATAATTCATCATGAATCTTCATCACATGAGATAAAGCATGAGCTATTGGATAATACACATATATCATCTTTCTCTATCCATCTCATAAGTACCAAGATGTATTGTGATCTTTGATAGCACTTTTGGTGGGACAATATCAAGAAAGATATTTTATATTATATCTCAAGATGTTTGGTATGTTAGTAAGTTAAAGTAGAAAAAAAATAACAAATGGATGATGAAACCATTGCCTATATTCACATGGAAATGGGAGAATATCACTAGGGACTTCGTCACTAGTCTCTTGAAGAAATCTAAATGAAACAATGTGATATGGGTTATGGTAGATTGACTCACCAAGACTACCCACTGTATTACTTTTCTAGAAGATTTATTGTTTAATGAAATTCCAAGATATAAGTAAATGAAGCAATGAGGATGCATGGGGTACCACTGTGGATCATCTCTGATCATGATCCAAGCGTCACATTTATGTTCTGGATAATTCTCTAACATGATTTGAGTGATGAATTGAATTTCAACATGGCCTATCACCCCCAAAAAACTCGGAAATCGAAATGGAATATTTAGATTCTAAAATTAATGATTTGATCCTACTCAATGGAGTTGAATGGATGATAGGATTAGCATCTCCCATTGGTTGAGTTATCATAAAAAAATAGTTTCCACTCAAGTATTCAGATGGTTCTATATGAAGCCATTTATGAGAACTAATGTAGAACTCGAACTTCTTAGGATAATGATGGTGCACAAAAGATACTTGGACTTGATATTGTGAAGGAGTTTATAGAGAAGGATAAATCTATCCAGCAATGTTTAAAATATTCTCAGAGTTATAAACATAGTTATGCTAAAAACAACCGAAGGGACATCAAGTTTGATGTTAGAGACAAACTCTTCCTTCAAATATCATCATTGAAGAGAGTCATGAAGTTTGGAAAGAAAAATAAGTTTTTACAAAGGTACTTGATCACATAGGAGGAGTCTCCTATTATCATACACTTCCAAAAATATAGATAAAGTTAATTAAATGTTCCATGTATCTCTCTAGAGGAATTAAGTACCTATCCCCTAACATTACTGAATCCGGAGGTGGTACAATTGGATAATGAACACTCATATAAAGATAATTCGGTGAAGATATTGAAAAGTAGAGAAACATTACTATGAAATAAGATAACTCCCCTTGGAAGAGTCTTTTAGAGGAACCATGATTATGAAGAGGAAACATGGGGACCATATGATGTGATTAAGGATAAATACCCTCACCTATTTTCACAAGAGTATGTAAAATGAAATTTTAAGGGTGAAATTTTAAAAGGGGGAAGAATAGAACAACCCAAAATTTAATCAATGTAATTTATCTTATTATAATTAATTTATATAGTATAAAACACATGTATCATATAGAGAACCTAATAAAAAACATCATTCATGTATGTTAAGAATGAAATAAATGATATTTATAGAAATTAAGGAACTAATACTAATAGAATAGTAATATGACGATTAGAAATAGTAATTTAGTGAATATGATAGTAAACTCACCTATGAAAGTACAAATAATACTTAGGAATCTTATAAATGAAAATATTATATTATTATATTATATTATAAGTAAATATATGTTTTAGAAATGATAAACTAAGTGTTTATATTTTTTTTAAACCTAAATGATTATTTACAATTTTATAATTTATATAATAATTTAAAGTAAAATTTATTTTCATAAAAGAAATTTATACATTTAATTTTTTTATAATTAGAAGTTAACTTTATGAGACCTTAAATAATTTTTCAAAGTGTCATAAATTTGTTTATAATATTAAAATCAGTATTTGCCAAATAAATGACAATTTTATTTAAAAATTAAATAACTCATATTTAGAAAATTATTTTCATAAAATGGATTCAAAATTTTAAATATAAACATATAAAAATGTTTACGGTTAATTTTTTTTATTTTTCTAAAGTAGTAGACTTTATGGAAATTAGGGAAATACATAAATTTATGATATAAGCTAAATACATGAATTTTTGAGTCATTAATGATATAGGAATGATGTAAGGACCATTATCTAGATATTTTCATCCCTTGTTACTTTATTTGTTCATTTTAATGAACACTATTAATAGTCTAGTTCCAAATTAATAAACTAATTAATATAAAAATAAAAAACACCCCTCTCCTCCCTTATAAATATCACCTCTCGCCACCTCTTATCCTCACACCATCAAAGACTAGTAGCTTCTCTAAATTATAACCAATTAATATTAAAATCAAATTCTTCACATCTAATATCTTCTAGTCTCAACAAACGACCAAACCCAAGTGACTTAAGGAGGTTCTTAGGGAGAAGATATTCAAGAGGTAAAATCCTCCTTCTTTCTCTTTAGATTTCTTTTATTTTATTATTCTCTCCTAACCTCCCTTATCCAACATGGTATGATAACTCTAGTATCATATGTATATTGTATTTTTATTATGTTAATGTAATATTCATAATAAAATATATTCTCTTATACTTTAATTCCAAAAATTAAAACATTGTTCATGATGTGTCAATTCACAGCTTTCATGGATGAAGATTTTTCATTCTCCATTACGATCTTCAAGTTAGGTCATAATACCATTATTATGGATGAAAATTTAATATGAATATTATATCTTTTTTAATTTTATTTAACTAATTTATAAACATAATATTTATTAATAAAAACTTATTCAATGATGGTCAGAAAACCAACCAAAATAAATTAAACTTTTATCCTTAATGTGTTATCAAATGAATCATTTTCATATCAAAAAACCAAATGATACATGAGAAAAACAAAACATATATAAGTTCATTAATAAAACATAATTTAACTTATGAATAATTATTCTCATTTTATAAGAACATTCATAATTATATAAAATTAAACCAACCTTGATACCATGAAAATAAATGCTCCTGAAATGATGAAATTGCACACTATAACGCTTCAAAATGTCCATGAATGAACTTAATAAAATTGTAATAAATTAAATAAATTTATAATAGGTTATTAATTAATTAATTAATTAATATATTTTTGTTTTCTAGTAAATTAAGTGCAAGTGAATAATGATTTCAGATATAAAGTAAGGGGATTATCAAACCCAACCCCCTTTATTTATGATTTTAATATTTCATAACAAATTTTAGTGTGGATATTCCATTAATGTTCCTTAAATATAATTTCATTTTTCTTAACTTCTCTTTTCAGACAGAGACATGTTTCCAATCCGATTTTATGAAAAATCCCATGATTCTTCAAAAGAACACTTCTTTCCACAACACATTTTGACTCCTCTAGAGTTGTTTCTTATTCACTTAAGAATGATGAATATCATACCAAATATTTTTTCCCTTTTTCATATGGGGATCCCAAGATAAATCAGGGTTTGTTAAATTCATATGAAACCCATTCCATTACATGGGTTAATTCATGAATTTGATTGATGTACGTTCTATATTACATGCATGATTGTGTAAATATTAAGATGTAACTAGTGGTAATGGAATTATATATCCCTCCAAAGCATTGATTGATTTTATGTATCTCATAAGAAAATGTTTATTATTTGTGAAAATTATTATATATTTTTTAACAATGATGATGTTATGATTATAAAAATATATTGTGTGTGAACATGATTCTAGCTTTGTTCACAACTTTGTGTTGTATTTGAACACTAAGATATAATGCTTCATTTTTATACATTTCCATATTTGATGCATTTACCCTATGTTTCACTTATGATATTAATAATGATCCCATGATTATGTTATGATTATGATGATTATTCTCAATAATGTTATATTGCTTCATGTCTCTTATTAATCCTCTTTCTGGGATTTTAACTCTCCCATTTCTTTGATGTATTTCCTCAGGTGACTACATGTACTAAGGAGAATGTGATATTTAGAAGGATAAAAAGAATATTTTAAAGAATATTTTTGTTTTATTATTCATAAGATATGTATGGTAATAATTTTCCTAATATTATATACCTTTGGTTATTTTAATTTAACTATTTTATTTTTTTATCTTCAAAATGATGTTATAGTTATTTATGAAAATTAGGGTTGTTATACAACCTCTCTCTCATGAGGTAAGCTAGAGAAATAATTAGGGAATATGTCTTTTAAGTGGTCCACATTAAGAGGTAACTTCACTAACTGCAAACCCTAATCTCTCATAAAGAGACTCATCATTTGGGATGTCACTCTAATTTTCCCCTGATGCTTGGTTCTCGATCTACATGATTGGATATCCCATTCACACTTTTGTATATATTTTTTCCATCATGTGATGTAAAGGAAACCTACTATTGATAGAAATCCACAGATTAATGATGAGGAAATAGTCATTCCATACTAAAAATGTCATTGAAGTCTATCATCTTGAGGATTTATATGTTCCATATAAAATGGTACCCACATATATGAAGGGGACACTCCTCATTATATTGTATGTTCTATGATCATACCCGAAGGGGTGTATCAAGATTTGAAATACCACTTGAGTACACTATAACTAATACTAGGAAATAAATAGTTGTAACATAAATAAAAGAGTTTGATGCTCATATTTAAAAGAAGAAAGAAAGTAAATCAGATGCCACCAGAATTGTACCTCTAATTGTAGTTGGACCTAGTCTCTACTCCTCTGATTATGGTTAAACTACATAGATATGAAAAAAATTGTGGCCTTTTGAGGTAGCCTAGTTTGCTTGATCAGGTCCACTCTACCAATATTGAGTCTCTAAGGCCTGACTACCTTGGCCATGTCCACCACATCTTCTTTATCATCTGGTAGAAGACCAACTCCTATCTGGATATGGATTTGCTGATCATGCACCTGAAAGAGGAATTGATTCTGATCTACTCTTACTCTGCACTAGTGTAATAGATCGGAATAAGCACTGAATGTGACCCATCCTATTACAATATCATCACTCAATCGGGTTCCTCATTCTCTTGGTCTTGTTATAGAAATTTCTTCCACCCTGGTGACACACCACATGGTTGTTACTGCATGACACCTAGCTGGAACCACACCCATATGAACCCTCTAAATGGTGCTTCCTGCTACCGGATGAACCATCGCCCAACCTCGGAATTGAACTACCTTGGATCACAATTCCAGTTTCTCTAAGGTAATATTCTGTAATAAGGGTTTGGTTTACTATATATGTAATGAAAACCACCTGAAATGCATTCCCCAATGACCGTACAGTATACACAATCCCATCCTCAAATCCTCTTGCGGTCATTAACACTACAACGATCAGAGTCCGAGAAAAACATTGGAGTTAGGTAAAGCTAGTATAATACTCTAGCATAGTCATGGAACTCTTCTAAAGATTCATAAACTCCAAAGTATTATCCTCTCTCAGATTCTGTAGGAAGAAGTAATCATATAAGGTTCTCTAGAAGTCTTCCTAGACCATTCCCTGATGACGCTTTTCTTGAGATATGATGTCCCACCAATGTTTAGTAAAATCATGTAACATGTTGGTAGAAATCTTGACTTTCCACTCTATAGGCCTCTCTAGATGGTCAGTGATCAATACCATGGATTTTAACAGTGGCTTAGCAGCCTGGTCATTTCCATCCCATGAGATGGTGGGAGGATGTTGCTGATGAAAATATCAAGTCAACTCTACTATAGTAGGGGCTATCTAGGGTGAACTATAAGCAGACAACATAAACCAGAATAAAATGTTACATAACAGAGCATAGGCTCTTAATGGAAGATATGTAGGAGGTTCCACAGGAAAAACTATTGATGGTACTATGGGTAGATTAGGACCCACCACCTCCATACCATGCTTTTCATCACTTTCGTAGCATAAGATGTGAGGATTCCATGGTAGAATATCTCTAAAATTTCTAAGCACACTCATTAGATAGAATTATAATAGATAGGGAAAGTGATAGTGTAGGATAAGATAGGTATAAAGCCTTCCTATAACAAGTCACAACCCTCATCCTGCACCTGGATCCAGGTCTATGTGATAAAGAAAGCTCCCAGAATAATCCTAGGAGACGTGGCCTACTAACCACTACTAATGTTAGGTCGGATTCAAGTATCATATAATATAGTAGAGGTTCTGGTATATGGAGTTCGAAATTCAAGGTATAGAGGAAAATACCCTTTAATTTAAACTTTTCATTTTCATCTAAGGGTAAAAATTTTATTTTTAAAATTATAATTTATTAAATTTCATTCATATTTATTTAGATATTAATATCTCAATCAACATTAGTGAATCAACAATTCAAAATATATAAAGGCCCATACACATCATAAATTGAATTTTGATTGCTAGGTAACTAAGATTTTTCATGTACATCTGGTATTAGGATGTAAGAGGTCATACATAGTGGTTTGATTGAGTGAAATTACATTACCAATTTTATTAAGGTACCTTATAAATCAAACAAACTAATATTCATCATATTAAACCAATGGATCATTGCTCGATCATGGAATAATTGGTCAATTAAGGTGTCAATATCAATCTATATGGGAAAAATAATTTATATTTTTTTTGGAACATTAATTTCACCAATTAAGTCATTCTTATAGAAATACTAGAACACTATAACACATAATAGATTATGCACCAGAATAGTCTCATGAAATACAAGAAATTATCATGAGGAAGTATATATGGCATGGCATAATTCATGGCATACAATTCATAGGGTTCCCAATATGATGCATGAAGTTTTTTATATGCTCTCATATCATTGTTAAAGGGTAGAATAACCGGTAATAATAAAATAAACTATAGAAACAACACAAAATAAATGCATCCCCCAATAGTGAAATCAGTGAAAATATAACAATTGAAAATAGATTAGCAATAAATCATCCCATATAATTCAGGTTTCCACTATACGCAGGTTATCTACTTCAATGAACAAGATCATATTGAAATCCCATTTGTTATTATTCTCATGTCTAATACCCAAATAGTACTATGAAAGGGAAAAAAATCATCGATGCCACTTAACGGTGCCTCGAGACAGTAGGAAATAACACCTCAAGTGCGTATCCACGTAAGCTAGAGTCTACTAACTAAAATTAAGGGACCATGGTGTCTTTGTGGGGACACTACACCCTCTTAGATCAGAGTGGAGTATAGTGATATATATATAATAAATAGAAGAAGAATACACTATAACAACTTGACCAGTAACCCACCATAGTATAAGTAGTAATATGAAACAAACAGTAGTGGAATAATAATAATAATAATAATTCATCAAATACAAATAAACAACTGTTGGGGAATTAATAATATATAATAGATACATAAGATGATGATCATGATGAAATGTAACTATACAAAATGGGTACACTGGGAATAGGGGATATAGGTATATACCACATCTATCAAAAATAACACAAGGCCAAATAGAAGCTACTATAGGTATCATGAGAATAGTCTTGGTCCTCTTCCCCCGTACTCCATCCTAGAAAAATTTAATCAAGAATTGGAAGTAGGTTGCTTCCATTTATCCTTACCTATAATCATGAAGTCCTCCTAGATATCAAAGTCTATCCATGTAGGGTGTGATATATAGTCAGTAGGACACCACAAATGGTGTCTAGATCAATATCGTCCATGTATTACTAGATAAGTGTTCTAAATTTAATAAATAAAGGGAAATAAATAAATAAATAAGATGGATGAAGTTCTAATTGGATACATGACCTCCATTACATACTTCAGACTAAGTCATATGTATGAATCAAGGAAACTTATACAAGTAACAAGTTTTATGCATTGTTAATCATTGATAAGGAATCAATATGGACTGACCCCAATATTGTGCCTTAGATTTTCATATACATCCCTAGTATATAAATAAATAATTTTTCATTAATTGGTAATAAGGAATCACACTAAAAAAGAGTTCTTTAACAATGTTGGAATTTATCAACACTAGAAAAAAGTAATGAAAAAGGTCACCTTTATTGGTTCTGAAATAAACGTTGACATAGGAAACCATTTATCATCACTAAAAACCCACTGATAATGGGTACCCATTATCATCACCTTTTTTGCACTGATAAAGGGTAACATTTATCAGTATTTTCATTTAACACTGATAAAAGTTACATTTTATCAGCACTTCATTTTTAGCATTGATAAGGGGTACCCTTTATCATTAATTTATTTTCTAAACTCATAAAGGTCCAGTATAACTATTTAGGAGATTAAGTTGATGAAGATAATAGTTGTCTATAACTTCCAACTTTGGTTTAATTTAGAGGATAACATTTACCAGAGTGAGGTAATTATTTTCTTAAATTCAATTACCCATTTCCTTCATAATGGATGAACTCTAATCATTTGAAAAAAAATAGTATGAATATGGAGTTATAGAGTTCATAAAGTGTGCAATAGATCATACATGTGAACCTTATGAAATATTTTATTTGTGTTTACATTATTTTTTTCAAGAAAAAATTAAATGTTAGACTATTTATGCCAGCAATGTCTTTTGCACATGAAGATGTTACCAAACCAAAAGAAGAAACAACTATTGATGATGAAACATCAAAATTATTATGGGATCAACAACATGTTGATGAAAAAACAATAATGATGCATCATTATAGTTTTGAATAAAATTATCATGGCAAGAAGTTAGGGTATAAAATATAAGGCTAGCTAGAATAAATGTTGTCAACCTATTGACCCCAATAAGTTAATGTCCATTAGTTATATTGGGGTCACAAAAAGGATTAATGTGATTATTAATATTGATTTTTGGATCCATGTTGAACATTTAATAAAGTAAATAATTCAGAAATATATAATAGTAATGTAACTATATACTTTATCAATTTAATGAAAATTATATAATGAAAGTTTGATTTAATTTTCATTATTCCTAGAAGAGTTAATTTATTTTATAATATTTTTATAATAAATTTGTCCTAATTTCCATTTAAAAATCCAATATAGGCTTCTAAACTCTTTTTATGAAGTTACATCTTAGGGATATTAAGGGGAAAGTAAATCTCCACCTACCAGTTAGTTATAAACACATTATAAAGTAACAAACATGGAATTCTTTCATAAATCATTATAATAAGAAATCATTTTAGGTGTATTGAATCTGATAATATATTATTTTACATCATTTATTTTATCCAACATGATTTATAATTATTAATTTATGAAACAAAAAAGTGTTCTAAAAGTAATAAACATGAATCAAAACCAATGTAACCCTTTGATAAAGAA
The DNA here is from genome assembly GCA_963277665.1 of Viscum album. Classification (NCBI taxonomy): domain Eukaryota; kingdom Viridiplantae; phylum Streptophyta; class Magnoliopsida; order Santalales; family Viscaceae; genus Viscum; species Viscum album. The sequence goes on from OY728125.1 coordinate 993,846,935, forward strand.
AGTATAGTGTGTGTTTTTTTAGAGAAGAAATTGGTATGTACTTTAAATCAACAATGAATGTTTAATTGTGTTATATGAAACAATAAATGTTCCTTTTTTATATGTATACTAATATATCAAAATCTGTATGCACTTCCATCTCACTTCATGTGCTATTGAAGGAGCATCTTGAAAATTAGGAGGGTAAAATAGTTGATGAAAACACAAAAACAATATGGAAAAAATGTGTAAGTATGAAATAATTATTATTCGTTATGTTGTATAAAAATATTACATAAAAATAAATATTTATTTTTATACATTTTTAAACAGTTTTGACATTATAATCGGTAATGATTATACCAGAAGAAAATATACTTATAGTATCTTTGAAGCGTCCAGAACAATATGGTCATGTTACAAGATTAGGTTTTTGGGTCTCCAATCATACACAATTATAAGATAAAACAACATGAAGATACATATAATATGGTGAGGTGATTGTACACACAAATAGACTCACTAAAATATATTATTGTATAGTCTGTTTTGGAAGACCAATGTATGAGAAATGATCAAAATGAACTAGTGGTGGTGCAATGTTCCTCACATAATCCAACTAATCAAACTAGATTTAGGGTTGTACATTCCTACTAACCTCATAACCTACCCTAGGTAATCAATTTATTTATTACTCTTTCTAGTAAATGTGAATTTATAAACACTTTATAACTTTATATTTCTAATATTTTTCATTGTATAGTTGTTTGTGATTTCTATTTTTCAACACCCATGAACCACCATGTTGGGATGGGTACAGTGTATAATATCATGGGAGACAAGCTACACAATAATGACCTCCTAGAAGAATAAATGAGAGTGGGGATTGAGGTAGCTTCTAATAATACTACTTATTTTCCTATTCCACTTGATGATCCAAATATTAATATGATCCAATATGTTATTGGATCTTTCATATCATGGCCATATAATCCTATAAAGAAACGTGAGGTATGCCATTAACAAAAAACCACATGAAGAACCTATAATGGTAGATGATAAATGGTCTAAATTGAGTTGTGATATTAAATATGGGTAAATTAGGGAGGAAATATCAGTTTGGATCAAGAAAATCTAGTGAATCAACCAAGAAATAAAAATGACCTTCTGAGAGTACCTTAACATTTCCAATTATAGAAAAATATTTATTATCATTATCAATTCATATAGATACCAAATTTAATGATTAAAATATATTTTCCATTCCATATGAAGAAGAAAAATATGTATGTTTCATGATAGACATAATTGGTCTTGAGACTATACATGAGATTCTCATGCATGAATGGTTGGGCGTCTCAGTTGTGAATACATACATAAGAAACAATTTCCTAATACGTGTATCTAAATAATTATCTAATGTGTTTATTAAATTTGAGAACTATTTTTATTTTCTAAAGGTGTTTATGTTACGAATATATAAAGGGAATATAATGAAAACATTATTTTGATTCATTAATCACTGTATAATTTCTACAGAAAAAGTTAATTTGGATAATGAAGAAATTAAGAAGTCAAAAGATGATATACTTGAAGATTTTGATAGCAAAAAGTATCAAATGATAAGCTCTTTTTTATTCCTATATTTCATAATTCAAACCCTAGAATATAAAAACATAAAATATATTTTTCAGTTTTTAAATATTTTTTTGTTTTTTAGGGAGCATTGGATGCTAATAATAATTAATCTGGACATGGAGAATATTTATTTTTTTGATCCAATTAGTGGATATCCAACCAACCAACAACACATAATGTGTATTGTGAATTTTTAATACACTAAAATCAACATTTTATAGATAAAATTATTATTATATGTTTCATTAAATGTTTTAACCAGAATTTGGTTATGATAAGGTGGTTTCTAAATATAGTCTAAATCGTGGCATGAAGTCAGTGTTTGAATAGATAAAGCTTTTGGATTACAAAAAATGTAAAAAAAAATAGGTATATATAAAACAATTACTATCAAAACATTTAAAAACATTTTTCATATTTTGGTCAATGTTTCTCTAGTTTTTTTAAGAAAGATAATGGCATTGATTGTTGATATTATGTTTGGAAATTTATAAGAGATATCATAGAGCAGGAACATGCCATCATCCCCCAACAAGTAATTTCTAAAGTTAATTACAATTTCATTAAATAAATTTCCTAATATATTTTTTTCTATATTTTTTCCAATTAATATTATGATTTCCAACAACATTTGTACTTAAAATAAGAAGTGAATTTGTTTATAGAAGAGTGGGGATTGTATATTTTGTTAGTTTGCGTGATGACAAAAATTAAAGGTGATTACCTAATATGTTTGTGATCTAGTATGAGTTATGACTTTAGAAATATATTTGGGGTGTGATGCATTAGTGTTGTAATGATTATATGTTATTTTTGTTCTCGTTGTCAAGGAGAATTATAATTGAAGAAGTCAATTCATTTAGAAGAATTGTCCTTCAATCAATAAAATTGGCTGGACATGGTCGAGGTGGTGGTAGAGGAAGAGGTGACGGTGGATACAGAGGTAGAGTTGGAGTCAGAGACCAATGTGGAGGAGGAGGCAAAGGTGGAGACTGTGGTGGAGACCGAGGCACAGACCAATGCAGATACCAAGTAGGAGGAGGAGATAATGCACTGGCTTACAAACAATATAATTGGTTAAAAATGAATTATAATGAGGATCATACCAATATTGTGTTTAAGAACAATTTCAAAAAAAAATTACAAAAATTATCACTTAATATCAGATCCATTGTAAATGTGTTTCAGGAGACTTATTGGAAAATATTTTTCACCAATTATTTAAGTGATTTTATATAGGGTAAAAATCAACCTATATGATTATTAAGAAAAACATCATGATATTACTCAATCAATGAATGGGTTAGAATACGGTGATGAATCCTCTCCTCCTGGAATGACTTCACCATCAAAAATAAAGAAAAAAACATTATTTTTTATGGATTTATTTCTACACAAGAGCATTATTGATAAGTAGGTTACCTTTGGTATCTTTTGAAATAAATTTTACATGAAGAAAATGGTAAAATTTAAATTTAGAAGGTTTAATATTATCTTACCCCATAAAGAAAGAATATTTGATCTCTATCCCATTATATTTTACTTCCCTGCCAAACTGCCAAGGACATCCCAATAATAAGTGAGAAGAATCCATAAGAATAAAATTAGGAAGTGCCTCATTAATATAGGTCTTACGAATGGGAAATGAAGTTAGAACCAATTTTTTGACTATATTTGTGATCCTATTTTTCAACCATTGTAGTTTGTATGAACAAGGATGATATTGTGTTGAAATCTTCAATTTATCCACTATTGTTATTAAAGAAACATTTTTTACAACTCCCAATCATCAAATAGGCATATAATATATCTTAAATGTTTGAATAAATATTTTTCCAATCAATCACTAATATTAGTAGGTGGATAGATGAACTACTAGAGGATAACTATAATTAATATATCATGGTAATCAAGGAGGGATGGTGTCAAAGTGTTTGTTATCAGTTTAAATTTGGCATTTTAATAAAAAAAATTGTCACTCCCTAAAAATTAATAAAATGGACTTATTTTTTCTTGATAATTTAGGAAGCTTATTCATAACCCATTTTTTATGTTTATAAATCATTATCATGTCAAACCCACATGAGATGATACCTTTACAACTCAAAGTGAGTGTTTCTAGTTTAAAATTTAATTTTAGTAAAAAAACATTAGTGGTGTACTAAAAACTGAGGCAATGTGTTCAGGTTGTTTTAATACTTTAGTGAAATTATCTATAAGTCATTTGGGACATGTTGTAATTATCTGAACCTCAATATGATGCACGGTGTGATCGTTATGAATCCAAGTGCGTTATTTTATTCAAAATAGACATTATTTATTTGTATAAAACAAAATACATACTTAAAATTGAGAAAATGCATTCAGGTTGTTATGGTACTTTAGAACAATGATCCATAAGCCATTTTCTGAAGTGTAAGAATCAGCTTCACCTCAGTCTGGTACACTATGTTCCTAGTATGACTCAAAGTGTCTGTTATATGTTTAAAATTGACATTTTAAAATAAAAAAATTGTCACCCACTAAAACATTATAAAACACATTTGGATTGTCATGATAATTTAGTAAAATGATTCATAATTTATTTCTAAAGAATAGAAATTAGTATTATCTCAAACCAACACATAATGTGACCTATATAAATCAAAGTGCGTGTTCCAAGTTTAAATTGTATATTTATTAAAAGACATATATGGCATACACAAAACCATGTAAACACATTATGATTGTTTTTATACTTTATGAAAATGATCTATAATTCATTTGGGACTCGTAAGAATTAGAATCACCTCAATATAATGAACAGTGTGACCGGTATGACTCCAAGTATGTGTTCTTATTCAAAATTATCTTTAATTTTGGTACAAAAACTAACATACTCAAAACTGATCAAACATATTCATATTATTTTGGTGATTTAGGATAATGTCAAATAATTAATTTTTTATGTGTAGGAATTTATCATACATCAATGTGATACACGATGTGCCCAGCATGGCTCAAAGTTAATGTAATCAGTTTAAAAATAGCATTTTAATAAAAAAATGTCACTCATTGAAAGCTATGAAAACACACTCAAATTATCTTGGTAATTTCGGAAAACAATTCATAATTCATTTTGAACGTGTAAGAATCAGTCTCATTTCAAACCCACACATGATATGACATGTATGACTCAAAGTTCGTGTTTCTAGTTTAAAATGACATTTTAGTAAAAACCCAATGTGGCATACTCAAAACTGAGGAAATGCATTTGGATTATTTTTATAATTTAGTAAAATTGCCTATAAGTCATTTGGGATGTGTATGGATCAGTCGTACCTCAATCTAATGAACAGTGTGATTGGTATGAATCCATGTGCGTCTTTTTATTCAAAATTGACATTAATTTTAGTAAAAAATATGACATAATCAAAACTAAGAAAAAACATTTATATTGTTTTAGTACTTTATCTGAATTATACATAATTAATTTGTGGCATGTAGTAATCATCTTCAGCTCAATATGATACACAATGTTCTTGGTATGACTCAAAGTAGTCTTTATCCATTTAAAATTGACATTTTAATAAAAAAAAGTGTCACTCTCTAAAGTCTGAGAAACATTTCTCATATTTTCATGATAATTTGGGGAAAAATTAATAATTTATTATTGATGTGTATGAATCTACCTCATATCAAACCCATATAGGATGCATCTTTTATAACTCAAAGAGTGTGTTTCCAGTTTAAAATTACATTTTAGTAAAAAAACATAAGTGGTGTACTCAAAACCAAGGAAACACATTCGAATTGTTTTGATAATTTAGTAAAATAGTATATAAGTCATTTTCGACATATTAGAATCAGTTTTACTATAATCCAATGCATGGTGTGACTTGTAGGATTCTAGGTGCGTCTTTTTATTCAAAATTTACATTAATTTTAATAAAAAAGTAACATACTCAAAACTAAGAAAACACATTAAAATTATTTTTTTACATTAGGAAAAAGTTCCATAAGCCATTTTTTATATTTAAAAATAATTCAAAGATCAATAATATACATGATTTTCTTGGCATGACTCAAAGAATTTATTATTGGTTTAAAATTGACATTTTAATACAAAAAAATCACTCACTAACAAACAAGAAAATGTTCTTCGATTGTATTGATAATTTAGGAAAAATATTAATAATTAATTTTTTATGTATAGGAATATGTCTCATGTAAAACCCAAATATGATGCGACCTGTATGACTCAATGTGTCTGTTTCTTATTTAAAATGACATTTTAGTAAAAAAACATAATTTGAATACTCAGAATTAGAGAAACACATTAATATTGTTTTAATTCTTTAGGAAAACAATCCATAAGTCATTTAGGATATATAGAAATCATAAAAACCTCAATATGACATATGGTGTGACTGGTATGAATATAATTGTATCTTTAATTCAAAATTGGAATTAATTTTAGTAAAGAAATAATTAAAAAGATCAAAAATTATAAAACATGTTCAGATTGTTTTGGAACGTTGGGAAAATTATCCATATGTAATTGTGACATATAGAAATTAGCCACACCTCAATCTATTGCACGGTGTGACCAGTATGACTCCAATTGTTCCTTTTAATCAAAATTGAAATTAACTATAATACAATCCAATACACAGTGTTCCAGATACAAATCAATGTTTATTTTAAAATTAATACTTTCTCTTTAATTTATTTCTTTATATTATTTCTAATATAATAATTTATTTCTTATATAGGTGTATTATTTTTTCCCAAGTTGGGGTGGATTGTTATTTTATATTGTTGTGTTATTTTTCTCTATAATAGTGTTGTTTTTTTGTATTTGTTTTGGAAATTTAATTTCATTTAAATTTTTTTATTATTATATGAGTATTATAATTTATGGTGTAATTTCTAGTACTATTTTTAGTTCTTTAGTGTGTTCTTATGGCACAACACATTCCTTTTTTTCTTGTGTTGTATTGTGTTATATCATCACACTCTAGTATTCCCCTTTATTAACATATTTATTAGGGGTTATAAAGGTATCCTTTATTAGTGCATTCTTTAGCACTAATAAAGGGTATCTTTATCAATTCTAAATAAATGTACTGATAAATGTTTTCTTTTATCAGTGCTTCTAAAAGTTTTGATAAAAGGTTGATTTATTAGCACTTTTTTGGTACTTATAATTTAGCCATTTATATGTACTTTTCTATAACTGATAAAATAGTATGAATTTTAACCGCATTGGGATAGTTAGTGATTTATTAATGATGATAAAGAAATATTCTATAATTTTAAAGACCTCTTTTATATTATTTATTCTATATTTAGATCCATGATTTTATAAAAATGTTCATATTTTTCCCTAAGGTATAGATCAATTAGCCTGAAATCTGATCATTATGTAAGGAATAAAAAAAATTATTATTGTTTTCATTGTACAATCACCTTGGACTTGATGTTACTAGTTTGATCATAACATCATTTTATTCATATTTTACATAAATACTTAGTTGTGATGGGGATTCTTACTAATGGTTCACCATTGTATTTCATATAAACCATTCTATGTGCTGAGTTGTTACCTTAATATATATAAATTAATTTATATTTTTTATGGATAATCATGTTACCAACTTATTCTTCAAATTATCCACATAAATATCTATTAATTATTCTTAGAGAAGATCTATTTTCAAGGGGTATATCAAAACATTATATAAGGAAATAAAATATATATGAATCTTTCATTCTCTTTATTCTTGAAATTAGTGAGTTCATGGATGGATGTCTTTCTCAATGTGGAGCTGAATTGAAAAAGGCATTATTGATGAAGGTCTTACAATATTGAAATAGAAAATGTATTATGATTTTCATATAAGGAAAATGTAGTTCATTCTAAGGTCTATATGAAGAATCTGATCATGAATACCTCTTATTCATATGTGGTTCCCAATATTGGGTCACTCTATAAAGAAAAATGGGTGATATGATTCTCTAAAACTCTTGTTCTATTGAATGTTAAGAAGTTAGGAATCATGAAGATGGCTAGAGGAGGAGTCAAATACACCCAATTAGGATGCATATTTCTCTCTAGTAATACTGGTTCACTTTATCCTTTTATAGTCTCTATTTGTGTATTAATATCGACCAATAATTCTTCTGATTCTAACTCTTGAGAAAAAAATAGTAGAAATATCATCTTTGGCTTGGTATTACTATTGTTTTTGAACTACTGGTTGGTGAATTTCAAAAACAATCCTCAGATTACTTTTCTATACTAAGGACTTATTCTTTCTCAATAGTGGTGAATCTTTATAATCAATCATCACTTCTGTGACACCCCGAACACAGAATCCTAGAGTCAGTGCATTATTTTAATACATTGGTATGATTACAAGGAATCAAGTCTCGAAGAACCGATCAGTTTCGAAGTCTTGGAAAATAGATAGTATACATGAATGTTACATTACATTATAAAATGACTAACAACAAGAACAACAACATTTCCTATTTTTGAACACATTCATATCCCTTAGCCTATCCATACAGGTCAACCATAAAATAATTCTTCAATCCTAGGAAAAATAAAACATAAAATGGGGTGAGAACAGATGCTCAGTAAGGATAACAATATAGTGGAAACTTTCATAAATAAGCATAAACATTTAAGGAAATGTATAAGACTAAATAAAAATCTTTTTAAAAATAAACTTTAGGATAATATAGAAAAGATAAAATCAAATAGTGTCATTTACGTATTCACATGGATATTCTACTAGTCGAATAATCACAAGAAATATCAATATCCACATTCATAATGATGGAATGATTAATGTCAAACTTTAATTCCTCTGTCAAGGCCTCGTGGCAGGACCTAGGGGATAACTATAACTGAACCCCAACTCGGAGAGCCTCTATAACCGGACTCCAACCCGGAGAGCCTTTGTAACCCGACTCTAACCTGGAGACCTCTGTAACCGGAATCCAACCCAGAGTGCCTCTATAATCAGACTCCAACCCAGAGGGTCTGTTGTAACCGAACCCCAACCCAAAGGGATTACTTTTACTGGACCCCAATATGGAACATACTAGTCTAACTCATTAATCTTAAGAAGTGGTTGAAATATAACATAAACATTCGTATTAAAACAAGCATACGAAATGTTAATACTTTAAACATAACCCATGAATGGAATAAAAATAACTCATACACAATCAAACATATCAAAAAACCATAAATACAATATGAAATATTTTTCTCATAACAAATCAACTTCAAAAAAGTGTAAAATTTATCAAAGGATGTTCACAAAGATGAAATCAAAACTATTTGAGAGAAATATCTCTTTCTATTTTGAAATCTTTTAAGAGTCACATAAATATAAAGAAATTTTTTTTTTGAAAATATTCTTATAAGCTTGGAAGGGAAGATTCGATGATGTTATAATGGCACAAAATAGTCGCACCCACAATATAAGTTAAAAAACATTCTTACCATAATTTTGTCAAAAAAGTCATAAATTACCTTATTTGGAAAACCACAAAAATATTCCATACAGAAACATATAAGTTCAAATAATGGTATAAATTAATTTAACCCATTTCCTTTTAAATTTAATAATTGTTTTGAAATAAAGTTTTAAGAAAACACGAATGTGAATGATAAAGAGGTCCCATTAGATAATTACGTATAAACAACCTCAGATAATGAAGAGATTGTATAATTAACCCTTAACTTGTAATTTTTCTTGGTCGAGGGTAAGTTAAACTCATTTATAATATTTAAATAATGGTTATAAAATAATACAAGAACTATATATATAAATATGATATTATATATGATCTACTAATATTTCTTTGTTAATGACCATTCAGTAGTATCATCCTTTCGAATGTTAACCGATATTTTTTCCTTTATAATCTTGGTTATGTAAGCCATGTTTATTATGGATAGGATGTATCTTATCCATAGTAATAATTATATTAAGTTTTTAAACATTATTTTTAATCATCAAATGAAAATTAGTCTTGAATGGATACAATGGGGAATGAATCTCATCGCATTCATAGAGACGGTAATCCGTACGTACACACGAGTGACAATATCATTATTTTGAAATTAAAATCATATATAATTTGATGGTATATCATATATAAAGAATCATTATCATGTTATATTTATTATTTATATCATTTATACTCATTATTATACCCATCCAAATGATGAAGTATTTGAATAACAAACTACACCACGACGTGGAGACGGTAATCCGTACGTACGCACGTATGGTGACTTTGTCATTTATATGATGGATAGAGTAATGAAATGGTTTTAACATTTTTATAATAACATAATAGTATATATAAGATACTGGAGTTATTATTTTATAATGTAAGCAATAAATAAATATTAACTGGAAGAAGAAAAGAACTTGAAAGAGGTTATGAAATATTTACATCTTCTTCGGGTTATTCTTTTTGATATGATCAATAGGGATCCTTTGGTCAGCTTTATGAGTAATGTACGAACTCTAGGATAATGGTATAACAGTTTAGAGGATATTTGGTCAGTTTTTTACTGAGACAAATGGATTTTATGGTGTTAATTTGAGAGAAGGGAAGTGCCCTTTTATAAGAGAGGTGAGGGTCACTTTAGGAAAAGCTTGAAATATTATTTTATAATAGAATAATATTCCATTTCTAATGGCTCCAAAATGAATTATTTAAAGGATGCGGTGGGGTGGGTCAAAAAACTTTCAAACAATAGGTTTTAGACCGGTTTATGTCACTATATTAACATTATCTTTAAGATTTAACTCTTAGTTAAGTAGTTTCACATTTACCATGTGTCTTTGTATTTTTTTATTGTATGGTTAATGAACATACTATAACCTTCCAAGATAACCCCAAGTGGTTCATTAATGATACACCTATCATTATATAAATCTTTTTTCCGAACCTTATATTTTTAGGATTATTATATCAACCAAAAATATTGTATTTGTTTTGAAAACTCATTTATGTCAATTTTGACATTATTCAATAAAAGATTTTTGTTAAAGTCTTAAGAACTTTATTACTTAAAAATAAATATATTAAATCAACCCTAACGTTTCGTAGTCACCTATAAAATTTGTGGATGGTGTCAAAAGTTAAAAATTATATTTATTTTAGTATTTATAATATCATTTATTTCATTGTTTCAGTGATAAGAAAAATACTACATCATTATTGTGTCATATATAAATATATAAATTTTATGTCTAAAAATTATAAATAAACTATCCTGAGGTAGAAAATATTTTTATATTTCTAATGAAAATTTATAGTTGAAAATATAACTTATATATCACCTTAAAATAATTGTTTTATGAAAAGATATATGTTTATGTCATTTTTGTCTTTAATTTAAATTAATTAATTTAGAGTATAATTATCACTCTCTAGTGGATCCAAGGGGTCCAAAAATAGACTCAAGGATTCCCATGGTAGGAAATGTATCAACCAATAGTAATAGGGGACATTTTAGGGTAATTTAATATTATTTTAATATTATTTATTTACGCATATTTTCCGGATTTACCCTTTAACCATGGTTAATAAAATATTTACCGAAGTAATTATTAATAATGTCTCAAAATAATAGTTACCTATTTACACAATTTGGACCATATTATTCCAAATATGGAATCCATTTTTAAAAATTCAAAACACATAAGTGGAATAAATTAATTTAAAATTTATTCATGTTGTCAAAACAAAAAGCGTGTTTTTAAAAAAATAATAACTATCAAAAGATTGACATTTGTTTATGTCCAATTTAAATGGGAAATTATAACCAATGACCTAAATTATATTTAATGATTAAAATATAATCTATTGATACTTAAAACCCATTATAATGTATGATTTAACACTATAAATTATTTTGATTCAAAAATTTGTTTTTAATTAACAATTAGTATTTTATTTTATTATCCATCAAAATATAAAATTATCATAATAGTACAAAAATTTTATCCAAACTAAATTTTTATGTCCTCATTCTAAATATTAATTTAATTTCTCTAAATTTAATATATAAAAGTGTCAAATATTGTATTTAAAAATGGTTCTCTATTAAAAGGAATAAAACAGCATTTTTGGAAAAATACCTCTTTTATCTTAAAAATTGATTTGAATTTTTTTTATATTATGTCTAAGAAACATAAAATATGAATTTTAAAATTATATAGGATATATAAAATTTAAAACGTCGTTAATACTATTCATAACCTCTTTTTTTTAATGGCTAGTTTGGTAAGTCGTGGTGCGCTCGAACTCGGTGTTGTGTATAGCACAAGCTATTGAATTAAGTTAATGAGATAACATACTATGAAATATTGGGGTTTTACATTCTACCCTCTTTTAATAAATTTAATCCTCACAATTTGAAATTGTTCTTCAAAAATAAAAGGTTAAAAATAGAAAAATACCATTGTAGAAAACCCACATCAGAAATTGGTTTAATACAATTTAGTCCTAATAAGAGGGAAAGGGAAATTAAAAAGTCACCACCAAATTTTGAACTCTATTATAAGAACATTAGTGAAAATTGGAGACACATAATTGGAGGAAAAACATAAATATTTATAGGTAGTGATTGAGGTCATCAATCACAAACAACTGTAAAATTGTGGGCCTCAAAACCATCAATCTATGATGATTTAAAATATTATTAGTTCAAAGAAACATGAGGTATTAAGATAACACATATTTGGAATTAAGATCCCTTCCCTAAAGTAAAAGAATTAATTTATTCATAGAATAAAAATATATACTTGACAAGTAGAGTTTCATCCTTTAACTAATTCCTACAACAAACTCATCTTTCACTCCAAAAGAAAATAGAATTAAAAAATATTCTCTTTATCCTAATCGTATAGGGTTACAAAAATAATGAATTTATGATTCATTTTTCAAAATATTTAAAAAAAACTACATTATAAAATCCAGGACATCATGTAGGCTAGTGGTAGGTGATACACCCTTTGGTTACGGGCTCAAGTCTCACGGCCTTTTCGGACACGAAAGATTGTTATCCGACCTCCGGTTTTTCCTTTTTATGACAATCCCAAAACAATCTCAAGAAATGATTTAACCTTAACAATAGTATCCAATGTTAAACTTAATCTATTCTAACCTTTAGACTTATCCAAAATACTTCTGTCCAAACTCATAGACCAAAATTAATAAAGAAGGTAAACACAATGAAGATCCTTTTTTCCACATAATAACATGTGAATACCTTCATCATGTATTATTTTAAAACACGGTAACACCCCGAATTACAATAAAACCTTATTTATTACATTCATGCTCCCTTATTCCTTATATAATACTGGATATACTCTTATCCAAAAAAAATTAAACTCTGACAATGACGGAATAAACAATCCATTAACCAGTTCCAAGGATATCAATAATATCCAATATAATTTATCCCAATCAATCATCTATTATTCCAAAATCAATACCTCAGTATCAGGACCATATTAAAATTTTGTCTTTCCTTCAACCATGTATTTTCCAAGATGTTTTACATTCCATTGAGTCACTTTTTTGGTTCTACTGATCTCATGTCCTTAATGAATTAGTACTGAATTACAATCATTATATACTCTATAATTCTTATAACATGTAAATCATTAATAAAATACTCAAATGAAACAATACTTTAATAACAACATTAGAACTCTTAATCATTCCTCTTCATCTTCGTTTGTATCATAACTTGATTATTAACCAATAGTAGAATTTGGGGTATACTCTGATGATTTGGACAATGATTCATGTAGTGTCCCAACTCCTTGCAAGTGAAGCATTGTATATCTTAAACCTTTTTATCACCCTTGAAATCACGTACCTTGAGTCATTTTCCTCCATACTTATAGCAAACTCTCATTCCCTTCAAGCATTTACCATGGTAATTCTTTCCACAGTTATCACATATGGGAAATCCTTCTTTCCCTTATTACCTTTAACCATATTTCTCTCTACCATATTTTTCTTCTCTGGCTTCTCTTCAAAGCCATAGGACTCAGAAAATTCTTTAATTTTCTTCTTAACACATGATATTATTTCTTCATATGATGATAATACATGGGAGACAATTTCCTTTCTAAATTTTGGATTAAGACAATGAAATATATGATCTTTATTACTATTTCGATCATGTGTATTGCTGGGGGTCTCATTCAATATACTGGGTGCCATTTCTAAACAATGGAATACTCTAGGTTAGTTTATGAATTACAATTCATAATTCCAAACTTGTAAAATACCTAACGTAAATTATACATTTTATAGATATAATCCATAATAATAAAAATGTTTTCATTGAGGAATTATTTACTCCTAAATCCCTTATAATGGCTTGTAATGAAAATGTGAATTATCCTAAGCATATTCCTTGGGAGTATCATAACCAAGAGTGCAACAAGGCCCATTTTTGTGCAGTAGTTCTCGTTTGAGTCTTGCTCAAAGCGGTGTTTTTGGGTTTTACCCCTAGGTACATTTGTGCCAGATCCGCCTCTACATGCTCGTATCCAGACAGGGATGTATTGCTCATAAAACTCACAAAATCTATACAGTACCAAAATTCTTAGAAGTTCTTCTACACTAATCCTTAAATTCTATCTCAGGGAAGTGTTCTGTAATCAAAGTTTGTCTAAATATAGCTTCCAAGGTTTGTAGTAAACTTCCACTGATACCAACTATAACGCCCTGACCCTAGAAGCCCAGAGTCTATGAATTATTTTAATACATTGGCATGATTATAAAGAATCAAGTCCCAAAGAACCGATCAGTTCAGTAGTCCTGGAAAATAGATTTCATACATGAACGTTACATTACCTTATATAATGACTAAAAACAACAAAAACATTGTCCCCTTTTGAACACATTCATAACTCTTAGATTATCCCTACAAGTTAACCATAAAATACTTCTTCAATCTTGGAAAAAATAAAACATAGAAAGGGGTGAGCTCAGATGCTCAGTAAGGATAACAATATAGAGGAAACTTTCATAATTAAGAATAAACCTTTAAGGTAATGTATAAGACTAAAACAAAATCCTTTTAAACTTAAACATGAGCATAATATGGAAAATATAAAATAAAATAATTCCATTTACTTATTCACATTGATATTATACTAGTCGAATAATCACATGAAATATCAATAGCCACATTCATAAGGATGTTATCCATAATTATTGACTTTATTTTTTTTTTGTTAAGGCCTCATTCCAAGACCTAGGGGCTAACTATAACCATACCCCAACCCAGAGAGCATCTGTAACCGGACTCCAACTCGGAGATCCTTTGTAACCGAACTCCAAACTAGAGAGCCTCTATAACCAGACTCTAACCCGGAGATCTTCTGTAACTAGACTCCAACCCAAAGGGTTTTCTGTAACTGGACTCCAACTCGGAGGGCTTACTTTTACCAGTCCCTAACTTAGAACATACTAGTCCAACACATTCATCTTAAGAAGAGGTTAAAATATAACATAAACATTCGTATTAAAACTATCTTACGAAATGTAAATATTTTAACCATAAACCGTGAATGTCATAAAAATGACTCATCTATAGTAAAAAATATCACAAAACCATAAATACAATAGGGATGCTTTTTATCATAATAAATCAACTTCAAACAAGTGTAAAATTTATCAACGGATGTTGACATATATGAAATCAAAACTATTTGACAGAAATATCTCTTTCTATTTTGAAATCATTTAAGAGTCACAAAATTATAAAGAAACTAATTATTTTGAAAATATTTTTATAAGAATGTAAGGTATTATTTTATGATGTTATAATGGCGGAAAATATCCACACACGCCATATAAGTTAAAAAAACATTCTTATATTAATTTTGTTGAAAAAGTCATAATTTACATTTTTTGGAAAACGACAGAAAGATTACTTTAAAAACATATAAGGTCAAATAAGTGTATAAATGACTTTAAAACATTGTATTTTAAATAGTAAAAATGTTTTTAAATACATTTTTAAGAAAACATGGACATGGATGATAAAGAGGTCCCAGTAGATAATTACGTATAAACAACCTCGGATAATGAAGAAATTGTAGAATTAACTCTTACCTTGTAATTTTCCTTGGTAGAGGGTATTTTAACCTCTTTTATAATATTTAAATCTTTATTATTAAATTATAAAATAACTATATACTTAAATATGACATCATATATGATCTTCTAATATTACTTTGTTAATGATATTTCAGTAGTATCATCGTTTCAGGTGTTAACTGATTCATTTTACTTTATATGTTTGGTTATATAAGCCATTTTTGTTATAGGTAATATGTATATAATTCATATTCAGAATAATATTAAGTTTTTAAACATTATTTTTAATCATAAAATTAAAATTATTCTTGAATGGATGCGATGAGGAATCAATCTCATCGCGTTCATGGAGATGGTAATATGTACGTACGCATGAGCTACAATATAATTCTTTTGATATTAAAATAAAAGATAATTGGATGGAATATCATATATAAATAATAATTATAATGTCATAAATATTATTTACATCATTTATACTCATTATTATACCCATTCAAATGTTGAAGTATTTGAATAAAAAACTACACTACGAAATGGAGATGGTAATCCGTATGTACGCCTTTATGGTGACATTGTCATTTATAGGATGGTTAGAATAATGAAAATGGGTGTACCATTTTTGTAATAACATCACAGTATATATAAGATACTGGAGTTATTATTTTATAATGGAAATAATAATGAAATAGGAAGTGGAATAAGAAAATAATTTGAAAGTGGTGAAGAAATATTTACCTCTTCTTGGAGTTCTTCCTTTTGATTTCATCAAAAGGGATCCTTGGGTTAGATTTATGACTAAATTAAGGCCTCTAATATTAATTTAGTATAGTTTATAGGATATATGGGTAGGTTTTGGCCGAGCCAAATTCCTTTGAAGGTGTGAATTTGATTGAAGGGGAAGTACCCTTTTATAAGAGAGGTGAGGGTCACTTTAGGAAAAGTTTGAAATATTATTTTATAATAAAATAATTTTAGGTTTATAATGGATAAAAAATAAATTATTTAAATTATAAGGTGGTTATGGGTCGAACACCTCTCAACAAATAGGTTTTAGATAGGTTTAGGTCACTCTATCAACCTTATATTTTAAATTTGACGCTTAGTTAAATAGTTTGACATTTACCATGTCTCTTTGTATTTTTATATTATATAGTTAATAAACATACAATAAACTTACAATTGAACCCCCAGTGGTTCATTAATAATACCCATATAATTATATAAGTCTTTTTGAGAAACCTTATATTTTTATGATTATTATATCAACCAATAATATTGTATTTGTTTTAAAAACACATTTATGTCAATTTTGACGTTATTTAATAAATGATTTCTTTAACTCCTAAAATCTTTATTACTTAAAAATAAATGCATTTAATCAACTATAACATGTCATAGTCACCTATAAAAGTTTTTTATGGCATAAAAACTTTCAAATTATATTTATTTTAGTTTTTATAATATCATTTTTTATAGCTTCATTGATAAGGAAAATATTGCATCATTATTCTGTCATATACAAGTATATTTATTTTATGTCTAAAAATTATAAATAAAATATCCTGAGGTAATATATATTTTTATATTTATAATTACTATTTATAGTTGAAAAGATAACTTATATATCACCTAGTAATAATTGTTTTACTAAAATATATATGTTTCTGTAATTTTTTTCTTTACTTTAAATTAATTAATATGAAGTTTCATTATCACTCTCAAGTGGCTCCAAGTGGTCCCAAAATCTACCCAAGGATGCTCATTGTAGGAAATGTATCAACCAATAGGAATAGGACACATTTTAGGGTAATTTAATATTATTTTAATTTTATTTCTTTACCCATATTTACCAGATTTACCCTTTAACCATGGTAAATAAAATATTTACCGAAGTAATTATTCATAATGTATAAACATAAAATTTACCTATTTACAAAATTTTTAACTTATGATTCAAAATATGGAATCAATTTTTTCCAATTGAAAACACATAATTTTCATAAATTAATTTAAAATAAATTCCCATTATCAAAACAAAAAGCGTGTTTTTAAGAAATAATAACTATCAAAAGATTGACACTTGTTTATGTCCAATTTAAATCTGAAAAGACATCCAATGACCTAAATTATTTTTAATGATAAAAATATAATATTATGATACATAAAAACCATTCAAATGTATAATTTAACACTATAAATTATTTCGATTAAAAAATTGTTTTTAATTAAAATTTAGTATTTGTTTACTATTCATCAAAATATGAAAGTTATCAAAATAGTACCAAACATTTATCCAAACTAAATTTTTATGTCCCTATTATAAATATGAATTTAATATCACTAAATTAAATGTAAAAAAGTGTTAAATATTGGATTTAAAAATTCATCTCTATTAAAAGGCATAAAACTGCATTTTTTAAAAAATACATCTTTTATCTAAAAAATTTAATTTTTATTATGTTATGTTTAAGAAATATAAAATATGAATGTTAATGTTATATAGGATATATAAAATTTAAAACGTGGTTAATACTATTCATAACCTCTTTTTAATGGCTAGTTTGGTAAGTCATGGTGCACTTGAACTCGGTGTTCCGTGTAGCGCAAGCTATTGAATTACTTTAATGAGATAACATACTATGAAATCATGGGGTGTTACAACTGCTATCAAATATTTAAGTTGATTAAATGTCAAGTTTATAAGCTAGATATATTCTTTCTTTGTTGGTTGAACACTCTTTTCTCATTTAAGATGATCTTTTGAATATGGCATAGCTGCTTCAACATAAAAATAATACTCATTGGGTATGTTTCTCTGGATTAATTCATCATCTATTTAATCTGTATTCTAAATTATATCATTAAACCTTGTAATTGTTTCTCTTATAAGATAGTACCATAATTTTTGGGTGGTGGGTGGGTTGTGGACAGGGACACCACCTTTTTTTATTGTCCACTATCTCATTGTGTGTCATCTGTTAAATATTTATAGGGAATCCAAAACCATGTATTTTCAATTGATTTCAAATATATAATCCAACTTCATGTTCCTCATTTTGAGTGGTATATTATTTTATTTCCTTCTATTTTTCATCTTCTCTAAAAATATCATGTTCTTCAATATCTTTTGCTTCAACAATAATGAGATTTTATTATATGAAACCTACAACATGAGACATGGATTAACCTAGAGGAGGTATATACATAATAAAGGTATATTCCTAGATAATCATTGATATTGGTGATGATTTTGGGTGTAAAATCCCATTATTTTTAAGGACCCCAACCCCAGTAGCCTAGAGTTAGTGCCATACATTATTACATTGGAATAAGATATAAACAATTGCATCCCAAATGACCAAATAGGTTAGTAGAATAAGTAAACTAGATACATACATGAAATTCAAATTGCATTTTAAAACATAAAATATAAAAATAATTTCTTTTAAATCACCATAATTATCTTATCTCAACTCTAAAAATCAGTCATAATAAACTTATTTACATCCTAGAGAAAATAAAACAAAAGAAAAGGGTGAGATCATATGCTCTATAAGGGTTAAGTACATTGGAATCTATCATGAAATAATAAATATAAATAACATGTAAAGGTAAATAAACTAAACACATTCAATTTATTCAATAACATTAGAATAATATGGTTGGAATAAAAGATGATCAAATAATGGCATATAAATAATTACATGAGCTCAAAAACATAACCTTGGTATTCTACCAATTGAATAATCACATGGGAATAAATTTATAATCTCATAAATACAGAATGAATAATTCTAGACAACTAAACAATTATTTCTAGTGTTCTTGCTAAGAATATAATAACTTTAAATATTTGTTCCAATAATATAGAATCATCAATAATTTGTGCCAAGAATATAATAAATGGGTAGGGACTTGACCAATATCCAATATAGCTTGAATCATGGACCTTCTAATGCATCGAGTGGATAGAGAAGGTCCTATATGTAACTTAATAAGTTTAATAAATTCATTATATGAATTTTATGTAACATAATCAACATATATATTTTTATTGAAACTAGAATATAAAATATAAATAAAGTTCCCCATCAAGTAATCATAATCACAAACTATCCAGAGTAATATGGGGAATGGTATCTATATATTACATCCTAAGTTAAACTAATAAATAAAAATTTCTATAAAATATGGTAGATTTTATCATACTAAATCTAACTCAACAAATCATAAGATTCAACAAAGGTTTTTGACATAGAATAAAATAATTTAAATGAGGACTTTGAAAAATTCTTTAAGAAAATAATCCTTTACTCTTTGAAAATCACTTCTGATTAAAACATATAGAATTTATAAAAAAATAATTCAAAATAACCACGTAAATTTATAAATGAATATTTAAATAATTAAGGAATTGTGAAGGAAAGAAAATTTTCTCATGAAAAATAAATAAAAAAGACACTCCTTTAGATTTTTTTCAAAAAAGTCTCAAAGTACCTTGGTTTGAAAACAATAAAATATAATTTTCAAAAACAATTCTACATAGTCAAAAATGAATAAAAGTAACATTAAAAAATAATAGGAAAATATTAAAACACATTTTTAAAACATTTTTAGAAGACATGGATTTGAAATATAAATATTCCCCAAAGGAGACTTAAACAGAAAAAATCCTAAATAATGATGAGATTAGGAATTAAACCCTTACCAATTTATAATAAATTAAATCGTATACCCCATAAAATAAATAACTTATAATAAAAAATTATATAATAGGAATAAAAATGTACACACGGTATAATATATCAAAATTAGTAGTATTTACCCCACACAAAATAAATAATTGTTGAATATGACATTTGTCTCACAAAAGTAAAGGGGAGACAAGAAACCCTTACCTTATGCTTCCTTTAGTTGAACATGATTTAACCTCCTATATTATGGTTTTAAGAATTTCATAACTTATTTAATAACCTTATTAATATTTATGATATCATATATGATATAATTTTATTATTTTATGAGCCATTTTTTTCTTGTATTTCATTATTACTCTTGTCTGGGTGTTAACTACTTCATTTTTATATGCATATTTTGTTGTGTAAGTCTTAGTTATTGTGCATAAGATATAGTTACAAAATATCCATAATGATATTAATGTAATATATATTGTATTTATTAGTTATATTCATTGTTATAATCATTATTAGATGGTGAAAATGGGTAATGAATCGCATCACATCGTGGAGACGATAGGTCATACGTACGCAAAAGCGATGGTAAAATTTCATTAAGTGTGAAAGGGTAAAGAAGTGGATGGTATATTAATTTTTAAAGAATCCTAATAATGTCACAATTAATATATATATATATATATATATCCATTTTCTCATATCATTATACCCACCCATGTAAAGTGGTGATGAAAAACATATTAAATCATAGTGTGGAGATGGTAAGTCGTATGTATGCACACACGACACTATCATTTTTTGTAGGATGGATAAAAGGAGGAATATGGTTTTTCCATAATCATAATAATATATTATAATATATATGATACATTATTTTTTAATTTATCATGGAAACACAACATGAATAGGTACTAGAATAATAAATGAACTTGGATGAGTTGTTAAAAATGATTACCTCCTCTTAAGTGGACTTCCTTAAATTTCTTCTTAAGGGATCTAAGGTTGGTATTTTTGGACTACCAAGATCTCCTGAACTTGGATAAAGGACATTGAAATGGAATTTTTCTTGAATTTTTTGAGCTATAAGGCTCAAAATTGTTTAAAGAAGTGAGGGAGGAGGTTCCCTTTTATAATTCAGGTGAGTGACACTTTTTCAAACTCTAAAATTTTAAATTCATATGAATTATTATTTAATTCAAAATGGTTCCTTAGTGAATTATTTAGAATATAAGATGATTATGGGTTAAAATAACCTTGTATAATAATTTTTTAAAATGTTTATGTCGCATTATTCCCCATATCATTTAGTTTTAACACTTATTTAACCCCTTTAACTCTTACTGTGATAACATGGATTTTACTCTTCAAGGGTTAATATTGTTACTATAAGATGCCAAACGGACCATAAATGAACCATGGATGAAATCTTAAAAAATTTCAAAATAAATTAGACATATGTTCTATTTTTATAAATTTTATATCATTTAATAAAATATTAAATATTTTAAAATATCATTAATGTCAATTTTGACACTATTCATTAGACGACTTTTTAAAAATATCATATAAAAATCATATCTTCATACCTGATGTTTTAAAATATATAAAATTTGTTAATTTCATCTATAAAATTCATATATGATACTAATTATCTCAAATAATATTTATTTTAATATTTTTAATATCATTTATTTGATATTTCCATTAATTAAACAATTACATCATTACTGTGGGATTATTTAAGGTAATTATTTCTTCACTAAAAATTAAAAATAAATTTAAATGATGAAAATAAACATTTTATATTGAAAAATAATATTTATATCCGAAAATATCACCTAGATAACCCCATATTAAAAATATTTAACTTGTAAAAAAAAGAATGACAAGTTTGACTTTTCTTTCAATAAAATATTATAAAGGTTATTTTCTCATCCGAATGATCATACTTGGTCATATAACCAATCCATTAATTACTACGGTTGAAAAATACTCATCCAATAAAATTTAGTCATGTTTTATGGTCATTTCTAATATATATATATATATATATAATATTATTTATATCCTTAATTTCTTGATTTACCCTTAACCATGGTAATAAAAATTACAAAGTTATTATTCATATAGTAAAAAAATAAAATTTTTCTATTTTATAAATTTTTACCTTATGATTCCAAATATATAATCCATTTTTCAAAATTCAAAATAAAAAATTATCTAAAATAAATCTCATTACGGGAATGAGAAAAAGAGTTTTTAATGTGAAAATGTTCATAAGATCAGAATTTTTTCATATCCCAAGTCAATTTAAAATTGATCCAAATGACCTAAATTGAATTAAATGATATAAAATTTAACTAATTATACTTTAAACCAATCAAAAATTTAATTTAACTCAATAAATTATTTAGATGAAAATTTTGTTTTTAATTAAAATCCAGTATTTTTTACTATTCATTATAATAAGCAACTTATTATAAAAACACAAGAAAATCAAACAAAGTAAATTTTGATATTAATATTTCAAGGAAATTTTTTATCAAATATTATTTATAAAGTTTTCAAAACTAGATTTGAAACATGTGCACCATCAAAAGGAGGAAAAACGACTTTATAAAAATATAATTTTTTATTCATAAAAATTAGATTTATTTTTCTATGATGTCTACAAAACACATAAGATGAATATTAAATATTAGATTTAATATATTATATATATATTTAATTAATATTATTCAATAATAGTAATTTATTTATTTATTATGATAAAACACCTTTAGTGAATAATAATAGTTTTTATAAAAAAAATCTTTTCTATTAAATTGGTTTTAATATTGATTTATAATTAATTAGAAACCAATGAATTCAATAATATATCTTCATAAGATATTATATATTATTCATAACAAAGAATTTAACTTCTACAAGGCAATTTAATTTTAAGTAATTATATTGATAGTATATCGTGGTTTTTTTAAGATCAGTGTTTTGTGCAATGTAAGATATCTAAAAATCTAAATTTAAAAAGAGACATATTGTAAAATCCTGGGGCATTAAATTCTCTGATCCTTAAATAAATTACACTCTCAAAATTTTGAATTTTATTCGAAAATCAAAGGATGATACTTAAAAATCCCCAAGTGGGGATCCGACATCGGAAATAGGGTTAATAAAATATCCTCTTAATAAGAGAGAAAATAAAAGGTGAATGTCACTATAAAATTAGGCTTTCGAACATGAGAACATTAGAGGAAAGTGAACATATGGACATGGAATTAAGATAAAACTATTATGTTCTCATAGAGATTTATAGATAACATGGTCATTGAAAAGTTATCCATCAGAAAACTATAATTTTTATCGTTTAAAAGACCATTAGTTTATCATAAACTATAGTAAACAAATAAAATTTTGTACTAAAATTTTTTCCCTAGAGTTGAGGGGATATTTTAGTATGAAGATAATGTATTGATATAATGAACATACTTGATTAATTTCCATGTCATAAGCATAATCTCATCCTTTGGTTGTTCTTTGATATATTTTCACTTTATCAGTTACACGTGGAAATGAATGTTAAATGTTATTATTTTCACTCTTGGTTTGCTTATATGAATAATAATATCCAAAAGTAATTCATTCAGCCTTTAAATAATTACTTAATCATTAATTGTTATCACATGCCATACTTTAACTTGAAACAAAAAAATGTCCACAATTCAACTTAATATATTCCATAAGTAGTTTTCCAAAATACATCTATCTAAATTCACAGTCCAAAAATGTCTCTAGACTTCCAAAATCAATCATCACATTATATTCTTCAAAAAAAACATAATTTTTCTCTTATTTTCAGATACCAAATATATGAATACCATGTTCACCTTAAAAAAATAATGAGGACATGCATGCACCAAAAAATGAAATCTCATGTTATTGAATATATTCCTTAAATCCAAACATGTAGTATACCAAACATAATCCAATAAATCACTAACCAAGAATATCTTATAAAAATATCTTTATCATCAATCATATATTAATGTTATCTTCCCTCAATTATGTGTTTTCAAAAATAGCAACCTAAAATAGAAGTACTTCTCTTGGTAACTGGAACTATTCATTTCGTGCTTCCAAATCCCTAAAGATAAAGTATTGTAGTGTAACCCAAATATATCTCATGATAAAATTATTTTACCACATAATTTATGAATATAAAAACAAAAATACTTTAATTATTCCACTTTGACTATATTAATAGTATAAACTTAACCTTGATCCCTTTTCTTATTTTGAGGTATATTTCATTGACCCTTGAGGAATTTATTTTCATAATGTCCAATATCTTTATAGTTGTAGCATTTTACATTGAAAAAAAATTATTACCTTTTTAATCACAAGGATGGTGTCCATTCTCTCAAGACTTGTATCAAACTCCCATTCCTTTTACTAAAGTACTAGGGGGTTTCTTTCCAAAATTATCACTTATGGAAATATACTTCCTTCTATCATTTCCTTTATCTAAATTTTTCCTAGATATACTCTTGTTCTCGTGCTTCCCTCTTAATCCATAATACTTAGATAATTATTTATTTGTCTCATTAGACCATGATATTATGTCCTCATATGATGAAAATATTTTAGAGACTTGTTTTATTTAAAATATTATCCTAAACCCATTGAATAGATGATCATTATTACTCTTTGGATTATGTTAATTGATGCAGTTTCAATTACTTCTTCTAGGTTCTATTTCAAAATAATATAATACACTGGATTGTATTACAACATTATGAAACATAATGTATTATCTCAAAACTAGTAAATCTCATAACCTAAATTGAAAATTTATGTATAACTAATCTCTAAATCATAATATTATCTTATTTGGCTATATTTCTAAATTTTGTAATATGAATTCATTATTTTTTCCGAAATATTGTTCATGAGGTTTCTACTAAACATTATCCAATACCAAATGTAAAGACACCAACACAAGTATCCTAGAGTTGGTGTCTTGCTTTATTACATTAGCATAACTTATAAGAAATCACATCCCAACCTACTAAATAGTTTAGTAGTCTTGGTAAAAAAGATACATACATGAAATTTATATTACATCATAAAACATAAAATATAAAAAAAAATCTTTTATAACACAATTATTCTACTATATTAACTCTTCATATCTCTCTTAATAATTTTATCGGTATCCTGGGGAATATAAAACATAAGAATGGGGTAAGATAATATTCCCAATAAGGTATAAGTATAGCGGATGCTATCATGAATAAAAATGTATAAATAACATGGAAAGGTAAATAACTTAAAACACATTACATTTAGTCAATAGCATGATCATAATATGGCTATAATAACACATGATCAAATAATGACATACAAATAATCACATAATCTTGAAAATGTAACCATAGATATTCTAATAATCGAATAATCTCATGGAAATCAATAACTAATCTCATAAAAATAGAATGAATAATTTAATACATCTAAAAAATACAATAGAGGATTCATTCCAAGAATCTAATATTGTCAAAGCTTTATGCCAAGAATTTGACATCATCAAGTCTTTATACCAAGAGTCTAGTAAATGGGTAATGTCTTCGGCAAAACTCAATATTATTTGTCTTGTGAGACACACCAATGCATCGAGGGTATATATGAAACCCAATACAAAAATAATATTCCCAACACATTCCTTGTATGAAAGTGGTGAAACATAATAAACATATACATTTGTATTGAAACTATTTTTAAATATGTAAATAACTTTCCCCATTAAGTAATCAAAATCACAAACCATCTAAAGTAATATGGTGAGTGGTATCTAAATAGAATATCCCCAGTCAAACTGATAAATAAAATTTTAATAATATATAGTATATAGTATCATAATAAAATAGCCTCAATCAATCATAAGATTCAAAAAAGGATGTTGACATAGATAAAAATACTTCAAATGAGTTCTTTCAAAAGTTCTTTTGGAAAATAAACATTTTTTCACATTCAAAATCACTTATTGTTAAGAGATTATGAATTTATAAAAAAATTATTTTAAAATAACCATGTAAGCTTGTAAAATAATATTTAATGAATTATGGTGTTATGATGGTGGGGAAATCCACTCATTCAGTATAAGTTAAAAAAACATTCCTTCTGTAATTTTCTCAGAAAATCATCAATAAACCTTTCTTAGAAAATTAAAAAAGATACCTTTAAATGTTTTTTAAAGAGTCAAAAATAAATAAAAATGACTTTAAAATTCATTGTATAATAGTAAAACCCATTTTGAATATTTTTTAATAAAACATGTACATGGAAAATAAATATTTCCTAGTGGAGATTTAAACAGAAACAATCCTGAATAATTATGAGATTGGGAATTAAACCCTTACCACTTTATAATTAGTTGAATAATATAAAACATGAAATAAATAAATTAAAATAAAATATTATATAGTATGAAAAAAAATATTCAAGGTATAATATATCAAAGTACACAGTATTTACACCACACAAAAGAAATTAGTAGTGAATTTGACATATGTCTCATGGAAGTAAAGGTGAGATGAGAAACTCTTACCTTACACTTCCTTTAGTTGAAGGTTATTTAACCTCATTAATAGTGGTTTTAATTAATATTTATTATTTTATATGTGATGTTATTATATTATTTCTTCACCCATTTGTTGAAAATATTTCGTAATTACCCTTGTTTCGGGTGTTAACAGCTTATTTTATGATGCATGTTTTTTCATGTAGGTCCTAGTTTTTATGCAAAAGATATAGAACTATAATATAAAGAATTATATTATGGTTATAGATATAATATATATTCATTATATTCATTCTTAGAATCATTATTGGATTGTTAATATAGAAAATGAATCGTATAGTGTCGTGGAGATGGTAGGTCGTATGTACACACGATCGACGGTATCATTCCCTTAATGGTCAAAGGTTAAGAATGTGGGAGGTATATTAATTTTTAAAGAATAATAATCACATAATAATTATAATATATATTCATTTTATGAATAATTATACCCATCTAAGTAAATTGTGGATGGAAAACAAATTACACCACGTCTTTAAGATGATAAGTCATACATATGCATGTGTATTTCTTTAATTTTTCATAAGATGGATAAAATGTACCATATGGTTGTACCATAACCATAATAACATGTCATCATATATATGACACTGGATTTATTACTTTATCATAGAAACAACTCATGAATATTACATAGAATAATAAGTAAACTTGGATTATTTGGTTAAAATGATTACCACTTCTTTGGCGGACTTCTTTTAGATAACCACTTATGGGGTCTATGGTTGGTCTTTTGGAAGAATAAGATATCCAAAAAATATCTAAATATTTTAGTAAGATAAATAGTAAGGTTTTGGTCGAGCTAAAACCCTCAATGTTGTGTGAATAAGTGACGGAAATGATTCCCTTTTATAATTTAGGGGATGGGCATTTTAGGAAACTCTCAAAATATTAAGTTAATATAAATTAATATTAAATTAATAATGGATAAAAATTTATTAATTTAAATATCATCTGGATATGTATCCAAATAATATAATCCAATAGTTTTTATATATGTTTTGGTCACATTATTACCCTTATGATTTTCTTTTAACCCTTATTTAACGTCTTTAACTCTTACTATGATAAAATGGTGTTTACTCTTCAATAGTTAATATTGTAACAATAAAATTCCAAAATAAACATAAATGAACAGGGAATTAAATTTATATAATATTCAAATTAGTTTTCTAATTTTTATATTTTTATTAATTTTATATCATTTTATAAAATATTATTTAGTTTAAATTATCATTATTTTAAATTTTGACAATATTTGTTACTTGACTTTTTAAAAATAACATAAAAAATATATATATTCAATCTCACAATTTTAAAATATAAAAAATATTTCAAATTAATCTATAACATTTTTTAATGACACTATTTTTCACAAATCATATTTATTTTAATATTTTTAATATCATTTATTTGATATTTCCATCAATTAAACAATTTCTGCATCGTTGTTGTTTAATTATTTAACGTAATTATTTATTCAAAAAAAAATTAAAAATAAATTTACTTGATGAAAAAAATATTTTATATTTCCCTATAATATTTATAGTAAAATATGTCCTATAGATAATCCCATATTAAAAATATTTAACTTCTTAAAAACAAAAGTAGGACCATATTGACTCTTCTTTGAATAATATATTATAAAGGATATATGCTCATAAAAATGGAAATAAATGGTAACATAACTGATCCTTTAATTATTGGGGATGAAAAATACTCATAAAATAAAATTAGGGCAAGTTTTAGGGTCATTTTCTAATTTTATAATAATATTTTTACGCTTAATTACACAATTTAACTTTAATTGGGGTAAAAAAAATTACCAAAGTTACTATTCATATTTTCCAAAAATAAAATGGAAGTATTTAGTAAATTTTGAACTTTTGATTCCAAATATTGAGTCTATTTTTTAAAATTCAAAACTCATAATTTTCTATGATTTATTTAAAATTAAACCCATTGACTGAACAAGAAAATGGGTTTTTAAAGGCAAAACGTTCAAAAGATTGAAATATTTTTACATGAAAAGTTGATGTGGAATTTATTATAATGACATAATTTGGATTAAATGATACCAAATTAATATAATTATACTTTGAAACCAATAAAAATATAAATTAACCTCTCAATTATTTAGACGAAAAAGTTGTTTGCAATTAAAATCCAGTATTTTTCAATATTAATCAAAAAATCAAACTTATCAGGAAAATACCAAAAAATAAACAAAAGTTTATTTTGATATAACTATTTTAATGATTAATTTATTTTTTCAAAAATAATTTATAAAATCATTAAAATATATATTTGAAATATTTGTGCTATCAGAAATCAGAAAAATTGCCTTTTGAAAAATATTGTATTTATGCGTAAAATTGGATTTCTTTTTCTATCATTTTTAGAAATCATATTGGAT
The DNA here is from genome assembly GCA_963277665.1 of Viscum album. Classification (NCBI taxonomy): domain Eukaryota; kingdom Viridiplantae; phylum Streptophyta; class Magnoliopsida; order Santalales; family Viscaceae; genus Viscum; species Viscum album. The sequence goes on from OY728125.1 coordinate 993,876,456, forward strand.
GATTGTTAAAAATTATATTTAATATATTATATATAAATTTATTAATATCATTCAATTGTTTTAATAAATTTAATTTACTAGGATAAAACACCTTTTATTCATAATAATAGTTTTTATAAAAACATTTCCTTTATATTAAATTGGATTTTATATTTTTTTATAATTAATTGGTAACCAATGAATTCAATAATATATTTTCATAATATAGTCAATCTTATTCATAACAACAATTTAATAGATATGATATAGTATCATTTTAAATAATAACATTAATGGTTTATTATGGTTTCATTTTAACTCGGTGTTTCATGCAACCTAAACTATCTAAGAAGTTAAATTTAAAAAGAGACATATCATCAATACTTGTAGTGTAACACCATTACTCTGGGATGGGGTTTCCCCCAAAAATATTTAGCTATATCAACAACTCTCCCCATTTCTCATACCCTTGTTTTTAAAATTTATGATTTTAGTAGGATACTATTGTGAGGACCTCAATATTAGTTACTACTCTCCCTCACATGTGAGGAGTATATTAATGAAGTCACAAAGTATAGTTTTGATGAATTATAAGGCTTTATAAAAAAGGGTAAATGGATTTTCCCCTGGGTAATGATCATGATATGTCGATAATCCTTATGGATGTTCTAAATAGTGGATACATGGAACTTATTTCGAGATGTGGTGGTTGTATGCCCTCAATAAGATCTACTTATGAATGCCTGATTCTAAATAGTTGTGGTTGGTATAGATTATTCTACAACTTCTTATTGTATTTGGGTTGTGCAATAATTATGATGATGTCCCTAATTCGTTGGATTCCACCATAGAGTATCTGGGGTTATCATATGGATGTAATAAAATTGTTACTAACGCTATAGTAAATACATCATTTAGCAACATTTTTTTAGGATTTTGAGGTGGATCAAACTGCCTATGAAAGGATTCATGATGGTTTTTTAAATCCAATCTAAAATAATTAGTCATTGAATATTTAACAATAGGTTTCTTTTTTTATTACTATTACATTATTTATTTATAACTTTTATTTTTAGTGGTTTTTTTTAATTACTGTAATTTTTTCTTGATGAAAAATATAACAATAAATTTCTCCAATAGGTGGTTATTTTGGAAAAAAATTACAATGGAAATTTTAAAAACCACAATTTTATTAAAGGAATTTAAAAACACAACTAGTAATAAATTTTAAATAATGACTAAATTTATCGTGTCTTGATCCACCAAAACCAATACACAAGAAATATATACAAAAAATCTGGAATCCAATACAATAAAACGAAGAAAATAACTTCCATACATCAATAAACATTACTTTGCATATGGTACAACATTAAATTAAATAATAGTATAAAAAATTTCATGTTTTAAAAAATTTCAAAAAAATATAAGTCATGACTAATATATTATGATTCATTCCCCTACCCATCCATTACTCGATCATGTTACTTCCCATTACCTCCTTTAGTTCCCACCATTAGTGGTTTCATTTAATGTAGTAAACCCGAAATTAGTAATGATCATATACAATGAATAATTAATTAATTACAATTCAAAATATTTATTATTTTATCTAAATTTAGTTTACTTCATAGTAAAATAATGAATAATTTGTATCCATGAACATGCCCATAAAATATGATGAGCCACTGTATGATGTTGGAGACTCACTACTCAATTTGAACCATCACAATATTATAATAGTTATCTCTTGAATTAAGTTATCTCATGATCAAGGTTTAAACACAAAAAACTAACTCAACAATTATAATGACTATCCTTACTTTGAGATCCTATCAATGAGATAATCTGAAAGTAAAATGGGAGAATTTCATTATCCCATGTTGAACTTCAATCGTATTAAGAAAATACTGATCTACATTAACATACATGAATATATATAATGAAATTCAATTTCAATATTTCCATTTTAATTCCATAATTTAATATAAAATTATTAATAATAAAGGATTTTAAAAAACATTTTACATCATATTTTTTTAAAAATTAGAGTTCTGTATTAAGAATAGTTTTCAATATTTACGGAAAAACTGCTAAAATGAATAATATGAGTGTATATTTATGAAATTGAACACTCTTACACCCACACTGAGTGTTTCTATTTCTTTTGGAATGTATATGATCAATTTATGAAACAAAATATCTAAAATACTCCAACATGTCAAGTTTCAATCATTCTATTTTTTAATAAATTATTTATAAACATTAATAATATTCTTCAATACATCAATTTATTTTTATACACCAACATATACCAAACCTATAACCCCCAACCCCTCTTTATAACATCATCGTTGAGGACGTATGAACCCAAAAACCCCTCAATTGAGATACCCCACAACCCATTTTTCTTACATGAGTAAAATTATATTTTATAAGAACTTAATCCATGGAATCCTCTAAGGACACTGAAACTAACAAGGTAGGTTTGGAATCCCATGCTTCTATGATTTTATGCTATAAATCAAATAATATTATATTATAAAGTAATTTATTAACAACAACTAAAAATCAAATTTTACTACACCTATGTTTCATGTAGTTATTTTACATTACTTCATTTTTGTAAACTTCAAAACATTATTATATCCTTCCAACATAATGAGCAGCCTCCATTTCCAGTTTCAAAAACATACATAACTAATATTTTGAAAAATAATGATACTTTAAGGGTAATATATATATATATAAAAATTAAATGGAACTTATCCACGTATTTTCTTAATGAAACTCATAAATCCAAATGTGTGTGGAATCAATTTACTCTATCAATTCACATAAATTCTCAAAAAAAACGTTGAAGAAGAAATTGTATATAAAAAATAGATGTTATTAAAAAATTATTATTAATATACTAAACTTTCATAAAAGACCTTATGATATTGGGTTTGATGGTGGTAAATGAAGTTTCTCACTTGGTCCCTAGGCATGCCACTGGGGACCATCTCATTCGTATTTGATAATGATATATATGTTTCATTGAATTCAATCCATAATCGCAACATGAAATGTTTTTTTACTAAATTTTTTAAGGTCCATTAATCTCAAATTAAATAAGTAATATAAAAATAGAATATTATCTACAAAAATATACATAAAATTTAATACCTTATTAATACATTATATAAAAAATGTTTAATTTAATCATATATGAATATATAATAATGATAATATAGTTACTTGAGAGTCAAGAAACTAATTATTAAAGGAAAATTGATTTTCTATCCAACCAAACCAAGGAAAATTGAGGGATATTTATTGACATGCTAAATGCATTAGTATCTACATATAATTTTTATATGCATCTCTAGTGGGTACCTCATATTCATCAAAAGAAGAAAATAACATTAAATTAGTCAAAATAAAAAAATGATATTTATGTTTGTATACCTTCAATTTTTTTACATATTTTTAATATATAAATTTAATAATTGGTATCAATATTTAAGAAACTGATTTTTTCACATTGAATTTCAGGTCGATGACTCTATCGTAGCCTGATCCATTGGGGAACACCATGTCAATGGTATGCCTTTTATTATGCCCCATGACCACCACCAAAAAGTTGAGGGTTGGTAACCACTGTCGTGTAGGCATATCAAAAACATGGGAGGCCTTATCCTATGATACATTTACACACATGCATATCTCATAAAATCCATAAAATAAGGAAATTTAAAATAAAAATGGAACTATATGCATGAATACATCTATGTCTCATTATTATAGTATGAGAAAAAGAATAAAAAACTTAAAGGATTAGATATAATCCCACTATAAACTAAAAAAGGAGTCCATGTGGCTAAGTAGGAGGGAACTTCTATCAAATGAAATACCTGGTCTAAACACAATCAGTCTTTATCACTATGGTTCACCTAGTCCTAGTCATCCTAGGACATCATCATATGGCATGTTGTTTACATAAGACACAACAAATGTAGACAGAGATTATGAAGGGGTGAGTATAACAATACCCTATAGGACACCCTAAAATCACCAAACATTAATCATCAAGAGACTAGTATTCTCATAAAAAGGAATTTCAATTAACATATGATAAATAATATTATTATTATTAATAATAATAATAACAATATCTCATATATATTCATAATAGACACCAAGATTTAAATAGATATCAATAATACTTTTAGCCATAGCATTCTGCTCGAGGATTCAAGGTAATGATCATCCATGAGAAAACACTCTATGAGACATACTATAAGTGATGTAGATCATCAAGGAAATCATTTTTTGGGGGTTATTTTAAAATAATTACGTTATATAACTCTGAATATCTTGATATAGAGATAGGTCATCACACACGAGACCCATGGGGAACACCGATAACCCTAATTATAACAACCAGATAAGTAGGGGGCATAATACTGCATAAGTTCTTTATGATGATCCCCAAAACCCCACCTAGGTAAGGTGATTAAATAATATATGATCCCACCCTGGTTGACTATATGGATTCCTAAAACTCTATCCAAGACTAAACCCATTGAGGGGATCAAAATCATATGCTCATGATGTAAAACCACAATAAACCCTCATTGTAATGGACATAGAGAATACACCCAACTGATACTTGAATACATTGAAGACATGGAAGTCCTTAACCTACCTTGTAAAAAGTACGAAACTTGTAGTGGGGGAACATGGTGTGTCTTTTCTGACCAAGGTATGCTTATGTCTTATCATCTCACATGAAATGTGTTTATTTAAATACATAGTGTGTTATTTTTGATATAGGGCGATTTTCGGTTTGTCCATCAGTCAGTGTGACATTTTCTTAAGTCTTTATACACCAGCATGTTCATGTGTGATTCGGGCCATGCCTATGTACTTTGGATGTGCTAATGTACCTATTCATGTCCAATTCCCATGTCATGCCCATGTACTCTGGTTGTGATCATGTTTCAGGTCATGTTTGTTCCCATATACCCTATGGGTACATGTTGAGCCACTAATATTGGGTCAAATGGATTTTGATATGTGTCAAATAGTGTTTTATACATTTATCTATATGTAAAACCTATAAACATAGGTGGGGAGTACATAGAATGTTTTTATTCAAATTACACACTGTGTAGTTGGTTTTTATCAAAAATCTAGAACCTTCATGCAACATCTACTCATATTTTCGCCACTTTGATAAAGCCACCAATCTCACCTAGAAATCATGGATCTAGTTTTGACTGAGATTTTCTATATGATGGACCAAATTCTAACCACATTCTCTACTTTGGAATCACCTCTCATTTAATTATCTAGTCACTGCATGCCAAACCAAAAATGGGGGGTCTGCAAATCCAAACCCAATCCACATCTGACCTTCCACCATCTTCATCCCAATTTGATCATTTCATCAATCATAAACATGAACCCATAGTGACGATATATTTCACCGAATAAGGATCATGTAATGATCATCCACCAGGTATTGTTTGAAATATTATCCAATGGAATTTCTAATGATGAATGTATAAATAATTGAGGAAGGAAACAAAACAACGAACAATAAAAGGAATGACCCTCAGCCATTGGTTGGGTTTTCCCAAATTTGTTTCCATTAGAAATAGAATGAAGAACAAATTATCAAATAAAATCAATTCCTTAAAAACCCAATATTATATATTAACAGCCATAAAGTATGATCAATCCATGCATCAATCTATTGGTGTATTTTATTTTCATTTATCCTAGGATTATCAAATTGGTAAATAATCCAACAAAAACAACCATCATGCCTTAATTTTTGATTGATTTTTGATGAATTACATATCTCTTTCATATCCACTGGTGATGTCCAAAAACTACATTAGTGAAGAAAACCCTTTGAAAATGGATCATGATCCTCGATTGACTGTAATATGCCAAGCTCACCCCAATGACATCCTCTCAAATACCTTGATTCTTATGGATAATTCAATGGATTTTCCATATGTTTGATTAAATAAGAGTAGTCTAGGTCATGGAATAATAAATAAATTTATTATTTCTCCCATGAATATTTTAACCAATAACCTGACATTGAAATCAGTTATGTCACATCTATGGTCAAATTTACCTTTCAAATTTAACAGTGGTCATGGTTTTCCAATAAAAGGATTCATTGAGGATTGGTTACATTGTTTCCAAAAAAATATATGTCTCATATAATATTAATAATATTTTTATTATATAAAAATTGAGGTTCATCAAGCCTCATTATCCCACATTTTATCAGCACCTATCTTGGAAAATTAGCTTTAATATATTCTAAATTCTTACAAGTAAAAAAATAAGGATTTTACGTTCTCCACACATTAGGTATTTTCTTCCTGAAAATAAAAAAACTACTTAAAAGATAAGGGCACAGAGCTCACATCAAATTTTCCCACTCCCTAGTTCTCTCTTAAAGATTTTTATACTACCACCATACATTCCCTAAGGGAATCACTCCCCATTAATGTATCTTCTCATTCCGATCCCCAATCTCTACTGAGTACATTTCAATGGTATCCCATACTTGATGTCCAGCTCACCCTAGTCGATAACATGTGATGGGACATGAATGTACCTCCTCAGTTATGAAACATGGATGATGTATTGTACTCGATCTAACTTTGGTAGTATGGCCAAGTGATAGGCCACCTAACAAACTTATTCTGTATCTATAATGGGATGGTGACTATCAATGATAACTTTCCAACCATGCCAAAACTCTATAATCCACGTGGATGTGGGACCTTCAGGAACACATTGTCTCCCCCTTGAACTATAAAGTCCACATTAATTAGACAAAAAATACATATTATAGCTCTGGGTAGTCCTAATATGATCATAGATTATCTATATTATCTATTTCCTTTCTTACACAAACATTAGGCACATGATTTTTGACTCACCAAGATCAGTCAACATAGTGGTGACCTACATGGTCTCATATACAAGGCCTCAAATTATTCCATATTGATGGTGGAATGGTAGCTGTTGTTATATGAAAACTTCACCAATTGTAGGTGATCCTCCCAACTATGGACAAAGTCTAACATGTAAGCTCACATAATTTCCTCTATAATTTGAATGGTCGACTCAGTCTAGTCATTAGTCTGGGTGTGAAATCTCATGCTCAAATAAAACTAAGTCCAAAAGGCCTCCTAAAATCCTCTCGATATAAATTTTGTGAACCAAGCATCGTAGTATGAAATTGTCATTGATTGAACTTCATGAATATTGACTATTTCTTACAATTATTGATGTCTCAAGATCTCTACTATATTCTACTCTCAGATATCTTAGAATTGGGCTAACTTGGTGATTCGGACTATAGTCACCTAGATGGAATCATTTCCTATAAATATTCATTGGAGGTCGCATAATTAATTTCATAGATATATCATCCCACTTTCACTATGTCACCTCAAGGGGTTAATCTAAACTTGTAAGAACTCGGTGCTCAGCATTCACCTATTGAAAAGTGAGCATCAAGAGACAAACTCCACTACACAATTCATTATCCTTGGTCACTAGAACTGATGTCAAACATCTTGTTACATATTTGAAAAATATATATATACAACCAATATAAATGTATAAAACTCCCTCAAAACCTCATTATGTTGTGTAACTAATAAAATCACCCATTCTATGAAAAGGATGAAATTCTCTCCACCTTCTTAAAATCCATTAGGAGCATGAAAATTGGTTATATAAAAATGTAAGGTCGTATATTAATTATCTCCACATTGATCCTTCATAACATTTTGTAGAAGTTTCAGTTTAACAACCATTAAATAGAGGTAAGATACACTATCCTCATCTACTAAGTGTAGATAAAATAAGGCTAATTTCTCTGATTCCTCAGTCAAAAATGGTGAAAAATACCTCCTACTCATTGAATAAACTACCATTTTCCTCTTCCATGGAGTATAGACTATATTACAGTGGTAATCTTGGAAAAACTATCCCCATTGAATCTGTATCTAGTTACGAACATTCTATTATATACTAGAGACTCTTAGGGTCATAATATAGGATAAAATCTTCACCTATAAGGTAGTTTCACCACATCTTCAGGGTGAAGGCTACCGATTTTAGCTCTAGATCATGGCTCATATAGTTCTTTTGATATGGTATCATCTATAATTATCCATGGGAAATCACTGCCTACCTATAAATTTGAATATGACCGAACACAGTCTTAGAGGTATTGAAGAACACTACGTACTCAACACCATCATTTAGAAGTCTCATGATGGGATCACTAATAAAACTCTACTGAAACTTCTAAAAATAAAATAATCGTTTCTTCAATAACATGAAATGATACTGATTCCAAGTAAAACAAATCAATAGTGCTGATATCAAATAGAAATTAGGCAGAAATATCATGTAGTAACTTTCCATCCCATGTAAATGGTGTACCTCTATCACACTATTTGGTGGCTACCAAGCTAACACTTAACCTTCATCGGGTCCACTGCCACACCCTCTACTGAGATGACATATCCTTATAAGTGGAACTCACAAATCTATAACTAAAAATTTGATAGCATCCCAAAAAATTTGTACTCTGAGAGTATGCCCTGGACTATCTTAAAGTGTCTCATGTGATCCTCATCAAACCCAGATAAGACTAGAATTTCATCGATGGAGACTACCACAAACCGATGTAATAAGGTCTAAAATTTCTAGTTAAAAGTCACATGAAAACTTATAGGATGTTCTTAATTCAAAAAGGCTTCACTAAATACTCAGAATGACCGTAGTGACATCATAATTTCATTTTTGGTATATCTTATTCCCATATTCATAGATGGTGATAACATAATCTGAGGTCTATATTTAAGAACCATATAACCTCCTTTAATTGGTAGAAGAGATCATCAGTCATCAGTATTGGATTATTATTTTTTTTATGGTCACATATTTTAGGTCATGTTAATCCATATACAACCTCAAGCTCTCATCTTCATTTTTGGTCAACAAAACTAGGGTATCCCAGGGTGACATGCTAGGTCTAATAAATCCCTTCCTATTAAAATCCTCCAACTACAGCTTCAGATCATAAAGCTATATGGGATCTATTCAATATACTGGAATATATATAGTGTAATTCTCTAGGTGAATGCCAATGTAGAATTACATCACTTGATGGAGATGTAATCCCATCATGTCCTCAGGAAAGACTTCTTCATACTCTGACACCATTATAGGAAGTTGAAATATCATAACATCAACTAATTCAAGGGTAATACTAGTAAACTGGTGAATAATTTGTTTTATCCACCTTTTTATGATCACATCTTACTCTACATGGGTTACTTTCTCCCTCATGAAGGAAAACCTCATTCCATCACCACAGAAACAATATATCCTCCACCTAAAATAGTCAATCTGTAAGTGAACTATGGATAGAAGATCCATACCTAAGATAATGTCATGAGGCCTCATCACTACTACAAATAGATCCCAAACTCTCTCCTCTAAGAGAAATGTTACACTATCTATTGAACTGTGTTATTACCGAATCCCCTCCAATAAAAGTCTCCAAGTTAAATGTTAGATCATTGGACTATACATAAATCTCTATGTCTCATGCCAAAAAAGTAGAAAGAAAATATTTCCTCACACCCATTTCTATTAGTATTGAATCTATTGAAGAGAATATTCAAATTTTAACTTTAATCGTCCTAATATCCTCTATGTTGAAGGCCCCGATTTCATGTAGTTATTTTCATCCCTTACCACCATATCCTTGACCATGGCATGGACCACCTAGGGGTGGTGGTAGAAATAGTTCAAACTATACGCCACGTCCAGGTGATATCCCTACTACTCTTTCATGTCCACTAGCATGTAAACCTTCATACTCTTGTATTTCCCTTTATGTAGGAGGTCTATCGATCATCTCTCCATCAGCTGCATGAAGGGTTGGACAATCTCGCCTTAGACATTCTAGGTTGTTGCAAGAGAACATTTACCTCTAACAAGGATTCTTATAACCATCTTGAGATCCCTAACATAAGACCATATGTCTTAATATCATCTCCTAAATAATCTTTCATACCTGTAATCTTGTTTCTACTTCAGCTACCATCTATAGAGGTATCAAATAGAATGTTCCCAGTACTAACACCAACTGTCAGTATCTCCTATCATCAAAATATCTCTACCACAAATGATCACTGAAGAAACCCAGTATAGTTAAGAATGTATAGTGATATCATTGAATCCCTATTATCTTGGTGTAGTGCATTATATATGGTTTTTATTTAAAATAATGAATCACAAAACATATCCATAGAGTATCGGGGGAGGTTGTTAAACCTCAAAGAATACTCTTTCAGGGTCATGCTTCCCTCATGAATCAACAGAAGCTCCTGGATACACACTGATGTAAACATATCTTGATAGAACTCTTTATTGAAGATTCTATAAAAATATTATCATGAGAGAGCTTCCTCATTGTTTTTTTGAGATACGAGACTCAACCATCATCTGAAGGATCACTGGAGAAGACTCACTGCTAGGATGACCACTTAATTTGGTCATGCCCTTGTAAGGAGAAAAACTTGAGTGACTGACTCTATTTGGTGCTCAAATACCAAGGGGTCTAGATCACCCTGAAACCTAAGAGGTCACTATCTTTGAAACTCATGAAGTGGGATCAGTATATAAACATACTATGTTAGTACTACTAGCATGACCTGCTGCTCAATGGGTGGTGGAAAAACTAGAAAAATAGCTGAAGGAAACACTTATTATAAAGGAACCTATACTAAAGAATCATCACTAGTAGGATCATAATTGAAATTCTTCTATGGAATCCTATATGGAAATATTCATGAAAACATACTAATATAATATTATTATATACCACAATTAAAGAGTATATAGGGGTAGTTATCTCAAGAAGGACACAAAAACCAAAACCCATTCTTATATGATGCATGTACTAATGTTTTCCCTGTAATAAATTACTATATGTATCAATTCAATAAATTGATTTTCAGTGTCTTGGGGAATTGATACATCAGCTATTGCAACAACACTAAATTTTATGTTCTCAAATTCAAACTTGAAACACCTTAACATGGTCACCCTAGTTTCTAAACCATTACCAAGGCAAGAACAACTCCAAACTCTGATTTAACTATGAAACCCCTATTATAACACTCTTTAATTAGTTGGACAACTAGGGCCTTCCTAGTTGGTCTAATGATGAGTGTGACACCCCAAGACTGCCTTCAATAGGCTAAGAGTTAGCAACTAGTTCCCAGTACGCATATCAGACACATGGGAGGACTTATCCTAAGGTACCCATACACACACAAACCTCTCCAAAAACCCATAATATGATGAAAGGTAAATTAAAATTTAAAAAAAAAATGCAAGCAGGAATCTATACCATAGAAATATAGTATGATAAAAGGAATATAATGCATAAATTTACAGATACAAGCACACCAAAAACTATAAAAAGATTTTATCAGGCTAATTAGGAGTGCACTAATATCTAATATAACACCTGGTACATCTATTTTTAGTATATATCACTATGATCCACCTACTCCTGGTCCTCCTAAGACAACATAAAATGGCATGTTGTTTTTATAATGCATGACATGTGTGATAGGATCCCATATAAGGGTGAGTATAATAATACCCATTAGAACACCCTAAAATCACAAAACATAATGTATCAAGATACTATTCATCTCATTAAAAGGTATGTCAATTAGGATATGATACCCATAAATAAATAAAAATAACCTAAATATACTCATAATATACACCAAGTCTCAAATAGGTCTCAATTATACCTTTAGCCACATGATTCTTATCAAGGATTCAAGGTAACACTCATTTGGGAGAACTCGCTCCATGAGACATGATATCACTGGTGGAACTCTTCCAAGAGGTATTTCTTGTCAAGTCTCACCAAATAATTACTCATTGGAACTTCTAATATCTTGATATGAAATTAATGGATCACACGTAGGACGACAGGGGGGACACCAAGAAACCTTACAGGAATAACCTGCTAAGTAGGGGATCAAATGTGCCCATAAGTTGGTAATGACAATTCCTCAATCCTCACCTAGAGAATATGATTAAATGATAATATATCCCACCATTTTCATAAATATGGATTCCTAAAATTATATCCAAGACTAAACTCATAGTGGGAAAAACAATCCAATTCTTAGGATATATTTCCACACTAAACCCCCATAATAATAGACATAGTTAATAATGCCATGTGATATTGGTCTATAATAAATAGATGTAACCTACTCTAGAAATGTAAATTTTTGGTACTATGGGTATACAGTGTGTCTGTATGTCCTCATTTATACATATGAATCACCTTCTAATGTGGCATGTATTTTTCTAAATACATTGTGTGTTATTTTAGATACATGATATGTACAGATTGGTTCTTCACATAGCATGTTTGAATCTTGATGTCTTGTACACTAGCCATTTCTCATGTACTTTTAGACATGTATGTGTACTCTATTTATGCATATATACCTAGAAATGTCCATGTACCGGTTACTGACAATGTACTCTGGTTATACCCATGTGCATGTTCATGTTTTCCCCAAGTACCCTATGGGTACACACTAATCTGCTAGAACTGGTTCAAATGGCATGTGACACTTGTCACACAGTGTGTGATAATATTATCTATGATTAAAATATTGAGTTGCAAGAGGGGACTACGTAGCATGTGTTCTTATAGATTATACATCGTGTAGTGAGTATTTTTCTAAAAAGTACTAAACCTTCACATGTCTTTTTCTGTTCCATTACTACTTCAATACGGTCACAAATCATTCCCTGAAATTATGTATCTAGGGTTTTCCAAGCTATGAATTAATTTTGGATAGATTCTGGACACATTCTTCACTCATGACTTTCACCCCATCAAATTTTTTTGTCAACACATGCCAAACCAAAATTTGAAATTTACAAATTCAAACCAAATCCACATCTAATCATCCACTATTATCAACACACCAAGATCTATTCAATCCTCATGAACTCAAACCCATAGTGATGATTAATTATTTCAAATAATAATCATAGAATGATATTCCACTATGTATTTGTCAAACATTCATTAAAAAGAAATTCCAATGGTGAACATATGAAGAATGAGGGAAGAAAAAAACAAATCAAAAAAAGAGGAACGAAACTCATAAATCATTCAAGTTTCCCTTGATTGATTTTTATTAAAATTATGAATGAAGAACCAATTTTCAAATAATATCACTTCTCCAAAAAAATTTAGGAATATAAACCCACACACATAAATAAAGATTGGCATAAAAATCAATCTTTTGGGGGAGTTAATTTGAATTCCTCCTAAGATAATCAAACGGGGAAAGAATATGATGAAGAAAAACCACCCTACCTTGGTTTTGGATCAATCACTCAGAAGTAATGACTCTCCTTCATCTTCATTAGTGATATCAAAGATCTCTATTGGTGAATACATCCTTTTGGAAATCAGTCATAATCCTCGATCCATTTACATTTTTTATTCTCTCTTCCATACTCTCCTATAAATCCATAAGTTTATGAAAAAAACCCTTGGATTATTTCATAAGAATAATTAAATAGAAAGAGGCAAGGTCATGGAAAATAAATAAATAAATTAATAAATCAAATTAAAATTTTCTCCATGACATCTTTTTTTAGAAACACTAGTCATTGGAAAAGGTTATTTAGTTCCTAGAGTAAAACATGCATTCCAGACTCAATGGTCATCATGGTTTTCCCTTCAAAGACTCCGTTAAAGAGTTATTTCATTATTTTAGAAAACAAATATCCATGGGGGATATAATATTTTAAATATTTTTATTATACAAACACTAAGAATCATTTAATCTTAGAATATTGCATCATATCAGTGCTTGAATTTTAAAATATTCCTTAATATATTCCAAAGTCATACAATTAAAAAATATGGACATTACATAATGTGGAATTTTAATAACCTCTCACTAGAAACTAATTGTTGGTCGGAATACAAGATGGATCCATTATAGGTGACCTATTTTAATTCTCTAAATCATCAATAGAAGTAAAACCTAGGGATAAAATTGTCTTAGGATACGTTGAAATTGTATCAAAAAAGTGTGAATGGAATGTGATAAGTGTACTTTGTGTAAAAGGGGGATAATTAAAATCATGTGACATATAGAAGGTACTAACACTAAACCTTTTCTATGTTGGAATGCCTATAAAAATTTCACTCATTTATTAATATAAAAAAATAATCATTGTATTTATTAATATATAAAAAATCATTATTTTTGTTTATTATTACCAAAATAAACACATAGATATTTTATTACTAGTTGGTCATATTTTTATCAACTTCCATTGTTAACATTATCTATTATTCATCTATTCATTATTCATCTTCTTCACTCACCCTAAATAGACTAAAATTATCAAAATCTTCATATACAAACATTTCAGTATGTTGTTTTAATAGGGTTTACTACCACAAATTACTTCACCTTCATCACACATATAATACATGTATCTTAGTTTCATGTGGAAAATAACAATCCACGCACTATCCATTGTATTATCAACATAATATACCATTTTATGATTGGGAGTATATATCATATAGATCGTGTTCTACTCGCTCACCAATATCGATCAACGGAGGGAAGATGACATAAGTATATTGTCAAAAATATTTAATTATGTACCAATTAATCTTAACCCAGTTACATTTAAATAACACAACTGAAAATTTCTTATCATAAGTTAACTTGATAATACTAACCAACATTATATAGTAACCTGGATTTGAAACTATGAATATACAACTATTTTTTGTTTTCAAACCTTCTTCTTGATCAACTTTACAATACATGAAACCACCAATATTGTATACATTCAATCTCCATGCATGCTTCAAAGGTTCTCAAGCTAAAAACTTCAAATATTCAGATAATTCAACTTGATTATAACCATTCATTACCTATAAATGATTATATAAAATTTGGTATATAATATATACAACTTTCGACATATTAAAACTATTTAATAGATTAAGAACATACAATACATGAAAACCACTCAAAAATTTCTTCGGTAACAACATTTGTTATTTTTGTCTCATTCCAAGTTCATATCTTGTGGAATATTTTCATTTTTCACTTAATTATTTAAAATAGGGATAAAAAATATCAATATTCGGTAGTACATATATGTATTCCTATATTAGTATCATATCTATCAATGAAAATTATGATTAGTTTTTAACTTATTGGCTAAAAGTTAGAAACATTGATGACTCATTATTATACCAAAATTGACTTGGATTATCATCAACACTTCCCACTCGATTGAATATTCTCTTTATCATAACAAAATACCTTGAAAAGAATGTTAGACACTCTTCATCAAGGTAACCCTCTATAATAGAACCTTTTGGATGGGATTTATTGTTCATATAAAATATCAAATGATCATGATACCTAAGGATAAAATTAGATAAATTAATAAATAAAGATTATAAATATTGACTACGAAAATTAAAGAAATTAAAAAAAATTGAAAGAAAGTTTCTATATAGGGGATACATCCATTGATAATTCAGGAGATATCTAATTTATGTTGCTTTCGAAAAATTCACCGTCAGATAAATAATAAATGTGAAAAATAATGGGGGGATGAACATATCAAAATGAAATAGAATTTTTTCAATACATTTATAATGTTTATCCAATTCATTTGAATTTAATATATTCTCTCAAGCTAGTATAAATAATGTGTAAAATCCAATTAGAACAGAGTATGTTTTCTAAGGTAACAAATTATGAATTTGTAAAGGTAACAACTACTCAATAAATACATGTGAGTAATGAATTATAAATCCATGTATCTTATAGTGATTCAAATCAACGCATCTTGAAATATTACTAGAATATACATCAGGAACATTCACATTTTATAATATTCAAATTAAAATATATTTCTTTTTATTTTTCATTATGAAAATATTTAATGGATACTTATCATTCTCATTTGACTATAGATCATGTTTCATATTTATTTCTTCAAAGTCCTTACTATCATTTAAATGATTATTTTATTTTTTTCCTTCTTGTTAAATATTGTAAACAAAAAATTATCACACATATTTATTTCAGTGTGCATAACATTAAGATTATGACTTTATTAATTAAATTATAAAAATTCAATTTTCAAAAATATTCTCTATTTCTTCCAATATAGATCTTAAATTTTAATTGATGGTGTTATAACTCATTTTCCAATTTCATTAAACAGAAAATATTTTCCAAAATTCGTACAAACATTTGATGATTGTACCAAGATATTATATATTGATAATTATTTTGTTGGAATCCTCCAATCAAGGTTACTTTTGAAATGTGAATTTTGAAACTGAAATCTAGGAAATGTATCAAGTAAGTGATGGTGACATGTAAAACACCACATTATACTATAAAGTATCCATAAAGACTCAAAATAAAAGTCAAAAACTGGATAATAAAAAATGTGTATGTTCCAACCAAGAAAATTTCATATTCCATGAATGACACTAATGGTCCACATAAGGAAAAATACACATTTTAAAAAATTTTGTGGTATATATATCTTAGGTTTCTATAATATAATTCTATAACTAGAATAATTTATAAATAAAATTCTAAGCAAAGAAATCAATGTCACTTCTAAAAAAAATTCCAATAAAAACCATCAATATGATGAATGAAATATTTTTCATGCCGATCTAGGAAGGTAAATTATAATGGATCAAAACAATGGTCCAAATATTTTAACTACTAATTAAAGTCCTAAAAGGATTGAATACATCATATGTCAAACACAAACCTATATTTCTAGGATCATAAGAAAAATATGTATATATTGAATTAATGTTCTTCCACATTTTTGAATCCCTTGTATATGACATGAACACAAATATATTCTGATAAAAATCATGTCACTTCATATTCTCATTGGTTTTAGATGACATAATCAATCTTTTCGAATGTGTTTTTCATATAAAGTAATGTAAAACCTTCATAATAATTTTTTTTCTTTTGTTTTTGGTAGTATGTCGATTCAAACTAATATCATTATTAGTTGATTTCCACATATAAGTATAGATTTTTTCACATTTCTCTATTCAAATATTCATTCCAATAAAGCATATAATCATTGTTAAATGTGTGTATAATTTTATAATTGAGTCCAAGTTTGAAAATAATATTCTTCATATTATAAGATGTTATGGGGATCTTAGATCCATCAAATGAATCACATAATAGTTATAATATCATGGAAAATGATTTATTTATATTTCTACATAAACATTTGATGTTGTACAACTACATCAAAAAATTTAAATTTGAATATTTGGAACATCCTTAATATAATTCTTGAATTCCATTTTTATCTAATTTAAAAAAAAACTCAATTTTTTTCAAGATTTAGTTTTTCCTTGTATTATCACCCATATCATCATCCACTAATATGTTATTATTTTGATCAGTTATCCATATAATTCCAAAATTATCATTAATATTTAAAACATTAATAATTAAATCAAATTATGTTTTATATTTTTTATGGGTTTTTCCTACTATTCCAAAATAATAATTTAAAATGTTTTTAATTTCATTATCCACTATCGGTGTATTAACTTTATCATTTTAAGAGTATACATAATGTCATGAACTGAATCTGGTCGCCATAAAACTGGCACCAAATCCAGCTCATGGAAAGAACATAAGGGATTTCCCCATCCCCACGGGCTGGAACAAGTTCCCGAGTATCTTAAAAATTCATTTGGTAATGATTTACCCGAGTTTGGGTTCATAAAATAACCAAAAACAAACAACAAACCAAATCTGAAAAATTATGACAAACAAGACTTAATAAAAATTCATAACTGAGTATATGGATTTAATCAAGGAACAAATGATCCAAAGGTACATAAAAGTAGCAGAAAACAGCCCATGAGACTCTACACGACAAGGGGTCATCACCCACAAGCTGTCTCCACAACACCGCACCATCGAGAGAAACTAGCAACTTGAACCGCCATCGCCCAAGGCCTTGCCTTTGCCTGTGTCAAACATGATCAAGTCTACTTACACCCAAAGGTGTAAGTAGGGTGTGAGACTAAGCCCAATAGTATATCACCCAAGGATTCCATGTGATAGGCATTATAAAATAAAAGGCTTGCAAGAGTTATAAATAGATAATGGTAGCATTTATTTCTAAAAGTGAAACTTGGAAAAGAAAATCACTTTGAATGGGGATAAATTTAAATAATGAGTGAATTTGAATAAAACATTCAATCTACTAGTTTTTACATCCCAAAATACGATAAAGAAAGTATAAATGCCAAAAAGTCCATGAGCACCAAGCATAGGAACAGCCCTAGGTACTAGTTTGTTGTGAGCCACAAGTACCTCGTACCTCGGTGAAAGTAACCATAATGAAATTCTATCTCATGAACGATCCACTATTATGGAGCATACCCATAACCTAGTGGTCTCCAATCATCTACATTATAGTTTTGTTAGTGTTATCCATGTCAGACTTGATAAGTGAACCATGGTCAAAACCCCTCCATTCACTAGCGTACTAGTACACGTTACGCCACCTAGTTACCCAGGTTTCCCGTATTGTGATGAAATAGTCACCACATGCTAACAAAATAAGTTTTCACATATAAGTATTAGTTATGGTCACACACATTCAAATGATTAGCTAAACTTACTTTGCACCTTTCGTATAACTCAATAAACCACTTATAAATTCCATAAAACACTTTCAAGAAAAGTAATCAAATTTTTCACATTAAATTCATCTAAAATACCACATTTAAAACAAAATGGAGACCAATATTATCCCAAACCAGAAATGTCGTCATCAAGACATTTTTATAAATCCAATCCATGAATTATAAAACAACCCCAAGAGGCACAACATGGGTTGCACATGTAAAACACCCGTTTTCACACAAAATTGGCACTTAAAAATCAACCGCTTTTAAAATGCTACCCAAATCAATTTTTGCAATCAAAACACTGAATGAGAAACATAATGGAAATATAAATATATCAATACAACTCATTCTACAATACCTACATATGAAATCACCTACCAAAAGAGTCAAAACCCCCAAATCCTTGTGCGTCACTTCAACCGCACCTCCGCCGCCCCACAAGGGAGTAAGATTGAACCTAAAACCAGAGGATTGGACCAAGATACTAAAACCTAAAACCCTAGGTACGAAGCCCCATCTTCTGGACATTTCTAGATTCAATAAAAAAGAATAAACCCTACGAAGAAGGGAGGAATAAGGAAGAGAACCAACTTACTTGAGAAATCTGACCTTTTTTTGGATCTTCAGAGGTTCGGCCCTAAATCGCATTTAATATGAACTCCAAAGACGCTAAAACATATATGGGGGTGCGGCTTGGTTTATTGGAAACTTGTGAGAGGTGGAATCACCGAAAAAATATAAAAAATGAATATTTTATGAAAGCATTACAAAACGGTTTTGAAACTGGAAATGAGCTTTCTGGTTGGACCAATACCTAATTTGATCGCCCAAATCCATGATGCTAATGAATTTTTAAGGGGGCCAAAATTATATTTTGGTTTTAATATTTAATGTAAGATCATTTTGGAAGTTTAATGGGTGAAAAATGTTGAAAAACGAAGGAGTTATTAAAGAAACAAAATTTACTTTCAAAACCGGAAATGGGCTCTCAGGTTGGCCCAAACATTGGAAACCCACTATTTCCTTCAAAAATGCATGGAAAACCACCAAAACAAAGCAAGAATGTAAATTAAATAAAAAATACCTTTAAAATATTTCATTTATGTGACAATTCTCCCTACTATTAAGGACTTTCCGCCCCGGAAAGTCAATATGAGCCTTGATTGGAAAACAAGAACGGGAACTCTTCCTCGACCCATGACTTTCGCTCTCATGTCTCATGTGTATCATTCACATGCTTCCATAGAACATGGACTAATGGGATAGAATTCCCTCAAAGTATCTTCTCTTGGGAGTCTACTGTTTTCATTCGCCTCTCAATAATAGACAAGTCAGGCTCTATCTCCAGTTATTCCCAACTCAACACATGGGACGGATCCGGGTAGTATTTCTTCAACTCAGAAACATGGAAGACATCAAGGATGGACGTCAACTGAGAAGGTAAGGCCAACCTATATGCCACCTTTCCAATATGCTCGATGATCTCAAACGGCCCGACATACCGTGGCGTCATCTTACCTTGCTTCCCCAATCGACGATGGCCCAGACGAGGGGCCACCTTCAAGAATACCCTGTCACCCACAGAAAATTCTAGGTCTCGACGCCTCTGGTCAGCATATGATTTATGATGACTCTGAGCTGTCAATAAACGTTGCCTGATTAATTTTACCTTCTCAGATGTCTCCTGCACAAAACTCAGCCCCAGTAGTGAGGTTTCACCTACCTCAGCCCAAGATAGGGGGGACCGACAAGGCCGACCATGGAGCGCTTCAAAAAGAGCCATTCGAATCGAGGATTGGTAACTGTTATTATAAGAAAACTCAACCAATCCCAAATGGGTATCCCAAGATCCACCAAAGTCTAGGACACATGCATGAAGTATGTCCTCTAAAATCTTATTCTCCTACTCTGACAGACCATCCGTCTATGGATGGTATGTTGTGTTCATCTTAATCTGGGACCCCACGGCCTTCTGAAGGCCTTCCCAGAACTGAGATGTAAAACTAGGGTCTCTATCTGAGATAACTACTGATGGAACACCATAGAGTCTCACCACCTCCAGAAGATACAAACGGCCTAACTCATCCACTTTAGATGTATCTATTATCAGAATGAAGTGTGCTGATTTGGTTAGACGATCAATCACCACACAAATGGCATTCTTACTTTGAGGTGTATGAGGTAATCCAATAAGGAAGTCCATGGAAACCTCATCCCACTTCCAGGTAGGAATGGGTATTGGTTGGAGCAAACTGGAGGGCCTTTGGTGCTCTACTTTCACCTGTTGGAATGTGTAGCATCTTGACACAAAGTCTGCTACGTCCTGTCTCATACCAGGCCACGAAAACTGCCGAAAGACATCATAATACATCATAGTGGAACCCGGATGGACAGCCCACTGAGAATGGATCCCGTCTCATACCAGGCCACCAAAACTACCGACAGACATCATAATACATCTTAGTGGCACCCGGATGGACAGCCCGCTGAGACTGGTGGCTATCCTACATCACAACCTTCCGTGGAGATAACGGCACTACTGAACAGCCCTTGAAGCACAAGATGCCCTCAGGAGAGGATGACCAATCAGAGGATGTCTCCCCAACATGAATAAACTACTTCGACCACTGACAAAGCTCATCACTGGGATGTTCCTGTTGAATCAACTCCAACAGAGAAGGATTAAACTGTACGCTCGCCAAGAATGCCCCTCCACTATGTCCCTTGGTCTCCGCATGCATCTAAGAAAAGATCCCCATCAATGTCCACTCATCACCGGACTTCCTCAAATCCTGCACTGGAACCCTTCTTCTCAAGGTGTCGGCCACTACGTTACCCTTACCTATGGTATAGACAATGTAAAATTCAAACCCCTGTAAGTACTCGATCCAGCAACGCTGCCTCAAGTTGAGGTCCTTCTGTGAGAAGATATAAGCCAAGCTTTTGTGATCAGAATAGACCACAAACTTCTCCCCAAAGAGGAAGTGATGCCACGTCTTCAAAGCATGCATCATTGATACCAACTCCAAGTCATGGTTTGGGTAGTTCTTTTCGTGTTGTCGGAGTTGGCGAGATACATACGCCACCACGTGATCATCCTGCATAAGCACGCACCCAAGACCCATACCTGAAGCTTCACAATAAACCACATATCCCTTTCCAGCCTCTGGAAAAATCAGCACGGGGGAAGTAGTCAATCGCCTCTTCAGCTCCTCAAATGATGCCTGACATTCTGGACCCCATACAAACTTCACCCCTTTCCGGGTGAGGGTAGTCATCTGTGAAGCAAGCCGAGAGAAATCCCGAATGAATCACCTATAATAACCAGCCATGCCAAGGAAACTCATGATCTCGAACACATTCTTTGGCTACTCCCGTGACATAACCACACTAATCTTCTTAGGGTCCACTGAAACTCTGTGCTCTGAGATCACATGCTAGAGAAATCTCACCTCCCTGATCCACAAAGTGCACTTTGACAACTTTTCATAGAGGCGGTGATCCCGTAATGTACCCAAAACGACCCTCAAGTGATGTTTATATTCCTCCTCAGAACTAGAGTATACCAGAATGTCATCCACGAACACCACAATAAAGGAATCATGATACTGATGGAACACCCTATTCATAAGTTCCATAAAGACTGTTGGAGCATTGGTCAATCCAAAGGGCATGACCAAATACTCAAAGTGGTCGTACCTGCTTCGGAAGGCTGTCTTTGGGATATCTGACTCCTTCACCCTGAGTTGATGATACCCTGAACGCGAGTATATCTTTGAGAACCACTTTTCCCCCTTCAACTTATCAAACAAATCATCTATTCTGGGAAAAGGGTATTTGTATTTAATTGTTACCTTATTCAGCTTTCGGTAGTCAATGCACAACCTAAGTGATCCATCAGCCTTTTCGCGAACAACACAAGAGCAGCCCAAGGAGAGACGCTCGAGAAAATGAATCCTTTGGATTCTAAATCATCCAACTGTATCTTTAATTCCCTCAGATCGGTGGGGGCCATACGATAAGAGGGAAGAGATATCAGCTGTGTTCCTGGTGCCAGATCAATCGAAAACTCCACATCCCGCTCTGGGGGCAAGCCTGAAAAATCATCTAGGAATACCTCCGAAAACTCATTCACTACATGAGGTAGTGCACCTTTAGGGGAAAGTACATCCTCTAGCATGAGATAAGATAAATTGAAGATAACACTTCCCAACTCTGGGAGTGTAGGCCCTGCGCGACATGACCGAGGATCCCATTCTCCATGAAAAAACTGACAACTCCCATCAGGTGCCGTGAAACTCACACGCCGTCTATAGCAATTGATGTGTGCCTAGAAGTGTACTAGCCAATCCATCCTGAGTATGAAATCAAAAAGGTCCATATTTAAGACCAAGAGCTCCCACTCCATATCGACCCCTGACACAGAAAGTGCACATGATGGGAACCTGAGACCCTGCTCCTTCTTCTTTCTCAGCGGTGTCACCAACTCCATTGAAAATGACATCAAATCAGTGGGAAAATTCAGAATGTCCACAAACCGATAAGAAATGATTGGAACAGAGGCACCAGTATCAAAAAGAGCTGCAGATATAGAAGATGAAATCAAAACAGTACCTCGAAAAGTCGACTGTCCCGCCTCTGATCCTGCTGGTGCCTGATCCACCGCATGGAGATATCCAGTCTCTTCCTGAAGACGACTGCTAGTCTATGGTTGTGCCCTGAACTAGCTCTGCCCAGAAGATGACCCAGCCCTACCACCACGGCTGCCAAATCGAGATCCTCCAGTCCTCGATATCTCAGACTGTGCTGGCACTCCTCTGGGAGCCATGGATCCTGCCCCACTTTGAAGTGGATGAGCTATCCCGCAAAATAATTGCACGTGTCCCATACCTCCACACTGGAAACATGTCTTTAGAGGATGAGGGAATGCTAGACGGATGTGCCTGGGCTTTCCACACTGGTGGCACATGACCAATCTCGCATCAGAAGCCGCTGACAAAAACTGACTGGAAGAGTTCCCTGAACTGGCTCCTCGTTTCTTCACATGATCCACCTGCTTCCTTTTCTTCTCTATGGAGCTTCCACTTCCCCCTGCTGATATTGAACCATAGAAACCAGCCTTGTATTTTCTATCAACCTCCACCGTGCACGCCCGATCAACAACTTCAGCATAGGTCCTCACCTTAAACAAGAACACTTGGGAGTATATCTCTGGTCTCAAGCCTTTCTCAAACCTATGGGCCTTCGCTTGCTCATTAGAGACAATTTCTGGAGCATATCGAACCAACTCAGTGAAACGGTTGGTATACTTCATCATAGATATATTTCCCTGAAAAAGTTCCATGAACTCTCTAGACCTGGCATTAGCAAACACCTTAGGGCATTACTGTTCATTGAAGACAGCCTTGAAATCTCCCCAGAGCATCTGCTCATTCTTCCTAGCCTTAAGCACTGACACCCAACATTTACGACTGGGACCCTCCAACAGAAAGGAGGTACACTTCACCCTGAGCTCCTCGAGTGTTTCCAGGAACTCCAACATACGCTCGATCTTCTCGAGCCATTCCTCTGATTCTTGGGGTTCTGAGATTCCTCGGAAGGTTGGAGGTTTATTTTTCAGAAACTCCTGGGCCTTGTCCTTTCTGGGACCAGTCTCATTCTCTCTAACAGGAGGTGGAACTAGAGATGGCCCATATCCTAGATCCTGTACAGCCCGGACCACGGCCTCGACTAGCCTCTGATCAATTGGTGTGGGAGAACTCTCTCCAGCTTCCTCCCGTGGGTGCGTGAGAGATTTCCGGGGAGGCATGTTGCTACAAAATGCAACAGTCACAAAACAATAATAAATACCACAATTCTGAAAATTTTAATCAAATACATCAAATATAAATAATCATAACACATTTCAGTAATAAAATAAACAACTACTCCACATCCGCCTGATGTCCACATATGGTCTGTAGCCCACACGTCTCACCTGAAAGTGAAGTCAATCTGTAAATTCCAACATCCCCTGGTGACTCATGGTCTCCCATGAAAGGTGCGGGCCAGACACCATACTCACAAACAAAACCCCGAGCCTCGACATTCCTAGCTCATATCTATCCTGACTCATCCCAAAATAGCAATATAACCCAAAAACATTAACCTCCTCTGATACCATTTTTTCACAAACTAAATCTGGTCGCCATCAAACCGACACCAAACCCGGCTCATGGCAAGACCCGAAGGGCGTTCCCCATCCCCATGGGCTAGAAAAAGTGCCCAGGTATCATAAAAATTCATTTGGGAATGATTTACCCAGGTTTGGGTTCATAAAATAACCAAAAACAAACAACAAACCAAATCTAAAAAATTATGCCAAACAAGACTTAATAAAAATTTAGAACTGAGTATATGGATTTAAGCAAGACACAAGAAGTGCAAAGGTACATAAAAGTAGCAGCAAACAGCCCATGAGACTCCACATGACAAGGGTTCATCACCCACAAGCCGTCTCCACAACACTGCACCATCGAGAGAAACTAGCAACCAAAACTGCCATCGCCCAAGGCCTTCACTTTGCCTGTGTCAAACATGATCAAGTCTACTTACACCCAAAGGTGTAAGTACAGTGTGAGACTAAGCCCAATAGGATATCACCCAAGGATTCCAAGTGATAAGCATTATAAAATAAAAGGCTTGCAAGAGTTATAAATAGATAATGGTAGCATTTATTTCTAAAAGTGCAACTTTGAAAAGAAAATAAATTTCAATGGGGATAAATTTAAAGAATGAGTGAATTTGAATAAAACATTCAATCTACTGGTTTTCACATCCCAAAATACCATAAATAAAGTATAAATGCCAAAAAGTCCATGAGCACCAAGTATAGGAACACCCCTAGGTACTAGTTTGTTGTGAGCCCCAAGTACCTCGTACCTCGGTGAAAGTAACCATAATAAAATTCGTTCTCGTTCACGAGCCACTGGTAGGGAGAATACCCATAAACTAGTGGTCTCTAATCATCTCCATTATAGTTTTGTTAGTGTTATCCATTTCAGACTTTCTAAGTGAACCATGGTCAAACCCCCTCTGTTCACTAGCGTACTAGTACACGTTAGCCCACCTAGTTACCCGGGTTTCCCGTATGGTGCTCAAATAGTCACCACATGATACCAAAATCAATTTTCACATATAAATATCAGTTCTGATCACACACATTCAAAACAGTATCTATACATTCTTTGCACCTTTCGTATAACTCAATTAACCACTTATAATTTCCATAAAACGATTTCAAGAAAAGTAATCAAATTTTGCACATTAAATTAATTTAAATCCCACATTTAAAACCAAATAGAGACAAATATTATACAAAAATAGAAATTTCAGCATCAAAAAATTTTTATAAATCCAATACCTGAATTATAAAACAACACCAAGAGGCACAACAAGGGTTGCACATGTAAAACACCCATTTTCACACAAAATTAGCACTTCAAAATCAACCGCTTTTAAAATGCTAACGAAATAAATTTTCGCAATCAAAATACTGAATGAGGAAAATAATGGAAACAGAAATACATCAAGACAACTCATTCTATAATACCTACAAATGAAATCACTTACCAAAAGAGTCCAAACCCCCAAATCTGTGTGCGTCACTTCAACCGCACATCCGCCGCACCACAAGGGAGTAAGATTGAACCTAAAACCAGAGGATTGGACCAGGAAACTCAAAACTAAAACCCTAGGTATGAAGCCCCTTCTTCTGGACATTTGAGGATTCAATAAAAAAGAAGAAACTCTAATAAGAAGGGAGGAATAAGGAAGAGAACCAACTTACTTGAGAAATTTGGACTTTTTTTGGAGCTTCAAACGTTCGACCCTAAATCATGATTAATATGATCTCCAAAGAGGCGAAACCGAATATGGGGCTGTGTCCGGGTTCAGTGGGAACGTGTGAGAGGTGGAATCACCAAAAAAAAATAAAAAATGAATATTTTATGAAATAATTACAAAACAATTTTAAAACTGGAAATGGGCTTTTGGGTTGGCCCAATACCTAATTTGATCACCCAAATCCAAGATGGTAATGAATTTTTAAGGGGCCCAAAATTCTTTTTTGGTTTTAATATTTAAATGAACGTCATTTTGGAAGTTTAATGGCTGAAAAATTTAGAAAAACGAAGGAGTTATTAAAGAAACAAAATTTACTTTCAAAACTGGAAATGGGCTCTCAGGTTGGCCCAAACTTTGGAAACCCACTATTTCCTTAAAAAATGCATGGAAAACCACCAAAACAAAGAAAGGATGTAAATTAAATGAAAAATAATTTTAAAATATGTCATGTATGTGACACATAACTACTCAAATTTCATATAATGTTCGATTCTACATACTAAATCAGACACAAATAATAAGGAGGAAATTGTTTCAATATCATGTTCTCAAATATTTCATCTCTCTTCAACAATCATCTTAATTTTTCATTAGGAAATGGGTGTTTGATTATTCCATCCACAGATCAATTTTTAATTGAAAAATCAAAAAAATGTCCAAACTCATAATATAATAAGTTATCTTTTAAGGTAAGTTAATCCAACTTTTATCTATATGCACATTACTTCCTACATTATAAAATATAAAATATAATTATATGATTAAATATAAAAATTATATACATTTAACTGAATTGAATATTTTAAAATATATGGAACTTAAAGAATGAAATATATATATAAATTACGGAATTCCAACATGTAAAAATAGTATAAATCAATCAATCCATTCTACCTTTTCATAAAATCCATTTCAATAAATATTTAGTATAATAAAAATATTTTTTATTTATATTATAACATGATTACTAGATATATTATAAATTTCATGTTGATATCATCACTTTATAAATTGAATCATTACTAATTAGTCATATTATCATAATATAATACTCAATAAAGAATAAACCATAAGGAGATGAAAATTGAAAATAATGAACAACTACTTTATCTAACCATTTATAATAAATAAATCCAATTTGGGTTTAATAATGAGGAATAACAGAGATGTGAAGTAGAAGAGGTTGAATACATAATGATAAAAAATGTATAAATGAATTTTTGTAAAAAAAATAACCATGTTTTATACATCTAAATATCAGCAATTTCACCATCCACTAGTCAAATCCTCCTAATGAAAATTAAAACTATCATGTGTTTTCCATCTAAATATAGTTCCCTATTCTTTCATACAATAATGAAATCATATCTACAAACCAATAGATTGTGTATGAATAATTAAAGTGAATATACATAGTAAGATTACAACACATTTCCTATTTATAAAATTATAAAATATAGCATGCTATTCAAATTTAAAATGAATGTAGAGAGTACCATTTCATATTAATGAAGATTATATAAAATTTAACAAAAAAATAATACCATTCATTTAATTTTCAAAATTTTATCTATATTTAAAATAATATATATCTATAATTCAAATCTTATATATATATATATATAATTTAGTTCATTTTAAGGTATTGTGAGAGAGTATCTAGTATACGATTAATCGAACCCCAAGGATATTAGCACTAAATCTTACAATCCTTGGAATATAATCCAATGGCCAAAGTATATTTCTAATGTACTCAAAAACACTAGTTAGAGTAACATAATAAACTATTATAGAAATAAATCCTAAAACAGAACTATCTAAAGCACAATCTAATTCTTGAACATCCTTAATTTTATGAAATATCTAATAGGTATAAATAAGAAATACAATTTTTGGATCATAACAGATTATTGTTTTTATCACTAGATTACCCTCCTTAGATACTCTAAGAAATCCCATGATATTTATCATCAATATATTATAGTAATTCAAAACAATACACATGAAATGACTACACACCACACCTATAAACCCATATTAATAAAAGAACCAGCCTAAATTGATCCTTTAACCACACGTTAAATAATTTAAAATATTTAAATTTCATAATAAATTGGGGAAATAATCTCAATTACATATCATACATTATAATTGGAATTTAATAAAATAAAAAATCATTTTATGATTTTATTAAAAAATTTAATTAATATATTATACTTCATTTAATAATGATCTATGGAAGAAATAAAATGCAGAATGTTGATTAAAACATTATAGTAAACACAATTGAAATAAATATGATAGAAAAACATAGATATCAATAAGGAAGAGAGGGTATCGGTGAGGGGTTCTAGTTTCGGTTGGCATTGATAGTATCGTAAATGGGGATAGGGTATTATAAAGGGAGTGAGGGTGTCGGATTGGGAACCAATGTCAAGTGGCATAAATGGGGATAGGGTTTAGGTCTACAAGGGGGAGGGGAGAGGGTTTTGGTGTTGAGGGGGAGAGGGGAGATAGATAGAGGAATTCTAGGATAGTGAGAGGTCAAGTATGTAATAGATAGTTGTGGTTTAATAAAAACCACGTCTAAATATCATAGTTGGTGACACTTTCTATAAGTGTTTTTGAAAATCATATAGTAAAAATTATTCAAATACTAAGGGTGGTTTTGGAAATTTACACTAAAAACTACCATAATCCACTAAAATTCATGTAGTTCCATCTTACTTAAAGTTGAAAAGATAAGAATCACATCACATAGCAGAAAGTCGCCTAAATAATTTTTATGTTTTAATGGGGTTTCCAACCCCCCCCCCCCCCCCACATTCATTTTTTTTGTGTTAAAATTAAGGTATTAAAACCCACGATACATTCATGAGCTATTTCTATGGTTGGAATAATATCTTAATAGAGTCACTCTTTAACCATTATATTCACTATCTATCACTATAATCACTCTTTAGGTGAAATAATACATTGGTACCTCATATATGAGGTAGTTAGAATAATTTTAGCGATATAAAATGTTTTTGGTTCCACTGGTTGATTATTGAGGACAACCATATATGATATTTGATTACTTTAAGAGTGGTCTGTGAGCCTAATTCCTTATATTGTGTTCTTTATGGATTCATTTCTGATTTTATAAGACAATTAAGAAACACATTAGTCCAATATTACTATTGAAAATTCATTTTTAATCAATCTATTTCATGAGTAAATTGGTTGAAAATTACTTTTTAGCATTAGTTTCTTTTCAATTTAACATCATTTTTTACCAACATAATTACTTTACAAATTATAAATACTATTTTAATGTCGGTAATATAAAACTAATGTGGAAATGAAAATCATGTTGGTTATTTTGAAAAAAATAACTTATAACATTTTAAAAAAAATTGGAATTATAAGTTAATTTCATATGAGTTGTTAAAATAACTGATATTTTATATTAGAAAAAAAATAATTTAAATTCAAATACACAAAAAAAATTGATCAAATAAATATAAAAAATTGTAGAAACCAAATAAAAAAATATATTTAATGTTTTCACTTATATTCTATACTAGATCTCATTTCCTCTTAGAATAGTTATCGTTTTTTATATTCATTTACATTATGAGGAAAAATTAATGAATTATTTAGAATTTCATTTCCTTATTGATAAAAATGTCTTGTGGTATTTTGATCATTGGATTATAGATCTAATATGAAATATTAAACATTTCTGAAAATTAAATATTTATCAAAAACTGGAGATAATAGTTAAAACATATATATGATGAAATAAAATAGTCAAATTTAATAAAATAAAGATATATTACCAATTTGAACTGGAAGAAATTATAATGAGTGTAAATTGATAAATTTAAAAACCTAGAGAAATGAAAAGTTCTCTAAAATGAATAATAGTATTTTAATATATGTTTTTATAAAATAGAACAAAAAATTAAAAACTACATGATATATTTTTAGGTGTGGAAATAAAATTTTCAAGTACCTGATGTAAAAAAAATTGGAATTACCAAAATCATATTTGAAAAAAATTCACCTCAGAATTTTAACATCGACTTTTAAAAAATTGACCGTAAAAAAACACTTTCAATTTCGTTTTTTCTTTGAAATCCTATTGTTAGAAATATATTTTCTATCAATTTTTTTAAAAAAAAATATGTTATAAATTCAATAATGTTTATAAATTCTCTATAACGGTGCTCCAAATTTCAATTTTTTAAAATAATATGTTAAAAATATTATTTCATTGTATGTTTCTAAAAAAACCAATGGTAAATCCAATTTTTCCCATAGTTCTTAAAAAATAGTTGTCAAAATCTCTGTGTTGTAAACTTCTTATCTACAAATGGTAATGGATACTACATTGGGTATAACATTGTTTTTTGATTTTTTTTCCATGGCCCATTTTGGTTGTTTCAAGTCTCACATAACTCTCTCATTTTCCATAGGTGGGAATAGTCAATGGGTATTGAAAACCTTTTTTTCTAATCAAGGGTATAGAGGCTAAATCATATCATAAAGGATCTTATTTTCTATTCTAGGGAACTCTTTTATAATTAATTCATATTCAAGAAATTTATCCAAGTAACAATATGGATTTCCCTTTAGTGAATTTGATTGATCAACACTAATGAATTTTAAAAAACTACTATACAAGGGAATTATATTATCTAATATCTATTCCAAAGTTTTGGTTCTCTATAGTTTAAATCCATATAGGAATGAAAATTAGAATTTAAATTCATACAGGGAGGAGTAATTTCTTGTGATAGAGGTATTAGACCCATTAAATGGGATTCTTATATATCCCTATAAAGGGAATATGAAATTAAATAGTTTGATTTCATTCAATGAGACACACCATACATTTTAAGGTCAAGTTACAAGGACAAAATTTGTTACTTTTAAGGTCTTTATTCCATGATTGATTCAAATCAATTTAAGTTAATGTAAAGAATACTAGTATGTGAGGGTTCCATATTAATTTTTTGGTATGGGATTTATATATGATTATCTATTTCTTGTTTAATATGATAACTAAATTTGATCAACTTGTTTTCTAAGATTCAATAGAAGAATCTCAACTAAAAGATATTGTCGAAACTAAGAAGATAATTTCAACTCAAGGTATTTGAAGAAATAAAGAGGATAATCTCAACTAAAATATTTTTTTGTAAACCAATAACAGGATATTCACTCAAGGTATTTATTGAATAAATTATAAGATTATTGGTTTTATGCCCAAAATCCCATTTTTCTTAGCCTAAAAATATCACAATGGAGCTCATGAAATTTCATAAGGGTTGGTAATTAAAGTGGAGATATTAGGACAAATTATTAAGAATGTAGTCTAACATTGATCCCAAATAGGAGTGTGGGGATATATCCATATAATAATGACCACATTAGTTCATTTTAGAGTGGATCTAAATGAAATTAGGTAGGTTGTGTTCTTTTATTGGCATCTAAATGAATGAAGTTTGTCTGAGTGTGGAATTATCTCAGAGCCTAAAGTATGGGGTCTCCCTAAAGGATGGTCTCATGAAAATTGAATCCATAAATTATGTCCTTTGGTGTGCGGTCATACTATTCTAAGGACTCGGGTTGGGCACTTACATTAGATCTCTATGTGTGGGGTTCCCTTGTGGAAGGCCTCTTATTGGGTGTAATCTTAAATCAGATCCCTAGGTGATGGGTTTCAATAGTTTATGTCCTCAAAATGGATAAAGACTTAAATTAAATACATTACAATGGGGGTACCCTAATGTAAGGCCATGGGTATATTATTTCCTTATACTAGATATATAGACACTGAAGATCCCGAGTGGGGGCTACAAGATGGTTGTTGATCAAATTCTTAGTCATGTATTCAATTAGTAGAACCTAGGTATGGCTCTAATTATGAGTTCTTGGGAATAGTGTTCCATAGTGATACCTTGAGGAAAGGTCCATATCTATTGGGTTTTTATTTATAAATCTCTATTAGAAATCTATAAATTCAAAAAGGTGCTCAAACTAGGGATCTGGACGATCAAGTGGTGAGACCCCTCTAATAAGTCAGATATGAGGCACTTGGTTTCCACCTGGTTCTTATTGTTCAAATGGGATGTTGTGGGGGATACTTTTATAGGAAACCCCCAAGATAGCCACCCAAATTTTGGTGGGAAGTTCATATAACTACTAGAGAAACCAGGAGCATTAATAGGGGAATGTTCTGCCTTTATTTGGGAATGCATAGGATATCCTCTAGTGCATAGTATCAGAACAAGAAGTATTTTTTTTGGTACATGGAAGTATGGAGAATGTTATGAGAAGTATGGTCTCTAAAGCATGGCATGTATATGAGAACCTGCATAAAGGAATATTTAGTAATCCCCCTATGTTATGGTATTCCTGAAAATTTCAGAAAACATCTTCATGACATCACAACATCAAATAGCTAAAAAAACTCCTTAAAATTAATTTTTGTCTTAATAATCTATCAAATAAAATCCATAAAAATGAACTATGACACTATATAGTGGGTTTACTCTTAAAAATATGTTATAAAATTCCAAAAGAAATGTCTAAAAAATCTAAAAGTATATTCTGATATTGGGGTATACTTTTCTCCATAGAGAGATAAAATCCATGGTCTACACTTGATCTTTTTTTCTCACTGTTACATCATTAGAATTGAAAACAATAAAGGATCACCATCCCATGATATTTATGTAGACATGTGGAATATATAAATCTCATTTGTGTCTTATTCATGGAGTGTGATACTCCTTCCTATTTAATTCAACTCACAACATTCGAGTAAGGATTGTTTTCATTTCTATCATGGTAATATTTATGCCACATTTTTTTCTGGAAATAATGACACACATATTTAGTATTATTTAGTAAAATCAAAAAATTAAACAATCTAATTTTTTTAAAATATAATTTAAAGGATATTAATATCCACAACAATGAAATATCATATGAGAACATACCCTACAAAAACTATGTAATATCTTGGACACCTCTTAATCGAATTTGATGTATTCCATTAAATTATTTCCAATGTGAAAATTTTAAAAAAATGTTACATTTAAATCCTTAAAAAGATACCAAATAATCTAATATTAAAGAATGAGTCCACCTTATATCAAAAATAATATCATATAATGTAAAAAATGAATAAAAATATATATCTAATTATTTATTATCATTCACATGAATCTACTAGATCCTAGACCAATGAAAAAATACTAACTATATCTAATTCCCAATCATTTCTCTAGGATCCCAAACTTTTATAAGGATATCATAATATTCACCCTAAACCCTACTATGGAATCTGATATTAGTAATATCGTAGATAAACTATCAATATAATTACACCCTTGGTGGAATATTATTGGATGAACAGATATATAAATTCCTATAACAATGGGAAAATATCATGTAAAATCATTCTAAATGAGTAAACAATGAACCTTTACCCTGAATGAACTAACACTCACTACCATGTACAATCTTATCTGATCTTTTATTTTCAAAATATAAATTTCCAACACTAGAAACATTTTAATGAACACATGGACCACTATAGAGGGGAGAAATATCAGGTACCCTACTCTACATCAGGACCTTCTCAATAATTAGAGCCTTGGTAAAATCTCAGAATATAATGTAAAATTGAATATCCTTACATGTTCCATGATGTTTTTTCAAGGTATTATCTCAAATTTTTATTATTTTTTAGCCTCATTCTATCATAATAATGGTTTGAATAGATAAAACCTAGGAACTTTTGTTTAATAGATTATCACTAAAAGAACTCTCAAATTCAGTTCTCTAAGATTCTTTAATTGATCTAGCATTAGAATCTGAAGGAATAATTCATCAATATATATGTCCTTAAAGGCCTCATATGACAATTTATCATGCCTACATTCCAATATTATCCCACATGACTATCATTTGATGTGTCCATGATACATGAAATCAATCACCCTCACCCACCAATTTAATATCCTTTTATTTAAATTTATGGGCTTCCTTAAAATAAATTCTATGATTTAATGCTTTTACTGAATTAAAATAAAATAGAGTATATTTTAAGATAACATTCCAACAATACTATAAGTACTAAATACGTCATTTTCTCATTACTAAGTGTATAGAAAAATAAAAGTGATAATAACAGTTATAAGCCTATTATGATTGTAAATAAAGAAAACACATAACAGTGAAATTATAGGATGGATCATCACCATTGACCATAAATATCACACCTCCAAAGAAAATTATGAAGATAATATAGATAATACGGAATTCCAGAGTCATTTTTTTAGTTAATTTAAATGATAGGATATGTAGATATTTAAAAATAAATATATGACCATTTCTTGGGTTTGTGTTTTTATCTAGGGAGGAAGCCATTATTAGTATGGATCATTATCCATGGAATAGAAGATAATAAATATGATCTAATGTTTATATATAATGATTTATTTAAATATTTTTGGATATTTTTTCTAGTTCTATATGGAAATTTTTGAAGGTAAATAATTATCTCCCACAAAGTCATTTCTTAAATATTAGGTAATTTTTAATAAAATTTAATTTGGGTGTAATTTATTTTTAATCTCTTATTAGGAATTTAATTTTTTGGTTAAATTTATATTTTTAGCCTCTTACATTTTCAAAAAAATATATATTAAAGTTCAAAACCCTATGTTTTAAAACTTTTTTGTCATAAAAGTAGTACTTTAACTATATTTATATATATTTTATCATCCAAAAAATAAAATATATGTCGGTGTTTATTATACACAAAGTTATATTTACTAATTTCATATTAAAATTTTATAATTTAGCCACATTTTTAATTATATTATATTATTTAATTTTTATAAAATTAAATATTAATTATTTAGAAATATTTTTTATATTTTGAAAAATTTTAGTAAATGATAAATATATATTTTAATAGTAATATAATAATTAAAAATAATATCGTGTATATATATTAATCTATGAATAATAGATAATGGAGTTGTAGTCAAGATGATCATAGGTT
The DNA here is from genome assembly GCA_963277665.1 of Viscum album. Lineage (NCBI taxonomy): Eukaryota > Viridiplantae > Streptophyta > Magnoliopsida > Santalales > Viscaceae > Viscum > Viscum album. Next base: position 993,912,245 of record OY728125.1, read on the forward strand.
TCTGAGATTTATATAAACTCTAATGGTAAGATAATAATTATTATAGTAAATATAATATATTAATAATTATATTAAAGGTCTATAATAAATTGAATATATTAATAAATATGTAATAAAATTTTGAATATAAAAAATATATTAAGAATTAATTAATGGATTATGATTCTTAATATTATAATTATATTGTATAAGAATAAATTTGGAAAATTAAAATTATATTCTATGTAAAGGTAACTATTGATTCCTTTACATGGTATGGTAAGGTTATTTACTTACTTATACAAAAGGTTTTTATAAGGGTGACTTCTAGAATCTTATGTAAAGGTGATTCATAAAAGTCACCCAAAACTTTGGGTTATACCAGCCTCACCACCAAAAGAGGTATAGAAAAGGGTATTTGATATAAATTCATAGGTATCCTAAGGTAAACCTAGTGGTTGTGCTAGTCAATGGGCATGTTGAAGGTTGTGGATAAACAACATAAGGCGGGTCTGTATAATGGGACACCAGGAACACCATCCCCGATATCGAATTTATTTTAGTGTTTCTATTCCATATCCCATAATATGGAGTGAGGTATTTACCCTAAAACCTTTTTGGGCTTAGTATAAGAAGGTATTATTCACACCGTTAAAAAATGAATGTGTGTAATATAAATGGCTCTGAAATCCTTCTTCTTCCTCCTCAGGTTTCCATCAGTTGCAAAGACTATTATATATATATATATATATTTGTTAGCTCAACATATCATTTTATATGGATTTTTATGAAGATCACTAATAAAGGATTCACATCACAATATGATTATGGATGATGTCATTTATAAAACCTTGTATATTAAATATGCATGTAGGGTCACAGTTTCTAACATGCATCGTAAGTTGATAAAAACTAGTCCTCCCATAAATCTCTATGATTGGAAGCATACAGATTATTAAATGTTTAAAAATTGAGATTAATTTGGAGAAATATATTATCATTATATTTAATTTCATTATGCATTAACAAATCAACCATTCCATGCAACAGCTAGATATTAAAAGGTATCAGAGATAATATATATGTGATGAAATTTTTGTAATCAATAATTATGGTAAAGTGTGACTTGACTTAAAAATAATGATCATCATATAAATCTAGTATCTATAATAATGGATAGTATTAATTCCTTGATAGAGTGAAAGAATGGATGTAATAAGTTCATGGGGATATATTCTGAAACATTTTCCATAATATAACAGAGTGAAATGTCATGCAAATTAACATTTTATTTTCTTTGATAATGATGATTTTAGAATAAATATGAGTTTTATAATATCACTATATTACTTTGGAAGGATCCTCACAATGATCTTATGATGCATAGGTAAGGTGAATATTGAATAAGTTTTAGATTACTTTTATAAATACTACGCATTAGATTAAAATAACATTAAATGATAACTATGTGTTTTTTTGTATAATGTTAAAACCATTATTGTCTGAAAGTGAATAACAATGATATCATGATATTATTACACTTAATATTTTAGAAAATATCCTATAAAAAATAAAAATATTTAAAATTTAGATATATTTTAGAAATATATCTGTTATGTAGGTAGGACTAGTGGAGATATCTATTTAAAGCACAGTTCCCCACAAGATAATAAAATAATCGAACTGCCCTTTAAATATTATAGATAGCCTATAATAAACCTAATATTTAAAAACATATAAGCCTCTGAGGGTTAGATATAAAACAGGAACATTCTCTTATAGATGAGAACCAATGGAGGATCTAAAAACTCTTTACCCAGAACCATCCCTTATTTCCCAACTTTGAGGGAGAGAGAGATCCTTTAGGGTTCTAGTATCAAGGTGAGCTATACAAGAGGAATCCAATTTGTTACTAATTTAAGGTAATAGGGTTTTTTCTTTTTAAATCGATTTATTATTTTTCTATGCATTTAATTTTTATGTAATTCCTTTTGTCACATCATTTATAAATAAATATATTTCATGGTATAAATTATCATTTTATAACATTCCCTCTCCATATTTGACTCATAAATTTATTATTTTATTTTAAAATATTTCTATCTTCAATGGTCTATTTAAATTATTAATTTAATTCATATTTTCAAAGACTTTCAAATTTTTCTTCTAAAAACCCCTTATTTTATGTCTTAATATTTCTCAAATTTTCTTTTTTTTGGGATTTAACCAACATACTCAGCATTTATTGAAATTATTTCCTTTAATTTATTGATTTTAAATGTAGATATTTACAAAATCAAATATAAAAGTTGGAAATGAGTTTTATTTTGAAAAAACAATAGAATCTATTAAATTTTTTATTTAATACTTGATACTTAGGAATGATTGATTGAAGCATCAATTGGGTTGTGATCTTAAACCCTAAAGGAAATTTTTTCATTATGTTATGGTTCTTTATATTAAATTCTTCAAAGGAATTTGGTAATTATTATAGAGTTAACTATTGGTAATTCTCTCTTATAAAGTTAGAATTATCTCGTTAAGAGATTCTATTATGAATTATGAAGTTGGAAATATAAATTTAGGTGAATATATTATAAATTATAAAGTTTTAATTATATATTTAAGTGAATCTATTAAGATATAAAAATTTTATTATTTGGTTAGGTGGTTCCATGGTGATATAATGATGATTATAGTGCGTTAAGATGTTATGATGATTTTTATATTCTTATAAAACATTTTATTAAATATATTATTGTTTATGAATTGATCTAGGTTTTTTAGAAAAAGGTGGGTTTGGATACTTCAAAAAAATCATTAATAAATTTATTCGATGTTATTAAAATTCAAATGTTTCTGTTTCCAAAAGTAAGGTTTTACATAAATATTTTCATGTATCACCCAATAATTTTTCAAATTAATTTTTCTTCCTTTCTAAAACTAGTCTACAAAACTCTTTTTGGATGAAAAAGTGAATCTATAATTAAATTAATGTTTCAAGAAAACTCAAATTTTTATTATTTTATAAAAAACACTTAATTAATTTATTTCATAGTATTTTGAAATATTTAATTAATCTTTACCTTTTTAAACCACTTACTGATACATTTTTCTCATCCAATGTATAATAAAATCATAGGACTAGTGATGAGTAGGATAGATTGTGATTATTGTGAGTTATAACTATTTGTGGTGTACGAGTGGCATTTGGATATTTTGGATTAGTGAGAAAATTGCCATTAGAAAGGAAAAAATATGGGTTTGATATGTATTGGGTCTCTTAATTCACTAATGATATAAACCTCAAAAGGTCATGGGCATATTATGTCTCAATATAAATTTGTGTAATGCTTAAGTTTGTATCACTTGATATTGGTATCAAATCAAGTATGTAAATTATATTTTTTTTGTTTTGATATTGGATCTAGGAGTTTTAGTCGAATGCTATCATATTTACAATCAAATAAATGTTTTAGATGACTTTAAAGGTTATTATGTTATCATTTGAGGATATTTTATATTTATAAGGATTTTTGTGATAATATTTTAAGTGATTGAAGATATTGTTTGGTTAACAAGAGATATTTTCATCCTAGTCTTTTCTAATTTTATATAATTATATGATATTTCTCGGGTTCATTATTTTTAGTATTAAATAAGGTAAATAATAGTGTCTTTTTCATAGAGTGGTTATATAATCTTAATTAATGATATGTATAATTACTCTATAATAAATAAAAATTTATCATCTTTTATATATTTCAAAATAATGTTATGTTACATTGATAGACTAAAAATTGGTTTCAAGATGTAATGAGGAAAATCTCAAGTAACTCTTATATCCCTTCTAGATGATATACTTGTTATGAGCATCACAAAATCATTCTCAACTAACATTAAATTTTTTTCAAATATTCATGTATTATGTAAGAGATTATATGAAATATAAAACACATTCTCTATATTATATTATTTCTATTTATCATCATTCATTTATGAGAAAATTTTGAGATCTCAACTTTATCACTATACTCAATGTGGGAGGTACTATCATGGTATTTTCTAATTTTAGAAATTTTCTAAATCTTCTAAAGCACACAATGATTATAAAAATAAGGGAAATATTGATGCCTTCTCATATCATATATGCACTTTATTTTGAAAATTTTTATTTTTTAAAATATTGAAAAGGTTTTGGAAAAATTCTTTTAAAAAATTTAAAAACCGATACAATTGAATTATTTTACAAAGTTCATGTTCATTCATATGTTTTGTAGTTATATATTAGTAGTAATTTTTATAGATTTTATAATTTTTTCATCAATTTGATCTAAAATTTATATGCTTTTTTAGGGGGGATTCCTTGGCCAAATAGGCCAAGGTTAAATTATTAAAAATAAAAAGAGGTTAAATTGCTATAAACAGGGGAATTTTATTACAATACATCTCAAAAATGGGAACCAAATAACCAAGTGAGCTCATTTTTTATTCCTTTTTTGGATATCTCATCCTACACTACGTTATCTTCCCATTAAGCATGGGTGATGATGTAGATGATTTTTGAGAGGAGTGAGAGACATTCCATCCACATAGCAGTGACTTCTATGATGGGTGAATCATGACATTCCGTTCAGCTTGGAAAATAGTTATATAGTCTCTTTAATTCCAAATATTAACCCATCCCTTATGTATAGAAAATTGAACTTCATTAATAACACTATTAATTTCATACTATAGAGAGGAGGAAATAAAACAATTGTCAAAGACACATCCATGGGTCCTTCTATTGTCATCCTAAAAAATGGTACCACAGCCCACGGGGTCTAGGAATCACTTTTTGTTACCATGTACATTATTGTTTATCATCCATGAAGAGGGAATTCCATAGAAACTCAGATAAGCATTCCTTCTACTTATATTTACCTACCATGCATAAAGTTTGAAGAACCATGAAATTATGCACCGAGCATTAGCAGTAGTCATATTGTAAATTTTTGGCCTCTTTTCTTAGTTTGATGAGGTGAGTTATAGTAGATTATATTTATAAATGAATATGCTTGTGCATGATAGAGTTTTAGCCACTCTTTATGCGGTGAATTTTTTTTCATCTATCACCCGGAAGAGATTTTAAATTTGCGGAGCATCCTGAATAAATGTATAGTGATGTATCATAGTGACAGGGCTAGAAATTTCAAGTATTATAATTTCAAAAATATCATGAAGTTTCCTCAAGAGTGTAGATGAAATGTTACAAGATAAGAATAAATGTTTTAAATCCTCTCTATGTTGTTCTCATAATCTACAAATAGAATATAAAATAGATCCAATATATTGTAAGTATCCATTAGGTGGAATTATTTTGTGAGAAAGACACCAAATCAGTTCCAGTCTTGAAGGCCTGATCTATGGCATATAGAAAAATTAACCCAGAAAATATCATTATCTAAGTCAAAATGAAAATTTAAAAAAAACAATTGAGTCAAGAATTATAGTCTAGGAAAGTTCTTGGATTTGAGTGTCCTTGTAAGTAAAAAAATTCAACAGGTTAAGACAATTATCTGACATCTCTATACTAGGTAGGTCCATGAAGTCTTGTGTGGAGACATTACTGTCCATAGAAAGAAGTTGAGGATCAACCATAGTAATAAAATGAGTGAAAATCATATTTTCAAGCCAAAAATTAATAATGGAATCCCGGAAAGAAATCCACCTAGAACGATACATGATATTGAAGAAAGAAAAATTAATGTATGTCTAAATATAAGAGTCTATATAATGAGTTCTTTACTTTTTAATTTTTCAATAAATCTATCCCCGTGAAAAAAAATCCACTGATTAACTGTTGAGAAGTTTCTCACTGAACCTAGCTTGAAGATCTTTATTAAACATCATGATGTTTTTTATTCCCAAACCAATCTTATCTAGGGACATGAAACATTTATTCCAAGAAACGGTGACCAATTTCATTTTGGGGTTACTATCACTCCAAAAAAAGTTAATGATGCGGGTATTGAGGTTCTTGAGGAGAGATATAGTCCATTTTTAAATCAAAAGGAATGAACCAGTTTAGAGATAATAATGAATTTCACCAGACATATCCTACAAGCCATTACCAGGGTGAAATTTGTTTCTTGATTTGATCTAAAATTGTGTGAAAGGAGCTGGATTTAGGATGATCTATCCAAACACTGAATTATATATAACATGTGAAAGGACATGTAGGTGAATTACTAGTGTATGGAAATCCCATTCGTGGTGGGTTCAATAATAATGTTGATGGTGGGTGTTAAACACCACTGAGTGAGTTGGCATAAAGAATGGCTAGGGAGCTCTGGAGGCTGTGTCGGTATTATTTCATTTCTTATAAATAAAATCTTATTATATATCGGAGTGTGAGTTCAAATTTGAAACTGATGTCATATTGTACTAATTGGGTACCATTTACACCCTTAAAAAATACGTGCCTAAGATATATATGATTCCAAAGAAAATTTTCTTATTTCTAGGTTTTTCATCTGTTATAGAGACTATTATATATATATCACATTGGAATATCATTTTTCATAGATTTTAATGTGGATATAATGAAGAAGGATTCATTTAATGACATGAGTAGGGTTGATACCATTTATGAAATTGTGTCTATTAACTCCACATGTTGGGAAATAGTTTTTGACCAGTTTTGTACGTTGATGGGAATTCATCCTTTATGAAATCTTTATTATTAGAATATTATTGATTATTAAATTCATATTACTAAAGTGTTTTGTTAAGAATGATCCTAGGATGGTATTAAATGCTATTAATTGTGATACAATCTACTCATCCATGCATTAGATTGATATTAAAAGGTTTAGAGACAATATATGTGATACAGTTAATGTAATAAATAATTACAATAAAATGAGTCTTGACCTATGACTTATTATTACTGTTTAATTCCAATTTCTATAATAATGGATAGTAAGCTTGCATAGACATAGTTAAATCGTATATAGAATTCGTTCATTGAGATAGATTCTGATACACTATCATTAATATATAATAATGAATTAGTACACAACTTGTAGTTTCATTTTCATAGATGGAGATGGATATGAAATCAATTATACTATTATAATATGGTTTTCATTATATGGAAGGATTATCAAAGAGATATTATAGCACATAGGTTTTTTATAGCTCAAATAATGGAAAGATTAATTTAATAAAAATAATTTATCAAATTAAAATAACTAAAGGGAGAATCTTATGTTGTTGTATAATTTTAAAACCCTTATTTTATACAGGCATAGAACGGTGAGATCGTGAAAATATTATACCTAGTATTTTAGAAAATATCATATCAACAGAACAAAAACATCATGGTTTTTAATATTTTCTAAATATCTCTATGATGTTATTGGGATTAGTAGAGATCGTTATTTAAATCATAGTTCACTACAAGTCATTAAAATAACAGAACTTTTTTAAAATGATTATGGTTAGTATACAATTAACTAAATATATAAACTAACTTAAGACATTCGATAATGGATATAAAAGGAGAAAATTAACTAGTTGTAGAACACCTAAGGAGAAACTGCAAACTCTTTAACCAAGACCCTCATTATTTTACTTAGTTCTCAGTTGTGAGAAATTGATAGTCAGATGCGGATAGAGAGATATTTTAGGGTCTTAGAATCAAGTTGATATTTATATTAGGAATCATTTTCATTAAGGATTTTTGTTAAGGGAGTTTTTTATTTTTGAATGAATTACTATTTTTATATTTCCTTTAAAAATAATTCCTTCCTTTAAATAATTTGAAAATAATTTTATTTAATTGTTTAAATTATCATTTTATGAATTTATATCCCTATATTTTCATTATAAAATCATAATTTTCTTTTAAAAAGTATTTCTATTCAAAGTCATATTTAGAGTTTTAATTTAAGGAGGGTTTTTACGAATTTCTATTGGTTCTTCCTCAACACCTTTATTTTATTTATTAACAGTTCTCCAAAGTTCTGTTTTTTGAGATTTCACCAATGAAATCTACTTTATTGAAATCATATACTTTAATGAATTATGTTTTATCATTGATGTTTAGGAAATGAAATAGGAATGTTTGAAATGAGTTTTAAGATGAGTTTTATGATGAACAAAAATACAAGTTATTAAATATTTTTATTTAAGAATTAATTCATGGTAAATATGTTTGGAAGCAGGGATTGGAGATTTTAAATAAACCCTTAAGGAACATTTCCCATTATGTGATGGTGGTCCCATTAATGTCCTCTAGTGAATTAGGTAATGATAATGTATTTAACTCGATATATTTTACTCATTAGAAGTTGTAATTATTATGTTAAATAGTTCTATTATTAATGTTAAAGTTTTAATTGTATGGTTAGGATATTATATTATGAATGATGATATTGTAATTATATACCTAGGTGATTCCATTAAGATATGAACTTGGAATTATCATGTCAGGTGACTCCATGATGAATGAATGGTGATTATAGTTCCTTGAAATGATATTATGAAATTTCAATTCATGAAAAAATTCTTATTCAAAATATTTCAATTTCTAAAAATAAGTTTTTTTTAGAGGAATGGTTTTTATCCTTCTATAACTTTTTTTAGCTTTAAGAAGGTAATTTGGTGTTATTAAAATTAAAATTTTTTCCTTTTAAGAAAGAATATTTTTATTCAATATTTTAATGTACCCTATAAGAAGTTTTCAAAACTATTTTTATTCATTTATAAAACTGATTTATAAACCCTTTTTTGGTGAAAAGGTGATTTCATGATTAGAGGAACGTTTTATAAAAACTCAAATTTTTTAGTATTTAAAAGGAACATTTGATTAAATTTTTCCACAGTTTTTTATAATATTTAACAAATCCTTTCCTTTTAAAAAACAAAATTACAAATATTTGTGTCTCACTCCATCTTTTCAAATGTTTTTCACAAGGATAATTATGAGTATGATCGATTGTGAGGTTTTAGGGTCTATCTATCTATAGTTCAATTTTGGTATTTGAAGATTGTGTATTAATAAGAAAATTCCCATTGTAAAGGAAAAAATATGGGTTTTTATATCTATTATTTTGCATTATTATCTAAAGCTATGAATCACTAAATGTCTTTGTGTATAGTGACTCAATATAAATTTATGTAATTGTTATGTTTGGGTCACTTTAGATTGGTTTGAAAGTCAGTATGTAAAGAAACTTTTGTTTATACATTGGATTCATGACTGTGAGTCTCATGATAATATAGTTGGTATCATATTAAATATTTATAAAATATAGATTTAAGGGTGTTATTATATTAGAATAGTTTAAGTTTATAAGGATTTTGGAAATAAAAATTTAAATGATTGAAGATATTTTTTTGTTTATGGAGTGATCTTATTATCCTAGTTTTTCTTATTTTGATATAAATCTATAATATTTAAAAGTTTTTATTTTTTTTGAATCTTTAATAAGGTAAAACACTATTGTATTTTTCATAGAGTAATTATATAAACTTAATTATAGAGAGGGGTATTTACTCTATTCTAAAAATATATTTTTCACGGTTTAGATTATTCAAAATCATATTTTTTGACATTGAAAAGTTAAATAATTGTATCTATATAGAAGGAGGAAGATATAAAATGAATCTTGTGTGCCTTACAAATAATATGCATTCTAGGATCATTAGAAAATCATTCTTGTAATTTCATGGCCTGACTAGCCACTAAAATGATAGTCGGACCACTCACTACATTGCCTCAAATGTCCCTCCCTGTATTCTAGAGGCTTATGACTATAATAGGGGGTTTAATGGCAGTATAGTGGGAGGACTATACCCTCGATATTAGAGTAGCATAGTTTTATATTAAGTTTTAATCAAAATAAAAAAACAAAGAGTAGTGGAAGTAGTAATAAATGAAAATAAAAACAGTGTAAGATAAATATAATAATTGGAATAAGAAGGTCTAATTTCATTATACAAAAATTCATTCATGTCATAAGATGCTACAAAATAAAGAGGGAAAACAAAGTATACAATATAGTACATTAGAAAAAAAAATAAGTAGAAGATAGGAAAAGGAACAGAGTGTGGCTTCCACAAGAATCCTAAGAACCAACTCAGTCCTGTACTCTAAACTCCCAGGTACAAGTATGACAGCATAAGAAAATATCCAAGGATCCTAATCCTGAAACTAATTAGGTCTGTTTAGGTACCCCACTAAAATGGCGGCCTGAACAAGGTCTAAGATATACTCTGTAGGATACCACCAATAATTTCTAAACATAATCCATCTTGTGAATATAAAATGAGAAGCATGAAGGTAAAAAATATTAAAGGAGTGATGAAAATAAAAAAAATAACTAAGTCATGCTCAGTTTCCTCATGGACACCTAGCCCAACCATACCTGATTCGGCCTAATCTGGTATATCTGAACTAAAGGTAACCATTAATAAGAGATAAGTGGGATGTGATAAAAAAGAATCATAATCAGGTGTAGTGAGATAGAATGAACCCAACCACGTGATTTGTCTTGGCAGACACATCCCTTGGATAACGTGTATGAATTTTATCTCTTACAATATAAGTAACTATAAATATTAAATACGAAGTATCCTAGGCCCATCCTAGGAGAACCTTGACAAGGAACCCTTATACCACACTAGGAGCACCATAATGCTCACTGTCATCGGAGTCCATCCCATGTTGTCCTTGAATGGTCCACTAAGTGTCAATCTTGTCCTAATGTGATACAATAACATCTAATCCTAAACCTAGTATCTTACATAGGGGACCAATTCTCACTTGTGGCTTTGTACAACCATCTGGCTGAAGATCCCTTATAATATCTCTCCCCTTAGAAACTGGTATCACTCATGATGAGGTAAAAGGAAAACAAGGTGATCCCATCTTGTCATACCATTATCTCCCCCAGAAAATGCACAATTCGTTAAAACATAAGAATGGGGTGAGATAAAACATAAGAATGGGGTGAGATCATATTCCCAAGAAGGGATAAGTATAGCGGATTCTATCGTGAATAAATAAGTATAAATAACATGGAAAGGTAAATAACTTATCACACATTACATTTAACCAATAACATGATCATAATATGGATAGAATAACAAATGATCAAATAATGACATATAAATAATCACCTAATCTAGAAAATGTAACCATAGATATTCTACAAATCAAATAATCTCATGGAAATCAATAACTAATCTCATTAATATGGAATTAATAATTTCATACATCTGAAAAATACTATAGAGGCTTCATTCCAAGAATATAATACTGTCAAAGCTTTATGCTAAGAATTTTACATCATCAAGTCTTCATACCAAGAATCTAATAAATGGGTAATTCCTTAGGCAAAACTCAATATTATTTGTCTCATGAGACACACCAATGCATCGAGGGTATATATCAAACCCAATACAAAAAATACTATTCCAAACACATTCCTCATATGAAAGTCGTGAAACATAATAAACATATATATTTTTATTGAAACTATATTTAAATATGTAAATAACTTTCCCCATTAAGTAATCAAAATCAAAAACCATCTAAAGTAATATGGTGAGTGGTATATAAATAGAATATCCCTAGCCAAAATAATAAATAAAATTTTAATAATATATAGTATATAGTATCATAATAAAATAGCCCCAATGAATCATAAGATTCAACAAAGGATGTTGAAATAGATAAAAATACTTCAAATGAATTATTTCAAAAAGTATTTTGGAACATAAACCTTTTTCACATTGAAAATCTATTATGATTAAGAGATTATGAATTTATAAAAAAACATTTTCTTTGAAAATAACCATGTAATCTTGTAAAATAATATCTAATGAATTATGGTGTTATGATGGTGGGAAAATCCACTCATGCAGTATAAGTTAAAAAAACATTCCTTTTATAATTTTTTCATAAAATCCTCAATAAACCTTTCTTAGAAAATGAAAAAACATACCTTCAATTTTTTTAAATAGTAAAAAATGAATTAAAATTAATTTAAAATTCAAATTATAATAGTAAAAACCATTTTCAATATCATTTTAAAAAACATGGACATGGAAAATAAATATTCCCTAGTGGAGACTTAAACAGAAACAATCCTGAATAATGATGATATTGGGAATTAAACCCTTATCACTTTATAATTAGTTGAATAATATGAAACATGAAATAAATAACTTAAAATAAAATATTATATAACAGGAAAAAAATATATTAATGGTATAATATATCAAAGTACATGGTATTTACACCACATAGAAGAAATTAGTAGAGAATATGACATATGTCTCCTGGAAGTAAAGGTGAGATGAGAAACTCTTACCTTACACATCATTTAGTTGATGAGGATAATGGTATTGATACGACATCAACAGTGGTTAAATGTTTTAAATGTGGAATGTATGGGCATTATGCAAACCAATTCCCTATGGAGAAGGTTATATCATGTTTGAGTATATAGAATTTTTGGATTTTGGTATGTGTAAAGAGTTAACTTTTTACAACATTCATGTTTTCACTAAGGTTTAATGGGTATTCATTTTTCAAGAGAATACATGATTAATGTATTCACAGGATTGGAATGTGACCAACAAGATATATGGGGGATAAATGATGGTATTCACATACTTGGTTGATGACATTTCAAGTAATCGTTTTCTTTATACTATGATCTTGGACCGAAGTATTTTAGATAAGCCTAAATATTGGAAGGGATTATGTTGGACATAAGTTAGTATTGTTTAAGGATAGAACTTTTTTTCGATATTATTGATGGGATGTTATAGTAATATAGCTTTAGAAAAAGGACAACCTGCAGGACGGGCGACAACCCATCGCGTCGGACAAGGCTGTGGGAATCGAACCCACAACCGAAGTGCGATTGGCCTTTATCACCTACCACTGGCCTACAGGAAGTCCCTGTTTAGTAGAAACTAGTTTTATTATATTAAGCAGTATGATATATGAAGTATAAGTCCATTTTAGGCAGCATATATTATTAATCTCACTATAGATGGACTTATGTATTTTTTGAGAACTTTTCTAACCTTTTGTTTGAGACAGATGGAATGACCCATCATTCTATCACATGATCTGCTAACACATCACAAATGACAAATTCAACTTAATTTTTTTAAGAGATGAAGTGGAAATTGTCCAAATAATGACCAACGGTGAGACTATAAAAAAATCATGAAAGTATTTCTTCTAATTCCAATTTCATCAACTTTCGGGAAATGATCTTGAAAACCAAAAATGTTGTCCTAGTGCTCTTATATCTGATGAATCAGATGGTACCTTAGATCGTCTCAAATTTATGGCTTTGTTATTGCTGGATTTTTCATAGCCATGTTCTCTACCACTCTCCATCAGAACATGGTGGTTAGATTTCTCTTCCATGTCCATATTTTCACCTATGTGAAAACCTAGTGATTAGTTTATTTGGGTAACCGTTACATTTCATAATTTTGTTTTTAAATATTGGTTTTGGTCTTCCTTTTTACGATGTGGGTTTCTATTAAAGAAACTTTCGAGTAGTAAACCATTTATAACCCCGACGAATTTCGAGGGCGAAATTCATTTTAAGGGGGGTAGAATGTAACACCCCGAGATTTTATGAAAAATATTCTTTTTAATTTCATTAATGTCTTGTGTTGTATGCTACACCAAAAGGAGCTTGCACAACACACATCCTTGACTTTCCTTTCATTACATGAAATCACGACCTTCCTCGATAGCGTGTGTAGTACGCAATACCGAGTTTCACTAAACAATGATATGCTATTAAAATATTATTAAAACTAGCCGTTATTAAGAGTAATAACCACTTTTTGAAATTTTTTAAATTTTATTTTTCAAAATGGACTTCATTTTGGATTCAGAATATCGAAATTAGCTTAGGGTGAAATTTTGGTACTTTTCGGATAACTTCCATATTGTGATGAATAGTGAAAATTATTAAATTTTAATTAAAAACAACTTTTTTTAATCGAAATAATTAATAGTGATAAATTATTAATTTGAGTGGTTTTAAATTATATTTAGAATATATTTTTATAATTTAATACAATGTTGTTCATTGGATGTAATTTCATATTTAAACCAGACATAAACAAGTGTCAATCTTTTGATAGTTATTATCTTTTAAAAACACGCTATTTGTTTGGACGACGGGAATTAATTTTTAAATTAGTTAATGTAACTGATATGTATTGAATTTGGTAAAATAAACATCATTTTTGAATTCATAATATCAAATATAGCTTAGGCCTAATTTTTGGTATTTTTCTGGAAAGTTTCTTTTTTTGATGAATAGTGAAACCACTAAGTGGTGGTTAAAAAAACTGAATTTTTCATAAAACATAATTTTACCACTTCTGTGATTAGAATTTTAAAAATCTGAGAGACACGGTTAATATCAAGGACTAAAATGTGGTTCAATGAGATGAAAATAATTTTTGGTGAATAGTAACTTTTTACTTTTATTTACCACGGTTAAAAGTAAATAGGGTAATTAAGGGTAAAAATGATATTATTATTACCCTAACACATGTCCTAATTCTATTGGATAAGTGTAATTAGACCAAAAACAACCTTAGGAATAAAATATTACCATTTAGACTCACTTGGATTAGATTAGGACATTTATTAATAATTTATTTAAAGAAGGGTTAAAATAGTTAAAATCAAAGTTTAATAAGTAAATAATTTTTAATATGGGTTTATACATAAGATAAATTAGACTATAAATATTCATTAGAAAGATAAAAAACTTTCCTACATAATGGTATTTTATTTGTAATGTTTAGACATTATATAATTTAATTTATTTATGACACAACGATGATGCAGTAATTATCTTATTAATGAAATATTGATATAATTGATGTTATAAATACCCAAATAAATGTAATTTGAGACTTTTTATGAATTCCACTAATTTTACAGGTTAATATGACATGTTAGTATTTATTTAATCAACCTTTTTCGAACTAATCATTCTGTTATGATTTTTACAAAAATCAATTACTAAATAGTTTCAAAATTGACATAAAATTGTTTTTAAAACAAATATTATATTATTAATTTTTAATTTATTACTAAAAATATAAGGTTCAGAAAAATGTCTTATATAAGGTTATATATATTAATAATAAACAACTTGGGGTTTTTTGTCTTGTTATAGTAAGTTTATTAACCTTATAGTGTAAGAACACAAGAAGACACGGTAAAAGTAAAATTATTTAACTTAATGTTAAATCTAAATGATAAGGTTAAAATAGGAACCTAAACTTGTATAAATTCTATTGGATGAGAGTATTTCGACCCATCCCTACCTTAGCTTAGAAATTAATCAATTTGGAGCTATTTAAAACCGAATTTGGCTTTATAATAAAATAATATTTTTAGTTTTTCCAAAGGTGCCCCTCTCCTCCCTTATAAAAGGGAACCTCCTCCCTCTCTTCCTCACACCACTTTGAGCCTTCATGCTTGGCCAAACCCTGAAACATTATCTTCTTCACTTTCCTAGAAACATCCTAGAGGTCCTTGTTTTCTTCAAAGACCAAATTTAGTGCCTTAAAAGGAGGTCTCAAAGAGGTACTTCAAAGAAGAGGTAATGTCCGTTACCGATTCTTTCAACTTTATTTCTTCTACCACTTCTTCTTCTTAGGTTGTTTCATTATGAAGTAATAACATAAGTATCACTCATATACAAATATGTTATTATAAGTATGAAACAACCATATTTCACCATCTATCCATCCTACAGAAAACGAAATCACTGCGCGTGCGTACGTACGGAATACCGTCTCCACGCCATGGTGTAATCTATTTTCCACCACCACCTTACTTGGATGTGTATAATGGTGTACATAATAACTATATATGATTATTGTAAAGTGATATTTATTCTTAAATAGTATACATACACTCCAATACAATTCCACGATCATGATAACAATATCATCGCTCGTGCGTACGTACGGACTACCGTCTCCACGACGAAATGAGATTCATTCTCCACGTTAACCATTCATGAATGATTATAAAGTATATATAATAAGTAATCATGAAATATATGACATAATAATTATACTGTATTTATGTTTATATATATGTATGTCATCTTCTTAATTCCATTCAACTCAATAAGGAAACGAAAACAGTGTTCTTGCGTACGTACGGCCTACCGTCTCTATGAATGGTGTATTTCTTTCCATTTACTGATATATTATATATATGTATATTCTGAATATATATTATATATAAATAATGTTTTATACTCTAGAATTAATTAATCATGATCAAAGTAATCATATGAATAATTACAAGTCAAAACACGGACGACAAATGAAACGATTTTACCCAAAACGCTCTTTAACATGGAATTTACAAAAGAACGGATAATATAACGTCATAAGTGAACAATATATAATATCATAACAATGATTATGATTCTGGAATAAGTCAATGACATTATTTAAATCATTATACAGGAGTTTCGGACACTTACGAAGAAAATTGTACCTAAGGTAAGGGAAATATCACAATCTCATTTTTATCTGAGATTGTTTATACTTTGAAATTTACTGGGGTGTATTTTATCATCCAAGTCCATGTTTCCTCAATATGTAATATTATTTCCATCCACATACAATTTTTTAAATCCAATTTTACCCTTTGGTGAGTTTTTAGTAAAATATATGAAAGGAATATTTTGTCATTTTTCGTACGAGGAACTTTTTGACTTTTCCCACAAAAGTACGAGAAGAATGTTTTTTAACTTATACGGAATGAATGTATTTTTAAAACAATATTTCCAAGAATAGTCTTTACAATTTTTCAAGCTTATTTTTAATAAAATTATTTTAGTTTAAAATTGTATGACATGTTAAGAAAGGAAAAAAAATTGAAGTAGAAAGGATATTTTCCTCAAGAATGGAGTTCCCGTGTTTTATCAAAATTATTTTCCATCTAAGATAATATATGGTTCTATTTCTATCCCTATTATTACATTGATTTGATTATGTTGTGATGGAATTATTTTTATGAATTCCTTTATCTCATATGAATTTTTTTATGATGTCATGTTGTTTAAGAATCCCATTTTTATTACATGGGTTATGCAATGATGTATGATTTACGATTTTGTGGAACACATAAGAATAGTATCATTATAAGATGGGTGGGAACTATATCTCCCTCCAATTTATTGGGTAAATATTTTATATCTCATGAGATAGACATGGCTGGAACAGCAGGTTAAACCAGTTCAGTGAAACAGGACTGAAACGAGGAATGAACACGGTTCGGAAATGGACTTTGTCCACTAAGATAGTCTTGGAAATGAGTCTTGACTAATAAAAAAATGAATCTCTATGATTATGTGTGTATGCCACAAAGATTCATGTTTTAAGTTATGATTATTGTGATTACATTTCACTACTATTATTTATCCGATGTTATGAAATTATGATCTCTTTTTCAGGTTATGATTTCCAAAAGTTATGTTCTTATGAATATGATGTGATTGATATTTCTTTTGTTTACCCTTACTGAGCATTTGAGCTCACCGTTTTATGTTTTCTTTTCCCCAGGATATAACGAAAGTTTTTAGGTAAGAAAAAAAAGGGAATATCTTTATGGGAGATTTTGAAAATCTTTCACCATGATTAGAAGATTATATTCCGCGTTTCCAAAGACAGTAAACTATTACGGTCCTTGTGTGTGTGTTTTTGTAATGTACTTCCGCAAAAGTAATGTAATGTCCATGTACGTCAAGCTTAGGGTCTCTACAGAAAAGGATTAAATTCTCTCCACCTTCTGAGAATCCATTAGGAGCACATAGATTGGTTATATAAAAATGTAAGGCCATACAATCATTATATCCATATTGAGCCTTCCTAACATATTGTAGAAGTTTCGGTTTAACAACCCTTAAATAGAGGTAAGATACATATCATCATCTACTAAGTGTAGCTAAAATAAGGCTAACTGCTCGGATTCCTCAGTCAAAAATGGTGAAAAATACCTCCTACTGATTGAATATACCACTATTTTCCTCTTCCCTAGAGTATAAACTATCTTGAAGTTGTAATATTGGAAAAACTATACCCATTGAATCTGTCTCAAGTTACAAACATTATATTATATACTTGAGACTCTTATGGTCATAATATAAGATAAAATACTCACCTATAAGGTAGTTTCACCACAAGTTTCACCACATCTTTAGGGTGAATACTACTGATTTTAGCTCTAGATCATGGCTCATATAGTTCTTTTAATATGGTATCAACTATAATTATCCATGGGAAATCACTACCTACCTATAAATCTGAATATGACTGAGCCTAGTCTTAGAGGTATTATAGAACACTACATACTCAACACCATCATTTATAAGTCTCATGATTGGAGCACTAATAAAACTCTTCTAAATCTTCAAAAAATATAATAATCATATCTTCAAAAACATGAAATGATACTGATTCCAAGTAAAAAAATCAATAGTGCTGATATAAAATAGAAATTAGAAACAAATATCATGTAGTATATTTCCATCCCAAGTAAACTGTGTACCTATATCATACTCTTGGGTGGCTACAAATCTAACACTTACTTAACCTTCATCAGGTCCACTGCCACACCCTCTACTGAGATGACACATCCTTATAAGTGGGACTCACAACTCTATAACTAAAAATTTGATAGCATCCCAAAAATTTATTACTCTCGGATTATGCCTTGGACTATCCTAAATTGTCTCGTGTGATCCTCCTCAAACACAGAGAAGACTAGAATTTCATCGATGAAGACTACCACTGACTGATCTAATAAGGTCTAAAATTTCCAGTTAAAAGTCACATGAACACTTATAGGATGTTCTTAATTCAAAAAGGCTCCACTAAGTAATCACAATGACCATAGTGACATCATAATTTCATTTTTGGTATATCTTCTTCCCATATGCATAGTTGGTGATAACATAATCTGAGGTCTATATTGAAGAACCGTGTCACCTACTTTAATTGGTAGAAGAGATCATCAGTCATCAGTAATGGATTCTTATTTTTTTATGGTCACATATTTTATGTTATGTTAATCCATATACAACCTCAAGCTCTCATATTCATTTTTTTTCAATAAAAATATGGTATCCTAGGGTGACATGATAGGTATAATAAATCCCTTCCTATTAAAATCCTCCAACTTTAGCTTCAGGTCATGAAGTTATATGGGATCTATTCAATATACTGGAATATATATAGGTTAATTCTCTAGGTGAATGCCAATGTAGAATTACATCACTTGATGGAGATGTAATCCCACCATGTCCTCAAGAAATAAATATTCATACTCTGACACCACTATTGGAAGCTGAAATATCATAACATTCTATAATCCAAGGGTAATACTAGTAAACTGGTGAATAATTAGTTTTATCCACCTTTTTATGATCACATCTTACTCTATTTGGGTTACTTTCTCCCCCATGAAGGAAAACCTCATTCCATCACCACAGACACACTATATCCTCCACCTATAATAGTTAATCTGGAAATGAACTGAGGATAGAAGATCCATACCTAAGATAATGTCATGAGGCCTCATCGCTACTATAAAGAGATCCCAAACTCTCTCCTCTAAGAGAAATGTTACACTGTCTATTAATATGTGTGATTACCGAATTCCCTCCCATAAAAGTCTCCATGTTAAATGTTAGATCATTGGACTATGAAAAAATCTCTAAGTCTCAAGCCAAATAAGTAGAAAAAAAATATTACCTCACACCCATTTCTATCAGTATTGAATCTATAGAATAGAATATACAAATTTCAAATTTAATCATCATAATATCATCTATGTTGAAGGCCCCGATTTCATGTAGTTATCCTCATCCCATACCACCATATCCTTGAGCATGGAATGGACCACCTAGGGGTGGTGGTGGAAATATGTCAAACTATATGCCACTTCCAGGTGATATCCCTACTACTCTTTCATGTCCACTAGCATGTAGACCTCCATACTCTTGTTTTTTCCTCTATGTAGGAGGTCTATCGACCATCTCTCTATCAGCTGCATGGAGGGTTGGAAAATCTCGCATTAGATATTCTAGGCTATTGCAAGAGAAAATTTACCTCTAACAAGGATTACTATAACCATCCTGAGATCCCTAACATAAGACCATATGTCTTAAGATCATCTCCTAAAGAATATTTCATACCAAGAATCTTGTTTCTACTTTAGCTACCATATATAGAGGTATCAAATAGACTGTTCCCACTACTAACACCAACTGTTAGCATCTACTCTTCTCAAAATATCTCTACCACAAATTCTCATTGAAGCAACCTAGTATGGGTAAGAATGTATAGAGATATCACTAAATCCCTATTATCTTGGTGTAGTACATTATATATGGTTTTTATTTGAAATAATGAATCTCAAAACATATCCATAGAGTATCGGGGGAGGTTGTTAAACCTCGAAGAATACTCTTTCAGGTTCATGCTGCCCTCATGAAACAATAGATGCTCCTGGATACACATTGATGGAAACATATCTTATTTGAACTCCTTATTGAAGATTCTATAAAAATATTATCATGAGAGAGCTTCCTCATTTTTTGTTTGAGTTACTAGACACAACCATCATCTGAAGGATCACTAGAGAAGACTCACTACTATGATAACTACTTAATTTGGTCATGTCCTCGTCAGGGGAAAAACATGAGTGACTGACTCTATTTGGTCTTCAAATTACAAGGGGTCTAGATCAACCTGAAACCTAAGAGGTCATTATATTTGAAACTCATGAAGTGGGATCAGTCTATAAACATACTCTATTAGTACAACCAGCATGACGTTCTACTCAATGGGTGGTGGAAAAACTAGAAAAACACCTGAAGGAACCAGTTATTATAAAGGAACCTATACTAAAGAATCATCACGAGTAGGATCATAATTGAAATTCATTTTATGGAATCCTATATGGGAATATTCATGAATACATCCTAATATAAAATTATTATATACCACGGTTAAAGAGTATGTAGGGGTAGTTATCTCAAGAAGGACACAAAAACCAAAACCCATTCCTATATGATACATGTAATAATGTTTTATCTATAATCAATTATTATATGTATCAAGTCAAGAAATTGGTTTTCAGTTTCTTGGGGAATTGATACATTAGCTATTGCAAAAACACTGGAGTCAATTTTCTAAAATTCAAACTTGAAACACCTTAACATGGTCACCCTAGTTTCAAAACCATTCTCATGGCTAGAACAGCTCCAAACTCTGATTTTAGTATGAAACCCCTCTTGTAAAACTATTTAATTAGTTGGACCACTAGGTCCTTATTAGTTGGTGTAAAGATGAGTGTGATACCCCAAGACCACCTTCAATAGGCTAAGAGCTAGCAACTAGTTCCCCGTATGCATATCAGACACAAGGGAGGACATATCCTAAGGTACCCATACACACACAAACCTCTCCAAAAACCAATAAAATGATGAAAGGTAAATTAAAAGTTATACAAAACGCAAGAATGAATCTGTACCATAGAACTATAGTATGATAAAAGGAATATAATTCATAAATTTACAGATACAAGCCCGCCAAAAACTATAAACAGATTTTATCTGGCTAATTAGGAGTGCACTACTATCTAATATAACATATGGTACATCTATTTTTAGTATATATCACTATGATCCACCTACTCCTGGTCCTCCTAAGACAAAATAAAATGGAATGTTGTCCGTATAATGCATGACATATTTGGTAGGATCCCATGTTAGGGTGAGTATAATAATACCCAGTAGAACACCCTAAAATCACAAAACATAATGTATCAAGATACTATTCAGCTCATCAAAAGGTATGTGAATTAGAATATGAGACCTAGAAATAAGAAAAATAAACAAATATACTCATAATATACACCAAGTCTCAAATAGGTCTCAATTATACCTTCATCCACATGATTTTTATCAATGATTCAAGGTAACACTCATTTGGGAGAACTCGCTCCATGAGACATGATATCACTAGTGGCACTCATCCAAGAAGTATTTCTTGTCGAGTATCACCAAATAATTACTCACAGGAACTTCTAATATCTTGATATGAAATTATTGGATCAAACTTTGGACCACTGGGGGGACACCAAGAAACCTTACAGGATTAACCTGCTAAGTAGGGGATCAAACTCCCCCATAAGTTGGTAATGACAATTCCTCAATCCTCACCTAGATAATATGATTAAATAATAAAATATCCCACCCTTTTCATAGAGAGGGATTCCTAAAATTCTATCCAAGACTAAACTCATAGTGGGGATAACAATCCAATTCTTAGGACATATTTCCATAATAAACCCCCATAATAATAAACCTAGTTAATAAAGCCAAGTGATATTGATCTATAATAAATAGATGTAACCTGCCCTGGAAATGTACATTTTTGGTACAAGGGGTATAAAATGTGTCTTTATGTACTCATTTATACATATTAATCACCTTCTAATGTGGCATGTATTTCTCTAAATACATTGTGTGTTATTTTAGATACGTGATATATAGAGGTTGGTTCTTCACAAAGCATGTTTGAATCTTGATGTTTTGTACACTATCCTTTTCTCATGTACTTTTGGACACGTATATATACTCTATTTATGCATATGTACTTAGAAATGTCCATGTACCGGTTACTGACCTTGTACTCTTGTTGTACCCATGTTCATGTTCAAGTTTCTCCCTATGTACCTTATGGCTACACACTAATCTGCCAGAACTGGTTCAAATGGTGTGGGACACATGTCACACGGTGTGTGATAATATTATATATGATTAAAATATTGAGGTGGAATAGGGGACTATGTAGCATGTGTTCTTATAGAGTATACATCATGTAGTGAGTATTTATCTAAAAATTCCTAAACCTTTACACGTCTTTTTTCTGTTCCATTACTACTTCAATCCAGCCACAAATCATTCCCTGAAATCATGTATCTAGAGTTTTCCAAGCTATGAATTATTTTTTAATGGATTCTAGCCACATTATTCACTCAAAAATTTCACCCCATCAAATTGTGTTATCAAGACATGCCAAACCAAAATTTTAAATTTCCAAATTCAAACCAAATCCACATCTAATCATCCACTGTTATCACCACACCAAGATCTATTCAATCCTCATGAACTCAAGTCCATAGTTATGATTAATTATTTCATAGAATAATCACAGGATGATATTCCCCAAGGTATTTCTCAAACATTCATTAAAAGGAAATTCCAATGATGAACATATAAAGAACGAGGGAAGAAAATAACAAATCAAAAAAAGAGGAACAAAACTCACAAATAATTCAAGTTTTCCTTGATTAATTTTTATTAAAATGATGAATGAAGAACTAATTATCAAATAATATCACTTCTCCAAAAAATTATAGGAAGATAAACCCACACACATAAATAAATATCGGCACAAAAATCAATCTGTTGGAGGAGTTAATTTGAATTCCTCATGCGATAATCAAACGGGGAAAGAATATGATATAAAAAACCACCCTACCTTGGTTTTGGATCAATCACTCTTGAGTAATGACTCTCCTTCATCTTCATTAGTGATATTGAAGATCTCCATTGGTGAATACATCCTTTTGGAAATCAGTCATAATCCTCAATCCATTTACATTTTTCATTCTCTCCACCATACTCTCCTATAAAATCCATAAGTTTATGAAACTAACCCTTGGGTTTTTTTCATACGAATATTTAAATAATAAGAGTCAAGGTCATGGAATATAAATCAATAAATTAATAAATCAAATTACTATTTTCCCCATGACCACTTGTTTAAAAAACACTAGTCATTGGAAAAGGTTATTTATTACCTAGAGTAAAACATGCATTCCAGACTCAATGGTCATCATGGTTTTCCTTTCAAAGACTCCATTTAAGAGTTATTTCATTATTTTATAAAAAAACTATCCATGGGGGATATAATATTTTAAATATTTTTATTATACAATCACTAATAATCATTGAATATCACAATATTGCATCATCTCAGTGCCTGAAATTCAAAATATTCCTTAATATATTCCAAAGTCTTACAATTAAAAAATAGGGACATTACATAATGTGGCACTTTAATAACCTCTCATTAGAAACTGATTGTTGGAAGGACTACAACATGAATCCATTATAGGTGTCCTATTTTACTTCTCTACATCATCAATAGAAGTAATAACTATGGATGAAATTTTCTTAGGATACGGTGAAATTTTATCAAAAAAGTGTGAATGGAATGTGATAAGTGTACTTTGGGTCAAAGGGGGATAATTAGAATCATGTGATATATAGAAGGTACTAACACTAAACCTCTTCCATGTTGGAATGCCAATAAAAAATTCCTCTCTTTTATTAATATAAAAAAATAATCAGTGAATTTATTAATATATAAAAAATCATTCTTTTTGTTTATTATTATCAAAATAAACACTTAGATATTTTATTCCTATTTGGTTATATTTTTATCAACTTCCATTGTTAACATTATCTATTATTCATCTATTCATTCTTCTTCTTCTTCACTCACCCTCAATAGACTAAAAGTGTTAATATCTTCATATAAAAACATTTCAGTATGTTGTTTTAATAGGGTTTACTACTATAAATTACTTCACCCCCATCCCCCATATAATACATGTATCTCAGTTTCATGTGGAATATAACTCTCCACACACTATCCATTGTATTATCAACATAATATACCATTTTATGATTGGGAGAATATAATATATAGATCGTGTTCTAGTCGCTCACCAGTATCGATCAATTCAGTGAATATGACATAAGTATATTGTCAAAAATCATTAATTATGTCCCAATTAATATTAACCCAGTTACATTTAAATAACAAAACTGAAAATTTCCTATGATAAGTTAACTTGATAATACTGACCAACATTCTATAGTAACCTTGATTTGAAACTATGAATATACAACTATTTTTGATTTTCAAACCTTCTCCATGATCAACGTTACAATACATGAAACCACCAATATTGTATACATTAAATCTCCATGAATACTTCAAAGGTTATCAAGATAAAAACTTCACATATTCAGATAGTCCAACTTGATTATAACCATTCATTACCTATAAATGATTATATAAAATTTGGTATATAATATATAAAATTTTCAACATACTAAAACTATATAACAGATTAAGAACATACAATACATGAAAACCACTCAAAAATTTCTTTGGTGACAACATTTGTTATTTTTTTCTCATTCCAAGTTCATATCTTGTCAATTATTTTCATTTTTCACTTCATTATTTGAAATAGGGATCGAAAATATCAATATTCGGTAGCACATATATATATTACTATCTTAGTATCATATCTATTAATGAAAATTAATATTACTTTTTAACTTATTGGCAAAAATTTAGAAACATTTATGACTCATTATTATACCAAAATTGAGTTGGATTATCATCAAAACTTCCCACTCGATTGAATATTATCTCTATCATATCAAAATACCTTCAAAATAAGGTTAGACACTCTTCATCAAGGTAACCCTCTATAATAGAACCTTTGGGATAAGATTTATTGTTCATATAAGATGTCAAATGGCCATGATACCTAATGATAAAATGTGATAAATTAATAAATAAATATTATAAATATTGAATAAGAAAATTAAAAATTTAGAGAAAAAAAATATTGAAAGACAGTTTGTATATAGGGGATACATCCACTGATAATTCATGAGATGTCTAATTTAAGTTTCTTTAGACAAATTCACCGTCAGATAAATAATAAAAGTGAAAAATAATGGGGGGATGAACATATCAAAATGAAATAGAATTTTTTCAATACATTCATAATTTTTATCCAATTAATTGGGATTTAATGTCTTTTCTCAAGCTAGTATAAATAATGTGTAAAAGCCAATTAGAACAGAGTTTGTTTTCTAAAGTAACAAAGTATGAATTTCTAAAGGTAACAACTACTCAATCAATACATGTGAGAAATGAATAATAAATCCATGTATCTTATAGTGATTCAAATCAATGCATCTTGAAATATTACTAGAATATACATCAGAAACATTCACATTTTATAATCAACAATGTAAAATATATTTCTTTTTATTTTTCATTGTGAAAATATTTAATCGATACTTATCATTCTTGTTTGATTGTAGATCATGTTTCATATTGATTTATTCTAAGTCCTTACTATCATTTAAATGATCATTTGATTTTTTCCTTCTTGTTAAACATTGTAAACAAAACATTATCACACATATTCATTTCAGTGTGCATAACATTAAGATTATGACTTCATGAATTAAATTCTAAAAATGAAATTTTCAAAAATATTCTCTTTTTCTTCCAATACAGTTCTTCAATTTTAATTGATGGTGTTCTAACTCATTTTCCAATTTCATTCAACAGAAAAAAATTCCAAAATTTGTACAAAAATTTGTTGATTATACCAAGATATGATATATTGATAATGATTTTGGTGGAATCCTCAAATCAGGGTTTCTTTTGAAATGTGAATTTTTAAACTGAAATATATGAAATGTATCAAGGAAGTGATGGTGACATGTAAAACACCACTCTCTACTATAAATTATCCATTAAGACTCAAAATAGTAGTAAAAAACTAGATAATAAAAAAATGTGTATGTTACAACCAAACAAATTTCATATTCCATGAAAGACACTAATAGTCCACATAAGGAAAATACTCATTTTAAAAAATTTTGTGGTAGATAAATCTTATGTTTCTACACTATAATTCTATAACTCCAACAATTTCTGAATAAAATGCTAATCAAAGAAATCAATGTCACTTCTAAAAAACTTTTTTCTAATAAAAAACATCACTATGATGAATGAAATAAATTTCAAACCCATCTAGGAAGGTAAATTATAAGGGATCAAAACAATGGGACAAATATTTTAACTACTACTTAAAGTCCTAAAAGGATTCAATCCATCAGATGTCAAACCCAAACCTAAATTTCTAGGATCATAAGAAAAATATGTATATAATGAATTAAAGTTCTTCCACAATTTTAAATCCCTTGTATATCTTATGAACATTAAGTTATTCTGATGAAAATCATGCCACTTCATATTCTCATTGGTTTTAGAAGAGATAATCAATCTTTTCAAATGTGGTTTTAATAGAATGTAATGTAAAACCTTCATAATAATTTTCTTTTTCTTTTTATTTCTGTTATTATGCCGATTCAAACTAATATCATTATTCATTGATTTCCACATATAAGTATATATTTTTTCATATTTCTTTATTAAAATATTATTTCTAATAAAGCATATAATCATTGGTATATGTGTGTATCATTTTATAATTGAGTCCAAGATTGAAAATAATATTCTTCGTATTATAAGATGATATGGGGATCTTAGATCCATGAAATAAATCACATAATAGTTATAATATCATGGAAAATGATTTATTTATAGTTCGACATAAACATTTGATGTTGTATAACTACATCAAAAGAAGTTAATTTTGAATATTTGGAACATCCTTAATATAATTCTTTATTTCCATATTTATCTAATTTAAAAAAACTCAATTTATTTTCTAGATTTAGTTTTTCCTTGTATTATCACCCTTATCATCATCCACTAATATGTTATCATTTTGATCAGTTTCCCCTATAATTCCAAAGTTATCATTAATATCTGAAACATTAATAATTAAATCAAATTATGTTTTATATTGTTGATGGTTTTTCCTACTATTCCAAAATAATAATTTAAAATGTTTTTAATTTCATTATCCACTATTGGTGTATTAACATTACATTTTAAGAGTACACATAACTACTCAAATTTTCTATAATGTTCAATTCTCCATACTAAATCAGACACACATAATAAGGAGGAAATTGTTTCAATATCATGTTCTGAAATATTTCATCTCTCTTGAACCATCATATTAATTTTTCATTAGGAAATGGTTGTTTTATTATTCCATCCATGGATCAATTTTTAATAGAAAAATAAAAAAAATGTTCAAACTCGTAATATACTAAGTTATCTTCTAAGGTATGTTAATCCAACATTTATCTATATGTACATTACTTCCTACATTATAAAATATAAAATATAATTATATGATTAAATATAGAAATTAAATACATTTAAGTGAATGAAATATTTTAAAATATATTGAACTTAAAGAATGAAATATATATAAATCATAGTATGTCAATATGTAAAAATAGGATAAATCAATCAATCCATTCCATCTTTTCATAAAATCCATTTCAATAAATATTTAGTATAAGAAAAATATTTTCTATTTATATTATAACATGATTACTAGATATATTATAAATTTCATGTTGATATAATCACTTTAGAAATTGAATCATTACTAATTAGGAATATTATCAAAATAGAATACTCCATAAAACATAAAACATAAGGAGATCAAAATTGAAAATAATGAAAAAATAATTTATCTAACCATTTATAATACATAAGTCCAATTTGAGTTTAATAATGAGGAATAATAGAGATGTGAAGTAGAAGAGTTTGAATATATAATGATAAAAAATGTATAAATGAATTTTTGTAAAAAAAAAATTAACCATGTTTTATACATCTAAATTTCAGCAATTTCACCATCCATTAGTCAAATCCTCCTATAGAATATGAAAACTATAATGTGTTTTCCATCTAAATATGGTTCCTTATTCTTTCATACAATAATGAAATCATGTCTACAAACAAATAGATTGTGTATGAAGAATGAAAGTGAATATAAATAGTAAGATTACAACACATTTCCTATTTATAAAATTATAAAATATATCATGCTATTCAAATTTAAAATGAATGTATAAAGTACAATTTCATATTTATGAAAATTATACAAAATTTAACAAAAAAAATTATACCATTCATTTAATGTTCAAAATGTTATCTATATTTAAAATAATATATATATATAATTCAAATCTTATATATATATATATATATATAATTTAGTTCATTTTAAGGTATCATGAGAGAGTATCTAGTATATGATTAATCGAACC
Organism: Viscum album; assembly: GCA_963277665.1. Taxonomy (NCBI): domain Eukaryota; kingdom Viridiplantae; phylum Streptophyta; class Magnoliopsida; order Santalales; family Viscaceae; genus Viscum; species Viscum album. Next base: position 993,941,398 of record OY728125.1, read on the forward strand.
CCAAGGATCTTAGCACTAAATCTTACAATCCTTGGAATATAATACACTGGCCAAAGTATATTTCTAATGTACTCAAAAACACTAGTTAGAGTAACATAATAAACTATTATAGAAATAAATCCTAAAACAGAACTATCTAAAGAAAAATCTAATTCTTGAACATCCTTAATTTTATGAAATATCTAATAGGTAAAAATAAGAAATACAATTTTTGGATCATAACCTTTTTTTTATCACTAGATTACCCTCCTTAGATACTCTAAGCAATCCCATGATATTTATCATGAATATATTATAGTAATTCAAAACAATACATATGAAATGACCACACACCACACCTATAAACCATGTTTAATAAAAAAACCACCTTAAATTGATCCTTTAACCGCACGTTAAATAATTTAAAATATATTAATTTCATAATAAATTGTGGAAATAATCTCAATGACATATCATACATTAAAATTTAAATTTAATAAAATAAAAAATCATTTTATGATTTTATTAAAACATTAAATTAATATGTTATACTTCATTTAATAATTCTATATGGAAGAAATGAAATGCATAATGTTGATTAAAACATTATATTAAACATAATTGAAATTAACATGATAGAAAAACATATATATCAATTAGGCAGAGAGGTTATCGGTGAGCGGTTCTAGTGTCGGTTGGCATTGATTGTATCGTTAAGGGGATAGGTTTTTATAAATGGAGAGAGGGTGTCGGAGTGGGCACCAATTTCAAGTGTCATCAAGGGGGATAGGGTTTCGGCATATAGGGGGAGGGGGAGAGGGTTTTGGTGTTGAGGGGGAGAAGGGAGATGGATAGAGGAATTCTAGGATAGTGAGAGGTCGAGGATGATAGAAATTTATTAAAAAAAATAGTGGTAGTTTAACAAAAACCACCACTAAATATAACAGATATTTGTGGTTTAATAAAAATCACTTCTAAATATCATTGTTCGTGACACTTTCCATAAGTGTTTCTGAAAATCATATAGTAAAAATTATTCAAATACTATGGGTGGTTTTGGAAATTTACACTAAAAAACTACCATAATCCACTAAAACTCATGTAGTTCCATCTTACTTCTGGTAGAAAAGATATGAATCACATCACATAGAAGAAAGTATCCTAAATAATTTCTATGTTTTTATGGGTTTACCAACCCCCCCCCCCCCCCACCTCTAATTCATTTTTGTGGTGTTAAACTTCATGTATTAAAACCCACCATACATTCATGAGATATTTCTATAGACTTAATAATATCTTAGTAGAGGTACTCTTTAACCATTATATTCACTATCTAGAACTATAATGACTCTTTAGGTGAAATAATACATTAGTACCTCATATATGAGGCAGTTATAATGATTTTAGCGATATAAAATGTTTTTGGTTCCACTGGTTGATGATTGAGGACAGCCATATATCATATTTGATTACATTAAGAGTGGTTTGTGAGCCTAATTCATTATATTGTGTTCTTTATGGATTCTATTCTGATTTTATAAGAGAAATAAGAAACACATTAGTCCAATATTACCAGTGAAAATTCATTTTTAATCAATCTCTTTCATGAGTAAATTGGTGGAAAATTACTTTTTAGCATTAGTTTCTTTTCAATTTAAAATCATTTTTTACCAACAAAATTACATTCAAAATTATAAATATTATTTTAATGTTGGTAATATAAAACTAATGTGGAAAGGAAAATCATGTTGGTTATTTTGAAAAATATAACTTATAACATTTTAAAAAAATTGGCATTATAAGTTAATTTCATATGAGTTGTTAAAATAACTGATGTTTTATATTAGAAAAAAATAATTAAAATTCAAATACTCAAAAAAATTTATAAAATAAATATAAAAAATTTTAGAACCCAAATGAAAAAATATATTTAATGTTTTCACTTATATTCAATACTAGATCTCATTTCCTCTTAGAATAGTTCTCGTTTGTTTATATTCATTTACATTATGAGGAAAAATTAATGAATTATTTTGAACTTCATTTCCGTATTGATAAAAATCTCTTGTGGTATTTTGATCATTGGATTATAGATATAATAGGAAATCTTAAACATTTCTGAAAATTAAATATTTATCAAAAATAGGAGAAAATAGTTAAAAAATCTATATGATGAAATAAAATTGTCAAATTTAATAAAATAAAGATTTATTTTCAATTTGAACTAGAAGAAAGTATAAATGAGTGTAAATCAATAAATTTAAACACCTAGAGAAATGAAAAGTTCTCTAAAATGAATAATAGTATTTGAATATATGTTATTATTAAATGGAACAAAAAATGAAAAACTACATGATATATTTTTAGTTGGGGAAATAAAATTCTCAAGTACATGATGTTAAAAAATTGGAATTACCTAAAGCATATTTGAAAAAAATCACCTCAGACTTTTAACATCGACTTTTAAAAAATTGACCTTTGAAAAAACACTTTCAATTTCTTTTTTCTTTAAAATCCCATTGTAAGAAATCTATTTTTTATCATTTTTTTTAAACTTATTTTATAAATTCAATAATGTTTATAAATTCTCTATAAAGATGCTACAAATTTCAATTTTTTAAAATAATCTGTTAAAAATATTATGTGAATATATGTTTCTAAAAAAACCAATGGTAATTCCAATTTTTCCCTTAGTTCATAAAAAATATATGTCAGAATCTCTTTGTTGTAAACTATTTATCTACAAATGGTAATGGATACTACATTGGGTACAACATTGTTTTTTGATTTTTTTTCTTGGCCCATTTTGGTTGTTTCAAGTCTCACATGACTCTCTCATTTTCCATAGGTGGGAAGATTAAATGGGTATTGAAAACCCTTTATCTAATAAATGGTATAAGAGGTTAAATCATATCATAAAGGATCTTATTTTCTAGTCTGGGGAACTCTTTTATAATTAATTCATATTCATGAAATCCATCCAGGTAACAATATGGATTACCCTTTAGTGAAATTGATTGATCAACACTAATGAATTTTAAAAACTACTACACAAGGGAATTATATTATCTCATATCTATTCCAAAATATTGGTTCTCTATAGTTTAAATCTATATAGGAATGAACATTTTTATTTAAATCCGTATAGGGAGGAGTAATGTGTTGTGATAGAGGTATTAGACCCATTAAATGGTATTCTTATATATCCCTATAAAGGGAATCATAAATCAAATAGTTTGATTTCATTAATTGAGACACACCATACATTTTAAGGTCAAGTTACAAGGAAAAAAATTGTTACTTTTAAGGTCTTTCTTCCATGATTGGTTCAAATCGATTTAAGTTAATGTAAATAATAATACTATGTGAAGGTTCCATATTAATTTTTTGTTATGGGATTTATATATAATTATCTATTTCTTTTTTAATATGATAACTAAATTCGATCAAGTTGTTTTTTAAGATTCAATAGAAGTATCTCTACTAAAATATATTATTGAAACTAAGATTATAATTTCAACTCAAGGTATTTGAATAAATAAATAGGATAATCTCAAATAAAATATATTTTTGTAAACCAATAACAGGATATTCACTCAAGGTATTTATTGAATCATTTTGAAGATTATTGGTTTCATGCCCAAAATCCCATTTTTCCTAGCCTAAAAATCTCAAAATGGAGCTCATGAAATTTCATAAGGGTTGATAATGAAAGTGGAGATATTAGGACAAATTCTTAAGACTTTAGTCTAAAATTGATCCCAAATAGGAGTGTGCGGATAAATACACTATAATAATGACCACATAAGTTCATTTTAGAGTGGATATAAATGAAACTAGGTAGGTTGTGTTTTTGTATTAGCATCTAAATGAATAACGTTCGTGTGAGTGTGGAATTATATCAGAGCCTCAAGTATGGGGTCTCCCTAAAGTATGGTCTCATGGAAATTGAATCCTTAAATTATATCCTTTGGTGTTGAGTCATCATTATCTAAGGACTTGGTTTGGGAACTTAAATTATATCTCTATGTGTGGTATTCCCTTGTGGAAGGCCTCTTATTGGGTGTAATCTTAAATCAGAGCCCTAGGTGATGGGGTTCAATAGTTTATGTCCTCAAGATGGATAAAGACTTAAATTAAATAATTTAAAATGGGGTTACCCTAATGGATGGCCATGGGTATATTATTTCCTTATACTAGAGATATAGACACTAAGGATCCCAAGTGGGGGATACAAGATAGTTGTTGATCAAATTCTTAGTCATGTATTCAATTAGTATAATCTAGGTATGGATCTAATTATGAGTTATTAGGAATAGTGTTCCATACTGATACCTTGAGGCAAGGTCCATATCTATTGGGTTTTGATTTATAAATCTCCATTAGAAATATATAAATTCAAAAAGGTGCTCAAACTAGGGCTCTAGATGATCAAGTGGTGAGACCCCTCTAATAAGTCAGATATGAGGCACATGGTCTCCACCCAATTCTTATTGTTCAAATGGGATGTTGCAAGGGATCCTTTTATAGGAAACCCCCAGGCTGGCCACCCAAATTTTGGTGGAAAGTTCATATAACTACCAGAGAACCCAGGTGCTTTAACAGGGGAATGTTCATCCTTTATTTGGGAATGCATAGGGTATCCTCTGGTGCATAGTATCAGAACAAGAAGTATTTTTTTGGGTTCATGGAAGTATGGAGAATGTTATGAGAATTTTGGTCTCAAAATCATGGCATGTATATGATAAAGTGCATAAAGAAATATGTAGTAATTCCCCTTTGTTAGGGTATTCCTGAAAATTTCTTAAAACATCTTCAAGACATCAAAACATAAAATGGATAAAACAATTCAATAAATTAATTTTTATCTCAATAATTTTTCAAATGAAATCCATTAAAATGAACTATGACACTATATATTGGGTTTACTCATAAAATATTTTATAAAAATCCAAAAAAAAATCTAGAAAATATAAATGTATATTCTGATATTGGGGTATACTTTTCTCCATAATGAGTTGAAATCCATGTTCTACACTTGATCAGTTTTTCTCACCGTTACATCATTATAATTGAAAAAAATAAAGGATCACCATCCCATGATATTTGTGTAGTCATGTGGAATATATAGATATAATTTGTGTATTATTCATGGACTGTGATACTCCTTCCAATTTAATTCAGCTCATAACATTCGATTGAGGATTTTTTTTTCATTACTATCATGGTAATGTTTATGCCACATTTTTTTCTGGAAACAATGACACACATATTTTGTAGTATTTAGGAAAATCCAAAAATTACACAATATAATATTTTTCAAATATAATTTTAAGGATATTAATATTCACAACAATGAAATATCATATGATAACATAGCCAACAACAACTATAATATATCTTGGACACCTCTTAATAGAATTTTATGTATTCCATTAAATTATTTCCAGTGTGAAACATTTAAAAAAATCATTTAAATCCTTAAAAATCTACCAAATAATATAATATGAAAGAATGAGTCTCCCTTATATAAAAAATAATACCATATAACGTACAAAATGAATAAAAATCTATATCTAATTATTGATTATCATTCACATGAATCTACTAGATCCTAGACCAATGAAAACAATACTAACTATATCTAATTCCCAATCATTTCTCGAGGATCCCAAAATTCCATAAGGCTATCATAATCTTCACCATAAACCCTACAATGGAATCCCATCTTAGTAATATCATAGATAAACTATCAATATAATTACACCCTTGGTGGAATATTACTTGATGAACAGATATAGAAATTCCTATAACAATGGGAAAATATCATGGAAAATCATTCTAAATGTGTAAACAATGAACCTTTACCCTAACTGAACTAACACTCACTACCATGTACAATCTTATATGATCTTTTATTTTCAAAATATAAATATCCAACACTAGAAACATTATAATGAATTCCACATGGACAACTATAGAGGGGAAAATATCGGGTACCCTACTCTACATCACGACCTTCTCAATAATTAGAGCCTTGGTACTACCTCAAAATATGATGTAAAATTGAATATCCTTACATGTTCCATGATGTTTTTTCAAGGTATTATATCCAATTTTTGGGATTTTTTAGCCTCATTATCTTCTAATAATGGTTTGAATAGAAAAAACCCTAGGAACTTTTGTTTAATAGATTATCACTAAAAGAACTCTCAAATTCCAGTATCTAAGATTCTTCAATCGATATAGCATTAGAATCTCAAGGAAGAATTCATCAATATATATGTCCTTAAAGGCCTCCTATGACAATCTATCAAGACTGAATTCCAATATTATCACACATTAATATCATTTGATGTGTCCATGATACATTAAATCAATCACCCTCACCAACCAATTTAAAATCCTGTAATTTAAATTTATGTGCATCCTTAAAATAAATTCTATGATTGAAAGCTTTTACTGAATTAAAACAAACTAGAGTATATTTTATGATAACATTCCAACCAAACTATAAGTACTAAATACTTCATTTTCTAATTACTAATGGTATATAAAAATAAAAGTGATAATAATAATTATAATCCTAGTAGGATTGTAAATAAAGAAAACACAAAAAAGTGAAATTGTAGGATGGTTCATCACGATTGACCATAAATATCACTCCTCCAAAGAAAATTATGAAGATAATATAGATAATAAAGAATTCTAGAGTCATTTTTTAGTTAATTTAAAGGATAGGATATGTAGATATTTAAAAATAAAGATATGGCCATTTCTTGGGTTTGTGTTTTTATCTAGGGAGGTAGTAATTATGAGTATGGATCATTATCCCTGGAATAGAAGATAAAAAATATGATCTAATATTTATATATAAATATTTATTTAAATATTTTTTGGATATTTTTTCTAGTTCTATATGGAAATTTTTTAAGGTAAATAATTATTGCCCACAAAGGCATCTCTTAAATATTAGGTCTTTTTTAATAAAATTTAATTTGGGTGTAAGTGATTTTTAATCTCTTACAAGGAATTTAATTTTTGGGTTAAATTTATTTTTTTAGCCTCTTACATTTTCAAAAAATATATATTAAAGTACAAAACCCTATGTTTTAAAACATTTTTGTCATAAAAGTAGTACTTTAACTATATTAATATTTATTTTATCATCCAAGAAATAAAATATATGTGGGTGTTTATTATATACAAAGTTATATTTACTAAGTTCATATTAAAATTTTATAATTTAGCCACATTTTTAATTATATTATATTGTTTAATTTTTATAAAATTAAATATTATTTATTTTGAAATATTTTTTATATTTTGATAAATGTTAGTAAATGATAAATGTCAATTTTAATAGTAATACAATAATTAAAAATAATATCGTGTATATATATTAATCTATGAATAATAAATAATGGAGTTGTATTCAATATGATCATAGGTTTCTGAGAATTATGTAAACTCTAATAGTAAGATAATAATTATTATATTAAATATAATATATTAATAATTATATTAAAGGTATATAATAAATTGAATATATTAATAAATATGTAATAAAATTTAGAATATAGAAAATATATTAAGAATTAATTAATGGATTATGATATTTAATATTATAATTATAGTGTATAAGAATAAATTTGGAAAATTAAAATTATATTCTATGTAAAGGTAACTATTGATTCCTTTACATGGTAGGGTAAGGTTATTTTCTTACTTGTTCAAAAGGTTTTTATAAGGATGACTTCTAGAATCTTATGTAAAGGTGATTCATAAAAGTCACCCAAAACCTTGGGGTATACCGGCCTCACCACTGAAGGAGGTATAGAATACGGTATTTGATATAAAATCATAGGTATCCTAAGTTAAACCTAGTGGTTGTGCTAGTAAATGGGCATGTTGATGGTTGTGGATAAACACCATCATACGGGTCTGTATAGTGGGACACTAGGGAACACCATCCCTGGTATCAGATTTCTTTTAGTGTTTCTATTCCATATCCCACAATATGGAGTGTGGGATTGACCCTAAAACCTTTTTGGGGTTAGTATAATAAGGCATTATTCCAACCATTAAAAAATTATTGTGTGTAATATAAATGGCTCTAAAATCCTTCTTCTTCCTCCTCAGGTTTCAGTTAGTTGCAAAGACTATTATATATATATATATATATATATATTATCTCAACATATCATTTTATATGTATTTTTATGAGGATTATTAATAAAGGATTCACATCACAATATTATTAGGTATTATGTCATTTATAAAACCTTGTATATTAAATATGCATGTAGGGTTACAGTTTCTAACATGTATAGTAAGTTGATAAAAACCGGTCCTCCCTAAAATCTCTATGATTGGAAGCATACAAATTCTTAAATGTTTAAAAATAGAGATTAATTTTGAGAAATATATTATCATAATATTTAATTTCATTATTTATTATCAAATCAACCATTCTATGAAACAGATAGATATTAAAAGGTATGAGATATAATATATATGGCATGCAATTTTTGTAATCGAGAAATGTGGTAAAGTGAGACTTGACTTAAAAATAATGATCATAATATAACTCTAGTATTTATAATAATGAATAGTATTAATTCCTTGATAGATTGAAAGAATGGATGGAATAAGTTCATAGAGATAGATTAGGAAATATTTTCTATAATATAACAGAGTGAAATGGCATGAAAATTAACGTTTAATTTTATTTGATAATGATGATTTTAGAATAAATATGAGTTTTATAATATCACTATATTACTCTGGAAGGATCCTCACAATGATCTTATGATCAATAGGTAAGGTTAATATTGAATAAGTTTTAGATTACTTTTATAAATATTATGCATCAGATTAAAATAAATATAAATGATAACTATGAGTTTTTTGTATAATTTTAAAACCATTATTGTCAGCAAGTAAAGAAAAATTATATCTTCATATTATTACACATAATATTTTAGAAAATATCCTATAAAAAATAAAAATATTTCAAATTTAGAAATATTTTAGAAATATATCTACTATGTAGGCGGGACTAGTAGAGATATCTATTTAAATCCCAGTTCCCCACAAGAGAAGAAAATAATTTAAATAGACTTTAAATATTATGGGTAGTCTATAATTAACATAATATTTTAAAAAAGATAATCCTCTTAGGGTTAGATATAAAATGAGAACATTCCCTTATGGATGAAAACCAATGGAGGCTCTAAAAACTCTTTACCCAGAACCATCCCTTATTTCTCAGCTATGAGAGAGACAGAGATCCTTTAGGGTTCTAGTATCAAGGTGATCTACACAAGAGGAATCCAATTTTTTACTAATTTAAGGTAATAGGGTTTTTTATTTTTAAATCCATTTATTATTTTTCTATGCATTTAATTTTTATGTAATTCCTTCTAGCCCATCATTTATAAATAAATATATTTCATGGTATAAATTATCATTTTATAACATTCCCTATCCATATTTGAATCATAAATTTATAATTTTATTTTAAAATATTTCTATCTTCAATGGTATATTTAAATTTTTAATTTAAGGAATATTTTCAAAGACTTTCAATTTTTTCTTCTAAAAAACTAGTATTCTATGTCTAAATATTTCTCAAATTTTCTATTGTTTGGTATTTAACCAACATACTCATCATTTATTGAAATTATTTCTTTTAATTTATTGATTTTAAATATAGATATTTACAAAATTAAATATAAAATTTTGAAATGAGTTTTATTCTGAAAAAACAATAGAATCTTTTAAAATTTTTATTTAATACTTGATATATATGAATTATTGATTGAAGCATATATTGGCTTGTGATCCTAAACCCTAAAAGAAATTTTTACATTATGTGATGGTTAGTTATATTAAATTCTTCAAAGGAATTTGGTAATTATTATGGAGTTAACTATATGTAATTCTCTTTTATAAAGTAGGAATTATCTAGTTAAGAGATTCTATTATGAATGATGAAGTTGGAAATATACATTTAGGTGAATATATTATAAATTATAAAGTTTTAATTATATATTTAAGTGAATCCATTAATATATAAAGTTGGTATTATTTGGTTAGGTTATTCCATGGTGATAGAATGATGATTATAGTGCCTTCAGATGTCATGATGATTTATCTATTATTATAAAACATTTTATTAAATATATTTTTTTTTAGGAATTGATCTAGGATTTTTAGAAAAATGTGGGTTTGGATACTTCAATAAAAAAATTAATTAATAAATTTATTCGATTTTATTAAAATTCAAATGTTTGTGTTTCCAAAAGGAAGGTTTTACATTAATATTTTCATGTCTCATCCAATAATATTTCAAAATAAATTTTCTTCATTTATAAAACTAGTTTACAAAACACTTTATGGATGAAAAAGTGAATCCATAATTCAATGAATGTTTCAAGAAAACTAGAATTTTTATAATTGAATAAAAAAACTTAATTAATGTATTTCATAGGATTTTCAAATATTTAATTGATCTTTACCTTTTTAAACCACTTATTAATATTTGTTTTCTCATCCAATGTATAAATAAATCATAGGACTAGTGATGAGTAGGATCGATTTTAATTCTTGTGAGTTATAACTATTTTTGGTATAGGAGTGGCATTTTGATATTTTGGATTAGTGAGAAAATTACCATTTGAATGGAAAAAATATGGGATTGATATGTATTGGGTTTCTTAATTAACTAATGATATAAACCTCAAAAGGTCATGGGCATATTATGTCTCAATATAAATTTACGTAATGATTATGTTTGTATCACTTGATATTGGTATCAAATCTAGTATGTAAATTAGATTTTTTTTGGTTTTGATATTTGATATAGGAGTTCTAGTCTCAGGCTATCATATTTACTATCAGATAAATGTTTTAGATGACTTTAAAGGTTATGATGTTATCATTTGAGGATATTTTATGTTTATAAGGATTTTTATGATAATGTTTTAAGTGATTGAAGATATTTTTTGGTTAAAAAGAGATATTTTGATCCTAGTATTTTCTAATTTGATATAATTATATGATATTTCTAGGGTTCATTATTTTTAATATTAAATAAGCTAAATAATAGTGTCTTTTTCATAGAGTGGTTATAGAATCTTAATTAATGATATGTATAATGACTCTATAATAAATAAAAATTTATCATGTTTTAGATAATTCACAATCATGTTATGTTACATTGATTGACTAAAAAATGGTTTCAAGATGGAATGAGGAATATCTCCAGTAACTCTAATGTCCCTTCTAGATGATATAATTTTTATGAGCATCACAAAATCATTCTCAACTAAAATTGAAACATTTTCAAATATTCGTGTTTTATGTAAGAGATTATATGAAATATAAAACACATTCTCTATACTTTATTGTTTCTATTGATCATCATTCATTTATGAGAAAATTTTGAGATCTCAACTTTATCACTATAATCAATGTGGGAGGTATTATCATGGTATTTTCTAATTTTTAAAATTTTCTAAATCTTCTGAAGAACACAATGATTATAAAAATATGGGAAATATCGATGCCTTCTCATATCATATATGCACTTTCTTTTTAAATTTCTTATTTTTTTAAATATTCCAAATTTTTTGGAAAAAATCATTTTAAAATTTTAAAAACTGATACAATTGAATTCTTTTACAATGTTCTAGTTCATTCATATGTTTTCTAATTATATATTAGTAGTACTTTTTCCATATTTTATAATTTTTTCATGAATTTGATCTAAAATTTACATGATTTTTTATGGGGGGTTCCTTGGCCAAAGAGCCCAAGGTTAATTTATTAAAAATAAAAAGAGGTACAATTGCTATAAACAGGGGAATTTTATAACAATACTTCTCAAAAAGTGGAATCAAATAACCAAGTGAGCTCACTGTTTATTCCTTTTTTGGAGATCTCATCCTACACTATGTTGGCTTTTCATTAAGCATGGGTGATGATGTAGTTGATTTCTGAGAGGAGTGAGAGACATTCCATCCATATAGCAGTGAGTTCCATGATGGGTGAATCAGGTCATTCCGTACAGCTTGGAAAACAGTGATATAGTCTCTTTAATGCTAAATATTATCCCATCCCTTATGTATATAAAATTTAACTTCATTAATAACACTATTCATTTCATCCTCTAGAGAGGAGGAAATAAAAAACTGTCAAAGAAACATCCAAGGGTCCTTCCATTGTCATCCTAAAAAATGGCACTACAACCCACAGGGTCCGGGTAGTACTTTGTGTTACCATGTACATTATTGTTTATCATCCATGAAGAGGTACTTTCATAAAAAGTCAGATAAGCATGCCTGCTACTTATAGTTACCTACCATGCACAAAGTATGATGAACCATGAAATTATGCCCTGAGTTTTAGCCGTAGTCATCTTGTAAATTGTTGGCCTCTTTTCCTACTTTGATGAGGTGAGTTATAGTAGATTATAGGTAAAAAAGAATATGCTTGTTCATGATAGAGTTTTGGCCACTCTTTATGAGGTGAATAGATTTTTCATCTATCACCCGGAAGAGATTTTAAATTTGAGGAGCATCTTGAATAAAGGTATAGTGATATAGCATAGTGACAGGGCTAGAAATTTCAAGTAGTATAATTTCCAAAATATCATGAAGTTCCCTCTAGAGTACAGATACAATGTTACAGGATAAGAATAAATGTTTTAAATCCTCTCTATGTCAGTCTCATAATCTACAACTGGAATATAAAATAGTTCCAATATATTGTAAGAAGCCATTAGGTTGAATTATTTTGCGATAAAGAAAGAAAATCAGTGCCAGTCTTGAAGGCCTGATCAATGGCATATAGAAAACATAACCTAGAAAATATCATTATCTAAGTCAAAATGAAACTGTTAAAAAACAATTGAGTCAAGAATTCCCTTCTAGAAAATTTCCTGGATCTGAGTGTCCTTGTTAGTAAAAAAACATAATTATTCAACAGGTTATGAAATTTTTCAGATAGCTCTATACTAGATAAGTCCATGAAGTCTTGTGTGGAGACATTAGTGTCCATAAAAAGATGTTGAAGATCAACCATAGTAATAAGATGAGTGACCATCAAATTTTCATGCCAAAAATTAATAAAGGACTCTTGAAAAGGAATCCACCTAGAACGATATATGATATTGAAGAAAGAAAAATTAATGGTTGTCCAAATATAAAAGTCTATATAATGTGTTCTTTCCTTTTTAATTTTTCAATAAATCTATCCCCAAGAAATAAAATATCCACTGATTCACTATTGATAAGATTCTAACTGAACCGAGCTTAAAGATCTTTATTAAACAACATGATGTTTTTTATTCCCAAACCAACCTTATCTAGGGACATGAAACATTTATTCCAAGAATTGGTGAGTAATTTCCTTTTGGGATTACTAAAACTCCAAACAAAGTTATTAATGTGGGTATCGAGGTTCTGGAGTAGATATATAGTCCATTTGTAAATCAAAAGGAATAAACCAGTTTAGAGATAATAATAAATTTTACCTGACATATCCTACGATCCATTACCAGGGTGAAATTTGTTTCTTGATTTGATCTCAAATCATGTGAAAGTGACTGGATTTAGGATGTTCTATCCAAACACTGAATTATATATAACATGTGGAAGACAATGGAGGTGAATTACTAGTGTATGTAAATCTGATTGTTGGTGGGGTCAATAACAATGTTGATGGTGGGTGTTAAACACCACTGAGTGAGTTGGCACGAAGAATGGCTAGGGAGATCTAGAGGCAGTGCCAGTATTATTTCATTTCTTATATAGAACATCTTATTATATGTTTTATTGTGAGTTCAAATTTGAAACTGACGTCATATTGTACTAATTGGGAACCATTTACACCCTTAAAAAATACGTGCATAAGATATATATGATTCCAAAGAAAATTTTCTTATTCTTAGGGTTTTATTCTATTATATTGAATATTATATATATATATATATATATCAAATTGGAATATAATTTTTCATAGATTTTAATGTGGATGTCATGAAGAATGATTCATTTCATGACTTGAGTAGGGTTGTTACCATTTATGAAACTATGTCTATTAACTCCACATGTTGGGGAACATTTTTTGACTGGTACCGTACGTTGATGGGAAGTCATCCTTTATGAAATATTTATGATTATAATATTCTTGATTATTAAATTCATAAAACTAGAGTGTTTTGTTGAGAATGATCCTGGGATGGTATTAAATTCTATTAATTGTGATACAATCTACTCATCCATGCAGTAGATTGATATTAAAAGGTTCAGACACAATATATGTGATATAGTTAATGTAATCAATAATTACAATAATGTGAGTCTTGACCTATGACTCATGATTACTGTATAATTCCAATATCTATAATAATGGATAGTAAGCTTTCATAGACATAGTGAAATCATATATAAAATGCGTTCATGGAGATAGATTCTGATACACTATCATTAATATATAAGAATGACTTAGTACACAACTTGTAGTTTCATTTTCTTATATGGATATGGATGTGAAATAAATTATACTATTATAATATGGTTTTCATTATAGGGAAGGATTATCAAAGAGATCTTATAGCACATAGGTTTTTTATAGCTCAAATAATGGAAAAATAAATTTAGTAAAAATAATTTATCAAATTAAAATAACTAAAGGGAGAATCTTATCTTGTTGTATAATTTTAAAACCCCTATTTTCTACAGGCATAGAACAGTGAGATCATGAAAATATTATACCTAGTATTTTAGAAAATATCATATCAACAGAACAAAAACATCATGGTTTTTAATATTTTCTAAATATCTCTCTAATGTTATTGGGATTAGCAGAAATAGTTATTTAAATCATGATTCACTACAAGTCATCAAAATAACAGAACTTTTTTAAAATGATTATGGTTAGTATAAAATTAACTAAATAAAAAAACTAACTTATGCCTTTCGATGATGGATATAAAAAGAGAAAATTAACTTCTGGTAGAACACCTAAGGAAAAAATGCAAACTCTTTAACCAAGACCCTCATTATTTTACTTAGTTCTCAGTTGTAAGAGATTGATATTCAGATACAGATAAATAGATATTTTAGGGTCTTGGAATCAAGTTGATATTTATATTAGGAATAATTTTTGTTAATGTTTAATGTTAAAGGAGTTTTTTCTTTTTGAATGAATTACTATTTTTATATTTCCTTTAAAAATATTTCCTTCCTTTAAATAATTTGAAAATAATTTTATTTAATTGTTTAAATTATAATTTTATGAATTTATCTCCCAATATTTTCATTATAAAATCATAATTTTCTTTTAAAATGTATTTCTATTCAAAGTGATATTTACAGTTTGAATTTAAGGAGGGTTTTCAAGGAATTTCTATTTGTTCTTCCTCAACACCTTTATTTTATTTTTTAATAGTTCTCCAAAGTTCCATTTTTTGAGATTGAACCAATGAACTCTATTTTATTGAAATCATATCCTTTAATGAATTATGTTTAAACATTGATTTTTAGGAATTGAAATGGTAATGTTTTAAATGAGTTTTAAGATGATTTTTATGATGAAAAAAAACACAAGTTATTAAATAGTTTTCTTTAAGAGTTAATTCATGGTAAATATGTTTGGAAGTAGGGATTGGAGAGTTTAACTAAACCCTTAAGGAACTTTTTCCATTATGTGATGGTGGTCCCATTAATGTCCTCTTGTGAATTAGGTAATGATAATGTATTTAACTCAATATATTTTACTCATTTGAAGTTGGAATTATTGTGTTAAATAGTTATATTATTAATATTGATGTTTTAATTGTATGGTTAGGATATTCTATTATGAATGATGAAGTTGTAATTATCTACCTAGGTGATTCCATTGAGATATGAAATTGGAATTAACTTGTCAAGTGACTCTATGGTGAATTAATGGTTATTATAGTTCCTTAAAATGCTATTTTGAAATTTCAATTCTTGAAAAAAGTCTTATTCAAAATATTTCAATTTCTAAAAAGAAGTTTGTTTTTTAGAAGAATGGTTTTTATCCTTCTATAAAGTTTTTGAGCTTTAAGAAGGTTATTTGGTGTTATTAAAATTAAAATTTTTGTCTTTTAAGAAAGAATATTTTTATTCAATATTTTAATATATCCTATAATAAGGTTTCAAAACTATTTTTATTCATTTATAAAACTGATTTATAAACCGTTTTTTGGTGAAAAAGTGATTTCATGATTAGAGGAACGTTTTATAAAAACTCAAATTTTTTAGTATTTAAATGGAACACTTGATTAAATATTTCCATAGTTTTTTAAAATATTTAACAAATCATTTCCTTTTAAAACCAAATTAATAATATTTTTGTTTCATTCCATCTTTTCAAATGTTTCTCACAAGGATAATTATGAGTATGATCGATTGTGAGGTCGCAGGGTCTAGCTATCTATAGTTCAATTTTGGTATTTGGAGAGTGTGTATTAATAAAAAAATCCCATTATAAAGGAAAAAATATTGGTTTTTATATATAGTATTTTGCATAATTATCTAAAGCTATGAACCTATAAATGTCTTGGTGTATAATGACTCAATATAAATTTATGTAATTGTTAAGTTTGGGTCACTTTAGATTGGTTTGAAAGTTGGTATGTAAAGACAGTTTTGTTTATACATTGGATTCAAGAGTGTGGGTCACAAGATAATATAGTTGGTATCATAGTAAAGATTTATAAAATATAGAGTTAACGGTGTCATTAGATTAGAATAGTTTGAGTTTCTAAGGATTTTGGAGATAAAAATCTAAATTATTGAAGATATTTTTTTGTTTATGGAGAGAAATTATTATCCTAGTTTTTCTTATTTTGATATAATTATATAATATTTAAAAGTTTTTACTGTTTTGAATCTTAAATAAGGTAAAACACTATTGTCATCTTTATAGAGGAATTATATAAGCTTAATTATGGAGAGGGGTATTTACCCTATTCTAAAAATATATTTTTCATGTTTTAGATTATTCAAAATCATATTTTTTGACATTTAAAAGTTAAATAATTGTATCTATATAGAAGGAGGAAGATTGAAAACAATTCGTGTGTTCCTTACAAATGATATAAATTCAAGGATTGTTAGAAAATCATTCTTTTAATGTTATGGCCTGACTGGCCACTAAACTGATAGTCGGACCACTCACCACATAGCATCAAGTGTGCCTCTCTGTATTCTAGAGGATTCTGACTAGAAGAGGGAGTTTAATGGTAGTACAGTGGGAGGACTATACCCTCAATATTAGAGTAGCACGGTTTTATATTAAGTTTTAATAAAAAGTAAAAAACAAAGAGTAGTGAAAGTAGTAATAAATGAAAAGAAAAACAGTGTAAGATAAATATAATAATTGGAATAAATATGGCCAATTTCATTATACAAAAATTCATTCATGTCATAAGATGCTACAAAATAAGAAGGGAAAACACAGTAGATAGTACAGTACATTAGAAAAAAATAAGTAGAAGATAGGAAAAGGAACAGAGTGTGGCCTCCACAAGAATCCTGAGAACCAACTCAGTCCTGTACTGCAAACTCCTAGGTACAAGTATGATAACATAAGAAAATAACCAAGGATTCTAATCCTGAAACCAAGGAGGTATGTTCAGGTAGCCCATTAAAATGGCGGCCTGAACAAGGTCTGAGATATACTCAGTAGAACACCACTAATAATTTCTAAACATAATCAATCATGTGAATATAAAATAAGAAGTGTGAAGGTAAACAATATTAAAGGAGTGAAGCAAATAAATAAATAACTAAGTCATTCTCAGTTTCCTCAAGGACACCTAGCCCAACCATACCTGATTCGGCCTAATCTGATATATCTAAACTAAAGGTAACCTTTAATAAGAGATAAGTGGGATGTGATTAAAAAATCATCATAAGCAGTTGTAGTGAGATGGAACGAACCCAACCACATGATTTGTCTTGGTAGAAACATCCCTTGGATAACAGGTATGAATTTTATCCCTTATAATAAATGTAACTATAAATATTAAATATGAAGTATCCTTGGCTCGTCCTAGGAGAACCTTGACAAGTAACCCTTATACCACACTAGGAGCACCATAATGCTCACTGTCATCGAAGTCCATCCCATATTCTCCTTGAATGGTCCACTAAGTATCAATCTTTTCCAAATGTGATATAATAACATCTAATCCTAAACCTAGTATCTCACATAGGGGGACAATTCTCACTTGTGGCTTTGAACAACCATCTAGATGATGATCCCTTCTAATGTGTCTCCCCTTGGAAATAGGTATCAGTCATGATGAGGTAAAAGGAACACAAGTTGATCCCATCTTGGAATACCTGTATCGCCCCCAGAATATGAACAATTCGTTAAAGAATCTAAACACATGCGTGATGAACTCATCCTTAAAACCCATATAAGGAACCAAAGTATCTCTCATGATGTGAATAGTTCATTTAACTAAATAAATTAACATACTTAGATATCCAAGCTAGTAATAATTTCTTCACATGAAACAATACACATTAAGAGGGATGCATCCATTTTTCAATTTTATCTTAGAGGGAAAAGGATCCATATTAAATGGTAAAACACATCACATCCCAAAATAGAAAATTAATAAGGCCATCACATTAGATCATACAACCAAGAAAGGAAAATAAGATATAACATTTTCCAATTGAATACAGTGCACATTGATATATGGGTTTTACTAGAAAACATGACATTGTTATAAAAAATTTCATTTCATTCGATTTAAATAATTTGGTTTCATCATAAGGCAATAATAAATTGATTTCAATGGAATTTTTAAACAGTATGTATATCAATTCAAGATATAATTAAGTATTACACTCAAAAGGGTAGATTATACTTATGGTGGAAACATTCATCGTGATCTACTTAAAAAATCAACCCTAATAGGGTGTCTTTTATGATGTCATAACCTCCAACCACATCAATAGGGATCCAATTTTATAACATGGTGGTCTAAGTATTTTATATTGAGATAAAATATAATTTAGAAATGACGTCTAGTATGTTCGTCATGTGGCACAAGAAAACATTTTATAAAATGATGAAACATGAGGGTAAAATATATAGACCACCTAATTTATAACATGGAAGAACCACATCTCCAATATTAAGGTTTTATTTGTTTTGGTTTGAGATAAATCTAATAAACAAACATTCACCCTGAAAATAGGTCTAATGGTCATGCAGTAAAATAGCACAGCGAGTTGGATGATAAATGAAGAATGACATAAATTAGAACAAGGATCCAATAGAGAGTAATACATAGGGATTGTTGATGATCAAATTAGATAATGGATGGAGGATATACCACCATTCCTATAGGAATAGGAATGGTGGAGCTCGAGTGGGAGAGGGGTGCCACACGTTGTTGAGAAGAAAGTAGGGGGAATATAAAGTTTAGAATTTAGGTTCATTAAGGATAGATCCATTATAACAACCCTAATCTTTATTACACACTTAGACATGATTTATTATATAAACATGAACTTAATACAACTATGAATATCCAGAGGTCTAGTGTCTGGGGAAATTAGGAACATTATATAACAACATAGAATATAAAACTCAACATCTTTATTGAGAACTTCTTTTACATGACCACAACATTCCTTAGTACTTAGAATTACATTAGATAACCTGAGGATATGTATTAGAAAATGGTGAGATATATATCCTGTCAAGGGAGTAAATAAGGAATAAAATGAAGAATATAGTACATGTTATGAAATAGGCATATCAATGGAGAAAAAAATAAACATGAACATAAATGAATGATACAGTATGATTTTCATAACATGGAAATATGGAAACTACATTTAACATGATATTAGCAAGATCCAAGGCTCATTCCACATGGATCATGAGTAAACCATAATTTCACTTGAATTATAATGATTAAACCATCATTTAACTTGACGTTTCATGACACTAATCTTTACCCAAAGCATTGGAGCGCTCTCAGGGCGCACCATTTATAAACATTTCATTTCATGAATAAGTGTGCCACATGGATCATACAATGTGGAATCATTCAACATCATTATTTTTTCATGATAAGTGAATGTGTAATACATAAATGAAACTATATAATTGATAAGTAAATGTGAGTAAAATTAAATACCCTTGATAGAGAAATTGACATGGCATTCACTACATAATGACTTTGTCTTGGAAAATTGCGGTGCAAATTCGGCAACATAACGGCCTGACATAAGAATTCATAAAAAGTTGTTGATGAGAGATAAATGGGTACATAATCATATTGACATGAAATTGATATTAATAAGCTAATATAAATATATTTCCTACATATTTTATGTAATTTATATTCATAATATAAAAAAATTTCTTGAATGTCAATGAGGAGAGAGAAATCCCTTATGGAATTTTGGCATGGTAATGGGTGTACACAGGCGGAATTCATGAGAGATAAAGGGTTATATAATCATTAAAACATAAGTAAGGAAGTATAGCGAAGTATTGAAATCATACACCAAAAGTTTTAATAGAAAATAAAAGGGTATAACAACAAAAATAAATTTGGACAAAAATGAGAAATGAAGAAATCCCTTTCTTGGAATTGTGATCACAAAGGCTTGATAGAGGCTTGAGAGGGGATTATTGGGAGATTTGGGTACCTTGGTAGAATTATAGAGATATGAGGTTAGGGGTTGGTCTAGATCCAAGTGTTTTGAGTGAATAGAAATGGGATATTGAGTGGGTTTCTATAGGAAATGTGAGGGAATTCTTTATTATTTATGTTTTGGACACCACACATTAAACTAATCAAACCACAAACCATCCCATGGTTTTTTCCCATGGTTTTTTCAAAAGTGGAGTGGAATACATTATTTGATAAGACCAATGGCAGAAATTATTGAAATATTAGGCTTGATTATGTGAAGGTGAGTCACACTCTCAAGGAAATCATTTAAAAATGTTAAAATGATTTATAAGTCTTGGAGGGTACACAAAGGCTTTGTAAAATAAATAAAACAATCTTAAAATCACATTATTTTAGAGGTAAAACATATATTGTCTGAACACCACATTTATAGTATTTTATTACATCATTATTAGATCATTATGATGACATAAAAAAATTATATATTTAAATAGTATTTAAGTTGTACCTAAAAATTCGACTATCTAAGAAAATTATGAAAAAATCACCATTAGATAATTTTTATGTCTTGATTCTAAAAATATTATTCATTTTATCTAAATAATTTTATAAATATGTCAATTTTTACTTTTAAAATAAAATCTTACATTTATAAAAAATTCATGGGTTTTGATAAAAATAGCTTTAAAACCATAATAAAAATTACAATTGTATTCATAAATATTATAAGATCATTTATATTTAATAAACATTGATTTATTAATAATATTTATTAAAATATTATTTAATTTAAAAATCCATTAATTC
This sequence comes from Viscum album, assembly GCA_963277665.1. Classification (NCBI taxonomy): domain Eukaryota; kingdom Viridiplantae; phylum Streptophyta; class Magnoliopsida; order Santalales; family Viscaceae; genus Viscum; species Viscum album. The sequence continues at coordinate 993,962,894 of OY728125.1, forward strand.
TTCGAAATAGATATCTTAATTGACTATTAACTAAAAATACTATGTGTGCTTTAAAAACTATTTATAGAGTAACAATTAATGAATATTATTTATTCTATACAAAAATAATGAACATAATTATAGTGCTAGGGTCTTGTTAAATAACACATTATAACACCCACATATGACCTAAGGGTAAGGTGTGTCATGGTGACAGACTCTTTGGGAGGCTCGAATAACAATCTCTCAGGTGGTAATCTCTATCAACTTTTACTTCTCCCATAGGTTGTTCCATTCAAGCTTAATGTGTTGAAGCTCAGCTTGGTCTTAGTCATGAGTGAAGCCCGTTGAGGTCACCTCCTTTCTGAGCTCCGAAAAATGGGCTTTGTATGGGGAAATTCTACCGGATGAGGTCATCACTTCCTTTGTTTGAGTAAATTGGATTTATTAAAGACCTATATTTATACTAATCTAGTGATAACTATTCAATGTATATATTAGCGATGGTAAAAATTATTAAAGTATTTTAAAATCCAAAAAAATAAAACCAAATAACTACATATGTTTTTTATAACAATTTTACATAATAATACATTTAATCAGATCAAGAGGAATTTTCATTAGTAAATTTTTGGGTCGTTACATCCATAAATTCACCCAACAGACAAGGGAATACAGTTTGGCTACATGGTTTTCGGAACTATGCACCAACCGTATGATAAGGTGATGCCCAGGTAGAACCTCGTACAGTTAAGGTGCATGGTTTCTCTAACCATGTGAAAACATTGCTAAAACCCACTATAAAAACCCTAAAGTTGTCCACATTTTCGTGTGGTTCATCCCTCACGATTTTAAGAAATTTTGTGTCCCTTTCTACTCCTTTATATCAAGGTAAATAGATTTCCCTAGGGTTCACACAATTTCATACAAATTATGTTCCCCTGACAGTTCCCTCCAATTTTGATGTTCTTGGGGTCCATAATGCCCAAAAATCTATGTCACACCCAAGGGACCCCTATATTCTTTAACCACGTCTAAAAAAAACATTGAATAGTTTAAACACTTGACATTATATCCCGAAGATCAGTTTACAAAATGGAGCATCCACCAAATGAAAAAATTTAAATTCCCTTGGAATTTCATCTGGTCCAAGAACACAGGACACTACAATCTCTCGCTTTATAACGTCAAATCCCTACGAATATTTGGGGAAATGAAGAGAACATCACTCGACCTACTCAGGTCATGAAGTCTTATTCAAATGGTTGTTTTTTATTTCAAAATTCCAAATTCACCTCTAAGTATAACCTTAATATATAGTACAAGAGGTGTAAAAACTTAATCCAACACTTGATCTTTTCGAACTGTAGCATTGAGATGGATCTTTCTTGAGCCTGTCAAACTAGATACAGGATATCCATGTCAACACTTTTAACCATCAAACTGATGGTTCTACCACTACAAGTTCTGTCATTTAAAATCCAATTTCAAAACCCAAAATATTTATCATCATAATTGTCTTTAAAAATGTGGTTTTATTATTCCAACGATTCTCATGACATGAGTCACAACTCAATTAAGGGTTTAATTCCAAACAGACCTTAATTAAAAAAAACTAGAGGGAGACATTTCAATCCACTACTGGATGAAAATTATCAAAATTCTTGGATTAGACAGCCCAGATACAAAAAAAAACTATAAGCATTTAAATGAAGGTAACTCGGAATTATCTCAGTGCACACTCACTGAAGCCCAAATCCAGCTTCCGATGATATCTCTAGAAAAAACTACACTTTAAGCTATCATTACCAGCATGAACATAGAAACATTTATGGATCTAAAACATTTGGATCGTCATGGTGAAAACGTCCCCTTCTAAGCTCAACTGAATTTCAAGTAACCTTGAAGTCATAATGGGGGTCAAAGGATCTCATCCAAGGATAATTATACCCTTTCTCCTACAAGTGAGATGTTGTTTCAAGGATAAATGTCTAGATTTAAATAACACTAATTGAACCCAAAGAATAATATGCTTGGTTAGTCATTTTGAAAGAAAAAGTTGGTGTATGTGAGTCTATCCAAGGAGTTCCTACTCAGGATCCCAGGTATCACTTAGGAAAAACTAGGATTCTAAGGAAAACCACACTATTGGTGAACACTCCAATCGAAACCACATAAACGAGCCCAATGGTTTTTTTAAACATTAGTATGGAGTAAGAAAAATTCTCACTATAATAACCCGAGAAAGAAGTACATGAATATTACCTATTTTTATATGAATATTTATAACATTTTATAAATTCATGCTTCAGGGTTGTAATAGTTTTGTGCCTTTAGAAACATGTAATACATTCCTCTTACTTGTGAAAGGTCTTCAAAGTCTCCCATAAATATCTTCCCATTTAGTAATCCTACTTAAAATATTTCTCTATAACCTAAGGAATGGAAACATATGAAAGGGTGAGATTATATGTTCATTAAAGGTAAATATATAATACATGAACATAACTTTTGAATATCAAAATCTCAAGTCATGAAATAAATCTTGGAAGTTAATAAGGAATATATTATAAAATAAAATGATCCATGAGAAAATATAATTGGAAAAAAAATGGAATTGTGGAAAACACATAATAATATAATATTATTTCCATATTATACAAGGCTCATTTTACATACTATCATAGTAAAAAAAGTGCATTACTGAACTGAGATTACTTGTCGTTCTAGATCTGTATTACCGAACCGGGTTTACCTATTATTCTAGCCATGTCTGTCTCATGACATAAAAAATAATTATCCAAATCATTGGAGGGAAATATAGGTCCCACCAATCTCATAATGAAATCATTCTTATGTGTGCCACAAAAATATGACAGATTCATCAAAGCATAACCCAAGGAACAAAAATGGATTTAAACATCATTTTATCATAATCCATAAAAAATAAATGGATTTTTAAAAAAAAAATCTATTTTAAACACAATAAAATTTTCATAATAATAGGGATAGAAACAAAACTATACTTAAAAAAATTCATCTTATATGGAAAATAATTTTGATAAAACACGTGAAATTAATTCTTGAAGAAAATATCCTTTCTTCATCAAAAACGTTTTCTTTTATAAAAATTCCATAGAATTTTAAAATAATAGAATTTAATTTAAAATAAACTTGAAATATTTTGAATAAATATACATGGGAATAATAAGTTATGAAAGTGTAATAATTCTTTGATGTCATATAATTTAAAAAAATGTTCTTCTCGTACTTTTGCTGGAAAAGTAAAAAAGTACCTTGTATGGAAACTGAAATAAAGATTCCTTCCAAAGCATGTAGTAAAACTAAAAAATGGGTAAAATGACTTTAAACACCCATAGGATAATAGTAAACAATTTTTAGAAAACATGGACATGTAAGATAAATATACCCCCAATAAATAATTACGTATAAACAATCTCAAATAATAATGAGATTGTGAAATTATCCATTAACTTAGGTCTGATATCCATTACATGTATACGAACCTCCTTTATAATGGTTTAAATAATTTCATTAACTTATTATAGAATCATAATTGATTTTATTATATCATATATGATCATATTATCATTCCTTTGTTAATAACATTTCATTGTTACTCATTGTTCGAGTATTAACTGGTTTATGTTCTTATGAATGTTTTATCGAAGAAGTTCCAGTTATCCTTATTAGATCATATATATAATTAAAAAATTTATTAACATAATATATATAATATTTATTTATTATTTACATTTATATATTCATTTTTTAATTTAGATCTTGTATATTGAATCGCAACGCATCGTGGAGATGGTAGGTCGTACGTACGTATGAGCGCAAATATCATTCTGATAATTGTGAAATAGTATAGAAGTGGAAGGTATATATGTTATTATAAAATACATATCATGTTATAATAATAATATATAGTTATTATTTCCAACATTATATGAATCCAAGTAAGGTGGTGGTGAAAAGAATGTTACACTACGGCGTGGAGACGGTAAGTCATACGTATGCACACATAGTGATTTCATTTTTTATAGAATGGATAAAAGGTGGAATATCATTGTTACACTATAGTAATAAAATATATGTATAAATTTTATACTAGTTTCATTAATTTATAACAGAAAAACTCATTAAGAGGAATTATAAGAATAAATAATTTTAATGAATCGGTAGAGGAGATTACCTCTTCTTCGATGAGCTCCCTTTAGATCTCCTCTTAAAGGCACTAGATTTGGTATTTTCATAAGACCAAAAACTATAAAATGTGACTAAGGAATTTTATAAGGTAAATGGGTAGGGTAATTTATATCTTGAAGATTCAAAGTGAATTGAAATCGTGAGGGAGGATGTGCCCTTTTATAATTGAGATGAGGGGCTCATTTGAAATACCCAATAATATTAATTTATAATAAAATAATACATCATCCAAAAACCCTAAAAATTTTATATTATATAATATTGCATGAGATAAGGTTTTAATATCATAAAAAATAAATTTTTACAATTTTTACAATCCATTTAAACCTAATAATTTTAATTTAACACTTAGTTATTCTACTTCATTTTAACTACGGTAACAATTATTTCAATATTAAAAGGGTTAAATTATTACTTATTTTATGTAACTTAAATCATTAATAACTAATTGAGATCCTATTATACTATATAATGATTATTATATTTTTAAAAAAATTTACAATTTTTGAATAATTTAATAATACATTATTTTGATAAAAAAATAATAATGTCCACTTTGACACTTTTCAATTCATTAATTTTTAAAAATATCCAGATAATATGATATATTAAAAAAAATTATTATTATATCCTTATGGGGTCAAGGTAATCTATAAAATATATTGGATATAATAATTATCCAAAATTATATTTATTTTAATATTTTTGATAACATTAATTTGACATTTCCCTTAATAAAATTATTTCATCATCAGTTTTCTGTAATTATTTTAAAAATTTATTTGTTGAATAAAAATAAAAAATATTATATTATATAAAATATAAATATACTATCATAAATACTAATATATTTATCGGATTTTATCTTCTGTAAAATCCATCATTGAAAATGTTATACTTATTAAATTATAAATGTGACAAATTTAACATCACTTTCAATAAAAAAAATATAATTGTCATAATATCTTCTATAAGGATCCAAATAGTCAATAACTTGACCATTGGAAGATTATGGATGACATATACTAGGCCAATAGTATTTGGTTAGGTTTTTTCATCTTTTAATGGTTATTTTAATTTTAATAAAATTAGTTTATTGATTTTTCATCAATAAAATATTTTTTGCATCATCAATGTATAAGATTTTAGGGTAATTATTTATTTCCTACAGATTTAAAATAAATTAACATAATAAATAAAAACATTTTATATTTAAAATTAGTATTTATAATTTAACTTTGATTCTGTATAACCTTCTTTTAAAAATGATAAGGATATTAAAATTTGAGTAAGACATATTTAACTTTTTTTTAAATAAAATATATTAAAGGCCCAAATCTCATCCAAGTGGCTTCCAGAGGGTATCATCTTGACCTAAGGATTGTTCTAGTTGAAAATAATTCATCAAATCATATTATTATAGTTGTTAGGGTAATTTTATACTTTTATATTTACCTTTAATTACCTGATTTACCCTTTTACAATATTAATAAAAATTACTAAAGTTACTATTCATAATGCCCAAAAATAAAAGAATTATATTAAAATAATTTGGTCATATTGATTCCAAATATGGAATCCATTTTCAAAAATTCAGACCACATAAGTTGTAGTTATTAATTTGAAATTAATCTCACCATCAGAATGAAAACAGGTTTTAAAAGTTAAAACGTTGCCAAAGATTGAAGTGTTTTTACATAAAAATAAAATGTAAAATTAATGCCAATGAAATACATTATATTGAATGATAAAAATATATTATATTTATATATGTTCTCTCCTTAACTAGGAATTATGTTTGGAACAACCTCTAGTTTGAAAGTGATTTGACTACCATGGTACAAGAAATTTTGAACAATGTAGCACACCTTGCATGGCTGATTACTACTCGATGGGTAGATTTTACCTACTCGCTTCTTGAAATCAACTACATTATCCCTCATACCTATCGTGAAGCTAATACGGTTGTTGATGGCCTTGATAACAAATGAGTAAATCAAGACATTACTTGGCTTGATGATCTACCTGCTGATCTTCTCCATCTTTATGATAAATATTGTAATATGATTCCTTCATTTAGACTCATGTAATATTTTTATTTTTATTTTATTCTCTTATTTTCTCTAAAAAAATATTCATCAAAACTCAATACATATCAGAAAAATATCAAAAAAATAGACAATGTAAATTATTATATCCTGCTTCCAAATTAGAATTTTATTTTATTAAATAAAATATATAAAAGTGTTAAAATTATATATTTATAATCGGTGCGCCATCAAAGGTTGGTAAAAATATATTTTTTTGAAAATTACTTCTTTTAACTGAAAAATTGAATTTGTTCTTATATCATGCCTAGAAAACATATAAGATGAATTTGAAAAAGTATATTGAATATATTAAACATATATTTCATTAGTAAAATCCATCAAGAGTGATTTAATTTTTTTAGAAACTCACTTATTTTCATGTAAATAGTTTTTCAGAAGAATTTCAATATTTTTCCATACCCACAATTATAATGACTAGGGTTTAAGGTAACATTATAATATTTATTTGTTCACTTATACTTGGTATTGTGTGCAATAAATTCTACCAAAATAACTTGAAATTGTGTGTATCAAAATCCATGAATATTGTTTCTTATATCGCAAGCTAACCCAGTGTTGCGTATTGTGCAAGATTATCTTGGAGTATAATACAACACAAGGCATCAAAGAAAATAAAAAAACCAATCTCATAAAAATATCAGTGAGCTTCTACGCCCCTTAAAATTAATTTATCCCTCAAAATTCATTATGGTTATAAAAGTTTTAATACTTTAATGTTTCTTTAATGGAAACCCATATCATAAATATGAATATTAAAAGTTCATTTTAAAAAGTAAAGGTAGGAACATAAAGGTTACCAAAAATAACTTATCAATGGGTATCCAAATAGAAGAACATAGTTGGGAAGTGATAACAAGGATATATAATTTAAAATTTAACTATCATGTTCTGATGGAGAGTGATAGAGAACATGGTTAGGAAAAAGTTAGCAATAACAAAGCCATAAATCTATGATGATCTAAGGGGATATCTTATTCATCGGGAAAAAGGTACTAGGATAAAAAAATTCAAGATCCTTTCCCTAAATTTTAAGAACATGAGAATAAATACATACTTGATTTTAGTACAATATCATCATTGGTCATGCCTTGAACAATTTTCACTTCATTTCTTATTCAAATAGATAATGTTGAATTGGTTATTTCGAAAGTGTTAGAAGAACATGTGATCCATGATAGTTCATTCCATCAATCATTATCGTAACCCAAAGGTTATAATAAGTAATAAAATATGCATAAGTCCATTGATGGTGAGATAATACTTTATTCTAACATACTTCATTCGGTATTTAACTTAAACATTCTATAAATTGATATCTTTATAATAATTCTAAAATCATTCAATCAAAAACAATTGAAAAAGGTTCACTAACTTTACTAAAACTTTATCCCCCATATATCATAAGGTGTATCTTATTGGTCACATTCAAAAAATGTGAACACTTTTATCATGTATTCTCTTGAGTCATGGTAATAACCAGAATTATCAGATATCCTTATTGAAACCATGCATGTTTCTTTATTCATAAGTCCAAACAGTCACAATCGTTATCCAAGATACATAACCCACATGTAAATAAATCCTTAACCAGTTCCAAGGTAACTAATATCATCCAATTTACTTATTCCTATCCAACATACCTTTATCCAAATATCATTATCTCAATATCAGGTTCATATAAAGGGCCATCCTTCCCTAAATCATGGGTTTTCTAAAAAACTCATTATTACATCAATCATTTTTCATGGTTACCAGTACGACTCAGAATATACTTTCAAATTCATGTGGAAAACCACAATGGACCACTACATAGATATTTTATTATTCTATAATACCCTAAAAGAGATTATACAACATTATTCTAGAATCAAATTACATAAACACTCAATCATTCCACCACTTAATTTACTTACTTAACATCTCCAATAGTGATAACATGTGATTTGACTTTGTCTTTTGGATTAATAGGTTTTTTATTAAAATCATCATAAAAAAACCTTAGATTAGGGAATTGAGTGGAAAAATGTCTCATTTCCTTGCCCTTGTAACATTGAAGTGTGGTTGGTTCATTCTCTCTATACTTTTAACTATTAGCTAATTTTTTACATTACTTCCTAACTCAACTACTTGATGACCCTCTTTTCTACACTTAAAAAATTTCTAGTCCCTTTGATACAATATCCACCATGCTTCTTTCCACACTTTGAGCATAAGGAAACACTCATATTCATCAACATTATTTTCATGTTTTCCCTTAAACTATATCGTTAATTTCTTGTAAAAACCATGAGATTGATATGTAACACCAGCTTCCATTTCAACCTTGATATCACAATGCACAATCTATTCATATATACTAAAGTCTCTTATAAATAACACCTTTTATAGGCTTGGTTTTAAGCCACTAAAGAATAGATCAACATCGTTTTTAGGTTGGATGATAAAGCCAACATCATACCTTGTAAGTCATGTAAAATTTACTTCGTATGTACCAACATATTATCATCCTTTTTATTAAGCTCAAGGAACTCCTTTTCTTTCTTTGATAGAAGAATTATAGGAAAGTATGTATTTAAAAAGAAGTTCTTTATCACGACTCATTCTATGGATTCAATTTCATCTTACTTCCTTGTATTCTTGATTAGATTCCACCACTGGTCCGCTTCACCTTTTAAATGATAAATAGTAAAAATGACTTTTTCCTATTCCGAACAATGAAGGATGGAAAATATATCTTCAATGGTACTGATACATTGTTTAGAAACAATTGGATCAGAAGACCCACTAAAAGAAGGTGGATGTTGCCTCATGAAGGACTGAAAATAATGGTGTTCCCGTCTCTGGTCATTTAGAAGTATAGAATTATTCGTAGCTTATGTAAGTATAGAAATAATATTTTTCATTCCATATCCCATAAAATTTGTTTATTCAAGAGTAAAATCATTTCATTTCTCATTGAATTTATTAATAACATGGTTCCTTCTGGTTCCAGAAATTTTATAAAACCCAAAAATAATAGTGTGAGAGGAAAAAATCGTACTAAGAAAACAATATAATAAATGGGGAGTATTTTCAATCTCTAAAATCTTAGGTTTAATCCTTGGATAATCATCATTTCTACCATAATTCTATGACTGTAAGCTATAATTATACATATTCTTAGGACATCCCATGACATACCCTTAGAAATATCTCTAGGGATCTCACTAAATATTTCGCATCCTAGTTTCCAAAGGTCGACTAAATATTTCCTATGATACCAAATATAAATACCAAAGCATGAAGTACATGAATATTTCATAATTTTTTATCAATATTCATTACATTTTAAAAATTCATGCCTGAGGACCATAATAGTTTAATGCCTTTGGAAACATGGAATACATTTTTCTAACTTGTGAAAGATCTTTAACATCTCCCATAAAGATCTTCCCATTTAGTAATATTACTAAAGAACTTTTTTTATAACCTGTGGAATGGAAACATATGAAAGGGTGATCTTAGATTCTCATTAAGGGTAAACAAACAATAAATGAACGTATGAATTTAAAAACATGAAAATAACTTTTCAATATGAAAATCTTGATTCGTGAAATAAATCATGGTAGTTTGTAAGGAATAAATCATAAAAGAACATGAGCCATGAGAAAATAGAACTGTCATAAAACATGGAATTGTGGAAAACACATAATCATGTAAAATCATTTCCATATTATCCATGTTTCATTTTTAAGACTATCATAATAGACAAATTCCATTCTGAACCTGGTTTACTTGTCATTTCAACCCCATATTACTGAACTGGATTTACCTACTATTCTAGTCATGTTTATATCAAGAGATATAAATCTTTACCCAAATAATTCGGGGGAGATATAGGTCCCACCCATCTCATAATTAAATTATTCTTACGTGTTCCACAAAAACATAAATCATTCATCATAGCGTAACCCTAGGAATAAAAATGGGTTTAAACATCATTCCATTATAATCCATATAAAATAAATGGATTTCGTAAAAAATAATTCCAAATTAAATATAATAAAATCATAGTCCTTATAGGGATCAAAACATTACCCTGTTTAAAGATTTTCATCTTATAGGTAAAATAATTTTTATAAAACACTTGAAATTAGTTCCTGGAGGAAAATATCCTTTCTTCTTAAAAAACATTTTCTTTTCCCAAAATACCAAAAAAATTTAAAATAAAATAATTTAGTTGAAAATAATTTTGAAATATTATAAATAAATATTAATGTTAATAAGGAGTTTGTAATTTTTATTAATTCGTTGATGTTGTATAAGTTAAAAAAATATTATTCTCGTACTTTTTTCAGAAAATTAAAAATGTACCACGTAGGGAAAACAGAAGAAATATTCATTCGAAACCATGTAGTAAAGGTAAAAAATAGGTAAAAATGACTTTAAACATCCATATTATAATTATAAACATTTTATGAAAACAATGTTTTGGAAAACATGGATATGAAGGATAAATATACCCTAGTAAATAATTGTGTATAAAAAATATCTGATAATAATGAGTTTGTGAAATTATCCCTTACCTTAGGTTCACTATCCATTGTATGCATACTGACATACTATATAATAATTTAGATAATTTCAGTGAATAAGTAGATAATCATAGTTATTTTTATGATATTTTATATGATCATATTATCATTAGTTTGTTAATAACATTTTATTGTTACTCATTATTCGGGTATTAACTACTTTATGTTCTTATGTATGTTTTGTTGAATAAGTTCATGTTCTCCTTCATAGGTCATATTTATATCATTAAAATTTATATTAAAATAATATATACCATATTTATTCATTATTTACATTTTTATAATCATTTTTAATGGATATCTTGTAGAATTAATCGCATTGCATCATGGAGATGGTAGGTCGTACGTATGCACGAGTGACAATATCATTTGGATAATTGTGAAATGGTATAGAAGTGGGTGATATATATATATATATATTTACAGAATCCATATCATGTTATAATAATCATATATATTTATTATTTCCATCATTATAACCATCCAAGTAAGGTGTTGGTGAAAAATATATTACACCACAACATAAAGAAGGTAAGTCATACGTACGCACACTTGGTTATTTCATTTTTTATAGGATGGATAGAAGGTGTAATATGATTTTTCCAAAATAATAATAAAATATAAGTATAAAATTGAAATTTTAGTTATTAATTTATAATTTAAATAACATATTAAGAGGAATTATAAGAAGAAATAATTTGAAATAATCGGTAGAGGAGATTACCTCTTCTTCGACGAGCTCTCTGTAGATCTCATCTTAAAGAAAAGAGATTTTGTCTTTGGAGAAGACCAGAACCTCTATAATGTGACTAAGGAATTTTATAAGGTAAATTTTTAGGGTATGGTCAATCCTTAATACTCGAAGTGAATTTAAATTGTGAGGGAGGATTTACCCTTTTATAATTGAGGTGAGGGGCACATTTGGGATCCCCAATAATATTAATTTATACTAAAATAAAACCACATCCAAAAACCCCATAAATTTCATGTTTTCATATATTAAATGAGATATGTTTGTAATATCATCAACTAATAAATTTTGTATATGTTTTTCTATCCATTAAAACCTTATCATTTTAATTTAACACATAGTTATTGTATTTCATTTTAATTAGCGTAACAATTATTTCAATATAAAAAGGGTAAAATATTTACTTATTTTATGTAAATTAAATCATAAATGAATAATTTATATCATTTTAAATCATATAATAATTATTTTTATTTTTTAAAAAATGTTTTTTGAATTTTTAGAATTTAACTTCTATGATGATTATAAATATATTATCTTTCATAGTAATATGTTTTTATAATTTAACTTCTATATAATCCATCATTTAAAATTTTATACGTATTAAATTATGAATGTGACAACTTTAACATCACTTTAAATAAAATAATATAAGTATAAAAATATCTTCTATAAGGTTCCAAATAGTCAATAACTAGAACATTGGATGATTATAGTCAATATATAATCGACCAATAATATATTTTCAAGGTATTTTTTCTTTTAATTTTTATTATAATTTTTATAAAAATTAGTTTTTTGATTTTTGTTTAATTAAATAATTTATGCATCATCAATGTATAAGCCTTTAAAAAACTATTTATTTCCGAAAAATTAAAAACAAATTACCAGGATAAATAAGAAAAAATTATATTTAAAATTATTATTTATAATAGAATTTTTATTCGGTATAACATTTTTTGAAAAATGATAAAGTTATTAAAATTTTAGTATTACATATTTAACTTTTCATTAAATAAAATATATTAAATGTCCAAATCTCATCCAAGATGCTTCAAAAGGGTATCATCTCAACCCAATGATGTTTTAGGTTGATCATAACTCATAAAATCATATTAGTATTATTTTTATGGTAATTTTATACTATTATATTTACACTTATTTACCCAATTTACCCTTTTATTATATTATTAAAAATTACCAAAGTTACTATTCATAATGCCCAAAAATAAAAGAATTATATTAACATAATTTGTACATACCGATTAAAAATAAGAAATCCAATTTAAAAAATTCAAAACACATAATTTTAATTAATCTCTTCATCGAAATGAATAACAGGTTTGAAAAATTAAAACATTACAACAGATTGAAAAGTTTTTACATCAAGTTTTAATGTAAAATTATTTTCAATGACATAAATTATATTGAATGAAAAAAAATATTCCATTTATATTTTAAAAACATTAAATAATATAATTTTACCACATATATTATTTTGATGAAAAAGTTGTTTTCGATTAAAATATTGTGTATTTTTTCTATTAATAAAAACTCAATATTTATCAAAAAAATATTCAAAATTCATCCAAAGTAAATTTTTATATCCTGATTCAAAATAAGAATTTTATTTTGTTAAATATAATATATAAAAGTGTCAAAACTATATTTAAAATGGTTCTGCCATAAAAAGGTGCAAAACTAAATTTTTTTATTAATTAATTCTTTCATCTAAAAAAATGAATACGTTCTTCTATCACATGTAGAAAACTAATATCATGAATTTTAAACATTATATTGAATATATTAAGCATGTATTTCATTAATAAAATTCATCAAGATTAATTTTATTATTTTATTAACTCACTTATTTGCATGTAAATATTTTTTCATAAGAAAGCTAATACTTTTCATAACCTCCATTATAATGACTAGGGTCATTGTTAAAATAATAATATTTAGTTGTTAAGTTATACAAGGTATTTCAGGAAATAAATTATACCAATATAACTTAAAATTTTATGTATCAAAATCCAAGCATTGAATTGTGTATACCGCAAGATAAGCCAGTTTTACGTATTGCGCAAGATTATCTTTGTGTAACGGACAATACAAGGAATCGAAAAAAACAATCTCATAAATATATTAAGTTGTTGCACTTATTAAGTGTATCATGAAGTTAGAAAGATAGAGTACATGGTTCCCTTTAAACCGAGAGTATAATAAAAAGATTTAAATGATCTCTACAAAGGATATGAGACACTTCCATCATAAATGTTGAAAAGTGATGAGTACATTTTCAAACCAACCTAACCGAGACAAAAGGAAAGGAACATCAAACCATTATAGTTTGAAATCCTTATAAGATCTTTTATACTTCCTCCAGCATATTTCCATCAATTTATCATAAATATCCTATAACACAAGGTATAATATCACACTTAAAAAACCACCTAAGTCCCTTCCTAGCGAAGGGCGTTTATAAAGGTTGCATACCCAACCAACCATTCATTGTCATGCTGTCTTGCAAGAACAAACATGTTACTGGACTGAACAACCCCAAGGAAATTTAGAACAGAACTCACCATTTATAGATGGTCCTTCTAGTTTTTCATCCGCCTACCTAGAAGGACACATTTAACTAGAATTGATGTGAAGCTCCCCGCCTTAAGAGTGTACTTATCTTCAGATTTTTTGAGAAAAGAACTCACCCCATTGTACATACTCCATTGACCACCGCTGTGGGTACTGGATGTGGAAAAAATTCTTTGATAGGATTTAAAATAAAGATAAATAAACTAGTCACTTACAAGATCCCTTGGATCAGGGCTACACTAGGCATATGTGTGATGCTCCTCTAAGTCATGCTTCCATATGTCATGGAATTAGTCATAAAATCTGAATGATTAACTGGTGTTCTAAAACACATAATCCTATTTACAATTCCATCCTGAACATTGGGATGGGTCAGGGACTTTTCTAATGTCCAGGAAACTTTATTCTGGATTTGATCGGTGTTTAAAGCGTAACAGATCAAGGCTCAACAATTCCTCAAAAATCAGACAGATCATTACACAATTAAAGAGAAGGATGGGTACCACATATATCAACATATAATAACCTAATATTACAAGAGAAAATAGAAAATTCTTATGTTTGTCCATAGGAAAACCTATTAATTAGATTTTGTTATGTACTATACAAATAACTAGAATGGATCCACACCATCTGATACGACAGTAAAATAGGCTGACAGTCTCCCGAGTCATCCAACACTAAAAAGGAAGAAAATAAAAGGTCACACTACCTCCTAGGTATTTGATCATTCCCTATTCATGAAAACCCCTATAGAACTAAGCATTTAGTAATTTTCACACTCATAGAATTGTTCAAACAATATATAACCACCCATCAAAAAAGGGGTTTTGTTTTTTGGAAACAAATATCCTTGTATAATCAATGACACCTGAACGGTACTATACATCAGCAAAAGAGTAATAAGCGACTAGTAAAGGCCTTGAATATCGAAGAGAACTAACTACAAGAGGTCATCCAATTACATAACACAAAATTTTGACCCAAAATAAGGTCACACCTATGAAATATCACCATGATTAAGAGCTGATCATTTTGGTTCAAATTATAGGAGAAGAGGCATATAAGAAATGTATATGCTCCCATTTCAAGGTATAACTGAAAGAAAAAAACGATCTAAACTACCTTTAAATTAGGTTTAAAACTAAAATGAATTCACTAAAATGTTTCATTGATCGGGTTCATTTATTTACATTAAAACTCAAAAAATGAATGTCTTAGTTTTGAAAACATCCTATGGAATTCAGAAGAAAATGTGATTTGATACCCAATTTAGCTAAAGACACAAGGAAAAATGGAAAAGTTACATGTATATTCATTTTTAATAATGATATATTTATTGACATCCCATTATAATTAGTCCATTCTATCACATAACCACACTTTTAACACTATTCATTTATTTATAAGGCCTCACAAAATTTATAGCTTAGAGAAAAAAAGGTCCCTTATTAATAAAAGAGGTATAATTAAAGGAGATTATAGATTAAATTTACATGAAAAAACAAATAAACATCTATGAGATTTTAAAAAAATCCCTAATCACATATCATAATTACACACACATAGGGTTAAGCACTAAGGCATACAAAAAAATAAACAACGACCTACAGGGTTCCCATCAATCAATTTTGGTTTCAATTAAAGAAACTAGAACATTTAAACATTTAGATTTAGAACATACTTAACACATTAATTTTATAAACAACATTCCCCAACTGACCTACTTGACTTAGTCACACATTCAAGATATTTGTCTTATAGGTCATAAGCACAATAAATAGGGGTACAAGCCTTAAAAAGGAAACAAAAACATTTAAGTTCAAAATTGAACAAAATTAATATAAATAGAAGTTTCTAAGTAAAATAATTATAATAGATTGTTCAGTTTTATGGGATACCACCCTAATTTATAAAGTGACCATACACATTACAAGTTTCAGGCATCTCCCATATAACTGCAACAATTTTATCTGGATTAAAAGACAGAATCAAAGGCCATAACATTTATGAAATATAATTTAGGTATATAAATTGAATCTATAATCGTTTGATTATATGGTTCACCGTGTTATAATTCATGAAGTTCTCAAAGGCTTTACAAATTAGAAGATTGATCCCATTTGACAATAACAAATTTTTTTGGGATAAAATAAAATATTAATAAATTATACACTTATATGATTTTACTTAAGTAAATAAGCACGTTAACAATGGTTTTTTATATGTTTTGTCATTATCCAGTTTATAAGGCACCCATATACCTTGCAACTTGAAAGTTTATTCCCATTTAATTGCAACCAGCATGCTTCGACCCATGATTAACCAGAATAGTTGCATTATAAGTAAAAAATAACATTAATTAATCATCCAAATATGGTAATCAATACAACATGATAAAAGAAACAATAGGTATACTAATTAGAAAAAAAATGTAAAATAATAATGGAAAGATACTATATAATTATAAAACACTCAAACATGGAATATAAGTAGGGCATGGTGATTTAAATTTTAGAATATTGTAAAGAAAATACTTAATCATGTGAAAACTAAATATGTTATTGAAATTTATAACATTTAACATAAAATACATGCTCATAAATTATGCAAGGTACATCAAAAAATTTCAAACAACCTAGCAATGTAACATGCATGGTAGACAGTGAATCCTAGAATGCCTAAAATAATGCATTTAATGCTTCCTCTTTACCAAACCAGTCTAAGAGAAAATACTATAAATTCCACAAATAGGCAGGTACTGGAAGGTACTTCAATCACTCAAGGTGAAATAAAACTAAACTATAATAGCAAAAAACATGAACAACAATCCCATCCCTAGACACATGGACTTTCACTCATATGTGGATTGATCACTCCCTGACAAGACTATTTACCAAGTGCTGAATAATTCTTAGTCTCACTTCCACCAGACCCAAATAGTAATACGAATGAAAAAAAAAGTTCGGATACCACTTTGTAACATCCCGACCCGACGGGATACTAAAATAGTAGCTGGACCAGTCTCCACATATCCTAAAGCATGCCTCCCCATACTCTAGAGGATACTAACAAGAATCAAGGGTTTAATGGTGGTATGGTGGGAAGAATACCCATGATATAAGAGTAGAAAAGTAGTATATTAGGTGTGAATCAGAATAAAATAATACACAATAGAATAATCTGTAATAAAAGGAAAGACAAACAGAATAAGATAAATATAATAAATGCAATAAGAATAGCTATGGTCTTTATACAACAATGAATTCATGTCAAAATATGCTACAAAATAAATTGGAAACTCGTAGTATAAATTATATTATATTACAAACAAATAAATAGAATATATGAAAAAAGATCCAATGGTGGCTTCTAAGAGCATCTGAAAACCCAAATCATTCATGTGCTTCTAACTCCTAGGTATAAGAATGATTAGAAAAGTAACTAATAAAGGATATTGGTCCTTCAACCAAGGAGGTATGTTTATGTACCTCAGTGCAAAATCAAACTAAAAAATGTATGAGATATACTTAGTAGGACACCAAAAAAGGTGTATAAGTGTAATCCAACTTGTGTATATAAAATAAGTAGTGTTTAGGTAAAAACATTAAAGGAACAATGAACAATAAATAAGTAACTAAGTTGGGATCAGGCTTATCAAGGGAACCTGGCTTAACAATTCCTTATTTAGCCTAATATAGTACATCTGAACTAAAGGTGACCTAGAAAAAGAGAAAAGGGTAAGGTGATAACTAAAGCATCATAAATAGGTTTTGTCGGATAGACCGAACCAAAGCTTGTGAT
This sequence comes from Viscum album, assembly GCA_963277665.1. NCBI lineage: Eukaryota > Viridiplantae > Streptophyta > Magnoliopsida > Santalales > Viscaceae > Viscum > Viscum album. The sequence goes on from OY728125.1 coordinate 993,980,941, forward strand.
TTGTCTTGGAAGATGCATCCCTTGGATAAAAAATATGAATTTTATCCCTTCCAATAAAATTTACTACCAACATTAAATATACAGCATCTTGTTCCTTTCCTAGGAGAACCTAAACAATGAACCATTTTATCACACCTAAAATTCCATAATGCTCACTACCATTAGAATCTATCCAATGTGATCTATGAGTGGTCCCGAAAGTATCACTCCCGGACTAATGTGAGACAAAAACAACTAAGCCTACACCTGGAATATCACATATGGGATCAGGTCACACTCAGGGTCTCATACAACCATCTTACTAATAATACAATTCAAGGTGTCTCCCCTTAGGAACCAAAATCACTCATAATGAGGAAAAAAGGAACTTTTGGTGAGTCCATCTTGGAATACCAGTATCTCTTCCAACGTATAAGAAATTCATTAGCAAATCTGAGCACATGCTTGATGAACCCTTCCTTGGTGTCCCATTGAAGGAACCCAAGTATAACTCTGGGAATCTTTAATTCATTTAATTAACTAAATTAACAAAACTATAGAGACAAGCTAGTAAGTATGACTTTGCATGAAATGAGATATATTAAGATGGTCACACCCATTTTCCATGTCATCTTGGAGGAAAAATGATCCACGTACATAGGTAAAACCACATCACATCCCAAAATAGAAAATTAATTAGTCCATCAAATTCAATCATACATCCATGAAAGGCATAGCACATATAACATTTTTCAATTGAAGACAACACACATCAATATAGGGGTTTTAATTGAAAAGATGGAATTGTAATAAATCAATTAATTTCATCCAATTTAAATAATTCAATTACATTAAAAGAAAATAATCAACCCATTTCAATGGTAGTTTAGAATTGGCCCTATCTCAATTTAAAATATAATTAAGCAGCAAACTCAAAAAGGTGGATTATACATATGGAGGAAATTATTCATCATGGGGTACTTAATGAACCTACCTTGATGGGGTGTATTGGATGGATTCATAACCTCCAAACACATCATGATGGGTTTAAATTTATAACAAGGTGTTATAATCATTTTAAAGTGAGACAAAGGATAATTTAGAAGCAACCTAATTTGTTTCCAACATGTAGCACACAAAAATCATTTTATAAAATTAAGAAATATGAGGTTAAAGATATAGACCACCAACCACATACCATGTATTACCCACATTCCCAATGTCAAGGCTTTATTTGGTTCGATTTAAGAGAAATTGAAGTAACCGACATCCACACTAAAAATAAGGAAAATGAGATAGCACCAAAAGAGAACAACGAGAGGGATGATGAATGGATAACTATAGAAATAGTAATGATGATCCTATTAAAGGGAATCTATAGGGAATTGATGGAGGAGATACCACCATGCCTAGAGGATGAGAAATGGTGGAGCTCGAGTGGGAGAAGAGTGTTTCATATAGATTGGAAGAAAGAGGAGTAAGGTATGGTTTAAAATTCATGTTCATTAATTTTAGATCTATAAATTCACCCAATAGAAAAGGGATCATGTCTTAGTCACATTGTTGTCCAAACTGTGCACTAATCAAGCACTAAGGCACCACCCAAGGAGAACCCAACATGGTTAATTCACACTATTTTCCTAAATGTGTGTAAACCATGCTAAAAAAACTATAAAAACCTTCAGTGGGTTATATAGTTGTACGTCTCCTCCTGTACAGTTTTCCCAAACCATATGGAACTTCATGCCCCCCTAGATCAGGCCTCATTGTTTTCCCTTGGAGCCACACTATTTTAGAAAAATGGTATGCTCCTGACAGTTCCCTCAAATTTTGAGTTTTTTAGGGTTTAACGCCCCCTAAAATAAATGGAAACCCCAAGGTACTCCTAGTTACGTGAAACAAATATAAAAACAAAATATTTAAGTTTTATAAATCTCATAATTTTGTTCCAAATATCAGTTTAAAAAACATATAGTCCACCAAACGATAAATTTTAAATTCCCCTGGAATTTTATCCGGTCCAAAAAACACATGACACTACAATTCTCAAATAACTTTTATAAATATTCAAACATTAAATATGAATTAAAAAAACCACTTATACACCCTATTATTTCCAAGGATTATGGTTTATTTATGATAAAAATTTTAGACCTCAACTTCTTCACTATGATCGACGTGGGAGGTATTATCAGTTTATTTAAAAAAAATCAAATTCTCTAAATCTTATGAAGAAATTGATGATTATAAATATTATTATAAATAAATATACCTTAATTATTTCAATAATAACATTGATTTGAAATTTTTTTCTTTTTTGAAATATTGAAAATGTTTTGTAAAAAACCCATTTCGAACATTTTAAAACTTATTCTATCATATTATTTTATAATTTTAAGTTTATTTGAATGGTTTGGAATTATATTTTACAAGTAATTTTATAATATTTTATCATTTTTTACATAAATTGTATCCAAATTACACAAGATATATTTATATAAAAGAAGTATATGGTTTTAAAAATACCCAAAGGTACTACTACACTTAGTAGAGCATTATAATTTATAAATTATAAAACCAATGGAATTTAAGGTTTTCATGAAGGAATTAGTGATTTAAATAAAACTATTGAATTTTATATCAATTTTAGGGTGATGTTGATAGAGTGTTATTTTACTTATAGAAATAATGAATTTCAAGACATTAGATCTTAGAATTTGACTTTAAATATTTCTCTAAGTATGGTGAAGAGAATGGATAGGGTTCAATTCGTACAAGGAGAGAATTATTTAACATATTGAAATTTTAATATATGTGTATCCTTTAAATAAATGTTATGGTTGAATAAGTTTAATAAATTAAAAAAAATTATAAGTATATTTTAAGATAATATTACATCCCAAATATAAGTATAAAATATTGATGCATGCCTATTGTAAGGCATGGAAAAAGGAAATTTATTTTCCTAATGTAGAATAGAGGTTGACCAGGGTCTTGTCACTTGAGGATCTTTCTCAGTTGTTCACCTACTTATTCTATCTCACCTAAATTAATTATTTTTCTGTTTTCATTTATTCTATGAATGCATTGAAATTTATAAGAAAAATAAAATATAAAAACATATACTAACATGACATGTAAAAATTGGATCTGTTAAGAATGAATTTGGAATTTTTGGTTTAGTTCATGGTTTCCATTATTCTCTTTTTTGGTGTTTATATTATGTTTTATAATTCAATTATGTGATCTCATTCAATAATTACTATTATTTTATGTAGTGGTGTTAAATACTGAATTCGTTTTAGCAATCTTAATTCCACCCCCCAACTATAATCCAGGTTGATGGAACACCATAATTGAGAGTGTGGCATCTTTTACGACCTTCCTCCATAATATACCATTTCATCCATATAATAGATAAACTCTATCATATAAATAGCTTTTATCCATTAGAATGGAGGGAAAATATTTAATAAAAGAATATAAATCAATTTGAGATTAGTTTCGGGGTGGGTTATATCAACACCTATGCACTTCACTCTTTCCAATCACAAACTTAATAAAATATAAAAATTTAAGTAAAGAATAAATGGAATTTTCATTTACCTCCCTTAGGACAAGCCTTAGGTTAGCCCCTCATTTTTTAGGGTAAGAGGTCGTGGTTTATTGAGAAAAAGAAGAAGAAAAAAAGAATAAAAATAATATAAGAGAGGGAAATATGAGAGGGAGAGATAATAAAATAAAATAAAATAAATATATGATAACATAAATAATAAAATAATAAAAACACATAAAATAATAAAATAAAAAGAACAATAATAATAATGGATAAAAAAATGAAATAGGTGAAGGGAAAATTTTTACAAAAGGATGCATGAATTATTTAATTAATTAAAATTCAAATTACTTGAGAAATAAAACAAAAAATTAAATTAAAACTATAATAAAAGAAAGGAAAAAAAATCAATACCAGCATGGAAATTAGAATCCTATCTCATATATGGTGATAATTCCCTTTGGGAGTGGGGGTGGTTATTTTTTGTAGGCAAGTGTGATATTTTTTCCCTAGAATTTGTCTCTAAAAGTTTGTGCATTGTAGACCCACTTAATGACTAAATTTGAAAAATTAGTCTTCTAAAAAGTTTTTTAAAAATATCTTTAACATTTGGCCATAATATTTCATCTTCACCTTCCATGTGTAGAATAATTTATATCCCATTTACTTTGAAAAATTATTCTAACCAAGAATAATATTGCATTTCATAATTCTGATTTTCCATGCATTTATGGCCTTGATATCGGTATAAAGTGGGTCCATAGTTATGAAATTTGTTCCTAATAATTGTTTCTTTATAATTGTATAATTTCAACTCCATTGTACTATACATTTATGAGATATAATCCCAGCATCAAAAATATATATATTTGTGAATAGATTTTGAGGCCTGAGTTGTGAGCATATTTTGGTCCTCCAAATGTTGGATTCAACTCTTAGTACATAATAATTAAATAAATTTAAATATTTTTAAGAATAAAAGAATTAATTTCTTACATTAAATCATTTTATAAAAATTTATGGCTGAAATAATTGAATATATTAAAACGGTTAAATTCTAAAATTGTTCTGTTTTTAAAATTACACCGAAAAAGCTTCTAAAACTATCAAATTATACAATTGACATTAAAATTTCACTTTTTGGGATTAAAAAAATTTAAATGTGTTTAAAATATGCATTAAAATTTATTGTGTCAACACCCCCACACTTAATTCATGATTTTCCTCAAGCATAAAATCTCAACATTAAAAATTAGAGTGCGCCAATGTTATCATTATGAAAATTTGAAGAAAATAAAATTAAAAAATCATAAATGTAAAATAAAATTTTCAAATTTCATATAAAATATCAATTAAATTTCCCATTTTCCAAAGAAACAATTCATTAAATTATTTTAGTTTCTCCATTTTGAAAATGGTGGAACTTATTCTTTTATTCATTCAGGTTCCTCAATTCATTATTATTAAACATGAAAAATCATGATCTAACACAGAATGGATTCTTTTCTCTCATCACTCATGATACGATTCAAGTAGAGTTATTCTATAATACTATGAACACTCAAAGTATCCATATGATTATAATGTATGTAATTTATCTAATTTGTAATGAAGAAGGACACATAAAATCATGAGGACTTTCAATAAAGGTTAAAATGAATCTCAAGCATAAGTTTGGTAGGATTTGATGCTTTAAAAATTAAGGATCAATGAGGAGGTTTATATCTTGATTACAATACAAGATATCAAAACTAAAATTGTAATGAAATTTTCCCCTTTGAAGTGGTAACTCCCATTATCCCCAAAACTCAACGTAATTCTTTGATCAAAGTAAAGCGTAATAAATGATTTATGCACCCTCATTATGTTTTTTACTTCTATACATTTTTTTCAAATAAATTTTTCATTTTTTTTTCAAAATTTATGCTTATAATAAACCTAAAATCGACAACCTAACAACATATTATCAAAATCATTCTTCTGGTAATGGTGATTGTTTATTATCTTAAATAAAAACCCCATTTTTTCATTTTTTAAGAGGGGTGAACAATTAAATGTACAATGTATAAATAAAATTACCTCTCTTATTACCCTTATTAGAACCCCCCCCCCCCCATTTCTTACTTACAATATATTTCATCCCTTCAACAATGACTCCATTAACCCCCACATTTTAACTTTAAAATATCATTCAAATACTAAGAGAATGGTAGGAATGGATAAAAACTTACTAAAATGTGGCTCATTCATAACAAAGTCATTCTTGGCCTCTATTGGATAAAAAAGTATTTATGTAAAGGTGGTATTTTAAGGATATGGACTTTTAAAAATATGTCTCAACCATTTTAATTTGTTTTCAATTTCATAGTTCTAACAAGTTCAAATTCAACTCCTTCTAGGAAACATGTCCCAAGATCTATCCATAAATATGCTCATAAATAAAAAGGAAGTAATTGGTCTAGAAATACTCTATGGAATAGAATATATGATATTTTATAATCACTCATTGAAAAAACTAATAATAAAAAATAAATTCACATGAATTTCAGAAATTTAAAGTATGAAAAATTTTAGGGAAATTTTATTTACAAGAATAAAATAATTCCCTCAATTCATGTGTCCTCATTTTAATATCCATGATTCATTTTAATAATAAAATTTTCCATTTTTCTTATTAAATATTATTGACATTGAAATATAAAACATGGAATCATAGGGTTTATAAGAATCTTATGTCTCCTAGATAAGTCTAGTAAATCATGAATTCAAGTGTGGGCTTGAAATATCCAGATAAAATCTCAAAATAGGTTTTTGGAAAAAAAAATTAGAGAGTTTAAATGATTATTAATAAAATATAACTTTATTTACCACGAATCTTAGTTTTTTTACTCCTTTATTATTTATGGATTTTTTATTCAATCATGTTACAACAAAATAAAATTACTTAATTAAGCATACGGATCATATAATTTAAATTCAAAAATATAGAGTGAGTGGGTTGCATATTGGACGAATTTATCTGACTAAAATTGAAATCCTAAATTCCTAAAAAGAAATTAAAAGGATAAGTCTTGGTATAATCCCCAAAGAGGGCCATAAATTTTTACCACCTCCAAAGGGCACTACTAGATGTTATCCTAAGACTGATGGTGGATGAAGCTTATTTGACTTAAACCACCACATATTGATTTTCCCATCTTTTTCTTCTTTGTTCTTGTTGAGGAGAATAAAATATTTAGAGTAAATCAGATCCTTGTAATTAGAAATGAGTTATAAATTTTATTGTGGGGGTATGATGAATTATTGAACCTCCATATCTTCAATTGAGACTTGTGAAACATATTATTCTCTTCCTAGTGTTTTGTCTAAATGTGTTGCATTAAAATATTATTTAAAAGGGAAATGAGTGTGTAATATTATTTTTTAAAAAATATTATTTGAATATTCCATATCATACTCTGTACCATTTATATAAGAAACATGTGTCTCTAATTATTCAATAAGAACCACTTGGATCTCTTCTTATACTCCCTTAAGTAAATGTTCTATATGTTCTGGGAGCTCCAAGTGTTCCTCAAAAGTTTCATTTTCGTTTTCATTATCATCCTCTAGGGAATAAGATGAGTTCTATTAATCTTAAAATTAAAAACCATTTGAAGTGGTAATCAAATTATTATTATTAAAATTAAAAGTTTTTGTGTTCAATAACTTATAATCTCCATGATTCGGTTAGGCTTTAATATCTTCTTCAATGGTGAGTGCCTCTTGGAGTTGGATGGTGTAAATTGAAGGAAAGTAGTCAGGATACTCCATTTTTGGGATCTCCTTAAAAAATTAGGGAATACTAAGGGGTTCTTCTTAGACATTGGTTACTTTATAAAATTTTGTAATGTAATGGTAGAACTCAGTTAGCTCTTGGGCCATCGCTTCAAAAAAAATTATTCATGTCCTCCCTCAGGTCGGCTATAAATACATTAAATGATTTCTCCCCATTATTTGATTTCAAAAATAACCTCACCTGTCTAAAAAACACCATCCTCCATAGACAAGGGTGAGTTAATAACTGGTTATTGTACCAATATGTAATTTTTCTATTAATTAAGGAAATAATAATTTTAAAGCATCGTGGAAAAATAATTTTTTCAGGTTTTTTAAAATAAAAATAGGGAAGATTTATAAATAACTTTAAAATAGAAGAAATCAAGAAAAAACAGATTGGATACCTAGAAAAAGCAAGAGTTTTCATGCACTCATATTGTTGGGTATGGAAAAAGAATATTTATTTTCCAAATCCAGTATGAAGACTAAACAATGTCTTCTCACTTGAGGAGATTTCTTAGTTATTCACCTACTTATTATATCTCATATAAACTAATTTTTTATTTTTTTATTTATTCTATGAATGCAATTAAATTTAGAATAAATATTAAATTCTAAAACATATACTAATGTGAAATATAATAATGATATTAGTAAAGGAATAACTTGGCCTTTGTGATTTGGTTCAGAGGGTCCATCATTATCCATGTCGGTTTTTATATTATATTTGATAATTGAATTCTGACATATCATTCAAGAATTATTATTCTTTAATTTAGTGGTTATAAATCTTAAATGCCTTTGAGAAATCTCAATTCCACCTACTCTTATAATCAAGTATGATGGTACACCTCAATCAAGAGTGTGACATATTCCAAGACATGGCTCCATAATATGTCATTTAATCCACTAAATTTATTAACTCCATCATATGAAGATCTTATATCTAGTAGAAGAGAGGGAAAATATTTAATGAAATAATAGAACTAAGTTTGAGATTAATGTCGTTGTGGATGATCTCCACACCTATTCACTTCACTCTTACTCAACACAAATACTATAAAACAAAATAATTTAAGTGCATAGTTAATGTAATTTATACTTACCTTCCCCATGATAAGCCTCAGTCTAACACCTCATTTTTTAGGGTAAGAGGTTATGGTGGAATGGGAAATAAATAGGTGATAAAAACAATAAAAAAATTAGGAGAGTGAAATAATAGAGATATGGATAATAAAATAAAATAATATATATATATGTAAGAAGTTAAAATAATAAAATATTGAAAACACATAACAAGAAAAATATAAAAATAAAAATAAGAAGAAGCTAATAAGAATAATAAGAAGGAAAGAAAAATAATGAAATAGGTGGAGGGAACACATAGAAAAAGAGATTCATGAATTGTTTAATTAAATAAAATTCAAACTATATGGGAAATAAAACTAAAAATTAAAAGAAAAGAAAAATTAAATAAAATGAAAAAATTAACGACAACATTTCCCTCATCCTCTTCTTTCATGAATGGTGAGAACTCCCTTTTATAGTTGGGTGGCTTATTTTTATAGGTAAGGGTGATATTTTTGGATCCCTAATTTTCCTCCAATATATTTCACATCATAGATCCATTTAATTTCAGAATTTTTAAATGTATTCTTCTATTAATTTTTTATAAGAAGTCTTTCTCATTTGACCAATATAATTTTACTTTATCCTCCATGTGTAGAATAAGTTATATCTCATTTACCCAAGAAAATTATTATGGCTAGGCAGAATATTTGAATTTCAAAAATCATATTATTTATGAATTTGTGGAATATTGAATAAATTGGGTCCATAGTAATGAAATTTTTTATTCATGATTTTATATTTATAATTGTTTAATTTCAGATCCATTGTGTTATCCATTTGTGGTATATAGTCCCAACAAAAAAAATATCTAGATATGTTCACAGATATTGAGGCCTGCGTTGTGAGCATATTTGGGCCTCCAAATATTGGATTCAGATCTTGTTTCATAACAATTAAATGAATCACCAGATGTTTCAAATCCTAAAAGAATTTTATTTCACAAATTCAATTAGTTTATAAAAATTTATGGTTGAAAAAATTAAAATAGTTAAATTCCAAAATTATATCATTTTTTTAATAATGCCCAAAAGTCTTATAAAACCATAAAATTTTACAATTGGAATTAAAATATCAATTTTTTGGATTAAACACATTGCAATGTGTTTAAGAATATGAATCAAAATTTAGTTCTTCAAATACCACGATTTTTAATTAATAAGGATATGGAAATATAATGATGATGATGATGATAGCTATAAACATAGTAGGACACAAAATGAATCTAAAAATTAAAAAAGTGAAATTATATAAAGGATAACTATAATCAGAAATGAATATATCCTCTTCAAGGATGAAAATAGAGAGAATAAAGATAATCGGAAATGAAGAAATCCTTTTTTAAATAAATTTGGATGATTGGATGTGTATATTTTTCAAGAATGATGATATAAAAGTTTCTTATGTTTTCATTAATACAGGGGGAGGTAACCATTGAGAGGAGGGACAATTATACTTGGAATAAATGATAAACATATGATCATATATTTATATTTAAAGAGTTATTTTTAAATTCATGACAGTTCCATATCAATATTTATAAAGGTAAATAATGAGCTAACTCAAAGTAATTTTTTAAATTTTAGGTTGTTTTTATTAAAATTTAATTTAGGTGTAAGTGATTTTTAATCTCTTAAAAGGAATTTTATATTTGGGTTAAATTTATATTTATTGAGCCCTCTGGAAGGTTGTTGATTTCATGTCTATGATTGATGTTTTAATAATCACAAATCATCACATACCATTAATTCTTAATCTGGTTTGATTTCTCATAAACTTAATTACAATCTGTGAATGAATCTGTTATCATGTTTTTGTCTATTCTTATTGACTTACAAAGTATTTTGGAAGTCTTCTGGATTCAACAGACATCGGAAGCACCGATCCAATATCAACAGACATCGGAAGCACCGATCCAATATCAACAGACATCGGAAGCACCGATCCAATATCAACAGACATAGGAAGCACTGATCCAACATCAACAGACATCGGAAGCACCGATCCAATATCAACAGACATCGGAAGCACTGATCCAATATCAACAGATATCGGAAGCACCAATCCAATATCAACAGACATCGGAAGCACCGATCCAATATCAACAGACATCGGAAGCACCGATCCAATATCAAAGGACAATGGTCGCACCGATCCGATATCAAAATGACTCACCGATCATATGACAGACCGATTCTGATAAAACTGACTCACCGATCAGATGACAGACTGATGCTGATCAAACTGACTCACCGATCAGATGACAGACCGATGCTGATCAAACTGACTCACCAATCAGATGACAGACCGATGCTGATCAAACTGACTCACCGATCAGATGACAGACCGATGCTGATCAAACTAACTCACCGATCAGATGACAGAACGATGCTGATCAAACTGACTCACCGATCAGATGACAGACCGATGCTGATCAAACTGACTCACCGATCAGATGACAGACCGATGCTGATCAAACTGACTCACCGATCAAATGACACACCGATGCTGATCTATCTGAGTCACCGATCATTACTCACTAATGCTGATGACCTACCGATCACTTGATTCTTCAACACTCATAAAAAACTGTTTGAATTTATTTATCTTTATCTTTATTTTATCTAACCAACGATCATATTAGGTATATTTTAATACTCTGTCAATTAATTAATAAAGGTTGTCGGATTTTAGGAAACCGTACCTCGTACCTGCGGAAAGGAAACTTTTTCTGTCTTCCGAAGCACGTGACATAAATACAAGAAGACTTTGCTGAAGAAGATAGTGGATAGTGGACGGAAGAACACAAGAAGAATACAGAGAAAAGAAAGAAGAGGAATAACCAAGGAAGACAGAACCTCATACACAATCAAGCCTACTCAAAGAGAGTTCTGTGCATACAAAAGAACGTTGAAGAACTTCATCGACTACATCTCACTACCTTTGAACCTGAAGCATACGACACTCTTCTTCTCAAACAAAAATGAGAAGAGGACTCAGAATAAATTCTGACCAAATACAAAAGAGTCCAGAGCTACACTGAAATCACTAGACCCATTTCTAAACTCGACATCTCTTCTCTATGATACATTTGTTTTACATCTTGAGCAGTGTGTGTTATCTGCTATATTAAACACACACACTGACTCATGTACTTTCACTGGAGGATCTTTAAATCCTCAGCAAACCTTTTTACACTTCATTTCCCACTGTGGATAGTGGTAGAGGTCGTGTGAGACCTGGACAGCTCTAAGCTGTTGTTTGTTTCCCCACGCAGAACTGTGGTAGAGGTCTTGTGACCTGAACAGTGTGTTCACTGTTGTTAACCCCGATCCAGGGTGTGGATCATTTTTATATAAACTTTTGAGAGGACTAAGTCTCGGCTTGAGACTGAACCTCTTGGTTAATTCTCTGGGTTTGTAGCTACATACTATATCCATACTACATATTTATTTCATATTCCGCTGCTATTACATTGAAATATAATTTATTTTCAAAGCTACTTTGATAGTTAAACTCGCAAGTGTTTATATTTATTATAAACCAGTAAGTTAGTTTCAAAAGTTAATTTAATCATAAGATTAAGTTAACTGAGAACTAATCAATCTTTGAGAAACTAATTGAACCTTTATAATCTGTATAAATTCACTACAATTTAATCTGTTTTTGAAATAGGGGGATTTTAATAAACATTGTTTTTAATAGAAAATTTTAATTGGAACTCAATTCATCCCCCTCTTGAGTATCCACTCCGACCAACATTTCGTATCAGAGGTTGAAAATATTTTCTAAAGTACCCTGGTTTTCAACTGTGATTTTAGTTGTATTTTAAAGTTCTTAAAATTTCTGTTATTTCTAAATTTTTATCTCTTTAAAATTATTTTTGTGATATCATGGATAATATAATTGAGGGTGTTGCTACTAACCGGGCACCTTTCTTTAATGGAAACAACTACGCTCAGTGGAAACTTAAAATGAAAATTCATCTAGAAAGCATGAGTTTTGATATTTGGACTGCTACTGAATCTGAATAAAAAATTCCCACTACTGATAGATCTACTTGGGATGAACCTACAAAGACTGCTTACAATAATAATTGTAAAGCTATGAATGCCTTGTACTGTGACCTAGGAGATGAAGAATTTAATATAATTTCTACATGTAAAACTGCATATGAAATTTGGGATACCTTAGTTGTTTCTCATGAAGGAAAAACTAATGTTAAGGAGATGAGATTGAATACCAATACTATTAAGTATGATAATTTTAAGATGAAGCCTGATGAACCCATTTCTGATATGTATCTCAGGTTCAATGAAATTGTCAACACAATGACTTCTCTGGGAAAGGATGTTCCAGAAAAGGAACAATCATGAGAATTTTGAGATGTCTACCTAAAAGATGGAGAGGAACCTCTGTCTCCATTAGAGAATCGTGTGACATTGGAGAACTGCCTGTCAAGGAACTAATTGGTTAGTTGATGATGTATGAAGAAGAACTCAAGGTAAACAAAGAAGAAGATGATGAACCAAAAAGGAAGCCTATTTCCTTCAAGACTACAACCTCAAAGAATAAGGATAAGGAAAAGCCTCAAGCTATCAATGAATGTTCAAGTAGTGAGGAAAGTGAGAATGATTCTGATAGTGATGCTGAGATGGCACACATTGCTAGAATATTTAAGAAATTCTATAGGAAGAAGAAGTTTTTCAGAAAGTCAAACTACAAAGGCAAGTATGATAACAAAGGACACTGGAAAAAGGATTGGAAGAAGTCTGATAAATCAGATGAAGTTGTCTGTTATGAATGCAAAAGAAAAGGACACATAAAAGCAGACTGTCCAAAGCTGAAATATAGAAAGAAGTATGAATACAAGGATAACAAGTACAAGAAAGCCATGAAGGCTACTTGGAGTGCTTCAGAAGACAGCACAAGTGAAGCTGAATCTTCAGACTCTGGAAGGAATCGAGCCAACATGTGTTTCATGACAAACACTTCTGAGGTAACATCAGAAACTCCTGCTTTAAATTCATATTATTCGGGAGATGATTCTGAATGTGATAACATGTCTAAATCTGAACTGTTTGAATATTGTGATATGCTTGAAGAAACCTGTAATGAGCTTAAAGATAAATATAAACGTTTAAAGAAACAGTATGCCTTAAGTGTTAAGCATAAATCTGATCTAGATATAGAAGTAGAAAAGAATGCTCAGTTGCTTAAAGAGAATACTGAACTAAAATTGTCTAATGAGCAACTCAGAAAAGACTTAGAGAAGTTCAAAAATGGCAAGAATACTCTAACACAAATGCTAGGAAAGAAAGTTGAACCTAGATATACTACTGGTATAGGATACCAACTTGGACAAAGAAAAGTTGCCAAAACTAGATTCATTCCTAAATCTGGATAGAAGATAGTTAATTCTGGAGCTTCATATGCCTCAACCAGTTATATTCATAGTTATGGATCTAATAAGGTTTATCTTTCAAAGAATGTTAATTATACAAATTATATGAGACCCATTAGACAAATATGGATACCTAAGGTATCATTGGATAACATGTCTGGACCCAAGAAGATCTAGGTACCAAAATCATCTTCCATCTAAATCTGTTTTGTAGGAGACCTTCTTGAAGAGCTGCCACAAGAAGATATGGTACTTAGACAGTGGATGTTCAAGACATATGTCAGGAGACTTTTCATGTTTCAAAAGCTTAGTAAAAGTTGATGGAGACTTTGTCACTTTTGGTGATAATTCAAAAGGAAAAATCATCGGCTTAGGCCAGATTGGTAACACTGATTCAATCTTGGTTTCTGAAGTTTTATTTGTCGATGGACTTAAATATAACTTATTAATCATTTCTCAGTTGTGTGATGATGGTTTTTATGTGAAATTTAAAAATGATTCCTGTAATGTTTTTAACTCTAAAAATGTTTTAGTATTTTCTGCGTTAAGAAATGAAAATGTTTATGCTGTTGATTTAGATTCTTTAGCTAAGCATAATATTCCTTGTTTAAATTCTTTTCATAATGAGTCTTGGTTTGGGCATAGAAGATTAGGACACTGCAATGTACACTCTCTTAGAAAACTTTCTAGGAAGAAATTAGTTAGAGACTTACCCAAACTTGAATTTCCAGCAGACAAAGTTTGTAATCCCTGTCAAAAATGAAAGCAACATAAAGTTTCTTTTAAATCAAAGAAAGAAGTGTCAACTTCTCAACCTCTCGAGTTGGTTCACATGGATTTATTTGGACCTTCTAGAGTTTCTAGTTTGAATGGGAAGCACTATGTCTATGTTCTTGTAGATGACTTTTCTAGATATACTTGGGTATATTTTCTAGCTCACAAAATTGAAGCTTGTTCTTACTTTGTTAAATACTCCAAGTCTGTAGAAAATCTTAGTGGATTCAAGATTAAGACCCTGAGAAGTGATCATGGTCGTTAGTTTGAAAATCATGAGTTTGATTCTTACTGCTCACACAATGGCTATAGTCACAATTTCTCTGCCCCTAGGACACCCCAACAAAATGGTGTAGTAGAGAGAAGGAATAGAACCCTGCAAGAAATAGCTAGAACTATGCTCAATGAATATGAACTGCCTATTTACTTTTGGGCTGAAGCTGTAAATACATCTTGTTATGTCATTAATAGAGTCTTGATCAGACCAGTTCTTAAGAGGACCCCTTATGAGTTGTGGAACCATAGGAAACCTAAGGTTAACTACTTCAAAGTTTTTGGCTGCAAAGTCTTCATTCTCAATACTAAAGTCAATCTTGACAAATTTTCATCCAAGAGTGATGAAGGAATTTTCCTAGGTTACTCTATCTCTAGTAAAGCCTATAGAGTTTTCAATAAAAGAACCAAATGTGTGGAAAAATCTGTTCACATCAAAATTGATGAAACTGATCCACATGAACCTAAAATCTCTCTTGAAGATGATCTCTTTGGTTTGAATCTCAATGATAAAGACAATGGAACTATAGTTAAAACATCCAGACCTGAAATTTCTACAGAACCTGCTTCTGTTGAACCTCAATCTGTAGATGAATCTGAAATCTCCAGCCCTATCTTTTCAAGACCATATAGGACTCTAAAGAACCATCCTTTAGATGTTGTTGTAGGAAATCTAGAAAGAGGAACACAGACTAGAGCTTCTCTAAGAAATCAAGTTGAACATCAAGCTTTTCTTTCACAGTTAGAACCTAAAAATATCAATGATGCTATCAATGATGAATTTTGGGTAATGGCTATGCAAGAAGAACTAAATCAATTTGAAAGAAACAAAGTCTGGAAATTTGTAGAAAGATCTAAGGACATTTTGACCATAGGAACAAAATGGGTGTTTAGAAACAAAGTTGATGAATCTGGAAACATCATTAGAAATAAAGCTAGGCTAGTTGCACAAGGATACAATCAAGAAGAAGGAATTGACTATGAGGAAACCTTTTCACCTGTAGCTAGATTAGAGGCTATTAGGATCTTACTTGCCTATGCATCACATCTGAATTTCAAGCTATATCAAATGGATGTCAAAAGTGAATTTCTAAATGGTTTTATTGTTGAAGATGTTTTTGTATAACAACCACCTGTTTTTTTAAATCCTCATTTTCCAAATCATGTTTTTAATCTTTTTAAAGCTTTATATGGTTTAAAACAAGCTCCAAGAGCTTGGTATGAAAGGATTTCAAGCTTTCTTATCTCAAAAGTATTTACAAAAGGAGTAGTTGATCCCACTATTTTTATAAAAAGGATTTCAAAAGATGTATTAATAGTACAAATCTATGTTGATGATATTATTTTTGGATCTTCTAAAAATTCCTTATGTACTGATTTTTCAAAGATTATGCAAAATGAATTTGAAATGAGCTTAATGGGAGAGATTAAGTATTTTCTTGGTTTTCAAATTTTTCAAACTAAAGATGGAATTATTTTAAATCAAAGTAAATATACAAAGTATATTTTAAAACGTTTTGGATTGGATAGTATTAAGGAAAGTGATACACCTATGAGTACTACCTGTAAATTGGATACAGATGAAGCTGGGAAACCAGTGGATCAAACCAATTACAGAGGTATGATTGGGAGCTTACTTTATCTTACTGCTAGTCGACCATACATTATGTTCAGTGTATGTATGTGTGCTAGATTTCAAGCTAATCCAAAAGAATCACATTTACTGGCTGTTAAAAGGATTTTTAAGTATCTTAAGTATACTGTAAATTTAGGTTTGTTTTATCCCAAAGGAAAATCATTTAACCTAACTAGCTATTCAGATGCTGACTTTGCTGGATGTAAGTTAGATAGGAAGAGCACATATGGAACATGTCATTTTCTTGGAAAATATCTAGTATCATGGTGTAGTAAGAAACAGAACTCAGTTGCATTGTCTACTGCCGAGGCAGAATACATAGCTGCTGGTAGTTGTTGTGCACAAATTCTGTGGATGAAACACACTTTATTGGATTATGGATTTGATCTTAAACATGTTTCAATTAACTGTGACAATACTAGTGCAATCAATATATCTAAGAACCCTGTGTCTCACTCTAGAACTAAGAACATTGATTTCAGACATCACTTTCTAAGAGATCATTATCAAAAAGGTGATATTTCTTTAAAATTTATTAGTTCTGAACATCAATTAGCTGATATCTTCACAAAGCCTTTATGCTCTGAAAGAATGAAATTTATTAAACAAGAGTTGTGTATGATTGATCTGTGAAACCGATCTGTGAAACTGATCTGTGAAACTGATCTGTGAAACTGATCTGTGAAACTGATCTGTGAAACTGATCTGTGAAACTGATCTGTGAAACTGATCTGTGAAACTGATCTGTGAAACCGATCTGTGAAACTGATCTGTGCAACCGATCTGTCATACCGATCTTTTTTTTATTTTATTATTATATTGTAATTAATTAGTAAATTTATTTTATACTTTTTATGGGAACCCTAAATGATAAAATAAATGATATGCGGCTATTTATCTTCCCTAAACCTTTTACCTTTAATTTCCCGTCGATCCTTTCAACCTCTCTTCCCCTCTACTTCGAACCTTCGAACTCCTGCCTTCCCAAAATCCTCGAATGGCTATGCAAAAGAGAACGAGCAAAGGACTGGATAGCCCTGTACCTTCAAAGAGTGCTTGAGGCGAGTCGAGTAGTACCTCTAAACGATCAGTAAATCCGAACCTGGAAACTCGGATTGTTGCTGTAGAAAGAGAAGTCAGCTCTGCGTGGCTTCTGTCAAGTAAATCACTGTTGCTGCAAGTTCTTGAATCGCAAGGATGGATAGACTGGTTTTCAGACAACTCTCGAATAGACTACCTGAAGCTGGTACATGAGTTCTATATGAATCTGGAAATCACTTTAGATGGTGTGGAGGCTGCCAGGATGTCGTCTGTGGTAAAAGGAAAGAAAATATCCTTCTCATCTAAGCAGTGGGCTGAGTGCTTGAATGTACCTCATGAAGGTCAGTATGAGGATTATGCTGGGAATATTCCTCCAACATCTGATTACTTCTCTTACGAATTATCTCTAGAGCTTCTGACTGGAAACAGAGAGTCACGGAGAATCACAGCTTCAAAATTAGATGGTGAATGTAGACTTTTTTCAAGTTTATTCAGCCCCAACTTTGCCCTAGGAGAGGAGATTTTGCTGCTGTAAAGTACCAGGATGTTTTCCTGTTGTTTCTTCTGAAAACACATGAGAAGATCAATTTGTGTAGATATGTGATGGTGCACATAGCTGGAATGGTAAAACCATCCAAGAAAGCCACTGCCTTGTTTTATTCAAAGATGATATCTACCATGCTCAAGAATCTAGAATGTATTGATGAAGATGATGAAGTTGATGAAACAGATCATACCTTCTATCTCAACAAAGAGATCTGCAAGAGGATGAAAATCAATTGGAATCCATGGAAGAAGTGGTGGGTTGCAGATGAAGATAAATTGTATGAACCCTACAATCCCATAGATCATGGCAAGAGGCCAAAGGATTTGAGAGACCCTGGCTTGAAACCAAATGAGGAACCAGTTTATTCTGATGATGATGAGCAAGAAGAAGGAAAGGATGAGGCCACCAAAGCCCAAGAGCAAGAAGAAGTTGCGACTGAGGATGGAATTATGTCATATCCTAATGATAGGAGTGATCCTGACACTGCTAGTCCCAAGAGAAGAATAGAATTTGGACCTGCTAGTCCACCCTTAGCCCTACCAGAATCAGAACCCATTCTTGG
Source organism: Viscum album (assembly GCA_963277665.1). Lineage (NCBI taxonomy): Eukaryota > Viridiplantae > Streptophyta > Magnoliopsida > Santalales > Viscaceae > Viscum > Viscum album. The sequence continues at coordinate 993,999,660 of OY728125.1, forward strand.
TGATGAAGAATATTCTGATACTGAAGAATATCACAGTGAAGCTTCTGAGAAGAGTGATGATGGACGTGCTGATAATGCTGAGGCTGATGTTGATGGTGATAACAGACCAGTGGATGGTCTTTCTGAAGATCAAATAAAATCACCACAGTCAGAACAAGAAATACATATCTGTGGCAAGGTTGATTCACCAAAAATCAGTGGAACAGCAAGCTATGAGAAACCAAAATACACCCTGTGTCCTGCTGTTTGGGATGACTACCCTGGTTATGTTGTGTTGGGCTTAGAATATTCTGAAGAAGAAGAAGCAATGCCAGAATCTGCTGCAGCTGTGAAGAGGAACCTCCCAAGACAAGCAAGGTCTGTTCCTGCTGTTGATCCTACAAATGTTAATTTACCCGGTTCTGGAATCTCTCAAGCTGATCTTAATAAGTTTAAGATTGAATTGATAACCGCTGTGAGAACCACAGTTGGAGAAGAAATTTATAATGCTCTCACTCAAGTGTCTCTACAAGTTTCTGAAAATTTATTGGAAGCCTTCTCACAAAGAGTATCTAATGCTGTGAAGCCAGACCTGGCCAATACTGGTGAACTTATTGGCAGGCACATAGCCTTTTTGAATCAGACTATGAAGGATCTTCACACCAGCTTGGTATCTCTATCCAGAGAATTCCAATCAACCATCTCTGGTATGATGGAAGTTTTGAGAAATTTGATTGAACATCTCAACAAGTCTGACCTGAGAAAGTTGAAAGCTGAGTTAACTCACATAGTTGGCCAACCCAATACAGGCAAGGTAACCAAGATCACTACCCGTGAGCTAGAAGCTCTAAGAGAAGTTGTGCATGATGAGTTAGCTTCTGTTAGACAAATTCTTGATTTAGAATCTTTGAGGAAGATGAAAGAGCTCTGTGATAACAGTCATAGGATGGCATTGGTGTATTCAACAGATTCTAAGAAAGCTCTACAAGAGATCAAAGAGAAAGTTGATAATTACTTTTCCAAGATTTATACAAAACATGAGATGGCTGCAAACTTCAAGCTGTTGGCAGAGAATCTGAAATTACCTCCAATCACTCAGGCCTTTAAAACTCAAGTTCATCAGTTGCAAGATTTTACCCATTCCTTGGCCCAGTTCATGGAGAATAAAGATGATTTTGAAAAAGCTATGAAGTATGGGGAAGAAGTCATTCAGGACTTCATTCATCTTTTGAAGCCCTATTTGAATGCACTGGCCACTGCAATAGTAGTTCCTACTTCTGAACCTCTCAGTAACTCTTATGTAGCTCCAAATCAGCTATCTGTTGCTCAAGCTCTATCTCAGTTAAGACCAGTCCCTCAGCAAGCTTCTCAACCAGCTCCTATTTCTCAACAACAACTCTTTGTGGAACCTGCTCCTACACCTGCCAGAGTTATCCTACCACCACTTCAGATTCGCCAAGTCCAGCCTGCCTCCAAGCCTTCAAACTTACCCACTATTGATCCCAAAGACAAAGGCAAAGCCCCTTTGTATCCCAACAAATAGTTGTGTATTGTTTTTGATAGGGTGAACAATGTGATGCTTGTAATATTTTGTACTTTATCAATATTTTTTTTCCCCTCTACTCTATGCTGACTGCTTTTACTTTCACTTTCACTTATATGTTTTCCCTCCTTTTTTATTATCCCAAAGGGGGAGAAGAACATGAGATGATATATGGGAGAAGAATGATATATGGGCGAAGAGAGATATATGGGGGAGAAAAGATGCATATATCTCAGGGGGAGAAATCTGTATAATATATATGGGAAATTTAAATTAAGGGGGAGATTTATATATCTATTTATATATATTCTCTTTATGTTTTAATTCTCATTATGTTTTTATTAATGATATATCATATTATTTATATTTTATGATAAAGATTTGTGATTATCAAAAAGGGGGAGATTGTTGAGCCCTCTGGAAGATTGTTGATTTCATGTCTATGATTGATGTTTTAATAATCACAAATCATCACATACCATTAATGCTTAATCTGGTTTGATTTCTCATAAACATAATTACAATCTGTGAATGAATCTGTTATCATGTTTTTGTCTATGCTTATTGACTTACAAAGTATTTTGGAAGTCTTCTGGATTTAACAGACATCGGAAGCACCGATCCAATATCAACAGACATCGGAAGCACCGATCCAATATCAACAGACATCGGAAGCACCGATCCAATATCAACAGACATCGGAAGCACCGATCCAATATCAACAGACATCGGAAGCACCGATCCAATATCAACAGACATCGGAAGCACCGATCCAATATCAAAGGACAACGGTCGCACCGATCCGATATCAAAATGACTCACCGATCAGATGACAGACTGATGCTGATCAAACTGACTCACCAATCAGATGACAGACCGATGCTGATCAAACTGACTCACTGATCAGATGACAGACCGATGCTGATCAAACTGACTCACCGATCAGATGACAGACCGATGCTGATCAAACTGACTCACCGATCAGATGACAGACCGATGCTGATCAAACTGACTCACCGATCAGATGACAGACCGATGCTGATCAAACTGACTCACCGATCAAATGACTCACCGATGCTGATCTATCTGAGTCACCGATCATTACTCACTAATGATGATGACCTACCTATCACTTGATTCTTCAACAGTCATAAACAACTGTTTCAATTTCTTTATCTTTATCTTTATTTTATCTAACCAACGGTCATATTAGGTATATTTTAATACTCTGTCAATTAATTAATAAAGGTTGTTGGATGTTAGGAAACCGTACCTCGTACCTGCGGAAAGGAAACTTTTTCTGTCTTCCGAAGCACGTGACATAAATACAAGAAGACTTTGCTGAAGAAGATAGTGGATAGTGGATAGAAGAACACAAGAAGAATACAGAGAAAAGAAAGAAGAGGAAGAACCAAGGAAGACAGAACCTCATACACAATCAAGCCTACTCAAGGAGAGTTCTGTGCATACAAAAGAACGTTGAAGAACTTCATCGACTACATCTCAATGCCTTTGAACCTGAAGCATACGACACTCTTCTTCTCAAACAAAAACGAGAAGAGGACTCAGAATAAATTCTGACCAAATACAAAAGAGTCCAGAGCTACACTTAAATCACTAGACCCGTTTCTAAACTCTACATCTCTGCTCTGTGATATATTTGTTTTACATCTTGAGCAGTGTGTGTTATCTGCTGTATTAAACACACACACTGACTCCTGTACTTTCACTGGAGGATCTGTAAATACTTAGAAAACCTTTTTACACTTCATTTCCCACTGTGGATAGTGGTAGAGGTCGTGTGAGACCTGGACAACTCTAAGCTGTTGTTTGTTTCCCCACGCAGAACTGTGGTAGAGGTCTTGTGACCTGAACAGTGTGTTCACTGTTGTTAACCCCGATCCAGGGTGTGGATCATTTTTATATAAACTTTTGAGAGGACTAAGTCTCGGCTTGAGACTGAACCTCTTGGTTAATTCTCTGTGTTTGTAGCTACATACTATATCCATACAACATATTTATTTCATATTCCACTGCTATTACTTTGAAATATAATTTATTTTCAAAGCTACTTTGATAGTTAAACTCGCAAGTGTTTATATTTATTATGAACCAGTAAGTTAGTTTCAAAAGTTAATTTAATCATAAGATTAAGTTAACTGAGAACTAATCAATCTTTGAGAAACTAATTGAACCTTTATAATCTGTATAAATTCACTACAGTTTAATCTGTTTTTGAAATAGGGGGATTTTAATAAACATTGTTTTTAACAGAAAATTTTAATTGGAACTCAATTCACCCCCCTCTTGAGTATCCACTCCGACCAACAATATTTTTGGCCTATTACTTTTTAAATCAATTATATTAAAGTAAAAAACCCTATGTTTTTAAATTTTCATGTTATAAAAGTACTATTTTAACTATATTTGTCTTTCTTTTATCATTATGAAAATAAAATTTACATAAGTGTTTATTATATATAAAGTTATATAATCTATTTTTAAATTAAAAATTAATACATTAACAATATTTGAATTTATATTATGTTCATGAATTTTTGTAAAATTAATAATAAAATATTTATAAATTTTTGATATATAAATAATAGTAAATGATAAATGTAATTTTTAAGAGTAATAAAATATCTATAAATTATATGGTATATATATATATCAATCTAAAAGAAATATATAAGGGATTTAAATTCAATATGATTATGGATATCATATAATTATATTAATTTTAATGGAAAGATAATAATTAGTATGGTAGATATAATAAATTATGAATTATATTAAAGATATATAATAAATGGAATATATTAATAAATTTGTAAGGATATTAAGAATATAGAAAATATGTTAATAATGAGTTAATGGATTATGAGTTTTAATACTATAATTATAGTGTATAAGATTAAATTCATAAAATTAGAATTATAGTCTTTATAAAGGTGAATTTTATTACCTTTATATGGAAGGGTTTAGATATTTCCCTACCTTTGCACAAGGCTTGAGTAAGGGTAAATTCAAGACTCTTACATAAAGGTGATTCCCAAAGGTAACTAAATAATTTAGGGGTGTTCTAGTATGATCTTCAAAGAGGTATAATGCAAACTGTCAATATATGGGCATTGCTTATGCGGGGTAATCCTACTAGTTTCTAGTGTCAATATGTAGGTTGAAGGTGGCATCTAAACATCATAGTGTGGGTCATCACAGTGAATATATAGGTAGTAATAGATCAAGTATCGTCGTACTTTTAGTTTTTCTCCACCACATTCGATTATATAAAAGAGTGTGGGATTGATCGCAAAACCATTGAGGGGTTGGTATAAATTAGTAAAATTCATCCCATTTAAAAATGGTGTGTGGTTATACAAATAATGTAGAAATCCATGATCTTCATCCACATGTTTTCATAAATTACAGAGAATATCATATATATATATATATCACTTCGTTATATCATTTCCATGGATTTCCAAGAAGATTTCTTAGTGAAGGATGCATGTCACGACATGATTAGGGATGAAATCATTTATGAACCCATGATTATTAAATATTTATATAGGATAACATAATCTAATAGATATTGTAAGTCAATTGGAACTCATCATCTATAATATATTCATAATTTGAATCTTATATATTATTAAATAGGTAAAACTAAAGATTCATCTTTGGAAATTACTTAGCACAATCGCAAATTTTATTAAGCATGACCATATTTACCCATCCTTATGCTAGCAAGATATTAAATGGTTTTGAGATAATATATGTGTGATAAACTTCATGTAATCAAGAATCATGGTAAAGTTAGACTATTCCTATAACTTCTGTTATCATATATCTCTATTAGCTATAATAATTTATTGTATACATGCATAGAAAGAGTGAAAGCATTGATGTAATGCATCTATAGAGAGAACTTCTAGAACACTATCCATGATATAAAAGGGTGACTCATTTGTTTCATTTTCATTGATATTTACAACTATTAAAGTAATCATAGTGTTATAATATGTTTGTTTCACTATGGAAGGATCTGTATAGGGATCTTATGACCCAAAGGTAAGGTACATATCAAATAAAAGAAAAAATATTTTAATAAATAGTATACATCGCATTAAAATTATGATAAACAATAACCATGTTTTATAGTATAATTTTAAAGCATAACATTTTTTTGGCATTGAACAGTGAGATCATAAAAATTATATGTTTATATTTTAGAAATTATATTATAAAAAATGAAAACATTATGGTTAGAAATATGTTAAAATGATATCTACAAATAAAGAAATATTAGTATATATTTCTACTTGAATTAAATTTAATTTCAAGATAATAAAATAAGAGAACTGGGCTTAAATGCTTATAGGTGGTATAAAATTAACTAAATATTTAAACTCAGATAATCCTTTATCAGTTGGATATAAAATGGGAACATTCCATTACGATTGAAAACCAATAGAGGCTCTGAAAACTCTTTACCCAGAACCCTCATTATTTTCCTTAGTTCTCATTTGCATTATATATATATATATATATATATATATATGTATATATATATATTACGGTCCTCACTTAAAGGTGCACTTCATATGAGGAATAAAATTAGATAATGATTTATGGTTAGGGGATTTTTGTTTCTTTATAAATCCATTACTTCTTTTATTTTTATGTATTTCCTTTTAAAATTATCCCTTTCTACACATAATTTGAAAATAAATTTCTTTCATGGTTTAAATTATCATTTCATAACATTCACACACTATATTTTCATCATAAATTCATGATTTATTTTAAAAATGGTTTTTCTTGAAGGGTCTATTTAATGTTTGAATTTAAAGAGGTTTTTTATAAACATTTAATTTTTTTCTGAAAGACCTTTATTTTATTTATTAATATATTTCAAAATTTCCTGGATTTTATTTTTCACTGATGAAATATTCATTTATTGAAATTATTTTTTTGATGGGTTGATTTTAAACATTGATGTTTATGAAATGAAAGTTTAAACTGCTAAATGTGTTTTAAAATGAGTTTTATAATGAAATAATAATAAAATAAATCGAAATTTTTGTTTTATGACTTAATAATTGGGAATTTTTTATAAAAGTAGGGATTGGGGAGTGAAACAAAACCCTAAAGAGAATTTTTCCACTATGTGATAGGTGGATCCATTATTAACTTCTAATGTATTGAGTAATTATGATAGAGTTAATTATATATAATTTACTCCTATGACATTTTAAATATCCAATTTGGTGGTTCAATTATGAATAATGGATTTGGAATTATCAATTTAGGTGGTTTTATTATGAATGATAAAGTTGGAATTATCAGGTTAAGTTATAATATTATGATATGAAGTCAGATTTATATGGTTATAAGATTATGTGATGAATGAATTATGATTATAGTGTATCAAGATGTTATTATGAATTTTCTATAATTTCAAAAAAAATATTTAAAATATTTTGATTTTGGAAAAAAACAGTTGGTTTTTTAGAAAAAGGTTAGTTTTGATCATTACATAAAGTTTTTTTTGCTTAAAAGGTTATTTTTTGTTAAAATTCAAGGTATTTTGTTTCCAAAAAGAAGGTATTATTTTATAATTTTCATGTCTCCTCTAATAATGTTGCAAAGACAATTATTCTTTTCTGAAAATAGTTTCAAAAACTCTTTTAGGTTAAAAAGTGATTTCATGATAAAATTAATGATTTATATAAACTCAAATTTTTTATTATTTAAGATAAATAGTGGATTAATGTTTTTCATAGGTTTTTTCAATTATTGAAGAGATCATTAACTTTTGAAAATCCCTTATTGAGCTTTTTTTCTCACCCAAATGTTTCACAAGACTAGTGATGAGTAGGATTTATTGTGACGGTTGTGGGGTCTAGCTTTGTGTGGTTTTGGTTTCGAATTTGGAGAGTTTTCATTGGTGAGAAAATTCCCATTGGAAAGGGAAAATGTTTTTTATAGGTATCATTTTTCCTAGTTCTCTAAATCTCTGAAAATTAAAATTCCTAGGGTTTATAGTGAATTAATATAAATCTAGGTGATGGTTATATTTTGTTCACTTGATATTGGTATCAAATTTTTTATGTAATGATAATTGTTTTTTTATTTTTAAAAGTAGATTTAGGAATGTGGGTCTCAAGCTATCACATCCAACGATTTTGTGTCTCAAAAAAATAGAATATTCTATAGATTATATTAATTAAATAATTAATCTTCTATGGACCTCTAGAGCCTTGTAAGGTTAGATTATTTTATATATATAAATCTTAGGTCATGTTCACCATGGTAGCCTCACTACAATATACACCTCCACCACAAATAAATACTGAAAAAGTTCCAATCATAAAGTTGTTTAGCTACATAAACAACTGTTGGAACCATGGTCTTCTATGAATGAATTGGATTATGGTTTGTGTTTGTTTCCAATCCTCAATGGAAGTTCAGAATGTGTACCAGCAAAGTGATCATACAGACCAAGCAGACAACAGTATTAAAGGTGGTGTTGTTTCCCAGTGTTTGCCAAATTTTTGGGCCTGAAAATCGACAAATGGAGAAAAGTGGTTTTGGAAAAGAGACTTGCGCGTTGTGTACTTGAAGGATATAAAACTTGAACACCATATGTTTTTCAATATCAGAACATGGAAAAATTGAAATGGGATCAGGGTCGCGCAAGTTTTGGGCTAGTCGTGCAAGTGACATGTGCGCCGAGAATGGACTTGCACGCCGATGCCTAGGAGGTTTGGAAACTTGTGCATTGGTTGTTCTTCATGATTAGAACTTCAAAATATGGAAAAGGAAAGTATGTCGTGCAAGTATTGGTGTGTTTGTGCAAGTTAGTAGCGTGACAGAGGCTTGGGTGGTTGGATCTACGCACTAGGACTTGCGCGCAGTGAGGAAAATTGTGCGCCACTACGCAGGGGGTCCAGTTTTCTAATAAATAGAGGACCACCCCTCCTCATTTGTAATGAAGTTCAAGACTTAGAAATTTTTCGAGCTCTCATCACGCAACTATTTCAGTCGCACAAGTGTTTGTTGGTTCGTGCATGTAGAGTTTGTGTGCCGGTTGTTGGTTGTTGGTTGCGCAACCAAGGCGGTTTGGGAGTTAAAGGTGCAACGTTGCGCATGTTTGGATTTGAAGGAGGTAGTGTCGCATAAGTTGGTTGGTGTCACCTACACGCCGAATTTGTACCGTGCAAGTGACTTGCACGCCATTCTTAAAATGTGTGTTCCAGTCTAGGAGAAGTGTGCCAGGTTAGGTTGTTGTACACCGGTCCTTTTGGAGCTGCATGAAAACTGTAAGACTTCACGATACCTTCAGTGAAAAGTGGGATTAGTATACGAGTGAAAGTTTCACTTCAACAGATCATCTACATTCATCAGAGGATGCATTATTTTGTAATTATGAATTGGCCTTCACATCTATAAACTAAGTGTAACTTCACCAAGGGCAGTGAGGCAGGGGGAGTCAATGGGAGTGACTCGAGGGAAGCAGTGAGCTATCCCTGAACCTTTGTAAAGGCAGTGATCCTGGGACAGAGTGAATGTTCCCGAACCTTTTTAATCCACATCTGGTGATGTTTAGTGGAATTAGGTGTGACCGAAAACTTGTCGGTGTATGCTCCTTGGATGTATCCCTTAGTGGTGAACCAAGTAAAAAGTGTTGTGTCTTCTCTATGCATGTGAATGTTTGCTTTCTGATCATATTCATTATATAGGTTCAACAAGTTCCTACCAATGTGGGAACAAGATCCATCACATTAAAAGAAAAATTTGTCACCCTGATTCATCCCTCCCCTCTTAGGGTGTCCCGAGGTCCTTCAAGTGGCATCAGAGCCAGATTTCTGGTGTTGAATTTGTCATTTTTCATCATGGAGAATGCAGTCAATGTCAGCGGAGTCCCTCACTTCGATGGAATTAATTTCTAGATATGGAAGAATAGAATGAGATATCATCTAAGATCTCTTATAATGGAATTTATATTTTCTATTGTGCAAGGAATACAAGTCACTGATCCAACAGGCATGGTTATGACTGACACAGACAGGAAAATTCTTGATGCAAATGCTAAAGCCCAAAACACACTCACCACAGCCCTTTCAAATCAGATCTACCTAAAGGTGATGAATTTCACCTTAGAAAAATCTATGTGGGATAAACTCGAGAATATTTATTATGGAGATAGAAAAGTGAATGAGGAAAAACTAAAAGTGTTTCACAATAGATTCGATTATTTGAAGATGCATCCTGATGAGAATGCAGACTCCTTATTTAATCGAATCACTGAAGTAGTTGGAGAAATTCATGGCCTAGGAGAAGAGATAAAAGATGTAGACATTTTGAAGAAAAAACTGAGAATACTTCCACCCCTGTACAATGAAAAGTTATCAGCCCTTGAGGAAATATATCTTTCAAAACATTCTCTGGATGACCATCTAAGAAGCTTGGTAGCATATGAAATGAGAAACAAACCAGAAGATGCTAAGACTCATGTGAGCAAGGAAATAGCATTTAAGTCCATTGATAAACTAAAAATTACAAAAGATAATAGTAGAGGTGATGATGAAGAAAAAGAAATAATTTCTCTCATTGCAAATATGTTCCAGAAGGGAAAAGGGAAATTCAAAGGGAAGTTACCTCTCGTATTTTTTTGTTGCAGAAAAATTAGGCACATTACCTCTCACTGCATTAGAAAGATCAATGATGAATATAGTGAAGATGAAATCTTCGAGAAGCCTTAGAGAAGGTTTTTCAAAAATAGAGACTTCAAATATGGAAAGAAAATGCAAAGGAATAGTTTTTTCTATGAAGAGGAAGAATATGATAATGAATTATGTGATGAAGAAGAACCAGAATTCCAAACTGGGAACTATGCTTCCATGATGGACATTATTGAAAAGTTAGAAGATACTAGTGGAGAAAAATAGTTGAAAACTTGTGCAGATCCTGAGATGCAACTTAAGGATGCTGTTAGTAAGCTTAAGACTAAATGTAAGAGTTTCAAAATTTGGAAATCAATTGTAGAAGAATCAAATAAATATATTGGTCAACTTGAAGCTGAAATTGAACGACTAGAAGAATTTGTGAAGGTAAAGTCTAAAATAATTGAAAGAAATGTTGATATAGTGGATCTGAAGCTGATAATTGAAGATGAGGAAAAGGTAATCAATGAACTCACCTCTAGACTAGAAGAAAAATCCAAGACTACTGAGGGTCTTGAGGAGGAGGTTGTTACTCTTAGGATTAAACTTGAGACTGAATCAATTCCAAAAGAATCAAGGAAGAAAATAAAGTTTGAAAGATTCTCATATTCATAATTACTGGAAAGAGCCAAGTGTGGTTCAGATGGGGTTGGAAAAATCTTGAGTGATCAAAGACCTGATTTCATGGGAAAGAGTGGAATTGGATGTCAAGTTGAGACATCAACTGCAGGAAGTGAAAATATCCAAAATAAAGATAATATGAAAGTTGAACATGTTGTAACGTTTCCTAAAGTGCTGAAAAATGAACGCTCAATCCAAACTAAAAGGAGAACTGAAAATTATCCTCAAACATTCAGAAATTATGGACAATATGACTATTCTTCCAAGGAAGAAGGTAAGGGGATAAATTCATGTGAGAATGCATTTCCTCTCATTAAGTTTCAGTTTTGTTGCTATCTGGGCCATACCATGTCTTATTTCGAAAAGTTAAGAAGCTATCTGAATGGTGAAGATATAGGAGTTCAAAAAAGGAGAAAAAATTCATATCCTAATTCTTATAGAAGAAACAATTTCTATGGATATTATTTTCTTTGTTCTAAATTTGGTCATAAGGCTGCTAATTGCAGGCAGAGAAGGGACATGGACACCTCATATAGAAGTTCAAGACAATTCATGTCACATCAGCAAGAAAGTGTTTCTTTCAAACAGGTTTTCTCCTCTCAATTAAGATTTCGACTATGAATAACCTAGTTACGTGGAAGAGATAATTTAAAGTCCATCAGTACTCTATACTCTATCCAAGGTCTCATGGAAGGAATGGAAGAAGATTAAGAAATCTAACCTTGCAGAGGTGGCCCTCAAATCTACAAAGAACAACAGTACCTTGATTCTGGATAGCGGTTGTTTATATCATATGATAGGTAATGTTGGCCTATTAAAGGATATCAAAAAAAATTGATGGTACAGTACGATTTGTTAACGATGGATCTATGAAAATCAAAGGGATTGGAATTACCGAATTAGATAATAGAGAACTAAAGAATACTGAAGTCCTTTACGTAGATTTCCTACGTCATAATCTACTCAGCATCAATCAACTCTGTGACTCAGGACTTATAGTTACTTTTAATCATAAAGGTTTTACTATCAAGGGAAAGACAGTCAATTCATTTATGAAGGGATGCAGAACAGAAGGCAACCCGTATCAGGTTTATAGTGAAGAAAATGTCTGTTACATGATTGTTGAAGAAGAAAACAATTTGTGGCATCGGAGACTGGGACACATCAATAAACAAGAAATGGAGAAAATATCAAAATTTGGGATTGTCATGGACATTCCCAACCTGAAGCGTGAGTGTGAAAAGTCTTGCGATTCTTGCATTCGTGGGAAGTTGGTCTATAGTTCATATAATCCAAATAAGAAAAGGGCATCTCGCCTTCTTGATCTGATTCATACATATGTATGTGGGCCGATAAATGTTGTTGGAACTCATGGAGAAAGGTAATTTGTCCTTTTCATAGATGATTACAGTAGAATGGCATGTGTGATGGTCATTCACAGGAAACGAAAAGTCCTTGACTGCATGAAAACATATCGGTGAATCACTGAGAATGATACCGGACAAACAATCATAGTGTTGCGATCTAACAATGGAGGCAAATACCCATCCATTGAATTTGAAAATTATCTAGAGAAGCATGGGATACAACATGAGGTAGCTGCTGTGAGAACTCCACAACAAAATGGAGTTGTAGAACATAGGAATCGACAGGTGAACAACATGGCACGAACTATGTTGATTGAGAGTTGTATTCCACGACATTAATGGAAAGAGGTTATTCAAGATGCAGTGTATATTCATAATCCAACATGACTTTATATGGGTGAGATGAAGACATCATATGAATTTTGGCATGGAAGGAAGCCCTCTTTAAAATACTTTCGTGTCTTTGGAAGTAAATGCTTCGTTAGGAAAAAATTAGGAAATCAAGGGAAGTACGGAAACAATGTAGATGAAGGAATTTTCCTCAGTTACTCAATGAACAGAAAAGCCAACAAATGTTTCAACAAGAATTTAGGAAGGATTGTGGAAAGCTGTGATGTTAAGATAATTAAAGATAAAACCACAAATTCTTCAAGGACATCATATGCTGATGTGATAGAAAGTGAGGAATAAAGTGAACATAGAGAAAATAAAAATACAAGAATAGAGGAATTTGTACAAAACACTCAGCAGTAACATCATGATGTTGAATCAGAAGAAGAATCTGAAGAATAAACTATGGCTGAAGAGAATGCAACTGAACCTCGTGGGAGAAATCTAAGAGGTGAGTTTGATCCATCCAACATAATTGGGGATAGGAGTGAACCCAATCAAAAAGTAAGGATGAGGAATAACACGCAATCTGCATTTCTGTCAGTTGTCGAGGCATCCTTATTTGAAGAAGCTGCAAAGGATGAATCTTGTGTGAAATACATTAATGAAGAATTAGATTATATTGACAAGAATCAGACATGGGATATTGTGTAGAGACCCAAAGGTCACAATTTGATTGGTACCAAATGGATCTTCAAAAATAATTTTTGATGAGCATGGAAGTGTCATCAGAAACAAGGAAGGACTAGTATGTAAAGGATACTCCCAGATTGAAGTCATTGATGTTGAAGAAACCTTTTCTCCAGTAGCTAGACTGGATTCAATCAGGATTTTCCTTCCCATGGCACACAAAAGAGGATATAAAGTATATCAAATGGATTTCAAGACAAAATTCTTGAATGGTGTACTCGAAGAATAAGACTAAATTGAACAACCAGTGGGTTTTGTTCTAGTTACTGATGAAACAAAGTTCTTCAAACTGAAGAAAGCTCTATATGGTTTGAAGAAGGCACCACGGGCGTGGTACTCGCAGCTGGATTCGTATCTCAAGAAGATGGAATTTAAAAGAGGAGGAGTAGATCACAATCTCTATGTGAATAATTATCCAAATGATCAATTCAAGGTTCTAGTCTATGTTGATGATATCATATTTGGTGGCAGCAGGCAAAAATCCGTGGACGAATTTTCCAATCACATGAAATCATAATTTGAATTGTCTATGATTGGGGAGCTCTCATTTTTCTTGGGGCTGCAGGTGATTCAAAAGAAGGAATACACTTTAATTTCTTAGGAAAAGTATGCAAGAGAGCTGCTAAAGAAGTTTAATATGCAAGACTTCAAAACAATGTCAACTCTGATTGCAGTGAGAACTAAACTTGGAAGGCATGAGGATGGGGACTCTGTTGATCCCACCATGTACAGGAGAATCATTGGGAGCCTACTGTACCTGACAGTGCCACGACCAGATATTATCTTCGCCACATTTCTTGGGGCCCACTTTCAGAGTAATCCAGTGGAGGAACATATGGTGGTAGTAAAAATTATCATGAGGTACATTCAAGGTACACATAACTTTAGGTTATTTTTTGCTGCAATCAGGGATAGTGAATTATCAATGTTTTCTGATGCTGATTGGGCTGCTGATGTAGTTGACAGAAAGTCCACTAGTGGTGGAGCCTTCTATATTGGGAAGAAATGTGTTGGCTGGTTGAGAAAGAAACAAGAAAGTACTTCCTTTAGTACAGCTGAAGTTGAGTATATATCTGCCACAAAGGCATGCACTCAACTGCTATGGATGAAGCAACAACTTACAGATATCGGTGATGAGGTGAATCAACCAATGGTAATTTACTGTGATAACAAGAGTGCAATTGATCTCATGAAGATTTTTTTTCAGAATTCTCATACAAAACATATAGAAATCAAGTATCACTTTATCAATGAAAAAGTTGAACAAGGGGTGACTAGAATGGATCATGTGGGAACTGATGAGCAAGTGGATGATATCCTTATCAAGCCACTTTCAGTGGCTGTGTTTGAGAAGCATCAGTTGAACCTCAGTGTTCAGCCACCTCCCAGTGCATAAGGAGGTTACACAATTCCCCTCTCCCCGATTATGATAACTGTTTTTATCTGTTTATGGATGTGATGCAGGTTTTTGGGGTAGATACTATCCAGGGGGGAGTGTGGTTTGAGAATAAAATTGAACAAATTACCAGTCTTTGGGTTTATTGTCAATGGGGGATAAAGGAACAAATTCAAGCAGGATCAGGCATGTAATGCTCCTGTCACACGATGTAAATTCAGTGTTAGTGACAGGATGAGAAGGATGAGAAGGAATACATTGGTCATGTAATGCTTCATGGGTGTCATTGAAAATTCCAAAACACTGGAACCCATTTCAATCTTCCTCTCTTGTTTTCTACACTGATCATTTCTCACATAGACTTAGAGTGTTGGCTGAGTTGATTCTTGCGTGTTTGGTTTGCACATGGATGGGGATATATTGAATTTATTTTCTGATTACCAACAAACCCAAAAGGGGGATTGTAGGAACCATGGTCTTCTATGCATGAATTGGATTATCATTTTTGTTTGTTTCCAATACTCAGTGGATGTTCAGAATGTGTACTAGCAATGTGATCATACAGTTCAACCAGACAACATTATTGAAGGTGGCCTTGTTTCCCAGTGTTTGCCAAATTTTTGGGCCTGAAAATTGACAAATGGAGAAAAGTGATTTTGGAAAAGAGACTTGTGGGTCGTGTTCTTGAAGGATAGAAAACTTGTGCACAAAATGTTTTTCAAGATCAGAACATGGAAATATGGCAAAGGGATAAGGGCCGCGCAAGTTTTGGGATGGTCGCGCAAGGGATCTGCGCGCTGAGAAAGGACTTGCACGCCGATGCCTAGGAGGTTTGGAAACTTGTGCGCCGGTTGTTCTTCATGATCAGAACTTCAAAATATGGCAATGTGAAGTAGGTCGTGCAAGTATTGGTGTGTTCTCACAAGTGAGTAGCGTGGCAGAGGCTAGGGCGGTTGGAGCTGCGCATCGGGACTTGTGCGCCATGAGGACACTTGCATGCCACCGTGCAGGGTGTCCAGATTGCCTATAAATAGAGGACCACCCCTCCTCATTTGTAACAAAGTTCAAGACATAGAGATTTTTCAAGCTCTCATCATGAAAATGTTTGAGTTTCAAAAGTGGTTGTTGGGTCGCACAAGTAGAGGTTGCGCGCCGATATTTTGCAGCACGACCAAGGCGGTTTCGGAGTTAAAGGCACAGCGTCGCGCAAGTTTGGAGTTGAAGGAGGCAGTGTCGCGCAATTGTGTTGGTGTAACCTGTGCGCCGAATCTGTACCGTGAAAGTGACTTGCGTGCCATTCTTGAAACTTGTGTACCAGTCTTAGAGAAGGGATCTAGGTGAGGTTGTTGTACGCCGGTCATTTTGGAGCTGCATGAAAACTGGAAGATTGCCCGATACCTTCGGTGCAAAGTGCGATTAGTATACGAGTGAAAGTTTCACTTCAACAGAGCATCAACATTCATCAGAGGATGAATTATTTTTAAATTATGAGGAGACCTTCATGTCAATAAACTAAGTGTGACTTCACCAAGGGCAGTGAGGCAGCGGGAGTCAACGGGAGTGACCCGAGGAAAGCAGTGAGCAATCCCTGAACCTTTGTAAAGGCAGTGGACCTGGGACAGAGTGACTATTCCTGAACCATTGTAATCCACATCTAGTGATGTTTAGTGGAATTAGGTACAAACAACAACTTGTCAGCTTATGCTCCTTGGACGTAGCCCTTAGTGGTGAACCAAGTAAAAATTGTTGTGTCTTCTCTATGCATGTAAATGTTTTATCTCTGATCATATTCATCATACAGGTTCAACAAGTTCCTACCAATGTGGGAAAAAGATCCATCACATTAAAATAAAAAGTTTTCACCCTGATTCACCCCTCCCCTCTCAGGGTTTCCCAGGGTCCTTCAAGTGGTACGAGAGCCAGGTTACTGGTGTTGAATCAGTCCCTTGTCGTCATGGAGAATGTAGTCAATGTCAGGAGAGTCCCTCACTTCGAAGGAAGTAATTTACAGATCTGGAAGAACAAAATGAGATATCATCTAAGATCTCTTAGAATGGAAGTTCTATTTTCTATTGTACAAGGAATACAAGTCACTGATCCAACAGGCCTGGCTATGACTGACACAGACAGGAAAATTCTTGATGCAGATTCTAAAGCACAAAACGCACTCACCGCAGCCCTTTCGGATCAGATCTACCTAATGGTGATGAATTTCACCTTAGAAAAATCCATGTGGGTTAAACTTGAGAATATTTATGAAGGATATAGAAAAGTGAAGGAGGGGAAACTACAAGTGTTTCACAATAGGTTCAATGATTTGAAGATGCATCCTGATGAGAATGCGTACTCTTTCTTTAATCAAATCACAGAAGTAATTGGAGCAATTAGGGGCCTAGGAGAAGAGATAAAAGATGTTGAAATTGTGAAGAAAATACTGAGAATACTTCAACCCCTGTACAATGAAAAGGAATCATCCATTGAGGAAAGAGATCTTTCAAAACATTTTCTGGATGACCTTCTAAGAAGCTTGGTAGCATATGAAATGAGAATCAAACTAGAAGATGCTATAACTCATGTGAGCAAGGAAATGGAATTTAAGGCCAAGGATAAACAAAAAATTACAAAAGATAGTAGTGGAGAAGATGACGAAGAAAAAGAAATTTTTTCTCTCATTGAAAAGAAGTTCCATAATGGAAAAGGGAAATTCAATGGGAAGTTGCCTCTCGCATGTTTTCATTGTGGAAAAGTTGGGCACATTTCCTCTCAGTGCTCAAGAAAAATCAATGATGAAGATAGTGAAGATGAAAGCTTCGAGAAGCCTCGTAGAAGGTATTTTAAAAAGGGAGACTTAAAATCTAGAAAGAAAATGCAAAGGAAGAGTTTTGGCTGTGAAGAGTAAGAATATGATAATGAATTTTGTGATAAAGAAGAACCAGAATTCAAAACTGGGAACCATGCTTCCATGATGGCCACTGTTGAAAAGTTAGAAGATACTGGTGGAGAAAAACAGTTGAAAACTTGTGCAGATCCCGAGATACAACTTAAGGATGTTGTTAGTAAGCTTAAGACTAAATTTAAGAGTTTCAATAAGTGGAAATCAATTGTAGAAGAATCAACTAAATACGTTGATCAACATGAAGCAGAAATTGAACGACTGGAATAATTTGTGAAGTTACAATCTAAAATAATTGAAAGAAATGATGATGTAGTGGATCTGAAGCTGAGAATTGAAGAGCAAGTAAAGGTAATTAATGACCTCACCTCCAGACTAGAAGAAAAATCCAAGACTACTGAGGGTCTTGAGAAGGAAGTTGTTACTCTTCGGAGTAAAATTGAGACTGAATCAATTCCAAAAGAATCAAGGAAGAAAATAAAGTTTAGAAGATTCTCAGATGGAGAATTACTGGCAAGAGCCAAGTGTGGTTCAGATGGGGTTGGAAAAAACATGAGTGATCAAAGAACTGCTTGCATTGTAAAGAGTGGAATTGGTTGTGAAGCTGAGAAATCAACTACAGGAAGTGAAAAGATCCAAAAGAAAGATAATATGAAAGTTGAACATGTTTAAACATTTCTTAAAGTGTTGAAAAATTAACCCTCAATCCAAACTAAAAGGAGAACTGGAAATTATCCTCAAACATTCAGAAATGACAGAAAGTCTGACTATTCTCCCAAGGAAGAAGGTATGAGGAGGAATTCAAGTGAGAAGACATTTCCTCTCATGAAGTGTCAGTTCTGTGGTTATTTGGTCCATACCATGTCTTATTGAGAAGAGGAAAGAAGCTATATGAATGGTGAAGATATAGGAGTTCAACAAAGGAGAACAAATTCATATCCTAATTCTTATAGAAGAAACAATTTCTGTGGATATTGTTTTCATTGTTCTGACTTTGGTCATAAGGTTGCTAATTGCAGGTAGAGAATGAACATGGACACCTCATACAGAATTTCAAGACAAGTCAAGTTTCATCAGTAAGAAAGTGTTTCTCTTTCAAACACGTTTTATCCTCTCAATGAAGATTTTGACTATGAAGATCCTAGGTACGTGGAAGAGATAATTTAAAGGACATTATTACTCTATACTAAATCCAATGTCTCATGCAAGGAAAGGAAGAAGATTGAGAAATCCAACCTTGAAGTGGTGGCCCTCAAAGCTACAAAGAACAACAGTACCTGGATTCGGGATAACGGTTGTTCATATCATATGATAGGTAATGTTATCCTATTAACGGATATCAAAAGGAAGGTTGATGGTACATTACAATTTGGTAATGATGGAGATCTGAAAATAAAAGGGTGTGGAAGTACCAAATTAGATAATAGAGAACTAAAGAAGACTGAAGTCCTTTACATAGATGGCCTACGTCATAATCTAATCAGCGTGAGTCAACTCTATGACTCAGGAATTATAGTTACTTTTAATTAGAAAGGTTTCACTATCAAGGGAAAGACAGTCAATTCACTTATGAAGGGATGCAGAACAGAAGGAAACTTGTATCAAGTTGACAGTAAAGAAAATTTCTATTACATGACTGTTGAAGAAGAAATCAATTTGTGTCATCGGATACTGGGACACATCAGTCAACAACACATGGAGAAAATATCAAAATTGAGGATTTTAATGGGAATTCCCAACCTGAAGTGTGAGCATGAAAAGTCTTTTGATTCTTGCATTCGTGGGAAGTTGGTCTACAGTTCATATCGGCCAAAGAATAAAAGGGCATCTTGCCTTATTGATCTGATTCATATAGATGTATGTGGGCCAATAAATGTTGCTGGAACTCATGGAGAAATGTAATTTTTCCTTTTCATATATTATTATAGTATAATGGCTTGTGTAATGGTCATTCATTGGAAATGACAAGTCCTTGACTGCATGAAAACATATTGGTGAATTGTTGAGAATGATACCGAACGAACAATCAAAGTGTTCCGATCTGACAATGGAGGAGAATACATGTCCACTAAATTTGAAAATTATCTGGAGAATCATGGGATACTGCATGAGGTAGATGATGTGAGAAATCTACAACAAAATGGAGTTCTTGAACGTAGGAATCGATAGGTGAAAAACATGGCACGAACTATGCTGATTGAGTGTCATATTCCACAGCATTACTGGAAAGAGGTTGTTCAAGCTGCAGTGTATATTTAGAATTGAACAGGACTTTATATGGGTGAGACGAAGACACCATATGAATTGTGACATCGAAGGAAGCCCTCTTTAAAATACTTTCGTGTATTTGGAAGTAAATTCATCATCAGGAACAAAAAATGAAATCAAGGGAAGTATGGCGACAATGCAGATGAAGGAATTTTCCTCAGTTACTCAATGAACAGCAAATCCTACAAATGTTTCAACAAGCGTTTAGGAAGGATTGTGAAAAGCAGTGATGTTAAGATAATTGAAGAGAAAACCACAAATTCTTCAAGGACTTCATATGCTGATGTGATCGAAAGTGAGAAAGAAAGTAAACGTGGAGAAAATACAAATACAGAAATAGATAAAGTTGTACAAAACTCTCAGCAGTCACATCATGATGTTGACTCAGAAGAAGAATATGAAGAAGAAATTGTGGCTGAAGAGAATGAAACTGAATCTCGCAAGAGAAATCGAAGAGCTGAGATTGATCCATCCAACATAATTGGGGACAGGAGTGCACCCACTCGAACAAGAAGGATGAGGAATAACGCGAAATCTGAATTTCTATCAGTTGTGGAGGCATCCTCATTTGAAGAAGCTGCAAAGGATGAATCTTGGGTGAAATACATGAATGAAGAATTAGATTATATAGACAAGAATCAGACATGCGATATTGTCCAAATACCCAAAGTTCACAATGTGATTGGTACCAAATTGATCTTCAAAAATAAGTTTGATGAGCATTGAAGTGTCATAAGAAACAAGGCACAACTAGTATGTAAAGGGTACTCCTAGATTGAAGGCATCGATGTTGAAGAAACTTTTGCTCCAGTAGCTAGAATGGAGTCAATCAGGATTTTCCTTGCCATGGCACTCCAAAGAGGATATAAAGTATATCAAATGGATGTCAAGATAGCATTCTTTAATGGTGTACTCGAAGAACAAGTCTATATTGAACAACTAGTGTGTTTTTTTCTAGGTACTGATGAAACAAAGGTCTGCAAACTGAAGAAATCTCTATATGGTTAGAAGCAGGCACCACGGGCGTGGTACTCACGGCTGGATTCGTATCTCAAGAAGCTGGAATTTAAAAGAGGAGGAGTAGATCACAATCTCTATGTGAAGAATTCTCCAAAATATCAATTCATGGTTCTAGTCTATGTTGATGATATCATATTTGGTGGTAGCATATAGAAATCCATGGGTGAATTTTCCAATCACATGAAATTAGAATTTGAAATGTCTATGATTGGGGATCTCGCATATTTCTTGGGGTTGTAGGTGATTCAGAATAAGGAATACACTTTCATTTCTCAGGAAAAGTATGTAAGAGATCTGCTGAAGAAGTTTAATATGCAAGACTCCAAACCAATGTCAACTCCGATTGTAGTGGGAACTAAACATGGAAGGCATGAGGATGGGGCCCCTATTGATCCCACCTTGTACAGGAGAATCATTGGGAACCTATTATACCTGATAGCGATACGGTTAGATATTGTCTTTTCCACAAGTCTTGTGGCCCACTTTCTGAGTAATCCAATGGAGGAATATATGGAGGCAGTAAAAAGAATCATGAGGTACATTCAAGGTACACATACCTTTGGGTTATTTTATTCTGCAGGCAGGGACAGTGAATTATCAGTGTTTTCTGATGCTGACTGGGCTGGTGATGTAGTAGATAGAAAGTTCACTAGTGGTGGAGCCTTCTATATTGGGAAGAAATGTGTTGGATGGTTGAGCAAGAAACAAGAAAGTACTTCTCTTAGTATAGATGAAGCTGAGTACATATCTGCCACAAAGGCCTGCACTCAACTGCTATGGATAAAGAAAAAAATTATAGATATTGGTGATGAGGTGAATCAACCAATGGTAATTTACTGTGATAACAAGAGCGCAATTGATCTCATGAAGAATCATGTTCAGCATTCTTGTACAAAACATATTGAAATCAGGTATCACTTTATCAAATAAAAAGTTGAACAAGGGGTGATTAGAATGGATCATGTGGGAACTGATGAGCAAGTGGCTGATATCCTGACCAAGCCACTGTCAATGGCTGTATTTGAGAAGCATCGGTAGAACCTCGGTGTTCAGCCTCCTCCTAGGGCATAAGGAGTTTACGCAATTCCCCTCTCCCGGATTATGATAATTGTTTTTATCTGTTTATGGATGTGATGCAGGTTTGTGGGGGAGATACTATCCAGGGGGAGTATGCTTTGAGCTGAACATTTAACAAATTACCGATATTTGGTTTTATTGTTAATGGGGGATAAAGGAATAAATTCAGGCATGTTCAGGCATGTAATGCTACTGTGACACGATGCGAATTTAGTGTCAGTGATAGTATGAGAAGGATGAGAAGGAATACATCGGTCATGTAATGCTTCTTGGGTGTCATTGAGAATTAAAAAACACTGGAACCCAGTTCAACCATCCTCTCTTGTTTTTTACACCGATCATTGCTCACGTAGACTTAGAGTGTAAGATGAGTTTATTCTTGCATGTTTGGTCTGCACATGGATCGGGATCTATTGAATTTATTTTCTGATTGACAACAAAACCAAAGGGGGAGATTGTTGGAACCATGGTCTTCTATGCATGAATTGTAGTATGGTTTGTGTTTGTTGCCAATCCTCAGTTGAAGTTCAGAATGTGTACCAGTAAAGTGAACATACAGTTCAAGCAGACAACAGTATTACAGGTGGCGCTGTTTCCCAATGTTTGCCAAATTTTTGGGCCTGAAAATCGACAAATTGAGAAAAGTGTTTTTGGAAAAGATAATTGTGTGTCGTGTACTTGAAAGACATAAAACTTGTTCGCCATATGTTTTTCAAGATCAGAATATGGAAAAATGGCAAAGGGAAAGGGTTGTGCAAGTTTCGGGTTGGTCACGCAACTGACTTGCGCGCTGAGAAAGGACTTACGCACTGATGTTTATGAGGTTTGGAAACATGCGCACTGGTTGTTCTTCATGATCAGAAATCCAAAATATGGAAAAGGAATTTAGGTCGTGCAAGTATTGGTGTGTTCGTGCAAGTGAGTAGCGCGACAGAGGATAGGGCGGTTGGAGCTGGGCACCGTGAGGACACTTGCGCGCCACTGCGCAGGGGGTCCAGTTTGCCTATAAATAGAGGACCACCCCTCTTCATTTGTAATGAAGTTCAAGACTTAGATATTTTTCGAGATCTCATCGCACAAGTGGTTGAGTCGCTCAAGTGGTTGTTGGGTTGCATAAGTAGAGGTTGCGCGCCGGTTCTTGGTTGTGCGACCAAGGCAGTTTGGGAGTTAAAGGCACAGCGTCGCGCAAGTTTGGAGTTGAAGGTAGTAGTGTCCCACAAGTGATTTGGTGTCACCTGCGCACTAAATTTGTACCGCGCAAGTGACTTGCGTGCCATTCATGAAACTTGTGCTCCAGTCTTGCAGAAGCGCGCCAGGTGAGGTTGTTGTACGCCAGTCCTTTTGGAGCTTCACAAAAATTAGAATATTTCCCGATACCTTCGGTGAAAAGTGGGATTAGTATATGAGTGAATGTTTCACTTCAACAGAGAATATACATTCATCATAGGATGCATTCTTTTTCAACGATGAAGAGACCTTCACGTCTATAAACTGAGTGTGACTTCACAAGGGCAGTGAGGCAGGGGGAGTCAACGGGAGTGACCTGAGGGAAGAAGTGAGCTATCCCTGAACCTTTATAAAGGCAGTGGGCCTGGGACAGAGTGAATGTCCTCGAACCTTTGTAATCCACATCTAGTGAAGTTTAGTGGAATTAGGTACAACCGAAAACTTGTTGGTGTATGCTCCTTGGACGTAGCTCTTAGTGGTGAACCAAGTAAAAAGTGTTGTGTCTTCTCTGTGCATGTGAATGTTTTCTTTCTGATCATATTCATCATACAGGTTCAACAAGTTCCTACCAACATGGGAACAAGATCCATCACATTAAAAGAAAAAGTTGTCACCCTGATTCACCCCTCCCCTCTCAGGGTGTCCCGGGGTCCTTCAACAACTGGGATATCCCCAAGATCATTCTTATCACCTATATCCTAATAATATGGAGGTATATTAGAGTAATTCTTGACCTCATGATCATTCTGAACCCTATCCATATATAGCTACATAGGATGTCAACTAGGTTACACTTTTTTTTAAAATTAAAATTATTTCTATAGTATTATTTCAAATTATATAAAATTGATAAATATTAATAAGATAAATATGTGTTAATTTAGAAACTACACCTAGCCTATAACCTCACATTCCATACCAAATAACTCACCCTAAGTATCTCCCATTATTTTTTCATTCTAATATACACTAAATAACTATCACCCAATACATATAAAGGTTTCAATTCACATATAATACATAAGAATATATCATAAATATATCAAAAAAATAATCAAAAAAATCAATCACCTTGGTTTAATTAATTAAAGACACTAACAACTTATTTATGAAAATATTAAATAAATTATAATTGCAATTTAATTAGTTTAAAACTTCTTTTAAAAACATTTCATAATCATACATAATCAAGTAGATGGAATGTGAACCCACGTGGAAAAATAATGCATGTACTTACACACTATCACCATGATAGTTAAGGAGTAAAAAAATAATAAATACAAAACATCACTTGAGTAAAACTAAGAAATCATTACCCTAAAAACCAATAACTGAAATCCCACAATCATGATAACTCAAGTGTCTATTATACTAGTGTTTTCTAGACACAATCATATCATTCAAAAACATTCCAAAAAACAAATCTCCAACATAAAAACTCTAAAATTATATATCAAGAAAAAAAAGGCTTATACACTATTTTGGAAAGCTATTGCTCAAACCCAGAAACCTAGGCAGGGATGTTTCAGATAAGTTGTTTCAATGTAGAATCATGATCTTTTGTGTGTCAATGGAAAAGTTCTTTTACTAAATATATATTATTCCTTTGTATTATTAGTTATCTCCATAAAATAAGTCCACTCTATAAAATATAGATTAAATAGCTATTTATTTTGGAATTTATCTATTATTAAAACCTCTTGATCTCTACTCTACTATGGTAATTTGAAACGTCAATGTTTTTTAGATTGTTTTATGAGGCCTTGTTATCCTCGGATTCACTGTCAAATTATATGGAAATATTTTATACTATAAAATATTTGGTTTAGATTTTTTATTTTTTAAAAACTATTTTAGTGTTATATGATTAGTTCAGTCTATAACCATATAAATTATATGATATAGTTAAAAATTATTAAAATATTAAATCACTACAGAAAATTATTTTCTTATTATGGTTTAATTAAATTTACATTCCATAATAATTTTGATTTTATGGAAATTGGGATAGAAAGTTCGATAAACTATTTGAATAAGGACTGCACCAATGGAATAATCACTTTCATCATGCATAATGTATAGGGGTAATTCCCAATTTAGTGGCACAATGATTTGATTATACATAAGGTTACTATTTAAAGTATTAAAGTCATATTATAATTTTTTATTAAAATAAAATGTAACTTATTTTTTAAAAATATCAGTTTGTGGGTGAAAATGTTTGTAGGAATTTTTTATATTCCTCTAATAAAAATTAAAATGTTCCAAAAAGTTATGTATCACCTTTAGAAAAGAGGGATTCAAAACAACTTGAGTTTCCTTGATTTTATCCAAATTGACTAAAATTACATTCTTATTTATGTAGTCTCTTAATAAAATGCCATCCTTTACAATTAAATGGAACTTCTACCAATTAAACACTATGAATATATCTTTTAATCATTTTAAGAACATGTTCAAAAATATTAGAAATCCTTCTTAGGATTGACCATACACAAAGAATCCATACATGAATAGTCCAAAAAATTCTTTAACCAACCCATTTAAGATGTGTTTCATGATCCAATAAAAGATATCAAGTTCATTTCACATACCTAAATATGTCTTTACATATTAAAATTTTACATAATGTTGGGTATATTTTATCATAATTTGATATTTGGGTGCTATTATAATATGATTATATTTAGATTATATGTCAATAAAATAATAGTATTCATGCTCAAATAATCATTATAATATGTGATAAAAATATGGAATGATTAATTAATCCTTTATTATCACTTAATTTAACTTTTAGTAGTCTATATATACTTTTTATCCCATAATTGTTCAAATAGAGATTAATTCATTTCCTTTAATTACTATCATCATTTAAACTTTCTTTATAACTACTTAAAGGGGAAAACCATTAATTTTTTGATATAAGGCATCCAATTGTGGAATTTAATAGTTTTATAACTTATTTCTTTACAAATTCCTTTAATAAAAGTGTTTATCTTTATTGTAGTTATTAACATGGAATACTTTTTTCCTTAAGAGTAAATAGATGAGGCATAATACCTTTAATGTTTGAAATTTCAATAATATATCATTATTACTCCTTTTATATTTTAGAAAAAATGATAATGGTAAATTATTCACCTTCTCAAAAAAAATCAATATATTTAGTTATTCAGGAATTATTTTTGTAATAACTTTGGTGGACATAAAATTGAGGGGATCAATTATATGAAACATTCTCGAGATAAATTATTCACTACATTGGAATCACCTTTTTGTTCATATTATATATTGGAATCAACCATTTAGTTTCTAAATATTAATTAATAATCTATGTTATATTTTTCTCCACCTCTCACTAAAAATTAATATACATAAACTCTTCTTTACTGTATATAATATTATAAGAATACTTGAGTCCATATTTCTATTTTTCCATTTTTATCAAATAAAATTTCACTTGTTACTATATAGATCAAAAAATTAAACATCCTTGATTTACAACAATAAGTGAATTCCCCATATAAATAAAAGTTCTACCAATAATGATCAATACATATACCATATCCTTTATCTCAAGGATGAGAAAATTATTGGGAAAAGGTAATATTCCCACCTTTACTAAAATACTCAAGTATCTCATTTTTTACTTTATGAAATGATCCATTAGTTGAAATTATACATTCAGTGATTCTATATTTTTTTCATTAGTTTCGTAAAAACATCGAGTAGAATAATATTAACACTTCCCCCTAAATCATTATGGGATAATCAAAATATTCATGAACTAATAGCCCAAAAAATGAGATTCATATAATATATCAATGTTTTAGTGGGAAGTTCCTTTAGACCATAGATTAACATTCTTATCTAATTGAAATATCTCCCAAGTTCTCTAATTCATTCTAATATTATATGATAACCATTGAGAAATTAATATTTATTAAATTTGGAAAATTTATTCATTGAATAGAATATTTATGTGAATTTATTTGAACATATATATATGACTAATTTTTATTAATCTTACATATTACATTATAATATCCTATTAAGGAATGTAAGAGGTGGAATATAAGGATATTCATTAAGTTTTCTTATAAATCCCTCCAATTTTTACATTCTTTGTATCAAATTCCTAACTTGATTTGAAAATTCCTTGATATGGTCCTCCTTTTCCCTTTCCTTTTATTTATAGGTCTCACTCACTAGAGTGGTTTCCTTCTCCTTTAATCATTTTTGACTAGATAGTGTTATGTCCTTCACCAACTATTTCAAAACCTCTAGATTACCTAATAATGTATCAAGGGTTATCTTAAATTTTTTCAAGAGATTAATCCTCATTGATACTCAATATTCTAGATATAATATTTTTTACTATTCCTAAGTGTTTCGTAAATTAAAATATTTTTATCAAAATGAGTTAGGTTTTACTCATTTTTTTTATTTATTATATAACCATAGATTCAGAATAGAGTTGATCTTATTGAGATTACTACTGGAATTGTAGTCGTTATTGAGGATTTTCAGATCCCAAGTTTTTCGATGAGGTACAGATCCTTTTATTTTCCAGTTAAACTCTTATTTAAGTTATCTTTTTGGATTAGATACTAAAGTTAGGCTTAAAGGTTGGATGGGTTGCTTTTTAAAGAAGAAAACAATGGGATGAAGTCAGACTGTAGGACAAGTACATGACATGTATTTGGAATACACGATGTGTACTTAATAAACAATGTGTATTGGCCTAAGTAGGCCAATTCATGACATGTAATGAGCTTTCCTCATAAGGTAAAGTATGATATTTACACAAAATGTAATGAATTTAAATTCCATGTAAATGTACAGAATATGTTTTTAAAATAATATGCAAGGCTTCCATTTTTGAAAGAATCCATCCCTCTTCCTTTCTCTTATATAGGAGGAACACTAGAGGATCTCTCTTGAAGCCTAGCCTAGGCTTTGTGATATCTTCCCAATATAAACTCTATTTCTTCTACCATCAGTCTAGTACAATTCACACCGATGATTTATTTATTCCTCTTTTACCTTTATACATTTCTATCCTCCTCGATGAAGTAATTTTGGTGCAAGAAAATATTCCCTATTTTCAGAATGATCATCCATTATTCTATTTTCTTCCAATATAAGTTGAGTTAGAAGTGGGTATTGGATGATTGTTCTACCAAGAACATATGATAGGTGTTCTATAAATTTTCTAGAAAATTATTGTTTTTATAAATAGTTTTTATTGTACTACATGCCATAACATTCACTGTTTCTCCAAAAATTGATTAAATTCCTTGATTAAATTGTACGAACCATGTTATTGTTCCTACTTAGTACCATGTGATGGTTGGAGGTTGTCAACCTCAACCTTTACCACCCATGAAGTGTGTTTATGAATCTTCCCCATGTTATACCACCCCATTGGGTGTGTGTTTTTGTGTGTTATCACCATCTGAGAGGAAGTTGTAATGAATTAAATGAGATATTGTGAGAGGGATTATGCCTCCTTTCCATGTGATTACATGTTGTTAAATGATTTAAATGAAAAATGTGGAATGGGTAGGATAAACTCATGGTTTTTAAATGATTATGATTTGAATTATGAAATGGTTGTTATACATAGGATTTTGTGGACATTTATACTCCATGGATCATGATGAAATTGAATTCCATAGACATTTATAAACCATGGATTTAGAATTATATTTAATTACATGGAAATTAATACTCCATTGATTAAGTATTAAATGAATACCATGTAAATTTCTAATCCATGTATCTTGAATTATTAAATTCCATAGACATTGATACTCCATGGATTCTGATTACATGGGATGGCTTGGACATTTCTACACCTTGGATGTAACAGCCCGAGATTTTATGAAAAATATTCTTTTTAATTTTATTAATGTCTTGTGTTATACGCTACACCAAAAGGAGCATTCACAATACACATCTCTGACCTGGCTTGAATTATACGCAATCGCGACCTTCCACGATAGCATGTGTTGTACGCAACACCGAGTTTCGCTAAACAACGATATGCTATTAAGATATTATTAAAACTAGCCGTTATGAATAGTAATAACCACTTTTTGAAATTTTGTAAATTTTATTTTTCAAAATGGAATTCATTTTTGGATTCGTAATATCGAAATTAGCTTAGGGTGAAATTTTGGTACTTTTCGGATAACATTCATATTCTGATGAATAGTGAAAATTACTAAATTTTAATTAAAAACAACTTTTTCAATCGAAATAATTAATAGTGATAAATTATTAATTTGAGTGGTTTTAAAGTATATTTAGAATATATTTTTACAATTCAATACAATGTTTGTCATTGTATGTAATTTCACATTTAAACCAGTTATAAACAAGTGTCAATCTTTTGATAGTTATTATCTCTTAAAAACACGCCTTTTGTTTAGACGACGGGAATTAATTTTTAAATTAATTAATGCAACTGATATGTTTTGAATTTGATAAAATAGAAATCATTTTTGAGTTCATAATATCAAATATAGCTTAGGCCTAATTTTTGGTATTTTTCTGAAAACTTTCAATTTTTGATGAATAGTGAAACCACTAAGTGGTAGGTTAAAAACTGAATTTTGCATAAAACATAATTTTACCGCTTCTGTGAATGGAATTTTGAAAATCCGACAGACACGGTTAATATCAAGGACTAAAATTTGGTTCAATGAGATGAAAATAATTTTTGGTGAATAGTAACTTTTTACTTTTTTTACCACGGTTAATAGTAAATAGGGTAACTAAGGGTAAATATGATATTACTATTACCCTAACACATGTCCTAATTCTATTGGATAAGTGTCATTCGACCAAAAACAACCTTATGAATATAATATGACCATTTAGGTCCACTTGGATTATATTAGGACATTTATTATTATTTAATTCAAAGAAGAGTTAAAAGAGATAAAATCAAAGTTTATTTACTAAAACATTTTTAATATAGGGTTATACATAAGATAAATTCGATTTTAAATATTAATTAGAAAGCTAAAAAGATTTCCTACATAATGGTATTTTATTTGTAATTTTTAGACATCAAATAATTTAATTTATTGATGACACAAAGATGATGCAGTAATTATCTTATTAATGAAATATTGACATAATTGATATTATAAATACCACAATAAATGTAATTTAAGACTTTTTATGAATTCCAATAATTTTCTAGGTTAATATGATATATTATTGTTGATTTAATCAACCTTTTTCGAACATATAATTCTGTTATGACTTTCACAAAAATCATATATCAAATAGTGTCAAAATTGACACAAAATAGTTTTTAAATCTAATATTATATTATTAATTGTTATTTTATTCCTAAAAATCTAAGGTTCGGGCAAATGACTTAGATAAGGATATATATATATTAATAATAAACAATTTGGGGTTCTTTTGGCATGTTATAGTAAGTGTATTAACCATATAGTGTAAGAAAACAAAAAGACACGGTAAAAGTTAAATTATTTAACTTAGGGTTAAATCTAATTGATAAGGTTAAAATAATAACCTAAACTTGCCTAAATCTTATTGGTTGATAGGATTTAGACCCATCCCCACTTTAGCTTTTAAATAAGACCCTTTGGAACCATTATAAACTGATTTTGACTTTAATATAAAATAATATTTTGAGATATTCCTAAGGTGCCCCTCTCCTCCCTTATAAAAGGACACCTCCTCCCCCTCCTCCTCACACCACTTTGAGCACTCAAGCTCGGCCAAACCCTGCCATTTTCTCCTCTCCACTTCCCTAGAATAATCCTAGATGTCCTGGTCTTCTTCAAATACAAATCTTAGTTCCCTAAGTGGAGGATTCAAAGAGGCGTTCCAAAGAAGAGGTAATATCCATTACCGATCTTTTCAATTTCTTTCTTCTTCAAATTCTTCTTATTTAGTTGTTTCATTATAAATTAATAACATCAGTATTACTTACATACTGATATGTCATTATAAATATTAAACAACTCTAATTAACCTTCTATCCATCCTACGGAGAAAGGAAATCACCGCGCGTGCGTACGTACGGAATACCGTCTCCACGACGCGATGAGATTCATCCTCCATGTTAACCATTTAAGAATGATTATAAAGTATATATAAGAAATAATAAGGAAATATATGACATTATAAAGCTACTGTATTTATGTGTATATATATGTATGTCATCTACTTAATTCCACTCAATTCAATAAGGAAACGAAAACAGCGTTCATGCGTACGTACGGCCTACCGTCTCCATGAACGGTGTATTTCTTTCCATTTATCGATCCATTTTATATATTCTGAATATATATTATATATAAATCATGTTTTTATTCTATAATTACGTAATAATGATCTAAGTAATCATATGAATAATTACAAGTTAAAACACGAACGACAAATGAGACGATTTTACCCAAAATGCTACTTTAACACGAATTTACAAAAGAATGGGTAATATAAAGTCATAAGTGGACCATATATGATATAATAACAATGAATATGATTCTTTAATAAGTCAATAACATGATTTAAATCATTATACAGGAGTTTCGGACACTTACGAAGCAAATCGGACCTAAGGTAAGGGAAATATCACAATCTCATTTTTATCCGAGATTGTTTTTACTTTGATATTTACTGGGGTGTATTTTATCATCCACGTCCATGTTTACCCAATATGTAATATTATTTCCATCCACATACAATTTTTTAAATCCAATTTTACCCTTCGGTGAGTTTTTAGTAAAAGATATGAAAGGAATCTTTTGTCGCTTTTCGTACGAGGTACTTTTTGACTTTTCCGATAAAAGTACGAGAAGAATGTTTTTTTTAACTTATACGGCACGAACGGATTTTTACGGTTTTATAAAGACTTATTTTCATGAAGCTTCCTCCAAAATATTTCATGACTATTTTCAATAAAATCTCTTTCTTTTAAAATTGCATGACGTTTGGTGAAAAGAAATTGATTTTGAAGAAGAAAGGATATTTTCCTCAATAATTCATTTCAAGTATTTTATCAAAATTATTTTCCATCAAAGATAATAAAAGGGTTCTGTTTTTATCCCTATTATTACATGGATTTGATTATGTTGTGATGGAAATATTTTTAAGAATTCCTTTATCTTATATGAATTGTTTTATGATGTCATGTTGTTTAAGAATCCCATTTTTATTACATGGGTTATGAAATGATGTATGATTTATGATTTTGTGGCACACATAAGAATGGTATCATTATGAGATGGGTGGGACCTATATCTCCCTCCAATGCATTGGGTAAAGATTTTATATCTCATGAGATAGACATGGCTGAAATGGTAGGTTATACCGGTTCAGTGAAACAGGACTGAAACGAGGGTTACTCGATTCAGAAATGGACTTTGTCCACTAAGATAGTCTTGGAAATGAGTCTTGACTAAAAAGAAATGATTCTCTATGATTATGTGTGTATGCCACAATGTTTCATGTTTTAAGTTATGATTATTGTGATTACATTTCACTGCCATGATTTATCCCATGTTATGAAATTATGATCTCTTTTGCAGGTTAAGATTTCCAAAAGATATGTTCTTATGAATATGATGTGATTGTTATTTATTATGTTTACCCTTACTGAGCATTTGAGCTCAGCCTTTTATGTTTTCTTTTCCCCAGGATATAAAGAAAGGTTTTAGGTAAAAGAAAAGGGAGATCTTTATGGGAGATATTGAAGATCTTTCACCAGGATTAGAAGATTACGTTCCGAGTTTCCAAAGACACTAAACTATTACGATCCTTGTGTGTGTGTTTGTTATGTACTAAGTATTCCGCAAAAGTAATGTAATTTCCATGTACGTCAGGCTTCGGGTCTCTACAGTTGGTATCAGAGGAAAGGTTTAGTCAACCTTTGGAAACTAGGATGCGAAAACGTTAGTGAGATCCCTAGAGATATTTCTATGGTATGTCTAGGGATGTCCCTAAGGTTAAGTATACGTATAGGTTATAGTACTAGAACTACTCTAACGATCATAGAATTAAACCTAAGATGTTATATATTGAAGGTACTCCCCCTTTATTATGTTGTTTTCCCTAGCATGATTTTTGCCTCTCACACTATTCTTTTTGGGTTTTAGACGATGGCTGGAACCCGAAGGAACCGTGTTGATCAATGCAATGGACAATGCAATGATTGTCCTCCTGAACAAACAAATTTTATGGGAGAAGGAGTGCAAAATCTTATTGCTATACTTACACAAGCTATGAATCATTCTGGACTTCCAAATGAGCAGAGAAGGGAACAATATTCTATTGAGTCCTTCATGAGGCAACGTCCACCTTCTTTCAGTGGGTCTTCTGATCCACTTGTTGCTGAACAATGGATCAGTACCACTGAAAAGATATTTTCAGTTCTTCAATGTTCTGAACATGATAAAGTCATCTTAGCAGTATATCGTTTGGAAGGTGAAGCTGATCAATGGTGGAATCTTATCAAGAATACAAGGCAAAGAGATGAAATTGAGTCCATGGAATGGGATGAGTTCAAGAACTTATTTTTCAATAAGTACTTCCCTCGTATTCTTCGAAAAAAGATGGAGAAGGATTTTCTTGAACTAAAGAAAAAGGATGATGAATCTGTTGGTATATACGAAGCGAATTTTACAAGACTTGCAAGGTATGCATCTGGCATTATCATCCAACTTGAAAGTAAAGTTGATCGATTTTTCAGTGGCTTAAAACCAAGTCTTAAAAGGGCATTAGCTATAAGAGACTTCAGTAGCTATGAAGAAATTGTGCGTTGTGCTATCAAGGTAGAAATGGAAGTTGGTGTTACATATCCATCTCATGGTTTTGACAAGAAATGAAAGATGGAGTTCAAGGAGAAATCTCAGAATAATGGTAAAAAGAAGATGAATGTTTCCTTATGCACAAAGTGTGGAAAGAAGCATGGTGGATATTGTCTTAAAGGGAATAGAAAATGTTTTAAGTGTGGAAAAGAAGTTCATCGAGCAGCTGAGTGTCAAAGTAATGGAAAAAGGGTTTCTAATGATGTGAATAAAGCAAACACTGTAGAGAACACACCACCAACACTTCAATGCTTCAAGTGCAAGGAAATGGGGCATTATGCTAATAAATGCCCTAATCCAAGGGTTAGTGATGATCAACATGAGCAACCACTGAAGGCAAAGGACCAAGGGAAGTCACATGCGATCACTATTGGCAATGTTGAATATGACAACGATGTGGTGGAATGACTATGTGTTTATGTAATGGGATTCCAAAATAGTGTTGTATATAGTATCGTGGAATATTGGAATATTTATGTATTGGTCTATTGTGGTTTTCAATAATTTTATGGTACCAGTAACCATGGAAAGTGATTGAGATATTTTTGGAAAAAGAATGATATGCGCATAATGAAGGGAAAATGAGAAAATTAAATATTTGACAGTATTCATGAGCTCATGATTGATATAAGGACTAAGTGATATCATGGTTTGATTATAAAGAATTTTGAGGATTTTGGTATGTGGAAAGTGTTAACTTTAAACTGCATTCATGTTTTCACTAAGGTATTCAAGAGAATACATGATTAAGGACTTTGAATGTTTAGAATGTGACCAACGATGGTATTAAATCTCTGGTAAATGTTTTCACTATATTATGAGAGCGGACTGCAGTATTATGGATAAGCCTAAAGATTGGAATGGATTATGTTGGACATAAGTTAGTATTGTTTAAAGATAGAAGTTTTCTCGATATTATTGATGGGATGTTATAGTAATATAGTTTTAGAAAAAGGACAACCCGCAGGACGGGCAACAGCCCATCGCGTCGGACAAGGCTGTGGGAATCGAACCCACAACCGAAGTGCGACTGGCCTTTATCGCCTACCACTGGCCTACAGGAAGTCCTTGTTTAGTAGAAAATAGTTTTATTTTATTAAGCGGTATGATATATGAAGTATAAGTCCATTTTAGGAACCATATATGATTAATCTCAGTAAAGAATGACTTATGTATATTTAATAACTTTTTCTAACATTTTGTTTGAGATAGATGGAATGACCTATCATACTAACACTTCATGAATAACAAATTCAACTTCATTTATTTAAGAGATGAAGTGGAAATTGTTCAAGGCACGAACAACAGTGAGATTGTACCAAAATAAAGTAAGTATTTATTCTAATTCAAATTCTTCAACTTTAGGGAAACGATCTTGAAAACCAAAAATGTTGTCCTAGTGCTCTTATATCTGACTAATCAGATGGTACCTTAGATCATCACAAATTTATGGATTTGTGATTATTGGATTTTCCATAGCCATGTTCTCTACCACTCCCCATCAGAACATGATGGTTAGATTTCTCTTCCATATCCATATTTTCACCTATGTGGAAACCCAGTGATTAGTTTATTTGGGTAATCGTTACTTTTCATACTTTAGTTTTTAAATCCAAGTTTTGGTATTCCTTTTTACGATGTGAGTTTCTATTAAAGAAACTTTCGAATAGTAAACCATTTATAACCCTGACGAATTTCGAGGGCGAAATTCATTTTAAGGGGGGTAGAATGTAACAGCCCGAGATTTTATGAAAAATATTCTTTTTAATTTTATTAATGTCTTGTGTTATATGCTACACCAAAAGGAGCTTTCACAATACACATCTCTGACCTGGCTTGAATTATATGCAATCGCGACCTTCCACGATAGTGTGTGTTGTACGCAACACCGAGTTTCGCTAAACAACGATATGCTATTAAGATATTATTAAAACTAGCCGTTATGAATAGTAATAACCACTTTTTAAAATTTTGTAAATTTTATTTTTCAAAATGGAATTCATTTTTGGATTCGTAATATCGAAATTATCTTAGGGTGAAATTTTGGTACTTTTCGAATAACTTTCATATTCTGATGAATAGTGAAAATTACTAAATTTTAATTAAAAACAAATTTTCCAATCGAAATAATTAATAGTGATAAATTATTAATTTGAGTGGTTTTAAAGTATATTTAGAATATATTTTTACAATTCAATACAATGTTGGTCATTGGATGTAATTTCACATTTAAACCAGTTATAAACAAGTGTCAATCTTTTGATAGTTATTACCTCTTAAAAACACGCCTTTTGTTTAGACGACGGGAATTAATTTTTAAATTAATTAATGCAACTGATATGTTTTGAATTTGATAAAATAGAAATCATTTTTGAGTTCATAATATCAAATATAGCTTAGGCCTAATTTTTGGTATTTTTCTGAAAACTTTTAATTTTTGATGAATAGTGAAACCACTAAGTGGTAGGTTAAAAACTGAATTTTACATAAAACTTAATTTTACCGCTTCTGTGAATGGAATTTTGAAAATCCGATAGACACGGTTAATATCAAGGACTAAAATTTGGTTCAATGAGATGAAAATAATTTTTGGTGAATAGTAACTTTTTACTTTTTTTTTACCACGGTTAATAGTAAATAGGGTAACTAAGGGTAAATATGATATTAATATTACCCTAACACATGTCCTAATTCTATTGGATAAGTGTAATTCGACCAAAAACAACCTTATGAATATAATATGACCATTTAGGTCCACTTGGATTAGATTAGGACATTTATTATTATTTAATTCAAAGAAGAGTTAAAAGAGATAAAATCAAAGTTTATTTACTAAAACATTTTTAATATAGGGTTATACATAAGATAAATTCGATTGTAAATATTAATTAGAAATCTAAAAGGATTTCCTACATAATAGTATTTTATTTGTAATTTTTAGACATCAAATAATTTAATTTATTGATGACACAAAGATGATGCAGTAATTGTCTTATTAATGAAATATTGACATAATTGATATTATAAATACCAAAATAAATGTAATTTAAGACTTTTTATGAATTACACTAATTTTCTAGGTTACTATGATATATTATTGTTGATTTAATCAACTTTTTTCGAACATATAATTCTGTTAGGACTTTCAAACAAATCATATATCAAATAGTGGCAAAATTGACACAAAATAGTTTTTAAATCTAATATTATATTATTAATTGTTATTTTATTCCTAAAAATCTAAGGTTCGGCCAAATGACTTAGATAAGGATATATATATTAATAATAAACAATTTGGGGTTCTTTTGGCATGTTATAGTAAGTGTATTAACCATATAGTGTTAGAAAACAAAAAGACACGGTAAAAGTTAAATTATTTAACTTAGGGTTAAATCTAATTGATAAGGTTAAACTAATAACCTAAACTTGTCTAAATCTTATTGGTTGATAGGATTTAGACCCATACCCACTTTAGCTTCGAAATAAGACCCTTTGGAACCATTATAAACCGATTTTGACTTTAATATAAAATAATATTTTGAGATATTCCTAAGGTGCCCCTCTCCTCCCTTATAAAAGGACACCTCCTCCCCCTCCTCCTCACACCAATTTGAGCACTCAAGCTCGGCCAACCCCTGACATTTTCTCCTCTCCACTTCCCTAGAATAATCCTAGAGGTCCTGGTCTTCTTCAAAGACAAATATTAGTTCCCTAAGTGGAGGATTCAAAGAGGCGTTCCAAAGAAGAGGTAATATCCATTACCGATCTTTTCAATTTCTTTCTTCTTCAACTTCTTCTTCTTTAGTTGTTTCATTATAAAGTAATAAAATCAGTATTACTTACATACTTCTATGTTATTATAAATATTAAACAACTCTAATTAACCTTCTATCCATCCTACGGAGAAAGGAAATCACCGCGTGTGCGTACGTACGGAATACCGTCTCCACGACGCGATGAGATTCATTCTCCATGTTTACCATTTAAGAATGATTATAAAGTATATATAAGCAATAATAATGAAATATATGAAATTATAAATCTACTGGATTTATGTGTATATATATGTATGTCATCTACTTAATTCCACTCAATTCAATAAGGAAACGAAAACAGCGTTCATGCGTACGTACGGCCTACCGTCTCCATGAACGGTGTATTTCATTCCATTTATCGATCCATTTTATATATTATGAATATATATTATATATAAATCATGTTTTTATTCTATAATTATGTAATAATGATCTATGTAATCATATGAATAATTACAAGTTAAAACATGAACGACAAATGAGACGATTTTACCCAAAATGCTACTTTAACACGAATTTACAAAAGAATGGGTAATATAAAGTCATAAGTGGACCATATATGATATAATAACAATGAATATGATTCTTTAATAAGTCAATAACATGATTTAAATCATTATACAGGAGTTTCGGACACTTACAAAGCAAATCGGACCTAAGGTAAGGGAAATATCACAATCTCATTTTTATCCGAGATTGTTTTTACTTTGATATTTACTGGGGTGTATTTTATCATCCACGTACATGTTTACTCAATATGTAATATTATTTCCATCCACCTACAATTGTTTAAATACAATTTTACCCTTCGGTGAGTTTTTAGTAAAATATATGAAAGGAATCTTTTGTCGCTTTTCGTACGAGGTACTTTTTGACTTTTCCGACAAAAGTACGAGAAGAATGTTTTTTTTAACTTATACGGCACGAACGGATTTTTACGGTTTTATAAAGACTTATTTTCATGAAGCTTCCTCCAAAATATTTCATGACTATTTTCAATAAAATCTCTTTCTTTGAAAATTGCATGACGTTTGGTGAAAAGAAATTGATTTTGAAGAAGAAAGGATATTTTCCTCAAGAATTCATTTCTAGTATTTTATCAAAATTATTTTCCATCTAAGATAATAAAAGGGTTCTGTTTTTATCCCTATTATTACATGGATTTGATTATGTTTTGATGGAAATATTTTTATGAATTCCTTTATCTTATATGAATTGTTTTATGATGTCATGTTGTTTAAGAATCCCATTTTTATTACATGGGTTATGAAATGATGTATGATTTATGATTTTGTGGCACACATAAGAATGGTATCATTATGAGATTGGTGGGACCTATATCTCCCTCCAATTAATTGGGTGAAGATTTTATATCTCATGAGATATACATGGCTGAAATGGTAGGTTATACCGGTTCAGTGAAACAGGACTGAAACGAGGGTTACTCGATTCAGAAATGGACTTTGTCCACTAAGATAGTCTTGGAAATGAGTCTTGACTAACAAGAAATGATTCTCTATGATTATGTGTGTATGCCACAATGTTTCATGTTTTAAGTTATTATTATTGTGATAACATTTCACTGCCATGATTTATCCCATGTTATGAAATTATGATCTCTTTTGCAGGTTAAGATTTCCAAAAGATATGTTCTTATGAATATGATGTGATTGTTATTTATTATGTTTACCATGACTGAGCATTTGAGCTCAGCCTTTTATGTTTTCTTTTCCCCAAGATATAAAGAAAGGTTTTTGGTAAAAGAAAATGGAGATCTTTATGGGAGATATTGAAGATCTTTCACCAGGATTAGAAGATTACGTTCCGAGTTTCCAAAGACACTAAACTATTACGATCCTTGTGTGTGTGTTTTTGTTATGTACTAAGTATTCCGCAAAAGTAATGTAATGTCCATGTACGTCAGGCTTCGGGTCTCTACATTGGATTCATCCATTAGGTCTGACACTTGATTACACGACATAGGTCGTTGACGATGCCTTGGTCATTTACACCTTGAATCCAACCCATAGGGTTTCACACTGTATTACTTGGAATAGGCCACAATGTATGTTTTATAATGTTTTACAGAAATCCTTATTATGGGTATTTTATTATGGTTGTTATTCTAGAAAACGTCACTCATGTTTTATCATGATTTATAGTTAGTTTCTATTTATGGTTGTTGGTTCACAGTGATCCTTGGTAGGATGGAAAATATCAAACTTACATGTATCACCCCTACTTATTCATTTTTTACTTTCATATGTAGCACATTGATTATACTTACATAAATAGAATAGACTTGTTATAGACACCGTTGATGGTGGTCTACTGAGTGTTATCTCACACAATATTTTGGAAACTTTTTAGTACCCAAATAGAATTCATGGATACAGGTAGGTACTGGGGTAAGCGCACACTATATAATACTTGATTTTTCATTTCTTAAGAGCATGGGAGCACAGTATTGAGCTATGCTCATGATGTTATCTGGAGATAGTCATTTGGGTATTTTTTTACTTTTTATGCATGTATTTACTTCGGTTTTATAGATACGTGACCTACTCATTTTGTATATGATATTCCATTTTCCTTGAACTATTATTACTGCTATCTTATGGATGTTTATCTTTTGTTGTCCAGTTATTTTATATGAGTATTCTATTGGAGGATATGATTACACTATTTTGCTAAACTCTAATAATGAGGGTATAGTGTCTCCACTGTACCACCACAGACCCTCACTACTATATAGAAGCCTCTAGAATATATGGACGTGCACATGAGGCCATGTGACCCACTAGCTTGGGGCACTGTTTAGTGTATCTTGGGTTAGGAAGTTACAAAGTGGTATCAATACATTTTATTTTATTTTCTTTCTTTGAATTATTGTTTGGGATGGTTGAAAGGATAAATAGGAGTGTGTCAAAATTTGGAAATGATCTATGTCTAGTAGTATTTAACACACATACAAGAAAAATGGAAATTTCCTAGGATGGGATATTATGTTATGGATTGTATTTATTATAGATGATTTGATTACACTATTAGGTGATGCACATGATATTTAATGTTATTATTTCTATTATTGAGGAATGGAATTTTGTCCTTGTCATGATATTTCAATGAAATATTTTTTCAAGCATCATTTTAGGATCCTTATAATATTCACATGCTATGAATATGTTATTCCATATAGGATGCATAGCCTGAAAACAAGACATTATTATCTTTGTCGTGTGTGATGTATATTTTATTTGAGTAAAATTTCATGCAGTATGTTGAGAAACATAATTATTACATAAAGTTCCTACTGTAACATAAATAGTTTTTTTTGTATATGCTATAGCAGACACCTTAAGAAATCAATTGTGGTGTGTTGTGTCAGGGACCATTGGTCGCATGGGATGGAACTTGTTGTGGTTTGGTTTAAATAAACACCATAATTCAATTTATATGGTATATAGGCCCTTATAAATTAAGAATAGAAATCCATATAATATAACCACTTAAGATAATTATTATATAAATGATAATGAATTTAAATGAATCTGAATTATTAAATGGAAAGGCTCTAATTATATGTAGTTTCCAATTACAATTTAAAGGTTGTTTCATCTATAAATTTAAATTTAATGTCCATATATAGGGACCCATGTTATGAAATAAAAATATTGAGCTCAAATATACCATATGAGTGGGATTAGGTAGAATCTCTTGTGTTGTTTATTATCATTCATGACACCCGGTCTAGGATTTAAGAGAAGTCATAGGGGAATAGCTTGTTTATAGGAATCCTTTTACCTGTCCGGTTTTTATATATGTGATATATTTGTTATTGAATCTTTTTAGAGTCATATTTTTGTAATTTATATAGATATTTAACCGCCACAACCCCTAGTCATGTTCCAAGAGGGTAGTGATAACCATTCTCCAGATGTGGTGGGCCCTGATCCACCATTAGTGCATCTAGTTGTTACACTTGTGGCACCGACCATTGTTCCTCATATGAGTGTTGATTCCTAGTTTTTAGAGAGTTTAATGTGATTCATGAAGATCATCTAGGGAGCCTTGCAACTGATTTTTTTTTTGTAAAGCTAAAGCATGTGTTCCAATAGTATCATCTTCCTACCTTGGAGTGGTGGTCCACAGGAAGTTGAGCTATGGATTGAGACTGTATTTTTTGATCTTTAAGCATATAGATACACCTCTTAAGAGAGAGTGAAACTCACTATTTGTATTCTTTGGGGAGCCTCTAATCACTGACGGGATGATCTGATCCAGGATGATTTGCTTTGAGATATGGTTTAGAGGTATTTCTAATCTAGGTTCTATGGTTACTTATTTCTGGAGACTTTGAGAGCTAAATGGTCCAGCGAGTTTATGTGTCTGGAGAAGAGATTTATGACTATAAGGGAGTATGAAGCCCTATTTATAGATCTTAGATGATTTTCACGTTTTTATATTTTTGATGATCTATCGAGGGAAAGTCACTTCGAGGAAGGTCCCAAGAATGTTG
Source organism: Viscum album (assembly GCA_963277665.1). Classification (NCBI taxonomy): domain Eukaryota; kingdom Viridiplantae; phylum Streptophyta; class Magnoliopsida; order Santalales; family Viscaceae; genus Viscum; species Viscum album. The sequence continues at coordinate 994,042,059 of OY728125.1, forward strand.
TTCGAACATAAGTGAATGTGTTTTGGTTGACTACCATAACTGAGATAGTGAATCAAGTGCTTATTACTGAATGAAATATGAGGTAAATTGGGGGCCCTAAATAGTTTAATGCATCTTCTCATCCTAGTGGTTAAGTTTTAACTGGTTGGAAGTTTTTTTTTTGAGACTTCTCATGCGGTAAATACCAGCAAGGGAGTGAGTTCTAGAAGCTATATCTTCTATCATCAATTCAAAATGTGTAGACACAAGAGGATCCAGTGTGATAGAGACCCATTTGACTATCAATACTATGGAAGTATGGTCTATCTAAAATGTTTTGTAGGACCATTCTTACAATAGTAAGTGATAGAGGGTTGACACTGACACTAGGTTTAGGAGTAGGATTCATAGATCTATGTTAGGATGAGAATTTGGGTACTACATTTCATTTAAGTTAAGGAGGTGGTCATGGTCGGGGGATCCAGACACTAGTTTCACCTCAAAAGTATATAGGGCCTATTCCGGGTAGTCAAGCTATTTCATAGGGATATGTTTCCGGCAAGATATATTCAGTATATTCAATACCTAAGGAGTAGAGCATCAGATCGTCTACAATGATAGGTATGATATTAGTATCCTAAACTCCAGTATCTGACCTTTTTTATAAATGTGATTCATATTATTTCTTATCTATACCTCTGGTGGGGAGCCTTGTGTTTGGTGTATAGTTTTATGATGGTATTATGAGACTCAATACTATATTGGGGATTAGATCTGAGAATATACACCAGTATAAGGAATTCCCCTTGATATAGGTGGGTATTGCTTTTTTATGGGGCCTCTTTATCCTTGATATGACAAGGTATGATGTCATTCTCATGATGTGTTGGTCAGTTCCCTTTATTGTATTTGTTGATTACTATCACCAGAGGATGACCTTCACATCACCATAGGGTGGAGTTTTTATTCACAAGGTTGTATGGGATATCCATCCAAGCCGATCAAGACCCAAGTATCATGGGTTGGGCTAGATTATTTTCCAGATTTATAGTTCATATCTGGATGATCAAGTAAAATATCAATCATATATTTGTCCAGTGGTTGATTGTTTCATGAATATTTTCTTGGAAAAAAATAGGACTACCACCTAAGAGAGAGGTTGAGTTTTCCATTGCTCTAGTACTAGAATGATTACTGGTATATATTCCTCCTTACAGGATGGCTATTAATGAGTCACAAGAGCTCAAGAGGTAGCTAGAGGACTTGGAAGCAAAGGAGTTCATATGAACCAGTAATTCTCTATGGGGTTTTTTAATCCTATTTGTGAAAAATGTGGATGGAAACATCAGGCTATGTGTGGATTACCTAAAGTTGAACCAGTTGACAGTTAAGAAATGGTATCCTTTTACTTGGATATATGATCTCTTCTACTAGCTCAGAGAATCTTTGGTGTTCTAGAATATTTATCTATGTTTATATTATTATCAGTTGTGTGTTCAACCTACATACACACCTCATACTTCTTTTCATTGCATTTATGGCCTATATGAGTGTCTGGTTATTCCGTTTAGTTTTATGAAATCTCTAGTAGTTTTCTTGGATCTAATGAAACTAGTTTTCCATATATATATATATATATATATATATATATATATATATATATATATTTGTTTTTGGTGGTATTCATGGATGATATCTTGGTGTATTCTCACACTTAACACAACCATGCCAAACATTTTGATATCATTTTGGATACACTGATAGATAATAATTTATATTCTAAGATCAGAAATATCCACTTCTAGATAGATAAGGTTCACCTCCTAGGTCATATTATCTCAGATAAATAAGTATTAGTTAACCCAGAGAAGATGAGAGATATAGTTTCCTAGGAGCATCCCAAGAACGTCTTTGATATATGAAGTCACTTGGGGATATAAAATTATTACATTCATTTCATAGAGTAATTTTCATTCTTATAAGAACCTCTAACAGGATTTCCTAATAAGGGTGTGAAGTTTGTATGGTCAGATACCTACAAGATAGCCTTTCCGAAGTTGAAAGGGATACTGACTTTAGTACATTACTTGATTTTTCAAGATCTTGGAAGAAGCTATATAGTATATTTTCTTGTATGATGTGTTAGTCTAGGAGCATTTCTAATGTAGGAGGAGTGAGTCATGTCATACAGGCCTCATCAGTTGAGGTTTCATGAGAAGAACTACCTGAAACATAATCTTGAGTAATCCATCATTATCTATGCCTTATGTTGTTGGAGGAATTATTTATTGGGAGAGAATTTTTTGGTTTACATGAACTAAAAAACCCTCAAGTGAATATTTACACAATGTGACTTGAATATATGGAAATTAATGTGGGTTAAATACCTATTGTATATTGAATTCTATCATGCTTATAGACCAGGAAGGGTAATGTAGTTATTGATGAACTGAGCAGGGGGACTCTGATACAGGAAGTTCAAGAGGCCAATAGTGAGTGACAGCTTATGACCTTATTCTCTATGATGAACATAGAGGTGTAGGATAGTCTAGGTAAGAACTTCATATCATCATTAGTGGTGACTTCCACTCTTCTGGATAGGGTGGGATGAGACAGATTTATAATTCAGAGGGCCTAGTCCTATGGGAGTGCGTGTCAGGTGAGGACCCACAACCCGGTTAGATCATTGGAAAGGATAAGATTCTATTCTTACATGCTCGTGTTTGGGTTCCAATATACATACATGAGGAGCTGATGTGATAGTTTCATGCCTCAATATAGGTATTACTACCCAATTTTACAAAGAAGTATCATGATTTATGTTTCCAATATTGGCTGCCAGGTATGAAATGATAGGTATATGGTTTTTTCACATTGTGTTGCACCTAACAGTAAGTGAAGGTGGAATACCAATGACCACAAGGGATTTTACAGTCATTGCAGATTCTTGAGTAGAAAAGGGATAATGTTTTAATGTATTTTTTTTATCAAATTACCAAGGTCATCTTGAGGTAGTGATGTCATATGGGATATTTTGGATAGGCTGATGAAGGTCACCCATTTTCTATCGATTAGGGAGATATCCTCAGTACATGATCCTAATAGACTCTATATCTGTGATATTTTTCACCTTCACAAGGTTCCTCGTATAGGTTTATTTGATAGAGATGATTGGTTTAAATCTTAGTTTTATCAGAAAACACAGAGGGAATAGGGTACATGTCATGACCCGCGTTCACCAAAAGGAGGGAAGGGTCAGCAGATTTCCAGGCCCTTCCTTCTTTAAGTTGAAGGAGAGATAATGACCCCCGAAACCCTCCTTCAATAGGTCCCGGAGTGGCTACTAGCACCAAGGGTATAGAAATTACACACAAATGGAGGGCATTGCCCTTTTTGTTTTATAGGATCGGGAGATAAGAAGATGAAACCCAACAACACCAAGGTAAAAGAAAAGTAAAGCCAAAATTAAACCATTCCCACATGCATGTTCCAAAAGAAAGAGCCAGAAAGTACAAAAGGTGACTACAAGGTAAGTACCAAAGAATGAAAAAATAGCAACTGCAACTACCCCAAAGGTCCGAGCTAGTATAGTCCCATGTGATCCCCGAAGTCCTCCTGGAAACCTGAAAGCAGTTTTATATACGTAGGGTGAGCATACAAGTACACTCAGTAGGGAAAACCAAAGACTCTCGTTCACAAGTGGGGGAACGTACTAAAGTCCCGTGAGAAAAGGAGTAAACTAAACACCTATCAAGGTAAACTATCCATCCAAGCCTCACCAAGGCACACTCCCCAAATAATGCAAGTCAAGTAATATATATAATAAGAGCACATCGATGTTTGGGTACCCTACGCCACTTTACCACTGGTTATTGAGACATCCTACGCATCGAACCAATCCCGCCATTCTGTCACCGTAGTCTCACCGCCTCACCCTCCCACACACACCTGGACCACAACCACACGCAGTCCCACTGCCGAATCCCGCCCGCAATCACCTGGTCCACAACTGTCACGCGTGACCACGCCTGCAAACACCTAGTCCAGAAGAACTACAACCACGCCCGAAGACACCTGGGCCTCATCCCGGAGAAACTTGGGAATCCACCTGCCACACACACCTGGCCAACCATCACACTACCCCGCCCGATAGTTCTTGGGCTAATAATGGACCTCAGGCCATCATAGCATGCCCGAAGATACTTGGGCTATCCGGGAAAGGGATCAGAAAAGGAGCTAATAACCAATCACTAAGAATAGTGTTGGGAAAAACACCTTCCACCATGAAATGGGGTTGTTCGGCACAAAGTTATCAGCTTGCGTGGGGCGCGAATAAGAAACACAAAGATAAAAGTATATATATAGGTAACAAGCACTCACCCAAAGCTAGTTTTTTCTTCAGACATCCTATAGATCACAACAGCACTCAAGTCCGAGTCACGACTCTCACCAACAAAACCTATTTTTCCCATTCTTGTTTCATGTTCAGTGATAAAGTTCAAATAAGTTCATGAACTACTGGGAAACTAACATGATAAGCATAACCAAGGAAGAGAATCCAGCCAAACGTCAATTTAAACATTCACACTCGGTTCTCTTGTAATGTTACAACAATAAGGAATAAGTGAGATCCCCCGAAGTACTGAAACCAAAGACAACCCTAAGACACTTCCCTGTGTCCCCTCCCAAAAAACATTTTTCATCAACAGAGGATCCCAACCCAATTCGTGATATAAATAATTAACCACCGGGTCTTAAAACTCACAACCACCAAATCCATATCAACAGGGAATCACATCCCCAATTTCATAACCACCGAGAGCATAAAAAGAACAGGGGATCGCATCCCCTCCCACATCTCCAGCAATCGGCCCGTAAAAGAAAAACAACCAAACCACTACTACCAACACAAAGCAGGGTCATGCCTGTATTTTCAGATTTATAATATTTAACACACTCCATGATTTCAATTCCATGTGTCTTAACCGGGGGTAATCACAGAAGGTTCGATCCTGGTGCTTCCAATTTACTTAGCCGAATATACGTAATTAACCAATTTATTTTTCATGGAAAGAGTTCACAACCATAAAGAGGACATTTAAAACATCACCAGGGGTTCATTAATGCAGAGATAAAGACCACCAACGGTCATGATTTTTAGTAGGCGTAAGCCCGCATAATTCAGGAAGAAGTTCATAATATAAAACAGCATCAACGATCACAGCCCCCCCTTATTTATTTATAGAATCCGTTCATTATCTTTATTAGGTCTGGTTTATCCAATTCTACAGAAACAAAAGCACGCCCACCCCTCTTGATACACCGAAGGGAGAGGCGATGAAGAAATTCCCTACCTGTTGGATCAATGATCTACGCTGAGGCCGGGGGAGAAACTTCAAGGATAGCGATGTAGCTCTCCTGAATGAAAATCGCTTCATCTATCAATGCTTAGGCCAGGCACGGACCTCTACGCATAACGATGCGGCTCGCGCGATGCACCGGAAGCTGTTCGTGAAAAGCCGCGATCGAGGAAAGAAGAAACCACAACTAACCCTTAGTTTATAAGAGCCGCGGACGGTTGAGATGAGAATGCCAAACCGCGTAAGGAGCGGGGGTCGTGAGTTGACCACGCAGTTGGGGAGTTACACACAGAGGTCTCTCAGGAATTTTAGGAATTAATTATGGGATTTAAATGGTTTTAAAAGGAGTAAAAGAATTAATTTACGTCGAAACTTATGTTGCGGGAGCTGAAAAGTCAAGTACTGGAAAAATAATGAAAGGCTCGTCGAGGGGACACGGTGCCACCGTCACGTTGTCACCCTCACGGTGCCACCCTCACGGTGTCACCCTCACGGTGTCACCCTCATGGGGCCACACTCACGGTGCCACTGTCACGGTGCCACCCTCACGGTGACACCTTGACCGGTTTCACCCTCACGGTGCCACTATTTTGGTGGAGCCTCACTTTGGCAAAGTAATGGGCATGGAGGGTCCAGGCCATTACATTAGATACCTCTTAAACGATTCTCGCCCTCGAGAATCAAAACAACCCAAGAAGGAAAGAGAGGGTCCGAACAACCACCTCGAAAGATACCTCTTATAAGTGAACCCATGCTAACTAAAAACACATCCCTGTCAAGAACCAAGCAACATACCATACCAAACTGCCCAGGCATGTGGGTTGGGGAGTCTCCTCCACCATGTCAAGATATTATCCGCTTTGGGTGGCACTGACTCGCCCACACAGGCTTAATCACATCCACCTTAATGCGTCTTGATTAGGGGTCGGGTTCTCTCCTCCCCCATAGCCAGGGCTTTTCACACACAATTAGAGGAAAGAAAACCAGTACATTTCATAGCCAAAAGACAAAACGTTCTACCACAACAGGTACAATAAGGAAAAAAACTTAAAACAACTCTGGGTATTGGGTACGCATCTGTGCTTCCCTCTCCCACGTACTCTCCTCAATCCCACCATGTCTCCACAACACATGAACCAAGGGAATGGTTCTCCCACGAAGCACCTTCTCCTTGCGATCCTCGATCATCACTAGTCTCTCCAAAAAAGTCACGTCATCCTCAATGTCCAGCTCACCCCAATCAAGGACATGTGAATCATCATGTAGATACCGACGGATCTGGGACACATGGAAGACATCATGTATCCTCAGTAGCGGCGGTGGTAACACTAGATGATAAGACACTTCGCCGACCTGCCGCAACACTTCGAAGGGTCTGATGAACCTGGGAGAAAGCATACTCCCCTTGTCGAACCTCCGTTGCCCACGCCGAGGGGAGACCTTCAAGAACATGTGGTCTCCAACCTCAAAATCCAAGGGCCTCCTCCTGGTATCAGCATACAACTTATATCGGCCCTGGAAAACCTTCATCCTCTCCCGTATGAGTTGAACCTTCTCTGTCGTGCTCTGCACCACTTCCAGGACAAGGATGCCTGCCTCTCCTACTTCGGCCCAACACACAGGTGAACGGCATGGCCTTCCATACAAAGCTTCAAACGGCGCCATGCCAATGGTAGAGTGGTAGCTATTATTATAGGAAAACTCTACCAGAGTAAATCATTTCACCCATGATCCTCCTGAGTCCAGAACACATGCCCACAGTATATCCTCCATGGTCTGGATGGTGCGCTCAGTTTGTCCATCTGTCTGGGGATGGAAAGCAGTGCTAAGGCGTAGCTGGGTGCCAAAATCATACTGCAATCCTCTCCAGACTCGCGAGGTAAACCTTGAATCCCTATATGAGACTATAGACCTTGGAACTCCATGAAAACGCACCACCTCATCCACATACCTTCGTGCCAAAGTATCCACTGCACTCGACTCCCTGATCGCCAGAAAGTGAGCTGATTTCATCAACCTGTCCACTAGCACCCAGACGGCGTCGTATCCCCCTTGGACCTTGGGTAGTCCCGTGATGAAATCCATCAAGATTTCATCCCACTTCCACTTGGGGACATCTAGAGGCTACAGTAGGCCACCTGGAACTCGGTTTTCATCCTTCACTTACTGACACACTAAGTATTTGGTGACAAACTCTGCCACTGCTCACTTAACTCTAGGCCACCAAAACTGCCTCTTCATTCCCTGGTACATTTTGGAAACTTCTGGGTGTACTGCCACGGGTGAGTTGTGGAACTCACTAAGAACCTTTTCGCGCACCGCCTCCAGAACAAACAACCTTCCCTGGAAAAGCATCTGGTTCTGACCACCCTCTGTCCACCCTTTTGGAGCATTTCAATGGTCAACTCGGTCACGCATCACTTCACACTCCAGGTCTCCCCACTGAGACTCCTCCACTTGCTGAAACAGAGATGACTACACTTTCATCTGATATAGGCAGCCTCTACTACTATCCATCCTCGCATCCAGGTGTAAAGAATCCAACTCCTCCATCGCCTTCCAGGCGCCCGCCGACTCTCGGACCGCATCCTTCTGTGTCCTCCTGCTCAAGGCATTGGCCACTACATTGCCCTTGCCCTCAGTATAAGAGATCGCAAAGTCGTAATCATGGAGGAACTCCACCCATCTCTGCTTTCGCAAGATTAGGTCCCACTGGGAGAAGTTATAACTCAAGCTTTTGTGATCCGTGAAGACCACAAAGCGTTCTCTGATGAGGTAGTGTCGCCATAACTTTAGCGCAAAAACAACTGATGCAAGCTCCAGGTCATGGGTGGAATAATTACTCTCATGAGGGCGTAGTTTCGTGGACCCATAAGAGATCACCCCTTGTTTCTGTATCAACACACATCCCAGACCCTGTCCTGAAGCATCAAAGAACACCTCATACGCCACCCTTTCTTCTGGAAATTTCAGCACTGGGGCACTGACCAACTTCTCCTTCAGATAGCTGAAGACTGACTCGCACTGCTCACTCCACACGAAAACCTGGTCTTTCTTGGTTAGGGCTGTCAAAGGGGCTACAACTCGGGAGAAGTTGGGTACGAACCTTCGATAGTAACCCACCATCCCGAGGAAACTATGGACCTATGCCACATTCTTGGGTGCTTCCCAAGAAACAACTGCCTCAACCTTTGATGAGTCCACTGCTACCCCCTGCTCGGATACCACGTGCCCGAGGAAGTGCACTTCTCGTGTCCCAAACTTGCATTTTGACAACTTCTCATATAGCTGATGATGTCGGAGGACCTCTAGAACCATCCTCAGGTGCTCTGCATGGTCCTCCTCTGATCTTGAGTAGACCAGGATGTCGTCGATGAACACAACTACGAACCGATCTAGATACTCCCGGAAGAAGGAGTTCATAAGCCCCATGAACACAGTCGGGGCGTTCGTAACACCGAAGGGCATGACTAAGAACTTGAAGTGTCCATATCTGTACCTGAATGTCATCTTCGGGATGTCTCCCTCCTTCACTCTTAGCTGGTGGTACCCAGACCGCAAGTCGATCTTCGAGAACCATCCTTCCCCTTTCAGCTGGTCGAAAAGATCGTCTATCCTCGGAAGAGGGTAGCGATTCTTGATCATCACCTGATTCACCCTCCTGTAGTCTATGCACATCCTGAGACCACCATCTTCCTTCTTTGCGAACAAGACTGGAGCACCCCACGGTGACGCACTTGGCCGAACATAACCCCTCTTCATCAGATCATCAATCTGGATCCGCAACTCACGTAGCTCTGAAGGTACCATTCGGTAAGGTGCCATCAAGATCGGACGAGCGTCGGGCTGCAGGTCTATCCCGAACTCGATATCACGTCGAGGGGGTAGAGTCGTCACCTCCTCAGGAAAGATTTCCATAAACTCACGGATAACCTCTGGCACCTCCACCATCTCAGCATCTACTGACTCTACTGACAGCTCGGCTATCAAAGAGAGGAGGGTTTCCTCTCGCCTGCTGCCCTTCTGACCGCCCCACTCTCTGGTGAAGGTAACACGCCGGCCGCCCAAGTCTGAGAACATGACCCTTCCTCGGAAACAGTCGATGATGGTACACGCAGAGAATAGTCATTCGATGCCTACGATGACATCGTATGGATGTATCTGTAGCAGGAGAAGATCCCTAACTGACTGATGTGGCCCTATCATCAGTCTACATCCTCAACAAACAATCAACAAGTCGGTTTGACCTCCAAATGGTGTGCTCAACACCAGGGGCACTGGAAGTCTCTCGGCATCTAGACCCAAGGCACGGTCTACACAGGGTGCAATAAAGGAGTGCGAAGCTCCAGTATCGAACAAGGCATAACCAAGAGTGCTAAACAAACTGATCGTACCTCGAACAACCTCCGGCCCTACTGGAACTGCTGCCTCTGCGGCGTGTAGCTGTCCACGCACGGCTCCTCTGCCCCTCGGCTATCGTCCACCTCCCCGACCACGCCTTGGTTGAGGTCCCTGAGGAGCGCCCTGAGGTCGGCCCCCTCCTCCCACGTCTGTCCTCGGAGGAGCGGGAGCCTGATGTCCCTGCTGCTATTGCCGGAAAGGTCTGGCTGGAAGCTGCTGCTGGGGCGGGTGCTGGGGTTTTCCGCCACCACCGTACTGCACCTAGTCTAGGCACTGAATTCGGAGATGTAATGTCTTGGACCCTCCTGGCCCATTACTTTTCCAAAGTGAGGCTCCACCAAAATGGTGGCACCGTGAGGGTGACACCGTGACGGTGGAACCGTGAGGGTGGCACCGTGAGGGTGGCACCGTGAGGGTGGAACCGTGAGGATGGCACCGTGATGGTGGCACCATGAGGGTGTCACCGGTCACGGTGGCACTGTGATGGTGGCACCGTGAGGGTGACACCGTGAGGGTGACATCGTGAGGTTGTCACCGTGAGGGTGACACCGTGACGGTGGCACCGTGTCCCCTCGTTGATCCTTTCATTCTTTTTCCAGTACCTGACTTTTCCTCTCCCTCAACGTAAGTTTCAACGTAAATTAATTATTTTACTCCTTTGAAAACCATTTAAAGCCCATAATTAATTCCTAAAAATCCCGAGAGACCTCCGTGTGTAATTGCCCAACCGCGTGGTCAACCCATGACCCCCGCTCCTTACGCAGTTTGGCATTCTCATCTCAACCGTCTGCAGCTCTTATAAACTAAGGGTTAGTCGTGGTTCCTTCTTTCCTTGATCACAGCTTTTCACGAACAGTTTCTGGTGCATCGGGCGAGCCGCATCGTTATGCGTAGAGTTCCACGCCCAGCCTAAGCATTGATAGATGAAGCGATTTTCGTTCAGGAGAGCCGCATCACAATCTGTGAAGTTCCTCCCCCGGCCTCAGCGTAGATCATTGATCCAACAGGTAGGGAATTTCTTCATCACCTCTCCCTGTGGTGTATCATGCAGGGTGGGCGTGCTTTTGTTTCTGTAGAATTGGATAAACCAGACCTAATAAAGATAATGAACGGATTCTATAAATAAAGAAGGGGGGTTGTGATCGTTAATGCTATTTTATATTATGACCTTCTTCTAGAATTTTGCGGGCTTACGCCTACTAAAAATCATGACCATTGGTGGTCTTTCTCTGTGCATTAATGTACCCCTAGTGATGTTTTAAATGTCTTATTTATGGTTGTGAACTCCTGCCGTGAAAAGTAAATTGGTTAATTACGTATATTCGGTTAAGTAAATTGGAAGCATTAGGATCGACCCTTTTGTGATAACCCACGGTTAAGAAACATGGAATTGAAATCATGGAGTGTGTTAAATCTTATAAATCTAAAAATACAGGCATGACCCTGCTTTGTGTTGGTAGTATTGGTTTGGTTGTTTTTCTTTTACGGGCCGATTGCTAGAGATGTGGCAGGGGATGGGATCCACTATTCTTTTTATGCTCTCTGTGGTTATGAAATTGGGGATGGGATTCCCTGTTGATATGGATTCGGTGGTTGTGAGTTTTAAGACCCGGGGGATACTTGTTTATATCACGAATTGGGGTGGGATCCTCTGTGGATGAAAACCCTTTTGGGGAGTGGACACGGGGCATTGTCTCGGGGTTTTCATTGGTTCTAGTACTTCGGGAGATCTCACTTATTCCTTGTTGTTGTAACATTACAAGAGAACCGAGTGTGAATGTTTAAATTGACGTTTGGTTGTATTCTCTTCCTTGGTTATGCTTATGGTGTTAGTTTCCCAGTAGTGCATGAACTTATTTGAACGTTATCACTGAACATGAAACAATAATGGGACAAATGGGTTTTGTTGGCGAGAGTCGTGACTCAGACTTGAGTGTTTTTGTGATCTGTAGGCTGTCTGAAGAAAAACCTAGCTTTGAGTGAGTGCTTGTTACCTATATATATACTTGTATCTTTGTATTTCTTATTCGCGCCCCACCCAAGTTGAGAACTTAGTGTCAAACACCCCCATTTCATAGGGGATGGTGTTTTTCCCAACACTATTCTTAGTGGGTGGTTATTAGCTCCTTTTCTACTCCCTTTCCCGGATAGCCCAAGTATCTTCATGCAGGATGTGATGGCCGGAGGTCCATTATTAGCCCAAGAACCTTCGGGCGGGGTAGTGTGATGGTTGGCCAGGTGTGTGTGGCAGGTGGTTTCCCAAGTGTCTCCGGGATGAGGCTGAGGTGTCTTCGGGCTTAGTGGTAGTTCTTCTGGCCTGGGTGTTTGCAGGCGTGGTCACGTGTGACAGTTTTGGACCAAGTGATTGCGGGTGGGATTCGGTAGTGGGACTGCGTGTGGTTGTTTCCCAGGTCTGTGCGGGCGGGTGAGGTAGTGGGACTGCGGTGACAGAATGGCGGGATTGGTTCGATACGTAGGATGTCTCAATAACCAGTGGGAAAGTGGCACGGGGTACCCAAACATCGATGTGCTCTTATTATATATATTACTTGACTTGCATTATTTGGGGAGGGTTCCTTGGTGAGGCTTGGGTGGACAGATTACCTTGATAGGTGTTTGGTTTACTCCTTTTCTCATGGGACATTAGTACGTTCCCCCACTTGTGCACTAGAGTCTTTGGTTTTCCCTACTCAGTGTACTTGTATGCTCACCCTATGTATATAAACCTACTTTCAGGTTTCCAGGAGGACTTCAGGGATCGGGCGGGACCATACTAGCTTGGACCTTTGGGGCAGTTGCAGTTGCTATTTTTTTTTCTTTGGTACATACCTTGTAGTCACCTTTTGTACTTTGTGGCTCTTACTTTTGGAACATGCATGTGGGAATGGTTTACTTTTGTCTTTACTTTTCTTTTACCTTGGTGTTGTTGGCTTTCATCTTCTTATCTCCCAATCCTATAAAACAAAAAAGGGTAATGCCTTCCATTTGTGTGTAATTTCTATACCCTTGGTGCTAGTCGCCACTCCGGGACCTATTTAAGGCGGGTTTCGGGGGTCATTATCTCTCCTTCAACTAAAAGAAGGAAGGCCCTGGAAATCTGCTAACCCTTCCCTCCTTTTGGTGAAGGCGGGTCGTGATAGGAGATTTCTAGGGCTCCCACAGAAGAAGCACCGCGGTCCCGGGCCTGAAGGATAAGGGCGAGGAACAGGGGATCGAAACTGAAACTACTGCAGTCTGCTCCTTGCTGGTCGGAACATGGAGGGTCCTGATACTGGAGGCCTGGTGCTGACGGCATTCCCCTTCGATGGTCCCAACTGGATCCCCTCTCATAACACACCTCCGAAGTGGTGGACATTTCCTGTCACGACCCGCCTTCACCAAAAGGAGGGAAGGGTCCGCAGATTTCCATGCCCTTCCATCTTTAAGTTGAAGGAGAGATAATGACCCCCGAAACCCGCCTTCAATAGGTCCCAGAGTGGCAACTAGCACCAAGGGTATAGAAATTACACACAAATGGAAGGAATTACCCATTTTGTTTTATAGGATCGGGAGATAAGAAGATGAAACCCAACAACACCAAGGTAAAAGAAAAGTAAATCCAAAAGTAAACCATTCCCACATGCATGTTCCAAAAGTAAGAGCCACAAAGTACAAAAGGTGACTACAAGGTAAGGAACAAAGAAAGAAAAAACAACAACTGTAACTGCCCCAAAGGTCCGAGCTACTATGGTCCCGCGTGATCCCCGAAGTCCTCATGGAAACCGAAAAGTAGTTTTATATACATCGGGTGAGCATACAAGTACACTTAGTAGGGAAAACCAAAGACTCTCGTGCACAAGTGGGGGAACGTACTAAAGTCACGTGAGAAAAGGAGTAAACCAAACACCTATCAAGGTAAACTATCCACCCAAGCCTCACCAAGGCACACTCCCCAAATAACGCAAGTCAAGTAATATATATAATAATAGCACATCGATGTTTGGGTACCCCGCGCCACTTTACCACTGGTTATTGAGACATTCTATGCATCGAACCAATCCCGCCATTCTGTCACTGCAGTCTCACTTCCTCACCCGCCCACACACACCTAGGCCACAACCACACGCATTCCCACTGCCGAATCCCGCCCGCAAACACCTGGGCCACAACTGTCACACGTGACCATGCCTGCAAACACCTAGGCCAGAAGAACTACCACCATGCCCGAAGACACCTGGGCATCATCCCGGAGACACTTGGGAAACCACCTGCCGCACACACCTGGCCAACCATCACACTACCCCGCCCGAAGGTTCTTGGGCTAATAATGGACCTCAGACCATCACAGCCTACCCAAAGATACTTGGGGTATCCGGGAAAGGGAGCAGAAAAGGAGCTAATAACCAGCCACTAAGAATAGTGTTGGGAAAAACACCCTCCCCCATGAAATGGGGGTGTTCGGCACTAAGTTCACAACTTGGGTGGGGTGCGAATAAGAAACAAAAAACTACAATTATATATATAGGTAACAAGTAATCACCCAAAGCTAGGTTTTTCTTCAGACAGCCTACAGATCACAATAGCACTGAAGTCTGAGTCATGACTCTCACCAACAAAACCCATTTGTCCCATTCTTGTTTCATGTTCAGTGATAACGTTCAAATAAGTTCATGCACTACTGGGCAACAAACACCATAAGGATAACCAAGGAAGGGAATCCATCCAAACATCAATTTAAATATTCACACTCGGTTCTCTTGTAATGTTACTTACAAGGAATAAGTGAGATCCCCCGAAGTACTGGAACCAAAGACAACCCCGAGACACTGCCCCGTGTCCCCTCCCCAAAAAGGTTTTTTATCAATAGAGGATCCCACCCCAATTCGTGATATAAACAAGTAACCATCGGGTCTTAAAACTCACAACCATTAAATCCATATCAACAGGGAATCCCATCCGCAATTTCATAACCACCGAGAGCATAAAAAGAATAGGGGATCCCATCCCCTCCCACATCTCCAGCAATCGGCCTGTAAAAGATAAACAACCAATCCACTAGTACCAACACAAAGCAGGGTCATGACTGTATTTTCAGATTTATAAGATTTAACACACTCCATGATTTCAGTTCCATGTGTCTTAACTGGGGGTTATCACAGAAGGGTTGATCCTGGTGCTTCCAATTTACTTAGCTGAATATACGTAATTAACCAATTTACTTTTCATGGTAGGAGTTCACAACTATAAATAATCCATTTAAAACATCACCAGGGGTTCATTAATGCACAGAGAAAGACCACCAACGATCATGATTTTTAGTAGGTGTAAGCCCGCATAATTCCGGAAGAAGGTCATAATATAAAACAGCATCAACGATCACAGCCCCCCCTTATTTATTTATAGAATCTATTCATTATCTTTATTAGGTTTGGTTTATCCAATTCTATAGAAACAAAAGCACGCCCACCCCGTATGATACACCAAAGGGAGAGGCGATGAATAAATTCCCTACCTTTGGATCAACGATCTACGCTAAGGCCAGGGGAGGAACTTCATGGATAGCGATGCGGCTCTCCTGAATGAAAATCGCTTCGTCTATCAATGCTTAGGCCGGGCGCAGAACTCTACGCATAATGATGAGGCTCGCCCAATGCACCAGAAGCTGTTCGTGAAAATCCGCGATCGAGGAAAGAAGAAACCACGGCTAACCTTTATTTTATAAGAGTCGCGGACGGTTGAGATGGGAATGCCAAACTGCGTAAGGAGCGGGGGTCATGGGTTGACCACGCGGTTGGGAAATTACACACGGAGGTCTCTCGGGATTTTTATGAATTAATTATGGGCTTTAAATGGTTTTTAAAAGAGTAAAAGAATTAATTTACGTCGAAACTTACGTTGCGGGAGCGGAAAAGTCAGGTACTGAAAAAAGAACGAAAGGCTCGGCAAGGGGACACGGTGCCACCATCACGGTGTCACCCTCACGGTTCCACCCTCACGGTGCCACCCTCACGGTGCCACCCTCACGGTGCCACCGTGACCGGTGCCACCGTTTTGGTGGAGCCTCACTTTGGCAAAGTAATGGGCCAGGAGAGTCCGGGCCATTACAGTACATAAGTGATTTTGATCATGACATAACACCCTTAGACTAATGACAAGTTAGAGCACATTATATAGGTTCTAAAGTAAATTCATAAATCTTTTTTTCTTTATTTTGGAGGCTCTTGGGAGAGACATACACCCCTTTTTTAATTTTCCTACAACAATAGCTACCAGTAGAATTTACAAATGTCACCATATAAGTTTTTTACAGAAGTCCATGATGATCACATATGTACTAAATATAGGTATGAGATGAAGTTATTATCTAACCAAATATCTTGTAGAAGACTTCAGAGTAGGTCCATTTGATTATAAAAATGATGGTTATTACATATTCTAGAAATAAATCTTACACTAACCATCAATGAAGACCTCTAGAGTTAGAGTTAGAGGATTGAATCTATTTACATATCTTATCGGGACTGGGGAATAGACATATTTAGAGACAGGGTAAGCTTTCACTAAAATATGTTGGGGTTTTTTAGATTCTGGAGAGAGTGAGGCCAGTATACTATAAGTTTATATTACTTCAGAGGTATTGATACATTCACAACGTCATCCATGTATCTCAGCTTCATCATTATCACTAAAACTAATCTCATTCTATTTAGATGGATGAGGTTGATTTTCATGTGGATGTTTCCTTTAAAGAGTATCTCATACATATTGTTGATTAAGGCATGAAGGTTCTCTGAGGCTAGTCAGTTCCTATAGTATGAATTTTATGGTAGAAAATTTATGTATAGGATAATACTTGGGAGTGGGTGGTTGACATATGGGCCCAGTGGCTAGATTTATCCATAGATGATGTTTGACAACCCTTAGAAAGGAAATTCAGTGACTAATTAATTTAAGTTGGGGAGATAGCAAGATCTCAGGGTTTTCAATGAGGTATGGTTCCTTTTATTTTCCAATTAAACTCTTTTTTAGTTATATTTGTAGTGTAGAACCTCAAGTTGAGGGTGAGGGTCAGTTGGGTTATTTTGGAAAGAAACAAGAAGAAGGATGAATGTAGGATTCAAGCCGAGTACATGATATGTATTTGGAATACATGGCATGTACTCAATACATGACTTGTATTCTCCAAGGTAAGATAATTCATGATGTGTAACAACCTTTCCCTAGAAAGGAAATCTCGAGATTTACATGATGTGTAATGAATTTACACACCATGTAAATTCCAAAAAAATTTAATAGGAGTTAGGGCCTCCATTTTTGCTAAAATCCAACCACATCCCTTTCTCTCGCATAAGAGGACTACTGAAGGATCTCCCAGGAAGCATAGCCTAGTATTTGAAATATCTTAATGATCCAAAATATATTTATTTTATCCTTGGTATCTTGGGATTCATGTGGGGGAGTTCTCTATTTCAATTTTAACATTCTCCATTTATCTTCTCCTCAGTGGAGTTATTTTTGTGTAATCTAATATGCCCAATATTCATCTTATTTTTCTATTCTTCCATTTTCTTATAATTCATTTCGAGTTTGGAGCTGATACTGGATTAGTGTTCTACCATGGACATATGGTTAGTTTTATATACCTTTTCCCACAAATTGTTATTTTTTATAGGAATTTTCCATTTTTTCACATGTCGGACCTTTTTTGTTCCCGTAAAATTGATTAAATTCCTTGAATAAAATGTTTCAACCATGTAAGGTTTTCCCTATTAGTGCCATGTGATGGTTTGAGGTTGTCAACCTCAACCTAGACCACCCTTGAGGTGTGTTTATGTATCTTCCCCATATTATACCACATAATTGGGTATGTGTGAGATCTCCATCTGAGTGGAAGTTTTAATTAATTAAATGAGATTTTATGAAAGATTTTGTGCCTACTTTCCAGGTGGTTACATTTTTTTAAATGGTTTAAATGAAAAATGTGGAATAATTTGGATGGAATCATTTTTTTAAACGATTATGATTTGAATTACGAAATGTTTATGATATATCGGATTCCATGTATATTTATTCTCCATGGATATGGACTAAATTGAAATCCATGGACATTTATATTCTATGGATTCAAAATTATATTGAATTGGAAATACATTTCTACTCCAAGGAATTATGATTATATGAGTTCTACGGACATTTATGCTATATGGATTCGAAATTATTGAATGTTATGGATATTTATACTCTAAAAATTCATATTACATGGGATTCCATGGGAATTATTGATCAAAGGATATTTCAATTGAGAGTGAAACTTAATTACATGGCATAGGATTTTGAGGATTTCTTGGCCATTTACTCCTTGGATCCGGCCTGTGGGATCTAATACTTTATTACTTAGTATAGGCCAAAGTGAATGCTTTATCATGTTTTATAAAAAACCTTGGTATGGGTGTTTGATTAAAGCAGTTAGATAGGACAATGTCACTCATGATTTATCATGCTTTACATTTATCATGTGCTCATGGTTGTTGGTTCTCAAGGAGCCTTAGTAGGATTAGAAGTAATACACTTACACTTATCACACCTGCTTATTCAATATCTTACTGTCATATATAGCATAGTGTTTCTATTTAACTACATAGATTGGAATTGTTATAAAAACTATTGGTGGTGGTATACTAATTTTTATCTCACACCATGTTTTTCTATCACTAGGTACCCAAACAGACTTAATGGTCACCAGGTACCCAAACAGACTTAATGGATATAGGTAGGGACTAGGGAAAGTGCATGATATATGATGCTTGATTGTTTATTGGCTAAGAGAAGGGGATCAAAGGACCAATCTATGATTCTATCTTGAGATAGTCATTATGTTATTTTTTTTACTTTTGATACATTTATTTCTTTCCTTTTTATATGTAAATTAAATATTCATTTTTTATATGGTATTTCTTTAACCTTTCCCGATTATTATTTTTGTCTTATGGGTGTTTATCTTCTATTTTTCAGTTATTTTATATGCTTCCACTATTGATTGATATCATTACACCAATGTGTTTAACTCTGATAATGAGAGTATAGTCTCCCCATTGTACCACCTTATACCCTCATTTCTAGTCAATAGCCTCTAGTGTATGTGGAGGCATGCTTGTGTCCATATGACCTTGTGGCTCAGGGCACTATTTTGTGGCTCTCAGGTCGGGACTTTACTGGGATAAATTATTTTTGTCATAAAGGTCTAATATTTTTATAAATGTTGTGAGGTGATTAAAATTATAGTACATATCATAGTTGACCTTGAGAGTTATAAAATATTTACCTACCTCCTTCTTTATTTTATCCTTGATTATGGTTTTCTAATATCCATTGTTGACCATATGAATTTCAAAAACAATTGAGGTTATTTATAGTCAATGAATTTTTCTTCTTCAATTTTTTACCCACTTTAACATTATAAATATTCCAAGAGATATGTCCCACTATATGTTTCACATGAAGTAGGTTTTAGATCATGTGGAGATTATATAGTTTAAATTTCCAACAATTCCACTATCTTATTTCATAAATTTTTAACATAGTCTATGTACTTTGTACATTCCTCTACCTGATGAGACCCCCCCCCAGGAGGGATTCATTATCATTCTTATTGGAAATCATTAATTTTAAATTCATACAATATTTCTTAAAAAACTATGTGGGTCTTATTTA
This sequence comes from Viscum album, assembly GCA_963277665.1. NCBI lineage: Eukaryota > Viridiplantae > Streptophyta > Magnoliopsida > Santalales > Viscaceae > Viscum > Viscum album. The sequence goes on from OY728125.1 coordinate 994,061,489, forward strand.
TTGATCTTCTTCTAATTCTAGTATTTATTATCGACATAGTATTAAATTTAAACCAAAATAAAAAAATATATAGTCTTATATACAAGGTAAATTATTATTATGAAACTACCTAGACATATAATTGAAGTTTTATCATGAATTAAAGGATAATTACTATTAAATTTTAGTGAAATTTTGAATTTTATTCAAAACTTTAACATTTTTAGGGTCAGAAATACATCTATAAAACATTTCTTACAAGTTTTTCACATGTGGTGATAGAGTCAAAATATATCTCTTAGTGATAAAGAATTTTTTTGTTGAATTACATAATTTCAAACACCATTAAGTTTAAATGTATCACAAATTTATAATAAATTTGATAATTTCCCCTATGGGTCTTCAATTTTCATACCACAAAATTTTTCAACATTTTGAATTGTCTGAATCACACTAGGTTTTAGATAAAAACTCATTGCATGTGATCAATGGACATAATATTTATGGGTATATAACATATATTGAGGGTAACAAATAATTTATTTAAATATATCACATTATATTTATAATACATCCTCAATGATATGTCTAATTACATTCTTATTCACACTAAAGAAATCACTTCTACCATCATTAATCTTCAAAGAATAAATAAATATCACTCAATCTAATGTTTTTAGTATCCGATTTTGGGTTAATTTGAACTCATTTATTGTTTAATATCAATTATTACCATGTTCCTATGAAATATTAAAACCAAAACAATACAAACCAACCATAAAAAAGGATAAAATTAAAAATATAAAAATAATTGAAAATAATTGATTCTATCAAATTAAAAATGTTTTCACTTCATATTTTTCTTATTATGTGGTATCTGATTTTGAGACTAAAAACATGGCCACCCAAGAAAAATTATTAATACTCATGATTGAAAAAATGTATAATTTAAATTAATCCTTCTTAATACAAAAAAAATCAAGGAATAATATAGCTTTAGTATAACATTGTTCCCATGAGGAAAAAAATAGAATGATCAAACATTCTTATAATGTATCAATTATTAAATCCTTTAAATTATATATTTAAGATTAATTAAAACAAAACTAAAAAATTATTTACTTATTATTAATTATAAATAATATTAAATAAATTTCAAATGATGGTTTGAGAAAAAAATATAGTTTTTGTTCACTAGTGAATAAAAATAAAAATGTTTCAAGATTCATTATGTAGTTAGCATCCATTATATCAATTTATATTAATATTTTCACAGATATTTATGTTATTCATGAATAAAATAACTTTATACAATTAAAATGAATTAATTTTAAATCATATTTCAAAAAAAAAGTTTCAATTTTACTTTCATTTCCAAAATATTTCTTTGCCATATTGGTTTTCCTCCTCTATTAAAACTTTTTTGAAAGATTAAATGGATAATGAAATATGTCAAATTATCTTAATATGATTCTAAATTACAATCAATCATTCACAAGTGAAATAAATATTTAATTTCATAGCCAACATTTTACTATTAACTTTATATCCCAAAAGGTATTTATTAACTCATTATTCTAATAAAATAAATCACCAACTAATAGAAAATATTAAAGTAAATAGAAATAATTAAGAAGAAAAAATATATAAACAAGTATTAGAGAATCAATAAACATTACAATTTTAAAACACAAATCCATTATTTTTAAAAAAATACCAACCTTTCAAGATCTCTGAAGAAGGTAAAAAGTGGAAAAAAGTCCCTCAGAATATAAAATTACTAACTTAACAAAAATATAGAAAACCATGATCAAGAGAATAGAATTACCATATAATATGAAAATTTATCCATATATAGTTATATTTTCTCCACATATCTACTCATATATCATCTTTAACAAACACTCATATAATATTCATCACCCTGAAATTTGGGGGATTTCATTTTATTATTTAGAAATAGTAAATTAAAAATGGTTGGATATCCAAAGTAATAAGACGTGTTTCCTATAATTTTATCAAAATCATCTTTCATAATTTCTTTATCTTTAAACTCATAATGCCATAATTTGAAGTGTATTATACCATGATTTATTCTCTACAATACTATCCATTTCATCATCAAATTATCCATCCTTAAATTATGATTTTTTATAAGGATTACTTTATTTTAATCAAATACAAGAACAATGAAAAAAATTATTCCATTATTTCGTGGTCTTATTATCAAAATTCCTGTTTACAATCCTCAAAATTACCATAATGTAATATTGTTACATTATGGTGTGATTTTGTATTAAGGATTATAAAGGCTTAATAACTTATCAAAATTCATCATCCAGATCCCTTATAACATACATCATTAAAAGTGTATAGAATTATGAATGAATATTTTCATTAAATATTTAAATTTTATGAAAATATATTCATAAACAAAATATTAAAATTCCCTATTATAATTTTTATTCCCTTAAAAAAATATTATGATCACATCGAAATTTTATCAGAAACTATTTTGTAAATATTATATTCCATATAACATGTGTTATAACTTTGTGTAGTATTTTTTATAGTTGAACTTCATCAAGTTATAGGTTAATATAAATTTTATATATTTTTAATATATATATTATATAAAAAAATATTTTATTCCTATATTTTTTTCACCATAAATTTTTTTCAAATATGTTTTGTCTCTAGATGTTTTATCCTCGGTTAAATGTTTTGTGTATATCCAAAAAAATGAACCTAATAAATTTTTTTGTGAATATTTTGAAATATAATGGATCATAGAGAATTTTTTGTGAATATTAACATGTTATATGGACAATAAATTAGGTTATATGTTGGATTAAATGTTATTACCATTATTTATGAATAATTTTTATCTTATCACATGTTTTATGTATTAATAAATGGTCCATAAGAACTAGTTAATGTCTCTAAACAAAGAAAATGATTTTTTTACAATCCATTAACCTATTATCAATAAATAACATGTGTTATATAAACATATATCTATATATATAGTACACTTTATTTTCATCTCTATTTCACATAGTCTTCTAAAAAACATCTCTTAGGGATCAGTTAACAAAATGAAGAATTATTATATAATGTAAATTCTTGAAAACCTTGTCTTCATCATTTAATCTAATGATAAATCTTTATCAATACATCTGGGGGATTTTTATATCATAATAAAATTATTTATCTCAACACTGAACCAAATTATCAATTTCATAATTCCATGAAAATAAAAATTTACTCAAAAAATTATTATTAAAAACAAATAAAATATCATAATGGAATGGGTTTTAATTATCATTGTATTCATTATTTCCTTCCACTATCACATATGTCATGAATTTTCATCACTCAACATAAGATAAATCAAAGAGATAATGAATATAAAATAGAATAAGTGAAGGATGTAATCATTGTCTATATATTCCCCAAGAGGAAAACCCAATTGATTTTTCTAAAATAATCCCATAACAAAAATTACCTTACTTCATTATATGACATGTATCTTATGTACCTATCACTCGTACTTGTAAACTCTAATTTTATATATAGAAACTTTCTATAAATTATCCTAGTGGAACTAATTTAATCTCTATGACTTATAAGAATTCTATAAAAATTGATCACACATTCCCTTTATGGTTACTTTCCTTTATCTATAAGCACACCCTAATTAAAATTTAGATATTAATCACACAAGAATGGTTAATTTGATATTCCTCACCATTTATAAATTTTCATTTCACTTAACATCATAAATGATACCCTAAATAATTATGAATGATATTCCTCCCATGCCCAGTGAAAGTTCCCAGTCAAGATAATTGTATCATTGAGAGGGGGAGGGGTAAATTAATGATATGTTTTATTTTTATGTTTCCTTGAAAATGAAACAACCTTCACCTCCTATTAAACATTTCATTCCCTGCTATAAAAACAAACACACATCCACCGAAATACCATAATTTATAAGGTTCACTATTCAATAAGAATAGATAATTCCTTGGTATGGTTTGGAAATAATCAAATACCACACAATCCACTAGAAAACAATCATTTTGTGTGGAATACAACAAGTAGGATATTCCATTTCACTCATGTATCACTATGTAAACAATCCAATAGTGTGTGTACTCCTTCAAGCATAAATGATGTAATATATAGTTTTTGTAGCAACACATGTCACATGTGCTTCTTTATCAACTTCCACAAATGTATTATTTGAAAAACAATTATTCACTTTATTACCTAGATGATGGAAAGAACTATGATGAATTTATATGAAAATCAATCTGATCTCCTAGTCCAATGATCTCAATACAATATTCCTAGCCTGATTACTCAATATGAAAATATATCTCTATCAGAATATGGTCTAATATAATTCTGAACACCTTATTCCTCAGTTCATAAATCCCAATACAATAGTCCCAATCTGATTATCTAGCTGGATATGATGACCAATTGAATAAGATGACAAGAAGGATATTATAGTCAGGTTAATAAGATGATCTACTGAATTTGATGATCAGCTGAATATATTGCAATATTGTCTCTTCTCCTTTCACTAATGTCTGGTGAAACTTCTTCAGCAAATATCAATAAAAAATGTATTCATCTCTTTCTAAATATTTCAGTACTCCACCATCTCCCCTCTTCAACGTGAATAGTACTTCAGTCAAAAAAGTACAATATACTCTTCTCCTTTTATTGGTGACCCATAATTGGTTTGGGTGGGATTCCTAAAATTATTCCCGCTTAACCAAATTCCCTGAATTTTCACGATTCCTTGAATACTGGGTATATTTTGAATTCACCCATGCTTCTTGATTCTTCTTGTTTCATCTATATCCTTCTCAAATATTCTATCAACATTCATATCTATTCTGACTCTCTATAAAAAGATCAATATGATTCTAATTCTCCATTTCGATTGCTGATATGATTATGTTTCTATGTTCCCATTCTGATTTTTTCATTAAAATCAGCAAAATTAATCAGTACGAACTTTGATACTATGGTTTTTGATCCAATTGAAAAAATAATTTTAATACAAATCAGGGTTATCTTTTCTCTTATGAATACAATACCCATCAACTTCATTCTCCAAATATTTATATTTTTTATCTTTTGGTCTAACTGAAAACTATTATATTCGGTTTCTCACTTTTTATAAAAATCTTTCCAACCTTCAAATTTCATGATCCCCCTTTCTCAACACATCTAACTATCTCCTTTATACTCTTACGACTCTCAATTCTCATTCCAGTTCTTATTATGATTTGTCTCATTATGATTCAAGTCACACCTGGTAAATTGTTGGCTACATTGTTGATTACTCTCTTTCATTACGTTTTGAATCGGCTTCAACAACGTCAAATCCTTTACCATCGGACATGAAGTAAACAATTCTTAATTTAATGAATATGATGGTACGTTGAATACGATGGACTGGTTTCAATGGATCCAACTTTAGAAGCTTCTTTCATTTCTTCATTATGATCCTCCTTCTCATCCATTAAATAAATATGTATCTGACATTCTCATTATGGTGTCCTTGAGGATAGAAAACATCGAATTCACTAAATTTATTCTTTCACAAACTTCATATTGTGTCATGAAGTTATTCATGACTTTGAATTTTTTTTGATTCATCTTTAGAATCATCTGTATTATAATTAAAATTATGGTAACTTCACAATCATCCAGTAACTTCTTATTCTCCCAACAACATGTTTCTTTCCCACTCAGTCTGAATACAATTGTCTTAAATATGATTAGAATGATTACAATCAGGATAAATAGGATTGGAATCATCTATTTTACTTCTCCCTTTCTTTTATAAATCTTTTACTATAAGAATAATTGTTTACTTATGATTTATGAGAACTCCAATATCAAAAAAGCATCATCACATTTAAATTGTAGTCATGCAGACTCTAATTCTATACCATTATGATCACTCCTTCCATACCGAACTAAGGGTAAGTCTGATGACAATTTGCTTATAGAAATATTGTTCCTTAATACGATCGACCATTTCAAGAATTGTGAGTGTGATGCCTTGAATATGATGTTCAGTCTGAGTTTCACCAAATAAAAAGTGAAGTGATTTTCCTTTCTTCTTAAATTGCCTTGACAATAAAATGAAATACCTGAATACAAACACCATCCTTATCATCTTGGTCCTAACAATCTCCTCCGTTTGATTTTTGAGTGAAACAAGACTAATAAATCATATAACATTATTTACTCAAGCTATGTATTACATTCCAATAATTTTAATCCTATGGGAGTTAACACATTGTAGGAAATAAGAATCACTAACAGCATAATCATGTTGTCCAAAAGTAGTTATCATGAAACCCTTTTAACATTCATCTTCCCCCTCATATTATATACTAATATTTTATTCCCCAATTTTCTTATTTCCTATAATACAAAAAAATTATACAAATACTCTAAAAAAAGTTAGAATAGTTCACAGACATACAATTCTAGCTTCAGAGCTTACTTGCAACTCCCCCTATTTACATGATTATATAAGGATATATTTATGAAACAATTATCCCCCTTGAAAACACTATCCAAAGTTAAGATGATAGAGATTATGGAAAAACATACATCAAACATGATGAAAAATAGGTTGGACACCCATGTTCAACCTCAATTTTGAAAAGGAATCCTTTGGTAAAAGTTTTGTGAAAAATTCAGTAAATTATTCCGATGTAGGAACATACTCCAACTTCAATTAATTCTTCCCCACATTCTCTTTGATGAAATGATATTTGATTTCAATATTTTCTAAATGGGAATGTTTTACCAAATTTTTTTTTGATTTATTTCACTTTATTTGTCACATGCCAAGAGAAATGGTAACATAACTTAAACAAGTAAGTATTTTAAATTATTTTCATCCACATACATTGGGTAGCAGCATGAGTAGAAGTAACATACTCAGATTTAGTTGTACTGATAGTTACGAAATTTTATTTCTTTGTAAGACAAATAATAAAACTACTTACTAGAAAGAATAATCCACCGGATTTGGATCTTCTATCATCAATATTTCTATCCCAAGAAGCATTTGAATACCCAAATAAATCAATACATTATGAGATATCATACCTGATTATGAAATGTTTTAGGCCTTTCGTGTATCTGATAATTATTTTTCAATAAATTAAATGTGATTCTTTTGGATCACTTTGAAATATTACACATAAGGTAACAATATAAAAAATAGTAGGTCTTGAGGCAGTCAAATACAAAAAATATCTAATAAAATTTCAAAATTCCTTCTGATCAACTTGTTTCCCTTCTCCATATTTAAAAAATTTTGTTCAAATGAAAATCAGCATGGAAACGGGTTTTTATTTTTCCATGATAAACTTCTTAATATGTTCCTTAGTATACTTTTCTTGATAAATAAAGATGTGTTTATTATTATTTTTGTAAAATTTTTAACCCAAGAAAGTATCTTATGTTTTCCATCATGGACATCTCTAACATATCTTTAATTTATTCATCAAATCATTCATAATATCTTCCATTATTCACAATAAAGATAATTCCATCTATATAAACAATTTTGATGAGGGAATACTCATGATATTCTTGGATATAAATATTATTATCAACTCTTCCTTTATTGAAACTCGTCTTCCTTAAAAAAGTATCCTATTTGGAACACCATGCCTTAGAGCTTGTATTAGTCTATACAAGCCTTCTTTAATATGAATACATAACTTCCATCATTCCTAATAATAAATCCACAAGGTTGTTCAATGTAAACATCCTAATCAAGATCCCCATTCAGAAATTCATACTTTAAATCAAATTGAAAAAAATTGTAACATCATTCTACAACAATAGCATGAAAATTTTGAATTGTTTCTAAACATGACACCAGATCAAAAGTTTCATCCAAATAAACACCTTTAATTTGTGATTAGCCTTTGCACAGTTATATTTCTTTGTTTCTTATCACTTCACCTTCTACACTCAATTTTTTTTAGAAATCCCATTTTCTCCAATAACAATTTGTGTTTTATGGATTAGGAAAAAGTTCTCGCGTATTATTATTTTCAATCTAATCCATATCTTCATTCATGTACTAATCCCATTTTGGATACTCAAAAGATTTTTTCAAATCATTCGACTTAACTTTTAAATACAAGGAAGTGTGGGTAAGAGCATTTTTGTTCTTCTTCTTTGAACCCTTTAATATTGATAACAAATAATATTATGATCTTCCACTTATTTACTTGACCTATGATGAAATTTTCAATTATCTTCTTCATCATTGTAAATAGATGAGTCCAATTCTTCTTGAGTAGGATTAAAATTGTTTGTATCCTTATCAGAATTTTTTTCCTTATCATGTTCAACATCCTTATCTACATGAGTTTGTTTGTCTTCCTTAATATTTTCAATTACTTTAACACTAAAAGAATCAAAAAATATTCTTTTTTATTTTATTAAACATATATATCCTCTTCCTTCTAGGTCATAGCTAAGAAAAATTCCATCTTTACCTTTATATTCAAACTTTTCGAAGTTTCCACCTTTCTTCTTTATAATGCATGGACTCCTGAAAACTCTAAATTGTTTCAAACATGGATTTTTTCCATAAAACAATACATATAGAGTCATATAAAATCTTGGACTATAGATACTTCAGTTTTGAATTTATATTTTAGTACTCATGGCATTCCTTTAATATTAATGAGAAATACCATGTTCAAGTAACATAGTTCTCCACATTTCCACAAATTTTATATTCTTTCTTTCAGCAACCCCATTTTTTTGAGAAGTTTATGAGAGACTATAATCATTCCAAATTCCATGATTTTAAAGATAACTTTCAAAAAAATATATATTCACCACCATTGATAGTTCTCAACTTCTACACTAAATACTAACATTCTTTCTCGTCTTTCCTCCTAAAACTTTTCAACATTTTCAACGCATCTAATTTATGTTTCATATAAATGACACAATTAATATGAGTAAAGTAATCAATTAATGTGATTAAATACTTATATCCATTCATTTATTTTTTTCTCATCATCCCACAGATATTAGAATGGATAAGTTCCAAGGGTTTTGTTGAACAAATATCAACTTTCTTATACACTGAATTTGTAATTTAGCATCACATTGATCAGTTGATACATTTCAATCTTTTCTCTTCTAAATTCACTCATGTATGATGAAATTTTTAAAAAAAATATCAATATAGAAAATTCTTCTTCTCTCTCAAAATTCATCAGTGCTCCACCGTCTCTCATCTTAACCATGAATAGTACATTCATCAGAAAATTATTATGTACTTTTTTCCTTTTATAGGTGACCCAAAAGTGGTTTTTATAGTATTCTTAAAAAATTTCCAACAAAACAAAATGCTATAATTTTACTGATTCCTTGAATTTTGTGTGTATCTTGATTCATCCACACTTAACAATTCTTCTCATTTCTTTTTGATCCTTCTCGAATCATTTATCAATATTCAAATATCTTCTAACTCTCTTTACAAACACCAGTTGATTCCAATTCTACATACCAATTAATGATACAATTACGTTCTTATCTTCCCATTCTTATTTTTTCATTAAGATCAGAAAAATGAATCGGTATCAACTCTGATACGGTGGTTCTTGACCCACTTGATAAAAGAATTTGAAAACAAATCATTATCATATTTTCTATTTTGAATATGATACTCATCATATTTATCATCTAGAGATTTTTATTTTTTTTATTTTGGTCTGAATGAAAACTAATACCTTCGGTTTCTCAATTTTACCACAAATATTTACAACCTTCAAATTTTATGCTCCCTCCTTGACAACACATCCAACCATCTCTTTCATACTCCTTCCAAAATCTAGTATGATTCCAATTCTGGTTACGATCTATCTCATTACATTGTATTTCACACTGAATAAATGTTTGACTACATTATTGATTTGTATCTATCATTACATTATAAATTAGCTTCAAACCTTTACCATAGTTCTTGATGTTGACAATTATTCATATGATGAATATGATGTTATGTCAAATATGAGGGCCTGATGTCAGCAGATCTAACTTCCACAGCTTCTTTAATTTCTTCATTACGATCTTCCTTCTAAGCCTTTAAATAAATCTACATCCAAAAAACTCATTACGATAACTTTGAGGCTGGAAAAATTCATCTTCACAAACATTCTTCTTTCTAAAACTTCATATTCTATCATGAATTCCTTCATGATTTTGAAAACATTTGAGATCATATACAATATTTTCTAACTTAGAATGGAAAGTATGGTAACTTCTCATTCCTCCAAAAATTTCTTATTCTCCAAGAAACATATTTCATTCCTACTCAACCGAAATATTATTTTCCTAAATAAGATAGGCATGATTATGATCATGTTGAATACAATTATTAGAATCTCTTTCACTTCCCTATTTATTTCATCAGGATTGTACCATAAGAATTACATAATACTTGTGATTTTTGGGAAATCCAAGATCATAAAAGCGTCATCACATTTAAATCAAAGTCATGCATAATATGATTCTCTAAAATTACAATCACTCCTTCCATACCAAACATAGGTTGAGTCTAATGAACTTTTACTTCCAGCAAGATTCTTCCTTAATACGATCAACCTTTTCAAGAATTATAAATCGGATTCCTTGAATACGATGGTCAGTCTGAATTTCACTAAATACAAAGTGAAGTGATTTTCCTTTATTTTTGAACTTCCTTGATAATAACAGACAATACCTGAATATGGACTCCTTCCTTATTAGCTTGGTCTTGACACCATGCCCCATAATCTAGTCATAATGACTCATTTTACATAATTAAAAACTATTTCATTCTCAATTCCAACTATATCATTATAATAATATCACTATAATATTAATTATAATTTTAATAAAACTAGTTAATATAATAAAGGAATATTTACTTTACACAATGTAAATTTATTAATTACCACTAGTATACTTTTCCCACAATTAAATCCCCTTAAAAATATAATTTATTGGCCTTATTGAAATGTTACTAATTCAATGGGAGTCCTATAAAATGAACTAATTTCCCTTACCTATTCTAAACAAGATTTGTCTCACCACATAAATAAAAATCTTTGTCCCCAATAGAGTTTCAATAACTCCATATCCTTTACTAGGTGTAAAAACGCTATATAATTTTGTAACAAAATGTTCTTAGGAACCAAATATAGATAATAATTCTATTTTAATTATTTAATAATATTCATTACACCAACTATGAGTAATAAATTTTATTCTAAATTTTGATAAATTCACTCATTTTATATCATGGAAATGTCATATTTTATAAAATTATATGTACATTTTCAACAAATTTCTTGGAATTATACTGTATGAAACCACCCAGAAACATTGAAAATTTATATTACTAGATATTAAAGATATCACTATCCAATCATAAATCTCTTACAATAAAGATATGCTTCATTACAAAATATATACATGTAATAATTTCCATTGAATTTTAATAACCTGACATTCGCTCATATAGAACACCATCCACAATATTAACCTAACAAAACCCCATTATAGTATCTATATAAATGTTTTAAATTCCAAAAAAAACAATGATAAACCAAAAAATAAAATCACTTCTTTTCAAATCATTGTAAATAATTCAATATGTCTAAATCATTGATTAAAGCATCATCCATTTATATATCCACTTTAGTCTAGAAATACCATCACTATATGACTCTAATTTAATTGTAATTTTTCAATACCCAACTCATAATTTAATATATAATTACTTAATTCATTATTTCAAATATAAAATACTAATCAATTCATCATCACTAATTATTCATTTCAAATAAAAATCATTTGTTCACTTTTTACTATGACATCATATACCAAATTCAAAATAATAACACATAATTTCAACTAATAATGTAATTTAATAATTATTTAAAATCCCTATTTCCGTATGATATGTAAGGTATCAGGTTTCTATAATTCCTTCATTTACATTTTTATAGGGCTTGGAGGTATCGAGGGAAAATTAGGTTGTAGTTTGAAGGATGTGAGTTGAGTTTCAGTACCTATAGGTTAACCATGAAATTTTGGTGGTCATAGTGGAGGTCGTGGCCTTGATGGTTTTAGAGTTTTGGTTATATAGCTCATCCATTTTAGTGTTTGGTAAACCATAGGGTCTAAAACGCTTGTGGTAGAGGGCGTAGTGCCCATAGGATTCAACTATTCAAAATGAGTAAGGGTCTACACCCATGGTGGAGGGCATGGTGCCTCTCGAAATATTAAGAGTTTTATATTTCGTTATCTGATCTATATAGAGGACTCCATGCCCTAGGTGTGGTCATGGTGATGAGTGTGGCACCTGGAAATTATCCCTATGTAAAATGAGGAAGGAAAACATTATTACTTTGATTAAAGTGGTGGCAAGTCGAGGTGGATTCAAGTTTTCACTAGTACAAGTTTGGCCTCTAACAGTGATACTAAAAGAGATTTATCAATGCTATCGACGTGCTCATAATTCAAATGATGGTAAAGGGTTCACTTTAATAGTGATCACAATAAGCACAGATAATGTCACCCATTATCATTTCATTTTTAGCACTGTTAAAGGTGGAGAAGATTATTTTTTTCAGAACTCTCCACACCCCACCATTTATCATCTCTTCCCACCCCCTTTATTAGTGATTTTCACCCACTCACCTTGGTGGTCCCCCCCCCCCATTCAATGTGTTATGTAATTTCATCCTTCTACGTGTACCTAGATCTGATCCTTGTACCTCTCCTTTGTAACTCAAATGTCTTTACCACTACACCATGTTATTTTATTTTCTATTTTGTGATATTTCTATTTATTTATATATATTTACATATATATTTATATATATATTTTTTATTCATATATTTATGTAATTATTTTTAAATACATCTATAAAATATATGTTTTTGTGTGTGTGTGATATATATATATATATATATACTTATATTTATTTAAATATATTATATATTAATATTCATTTACATATGCTAAAATATAATATTAATATATTCATTTATTAATGCACACATATATGTATATATATACATTACATATATTTTTTTATAAGTTTAAATATATATATATATTAATTCATATATTTTTATAATTTTAAAATGGTGAGAAATTATTTTAAATACATTTTTAAAATTTATATATATATATATATATATTATATTTAGATATAAATTGTATACATTAATACATGTATATTTATATATTCTCATATAATATTCTATTTATATTTAAATTTTTTTTATGAATTTTTAAATTTTTACTCTAAAATGTGTTTATATAATATATATAAAAATAATGATAATGATTTATCTAAAAAAATGCATTTATATATAATATATATGCAAAATACACACACACATATTAACACACACAATTATACATTTATATTTCTCATATACACATACAAATATTTACATAATATGTATTTATTTACATATATTATAATATATATATATATATATGTTTAGACATAAACATCACTTTCATAGGTATATATATACATATTATTGCATTTTTATAATGTAAATAAAATGGATAATTTTTTGTTTTAAATAAAATGAATAATTAATATTTATTTTATATATTAAAAATATATTATTATGTAAATATGTTTAAATATTTATTTATACAATTCATTTATTGTAGGTAAATGTAAGAAAATATGCACATATTTAATTATAAATAAAACTGCATTGTGTAAAATGATAAAATTTCACAACAATAATATCTATATGAATGTATGCCTTGGGAATAAATTTATTCCCCACTGAAAAATCAAAATAAGACCACCTTAAATGATTTTTAAATTCTATAAAATGTTAAAAAAAAATTGGGATCCCCCGACTAAGAACATAATTTTGGAGGCCTTTCGGGCCGTTTTTAGCCTTGAAAAATGTGACTGGGTGTTTTCCCAAGTCTATGGTGTAGATCTCTTTGAATTATTCAATTTTATATGTGGTAGAGCACAAATAGACACCCAGAACAAAAGTAAAGGTGGATTGAAGTTAAATTAATTTTTTCAACTTAACTTACACTCATCAATAATTCATTTAATTTTTATGTCATCCAATTGTTTTTAAATGAATATTACTCGATAATAATTAGTAAATTGTTAATTAATAATATTTTTTAATTATTTTACAAGCCATTTTCACTAAATATCTTATATATTAAGGGTTGATTTGTATTTATCCATATCTAAATAATATTTAGAAAAATATTTTATATTTATATCAATGTAAATATATTTCAATATTAATATATTACTTTTCATGAATTATAATTTTTTATAAAATATTTTCATTATAATCGCTAAAAAAGAACTGATAAAGGGGGTTATTTATCAGCGCTAGTAAAAAAATGATGATAAATGGATACCTTTATCATCACTTTTTTTTAATACTGATAAATAGCCCCTTTATCAGTGCTTTTTTACTATCACTAATAAATGGACATCTTTATTGACACATTTTTATTGGCAGGATAATGGGGGACCTTTATCAAGGATTTTTTATTAGCACTGATAATAATAAACCTTTATCAGGGATTTTTTATTAGAACTGATAAAGAGAACCCTTTATCATCACTTTGTTTAGCACTAATAAATACCTCCTTTATCAATTCTCAAAAAAAGCTTTGATAAAGTCCGCCTTTATTAGTGTTTTTTCTAGCACTGATAAATACTAGTACTAGAGAAACATAGTTTTATAGTAGTATGTGTAAAGAGGGGTGTAAAAAGTTATTGTGGTATCACCACTCCATGTTTTAGGTTGTATTGAGTTAAACTGGTGTGGTAATTTTCTCTATGCCATGCTGAGTAGCCATTATGATTCTCTATGGCATTGTGCATTCTATGGTGCTGGTAAACTCTATTCAAAGTGGTCTTGAAAAGAGATTGAGTATTGGGGGATATAGTTATTTCAAATTTCTAAAATTTTTAATCTCTCTTTGACTATAGATACCATAGCCATAGTGGGAGTCACTACATCATGATGGAGGCCTAGTAAGTTTTCACTATAAATAGCGTGTCAAATTCTCCTATGTTTGGCTATTATTTTCTCTCTTCAAAACCTAGCTTACCCCAGTCCCTCATGGTAGCCCTTAGTTTTTTCTCTTATAGGTTTTATAATCTTGGCTACTCTGGATCAAGGTCTCTTAGTTTGATTTATTATCCATATAAGTACCAAAGATTTTCATATATAGATATTACATATTTTTATTTTAATATTCAATATGTTACAAAAACACATGCCTGAGGACCATAATATTTTAGTTCTGTTGGATCCTAGGTGTAAAATATTCTAATCAGGTGAAATATATTCAATATCTAAAAAATATATCTTCTTATTTAGTAATCTTTATAGACATACACTACTTAAAACCATTCATCATAACTTGGGTATAGGAAACATAAGAAAGTGTGAGCTCGGATACTCAGTAAGGGTAAACAAGGGAGTAACATAAGCATAACATAAACTTAAGGGTATGAGAACCCGAGCATAACATCTGAAAACCTTAACTTTTATATCCAATATCATAATCATGATTCATTAAAAAGCTTTTTTATTTTCATAATACATGAATCATAAGGCAGTCAAAGAACATTATCCATGAGATAATAACCTTATTATAAGACATATAATTGAGGTAGAAACGTAATCATTGAAAACCATATCCATAGTAGTCGAGGATCACTTCCAATAATATAATAATTGAATGGGTACACTCCTCAAACCATCATAGTAGTCAAGGTTCATTCTCAAGATTATCATAGCGAAAAAAGTCCCTTACTGAACCTCGTTCACTCCCCGTTCCAATCCTATCTATCTCATTAGATTTAAATCTTTACCAAATTAATTGTAGGTAGATATAAGTACCACCCATATCATAATGAAAACCATATTTATGTGTTATAAAATATAATAAAAAATCATCATATCATAACCTATGTAAAAGTGATAGGTTTTATAATTATTTAATCATCTCATTAAAGCATAACATGTGGAAAAGAAATAGGTTTCATAAAATATTAATTGTATAACCCATGGAATATTAATGGGTTTCATAAAGACCTTTTCATCATAAACCATTCCAAGAAATAACAAGAATAATAAACTTGGTTCATATCCCTATAATATTATAAGTTACATCAAAGGATGTCAATTAGATGGAAAATGATTTTTAAAGATAAATCACCTGAAACATTTCTTAATGAAGATATATTTTCTTTTAAAATAACTTTTTTAAGGAATAAAATATTTTAGAAATTTTTTTCCTGGAAAATAACATTTATAACTTATAAAGGAATGTTTAAAAATCATTTAAAACATTTCTTGGAAAATATATCCTTTCCACTTTGAAAAACGCATTTTAAAACATAAAAAAATTTAAAATAGTTTTCACTCTGAAATAATTTATTAAAAAATTTAAAAAAACTTCCCAAATATTAAAAAAAAAATATTTGAAAATATTTTGAAAACTTCTATTTTAATAATTAAATCATTGAATAGTCAGTACATTGGTAATTATTTTTCATGTTGTTCATATAAAGAAACAAATATTCTTTTAAAATTTTCAGTAAAAGACAAATAGGAATTACTTTGAAAATGACATCAATATTACTATAAAAATATTTTTTAAAATTAAAACATGAGTAAAAATATATTTTAATAATCATTGGATAATAGTCAAACATTTTTAAAATATTATTAGAAAACATGGTTTTAGAAGAAAACAGATTTCTAATCAAAGGGATAAATAAAGTTATATTTTATTAAAAAGGATTTTTTAATTAATTTAAGTAAAAAAGAGAGTAAATGGAACTATTACTTGAATATAAATTTAATTATTATATTATAAGAAAATTTATGAGAATTATTTAGAGTTAGATCATAATATTTCAACATTAGATACTTAATCATAAACAATTGGATAATTGATGAGATTTTAACATAAGACTCTTACAACTTAGGTAACTTTGAATTGTATTCCTCATGAAATAATAACATTAAATTAAAATTATAATATCATTAAAATAATTTTATTCATTATATAACATGTCAAATATGGAATATATAAACCACAGAAAATAAACGAGTGCTGAATTGCATATCTCTCCCAAAAATAAAAGAGATACTATAAATATCTAATTGTAAGTATCAACTTCTTTTGTATCCATTAAAAAATCCTGTATAATAAATATATTTTTATTATACATATATTAAATTACCAATATTATATATATCATTCCATATATTATTTACTTATGTCCTTTCATTACACGTTTATTAACAATTCCATGCTAAATTTATGTTTTGGGTAATTAATGCTTTGTTTTTCATATATATTTTGATTTGTTATTTTTTGTCATATTACATTTATCATGGTTCCATAATATCAATAATAATAATGAAATAATTATAATATTTATACATCAATTATACTTTTATGACCAATCAATAAATATGGTTTTGATAACTGAATTATGTTACGATCATAGCGATGGTAAGTCATACATATTCATGAGTAACATTTCCATTTTTCAATGATCATTATGGAATGGAGAAAAGTAATATTATATATATATATAATTATCATAAATAAAGAATTATCTGATTAAATAAACTTATACATATAATAATTGTGGTGTGGTGATGGAAAGGGAGTCATATCGCTTCGTGAAGGAGGTAGTCCACACGTACACAAACGACGTTATAATCTTTCAGTGAGTGAAAACGTAAGAAAGATGATGATATATTATATGTTAAGATATATAAATATTTAATTAATATCATAATTATTTCATTTATATCACATATATTTATCCATATTATCTTACATGTAAAGCATTAGTGAAAATGAATTGCATCGCTTCGTGAGGCGGTAGTCCTCCATGCACATGAGTGATGTTATTGTGTCCCTTAATGAAAGGAACTTCAAAATTTATATATGGTATAATGACTTAATAGGTATAATTATGTTATAAACATCATATGTATATATATATATATATACTTTATATCCATCGTCATACCCATATATGAGAGGTGTTAATGGAAAAACGAATGACATCAGTTTGTGAAGTGGTAGTATGTCGTACACATGAACAATGATTTCATAACCCATTTGATTAAAGTAGAGATGTTTTTAGGTAATTTACTTAGAATAAAAACATATAATAATATGTAATATACTTAATTTATTATATAATAATGGTTTAATAATAATTGTATTAGGTGGAGGAAGAAATAAAATAAAAGTGGTCGTTGAAAAATGTTACCTCTTCTTCGAGTAACCTCCTTAGGTTTGCACAAAAACGAATTAAAAGGTTTCCTTAATGCCAAAACTAATTATTATAGTATGATATGAGGGGATTTTTTAAGTTTTCATGGATAAACCAAAAGGGTGTCAAGGTGTGAGTAGGAGAGGATAGGGGGTAACCTATTACAGGTGAGGTGAGTGGTATACGTGAAATTGTGTTAAACAATAAAACGATTTACCGATATTTTATCATCCCACAGGGATTAAAAATGGGTTATTCTAGATAACTAATAATTATAGGGTCTAAATATTTCCAGAAAAATAGATTTTATATAAGTTTTTATTCTATTTTAACCCATATATTTTTATTTTAACCCCTCAGTAAAACCATTTTTACCTTAACCACGGTAATTAATTTTATCTATTTTCACTATTAATTTAATTAATAAATTAATATAAACTTATTATATAGTATAAATTTTTATTATTAAATAATGGAATACATTTTTTAAAATAAAATTTATAGAACTGGAAAAGTTCAATTTAAAAGTAACCTCACAGACGCGATGAGAGAGATTGTTTTCAAAAAGAAAATTTTCAAAAGTTCACAATGTTTATATATCCAATTTAAATATTAATTTGATTAAAATGACATAAATTGAATTTATAGATATATAATTGAAAAAATTAAAATTTAAAATGATTTTAAAAAATAATTTAACTTCATAAATATTTTAAATGAAAACACAGTTTTTAATTAAAATTCAGTATTTTTAATTATTCATAAAAAAATTATTATTTTCAGAAAATTCTCGAACATTAACCATATGAAAACAATGATATTATGATTTAAAATATGAATCATATTTTTTAAAATAAAGTTTCTAAAATTATTAAAAAATTAATTTAATATAAATCCTATAGAAGTGATAAAAAAAGTTGGTTTTTGAGAAGTGTATTTTTCAAGCACAAGTTTATTTTATATTAACTATATGTATAATAATGATAATTGTATGAATATAAATTAACTTTTACTGAAATATAATATATAAATTTCAGTTAATACATACCCAAATAGGTATAGTGACCCTAGTGTTCTAAACATTTTATTACATGATTTTAAGCATAATTATGCATTAAATACAAACCAAGGATTGAAAAGTCTTGTGTCTTTGGAAGACTAGGTACATAAGATTGAAAAAAAAATTGAACCAAAATAAAACATTCTTTTATTAATATCTATAAAAATCTCCAAAATAAATTTTATCTCTTACACCTACATAGGATAACCTATAGAATACATTGACAAAATGGATGATCGGAAAATCTTATTAAGGGAAAAACATGGGAATAAAGCATAACACAAGAGTTAGAAGGAATAACATGATAACATAGAATACATGGATCAAGAATAAAAATATGGAAGTATATAACATAGAACATGGAATCATATAATCATGGAAATATATGAATGTTTTGGAATCATATAACATGATATAAACATGAGTCAAGGTAACTTCCATGACTATATTGCATGTTGTACAGAGTCCCATAATGTATTTGGTTTACTCCATCATCCCATACATATTGTCTCATGATAAAAAACATTACCCAATGTATTATATCACTATATAGTCACACACATCATAAAAGTTTCATGAATATGTCTTTCTCATGAAGAATCAAACATAAGGGATAAACATAACGATTAGCCATGGAAAGAGAAGGGTATCATAATCATGTCCTAATGTATAACCAAGCGGAGTATAACAATGATATTCATAAATAAATGGATCAAAATAATTATAGATAATTCATAAGAAAACAAATTATATCATTATTAATTATGTCCAACTAAATTGGAAATAAGAAAGAGAGTGGTTAGGTAATATTAGAAATGTCCCGCTTAAGTGTGGTTCTAGGAAAATGAATAAAGAGACTTTATAGGAGATAAAGGCATATTTTTTGAATAAAAAAAGAAATGAACTAAGATATTTTTTCATGATAAAATTATAAACTTTATAAAAATATTGGTTTCTTAAAAAAGTTTATGGAGTGTACGTGTAAATGAGTAATAAATAGAGAAGGTACATTTAATCAGGCTTGATTATCGAGAGTAATTAATAATGGAAACTTATAAAAATGTTTTTCCCTATCAAGGAAGGATAAATTGAGATAGATTAATATGTTTGTAACACTAATACAGAATATATATTAAATAAATAATAATATTGAAGAGGTAAATTGAGGGAAATAAAGATAAGCATTACCTAAATGAAATATGGAGGTTTGGAGAGATCCCTTACCTTGTGTCTGAATATGTTATAAAATTGCACTTAATTTCCTGAATAATAAAATTATATCCATTAATTAATAATTTATAACCTTATAAACATATATTTTATTTATTATAATTTGTTCAAGTTCATTTATGGCCATTTTTATGGGATATATTTTTCAATTTTGTTGTTCTGGGAGTGTTCGTTTCGTGGTTTTATGGTCGGTTCCCTTGAGTATAATTATGGGAGTTCTTATCAAATGGAATAATAACACTATAAATTTAATGAAATAATATTAATATACATAATACTTTTAAATATTCCCATATTATTTTTATGCGAATGACTCATTGGATAAAAATTTAATGATAAATGTTTAGTTTTTTTTGGTGGTTTTGTCAATCATCATGAACTATTTTCATTTTATTTAATATTATGGTTATATATTAGTTATAGAACATGATACAAGGTATAATATACATATTAAATTATTTTTTAACCATAATAATTGTTTTAAGACCATCCATGAAGGTGGTAATGGGAAATAAAGACTCATCATCCATGAATACGATGAACTGACATATCACGGATGATGTTTTCATTTTTAGAACAAAATGAAAAAAGAGAAGATATTTGATGATGGATATTACATTAAAATAATAAAATTACAGTATATATATATATGATACTGGAGTTATCATGACACTTTGTATAGGGTAGTTTAGGAGAGGATAATAAAAGAAAATAAATTAAAAAATAAGGATTGAGGACTTTATATCTTGAATGTTTTATCCTCGAGAACCTCTTTAAAGAATTTGGTTTTGGTTTTTTTAGACTAGTAGTTCTTTTACATGGGGAAGAGGTATGGGAAGGTAATTGGGTCGAATATTAACAATATACCAGGTTTATAATGTGTCAGTATAGGGGGTGGTGGGGGATGGTATTTATATGGGGAGAAGAGGGGTTTTTAAATTATATTCATTAGTATATTGTTTTGTCTCAAGAATATCAATAGGGTTGATTAATATGAGTAAATATTTTAAATATTTCATGAAAGTTTGAAAAAATGGTTTCTTACATCATTTTTACATCATCCGGGACTCAAATATTTGAGTATTTAGATTATAATGTTAAATATTGTAAATTACCGTATTTCACTATTCACTAAAATTTCAGCACATTTTAAAAAATACCAAAAATTCAGCCTAATAATATTTTTATATTTAGATTTAAAAAAGGGAATCCATTTTATGAAAATAATTTTCTAAATATGTGAACATTAATTTTTAAATAAAATCATTATTTATTTGAAAAATATGGATTTTAATATTATAATTGATTTTATAACCCTTTCAAAAAAATTTTAAGGACTCATAAAATTATCTTGTAATTATAATAAAACATAATATTAATTTATTATTATATTTTATGATATTAAATTTTACTTAAAATCATTATATTAATTATAAAATTTTAAATAAACATTTATGTTTTAAAAAAATACCAACCCTTAATTTATTATTTTTAAGACATGTATTTACTTAAACTATGATATAAGTATATTGAATTTTAATGTATAAGATAACTAAATATTATTTTATAATTTTATAGGTGAGGTTATGTAATGCCCCGACCCCAGTTACCCAAAATTGATGCATTATTATATTATATTGGCATGATACAAGGAATCATGTCCTGAAAGATTGATTAGTTTAGTATCCTTGGAAGTACCAGATACATACATAAGTTTTAAATTACATTAGGAAATAAAAAAAACAACATTGTATCCCCTTTGAACACTATTATATACCGTAGCCTATTCCTGTAAGATAGTCTTAATATACTTCTATGCATCCTGGGAAAAATAAAACATAATAAAGGGATGAGCTCAGATGCTCAGTAAGGATAACAATATAGAGGAAACTATCATAAATAAGAATAAAAATTTAAGTCAATGAATATGACTAGAACACAAGCCTCTTAAACTTAAACTTCATAATAATATAGAAAAGATAAATCAAATAATTCCATTTACTTATTCACATGGGTATTCTATTAGTCGAATAATCACATGTAATATCAATAGCCAATTTCATAATGATAGAATGCATAATGTCAGACTTCATAACCACATATTCAAGGCCTTGTTCCAAGACTACAAATAAAATTTTGTCAAGGCCTTGTTCTAAGATACTAGTTTGCCTCATAAGACCTACAGATGCTTCGAGGAGCTATAGTGGGATCCACTTGTCACTTACTATGTTTAATGCATTCCTCATATGAAAAGTTTTAAACATAACAAAAACATCCGTATTAAAACTAGCATACAAAATGTCAATAATTAATCCATAAACCATGAATGGTATAAAAATAAAACATCCACAATAAAAAATTATCAAAAAAACTTCAATAAAATATAGAATTTTTTTATCATAATAAATCAACCTCTATCAAGAATAATATCCTTTAAAGGATGTTGACATAGTTGAAAATTATCAGTAAAAATCTTTGAGGGAAATATTGATTTTTAATGAAAACATTCAAAAGTATCACTATTTATCAGGAAGCTATTTAAAATAGATTTTTAAATCAAAGTGTTCCTTACCACATTGAAACTTTTAAAAGGAATTTCACTTTTAAAACATTAATGTCCATATAAATAAAACCTTAAAACCATTTTTAAAACATGGACATTAATGAGAAATATTTTTGAAGAATATATTTTTAAAACAATTAAAATGATATTTTAGTAATATTTATTATCCTAATAAGAGATGCTTGAATACAAATAATTGAAGTAATAAAAACTTTATAATATCATGAGAATAAATGGATTCATGATATACTATTTCAAATTATAGTATATACACTAAATAAAAGTGAATTGGTGTATAACAATAAAGAAGTATTAATGGAATGTAAGTTGAGATGAATTCCATTATAAAGATTTTATCCTTAGGTTAAGGATAAATCAATGAAATAATTATGTGTGACAAATATAAATACACTCAATATGATTGGATATTTGGAGTAAATCAATCAAAGGACATTCACACATATTCTTGTAAAAACAACAACAATGACTTGGATGTTTAACTCAATGAATGGAAATTGAGTTAAAATTACACTTATAAAGTTTATATTGATGAATTTAGAATTTATCAATGGAGTGATTATGTGTATCAAAAGTATATCCACACAAAGGGTAGCAGAAATTACTACACAAGTAAATAAATAGTGATTTCACACATAATCTTGGAGTGAAGTAATCAATAAAGTTTGCGTTGAACCGAATGACTGGAAATTGAAATTTGTAATTCCCTTACTGATTTGGTAACTTAAGAAACATACACCCCATGAAAGAAGGATCATACAATGATAATGTAAATACCCATATATTAAATTATATTATGCAAACAATACAATCATTGGCAGTACATACACCACGCAAAAGGTAATAGTGGAAAATATAGCATGAATCTCACAGGAATAAAAGTGAGATGAAAAACCATTACCCTGTACTTTTCCATAGTATAGGGTAGTTTAACCTCATTTATAATGGTTAAATAATTGATTTTAAATTATACAAGAACCAAATACATAAATATGATATCATATATGATCTTCTAAAATTGCTTTGTTAATAATATTTCAGTAGTATCATTGTTTTGGTTGTTAACAAATTCGTTTTCATTTATATGTTTTGTTACGTAAGTCATGTTTTTTATGTATATGATGTATTTGATTCATATCTAGAATGATATTAAGTTCTTATACATTTTTTTAATCATAAAATTAAAATTATTCTTGAATGATTATGATGGGGAATGAATCACATCACGTTCGTAGAGACGGTAAGTCGTATGTACGCACGAGCGACAATATCATTATATTGATGGTGAAATCATATGTAATTGGATGTCATATCATATATAAAGATTCATTAACATGTTATATTTATTATTTACATCAGTTATACTTATTATTATACCCATCCAAATAATGAAGTATTTGAATAAGAAACTACACCACGACGGGGAGACGGTAAGCCGTATGTATGCATGTATGGTGACTTTTTCATTTATATAATGGGTAGAATAAGGAATATGGTTGTACTATATTTATAATAACATCATAGTATATATAAGGTACTTAATTTATTATTTTGTTATGGAAAAAAAGAAAGTGGAAATGGAAGAAGAAAAGAACATGAAAGAGGGTGGTGAAATTATTACCTCTTCTTCGGGTGTTTCTTTTTGATTTGATCAAAAGGTCTCCTTAGGTTAGATTTTTTATCAAATTAAGGCCTCTAGGTTTAATTTATAGGAGTTGGGAAGATATTTGGGTAGGTTTTGGCCAAGCCAAATGGCTTTGGAGGTGTAAAATTAACAGAAGGGGAAATACCATTTTATAAAATATGTGAGGGTCACTTTAGGAAAAGATTGAAATATTATTTTATAATAAAATTATTTTTGGTTTCTAATTGTAACACCCCAATATTTCATAGTATGTTATCTCATTAAAGTAATTCAATAGATTTTGTTATACACAACACCGAGTTCGAGCACACCACAACTTACTAAACTAGATATTCAAAAAGCGGTTATGAATAGTATTAACTACAATTTGAATATTATAAACCATATATAATTTTAACATCCATATTATGTTTTTATTAGATATAATACGAGACCAAATTCATTTTTTCAGATAAAAGATGTATTTTTTTAAAAATGTAGTGTTACTGCCTTTTAATGTGGAACCCTTTTTAAAACCAATATTTGACAATCTTTTATATTCAATTTAATGAAATTAAATTCTTCTTTATAAGAAATATATAAAAATTTATTTTGGATAAATTTTCGGTGCTTTTCTGATAACTTTCATATTTTGATAATAGTTAAAAATACTAAATTGTAATTGAAAAAAACTTTTTTAATCGAAATAATTTATAGTGTTAAATTATGCATTTGAATGGTTTGGAAGTATAATTAGATTATATTTTTACTATTTAATACAATGTTGGTCATTATAAGTAATTTCACATTTAAATTTGACATAAATGCATGACAATCTTTTAATAGTTTTTACTTTTTAAAACCCCAATTTTTGGTTTTGATAACAGGGATTAATTTTAAATTCATAAATGAAACTTCTATGTTTTTAATTTTGATAAAATAGACTTCATTTTTGAATTTAGAATATAAAATTTAGCTTAGGGTGAATTTTTGGTATTCTTCTGAAAAATTTCAATTTTTGATGAATAGTGAAAAACAATGCATTGTTATTTAAAACCAACTTTTTATTTAAATAATTATTTATTTTGTTTAAATTTATTTTAAGTAAATATATATATGTAATACCTATATAAGATCAATGTAATTCATTTGAGTCATTTTATAATAAAATTATATGTATAAAATTTATTGAACTTTTTAACGTTTTTTTTACCCACCTTCTAGGAGCGTTTGCAAATTTGCATAAAACTTAATTTTACTACTTATATGAGTTGAATTTCAAAAATCCAATAGACACGGTTGATATAAGTAAGTAAAATTTGGTTCAATAATATGAGAATAATTTTTGGTGAATAATAACTTTTGACTTTTATTTACCCCGCTTAAAAGTAAATAGGGTAATTAAAGGTAAAAATGATATTATAATTACCCTAACACATGTCCTAATTCTATTGGATAAGTTTATTTCAATCAAAAACAACCTTAGGAAAAAAATATGATCCTTAGATTCACTTGGATTAGATTAAAACATTTATTATTATTTTATTTAACGAAGAGTTAAAAGTGTTAAATTCAAAGTTTAATAACCAAAAAAATATTAATATAGGGTTACACACAATATAAATTCGACTATAAATATTAATTATAAAGCTAAAAATATTTAATACATAATGGTATTTTATTTATAATCTTTAGGCATTATAAAAGTTTATTTATTGATGACACAATGATGATGCATTAATTACCTTATTAATGAAAAAATCAAATAAATGGTATTATAAATATAAAAATTAATATAATTTCAAAGTTTTTATGATATCCACGAATTTTCTAGATGAATATGAAATGTTAGGTTTGATTCATTGTATCTTGTTCAAAGTAATAAAGTTATTGTGACTTTCAAAAAAAACCAAATACCAAATAATGTCAAAATTGACATAAATTAGTTTTTAAAACAAATACTATATTATTGTTTGATATAATATTCCCAAAAATTTAAGGTTTGGAAAAAGGGATTAGATAATATTATATATGTCATTAATGAACCTGTTGTGGTTCTCTTGGAAGTTTTTTGTAAGTTTATTAACTATATAGTGTAAGGATACAAGAAGACATGGTAAAATTTAAACTATTTAACTAAGAGTTAAATCTAAAAGATAAGGTTAAAATGGTAACCTAAACTAGTCTAAAACCTATTTTTTGAGAGTATATCGACCCATAACCACCTAAGTCTCTAAATAAATTCATTTGGATCCATTACAAACCGAATATGATGGTATAAAAAATTAATATTTTAATCTTTTCCTATAGTAACCCTCACCCCTCTTATAAAATGGTACTTCCCCTTCTCTCAAAATCACACCTCCAAGCCATTTGGCTCGGCCAACCCCTTCCCAAATATCCTCCCAACATTCCTCACAACAACCTAGAGTCCTTATTTTGATCATAAACCCAACCAAAGGATCCCATTTGATCAACTCAAAAGGAAACACCCGAAAAAGAGGTAATAATTTCACCCCCCCCCCCCCCTCTTTCAAGTTCTTTTCTTCTTAAACTTCCCCTTTCTTTGTTGTTTCCATAACAAAATAATAAATCCAGTACCTCCTACATACTATTATGTTATTATAAATATTGTACAACCATATTTGTTATTATATCCATCCTATAAATGATAAATTCATCATACATGCATACGTACAGCCTACCGTCTCCACATCATGGTGTAGTTTGTTATTCAAACACTTCTATATTTCCAATATGGAAAAGGAAGTCTATTGGTACCAGGTCAAATGAGTATTATGAATCGGGTGGTAAAGTAGTGATTTTTCAATCGTATTCGGATGATGAGTAGGTCCTTCAGGGGTTTGGAAGTGGCGGTTTTGGACCTAAGAAAGGGAAGGGGGAGATTATTCTCTTGGGAAATTTACAAATTGAAAAGGTTAAGAAAACTAAACCTCACAAGGACTGCACAAAATTTCCAAAAATAGAGACAAAGAGGCTTGCAGTCAAAGATAAAAACACATAGAAGGAAATTAGGTCATTTCACGCCCTAAAGGCTTTTCCAGCAGAAAACCAGGGGAGTTGGTTTCCAATGTTGACTCAATTTCTAGAAAGGTGGGTGTATAGGGGTCATAGGTTCATGATAGGGATACGTTGGATTTGGGATTGGGAAGATAGGAGGGGAAACTGAGCGAGAGGAGGGAGATTCAATTGGTTCGATTCTCTCCTGCAAAGGAGGGTGCACAGGGGATGCTTGGTGAGCCGGAAGGAGAGGCTGAGCTTAGGGAATCGCCATGGGAGATGCTTTTACAATATAAGGAAGAGATGGTAGAGAAGGTGTTAACCATATGTGATTTTTCTGAGGATGTGGAAAGTATTAATGGAAGGATGATCCGAGTAGACACAAACAAGTTGCAACGAGATTGTATTGACAAACAACACCTAATTCTAGTAAGAGGTTCCAATAACAAGAAAATTGTGGTGGAAGAGTTCTTGAGAATGTGGGACAAGCTGGCTTCCCATGTAGAAGACAGCATCAAGAATGATCCCAAAAAAATGTAACAACTCTATCTTGGAAATTATTTAAGGGTTTGAGTCTAATGGGTTTAAGCTGGTCTTTGATAATTTTTTTATATGTTATAGTGTTTGATGGCTTGGTTGGACTTGTTGGTTTCACAATTTTTCCATAAAAGTGTCCTTTTAATAAAAATATATATTTTGAGGTATGTACTTACATATATCTTATTCACTTACTTTTACTCAATACGATAAGAAAATGGAAACAACGTTTATGCGTACGTACAGCCTACTGTCTCCATAAACGGTGCCTTCCATTTCATATATCTATCTATTATAAATATTTATATTCTAAATATATATTATATATATATAAAGTTTTATATTCTAGAAGTATTTAAAAAATGATCTAAATGATACGATCAAGAATAACAAGTTAAAACATGTATGATAAATAAATCAATTATTATCCAAAATGTTAATTTAACATGGAAATAATTATTAAATGGGTAGTATGAAGTCATTAATGAATCATGTATGATATAATAAATATGAATATGGTTCTGGAATAATTTAATAACATACTATGGTCATTATACATGAGTTTAAATGTACCATCGACCAAACGAAAGTTGAAGGTAAGGATTAATTCTATAATCTCTACATTATATGAGGTTATTGTTAGGTGAGTATATACTAGGACATATTTATCATCCACATCTGTGTTTTATAAAAATATTTTCAAAAGAAATACTTTAAGATTTTATGGAAGTTACTCTTTAACTAGATCATCATTTTAAATAGTTTAAATATTTATTCTTCTAAATCATTCTCATTAATTTTTATGTTTTCAAAATGGTTTTTAAGGATTTATTTATAGAGACAAGAATGTTTTTAAAATGTTAATTACTTTCAAAAGTTTCAAAGTGGTATGGGAAACATTGATTCAAAAATGTCTTAAAATGTATTCCTTTCTAAATTCTGTGACTTTTCAATGTTTTTAGGAAAAAGGAATATTTCTCTCAAAGATTTTTGCAAATCATTTTCATCTATATCAACATCCTTTGATGAATTTTAAACTAGTATGATGTTGATTTAGTATGATACAAATCTTCCATATTGTATTGACTATTTTGTGATATATTTGAGTATGGATGTGTTATTTTCTACCATTCATTGTTTATGGTTAAAGTATTCACATTTTTTATGTTAGTTTTAATATGAAATTTTATGTTATGTTTCAACCTTTTCATATGAGCAATGTATTGGACTTAGTAAGTGACGGGTGGAACCCGCTATAGCTCATCGGTGCATCGATAGGTCTCATGATACAATTAGACGTGGAATTGGTTGAGGCCTTTCCAAATTTTGATATATGGTTTTGGCTGAGGCCAAAATCATTTTTAGACGTCTTGGATGAGGCCTTAACAAGATGTTTCAAAATGTCTGGAATTATAAATTAGCTCATTATGAAAATAATATTGATGGTTCATGTGTTTATTCGACTAGTAGAATACCCATGACTATGTTTTATTACGGAATTATTTACTCATCTCATATTCCTGCCATAAAGTGTTCATGTTTATTGTTTGTAAAAGCATGTGTTTTAAATTATTCACCATGCCTAATAGTTATGTTATCTTCTGTTGTATTTCTTACCCTTACTAAGAATTTGAGCTCACCCCTTTCTTATGTTTTATTTTCCCATGATTCCAAGAACTGTAATAGGATTGATAAGTAGGGTTTAGCTAGAGGATTAATGGAATTCTCAAAGGATCATTTATTTTGTGTTTTATTTTCTAAGTTGTAATGTAATATTCATATATGTAATCTATCATCCAAGACTACTAAACTGTTCGGTCTTTCGGGACATGATTTCTTGTAATCATGCCAATGTTATGTAATAAAGCACTAACTCTGGGTAACTGGGGTCGAGGTTTTATAGTTGGTATTAGAGGAATTTTAGTATAAACCTTGAAAACTAGATTTTGATAAACTTTGATTATAGAACATTACCCTAAGATAGACTTTTAGTATTAGTATAGAAGAACTTCCTAAAATTCTGGTAATGTAGATATTTTGTGTATTTTCCATGAAATACATCCCTATATTGATATGAGTAGGTAGAGGCGACTCTGGCACAGATTTAGCTATGAGTGAAAACTCCGACAAGGAGTTTTAAGCTTGACCCAGGTTATCCAGGTACATGACAATAGGCCTTACTGCACTCTCGGTTATGACACTACTAGGGTATATGCTTAGGATAATTCACATTTTCATTACAAGACATTATGAAGGATTTAGGGGTAAATACTTCCTCAAAGAAAACATTTTATGATTATAGACTATATAAATAATCTTTTCAACTTATGTTAGGTATTTTACAAGTTTCTAATTATGTATTGAGATTCATAAACAAACCTAGTGCATGCCATTGTTTAGAAATGGTGCCTAGTAGAATGAACGAGAACTCCATAAATACGCGTGATCCAAATATTAAGAAG
The DNA here is from genome assembly GCA_963277665.1 of Viscum album. NCBI lineage: Eukaryota > Viridiplantae > Streptophyta > Magnoliopsida > Santalales > Viscaceae > Viscum > Viscum album. The sequence goes on from OY728125.1 coordinate 994,092,387, forward strand.
TATCATATCTTTCATGGTATTAATCCAACATTTATAAGGTAAATAGTCGCCCATGTATTTTCATCCTATTAAGAAATAGTACCATGTGTTAATATGATAAGTAAATAATTCTTTGAGTCCTATGGATTTGAAGGGAAGCAAGAGAAGAAAAGGATGGAAGTGAGAAATATGGATAAAGGGAAGAGGGGAAAGTAGGATTTTCCCATATGTGATAATTGTGTAAAGAATCACCTTGTAAATTCTTGAAGGGAATGATAGTTTTTTATAAATGTGGAGAAAAAGGACACCGAGTACGTAATTGCAAGGGTAAGAAAAAGGTTTCAAATGTACAATGATTCATCTACAAGGAGTTGGGACACTACATGAATCAATGTCCCAATCATCAGAGTATTCCACAAATGTTGTTGTTGGATAATAATCAAGTTATGATATTACCATAGATAAAGAGTAATGACTAGTGTTATTATGTTGATATTAAAGAATTATTTCATTTTAGTATTGTATCAATGATGTAATGGTTATAATAATTATGGAGTATATAAGGATTGTACTGCATTACTATTTCTTTAAGGAATTGAGATTGTGTGGAACTAAGAAAATTGACTCAATATAAGGTTAAAGTTTTTGGAAAATATATGGTTGAGAGAAAGATAAATCTTAATATGGTTCTGATACTGAGGTAGTGATTTTGGAATAATATATGATTGATTTAGAAAAATTATACGGGATATTCTTGACTACCTTGAAACTGATTAATGATTTGTATATTCCATCATTATTGTAGTTTACAATGTTTTTGGATATAAGGAGTATATATAGTATTCTATAAGAAATAATGGATCATGAATGTAATCAATAAGGTTTTATTGTAATTCAGGTTGTTGAAATGTTTAAAAATAATACATGATGATGGTATTCACATGTTATTACGTGGAAAAAGGTATTTTTATTTTTTTTACCTTCCTTATAAATTTTAGACTATGAGTTTATATAGAAGTATTTTGGATAAGTATTAAGGTTGGAACTTATTAAGTTTGAAATTGGATACTATTGTTAATGTTAAATGATTATTTGAGATTATTTTTGGATTGTCATAAAAAGGACAACTCGGAGGTCAGGTGACAACCCGTCGCATCCGGCAAGGTCGTGAGACTTGATCTCCCAACTGAAGGGTGACAAGGGTGGATCACCTACCACTGGTATACAAGATTTCATGATTTTTATAATGTAGTTTTTTAAATATTCTGACAAATTAATTATAAAATAATTATTTTTTGAGCCCTATACAATTAGGATAAATAAAATAGTTTTGAATTCTATTATCTTTTAGAGTGAAAGATGAGTTTGTGGTAGGAATTAGTTGAAGGATGAAACTCTACTTGTCAAGAAAATTATTTTTTCTTATTATACGAATAAATTAATTCTTAAACTTTAGGGAAGGGATCTTAAAACCAAAAAAATTTTATCCTAATACCTTATGTTTTGTTGAACTAACGATATTTTAAATAATCATAGATTGATGGCTTTGAGACCCTCAATTTCACACTTATTTGTGATTGATGACCTCAATCACTCCCTATAAATATTTATGTTTTTTCTCTAATTATGTGTCTCTAATTTCTACCAATGTTCTCTTAATTGATATCATAATTTGGTGGTGACTTTTTTATTCCCTTTCCCTCTTATTAAGACTAAATTTTATTTACCCAATTTTCGATGTTGGATTTCCAAAAAGGTATTTTTCTATTTTTAACCTTTTATTTTCAAACAAAAATTTAAAATTGGGAGGACGCAATTTATTAAAGGAGGGGGTAATGTAACACCCCAAGTTTTTATAGTACATTATCTCATTAAAGTAATTCAATATCTTGCGCTACACGCAACACCGAGTTTGAGCGCACCACAACTACCAAACTAGCTGTTCAAAAAAGTGATTATGACTATTATTAACTAGATTTTGAATATTATATACTCTATATAATTTTAACATCCATATTATGTGTTTCTTAGACATAATATAAGACCAAATTCATTTTTTCAATTCAAAGAAGTATTTTTCAAAAAATGCAATTTTACAGCCTTTTAATGGTGACCCCTTTTTAAAACCAATATTTAACAATATTATATATTCAATTTAATGAAATTAAATTCTTATTTAAAATAGGGATATAAAAATTTAGTTTGGATAAATTTTTGGTACTTTTCTTATAGCTTTCATATTTTGATGAATAGTTAAAAATACTAAATTTTAATTGAAAACTAATTTTTTAATAGAAATAATTAATAGTGTTAAATTATGAATTTTAATGGTTTGGAAGTATAATTAGATTATATTTTTACCATTTAATACAATTTAGTTCATTATAAGTAATTTAACTTTTAAATTTGACATAAACACATGTCAATCTTTTGATAATTTTTACTTTTTAGAAACCCGCCTTTTGGTTTTGACAACAAGAATTAATTTTAAATTAAAAAATGAAACTTATATGTTTTTAATTTGGTAAAATAGACTTCATTTTTGAATTTATAATATCAAAATTATATTTGGGTGAATTTTTGGTATTTTCCTGAAAACATTCAATTATTGATGAATAGTGAAAAATACTACGTTATTATTTAAAACTGACTTTTTATTTAAATAATTAATTATTTTATTTAAATTTATTTTATGTCAATATAGATATTTAATACTTATATAATTTCAATTTAATTCATATTATTCATTTTATAATAAAATTTTATGTATAAAATTTTATTGAACTTTTTAACGTTTTTTACCCACCTTCTAGGAGAATTTGTAAATTTGCATAAAAATTTAATTTTACCACTTCTGTGAATTGAATTTTGAAAATCCGAGTGACATAGTTTAGATCAGTAAGTAAGATTTTTATCAATAAGATAAAAATAATTTTTGTTGAATAGTAACTTTTGACTTTTATTTACCATGGTTAAAAGTAAATAGGATAATTAAAGGTATAAATGATAATATAATTACCCTAACACATATCCTAATTCTATTGGATAAGTGTATTTCGACCAAAAACAACCTTAGGAATAAAATATGATCATTTAGGTCCACTTGAATTAGATTAGGACATTTATCATTATTTTATTTAAAGAAGAGTTAAAAGTGTTAAATTCAAAGTTTAATAACTAAAACATATTTAATATATGGTTAAACACGATATAAATTCAACTATAAATATTCATTAAAAATATAAAATTATTTCCTACATAATGATATTTTATTTATAATTTTTATACATTAAATAATTTAATTTATTTATGACACAATGATAATGTAGTAATTACTTTATTAATCAAAGAATCAAATAAATGGTATTATAAATATTAAAATAAATATAATTTCAAAGTTTTTATGACATCCAAGAATTTTATAGTTGAATATGACATGCTATGGTTGATTAAATGTATATTTTTAAAAGTAATAAAGTTGTGATGAGTTTCACAAAAACCAAAAACCTAATAATGTCAAAATTGATATAAATTAGTTTTTAAAACAAATACTATATTATTTGTGGATATAATATTCCCAAAAATCTAAGGTTTGTCAAAAAAGCTTAAATAATATTATAAACTTCATTAATGAACCAATTGAGGTTATCTTGGAAGTTCAGAGTAATTTTATTAACCGTATAGTGTAAGAATAAAAGAATACACGATAAAAGTTCAACTATTTAACAAAGAGTTAAATCTAAAAGATAAGGTTACAATGGTAACCTAAACTTGTCTAAAACCTATTGGTTGAGAGGATTTCGACCCATAACCACCTAAGGCTCGAAATAAATTCTTTTTGAGCCATTATAAACCGAATATTGTTGTATAATAAATTAATATTTCAATCTTTTCCTAAAGTGACCCTCACCCCTCATATAAAAGAGCACTTCCCCTTCTCTCAAAATAACACCTCAAAGGCCATTTGGATCAGGAAACCCTTGAACAAATATCATCCAAAATTACCTTAAATAAACCCAGAGTCCTTAATTTTATCATAAAGATATCCTAAGGAACCCTTTTGATCACCTCAAAAGGAAACACCAGAAGAAGAGGTAATAATTTCACCACCCTCTTTCAAGTTCTTTTCTTCTTCCACTTCCTCTTTCCTTGTTGTTTCCATACCAAAATAATAACTCAAGTACCTAATACATAATTTGATGTTATTATAAATATTTTACAACCATATTCGTTATTCTATCCATCCTATAAATGACAAAGTCACCATACGTGCATATGTATGGCTTACCGTCTCCACGTCGTGGTGTAGTTTGTTATGCAAACACTTCATTATTTGGATGGGTATAATAATGAGTATAACTGATTTAAATAATAAATATAACATGTTAATGATTCTGTATATATGATATACCATCCAATTACATACGATTTTACCATTAATATAATGATAATGTTGCTCGTGCGTATGTACAGATTACCGTCTCCACGACGCGATGAGATTCATTCCCACATTCCCCATTCAACGATGATTATAAAAATATATATTATTAATAAGTATATAATATATTACATAATAATTCTACTGTATATATATATTTACTTATATATATCTTATTCACTTACTCCCGTTCAATACGATATGAAAACGGAAACAGCCTTTATGCATATGTACGGCCTACCATCTCCATAAATGGTGCCTTCCATTTCATATATCTATCTATTATAAATATTTATATTATAAATATATATTATATATAGAACAATTTTTATATTCTATAAGTTTTTAAATTATTATCTAAATGATGCTATCAAGAATAACAAGTTAAAACATGTACTATAAAGAAAGCGATTATTTCCCAAAATGTTAATTTTACATGGAAATCATTATTAAATTGGTAGTATAAAGTCATAAATGAATCATGTATGATATAATAAATATGAATATGGTTCTAGTATAACTTAATAACATAATTTTTTCATTATACAGGAGGTTAAACATACCCTTGTCCAAAAGAAAGTGCAAGGTAAGGGTTAATTCTACAATCTCTTCATTATCTGAGGTCGTTTTTTACTTGGGTATCTATTGGGACCTCTTTATCATCCACATCTGTGTTTCATAAAAATATTTTAAAAGCGGATATTTTAAGGTTTTATGTAAGTTAATCTTTAACTAGATCATAATTTTAAATGGTTTAAATATTTATTCTTCTAAATCATTCTCATTAAAGTCCATGTTTCCAAAATGGTTTTTAAGGATTTATTTATATGGACATGAATGTTTTTAAAATGTTAATTCATTTAAAAAGTTTCAAATTGTTATGGAAAACATTGATTAAAAAATGTCTTTAAATTTATTCCTTTCTAAATTTTGTGACTTTTAAATGTTTTCAAGAAAAATGGATATTGCTCTCAAAGAGATTTACAAATCATTTTCATCTATGTCAACATCCTTTGATGGATTTTAAACTTGTTTGAAGTTGATTTATTATGACACAAATCTTCCATATTGTATTGAAGGTTTTGTGATATATTTGACTATGGATGTGTTATTTTGGTACCATTCATGGTTTATGGTTAAATTATTAACATTTTTTATGCTATTTTTAATACGAACATTTATGTTATGTTTCAACCTTTTCATATGAGAAATGTATTAGACTTATTAAGTGAAGGGTGGAGCCTACTATAGCTCCTCGGTGCACCGGTAGGTCTCATGAGACAATTAGATATTGAATTGGCAGAGTCCTTTCCCAATTTTTATATATGGTTTTGGCTGAGGCCTAAATCATTTTTAGACATCTTGGCCAAAGCCTTGACCAGATGTTTCATAATGTCTGACATTATACATTCCCTTGTTATTAAAATTATATTGTTGGTTCATGTGGTCATTTGACTAGTAGAATACCCAAGACTATGTTTTATTTTGGAATTATTTACTCATCTCATATTCCTACCATAAAGTGTTCATATTTATTATTTTTAAAGTCATGTGTTTTAAATTATTCACCATGCCTAATGTTTATGTTATCTTCTGTTGTATTGCTTACCCTTACTGAGCATTTGAGATCACCCCTTTCTTATGTTTTATTTTCCCAGGATTCCAAGAAGTTTATTATGATTGACAAGCAGGGTTAAGCTATAAGATTAATGTAATTATAAAAGGATCATTTATGTTGTGTTTTATTTTCTATGTTGTAATGTATCATTCATATATGTAATCTAGTTTCCAACACTACTAAATTGTTCGGTCTTACAGAACTTGATTCCTTGTAATCATACCAATGTTATGTAATAATGCACCGACTCTATGTAATGGGGGTTGGGGTGTTACAATAATGGATCTAAAATGATTTATTTAGAAGATAAGGTGGGGATGGGTTGAAATCCTCTCAAACAATAGGTTTTAGACAAGTTTAGGTTACCATTTTATCCTTATCTTTTAGATTTAACTCTTAGTTAAATAGTTTAACTTTTACCGTGTCTTCATGTATTCTTACACTATATGCTTAATAAAAATACTCTAAACATACAAGAGAACCTCAAGTGGTTCATTAATGACATATATAATATTATTTAATCCCTTTGGACTAAAATTTGTTTTTTAGGAATATTATATCAACCAATAATAAAGTTTTTTGTTTTAAAAACTAATTTATGTCAATTTTGACACTATTTGGTATTTTTTTTTTGTGAAAGTCATAAAAACATTATCACTTTGAAAAAAAATTATCTAATCAACCCTAAAATGTCATATTAACATATAAAATTCTTGGATGGCATCAAAACTTTTAAATTCTATTTATTTTAATATTTATAATATAAACTATTTTAATATTTCATTAAGAAGTTAATTACTGCATCATCATTGTGTCATAAATAAATTAAAATATTTAATCTCTAAAAATTATAAATTAAATCCCATTATGTAGTAACTATTTTTATCTTTATAATGAATATTTATAGTCAAATCTATCTTATGTATAACCCTATATTAAAAATGGTTTAGTTAATAAACTTTGAATTTAAAACTTTTAACTCTTCTTTAAATAAAATAATAATAAATTTCCTAATCTAATACAAGTTGACCTAAAAGATCATATTTTATTCCTAAGGTTGTTTTTTGACGAATTATACTTATCCAATAAAATTAGTACATGTGATAGAGTAATTATAATATCATTTTTACCCTTAATTACCCTATTTACTTTTAACCATGGTAAATAAAACTCAAAAGTTACTATTCATAAAAAAATTATTTTCATCTTATTGAAGGAAATTTTGCTTAATGATATTAATCATGTCTCTTGGATTTTTTAAATTCAATTCATAGAAGTGTTAAAATTATGTTTTATAAAAATTTGCAAATGCTCCAAAAAGGTGGGTAAAAGATAGTAAAAAATTCAATAAAATTTTATACATCTAATTTTATTATAAAATGAATCCAATGGATTAAATTAAAATTATATAGGTATTATAAATCTATTTTGACTTAAAATAAATTTAAATAAAATAAATAATTATTTAAATAAAAAGTCGGTTTTAAACTATAACGCATTATTTTCACTATTCATCAAAAATTGAATGTCTCCAGAAAAATACCAAAAATTCACCCTAATCTAATTTTGATTTTACAAATTCAAAAATGAGTTCTATTTTAACAAATTTAAAACATATAAGTTTCACTAATTAATTTAAAATTAATTCTCATTGTCAAAACCGAAAATCGTGTTTTTAAAAAGTAAAAACAATCAAAAGATTGACATGTGTTTATATCAAATTTAAATGTGAAATTACTTATAATGTCCTAAATTGTATTAAATGATAAAAACATAATATAATTTTCCTTCCAAACCATTAAAATTCATAATTTTACACTATAAATTATTTCTATTAAAAAGATTGTTTTCAATTAAAATTTAGTATTTTTCAGTATTCGTCAAAATATAAAAGTTATCAGAAAAGTACCAAACCTTTTTCCAAAATAAATTTTTATTTCCTGATTCTAAAAAAGAATTTAATTTCATAAATTTAATATATAAAAATTTCAAATATTGTTTTTAAAAAGGGTTTTCCATTAAAAGGTGGTAAAATTTCTTTTTTTGAAAAATACTTCTTTTATCTAAAAAAATGAATTTGTTCTTATATTGTGTCTAAGAAACACATTATATGGATTATAAAATTATATGGAGTATATAAAATTTAAAAATTTAGTTAATACTATTCATAAACGCTTTTTTAATGGCTAGTTTGGTAAGTCATGGGGCACTCGAACTCAGTGTGGCGTGTAGCGTAAGCTATAAAATTACATTAAAGAAAATAACTTACTATGAAATCTTGGGGTGTTACATTATTCTTCCATTTTGTAAATTTCATCCTCACAATTCAAAATTTGGGCTTGAGAACTTCATTTAAAGTCCCACATCAGAAATAGAGTCAATAAAACTATCACTTTAAAAGAAAGAAAGAGAAGTAAAAAGGTCACCCAAGATAACCCATACTAGGATTCCATTTTGGAAAACATGGATATGGAAGATAAAATATGTGTCAATTTATGATGGAGACTAATAGAAAACATGATCAGTATAAAGTTAACAACAAAAAAACCACAAACTTATGATGGGGTAAATGGTCATTATTTTCCCAGTAGGAAAAGTAAACGGACAATGTTTTTTGTTTTAAGTTCCATTTCATAAAGTTAAGGAATTTATTTATGAGATTAAATAAGAACATAAAGAGATATACGTACTTTTTAAAATAGAGTTTCATCCTTTAATAAATTTCTACCACTAACTCATCTTTTTTCAAATGATGAGTATTCAAGATGACTTGGTCACACCTAAAGCGCTAGAATCAACTTCTAGAGAATCACATGATCCACAAAGGATAAACTATATATTTACCTTCTCTTTAGAGATTAAACAAAACCAAAATGTTTAGTACAAGATCAAATGATCCCTAAAAAGGATAATCCTTTAGAGAAATAAATACTAATATTAATTTCTTAAATTAAACCAACAATACCCAAAGTTCAATAAATACCATTCCATAAACAACTTTCCTTAAAATTCTTCAATATAATATAAACTAATATTGAAACCCAAAACTTAGAAAAAATTGATTACATAGTCTTTCACTTTAAATTGTACCTCTAAATAACATCGACTACTCTTAAACTCACAAACTAAAAATTAATTAACCTAATAAAATATTCTCAATGATAGGTTAAACATTCCCATAAATAACCCAAATCTCTATAAATCCACAATAAAAACATAGATAAAAATATACCATTACTCCTCAAATGAAATATCATAGTATTCTATTTTCCTTAGGCATATAGTGTTCCCAACAAAGTGAATGTCTTCCCAAATAACATTTATCACTTAATCACCAAATCATTTTCCTATAATAAGGGTGTCCGTTTGAAAAGGCATAAGATCAAAAATAAAATTATTATTAATCAATAAAATAATTTAACTAAAAATAATTATTCACACTAACCAGGGACTTCACGTAGTCCAGTGGTTGGTGATAAATCCCAATCACACTCTAGATGTGGGTTCTATTCTTGCATCTTTTTCCGACGTGACGGGTTTTCACACAGTCTGTGTGTTGTCCTTTTTCAAAAACTATATTTTATTAAATTCCCAAAATGAGATAAATTCCTCAAAATAACCATAACATAATTTCACCACAAATGTTATCTCATACCTCTCATTTTCATCCTAGAATTTAATAACTTGTAATTGCCAAAAATTCAAGGATCATATAAACCCAAATGATTATTTATAACTATATCAACAATAGAAAAGATAATTCTTCCTAAAATATCATTTTCACATAACAAATTGTAGGATTACACATACTAGGGAAAATTATTCCAATTTAATCCCATCAACAAAGAGCACTAATACTTTTAAATATTTTTCTATCCATTTATTTCTACATAGGATCTTCCTTGACTGTAGGGTCCTGAAAAATCCGAAATAGAGAATGAGAATCCCCTTTAATCCAATGGAGATTCTACCCAATTTCCCCCACAAATAATTGGGGAAAAGTTTGGAGACTACTCAAAGGATGGCACAAGCTGAACCGGTCCGCAGACTGGTCCAATGATAATGGTACATGGCCGGTTCTGCGAAGCACCCCCTCCGTAGACCGATATCATTCGCGGAATAGAGGCGGTGATCCTCCGCAGGCACGAAGCAGTATGGGCGCCGAGCCGGTCCACCATCACGAACCGCCCCAGTCGCGGAACGCGTCGACCTGCCTCGGCCGCATCCGCTGTTGTTCGCGGAATGGAGGCGGAACCCTACGTGGCCACGAAGCACTCCCCGAGCTAGTTTGGTTCGTGGAAGAGGTACGTTCAATGCCCCCTGCGATTTTCATATTGACCAAGTCATCTGTAAATTGGGTTTCTGATCATGGGCCTCTGCCAAAGGTGCCACATGACCATAGATACATCTCTTTCCCCACTCAATAAAAGGAGATTAAGGGGGAAGAGTAGAAAAGGGGAATTGGATATCGATCAGATTTGGGTGGAAGGATTTCAAAGGAAGGATCTTAGGATTTCGCAATCAGCGAAGTTCCAGTTCGCGAACCAGAACAGGTATGAAGCTGGAAGAGAATTAATAAGGGACCGAAAATGCATAACAACTTGGTGAACCGTGAACTTAAAATAACAAAGAAAAGAAGACCACAAACCATGGCCCCTCCGCGGATGCACTCCCCACGGACCAGGGAGTTTATACCCCTTTTATGATCTGTCGCATCATGTAGCACCCTCTTATGCGGGCAAAGCCCCGACTGACGAACCCCTGACCGGCGTCTCCCTCAGCCGCCATTTCTCGCATTTACCCCTTCGTGTACCAACCTGGTACACGGCCCGAACCCGAATCCACGAGCCACCTTGGTTTGTGGGATGCCCACCAGTCCACGGACCACCCTGGTTCACGGACGGCCTCTCCAGCCACGTAGCACCTCCCTATGTGAAGGGAACCACCACTTATACACCTGTGTAGCCCGCTGGATCCTTCAGAGTTCCCATTCACCAAGCCAAATAAAATCCTTCCAATCCGGCCAGATCCTCTACACCCCCCTCATTGGCCCATTCATCGGCCCTGAGCCGTTGCCTCCACCAGAGCCACCAGACACGTGTGATGTAACCTTCAAGCACATCAGTGTGTCATTATGAGTTCACATGCCCATGGTAAGCGAGGGAGAAGGGGTTGCTCCATCCCTTGAGCGGATTTCCGAAGCATTCCTGGGTTCACATTCTCACAGTAATGAGGAGTCTGAGCTTGAGAATCCCCTTTCTACCCCTCTACTTGTTAGAACTGGGGAACTTCTCCCCTCCCTAGGGCGCGGCGGACTACCCATCAGAAGGAAGCCCCCATACACCTCTGTACTTCCCCACGGCCATGGCCAAGGAAGGGCGTAGTGGGGAAGGGTGCTGCTCCATTCTTATTTGGGGCCAAGTCCCTCTCCCACTGCACTTTGTCACCATGGGAATCCATCTCAGAGTAAGCCCTAGCTTTTTGGGATGCCCCCATGAGTAAGCCCCACTCCACTTCCCACGGACGCACCTTTCACGACGTCATCATCTGGTCCATATTGCCTCTTGTTTCTCACACCGAGCATGAGTCATGTGGGCTTAGAGTAAGAATCGACCATGGAATCCTCTCATGGGTTGCCTTACAGTGTAATCCCCACTCCTTCCGGTCTATGTGGACTTTGATTCCCCACCATAGGGATATATAGGAAGCCTACAAGAGGTTCAAGCCCGATCACCATCGGACCCCTGGGTCCACCTTCATGTCGGTTCTCCGAAACTCCATCCGAACTACATGGACTTTAATCCCAGTCTCCTAGGAAGGGTACGTAGGAAGCCTCCCTGAGGTTCAATCCCAACAACCGGTCGATCTGACTATCTTCACATCGGTTCACTGCACCAACCCTGGGCATCCTGGAGTGTAAGACCCATACCAAACAGAACTACGTGGATTCTGATTCCTCTCATGAGGATACGTAGGAAGCCTGTATCACGGGTTCGATCCAAACACTCAAGTCACTATCTGTCCCCCCTGGATGACAATAAACTCCAGAGTGCCTGGTTACGAGGCTTTAAATCAGTGTCATCTCAGTGAGTCCAGACTCCTCAGGGTCATTAATCCAACGAGGGATGGTAAACCTCAGGCATAAATGATTCTGAACCCCTGCATTCAGCAGACCATTTCCAACCAGTTGTAATCTGTGGATACTATGCTCAGGTATAAACCAATGATTCACGAACATATGAATACATCTTAAATCTATAAGAGAGTCTCGGAACAGGAAATAATTCCCCCCAAAAGGGTGCGATGAGGCCGACTTCCCATCCTCTCTACCAATGTGAGTTCTTAAGCATCGCTGGTCAAACCACCCAGCAAACGTCTGCCTTTGGAAAGCAGGTCCACGTATTGTTGGATATCGAACCGTTGGTCATTTCGAGGTGAAAACGGTGCACCCGATATAAGTGATTAGCAGAACCCAATATTCTCTAATCAATCATTGGGTAGCACATGTTTCTCCCTCATGAACCCGTCATGTGCTGTGAGAAAAAAATGGTGAACCCGACGTGAATCATTAACCAACCATGATGGATTTAACCTAATCCCACCTTGTTCCCCCTTTATACTCACAAGGAGGGCCAAGAAAGGTCATTAATTACACATGGGGTCATGAGATGCTGCTTTGACGGGTTTGGTGTTTGTATTTGTTAAAATATTTTATAGGTACCACTCAGAAATCCCTTCAATCCAATGGAATCACGGAGGAACTCGCTGGTGCGTGCTTCAGGGTACGCAATAACCGGACTTCCTCACCAATGAAGGACATCGTCACCTACCCAGCATCTACAATGCTGGGTATCAGATGCGTTGATCCGAGAGTACCACATGCACGGTACTCTTCTGACGGTGGAGGCAGTCATGCACGCCCTCCAATCCGCCAGGACTTGTCGGTCTCCTGCCCAGCAGTGGCCACAAAAATAGACCCAGACGACCCATTTTGCCATCTCAAAACGTTTTGGGATTCTATCCCCGGAACGGGACAACACGTACCTCCCTTATCTTAGGGAGGCAGATGAGGTCGCCGCTGAGGACTTCATCCCAGCTGAACGGGGGTTCTGCTCCAAGGCACCCGCTGGAAGACGTCATCATGGTCATGCCGCAACTCAACATCCTCACGATAAGGAGGATGTATCCCTAAGGATCCAGGCCAACACTCCCTGAGCTTCGGCCCCTCGGACCGCCCGACGAGGGTGGCAAACATACAACCAGGGACCGGTCATCACCCTTGTCCCTGAAGAGGAGCTCCGCTGCCCAGTCACGGAGATGTATCACGAACAGGCACATACACCTATTAGCTCCTCCAAAGCCTTCCATTCAGACAAGGCGGCATCATACGAGCAGGCGCACATCCCCACCGGGTTCCATCAAGCTCGTCGCTCATGAAGAACGGCACCTACCCGGTAAGCACCTCTCCCTACCCAGGGTCGTGAAGCCCACCAACCCGACGTGGTCGTAACCCAGCGCCTACAGGACCAGATCCTAGAAGATCCTCTTGACGCCTACCATCCCGATGTGGTGGCGATAAACAAATCCCACCATTCAGATGTGGTGGCAATTAATAGGCGGGCACGTCTCCCCGCCAACAAAGGCCACCGACTCAATATGGTGGGAAACCAACATATGTAGGGCCGGCTCCCTGTAGATGCAAGTAAAGTCCGCCATCCCGATGTGGCGGCAAACAGAGAGATAAACCAGCATATCCTGGCACAGAGGAAGATTCGTTCACCTACCCCAACACAAGAGAATTTTCAGTACCCACTGACCACCAGAGGACCAGAGCATGATATTCCTACTCCAATACCGGAATGGGCCTTCATACCCATTCCATCCAAAGATGTATCTCTGCATATCCTGGCAATGATGGAGGATCAGTTATCGATCCCAGATCATATCTTGCAGACTTTCCAGAATGTAATTGCATCAGCGGCAACAGCAAGGACTCGGGCCCGTGAGCCCATCTCCCCAATTGAGGCGACTCATCTAAGAGACGATATAGCCGCCTCAGAGCAGATATGTATCCCTGTTTCCGTCCAGGAGGGTCGCCGGCTATATTCCGCGATGCAAGGGCAATCGGATCGAGCAGCTTCACTTGTTCTAATTGGGGGACACTCGTCCATCATGGTGGATGCTCCAAAGCAGGCATATATTCCTGCTAAAATTCAATATGTTCATCATCATATCCCGACAACATCACAAGACCCAATTAGATAGTGACCCAAAGGTGAAGGATGTTGTCAACAGCAGACGGTCCCCGCTGCCCATATGAAAGCACCCTGAATGCGCCGAAGGCAGCCGGAAAATAAAGAGTAGGTTCATGACTCCTCTCTTCTGGAAGTCGGGGTTCCCAATGCTGCAAATTCATATCAAAGGCTCAGAACCCTAGCCACCAATTACCATATTATGGGAGTGGTAGTAACAATTGCGAAGTTCCTCCCCGCAATGTCACTACCAGTAGCTCTGAAGGTCTTCCCCAAAGCACCCGCGGGGACCTCCCCCACGGGCATATAATGATCGATCACGAGAGATCCTCTTTTGATGTGAGTCACGAAAATCCTCCACGTGACCAGAGGATCGAGCAGCAAGGCCCTCCATCTGTTGCGGTCCACCCTGAAGGTCCTCCCTGGGGTATACACTGCAAGCACTCTCCATGCAGTGGGACCACAGATTATGATAGTAGTCCTCACTATCATAGTCGCAACTGCGGAGGCCCTCCCCGCAGTGACGTCTCATCATAACAAGAAGTCCCTCCCCTTTTCGTGGCCTTCCATGAAGGTCCTCCCCAGGGGTTACGTTGCAACGACACTCCACGCAGTCAGGAATCAGATCACAGTGGTAGTCCTCACCACCCTGATAACATAGTCCTCCCCGTCGAGGCTTCAAGCAACAAGAAGGCCCTCCCCTCATTGCACTAAAATCTGAAGGCCCTCCCCAGGGTGTACCCCACAGATATTCTCCCTACGGCAGCTATAATGGTAGTCCTCGCCATTGTAGTAGTTGTGATGGTAGTCCTCACCACCATGGCCGCCATTGAGAAGGTCCTCCCTGTAGTGGCCCCAATCAACAAGAAGGTCCTCCCCATGTCGCAGTGTGTCTTGAAGGTCCTCCCCAGGATGCACATAGAATGTCAAACCATGATGGTCATCCTCACCATGATGGTAGTTGCTATGAAGGCCCTCCCCGTAACAATGCTACATAGCCAGAAGGTCCTCCCCTTTATGCGACATGCCTTGGAGGTCCTCCCCAGGGTATGCACTGAAAAAGTACTCTATGTAGTGAGGCATTAATAAGTAATGGTAGTCCTCACCATTGCGGCCTCCATTGCGAAGGTCCTCCCCGCAACGACATATCATGTCGACAGGAAGGTCCTCCCCCTTCTGAATCAAGCACGGAAAATCCCTCTTATGCCAAGGCACTCAGAAGGAAGGGATCAAGCCTGTCAGATTCCCAACTAGTCTCCAACGACACCCTTCTTCAATTGGAAGGCGTTCTGGGGCCACATTCATCTTTTGAACAACCTCAGAATTGCCAATATGATAATTTGGTACCTACCGGTCCCACTAACTCTTACCACGCTATCATTGAGCATATCAGTTGGACTGACCAAGTAGAGGAGTCACTAGCGGTGGAGTATGCCGACATGTTGCACCTGAGGAAACGACTGGCCAGGGATGATATACCAGTTATGTATTGACCCATGGCCACCTCTCAATTCGATATACCCAGAGACGTGTCGAAAGAATGTGTAGACGGAATCTGCTACAATATATGGACAACCCTTCGCTAGATGAAATCAAGCTTCCTTCCCTACGAAGGGTATGTACACCATGTCAAGACAATAGGATACCTCCTGCGTCACATTGACCTAGAATCTCTTCCTTTAGCGCGGCAACAGTGACCCGAGAGGCGTAAAGGAAACATGGAGATAGCCTGCCTCTATGCGCTGCACCAGATGCGCCACCTCATTGATGATGCTCCGACAGGAGTCCATATCAGGGGATGGGGGGAACATGGAGCTCTGCATTTCACTCTACTCCCTTCCCAAAAGAACATGTTCGGCATGGTGACTTGCAACATCATCACTTCAAGACAGCAATCGAGTTGTCTCCCTGTTCGCGAAAGGCAACACAGCCAACCAAGACAGGCCTGGAGTAAGTCCCAGAAGTGTGAGGCCCGACGGGAACAAGCCTCTCAATAACTACTGAATCAGGCCACCAAGAGCATATAACAAGCCTCTCGTCTAAGAGGGGCCAATTAGCGGTCATTTCCTGCCTCCCCAAAATGGATTGATTCACAGAAGAACTCGGCACCAAACCCGGTTCACCCCCGAATTGGGGCACGCAAGATCAGGAAGGTAGCGATAGCAGCAGCCACTGTTGTAATCCAGGGTCAACTCTATCCTATAGATCTAGGGGTATTGTTTACAAAAAATTCCCCCGTAAGACCAATAAAAATGGGAAGAGACTCAACGTCCAAGGAACAGAGCCAACCCCAGCCCTCAGGGATGGGGGCATTTTTACCTCCTCAACAACAACCTCCCCCACGAGAATCAGTATTCTCTTGTCTTGGGAGGACAGTTAGAAGAGGAGGTTCCTGCCCTATCCCATCTTTTGAATCATCATCCCCTTCAAGAGGGAGGCGTACCATAAGGTTGCATCAAAGAACTCTCTGCGTCACCCTTCGTCAAGGAGCCCGAAAGAAATCCTGGGACAGAAGAGGGAAGACCAGTAAAATACGTGGGACATCCTCTTCCTATTTGGAAGACGACATCTTCTCCTCCCTTTGATATGAATCCATTAACACCATAGAGGTTAACTCCACGGGTAACACTGAAGATGATGCAAATTCAGATGGATCGGGACACGATGGTTCCGGTCAGGCTGTGACTCACAATGAACCACTAGGTGTGCACACTCGGAACCAGAGGGCCGCCCTAAATATGGCTTCCCCTTCAGCTAACCTTCCTCCACTGACCCTACGATCTTCTAATAAGGATAAGAACAAAGGACCAGTTGCCCTTAACCCGCCCCCCTCTCTCGATAAAAACAATCCACTTACGCTCAAAGAGAGTTTCACTCAACAGGAAGATAAAATGAAATAATTGAGGTGGCTTAATGTCGAGCTACTCCAAAGGAACCATCTTATTGAAAGTGCATCCCAAGAGGAGCCACATCATGCACTCCCAGTAAGTGCACCTCAAAGACCAAGGTTTTCCCCGAAAAATGAAGCATGGTCAAGGCTCCCACCCAATAAGGCGCCCGTCCTACCCAACTACCTAAATGTGGATCCAGATGAATACCAAGACTTCCCTCCACTCAGGAAGAAACCAGATATAGTACGTTTGAACCCTCTGAAGGTGTCACAAATGGCACATGCACCCCTGGTGCCAACCAATCTGGATTCTCAAGCAATGTCTCGGGCTCCACTTGCCTAGGACCGGGCCCAACAGGATGTAAAACAGGGTCTCACCAACACCATCGAGGCACTGACAGCTCGATTGGAAGTAATAGAAGGTCGACGCACTTTGATACAGCCAGAGAAAAAACCTTACCCAGATTTGGTGAGCAACACACCACCTCCACCCAATTTTGGGAGCCCTGTATTCCCTATCTTCAATGGATTAGGCAATTCGGAACAGGACTTGATGCACTACGTGTCTTATTGCGACCCTATGATGGGAACTCCAGAACAAAAAGAAGCAATGAAACTCAGAAGCTTCGTATGGACCTTGCAAGGATCTGCCTTCGTCTGGTATACGAGCCTGCCAGCCCAGTCAATAAAAAGCTGGGAAGACCTTCGACAGTAGTTCCTGTTACACTTCAGCTCAACCCTGCCTAAAACAACGGTCAGTGACCTCACGAACTGCAAGCAGAGGTAGAATGAGAGGGTCTCAGATTTCATCGCAAGATGGAAAGGTCTTACCTACTCCCTGAACAGGCCAATGCCTCAAGACTAGTTGCTTGCCATATGAATCGATAATCTTTCATATGAACTGCAAACACCGCTCATACTAGTGGAGTACACCACTTGCTTCCGCCATCTCTCGGCCATAGCCTAGAGAATTGAGGACTCCCTACAGCGGACCAATTTGAAGTCTCGAATAGTCTCACAGGCTCCCACAAAGAGAGAAGTTAGAGCGGAAGTGTCCTCTGTCACGCTCAAGCCATCCCCCATGCCTGCTCCACTACTCAGGCCTCCACCAAATCATCAAGGGCCCCCTGTATATCAGCAGCCACCTCCTCATAAGTGGGACGATCGGAGGGGATCTAAGCGGAACTAGTTTGAGGAACAAAGACACAAAGTATACTCGTTCTGAGAGGACCAAGTCCACGGAAACTTCATTTCCGCCATGAATTGCAACTTTCTCCACCTCCCAGAGCCAAGAAAACCCGAAGAAGTCAGTCGTGATGACAGGCCAGATTACTGTCCCTACCACCGAATGTTGGGCCACAATATTCGAGAATGTTTCGTCTTCAAAGACCTCCTACAAAGGATGGTAGACTCCGGGAAGGTCGAGCTGGGACCACCCCCGGCACATGTGACATATAATTCTACTACTGACTCTGACAAAGGGGAGGGGTGGAAGGAATTCACCAGTAAAAAGGGGCAGAAATTTGATAACTGGATGACTCGAAATACTATAAATCGAGCCCAGGGCATACTCCGAGCTCAACTACAGTAGCCGATGTTGTTGCCAACAGCCCCTGATACCGCACAGTTGACAATATAACCTCACAACCCTACTCTAGCCGGTCATTTAGGCATAATTGAGAAGGGAGGAGACAAGCATAAGAGGAGCAGTCTGCAACAAGGACAAAGTTAGCCCCGACACTGTTGGATTCTATGCCCCCAAACTTTGTGCCATAGGCACCGACCCACCAAACAGCACCATCAAGGACAACTGACCGGTTTGACTTGTCAGACTATGAGGAGAAAATTTTTGGTTCCATCTTATGGAATCATTCCTTGATGAAGGGTATGGTTATGAACCAATGTATCCAACACAAAGGGTCGGCAGGGGGAATCACAGAGGTAGGGGATACCAAGGGAGGTGCAGTTGAGGCCAATAGCAACCCTACGGTTGGACCCTGGCCCAAACTGTTAATATCGCGGAAACCCGTGGGAGAGCCCTTCAACAGACTCAATAGGAGAAAGAATATCCCTCCACCTCCACAAGCAGTAACTCTTCCCCCATCATTCGGCGGTACCCATCAGAGGAGGAACAAGTGTCTAGCCGCCTAGTGCACAAAAACAAACCGGCCAGTACGAATCCCCAAAACATGGGGAAACCGTTGACATCCGACCCCGCGGCCGGTCCCTCCTCGTCTTATATTCGAACTCCCAAGCTACCCACTAAGACCCTCCCCCCCCCCACCAATGGAGAAGTGTCGGCCGCTGGAGTAGAAATACGACATCCTTAAGCATCTGGCATCGGTGCTAGCCAAACTGTCGATCCTGGATGCCCTGAGTTTGTCAGCAGACCTCAGGGAGGCACTTATAGAAGCCTTGCTCAGCCCCCAAGAGTTTCAAGGTGAGGTAGATTCCACCGAGATTTACCGGACGGAGACTGTCTCAGCTGAATGCAATGTGGTGATTTCCTTCACCTATCAGGATGAAAATTCCATCATACAAGGACACATCAAACCACTATATGTGTCCGACACACTAATTGATGTTTAGATCCATAAATTATTTATTGACAATGGATCTGGAGTTAACCTCTTTCCCCTATGAACACTCCGTAGGCTGGACTACAATGAGAATGACCTAGTACCCTCATCCACAATTGTGTTAAGTTACGACAAGAGTGAACAGAAGCCAATGGGACAAATTAAGCTAAATAACCATTTTAGCAAACATGTGGCCTACTCGGAATTCCTGGTGGTCTGACAGAACATAGCATTCAATGCCCTACTAAGAAGGTTGTGGCTCCATAATCACATGGTTGTTCCTTCATCCTACCACCAATGTATTAAGTACTACGTCAATGGGAAAAGTGGGACATTGCATGCCAACAAGGCCCCTTTCAATATCTCTGAGTCACACTACATTGATTCTAGGTTTTATGAGAAAATTAAGAGGAAGCCTTTGTTCGATGGTGTCAATTGGATCCCCACTCCAAATGGTCTGGAAATGGTTCCTGACGACCCCATCAGACAGCTTGGTAGAGACTACATACTTCCCATCAACCATTTTGAGAGTAGGGGTTCAAGTTCGGACATGCAATCAGTTGTCCTCATGACTTCATCCATAACATTCGAGCATTACAATGTGGGAATGTCTGCCAACCGTCGATTTGGGGGCGAATACTTGAGCAAGGACACCCACAACGCCTCTCCTCTGGACTCCCAAGAACCCGTGCTGGGAGTTCTCCCCTCATCAGATCAATAAGATGAGGATTTGGGAGAAGAAGAGGAGGAAGATCTTAGGGATGCACCTCCCGCATTTGAGGAAGGTATCTCCCCCATGGTGGACGAGATCAGGGAAGTAAACATGGGTATCGAGGAAGACCGGAGGCCCACTCTTGTTAGTGCATCCATGTCCCCTAAGGAGCGCGAGGTATATACCTCTTTCCTGAGGCAACACCGAGATGTCTTTTCCTGGAATTACATGGAAATGCCAGTACTCAATCCCAAAGTGGCGACGCATCACCTAGGTCTTTCAGAAGACCACCGGGGCAATAAACAGGCCTCCAGAAGGACAAACCCCTCACATGCTGCCAAAATAGAGGCTAAAGTCGATAAAATCATTAAAGTAGGCTTTATTTTGGAGGTAAAGTACCCCATATGGTTGTCTAACATTGTCCCCATCAAGAAAAAGAATGTAAAATCGACATCTGCGTTGACTTCAGAGATCTCAATCGGCATTTCCCAAAAGATGATTTCCCGGTCCCGATCACCGAGTTATTAATCGATGCAATGACCAGGTATGAGGCTCTATCCTTCATGGACGACTATTCTGGGTATAATCAAATCAGAATGTCCTATGAAGACGAAGAAGCCACTGCCTTCAGGGCCCTTCAAGGAATATTTTGTTATAGGGTTATGCCCTTTGGTCTTAAGAACGTTGGAGCCACATATCAGCGTTCCATGCATCGTATCTTTAAACCATTCCTGGAGAGATTCGTTGAATGATACGTGGATGACTTGGTGGTTAAGTCCAGGTAGCGGTTAGATCACCTGTCAGTCCTTGAGGCCGTTTTCAACAAACTTCGTCAGCATAGCATGAAGATGAACCCCTTGAAATGCACCTTATGGGTTACCTCAGGGAAATTTCTTGGCTTCTCCATATGCTATCATGGCATCGAAGTCGACCCTGAAAAGGAAAATTCTATCCTCAGCCTGCCACCTCCCCCCCCCACCCCACAATCTCACCAAGTTGAGAGCATTACAAGGGAACTTGGCCTATATCAGGTGATTTAGAGCCAACCTGGCAGGCAAATGTTTTACCTTTACCAGGTTAATGAAGAAGGGATTCACGTACCAATGGAAAGATGACTGCTAGGAGGCGTTCGATAGCCAAAATAAGTACCTCTTAAGCCCGCCAGTGCTCATTCCCCCAGTTGAAGGAAGACCTATCATCCTATACGGTACGACCCTATAACGGTCACTGGGAGCCTTCCTCGCATAGAAAAATGACGTCGGCAGTGAAAACAGTATCTATTACCTCAGCCGAACCATGATTGATGTTGAGACTCGATACTAAAACATTGAGAAGAGTTGTTTGGACTTGATATTTGGAGTTAAAAAATTGCGACATTATCTGAAGCATCATGAAGTCCATTTGGTCTCGCGTAGTAACCCGCTCAAGTACATTCTCAGCCGCCCGATACTGACCAGGCGCCTATCTCGATGGGAAGTCATACTGCAAAAGATCGACATCTGTTTTGTGCCTTAGAAGGCTATAAAAGTCCAGGAATTAGAATATTTTTTGGCAGAGTACCCTTCAACAGGGACCGGCGCACCGGACACCGAGCTACCTGATGAAGACATCTTCTCGGTTCAAGAGGAGTTCCCAACATGGGAAATGTACTTCGACGGTGCATCCCGAAGCCCAACCAGGAAGAGGATGGAAGATCCCAAAATTAATAAGGTGGGATTGGGGATAATACTCATGTCCTCAGAAAAAGCAGTCTTTCCATATTCCTTCCTCCTGTCAGAAGGATGTACGAACAATGAAGCGGAGTATCAATCCCTCATTGCAGGACTGGAGCTCGCACTCCAGGCACATGTACAGCACCTTAAGGTAAAAGTTGACTCGGAACTAGTCATCAATCAAGTCAATGGTGACTATACTATTAAAAAGGAGGAGTTGATTCCTCTATTTGACCATGTCTGAGGGTTAATGGCATAATTCTCCACTGAACCAACTTTGACCTATATTCCCTGGTCTCAGAATGCCCAGGCTGATGCATTAGCTAATACATCCATGGCCCTAGCCGACCTAGACCGGATGAAACAGTTATTAGTATTTCTCACCGTAGAATGGTCTTACCATTTGTTCAAACTAAGATGGAAGAAATCCATGAAGTCAGTCCTGTCCCTGAATCATATGCTCTCACCACCGGCTGGATGACCCCCATTGCAAACTACCTTCAACGGGGAGAACTTCCATCATATAGGGATGAATGAGATCAAATACGGAGAAGGGAAATCAATTTTGTCCTATATGGCGGCGCGGGCCAGCATGAGGTCCTCTATAAATGAGGCCTCGATAGAATCCTTCTTAGATTCATTGATGGAGAAGAAACCACTACAGTCATGACTAAGGTACATGTCGGAGTATGTGGGGCACATCAGCTGGGGTCCAAGCTTTCCCATTAGGTTTGCATACTTGGCTACTATTTTCCCACAGTGGCATGAGATTGCAAGAACTTTACCAAAAAATTCCACTCATACCAAATTCATGCCAACTTCACACACCAACCCCCAAAGTTACTTCATTAGGCCAAGTACTCCTGGTCATTTTTCGTCTGGGGAATGGATGTCGTGGGACCATATCCTCCTGCCACAGCCAAACAGCTGAAGTATATCCTCACAAAAACCGACTTCTTTTCCAAATGGGCAGAAGTTGTACCCCTTAAGGAAGTCGGAGCAAGAAGCATTGTCAGCTTTGTAAAAACCAACATCATCACTAGATTTTGTGTCCCTCGTACCATACTGATGGATAATGGCACCAAATTCTACTATACTGAATCGGAGAAAATATACCAAAAATATGGTATCGAGGCTAACCACTCATCCCACTACCATGCAGCGGCCAATGGACAGATAGAGGCTTTAAATAAGACCATGTCCAACATTATCTAGAAAATGGTGGACAAAGACAAGAATTAATGGCTGGATAAACTCCTCCATGCATTGTGGGATTACCAAACCACAATCTCCACCGCTACTCAGGCTACTTCGTACTCATTAGTATATGGAACAGAAGCGGTCCTTCCCATTGAGCTCTAATTGACCTCACTCCGTGTTGCTGTTTGTGATCAGTTATCCATCGATGAGCAATCGGAAAAGAAGCTAGGTGAATTGGAGCAGCTAGACGAGAAGTGGTTGCACACTTTTCACCATATGGAAGTATACCATAACCGGATTTCATGATCCTTCTATAAAAAGGTCCGTATTCGGTCTTTCTTGGAAGGAGAATTGGTGTTAGTCCTCCAGACCCCAATGATACCTGGAATGAAACCTCCAAAGCTGGAACCCAAGTGGGAGGGACCATATGTTATACACAAGGTCTACTCCAATGGAGCATAAGCCCTGATCTCAATGGATGGGCAGTTCACCACCGCTCCTATAAATGCGAGATTCTTGAAGAAGTATTTCTCATAGTAACTAAAAGCAGTTATCATTCGAGATGCAGGACGTTAAACTGCCAAGAACCCAATGGTCCAAACTCTATGACCTTAAACTAAGAGTATTCTGTCCTCACTGGCATAACTAAAAGAAGTTATCGTCTGAGCTATAGGATGTTAAACTACCAAACACCTAACGTTCCAAAATCTATGACCTTAAACTAAGATTATTCCGTCCTCACCGGCATAACTAAAAGCAGTTATCATCCGAGCTGCAGGATGTTAAACTGCCAAGCACCCAACGGTCCAAACTCTATGACCCTAAACTAAGAGTATTCCGTCCTCACCAGTATAACTAAAAGAAGTTATCATCTGAGCTGCAGGACGTTAAACTAACAAGCACCCAATCGTCCAAACTCTATGACCTTAAACTAAGAGTATTCCGTCCTCACTGGCATAACTAAAAGAATTTATCGTCTGAGCTGCAGGATGTTAAACTGACAAGCACCCAACGGTCCAAAATCTATGACCCTAAACTAAGAGTATTTCATCCTCACCGACATAACTAAAAGAAGTTATCATCTGAGCTGTGGAACATTAAATTAACAATCACCTAATGGTCCAAACTCTATGACCTTAAACTTAGAGTATTCCATCCTCACCGGCATAACTAAAAGAAGTTATCGTCTGAGTTACAGGACGTTAAACTACCAAGCACCCAATGGTAAAAACTCTATGACCCTAAACTAAGAGTATTTTGTCCTCACTGAACGACGTTAAACTGTACGGATTTCAGAGAACTACGTATGGATTGATTCCTTCCCTTACAGGATACGTAGCGACGCCAGGGTTCCCTATCCTGGCCCATATACCCCCAAGTAAAAGTTAAAATTTCTCTTTCCCCCATATATGGACCAGAACTACACGGGGTGTATTCCCTATCCTTACCGCACGACGTTAAACTGCATGGATAAGAAGATTTAAAAATACCCCTTTCCCCAGTATATAGACCAGACCTTCATGGGGAGTACTCCAAAGAGAACTATGTATGAATTGATTCCTGCTTTCGTAGGATACGTAGTGATGCCAGGGTTCCCCATCCCAGCCCAGCCATCCCCAAGTAAAAGTTAAAAATGTCCCCTTCCCCCGTGTACGGACCAGCCTTGCACGGGGTGTACTTCTTTCAGAGAACTACGTACGGATTGATTTCTGCCTTCAAAGGATACGTAGTGATGCCATAATTCCCCATCCTAGCCCAACCACCCCCAAATAAAAGTTAAAAATGCCCCCCCCCCCCCCCCCGTGTAAGGACCAGCCCTACACGGGGTGTATTCCTCGTCCTTACCGCACGATGTTAAACTGCATGGATAAGGATAAAAGAAAAAAATGCCCCTTCTCCCCCACGAATGGACCAAACTTGCACGGGTAGTATTGTCTTCCCGAGAACTATGTGAGGCATGATTCCTTCCCTCGCAGGATACGTAGTGATGCCAGAATTCCACACCCTGACCCAACCACCTCAAATGAAGCCAAAAATACCCCCTTTCCCCATACGGACCAGACCCACACAGGGTGTATTCCAAAAAATAACTACGTGAGGCTTAATTTCTACCCTCGTGGGATATGTAGTGACTCTAGGGTTCCACATCCTGGCCTATCCATTCAAAAAAAATGCTCTCTCCCCCATGTACAGACTAGACCTACACGGGGTGTATTCTTAGTCCTCACTGAACTATGTTAAACTACACAGACTTCAAAGAACTATGTGAGTCTTGATTCCTGCCCTCTCAAGATACATAGTGACGCCAGGGTCCCTCACCCTAGCCCAGCCATCCCCAAATTAAAGTCAAAAATTCCATTTCCCCCTTGTACGGACTAACCCTGCGTGGGGTGTACCTCCTTCAGGGAACTATGCATGGCTTGATTCCTTCCCTCGCAAGATGTGTAGTGAAGTCAGGGTTTTTCATCCTAGCCCATCCATTCCCGAATAAAGATTTATAAAAAATACCCTCTTCCCCCGTGTATGGACCAGACCTGCATGGGGTGTATTCCTCGTCCTCACCGCAGGACGTTAAAACTGCACGGACGTCATCCTCACCGCACGACATTAAAACTGCATGGACTTCATCATGACCCAACAAAGATATATGGAGAAACGAGACAGAAATACTCCTTGTGCTTTTGGATGCATCTCATCCATACATCAGACTCCACGGGTCGGATAATTATGGATCCTCATAACCATTCACGACCATCGTATGTGGAAAGTCATCGACACGTGGACACCTTTGCATGACTATGCATACCATTCCCTTAGTAGCTCTGCATATTGATATCCCCTGGCCTGTCTACCAAAGGCAATATTTCCTCAGGATGTACTCTTCCTATCTCTGTATGCTTACCGGCCTCAGAGCCCCCATATCATATCTCTCGATCCAGAAATTTATGGTGCAGTGGTTTATAGGTTTGTCCCCCTTTTTATATCCAAATGTTGCCAGGGTATCCCTACCTGGTTAGCCTATGTATCTGTATGTGGTTCACATGATGACCTGCATCTATGAACATCCAGCTAGGGCTAGGCTACTTTGACTCAATGGACAATTGCAGTGAAGATGTTTCTTGTATGCTCGGAAACCATTATCCTCTCATTCTGAACTCTATACTGTGAGAAATCTCATATTTTCATAATCATTCATGGCCATCGGAAGTGGAAAGTCATCAACCCAGGGACACCTTTGCATGACAATGCATACCATTCCCTCAGCGGCTCTGCATATTGATTTCCCCTGGCCCGTCTACCAAAGGCAATATTTCGTCGGGCAGTACTCTTCCTAGCTCCGTACGCTTACTGTCTTAGTGCCCCCACACCACATCTCCTAATCTGGGAAACCACAATGTTACAGTTTACAACCTTCATCCCCCACCCTATTTATAGTATATTAGAGCATGTTAAATCAGTTATCCTTCGAGTGACTGGAGCAATGGTCACCCATTGGTCCGAGCTCTATGACCGCTACACTAAGAGTACTTCATCCTTAACGCACGACGTTAAACTACATGGAGTGAAGGTACACCCCCGCACGCAAGATAAATTAGCGTAGGGAGCTCTCTAAGCTTTAACAGCAACTAGGGCCGAATATGCCCGATATGTTCAGATATTTTCTTACCAAATGACAGACTTCATGACCCGGACAATCGTGGATCCTCATAACCATTCACAGCCATCGGAAGTGGAAAGTTATCGACCCATGGGAACCTTTTCATGACTATGCATACCATTACCTCAGTGGCTCTGCATAATGATATCCCTTGGCCCGTCTACCAAAGGAAATATTTCCTCAGGAAATACTCTTCCTAGCTTCGTACACTTGCCAGCCTCAGAGCCCCCATATCATTTCTCCTAATCCAAGAGGCCCCGAAACCATGATTTACACCAATCAACCCCTCTCCATGTCTTGGGAATGCCAAGATGTTCAAGCCCAATTACATTCTGATCAAGAGCGGCCTTTGTGACTACGTCCTTACCGCATGACGTTAAACTGCACGGAACATCTTGACCACTTGGCATAAAGCTGCAAAGACAAAGCATTAAACATCCAAGGAAATTCCTCTAACTACAAGCATTTTCACTGGTTTAAAAATGCCCCCTTTCCTCACTGCACGATGTTAAATCTGCACAACATCGGAAAAAATTCCCCCCATCCTCGCTGCATGATGTTAAACTGCACAGCATCCTTTAATAATGCTCCTCGTCCTTCCCACATGACGTTAAACTGTATGGTCAAACCTGTCATGGGTTCATTAAGGAATGAAGGCTTTTCTCTGTCCCCCAATGCACGGGTCAGACCTGCAAAAAATACTATCTCACACCAGTGTGAGAAGGAATGACTTCACCCATTCTCAGGAAATTTAGCCTAGTTGTTTCTCCCGTATCTAGGCATAGTCTCCTCATAAACCATACTCTGTACTTAGAAAATGCTGAACTCTCATAAACCACCCCTGGTGGTCCCGAATCACAAAATTCCTTGAAGTTTCTTAGCTATCGGTAGAATGCAATCATTGACCCAAGGAAACCTTTGCATGAATATTCATACCATGCCCTCAGTGGATCTGCATATTGATCGCCCATGTCTCGTCTACCAAAGGAAAGATTTCCTTAGTCAATTCTTCTCTCCATAAGACTCTTGGCCCTTAAGCCCCCATGTTCATCCTGGGATTCGGAAACCCTCTGAGCTACAGTTTACCAGCCTCTTTCACGACCCTGCCTGAATATGGTGGAACGTCTCTGATGAGATTACTGAGAACCAGAAGAATCTGTTCCATTCTAAATGATGTCCCAACTGCATGACTTTAAATAGATCCAAGCTCCAACCATCCTTTACGCTAGATAAATATGTAGGAAAAGGACCCTGACTCCACACTCCTGATTAATACAGATGTCCTCAAACCCTTTCATATGTCACACACCATTTTCATGCCACCCCTAGTGGTTTTCATAATTCTCAAAGCCACCCAAGGTGGTTTCCATAAACCGGATTTCCATGAAGTCCTTAGGCCATCAGAAATAGAGAGTCATTGACTTAAGGTCACCTTTGCAGAACTATGCATACCATTCCCTCAGTGGCTCTACATATTGATATCCCTTGGCCCGTCTACCAAAGGCACGATTTCCTTAGGTGATGCTCTTCCTATCTCTACACCCTGATACGAGTCCTATGCCTTGACACATGCCCTGCATATCGTTAAAATCTACATGTGCTCCCCCCACATGCGTCGGGAGGATATTGAGAAATATTTTAATCAAC
This sequence comes from Viscum album, assembly GCA_963277665.1. NCBI lineage: Eukaryota > Viridiplantae > Streptophyta > Magnoliopsida > Santalales > Viscaceae > Viscum > Viscum album. The sequence continues at coordinate 994,121,072 of OY728125.1, forward strand.
CAAACCTCATTGGGGTCCTTGCCCCACCATACCTGGTCAAATATGTTCAACCTAAAACATAAGTAATGATAGTCTTGTTGGTGCGACTTTAAATCGCTCACAAAAAGAGGCGCAAAGCCTGTTTGGCCGAAAACCCAAAAAGGGAGACCTAAGAAAAAGTCGGTTCATACCCATTGGGTCCACACAAAATGGGCCCAGGAAAAATTAGTGTATTAAAATAAAATACAAAAATTTGTGGGTTTTTTTCTTCAAAACCCTAGAAATAGTCAAACTATGATCGCTGGATCTCGTGGTCCAGGAAAAAGTTAGATTTTGTTTCTATTTTCCTGAATTATGACTTATTTTGATTCAGTGAGTTGTTATTAACACAACAATTGTTCCGAAAACAATCAGATTTTACAGCAGGGAAGGATCGACAATGATTGTATTCCGTTTGAACAAAAAGGGAGGACGTCCACAAGCTGGGACCTCTCCCTCACAGTAACGAAAAAAAGGGGGTAAGAAAAACAGAGTGTACAAGAATGGCTCTGATCATCACAATGGATCATGGCTCACTATCTCCATCAGATCGGAAACTGTGCGACAGAGGTTGTTGCAAGTCTGCTCCAGCACGACCCTCTTCTCGGCCTCAACCTCAGCCACCGAACGAGTGTGCCCCACTGTTGTTTGGAGATCATTGATCCCTTTTCTAGTGGATTCAATGTTACTAGCCAGAGCTAACAACTGATCCCTCAGCATCACTACCGGTACTTTACATTCATGCAACTCAGTAGATAGGGCGGCTGCCTAATCTAGAGAGCTCGCCTCCAGTGCTATCAGGCGATGGAGATTTATCATGGCTTCCTCCAAGTCTTGGGTCCCACAATGAGAGGCAGTGAAGTGAGAAAATTTTCATTCATTAGTGACAACATTTTCATGGGCCGTGAAAACCTGGAAAGCAGGAAAATAAAACTGCCGATATTCAAAGCCACCTGACCCCAAAACCAGGAAGAGTTGTCAGAGAGCTTCAGTTTTAGTTGTCATCTCAGCCAGAGGAGTTTCGGTGAAAATATCACAAATCCGGGGCCAGGACCACCTGTGAACTACTCGGTGGTCCGCCATGACATGAGGATCTTTGGTATCCTCGCTAGATAGCACGGGAACAAAATATGGCATTGCGATCAGCGCAGACATGTGCACGCTAGAAGATGGTTCCAAAGATGGAATGTCTGAAGCTTCTAACCCCGGTTTGGGCTTGGGAATCAAGTTTCTAAGTCTGGTATCATCTGGAAAAACATTAGGAATTATCTCACTGGGGCCCGAAGCCATAGGGTCATCCTCATCCATGTCTAATAGGGTTGGGTCCATCTGAACTTCGGCCATAGGGGGCTGGGAGAGGAAAATCCCTGGAGTCGCTTTGACAGATGATCCATCAGTCGGTCCTCCCTCAAAGCTGATGAGGAAAGTGCAGTAGGCACAGTAGTCGTAATGACTCTTGATTTGGGAACCTTCCAGACAGCCTTCCCCAGGATCCCATCGGGATAGTGTTTTACCCTCATTCTTGCGTACTCCAAGGATAGGCTAGCAGCTGCCCCTATGCCAGGCAAGGGAATTCTTATGTCAGATCCTTCCCGTATCAGCATCAACCACCATTGACAGATAGTGGCTGGGTGCAGCCCTTGAGCCTGAGGAGGGGGAAGGGAAAAATGGAGTTTTATACACCCAAAATGGCAGGAAAAATGATGGGGGGCATACAACTCGCACAGAGAAACCTCGTCAATCCACGCGGACAGAAACCCATCCCACAGTGAAATCATGTAAGAATTCTTCTCTAGGCTCCCCCTGTAGTTTTCAACCATGAAGTTGGAAGGGTGTGGTAGGGAGAGAAAGAAAACTGAGAGAATTCACTCAGAAGCTTGATGACTTCATCAGAACTGAGGAACTTCAAGAGAACCCCAGCTATATCGAGCAAGGTAGGCCGAAAGGTAGGAAACAGGATGACTGTGTCATGACAATACTCATAACAGTGAAAATGATTCTATATCCATCAATATAAGAATTGAAATGGCCCACTCAGATGGTAGTGTGACCCACCCTCTTGCATGTGGCTCAGTACTTCATAAATACGAGCCAAAGTGGGAACGACCAAATTCACCGGGTGGCCCTCTGCCAACTCAACTGACATCATCAAGGTGCAAGCCCTGACGCCTGGGTTGATATCCTGAGAAGGTAATATCCACCTGCTCAAGAACATATCTAAAAGACCTGCCAACCGGGGCATAGACGGCACACCGGGGTGCACCTCGTAACCCCATGAAAGGTAGTCGCCCGCTTCCAGAACCGCCTAGTAGGAACCTAGGATGGTTCGTGACTGTTGAGAAGGATGAGTCCTGGGGCGCTTGATCTTTGGCACAGGACCATTGGTGTTCAGAAATAACCCTATCCATGTGATATAGGGAATAAGAGAGCGGTCAAACAAGGCCTGACCTAATGACCGCTCCGCCATAACCAGTAGATCCCTCGCCAATGAAGGAACTTGTTCGATGTCATCCCACGCGTCAGGAGTGGGCAGAAACTCATCATACATCTCACCAATGATCGAAAACCCTCCCAACTGGTAGATGTCCCATAAGCTAATGCCAACTTCACCATGGGAAAGGTGGAAAGTATTAGTGCTTGAACACCAGTGAATGAGCAGGTCAGGTAGGATCAAATATGGTAGGTAAACAACGAACTAGGAGGCCCACACTGTAGAGTACAGATTGACTGCTTCCAGTGACTCGGGAGATTTTTGGCAATGATGGTGGACCTAGAAGTCCCAGGCCCAGTCATTCGAGAAAATCCCACCAGACTGAATATCCCACCTAGGAATCCACCCCGCGTCAGGATCCACTCGAGCAAGGCTGGTTATGGAGGGGTAACTCTTGGGGACAGCTTCTTGAGAGAAGTCTTGTGTGTACTGATCACTTTGGGTCCAGACAGAGCCTCTCAAAATGAAATTGTCTTTCGGATTAGGATTAGATATTATCTCCCCTGATTGGGCGAGGTTCGCCTAAATGAGCTTCGGGGATGCTTCCAAGAAAGGTGACGGAAGACCTGAGAAGGTAGGGGGGATGGGTAAGTCGTCTTGAAGACCGAATCCATAAAGCGGAAGTTGATTTGATAGTGGATAACCCAAGAGCTAATGAGAGATCAATTCCTTCAAGACACCATCATAGGGAATAATGGACCGACTAGGGTCCTCTTTGATGATTTCCGCTCTGCGAATCATGGCTAGAAGCCTCCTTGAACCAATAGGAAGAGGCTCGACAACAAGCCTAGGTGCAAGGTGAGGGGGAACCATATTTTCTCCCTGTATTATAAAAAACCGTGCTAATGGTTAGTCTAGAATAATAAAATCTGGACAAAAATACCAAGCATGTGGAAAAGGAGTAAAGAAGCCCTCAGGACGAGGTCCACAAGTAGACCTCAAAATGTGGTTCGTGATGACGAAATCTCGCGAACCAACCCTACACGGAAGAGGTCTGTGGTACTTTAGCCTACGGAGAGTTGGCCAGAAAACCACGAACCAGGTTGCCCCGCGGAATCTTAATCCCGAAATTAAAAAAATTAGATTCAGAAAACTTAAGAAATTTTCAAAGTCTTGAAGGTTTCAGACCACGGACCATCAAAAATTTAGAGTGAGTTCCTACGCGGCCCGTCGTGGCTTACTTTTTAATTAATTAACAGTTTTAGTTCATGGCTGGCAGATTGGTCTACAGGTGAAGGCGGCAGCGAACGAGGAATGGTTCACGAAAGTTCCAGCTGGTTCACGGACGAGGCGTTTCATGAAAGAATGAGCACGCAGAGACAAAAAAGCAAGAGAGCTTTGGTTTCATGAATAATCTGATAAAAGACAAAGGAAGGTAACCCATATTTATAGGCATTATCCCCTATCGGGTCCACTCCCCTACCGCAAACCATCCAAGTTTCAGGACCACTCTACATCAGAATGGCCTCCTCTTTGTTCTGATCGGACCCCATTCCGATGGGGGGCATTTGTAGGGTCCTGAAGAATCCAAAAAGGAGAATGAGATTACCCTTTAATACAAGGTAGATTCTACCCAATTTACCCCACAAAGAATTGGGGAAAGGTGTGGAGACCACTCAAAGGATGGAACAAGCTGAACCGGTCTGGAGACCGGTACAATGATAATGGTACGTAGCCGGTTCCACGAAGCACCCCCTCCATGGACCGTTGTCGTTCATGGAACAGAGGCAGGGATCCTCTGTGGGCGCGAAGCAGGACAGGTGTTGAGCCGGTCCACTGTCATGAACTGCCCCAGCCGCGGACCGCATCGACCGGCCCCAGCTGCATCCGATGTCATTCATGGAATGGTGGCGGAACCCTGTTCAGCAGCGAAGCACTCTCCGAGGTAGTTTGGTTCACAGAGGAGGTATTTTCAATGACCCCTGCAAGTTTTGGATTGACAAAGTCATCTGTAAACTGGTTTTCTGATCATGGGCCTCCACAAAAGGCGACGCATGACCACAGATACATCTCTTTTTCCACTCTATAAAAGAAGATCACGGGGGAAGAGCGGAAAAAGGGGAATTTGAGATTGATAAGATTCAGGTGGAAGGATTTTGAAGGAAGGAGCTTAGGATTTCACAAATAGCGAAGTTCCAGTTCGCGAACCAGAATAGGTATGAAGCTGGAAGTGAATTAATAAGGGACTAAAAACGCATAACAACTTGCTGAACCGCGAACTTAAAATAAAAAAGAAAAGAAGACCACGAACCATGGCCCCTCTGCATATGCACTCCCCATGGACCAGGGAGTTTATGCCCCTTTTCTGGTCCATCGCACCACGTAGCACCCTCCTACGCAGGCGAAGCCCCGACCGACGAACCCCCGACCGGCATTTCCCTCGGTCTCCGCTGCTTGCATGGACCCCTCCGCGTACCAACTTGGTATACAGACCGAACCCAAATCCACGAACCACCCTGGTTTGTGGGATTCTCACCAGTATGTGGACCACCCTGGTTCATGGGTGGCCTCTCCAACTGCGTAGCACCTCCCAATGCGAAGGGTGACACCACTTATACACCTGTGTGGCCCGCCGGATCCTTTGGAGTTCCCATTACCCAAACCAAATAAAATCCTTCCAATCCGTCTTGATCCTATGCACCCCCCTCATTGGACCATTCATCGGCCCCGAGACGTGGCCTCCACCAGAGCCACTAGACCCGTGTGATGTAACCTTCAGGCGCATCAGCATGCCATTTTGAGTTCACATACCCGCAGTAAGTGAGGGCGAAGGGGTTGCTTCGGCCCTTGAGAGGATTTCCAAAGAATTCCTGGGTTCACATTCTCATAGTAATGCAGAGTCTGAGCCTGGGAATCCCCTTTATGGCCCTAAACATGTTAGGACTGGGGCACTTCTCCCATCCCTGGGGTGTGGCGAACTACCCATCAGAAGGAAGCCCCCATGCACCTTCGTATTTCCCCACGGCCATGGCTAAGGAAGGGCGTAGTGGGGAAGGGTGTTGCTCCATTCTTCATTGGGGCCAAGTCCCAATACCACTGCACTTTTTCGCCAGGGGAGTCCATCTCGAAGTAAGACCCAACTTTTTGGGCCGCCCCCATGCATAATCCTCACTCCACTTCCCATGGATGCACCTTTCGTGACGTGATCATCTGGTCTATGCTACCTCTTGTTTCTCACATCAAGCATGACTCACGTGGGCTTAGAGTAAGCATCGACCATGGCATCCTCTCCTGGGATTCCTCAGAGCGTAAGCCCCACTCTTTCCGAAGTACGTGGACTTTGATACCCCACCACAGGGATACGTAGGAAGCCTCCAAGAGGTTCAAGCTCTATCACCATCGGACCCCCGGGTCCACCTTCACGTCGGTTCTCTGATACTCCATCTGAAATATGTGGACTTTGATCCTTGTCTCCTAGGAAGGGTACGTAGGAAGCCTCCCTAAGGTTCAAGCCCAACAACCAGTCGATCCAACCATCTTCACGTCGGTTCACCACACCAACCCTGGGCATCCTGGAGTGTAATCCCCATACCAAACTGAACTATGTGGATTCTGATTCCTCTCATGAGGATACGTAGGAATCTCGTATCATGGGTTCTATCCAAGTGCTCAAGCCGTTATTTGTCCCCCTGGATGATAATAAACTCCAGAGTTCCTGGTTATGAGGCTTTGAATCAGTGTCTTCTCAGTGAGTCCAAACTCCTAGGGGTTATTAATCCAATGAGGGATGGTAAACCTCGGTCATAAATGATTCTGAACCCCTATGTCCAGCTGACCATTTCCAACCAGGAGTAATCCGTGGATACTATACTTGGGTATAAACCAAAGATTCATGAACATATGAATACGTCTTAAATCTATAGGAGAGTCCCAGAACAGGAAATAATTCCCCACAAAAGGGTGCGATGAGCCCGAATTCCCAACCTATTGACCAATGTGAGTTCTTAAGCATCGTTGTTCAAACCACCCAGCGAACGCCTGCATTTAGAAAGTAGGTCCATGTATTACTCGATATGGAACCGTTGGGAATTTCTAGGTGAAAATGGTGCACCTGATATGAGTGATTAAGGAGAACCCAATCTTCTCTAATCAACCGTCGGGTAGCGCATGTTTCTCCTCCATGACCCCGTCGTGTGCCGCGAGACATTGACCAAGAGGTTATCATATAGAATAGGGCATTCAATGAGGTAATTCCCAGGTCCCCTATATTTACGGAATATGACTTTAAATGGATTCTTGGGATCATTTTTATTTTCTTTCATAGTACTCTTCATTTTTTATCGCCAATTCTTTACTTTATGTCCTTATTTCCCACACATAAAGATTTTATTTGTTCCATTGAGACACTTTCTTAGGTGTCTCCTTCCACATTTCCTGCATTATGGAAATTGAGATTTCTTTTCTCTATGGTCCCCACTATTGGAGCTCTTATCATTCATTGTACTTCTCTTCTTTTTTGAGTCCGAGAGTTGCTTAATATATATGTATTTTATCATATTTTTGGAAAACAGATTTTGCATGAACACGATATCTTTTACACCTATCAAAATTCTATTTTGTTTCTCATTTCCACCATCATTCCCACCTTTTACATAATGTTCAATGTTACTATGAACTCCTTGGAATCCAGCCATTGACTAACACAAGAAAGTAAAGTGAGATTCATAAAATCATTTAGAGAATATGATAACACCTTATTTTCAATCTAAAACACCTTGTTATTAACCAAGGTTATTTATTCTCATCTTATATTAAAATCCTTCAAATATTTTTGTAAAAAAAATGTGAATTATCCTAAGAATATATCCTGGGAGTTTCGTAACCAAGAGTGCAGCAAGGCTAGTTTTCATGTACCAGGATACCCCGGGTTAAGCCCGAAACTCTTTTTCAGAGTTTTCAGTCCTAGGTACATCTGTGTCAGAGCCTCCTCTACCTACTCATATCCAGACAAGGATTTATTACTCAGAAAACCCACATAATATTTACATTACCCAAATTTTTGAATGTTCTTCTATACTAATCCTCAATGTCTATCTTAGGGTAGGGTTTCCTAATCAGAGTTTTTTATAAACCTAGCTTCCTAGGTTTGTACTAAACTTACTTTGATAGCAACTGTTACGCCCCGACCCAAGTTAACCAGAATTGGTGCATTATTACATAAAATTGGCATGATACAAGGAATGGTGTCCCAAAAGACTGATCAGTTTAGTAGCCTTAGAAGTACTAGATACATACATAAGTGTTATATTACATCATGAAATAAAAAAACAACATTGTGTCCCCTTTGAACGCTCTTATATCCCTTAGCCTATTCCAGCAGGTTAATCATAATATACTTCTTTGAATCCTAGGAAAAATAAAACATAAGAAATGGGTGAGCTCAGATTCTTAGTAAGGATAACAATAAAGTGGCAACTGTCATAAATAAGAATAAACATTTAAGGCAATGTATAAGACTAGAACACAATCCCTTTAAACTTAAAATTAAGCATAATATGGACAAGATAAATCAAATAATGTCATTTACTTATTTACATGGATATTCTACTAGTCAAATAACCACATGTAATATCAATATCCCATTTCATAATGATGTAATGCATAATTCCAGACTTCAAAACAACATAGTCAAGGCCGTGTGCCAAGACTACAAATAAGATGTTGTCAAGGCCTTGTGCCAAGATACTAGTTTTTCTTATGAGACCTACTGATTCACTGAGGATCTATATCAGGCTCCACCCATCACTTATTAAGTCCAATGCATTCCTCATATGAAACATTTTACACATAACATAAACATTCATATTAAAATTCGCATATAAAATTTCAATACTTTATCCATAAACCATGAATGGTATAAAAATAACACATCCATAGTAAAAAAAATATCACAAAACATTCAATATAGTATGTAAGATTTTTATCATAATAAATCAACCTTGATCAATAATAATTTCCCATAAAATATGTTGACCTAGTTGAAAATGATCAGTAAAAATCTTTGAACGAAATATCCTTTTTTCATGAAAACATTTAAAAGTATCACTATTTATCAAGAAGCTGTTTAAAAAATATTTTTGAATCAAAGTGTCTCATACCACTTGGAAACTTTTAAAAGGAATTTAAATTTTAAACATTAATTTCCATATAAATAAAACCTTAAAAGCATTTTTAAAATATGGACATTAATGAGAAAGATTTAGAAGAAAATTTTTTTAAAACATTTAAAATGATATTTTAGTAAGAGTTCCTAACCAAATGAGTGATTCTTGAATACAAATAATTGAGGTAATAAAAACTTTATAATATCATCAGAATAAATGGATTCGTGATATACTATTTTAAAGTACAGTATATACACCAAATAAAAGTGAATTGGCGCATAACAACAATGAAGCCTCAATGGAATGTATGTTTAGATGAATTCCTTTATAAAGACTGTATCCTTAGGTTAAGGATAAATCAATGACATAATTATGTGTGAAAAATATAAATAAACTCAATAAGATTTTATATTCAGTGTAAATAAATCAGAGCACATTCACACGTATTCTTATAAAAACAACACCAATGACTTGGATGTTAAAATCAATGAATGGAAATTGAGTTAAAATTACTCTTATCGAGTTTATATCAATGACTTGAGAATTTATAAATGTAGTTATTATGTGTATAAAAAGTATATCCACACAAAGTGGAGTTGAAATTACTACATAAGTAAATAAATAGTGATTTCACACATAATCTTAGAGTAAAGTAATCAATGAAGTTTGGGTAAAACTGAATGAGTGGAAATTGAAATTTGAAATTCCCTTACTGATTTGTAACTTACAAAAAATACACCCCATGAAATAAGGATCATCCAATGATGATGTAAATTCACATAAATTAAATCATATTGTGCAAACAATACAATCATGGGTAGTACATACACCACACAAAAGGTAATAGTGGCAAATATTACATGAATCCCACTAGAATAAAAGTGAGATGAAAACCCCTTACCATGTACTTTTCCCTAGTATAGGGTAGGTTAACCTCTTATATAATGGTTAAATCATTATTATTAAATTATAAAATAACCAAATACATAAATATGATATCATATATGATCTTCTAATATTTCTTTGTTAATGATATTTCAGTAGTATCATTGTTTTGGTTGTTAACTAATTTGTTTTCCTTTATATGTTTTGTTACGTAAGTCATGTTTTTTATGTATATGATATATTTGATTCATATCCATAATGATATTAAGTTCTTAAAAATTATTTTTAATCATAAAATGAAAATTATTCTTGAATGATTATGATGGGGAATGAATCTCATTTTGTTCGTGGAGACGGTAACCGTATGTACGCACGAGCGACAATATCATTATATTGATGGTGAAATCGTATGTAATTGGATGGTATATCATATATAAAGAATCATTAACATGTTATATTTATTAGTTACATCAGTTATACTCATTATTATACTCATCCAAATAATGAAGTGTTTGCATATCAAAATACACCACAACGTGGAGACGGTAATCTGTACGTACGCATGTATGGTGACTTTGTCATTTATAGGATGGATAGAATAAATAATATGGTTTTGCCATATTTATAATGATATCAAAGTATGTATAAGGTAATAGATTTATTATTTTGGTATGGAAACAAAAAAGAAAGAGGAAGTGGTAGAAGAAAAGAACATGAAAGAGGGTGGTGAAATTATTACCTCTTCTTCGGGTGTTTCAATTGGAGTTGATCAAAAGGGATCCTTAGGATGGATTTATGATCAAATTAAGGAATATAGTTTGAATTTATGGTATTTGGGAAGATAGTTGAGCAGGTTTTGGCCGATCCAAATGGATTTTGAGGTATTAAATTAAAAGAAGGGGAGGTACCCTTTTATAAGAGATGTGAGGGTCACTTTAAGAAACACTTGAAATATTATTTTATAATAAAATAATTTTTTATTTTTCATGGCTCTAAAATGATTTATTTCAAATATAAGGTCGGCATGGGTCTAAATACTCTCGACCAATAGGTTTTAGACAAGTTTAGGTTGCCATTTTAACCTTATCTTTTAGATTTAACTCTTAGTTAAATAGTTTAACTTTTAACGTGTGTTCTTGTATTCTTAAACTATATGGTTAATAAACATACTCTAAACTTCCAAGAGAAAATAAAGTGGTTCATTAATGATATATATAATATTATTTAAGTACTTTTTCTGAACCTTAGATTTTTAGAAATATTATACCAACCAATAATATAGTATTTGTTTTAAAAACTAATATATCTCAATTTTGACACTATTTGGTGTTTTGTTTTTGTGAAAGTCATAACAACCTTATCACTTAGAAAAAAAATTATCTAGTAAACCCTGACATGTCATATTAACCTATAAAATTCTTGGATGGTATTAAAACTTTTAAATTGTATTTCTTTTAATATTTATAATATAAATTATTTTAATATTTCATTAAGAAGGTAATTACTGCATCATCATTTTGTCATAAATAAATTTAATTATTTAATATAAAAAAAGTATAAATAAAATAACATTATGTAGTAATTATATTTATCTTTATAGTTATTATTTATATTCTAATTTATCTTATTTATAACCCTATATTCAAAATATTTTTGATAATAAACTTTGAATTTAACACTTTTAACTCTTCTATAAATAAAATAATAATAAATGTCCTAATCTAATACAAGTTGACCTAAAGGATCATATTTTATTCCTAAGGTTATTTTTGGTCGAATTAAACTTGTCCAATAGAATTATTACATGTGTTAGGGTAATTATAATATCATTTTTACCTTTAATTACCCTATTTACTTTTAACCGTGGTAAATAAAAGTCAAAAGTTACTAGTCACCAAAAATTATTTTCATCTTATTGAACCAAATTTTACTTAATAATATTAACCATTTCTGTCATATTTTTTAAATTCAATTCACAGAAGCGGTAAAATTAAGTTTTATGCAAATTTGCAAATGCTCTTAAAAGGTGGGTAAAAGACGGTAAAAAGTTCAATAAAATTTTATACATATAATTTTATTATGAAATGACTCCAATGAATTACATTTAACTTATATAGGTATTTTATATCTATTTTTACTTAAAATAAATTTACATAAAATAAATAATTATTTAAATAAAAACTCATTTTTAAACTATAACGCAATGTTTTTCACTATTCATCAAAAATTGAATGTTTTCTGAAAAATACCAAAAATTTACCCAAATATAATTTTGAAATTTAGAATTAAAAAATGAATTATATTTTACCAAATTCAAAACATAGAATTTTAACTAATTAATTTAAAATTATTTCTGGTAGTCAAAACTGAAAAGCGTGTTTTTAAAAAATAAAACTATCAAAACATTGACATGTGTTTATGTCAAATTTAAATGTAAAATTACTTATAATGATCTAAATTGTTTTAAATGATAAAAATATAATCTAATTATACTTACAAACCATTAAAATTCATAATTTAACACTGTAAATTATTTCTATTAAAAAATTTGTTTTCAATTAAAATTTAGTATTTTTCAGTATTCATCAAAATATGAAAGTTATCAGAAAAGTACCAAAAATTTATCCAAAATAAATTTTTATGTCCCGATTCTAAAGAAGAATTTAATTTCATTAAATTTAATATATAAAAGTGTCAAATAATTGTTTTAAAAAGAGTTTTCCATTAAAAGGTGGTAAAATTTCATTTTTTTTGAAAAATACATCTTTTATCTGAAAAAATGAATTTTTTCTTATATTATGTCTAAGAAACACATAATATAGATTCTAAAATTATATGGAGTATATAAAATTCAATATTTAGTTCATATTATTCATAACCGCTTTTTGAACGGCTAGTTTGGTAAGTTGTGCTGCGCTCGAACTCAGTGTTGTGTGTAGCACAAGCTATTGAATTACTCTATGGAATCACTTACTTTGAAATCTTGGGGTGTTACGGGTTACTATTTTAATGGCCATATTACTACACATAATGGTCTGATTATCATTCCAATGGTCAGATTTTTATTAAAATGGCATAGGTTCCTTAATTTCTATTAATACGTCTTATTTTATTCATTATTCATTCACTTCTATTTTATTGTAAGGTTATATATATAATTTCATCATCAAAATGAATACTATATTATTAATTTTTTTTCTATATCTTTGTTTATGGGTGTGGTCATTTTAGTGGATCGAGAAAATCCAATTTTTCCCATTCTAATTATCTTATTATCTATTTATTATCCTGATGTAATATTTTGAATTATTATTGGTTTATTTTCTAAATAATTTAACCTTATTAATTTATGAGATTAATTTTTTTATTGGGTTCTCTATGTGATGTGTTTTATTAAATAATAAGTGAAATTCCATTGATAAAATTCTGAGTCTTTACATTCTTCCCCTTTGTGAAATTTCAACCTCAAAATTTATTTTTATATACTAAGGTAAAAATAGTTTAGGGTACTTCCCCTTCATCACTTACTTAAGTTCCCATGTTGCCTCTTAATACTTATGGTTATTCCATAATACTTTGACCAGGTGAGTAGTCTTGTATCATATAACTTTAACTCTAAAGTACAAGATATTCACTGGATAATCCTCATAAGAGATCATTTTTCAGTTCTACCACCTCTGAGTTAAATACATGTGAGGGATCTGGTAAGTACTTTCTAAATAGGGATACGTAGAGTACATCATGTACTTTAGACATTTTTAGTGGAAGAGTTGGTATATAGGTCATAGCTCTAAAATGATCAAGAATATAAAATGAGATGATGTACCTGGGACTTTTCTTCCCCTTATTTCCAAATCTTGTTACTCTATTCCATGGAGATATGTAGAGAAATACCATACCTCCGACCAAAAACTCTAAGTCTCATCTATTATTATCTTCATAGCTCTTCTATCAACATTGGGAATCCTGGAAATGTTATTGGATGGTATTCACCTTTTCTATAATTTCCTATACCATTTCAGGTCCCAATAGCTTACGTTGACAAACTTTATCACATCTTATAGGTGTTCTACATATTTTACCATTATAAGATTCATATGGATAAATTTGAATGATTGAGTGGATACTATTGTTATAAGAGTACTAAACTAGTAGAAGATGTTGGTCCCATTCTCCTTTAAGTCCATATAACATTCTCTCAACATGTATTCTAGTATTTGAATAGTATGATCAGATTGGACATCATTTTGGTGGTGATAATATATAATAAATTTTAGCTTAGTGTTTAGACCATGTTGCATAATTTTCCATAACATGGTGGTAAATCTCAGATCTCGATCATATATAATCAATATTAGTATCCCATACATCCTCATCACTTCTCTAATGTATATCCATTAGATTTGATTGAGTGATAAATCCTCTCGAATTGTAATGAAGTGAGTGATCTTTATAAGAAAATCAAAAACAAACCATATATCATTATTTACTCTAGATGCCTTCAGATGTATAGTGAAAAATTCCATTGTGATGTTTTCCCATTTTCATATAGGTACGGTTAATGGTTGAATCATACCCTTATAATTTTTCCATTTATATTTCACTTGTTTTCATAAAAAGAACATTGATTCATATTCATCAATCTCCTTCTACATATTGTCCCAAAAATAGTGCTCTCAGAGATCTCGACACATCTTTGTGGTCCCTGGATGGATAGAGAAGGTAGAGTTATGTGATTCATTCAAAATATCTTTCTATATTTTAGTATTTAATAGTACATATAGTCATGATTGAAATCTTACAACTCCTTCCACATAAATTTGGAACTCTAAGGATTAACCCTTTCTTATATCTTCCACCTTTTTCTAAATTTCCACATCATCTCTTTGATCATCCTTTATTTTCTCTATAAGGGATGGTTGAGAAATCATTTGTGAAACAAATGATGATGTAACTTACTTTATGATTCCCATTTATATCCTATGTAAATATAATAAAATTGGATCTTACTCAATTCTTATCATTTATTAAGTTACAGGATCCTTTCTATTTACAGAATATGTTACTTTATTCACTTTTCCAGGATGGTAGTGGATTGGGCAGTGATAATCTGTGATGATATCTAACCATATTCATTGGTTCATATTAATATCCAAATGTGAGAATATATATTTGAGGCTCTTGTTATCAGTATATATCTCACACTTCTCCCTATAGAGATAATGCCTCTAGATTTTCAATACAAAGATCATAGTTTCCAATTCTGGATCATGTGTGGGGTAGTTTGTATCATGAACTTTTACCTTTCTTGAGGTGTTGGCTATTAATTAATAATTTTGAATTTGTACAAAACCTTATAAATTCTTTGAATCTTAAGTTTATACCATAAATAGTTCCTCAATTTTTGGTATTATAAGTATTGGTGCAGTGATAAGCCTCTTTTTTAACTCTTTAAAGCAATCTTCACATTCACTAGTCCATACAAACTTTACTCCATTTCGATTTATATTGGTTAGTGGGTTTGAAAATTATGATAAGTTCTTCACAAGTAGTTGATAATACCCAGCTAGAACATAGAAACTAGGGATCTCTGTTGTATATGATGGTCTAGTCCACTCTTTAATTTCCATTGTTTAAAAAGGGTCTACAGATATTCCTTTTATTGTGATAACATACCACAAGAATGATACTTCCTCCATTCAAAACAAAAATTTACTATACTTTTCATATAGATTTTCCATTCAAAAAGTATTTATCATAGTAATAAAATTATCCTCACGTTCTTCCTTGTTCTTGAGGTATATCATAATATCATCTAAATAGGATACCACAATTTTTTTGAGGTATTCTCTAATGAAACTATTCATTAAGTCCATAAATAATTTCTATTGAATTACTGATTCCAAAAGGAATCACTATGAACTCATAGTGTCTATAGCTCATTTTAAAGGAAGTATTGGGAATATCTCCCTTCATCAACTTTAATTGGTGATATCCCAACCAAAGGTCCACCTTATAGAAATTCTTTTCCCCACATAATTGAGAAGAAAAATTCATTTATCTATGTTAGGGGATACTTGTTCTTTATCATGATGTTTTTAAGTTCATGATAATTAGTGTAGAGGTGCATTGATCCATCCTTATTCTTGAACACTAGGATTTGAGCACCCCTTAGTGAAACACTTGGGAATATAAAACACTTATCCAGATTCTCTTGTATCTAATTCTATAATTCCATCAATTAAATGGTGTTCAACCTATATGGAATATTTGATGTGGTCAGAGATCCTGGTATATGTTCAATTGAGTACTCAACCTCTTGGTCAGGAAGAAGACTGGTAAATTATTCAAGGAATGCATCTGTGTAGTCCCTCACAATAGTAATATCTTCAAGCATCATCCTATCCTTTGTCTCAATCATTTGATATAAATATTCTTGCACATAAGGTAATAGTATCCATAATT
The DNA here is from genome assembly GCA_963277665.1 of Viscum album. Classification (NCBI taxonomy): domain Eukaryota; kingdom Viridiplantae; phylum Streptophyta; class Magnoliopsida; order Santalales; family Viscaceae; genus Viscum; species Viscum album. The sequence continues at coordinate 994,137,035 of OY728125.1, forward strand.
GAGACAATTATTCTAAAGGAGATTCATCCTCCTCCTTACACTTTTACATAATTGGAGGATTCCTTAAGATGTGAAGAGTGGTATCCCTATCCCAATAGTTTATGTTGTCTTTATATAAAGATAGCTAATCCATGACCAATATAGAGTCAATTCCACCAAATGAAGTAATATGAGACTTTATAGGAGGTTTAGTCCATAAAAATTAACCAGGGAGGATTTATATACTTTGGTTGCAATAATTTGTTTATTTTATGTTCTTATGGATAACTCAACCTCCATATTCTGATTTTGTGTTTCGATAGATATACTAAATGTTAAAAATATTAAAGAATGCATAGAACCATAATCAAATAGAATTTTCTATATTATTGAATTAATAATCATATTACCTATCACCATATCATTTTTATCCTCTACCTCAGCTGTTGTGATAGAATATGTCATTTCTAGCTTCTTTGGAAGTTATTTTCATTTATTTTCTCCAAAAACCCTTTCATTAGGGAATTGGTTTTCTTAATTCCCATGTTACTTGTATGTGAAACACTATACCATAGTCTAAATGTTGATTCAAATCTTCCTTTCTTCTTCCACATTTGTGGGCCTCTTTATATCCCTTCAGTAATTATTATCATGGTTCCCCAGCCAACTCAGTAATAAAATTTTATTAAGGGGAGATAGGGAAGTAAAAAATTAAGAAGGATCATCACCAATCACAAGGGATAACCTAACATGGGGGAAAGATTCAAGCGATCCAAACACTAGGAGGGGATGTTCCTCGATAGCCAGAGAATCCAAGAAGTCCACCACATGATTGCATTCACACCAGGTGTGCATGAACTTCACATTGTTATCTAGAAAACACATGAACTAAAGGATTATATAGTTAATGGGACATGGAGTATAGGAGGCACTAGATAGGGAATATGAAATGATCTTGGAGTCAGTTTCCACAATAGATAGGGTGAGTCTCTTTGATCTTCAAAGAGAAAGACCGTTGTGCATCACCAACACCTCTTCCATGAGAGATTTTTCAGTCCTAAAGTGGTTTCTAAAGGAAAAAATAATAATCCATAAGAGTCATCAACCACGCCACCTCCATGTATGAAACTAAGGGCAAATGTATCATCAAAGTTGAGCTTGAGGCCAGTGGAAGGAGGAAGAAAACTGAACCACTGAACCATCCTAGAGGGACAGAGCACTCTTGGTGAGGGGCTTCTTGGGAGATAGCACCTAAGGGAGGGGGTTGAACCCCCTGATGAAGGAGTCCAACAATCTCAATAGAAGTGCACTTGGCATGCAGTATCAATCCCACATTATATGTCTGAGATCCATGTTGTGCACGATTCCAAGTCTTCCATATGTTCCAAAACCCCACAACTTGCAGCATAGACCGAGAGGTTTCCTCTTTCTTGTAACTATGGAACCCATGGAACCCGCTATGGACGAATGAGCATAGGTAATCCACGTTCATTATTGGTAGCATGGACCCTCAGAAATCCCTCCAAACAAGGATTTTTCATTCACCCTGAAAGAAAAGGTATAGCATAGAGTCTTCCACAAGTGAGGTGTAGCAGGTACACCGAGAACCTAGATGGACGCCCTGGGCTTTAACCACAGGATCTGTAGGAAGATAATGGAACCGAATACTCCAAAGCATGAAATTAATTTTAGAAGATATACACTTAAACAAGATATGAGAACCCTAAGGTTCACTATTGGTATGGGAGTCCAGTGCCTACCTATATTCCTTGGCCGAAAACATTCCACATGATGATCCGGATAAGACACAGAGGTCTAGGGAATCTTCAATTCTGATGCTATCAAAAGCTACCTGGTGAGAATAGTAGAGGAATTCCTTGGTAAAGGAGGGATACATGATAGCCTCCCAAATAGAAATATTTGGGTCAGGGCACCCTGGAATGTCCAGAATTCCTCCCCCCCCCCCCCATTTTCATTGCCAGAAACAGATATCACCCCAACTAAGTATCCATTAAGAGTTCTTGGTGAGGATCTGAATATGCACATGAAAATCCTTACAAAGGTGGTAGGGGGTCTTCCATTCTCCTGGGATCCAAAACCATAATTCCCTATAATGAACCATCCCTACAAAGAATTCCCTTCAATAACTTCCCAAGAAATATTTCCCTGAAGGAAATCCCTCTCCATTTTAATATAGAATGTTCGGGGAAAATATTTATTGAAAAATATTTTCTTGAATCCTTCCCAATCCATGGAATCAATTTCCTCCTAATACTTTTTTTTGATCAATTTCCACCCCAATAATCTTCCCCATCAAAACGATAGACTGTCAATACAACTTTCTCTTCTTATAATGATTAAAGTACATATAATATCTTCTCAATAGAGTTAATCCATTATTCCTTGATGATGGGATTATAAGATCTAATAAATATTGGAGGCTTTTTTCACATAAAGGATTCGAATACAAATTTCTCCTTCTTAGGAGAATGAGGGAGTTCCACGTGATTCAAGTTATAATTCATAACTTGATCCAGTTGAGATAGTACTGTCATGAAGTTATAGGCTCTCATTTCCATAAGGTTTAGCCTCTCATTAGAGAAATCATCACATTGACTATCACATTGATTTTCGGTACAGGTTCTACTATTTCACTCCATTAAATAAGAAAAATAAATAAAATAAAATTACCAGGATTAAATACTTAGATAATGAGAATAAAAAAGGAAAATATGAACATAGTAGTAATAACATATAAATTAAAATTAAATCCTAACTTATGATTACCTAAGTTTCATTCTAGGTTATCCATGGTGATAGAATTATCCCTAGGGTTCTTACTAAAGTTTTCCAGTCCTAATCCCAAAAAATAACTTGATCATTCTCATATACCAACTATAGTGACCCTATCCTTTCACACATATTATTATATGATTTTAAGCTTAATTATCCAAGAAATACAAACCAAGGATCATACATTTCAGTGAATTTGAAAGACTAGGTACATAAAATAGAAAACATGGAACCAAAATAAAATATATTTTTATTAATATCTATAATGAGATCCTAACTTTCTTTGAGCTCCTACACTTGTATAGGATAACCTGGGGAATAAATAGACAAAATGGATGATTTTAAAATCCCAATAAGGAGAAAAATTGGAATAAAACCTAACACATGAGTTAGCTGGCATAACATGATAACATAAAAATAATGAATCATAAATAAACATATGTAAGAATAGAACATATAACATGGAATTATATGATCATGGAAATATAGGAATATGGAATTAATATATAACATGACATAAACATGAGTCAAGGATAACATCATAGACTATATAAAATGGTGGACAAAATCCAATAATGGATTAGGTTTACTTTTTAATCCCCTACATAATGTCTCATGAGACAAATATTTACCCAATATATTTGATAATTATCTGGGAACACCCATTATTTCATATTCATGCATATGTGTTTCACATAAATAATTAAACATAATGGATAAACATAAGGTTTACCCATGGAAAGAATTAGGTATCATGATCATGTAATAAAAAACATAACCAAGGGGCATATAAGAATGGTATCCATGAAAGAAGGGATTTAAATAAATCAAGTTAATTCATAATAAAAAATAATAATAAAACAAGATTAATGATTTCCAACTGAATTATATACAATAAATATAGTGGTTAGGTAACATTAGGAATTCCATGCTTAAGTGCGGTTTTAGGGAAAATAATAAAGAGGCTTCAAAGGGGATAAAGGCATAATTGTTTTCATAAAACCATAATTTCACTAATATAGTTTTTCATGATAATATGTGTGGTTTGATAAAAATATCAGTGGATTAAAATTTTTTATGGAGTGTACTTGAAAATGGGTAATAAATGGATAAGTTCTCTTTAATCGGGATTGCTTATTGAGAGCAATTGAGAAGGTAAACTTATAAAATAATTATTTCCACATTAAGGAAGTATGAATTTAGATAGATTTATATTTTTGGAACATATATACCTAATATAAAATAATTTAATAAGAATAGTGAATAATTAACTTGAGTAAAATAGAGATAAAGTGTTACCCAAATGAAATATATAGGTTTTGAGAGATCCCTTACCTTATGTATGAGTGTATTTGGAACTTCCACTTAATTTCATAGATAATAAAATTAAATCCATTAATTTCTTAATTAAGAAAATTATCCATATATATTTTATTTATTATAATTTTATTACGTTTATATATGGCCATTTTGATGGGTTATGATGTTCAATTTCATTGTTTTGGGAGTGTTCATTTCATGGTTTTATGGCTGGTTCCCTTGAGTATAATTATGGGAGTTCTTGTCAAATGGTATAAGAACTAAAAAATGTAATGAAAGGTTATTAATATACTTCCTTAATTTTAAATGTTCCCATATATCATTTTATTTTATGATATGGGAATAATTCATTTTTATAAAACTTTAATGATAAATGTTTAATTTATTCGGGCAGTTTTTTCAATTATCATGAACTAGTTTTGTTTCATTTAATATTATATTTATGTATTAGTTTAATAAAATTAAACAAGTTATAGTATAAATATTAAAATATTTTTTAACAATAAAAATAGTTTTATGACCAGAATTTAGAGAATTAATGGAAAATAAAAAAAACATCGCCCATGAAGGTAGTGAACCGACATACCACAGATCATGTTTTCATTTTTAGAATAAAAGGATAATAGAATTGATTTGATGATCGATATTATATTAATATAATACAACTACAAAATATATATGATATTATATTTATCCTACCACTTTTTATAGGGTAGGTGAATAGAGGATAAGAAAAAAATTAAAATAGAAGGATTGGGGATTTTACCTCTTGAATGATGTCTTTTTGAGAACCTTCTTAAGGAACTTAGGTTTTGTATTTTGTTGATACCAGTAGGTCTTGGACATGTGAAAGAGTATTGGGAAGGAAATTGGGAAGAATATTGATAAGATAAAAGGGTTTGAAGGTGTCAGAAGAATGGGTGGTGATGGGTGGTATTTATAGGGGGGAGGGGTGTTTTTTATTATTATATTTGTTTATTATTTTTGCTCAAGACTGTCAATAGTGTTGATTCCTATTGATAAATACAGTACATATTTCGAGATAGTTTTAACCAATGTATTCTTTCATCATACCTACCTCATCCATGACTCAAAAATTCATGTATTTAGCTTATAATGTTAAATATTTTAAATTGTCGTATTTCACTATTCTCCAAAATTTCAACTATTTTGGGAAAATACCAAAAATTCACCCTAAATTTTTTTCTAAGTGTATATTTAAAAAATATAATAAATTTTATGAAAATAATTTTCTAAATATGAGAAAATTAATTTTTAAATAAAATCACAATTTATTCAAAAATTATCGGTTTTAATATTATAATTAATTTTATAACCCATTGAAATTTTAATTAAGGTCTCCTAAATATATATTATAATTATAATATAGTATAATATTAATTTATGAATCTATATTATGAAAAAAAAAAATATTTAAATCGTTATATTTATTATAAAAGTGTAAATAAATATTTTTTTACAAAAAATAACCACACTTAATTTATCATTTTTAAAACATTTATTTTATTATACCATGATATAAATATACCATATTTTTATTTATAAGATACCTAAATTTAATATTATACTTTAATAGGTGAGTTTAGTATTCTAATGGTTGGACTATTATTCTTAATGTCCTGATTACTATTCCAGTGGTATGGGTTTCTTAATTTCTATAAATACCTCGTATTCCATTCATTCTTTATTTACTTCAATTTTCTCTTAAGGCTATATATATAATGTCATATTAAAAATTAATATTATATTACTAACATTATGTTTTATTTATACATTTTTATTCATTATTGTGGTCATTCTAGTGGATCAAGCAGATATAATTTTTCCTCTTCTTATTATCTTATTTTATATTTATTGTCCCGCTTTAATATTTGGCATTCTTATTGGTTTATTTTCTAAATAATGTATCATTCTTCATTTATCCGAATAATTTTTAATTGGGATCTCTATGTCATATCTTCTATGAAATAATAAGGTAAATTCCATTGATAAAATTCTAGGTCATTACATTGGGGATTATTTTAATCAATTAAAATAGAGAAACATTATGCACTTTAAAACACTTTTCATAAGAAAAAACCCCTTTTTAAAACCAAAAAAACTTATTCTAAAATTTAATATAAATTTGATTCAAGAGTAATTAATTGGGTTAATTATAACTAAATAATACATATTTTACATTAAATCATAATTACATAATCTATTTTAAGTAAATGATAGTTTTACAAAAGTCCATATTTTTTCACTATTCACTTTGAAATCAATATTTTTCAAAAAATACCAAAATTTAACCATAAGTTAATTTTGATATGATGATTTCAAAAATGAAGTTAATTTTATAAAATAAATTTTCAAAAATCTTGATAAATTAAGTATTATATTTTTTTCACAAAAAAAATTAAAAATATTCTTGAAGAAAATATATTTTTGATGAATATAATTACTTTAATAAAATTTGATTGATTATTTACTAATAATTTATAAATAAATTTTTATTTAGTATGAAATCTATATTTTATAAATTATTTAATATTAATTATACCTTCTTGTTTAATGGAAATGTTATAATGGTCATATTTGAAATAATATTATTTTGTGGTTCACTGAAACTCGATGTTGCATGTCATACACGCTATCGACGAAACTCATTATTGAATGTAACATAGGATAAAATAAGTGTTTCATATAATGAAATATATATAAAAATTTAAATTACCAAAAAAAATATTTCAAAAAAATCTTGAGATGTTACATTCTACCCATTTAAAATGAATTTCTCCCTTAAAATTATTTTTTGTCATCAAAGGTTTAAAATTTAGCAATTCATTCACAGAAACTCACATTGTACAAATTAATAACAAAACTTACCTTAAAATGGAATGTTGGAAACATAAAGGTCACCTAATGTAACTCATAAATAGGTTTTCAAATAGGTGAACATAGATAGGAAGTGAATATTTGGACATCGAATAAAAGCATAAATAATTATAGGGGTGATAAAGATCATTGATCATAGTAAAGTTGGTGATCCAGGGAAGGTTAATTAGTAAGAAACCATAAACTAAAGAGGTGTGAAACAGTTCATTGAAATCATCAATGATGATAATAATAGAACCTTTTATTTTAATATCGTTTTCCTAAAGTTGAATAAATTTCATGAGAATATATAATTACTTGATTTCATTCCATTTCATAAGCACAATATCACCCTTTGGTTGTGCCTTTATAAATTTACACTTCATCTCTTACTCCATGAAATGAAGGTGAATTTTTATTCCTGAAGCACAAAGTGATCATAAGATCCATAAATAGAATGATTAGTCATTATAACAATCTGTAGTAATCATCACAACAAAATGGTTATCACATGTTATGTATAAATCTTCATATGGTTAAATAATACATTAATCTCTAAAACCTCATCCAAATATTAACTTAAACTATTCAATAAAATTTTAACCTTATAAAACATCAAAAATTAAAACTTTATAAATAAGGACACTAAATTTCTTAAAATCAATTTAACATTAAGCCCAAAATTATCACAAAGCATCTCTTGATTATTTCATACCAAATATTTGAATACCTTAGTCATATATTTTCTTAAATAATGGTAATAACCCAAATACGATGAAAAAATACATACTTACTAATTTCTTGAATAAAACCATATATTATTGTATATGTTCCATAAATCCAATAATTTTGTAAACTACATCAATGAAAGCATAAAATGCATAGTTAACAAATCTTGAATCAATTCCATTTTAATTTGTACTATTACATTTACTTCATCTATATCAATCATCTCTTTCTCTCAAAATCAATATATCAACATTAAGAACATATTAAGGGTTATAATTACCTTGATCATGTGTTTTTTATGAAATATATCCTTTCTATTAAATTATTTTTATACATCATCATCATCATTAAACATATTCTTTCAAATCATTAATTAAAAACCTATACTAAATAATCATTTTATATTTCAAAAAAATTGAATTAAAATACGTAAATACTTCAATAAGACCACTTCCTTTTCAAACCATCAACTAGGCTTCCTCATATTATTATTTAATACCTATTTCATTTCATATTCCATATATAATCTATTCATCATTAAAAACAAAACCATTACTCATACCGCCTAATGGATTCTCTTCATGATTTATTCCCTTAGGACGCCAATTTTTTTAATTCACATACTTTAAAAATTTAAAAAATTCAACAGTGAATGATACATTAGGGAAACCATTATTCTTATCCATTTCATTAATATAAATTTTCATCCTTCGTATAGAGTTAATTATTATTTTTTCTTCTTTTAAACAATCAAAACAAATTTTCATTACACTAACACATACACTTGGGTGTTTCTTCCCACATTCTAGATATATAAGAAACTAAATATTCTTTCATCCATGCTTTCCATTACCCAAACTCTCAACAAACACTATCCCTCTCTTCTTTGGTGAGTCCTAGAGTTGGTAAAGTTGTATATTTTTAATCATATATTGTGATAACTAATTAGGAATAGTCACAATATCCTTCACTCTAGTCATCATCCCATTTGGATTCTGATTATAAATTTTATGTCACATTCAATGTTTACCCAATTCCTTATAGTTCCTATATTTTACTAAAACCAAAAATTATAGTGTGAGAAATGATAATCATAATGGTAAACCAAATAATCATGAAATTTAATTATAGGATATATAAATCATGACACATTCTTTTTAATCTAGGACACCTTAGGTTCATCCTAGGTCATTCATAGCCACCGTTTATTTAAATATTTTAAAATGGATCATAAATATTTTATGAATCCGTAAAGAATATCCCTCAGGAGTTTCAAAATAGGTGCGAAGAAAGGCCCATTGTCATACACCAGGTGAAAATTGATCCTAGATTAATGAAACCTTTTTTTAGTTATTACCCCTAAGTACCTCTGTGATATAGCCACGTTAACTTTTATTATCCAGAGATGGATGTAATTTTTTGAAAACCACTCACTATATCCTTTACCAAAATTCTAGGACATTTTCCTATACGTAGACTCATACTTATAGTTATCCTTAGATACATCCCTAGACATATACTTATAAATAGACCTGGGGATATCACAATTTTTTTCTCATCCTAGATTCTAAAGGTTAACTAAACCTTTCCTATGACACCAACTATAACAACCCATGATTTTTATACATGGATATTAAAAAAATTTAGATGAATATTCAATACATTACACAAATACATGACTGAAGACATTAATGGTTTAGTTACATTGGATAATAAGTACAAAATATTCTAATCTTTTGAAATCTCTTTAATTTTTGGGGAAAAAATATTCCCACTTAGTACTCTTCATAAACATACCCTACTTATAACCATTCTTCATAACCTAGGGAGAGGAAACATAAGAAAGGGTGATCTTAGATAATCAGTAAGGTTAAATAGGGAGAAACTTAAGCATAACATGAAAATAATGTTATGAAAACATGATCATACCATTTGAAATTCAAACCCTGTATATAAAAGATCATAATCTTGACTCATATTATAAATATTGGCAGTTCATAAGACATAAATTATAATTGAATCAAAGAGAAATATCCATTATGTAACATCCCAAGTAAATAAAGAATAATACATTTTCATACTTATTAATATTTATGAATTAAATATTAATTTTACTTTAAAGGGGTTGTTATGTTCGTTAGCGTACCCGATACGCAACAAAGAGTTTCTTTGAAATCTTACATTGCACACTAGTAATAAAATAATATTATTTTAAATGGTAGTTAACACGTAGCTATTTTATTGGATGGAATGAATAGAAATAACTAAAATATGATTATATATGTTTGTTAAATGTTTTTACATTTATCCAATAAAGGATAAAGGCTTAAAATACGAAAAGAATTCTATTCTAGGCATATATACTCTAATTTTCACTAAAGGTCCACTTATCGCCTTTAGATGGAAAACCCTCTTTAAATATAGTTTTGGTAACTCTTATCAATTCTTTTGGACCAAATAAAATTCTTCTTTAGAATCGGAACATCAAAATTTACTTTGTATAATTTTTTGGTATTTTTCCGATAAAGTTTATTTTTTTAAATGAATAGTGAAAAATGTTGTATTTTAATTCAAAGCCTCTTTTTAATCTAATTTATTTATATTATTATATTATCTTTTGAATTATTTTTAAAGTGAGATTAGAATATGTTTTTACCATTAAATCCAATAGTGGTCGTTGGAATTAATTTCACTTTGAAATTGAACTTAAACTAGTGTCAATCTTTTGATATATATTGTTTCATAAAAACACGCTATTTGTTCTGACAGCGGGAATTAATTATTAAATTAATTAATGTAACTTATGTGTTTTGAATTTTGTAAAATATAAATCATTTTTTAATTTGGAATATCAAATATAGCTTAGGGTGAAGTTTTGGTATTTTTCTGAAAAACTTCAATTTTTGATGAATAGTGAAACGACTAAGTGGTACTTAAAAAAACTGATTTTTCGTTTAAATGAAATTTTACCACCTCTGTGTTTTGAATTTCAAAAATCCGACATTCATGGTTGTCATTAGGAATTAAAATTTGGTTTAATGGGATTAAAATAATTTTTTGGTGAATAGTAACTTTTATGTTTTTAATCACGATTAGAGGTAATTAGTGTAATTTAAGGTAAAAATAATGTTTTAATAATATTAAATGGCCTTGAAACGTGTCCTAAACTTATTGGATGTTTCATTTATGACCAAGAAAATCCATGGGTCAACTTACGGACCCCATGGAGCCACTTTGGTAGGAAAATGACATTAATAACTTTTTATTTGATGTTAAAATAAAAATGTCACAAACATGTGTTGTTTTACTAAAACAATTTTTAAATGGGGTTATAAAAGTAATATGTTTTACTATAAATATTCATTAGAAATATAAAAATATTTCCTACATCATGATTGTTTTTTTATAATTTTTATACATTAAATAAATTAAATTATTTATGACACCATGATGATGCACCGATTACCTCATTATTTAACGATTTAAATAAAATGAAAATATAATGTAAAAGATAAGACCTAAACTTCTCAAAAACCTATTGGATGGGTGGATTTCGAACTATTATCACCTTATCCTTGAAATATATAATTTTGGGACCTTTAAAATCCGAAAATCATTTTATAATAAAGTAACCTTTTATAACTTTCCAAGAGTGCCCCTCCTCTCCTCTTATAAAATACCCCCACCTCTACCACCTTACCAACACCTCTCAAGCCTTTGGCTCGGATAAACCCTGCTCATTTTGTCTCTCCACATCCCTATATTACTCTTAGAAGCCTCAATTTGGGCATAAGTCTTTCCAAGGAAGCCTTTGTGATCATATCAAAAAGAGTTACCTAATTTAAGGGTAGTGTCTTCTCTTGTGTTCTTATGTTTTATTTTTCTCTTCCAACCCCATAAACTATTTTTATTCCTTTATTTTGTAACAACAACAGTATATTCAATATACTAGGATGTTTTTATTAGAAGTATTATAGCTACACCTATACACACCTTTGTCTAATGGTTAAATAACATACTGTTTCTGTGGTTGTTGATTTTCTGCCTCACGAAATGATGATTGTTCAATCTTCATTTAACACCTTTAATGGTGGCCATTAAGATGTAACTATATTTATATATGATATATATTATTTTTATGTTTCCCTTATGCTTCTTTATTTTTCATTTGTGTCATACCTTTATGGTTTCCAATGTGGTTAAACATGATAATTTCATTTTAGTAAGTGCGGACTACCGCCCCCTCAAAGTGATTTGATTCGTTAATTCCATATGTGGGATGTATAAAGGATAAAGTTAATGTTATTATATATGATTTTATAATTTAATTATAATATAACCTTATATCATTATGATTTTACTCCATTAAATATGAAATATAAATGAAAGTAGCGTTCATGCGTACGTACGGCTTACCGTCTCCATGAACAGTGCATTTCATTTCTTACCTCTAAATGTTATGTACTATTATAAATACATGTATAAGATGTATATATATGATATATATGATATCCAAATCATGAATATCATTCTGGATATAATTAAACTTTGACCACATAAACAACATGTAATTGTAAGAATTCCATTTCTGACTTATGAACCAGATATCGACAAAACGAACATTATTAACTTAGATGTTTACATAATGTTTATAACATGGAAATAAGTGATATAAAAGGAATAGTAAGATTGAAAAAGGTTCTTAAGAAAGTATAAATTAACTTTAGTTTATTATTCAGGAGATTAAAGAGAAATTGAGTCACGTCAGACACGAGGTAAGGGAACTTCTTAACCCAATTTCCGTTCTTTGGGTTAATCTCCTACTTTCAAATTATGTCATGATATTATTATGTCATATCTTGTATTTGTACTTTCTTTATGTGTAATTATAGTGAATACACATAATAGATCTATTTTATTTAAAAAATTATCTTTGTAAGGGACTTCGTCTCAATCTCCATTCATTGAGGCATATTTTGTTTTATACACAACTTTCTTTTATACGGTGTATAAAACCCTTTGACTTTTACGCTTATTCAAAAGGAATATTTTTTTATATGAATCGTTTTACTAAACTACAAAAGGAATGTTTTTTTGTCATACGTATGCGGAGACAACGACTTCTCCGCCGTCGTGACCATTATTTTAGTTTCGGCTTCCTCCACAAGCCATAATTTTTTTTAAATAAATACAATGTTTTACTTTTCTTTTATTTTGGTATTGAAAATGGTTTTCATAATGTTTTTATTATATCAATGTGTTGTATTGATATCTTGTTATTGAAATGTGGAAATTTTATGTTTCCTTTATGCATGTTTTATGTGATACGATTATGTTATGGTTCTTGGGCATTGTTATGAAGACGGGTGGTTCCATGTTAAACTAAGGGTGAGTGAGCCCGATATAGCTCTCCAATGCTTTGGGTAACATGAAGGAGTTAAACATTAATGTTTCTCTGAAGATATTTAGGGAATATACTGTGATGGGTATTCCAAACGTAACCATGAGGGTTACTCTCTACATAAGAATGTTATGAATGCCTCCAGTTACCTTTATGTCTTATGATTTCTATTATTTATTCATGATTTGAAGAGGCATGTTAAAATGATTATGTTTTATGAGTAAAAGTAGGATTTCATACATGGACTAATGTTTTCATTTCATACTTTTATATCCCTTACTGAGCTTTCTATGCTCATCCTAGGTTTTTGAAATGTTTTTCACATGACTTAATGTGGAATAGGGTCAAGGATGGGATCAAGGAAAAGTCATGGTATCTTAAACATGGAACTATACATTTTTATTTTTAAGAGTTTTTATTTTATGGAAACTTAGTAGAAGTGTCTACTGTGTAATATTTTGAGATGTAATAGTTATGATCTAATTCTCTAAAACTCTAAACCTAAAAATATCCTCAATGGGAATTATTCATTTAATTAAATATTAAGTAAGGTTTAAGGATAGGGCCATATAGTTTGTATCAGAGGTCGTTTTAGACAACTTTAGGAGTCAGCAAATTGTTAAATTATAACTTAATTTATGGTATGATTTAAATGATATAGCATTTAAAGATTATCATGTTGCTTCTCCTAAGATATTTATGTGTTAAGAACGGTTTTTCATAGAGGAAACAGAACAGATTTTCTGGGAAAGAATACAGAGGGAAATGACCTTTCAAATCAGTATCCTGAGATGATCAGAATCAGAAATAAACAGTTTGTTACAGTGATGGCTCAGTTGACTCAGGTGAAAAATGTTCATTGTTTTTATTGATGATATTTTGGTGTCTTCTAAAAGTAAAGAGGATCATGAAAGTCATTTAAAGGTTATCTTGAAAACCTTAAAAGAAAATAAACTGTATGGAAAATTCAGCAAGTGTGAGTTTTGGTTGCAATAAATTTCTTTCCTTGGTCACATTGTTTCAAAAAATGGCATAACTGTTGATCCTGCTAAAACAAAAGTTTTTGAAGAATGTCCAAGACCAATAAATGGAACCGAGATCCGTAGTTTTCTTGGTTTGGTAGGTTACTACCGAAGGTTTGTTGATAATTTTTCACAGTTATCTAGTCCAATGACTAAGCTAACTCGGAAGGGTGTTAAGTTTATCTGGATAAAAGAATGTAATGATTGTTTTCAGGAGTTGAAAATAAGATTGGTGAATTCTCCAGTTTTGGCAGTTCCTTCCAGGAACGGTGAGTTTGTTATATATAGTGATGCTTCGTTGAAGGGACTTGGTTGTTTCCTTATGCAGAATGATAAGTTAATTTCATATGCTTCACATCAGTTGAAAACTCGTGAGTTAAATTACCCTACACATGACTTGGAATTAGCTGCTTTTGTTTTTGATCTAAAAATTTGGAGGCATTATTTGTATGGAGTAACGTGTGAAATATATACTGATAAAAAAAGATTAAAGTATATATTCACTCAGAAATAATTGAACATGAGATAGAGGAGATGGCTAGAATTAATCAAGGATTATGATTGTAAAATTCATTACCATCCGGGAAAAGCGAATAAAGTGGCTGATGCTTTGAGTCGAAAAAGTAATGCTTCATTAACCATGATATGTTTGGAATGAGATCCTGTGGATTTTGATTTGATTAACTTTGGAATAGAAGTTGTTGGTGAAGGAATTTCTTCTGTTTTGTTTCAGGTATCAGTGAGATCATCCCTATTATATAGAATTAAGCAAGCGCAGAAGAAAGACAGTGGGTTGTAGAAAAAGGTAGAGCTGGTACAGAAGGGTAAGTTACCTGAATTTAATATTGATAATGATTGTGTTTTGAGGTTTGGGAAGAGATTATGTGTGCCTGATGATTCACAGTTGAAGAATGAGTTGTCATGTGAGGCTCATAGTTCCCCGTTTTCATTTCATCCTGGAAGTACTAAGATGTACAGAGATCTGCGGGAGTATTACTGGTGGGATGGAATGAAAAGTGATATTGCTGATTTTACTGTGAAGTGTTTGACTTGTTAGCAGGTTAAAGAAGAGTGTCAGTTACCGAAAGGGATGCTTCATCCATTACCTGTGCCAGAGTGGAAATGGGAAAATATATCCATGGACTTTGTTGTGGGATTACCAAAGACATCTCGAGGTAATAATTCAATCTGGGTTATTGTTGATCACTTGACTAAATCTGATAATTTCCTTCAAATTTGAGATACTTTCTCTCTAGATCAACTTTATCGATTGTATCTTAAAGAGATATTCAGGTTACAAGGAGTTCCCCTGTCCATTGTATCTGATCGTGATCCCAGGTTTACTTATATCTTTTGGTAGGTCCTTCAGAAGTTGTTGGGTACTGAATTAAATTTTAGTACAACTTTTCATCATCAATCAGATGGGCAGTCATAATGAAAAATTCAGACTTTGGAGTATATGCTACGTGCTTATTCGATGGATTATCAGGTAAGTTGGGACCAACATCTTTCTTTGGTTGAATTTTCATATAATAACAGTTTTCATTCCAGTATACAGATGGCACCATTTGAGGCATTATATGGGAAGCAGTGTCGAACTCCAGCTTTTTGGGATGAAGTGGGTTAAAGGAAGCTGATGAGACCAGAATTAGTAGAAGAGATGGCAGAAAAAGTTCAGTTGATTCAGAAACACATGAGAACAGCTCAGAGTAGGCAGAAGAGTTATGCGGATAACCAGAGGAAGGATCTATCTTCCGAGGTAAGTGATCATGTTTTTCTCAAAGTTTCACCATGGAAAAGTGTGATGTGATTTGGTAAGAAAGGAAAGCTGAGTCCAAGGTTCATTGGACCATATGAATTTCTGGAAAAAGTTGGATTAGTTACTTACCGAGTGGCTTTACCTCCGAGTTTATCTTTGTTACACAATTTTTTTCATGTTTCGATGTTGAGAAAGTATATTCCAGATCCATCTCATGTTTTGAACCCAGAGGTAGTTCAATTGGAAGAGAATCTCTCTTATGAAGAACAACAAGTCCAGATTCTTGACCATAGAGAGCAAGTATTGCGGAATAAGGTAATTCATCAGGTAATGGTTTTATGGAAAAACCATATGGTTGAAGAGGCAATTTGGGAATATAAAAATGCTATGAGGGATAAATACCCCCACATATTTTGATAAGTGAATAAAATTGCGAGGACGCAATTCCCCAAAGGGGGGAAAGATGCAACATCCCAGGTAAATAAAGAATAATACATTTTCATGCTTATTAATATTTATGAATTAAATATTAATTTTACTTTAAAGTGGTTCTATGTTCGATAGCGTACCTGATACGCAACAAAGAGTTTCTTTGAAATCTTACGTTGCACACTAGTAAAAAAATAATATTATTTTAAATGGTAGTTAACATGTAGTCGTTGTATTGGTGGGAATAAATATAAATAACTAAAATATGATTATATATGTTTTTTAAATGATTTTACATTTATCCAATAAAGGATAAAGGCTTAAAATACGAAAAGAATTCAATTCTAGGCATATATACTCTAATTTTCACTAAAGGTCCACTTATCGCCTTTTGATGGAGAACCCTCTTTAAATATAGTTTTGGTCACTCTTATACATTCTTTTGGACCAAATATAATTATTCTTTATAATCGGGACATCAAAATTTACTTTGTGTAAATTTTTGGTATTTTTCCGATAAAGTTTATTTTTTTAATGAATAGTGAAAAATGTTGTATTTTAATTCAAAACCTCCTTTTAATATAATTTATTTATATGATTAGATTATCTGTTTAATTAGTTTTAAAGTTAGATTAGAATATATTTTTACCATTTAATACAATAGTGGTCATTGTAATTAATTTCACTTTAAAATTGGACTTAAACTGGTGTCAATCTTTTGATATATATTGTTTCATAAAAACACGCTATTTGTTCTGACAGTGGGAATTAATTATTAAATTTATTAATGTAACTTATATGTTTTGAATTTTGTAAAATAGAAATCATTTTTGAATTTGGAATATCAAATATAGCTTAGGGTGAAGTTTTGGTATTTTTCTGAAAAACTTCAATTTTTGATGAATAGTGAAACCACTGAGTGGTACTTAAAAAAACTGATTTTTCGTTTAAATGAAATTTTACCATCTCTGTGTTTTTAATTTCAAAAATCCGACATTCATGGTTTTCATTAAGAAGTAAAATTTGGTTCAATGGGATTAAAATAATTTTTTGGTGAATAGTAACTTTTAAGTTTTTAATCGCGATTAGAGGTAATTAGTGTAATTTAAGGTAAAAATAATGTTTTAATAATATGAAATGACCTTGAAACATGTCCTACCCTTATTGGATGTGTCATTTTCGACCAATACAATCCATGGGTCAACTTGGTGACCCCGTGGAGCCACTTTGATAGGAAAATGACATTAATAACTTTTTATTTAATGTTAAAATAAAAATGTCACAAACATGTGTGGTTTTACTAAAACAATTTTTAAATGATGTTATAAAAGTAATAATTTTGACTATAAATATTAATTGGAAATCTAAAAATATTTCCTACATCATGATAGTTTTTTTATAATTTTTAGACATTAAATAAATTAAATTATTTATGACACCATGATGATGCAGCGATTACCTCATTATTTAACGATTTAAATAAGATGAAAAGATAATGTAAAATCTAAGACCTACAGTTGTAAAAAACCAAATGGATGGGTGGATTTAGAACTATTATCACCTTATCCTCTAAATATATAATTTTGGGACCTTTAAAATCCGAAAATCATTTTATAATAAAGTAACCTTTTATAACTTTCCAAGAGTTCCCCTCCTCTCCTCTTATAAAAGGCCCCCACCTCTACCACCTTACCCACACCTCTCAAGACTTTGGCTTGACCAAACCCTACCCATTTTGTCTCTCCACATCCCTATATTAGTCCTAGAAGCCTCACTTTGGGCATAAGTCTTTCCAAGGAAGCATTTGAGCTCAAATCAAAAAGAGTTACCCGATTTAAAGGTAGTGTCTTCTCTTATGTTCTTATGTTTTATTTTGCTTATCCAACCCCCTAAACTCTTTTTATTCCTTTATTTTGTAACAAAACAGTATCTTCAATATACTAGGATATTTTTATGAGAATTATTATGGCTAAACCTACACACACCTTCGTCTAATGGTTAAAGAACATACTGTTTCTGTGGTTTGCGATTTTCTGCCTCACGAAACGATGATTGTTCAATCTTCTTTTAACACCTTTCATGGTGGCCATTAAGATGTCACTATATTTATATATGATATATATTATGTTTATGTTTTCCTAATGCTTATTTATTTTTCATTTGTGTCATACCTTTATGGTTTCCATTGTGGTTAAACACGATAATTTCATTTTAGAAAGTGCGGACTACCACCCCCTCAAAGTGATTTGATTCGTTAATGCCATATGTGGGACGTATAAAGGATGGAGTTAATGTTATTATATATGATGTTATAATTTAATTATAATATACCCTTTTATAATTATTATTTCACTCCATTAAATACGAAATATAAATGAAAGTAGCGTTCATGCGTACGTACGGCTTACCGTCTCCATGAACGGTGCATTTCATTTCTTACCTCTAAATGTTATATACTATTATAAATACATGTATATGATGGATATATATGATATATATGATATCAAAATCATTAATATCATTATAGATATAATTAACCTTTGACCACATAAACAACATGTAATTTTAAGAAGTCCATTTTTGACTTATGAAACAGATATCGACAAAACGAACATTATTAACATAAATGTTTACATAATGTTTATCACATGGAAATAAGTGATATAAAAGGTATAGTAAGATTGAAAAAGGTTTTTAAGAAATTATAAATTAACTTTAGTTTATTATTCAGGAGATTAAAGAGCAATCTAGTCACGTCGGACACGATGTAAGGGAACTTCTTAACCCAATTTCCATTCTTTGGGTTAATCTCCTACTTTCAAATTATGTCATGATATTATTATGTCCTATCTTGTATTTGTACTTTATTTATGTGTACTTATAGTGAATAAACATAATAGAACTATTTTATTTAAAAAATTATCTTTTAAGGGACTTCGTCTCAATCTCCATTCATTGAGGCATATTTTGTTTTATACACAACTTTCTTTTATACGGTGTATAAACCCCTTTGACTTTTACTATTATTCAAAAGGAATGTTTTTTTATACGAAGCGTTTTACTAAATGACAAAAAGAATGTTTTTTTTGTCGAACGTATGCGGAAACAACGACTTTTCCGCCGCCATGACCATTATTTGAGTTTCGGCTTCCTCTACAAGCCATAATTTTGTTAAATAAATACCATGTTTTACTTTTCTTCTATTTTTGTATTGAAAATGGTTTTCATAATGTTTTTATTATATCAATGTTTTGTATTGATATCTTGTGATTGAAATGTGTAAGTTTTATGTTTCCTTTATGCATATTTTATGTGATATAATTATGTTATGGTTCTTGGGAATTATTATGAAGACGGGTGGTTCCGTGATAAACTAATGGCGGGTGAGCCCAATATAGCTCTCCAATTAATTGGGTAACGTGAAGGAGTTAAACGTTAAGGTTTATCCGAAGAGATTTAGGGAATATACTGTGATGGGTATTCCAAACATAACCATGTGGGTTACTCCCTACGTAAGAATGTTATGAATGCCTCGAGTTACCTTTATGTATTATTATTTCTATGATTTATTCATGATTTTATGAGGTATGTTAAAATGCTTATGTTTTATGAGTAAAATTATGATTCCATACATAGACTAATGTTTTAATTTCATACTTCTATATCCCTTACTTATCTTTTTATGCTCATCCCATGTTTTTGAAATGTTTTTCACAGGACTTAATGTGGAATAGGGTCAAGGATGGGATCAAGGAAAAGTCATGCTATCTAAAACATGGAACTAGACATGTTTCTTTTTAATAGTTTTTATTTTATGGAAACTTAGTAGAAGTGTCTACTGTGTAATCTTTTGAGATGTAATAGTTATGATCTAATTCTCTAAAACTCTAAACCTGAAAAGATCCTCAATGGGAATTATTCATTTAATTCAATATTAAGTAAGGTTTAAGGTTGGGGCCTTATACATTACATATAATTTTAGTATAAATATAAGAATATAAAATCATTTTCATAATAGTCCCGGATCACTACAAATACTTTTATCGTGTAATGGATTCACTTCCCAAACCAACATAGTAGCCAAGGTCCACTCCCAATCCCATCATAGTGGAAAAATTCTCTTACTGAACTGAGTTCACTCCCCATTACAGTTCTTCCTATATCATTAGATATATATCTTTACCCAATGCATTGGAGTGGGATATAGGTCCCACCCATCTCATAATGAAAAATAATATTTATGTTTTCCACAATACCATAAAAAAATAGTATATAATAACCTAATAAATGAAATGTATTTCATCAAAAATTTAATTATATCATAACCTATGTAAAATAGAAGAGTTCCATAATCATTTTATATCTCATCAAACCATAACCCATGGAAAATAAATGAGTTTTATAACTATTTTGTCATGGTATAACCTATGGAATAGAAACTTTTTTTATAAACATATTTTCATCATAAGAAATTAAAAAAGAAATGGTATACTTGGTTTATATCCCCAGTAAGTCATAATTTATATCAAATGATATCATGTTAGATGGAAAAATATTTTTACAGATAAATCACATGGAAATTTAATTGAGGAAGATAAATTTTCGTTGAAAATATTTTTTTTAAACATTAACCATTTTGGAAATATTTAACATTTAAAATAAACATGAAAACTTATAAAGTAATCTTCAAAAATAATTCAAAACATTTATTGAGGTAAATATCATTTCTACTTCGAAAATCACTTTTTAAAACATAAAACAATTTCAAAATCCTTTTCACTTTAAAATAATTTATGTAAAATATAAAAATAATTTCTCAAATATTAATGAAAAAAAATCATTTAAAATATATTTTAAAAGATATAAGGGATTCTTGAAATCATTGAGTAGTTAGGATAGTGAGAAATATTTTTCTTGTTATGCATGTTAAAAAATATATGTTTTTTCACATTTTTAGTAAAAGAAAAATGAATATTATTTTGAAAATGAAATGAATAATAACTTCAAAACATTGTTTAAAAATTAAAACATGTTTAACATTTTATTTTAAATATCATATTATAATATTAAATTATTTTTGAAAAAAAATTTATAGAACATGGTTTTGGAGTAAAATGGATTTCCGACCGAAGTGAGAAATAAAGTTGGATATTCTTAAAAACATTTTATAAATTAATTTAAGTAACCAAAATTATAAAATGGTAGTATTAATTGAAAACATCATTAAATACCATTCTATAAAAAAATCATTATAATTATTGAGAGTTATATGATAGGATTTCAACATTGGAGACTTAATCATAAATAATCTCATTAAGCGATAAGATTGTAACATAAAACTCTTACCACTTAGGTAAATTTGAATTGGAATAAAAATGAAATTATAACATTAAATGAGACTTATAATACCATGAAAATAAATATATTAATGATATAACATTTTAAATAGGTAGTATATACACCATGTAAAATAAATGATTGTTTAATTTTTATATCTCCTCCATAAATAAAAAAGAGACTAGAAATCCCTTACCATAAGTCTTGACTTACTTCATACCCATTAGAACCTCATATATAATAAATATTAGTTTATTATACATATATTATATAACCAAACTTATATATATCATACCAAATATAATTTACTTATGTGTTTTTATTACTCGTTTACTAGAAAATTCATGATTTGGGTAATGACTGCTTTGTTTTTCATATATATTTTGATTTGTTATTTCTGTTCCTCTTACTTATATTATTTTTCCATCATAACCAGAATAATAATAATGAAATAATTATAATATTTATATATTAATTATACTTTTAATACTAATCATAAAATATGTTTTTGAGAAATGAATTACATTATGATCATAGATAGGGTTGTCCATATATATGCATGAGTAAAGTTTCTATTTTTCAACAATAATTATGGAATAGTGGTAATTAATATATTATCTTTCCAGAATGATCATTATATAATAAATAAAATTTTATTTCTTTAAATACACTTATACATATATTCCATGTGGTGTGGTGTTTGATATATATTTATATGGCTTCGTGAAGGCAATACTCCACGAAGATGATATATGATATTTTTAAAATGATAAATATTTCATAAATATCATAATTATTTCATGTATCTCACATATATTTATCCTTTATATCTTCCATTTAAAGCGTTACTGAGAATGAATCACATCGCTTCGTGACGAAGTAGCCCACCGTACTCATGAGCGATTTTATTGTATCCCTTAGTGAATGAAAAGTAATATATGTATATATATGTGTGTGTGTGTGTGTGTGAAAAAATGAATAAATAGGTATAATTATCTCAAAAATATCATATATATACTTTATATCCATCATAATACCCAATCATGAGAGGTGGTGAACAAATGACATTAGTTTGCAAGGTGGTAGTCTGGCGTACACACGAATGATGATTTCATAATTCATTTGATAGAATTGGATATGGTTATAGGTAATTACTGATAGAGAAAATATTTTCAATTAATTTATAATGAATATCATTGTTTATAATCCCAAAAAAGTGTTATTGGATGGGTAATTGTCATGTTTTTAGGTTTTAGTCTTATTTTGAACCCAAATGTGAAAAACGACTATTTCTGGATTTTTGACAGATTTTTAAGTCATGGGTATTTCTGTCATTTCTGGAAAAATAAAATTCCAAATTTTCTGATTAAACTTTTTTTATAATCCTTATTTTATTTCCTTCATTTTTGTCTTCTGGACCAGGAGCTGATTCGGCCATCTAAAGGGTCTAAAAATTCATTGAAGTTGGGGATTTTTCCGGGCGGACAGCGTGGACCCACCCAACATAAATGACATCAAACTCGGCCTACAAATATCTAAATGATTTGTTTCCACCTGGGCTATGAATAGGACATATAGTTCCGACTCTAAACGAAATTTGGAGAAGTTTGGAAGTCATTAAGGAGACCATTAAACGACATACATTTGGAGGAACCATCCTAGAAACTTCGTCCAGAAACAGAAATCGAGAATGAAAAATTCATAACTCCTTCATCCGGTTTTCAAATGAGCTGAAATTTTTGAGAGATACGGCCAAGCTAATTTTTCACAACATTCATGAAGGGTGGAACGCGTGAAGAGGTCATTAATGGGGTCTAAAACTCTCAAACTTTCGGGGGTCTAATTCTGCCTATAAAAGGAGGAGAGCTCCTCCCCCTCAATCCATCCCATTCTCCACCCCATTCCTTCTGGGGCACCAAGGAGAAGAACTTCTCAGACATTTATTTTATTTCTTTTGTTTTAAAATGTCTCTCCTCTCCCGCGTTATCTCTCTTACCCCATCGATGGAGGGGTAGTTTCATTTGAGTGATCGGAAAGAGGGGAGGCTGGACCTATGTGTTGTGCTTGAGTTTTTGTGCTTGAAATGAATAAAATTTGTTCTTCTTTCTTCTTCTGGTTTCAATTTATAATTCAGTATTAAATTCCGAATGCGGTTGTGTTAAGGTTTTTATTCTGAAAATATAAATTTCTTTGGTCGATGATCACATCTCCCTCCACCCAATTCTAATCTGTATACGGTGGAACATGATTAGGGTTGGGTGGTGATTGCTCGACGGTTGTCAAGCACGTGTGTAGGATTGTATGTTGAAATCTTGGTTTATTAGGGAACAACAATTTCAGGTCTGGGATTGCTCTAATTAATCAAGAGACCTTCTACAACCCTAAACACATTGGAAGGAGGATAAACCAATCTAAGGTTTTAGAAAGGAAAATTCTCATCACATCTCTCTTACCAGTTTAAGGAAGAAGAAGAAGAGATAAAAATTGGAAACCATGACGGCACACCACTAAGTCTAGCCGAACCCAATCCGATCACTGCCTTTATCATTTATTAAAATCAATCAATTTCTGTTGTTTGTTTCTCTCATAGTCATTCAAATTAATTAAAACCAATCTTTTTACGAAAACCAACAAAAAGTGACAACCTTGTTTTGTGTGCACACCTCTTCGGGAGACTACCTAGGATCAACTGCTATACTATACTTAGGTAAATAAAATATTTTTTTGCCACGCCCCATGACAGGCGTGCGTCAATTACCATAACATAAAAAAGATTAATTAGATTGAATATAATTATTTTATTATATTATTATTGTATAATAAGAATTTAATTAGGTGGATGAATAAATAAAATAAAATCTCTTGTTGAAGAGTGTTACCTCTTCATTGAGAAACCTCATTAGGTTTTCCCCAAAATCCTTCCAAGGTTAGATTTATAAAAACAATAATGCTTATAATATTAGTGGAGGAAATTTCGGAAGTTATTTTTTTAGTTCTTGGATAAAATAAAAATGTTTTAAGGTTTACAGAGGAGAGGAGAGGGGTGTCCTTTTATAAGTGAGGTGAGTGGTACACTTGTAATTATTTTGAAAAGAAAAAGGTGCCCCAGGATTTTCCCCTGAAAAAAGGCTCCCAAATAGATTATTATATAGTTTTAGACATTATAGGGTCTAAATAAGGACATAAAATATATTTTCTATAATTTTTTAGGTAATTTTAACCCTTGTCTTTTCAATTTAACCCCTAGTAAACTCATTTTTACCTTAACCACAATAATTAATTTTTACTGTTTTCACAGTTCATTTTAGTAAAAATTATATTTTACATTATTATAAAATATAAATAATTCTTATTCAAAATAAGGAATTCATTTTTTCAAATTAAATTAACTTAATTTTCAAAATTTAATTCAAAATTAATCTCATATACGCGATGAGAAAACAGGTTTTCAAAGAGAAAATGTTAAAAATTTTATAAAGTTTTTATATTAAATTTAAATATAAAATTGATTCAAATGAACTAAATTGGATTAATATATATATAATTTAAATAATTTTACCCTAAAAATAATTTAACAAATAATTTAATTTATAAATATTTTAAATGAATAGACAATTTACAATTAAAATTTAGTATTTTTCATTATTCATTAAAAAATTAGACTATTTAAAGAATTATCTAAAATTAACCCTAATATAAAATGGATATGATGATTTAAAAAATTAATTTTATTTTTTCCAATAAATTTTCTAAAATTTTCAAAATTTAAATTTAAATCAAAACTCACAAAAATAATGAAAAATAGGGTTTTTGAGAAGAGTATTTTTCAAGCACAAGATTATTTTATATTAACTCTATGTCTTAAAATAACCATTAAATATAAATTAAAATTTATTGATATATAATATATAAATTTCATAAAAAACATCCCTTGGTAGGGATTATTTTAATTTATTAAAATTGAGAAACATTATGTACTTGAAAACAGTTTTTAGGAAAAAACACCCTTTTTTAAACCCAAAAATAAACTTATTCTAAAATCCAATTCAAAGTTGATCCAAAAGTAATTATTTTGATTAATTATAAATAAATAATAATTATTTTAATTTTAAAAGAAAATTATTTATTTATTGAAAATAAATTATAATTTTGTAAAAGTTGGTATTTTTTCACTATTCACAAAAAATCAATATTTTCTAAAAAATGCCCAAATTTCAAAACAAGTTAATTTGAATTTGATTATTTCAAAAGTGAAGTTAAATTTACCAAATAAATTTTCTAAAATATCTATAAATTAATTATGATTTTTTATCATAAAAATAAATAAGAATCCTTTTTGAAGAAAACATATTTTTGATGAATATAATTTACTAAAAAATGATTGATTCTTTACTAGGAATTTATTTATAAATTTATATTGTGTAGGAAAATTATATTTCATAAATTAGTTAAAAATATTCATACCCACCTATTTAATGTTTATATTATAATGGTAATGTTTATAAATAATATTATTCCATGGTTTGTTGAAGATTGGTGTCAGGTGTCATGCATGCTACCGAAGCAACTTGTTCTTGCATATAACGAAAAAAATCTAAAAATTTAAATTAAGAAAAAAATATATTTCATAAAAATATTAGGATGTAACAATCATATACTTTTCTTCTCTTTTTAATTTTCCTTTCACTTCTTAGAGTTTTTATAGTATGTTTTTCTGGTTTTGGTCTATCTGAGTAAGGGAAGATGGTGGTTTTTCTACGTAGGTCTTTGAGGTGATCTCTTACAAGTTTGAAAATGGTTTATCCATGGTTCTTCAGTTCTTGTTCTTTATCTCCCTAAAGCTTCATATCATTGTATATGATTAGATAAAAATTTTATTTTCTATGTATATTACATAATGAGAATATTTTTAATTTCATTGGGTGATTGTAGGAATTTTCTAATTGAAGATAATGAATGAGAATAAATATAAATAAGGGTAATGGAGTGAATTGAATATGATTAATTTAATTAAAATATTTTATTCTTATAATTCATGGTTTCTTTATTGTTAATATAAATTATTATTGATTTTTATTATTATGGAACATTTCTATGATTTAAGTGATGGAAACACCTTTTATAAAAGGTTAAATAGAATAAATAGGTTAATGAACTCATTATGTGAAATATGGATTGTTTGTATTGTATCCCATTATAAAGTTTAAGTAAATATGATGGAATATTTAAAAATTAGGATTTGTAGTAGTGTCTATTGTTGAAATTTGTTTTCTTCACATTTTTATGCTTGTTGTTAGTTATGGGAATTATATGGATATTATGGGGGTTATTGGGTGGTGATTCCTATGTTTAGTTTTGGGATGTTGGTGTGGTTGGAGAAATAGGAACTTTGGTGGATGCGTTATTTAGTAACGAGTGATACAATTGTTGATATGGAATGGTAGTGGGGATGGTTATGTGAATGTTAAATGGTATTTTAATGTATGTGGTGGTTATTCGATAGTGTTTTAATGTCACTGTTATGATATACATGCACATTTTTGTGGAATATATATTTTATAATGGTGAATATGGAATTTGAACTTGGACTGGAATTGATTATATTAGAGCAGTAAATGAAATATTAGTTCTTGAAATGAATGGGTGAATGCTTGGAAAGAAATATTAGTAATGTCTGTTAATGATTATTCATTAAACATATAATTTAATATTATAAGGAATGTAAATGGGATACTAAATGGTAAATACGTAAATTGTGAAATTATTTGATTAAGTGGGCCATTATCAATGCTTTTGTGGCTATTATTCATAGAAAATATGGTTGTTTGGGGGGTATATTAAGTGGTAGTGATGGTGGTCTTGTGGTGGTAGTTATTAGTGGATGGTGAGGAGAATATGGTGATATTTGTGGGATGTATTAGTGTTGAAATTGTAAAAATTATATTTTGGATTTGTGTGAGACATTATATACTTGTATTTTCTATGATTTCTATATGCACCCCATCTAAGTTGTATACCTCACTGATTCCCATAGTTTTTGGGCTCTAGGTGTCTTCGTTAAATATATGATTTAGGGGTGTAATGAATCTTTGACTTATTCCTCTTACCCAATTTCTATTTATAATATGGCATGGTTGTGATGGTAGTACTAGTACATGGTCGGTCATATATATAAGGATAAGGGCACAAGTTTGATTTCCTCTATGTTTACAATAACCTATTATGATGGTTATGGATATAGATTGGAATATGGATCTGGTTATGTAATTATGGATATCAAACAATGCGATATATGGGATGTTGGACCACGTGGGTGGTTAGGATAGGTGAAGATGTGATCTGATCCACATCAACTATGATGTGAGTGTTATAACTAATGTCAACATGGGATGTTGGGCCCCATGGGAGGTTTGGGTAGGTAGATTTGTGGTCCAACCCACATCATAAATGATTGATATATGTGTTTCATGGATATGGTTTTATTATATATAAGGTATCAGGGTTCCAAGATATGTTCTTTTAGGGTGTTAAAGAAGAAAATCAGCCAGAAAGTGGATGTGGGGTACCTTCTTTATGATGTTGGGTGGTAGATGACTTGGTAAGTGCTATTTAGTTCTATTTTTTTCACTGTAACATTAGTATAATCATTCCATATTATCATAAGAGGTCTCAAGTATTTTCCTATAAGGTATACATTTATGATTACCCATATATATATATTATTTTTTAGATTTCTCAGAGAGATATGGTGACTAAGATTTCCATTAGTTGAAGTCATTTTGGGGTTTATACCTTAATAGTATTTTGGTATTTTCTTTTGGGATATTTTTTATATGAATGAAATTAATTTACTTATGTTTACTATAGTATGTTTAATTATTTTATTTAATATTTTTAATTGGTAGTTTATTTTATATTCCTGAGACCAATGCGGAAAATGCCTTCCATATGTGTGAATAATACCTTTAGTGCTAATCACCACCCCATAGCCTATTGGAAATGAGATTTAGGTTTCAATATAGTCTTCACAAAAAAACCATATAGGAGATAAAAATTGGGGAGGGTCAATATATACTGGTATTAAAGCTTCTGGTTGAGATTTGGGATAGAAATTAGAGCTAGGCGCCGGTGATCAATACATGGGTTTGTAGAGAAATAGTGTCTGTTAAGCTAATCATGTTACATAATCATGGGAGACTTTATAGGGAACAATATTTTATGGACCCATGTGATTTTACATAAGGACCTTAATATTTCTAAATATCATAGGAAAAGTAATTCTACTTGGGTGGTAGAGACTTAAAATAGGTACACGCACCATGGTTAATTAATCTTGTGATTTACTGGGGTGATTTTAAGAAATTAAATGGATTTAATTAAATAAATTTTAATAGATTAAATATCATCAATATTACAAGGTTCCAGACATAATCTACATGTGGCCTGTAGTGAGTTTCAGCAGGAACACACGGTTTACCATCGGAGGGTTGATCTAGTTGAGGAGGATGAGTATTGGAGGAGTTCATTGTGAGAGTTCGGGTGTTATGGCTTGGAGAAGTATGAGGGGAGTGTTTCTAATATAGATATAGAGTAATAGTTAAATAAGTTACCCCAGACCTACATTCCTAGGACTAGTGCTAAAAACATATAATTTTATAAAATAACTTTGATACCAAGTGAAATGATCCAAGATAAACTTTAAAAAATTTCACAATAGTATTATATCTCAAAATGATCTCATACAACATAGAGAACCTTTTGGGTTAGTGTATTTGAGTATTATCTATATAAGAAATTTATTTTAAAACACATTTTAACATTTCTACATAATAAAAATCCTCTAGAATCTCTTTTAGACTTTCAAAAAATTATAATTATCTTTATAACCTAGGTAAAGGAAAACATAAAAAATGGGTGGGATTGAATTCTTGATAATGGAAACATATAAACATTTCATCAAGAATTATATCATTAGAATATGAGAAAATATATATAAGGGATAAATTTCTTATTAAAAATAACATGAAATAATAATTGTTTTCTATAAGTCATTATTTAAGGAAATTTAATCTCAAATAAAAAAAATATTCCTTGGAAAGTGAGTGGAATAAGGATACATTAAACAAAAGTTAAGGATCATATAGGTACAATATTATAAAAAAATATTGTGTCCTAAACATAATCATATATATAATATTTCAAGTATACCCACAAAGACATTTATCACAAAGTAGGATTAGGAAAATCACCCATGTACCTTCTTGGGATTAGGATAATCCTATCATGTACCCTTGGGATTTGGATAAAACCTTCTGTGTACCCCTTTGGATATACTATTTTTTGGGATAAATCTTCTTTCTTACTATTTATATTTGGATAAATCACCTCGTGTAAACTTTTTCTTTAAATAAATCCTAACGTGTACCCTTAGGCTTTGGATAAATCATCATGTGTCCCTTTGAATTGGTATAAATATTCAAATGAACCCTTTGTATTGGTATAAATCCTCCCATGTACCCTTTTGATCTCATTATATATAAAATTTATCAATGTATTGAAGGGAGATACAGGACCCCACCGATCATTTATCCAAAAACATGTTTTTTACTTGAAAGAAATCATTCTTCACATCAATAAGAACTTGTGGAAATAAAAAATTAGTTTCGTAACATTTCATAATGCTATCACCAAAATGAACTTGAGAATTTAAATTATTGATACCCAAAATTCAATCACCCAAAATATTATTTCAAAGTAATATTTTGAGGTTGATTCGTCAAAAATAATTTTTATGAAATCAATCCTTTAGATATAAATAGTAAAATGATAGTGAAATCATAAAATTGGTTTTATAAAACACTTTTATATTTGGTGTAAAATAAGAAGTTAAATTCACATTTAAAGTCATTTCAGAAAAGGGGAAGATAAAACGTTTCAAAACGATTACATTTAAAAATGATCTTCAATAATAGAGAATTGAAAATATATTATTGTTATCCAAATAAATGTAGAGTAGAACATAAAATATTTTATTTTCAAAGGATCTAAAACCTTTTTAGTATTTTAAAATACCATTATTGAAAACCCACATCTTAAAAGGTGGTAGTATAATTTCTATTTGAAAAGTGGTAATGAAAAATAGTAAATTGATTTTAGTAAACAAATATTTGGGTTTCAAAATAATAAAGGGAAATAGTTTTGGGGAAAATGAATATGAAAATTAGGGGAAATCATATTTAAATGAGATGATATTTCTTTCATAAAAATGTTACAATTGTATGAGAAAAACAATTTCCAATAAAACATATTTGAGTTTATAAAATAATTTTCCCCAGTGGAAAAAGTGGAAATATCTTTTGAAGTAGTAATTATAATAATTTGTCAATATTGGATAATGATTCTCAATATATCTCATTTTAATTGAAAGAAAATTAATTTGAGTTAAACAAATCCTTTCTATATATCATAATTCCTGAAAGATGAGAATTTAAGAAATGGTTTTATATTATAGAAACATAAATCCATAGAAAATGAATAGAAAATTCTTCATAATAAAATCAAAGAGCATTATTTTCCAAACTTATATCGAATAAGTTTAAGAATAACCATCATAACTCAATGAATGATATTTGAATTTCCAAAAATAATTAATTTATTAGTAACATAAAAATGAGAGGGTTACCATGAAAAGGAAGATAAAAAAATATGAAATAAAAGAAATTCTTTATAATTGAATTCAATAGGGTAGTGAATACACCATATAAAATAAATTATAGTATATAATATCAAACATGTCTTTTCAAATTTTAAATGAGAAAAAAAAATCCTTACAACATTACAAACATCCAAATAAAAACCTCTTGAAGTATATAACTTTAAATGAAACATTAAATATCATGAAAATTATATTATTGTGATAAAAATATTAAAGGGGTATTAGATTCACCACTACAAATAAATTATGGTTTATAATAAAATATATATCTCAAGGGGTGAAAATATGATACAATAAACCCATACCTTAATTTCTAACTTCTACTAAAGTGATTAAATATATTGTATAACATAATAAACATTATTAATCACCTATTTTAGAAACTTATTAATATCCATAACCTTTAATAAATTTCATTTATAATTATTCACTACATGTATACTAGTTAGTTATTATATATTTTCAATATCATGTGTGATTTGTCTTGATCGTTTTGAACTAGTTTCATAATATCGGTATTATTCTTAATTATTATCCCAAATTTAAGCATATTGGTTAATTTAAGGTATTTTAATATATATATATATATTTATTTATTTATTTATTTATATTTATAATTATATTATCTAATTCCATTAGTGTTTTATTTATTTTGCGTGAAAATTGAATCAATGTTAGCTTCTTTCCATAATTTTAGCAATCAAATATGATATATTAATTATAATCTATATACATAATATAACCTTACAAGAACAATAAACCAATAATTAGTTTATTATTATGTTATAATAATAATTTTTTAAGTTCTCATAGTCATCCATGATAGAGTTTTATATCGTTGTTCAAGTAGGTGGTTAAACTTACCCAAACATGAACATACCCTAATTAATGGATGATTATGATTATAAAAGTGAATTATTTTGGAGTAATATAATTATTATATTAGAATAAGGTTATTATTTATATATTTTTATGGTTTTTAATTATATTTTAATTGGATTATATAAAAAATTAAAATCAAGATGAAAAATGAAAAAAAAAGTACTTTTGAGTAGGTGGTAGTCCGCACAAACACACAATCAGCGTTCTTTTGTTTTTATGAGTAGATGAAAATGAATAAATAAAGTTTTTTACATTTAGATAATAAAAATTCAGTATACTAATGATACTGAGTTCATTATGTTACTATTTTTAATAACCTTGACTCCAGTATCCTAGAGTTGGTGTCTTTCTTTATTACATTGGCATAGATAAAAGATTCAAATCCTGAAGGACCAAATAGTTTATTAGTCCTAATAAACTATATACAAATTTGAAATTAAAATTACATTTTGGTAATAAAATTAAAAAATTATTTTCTTAGCTAACACCGTTATACCCCTTAGTGTAAACCTGTATATCAATCAGAATAAACTTCTCGAGAACCTGGAGAAAATAAAACATAATAAATGGGTGAGCACAGGTGCTCAGTAATTGTTAAGTAAAATGGAATAAATAATGAAAAAATTAGAATAATACATATGTAAAGGTATATAACTTAAAAAAATTCCATTTAATCAATAAAATTATAATTAAATTCATTTATATATTTTTTTTATTAGTGAAAATTGTATGGATAATGGTCACTGAATACTGAAAGAATGGAATGCTGAATTATTGGATGTCATGTTTGTGGAACATGAACCACTACATTCAAGACCTTTCATAGGATGGTTTAATCTATAGGTAAAAAACTATTTAATTTTTCCAAATATTTTGCCTCATGAGACCTATCGATGTATCGAGGGGCTATATAATTTCGGGTTCAACCTATCACTATAAGTCTAAAGCATTATTCATATATCAAATAAACAATTTAAAAATATATTTTTAAATAAAATTGTCCCATAACCCTTCAAAAAAATTGAATAACATGAATATAGTTATATTCATGAAATTATATATCAAATTAAATTATGAATACATGACACACAAGAAGAAATTGGTGAGTAATCCATACATCTCAAAAAACTAATAGTGTGACGAGAAAATATTTAACTCACACTTACCTTTAGTGTAGTATTATTTTACCACCTGTATAATGGTTTAAATATTGTTATTTAGTTATTAAATAACTATATTTTTATTTATAATACCTTATATTATCCTTTTATAACATCTTACAGCTCATTAATTTATAATATTTCATTATTTTCATTATTTTAAGAGCATTTGTTTCTTGGATCCATGGTCGGTTCATTTCTGTAAAATTATGGATGTTCTTTTAAAATGGTTTTAAAACTCTATAAGTGGAATGAAATAGTATTAATTATATTACAAAAGAACATGTAT
Organism: Viscum album; assembly: GCA_963277665.1. Taxonomy (NCBI): domain Eukaryota; kingdom Viridiplantae; phylum Streptophyta; class Magnoliopsida; order Santalales; family Viscaceae; genus Viscum; species Viscum album. Next base: position 994,170,727 of record OY728125.1, read on the forward strand.
CATTTTTATTTCTTTTATGAGGATGATTCATTTGATAAAATGTTAATGATAAACGTTTAGTTTATTTTGGCGGTTTTCTCGAATACCATGAACTAGTTTCATTTTATTTACTATTATGGGAATATATTAGTTACAGAACATGAAATAGGTTATAATATAACTATTATAATTTTATTTAACCATAATGATAGTTTTATTTCTATACATGAATGCATTAATGGAAAACATAAAAAAAACATTTTTCACAGAGTCAATTAATCTCGATAACATGGAAAATGGTTTCATTTATTTGAATAAGAGGAGGTAATAAAAGTTTTGTATATAATATATTACATTATAAACATAAAACTACAGTATTTAAATTATTTTTTAATTATTTTAAATTTATTTACTAAGGATATGTGGAGAAATTATAATAATAAATGAAAACAAGAGAGGTGTTTTGAGAAAATTTCCTCATGAATATCACCTCCTTGAGAGACCCTTGAGGACCTTGGATTTGTTATTTTTGTGAAACAAGAAGAACTTGTACTTTTTTAGAGTTAATAGAAGAGTTTTTTTTAATATATTTGAGGATATACAAGTATTTTGGGTTTAAATGGGGTGGTGATTGGTGTTATTTATACTTGATTAGAGGTTGGTTTTAAGTTATTAACATAGTGATTATTTTATATTTAAAGCCAACCACATTGAGGTTGAATTAATTTAAACTAATTATATTATTAATTATTGTTTTTTGGATTTTTAGGTTCAATAAATACCTCATATAATCATTAAAATTTGTACATTTTAGGTATATTAAGCTTTTATCTTTTACGGTTAACCCTTATCATATTTTACCCATACTGCGGAAAATAATTTTTTTGCACGATAATTTTTCTATAAATAAAAATTAAATTTAACTTAAAACATAATTTTGATCATATTATTCCACATATGGAATCCATTATCCCAAATTCAATTCAAATAATTAGAAAAATTATATTTAAAATTAATCCCGCATACATAATAAAAAATATATTTTAAAAGTGAAACTTTCAAAATTATGAAATGTTTTTATATCCAATTTAAATTTAAGTTTTATTATAATAACATAAATTGGTTATATTGATGTATAATTTAAATAATTATACATAAATCCCAATTTAAAATATAATTTAACTATATAAATAAATTAGTATAAAATCAATTTTATATTAAAATATAGTATTTTTCACTATTGGTCAAAAAATAAAACTTCTCTGAAAAATACCAACACATCACCTTAATAAAATTTGTATATCCCTATTTCAAAAATTATCCTTATTTTATTAAAAGAAATTTATAAAAGTTTCAAAAAATATATTTAAAATATGTGAACAGTAAAAAGAAAAAAAATTACTTTTAAAAAAATATAGCTTTTATTATCAAAATTAAATTTTTTCTTATATTAAGCCTATCAAACTTGATGGATGAATTTGAAAAAAAAATATAGAATATATAACATATAAATTTAATTTATTTATTTCACTAATAGTGATTAATTTAATTTATTAATATAAAATATCATTGTGGGTATAAAAATTGTTTTTTTATAAAAAACACTCCCTTTATGTTAAATTGGTTTTCATTTTTATTTGTAATTAATTTGTAACCAATGAATTCATTTTATAAACATGTGTAAACTATATTTTAATAATTTATTTAATCTCATTCATTCCCTCCATTCCAATGGATAGGTGATAACTATCACAATTAAATAATAATATTTAATCAATTGTTTAAGCACGGTGTTCAGTGTAATGTAATATATCATAGAAATTGAATTTATTTATGAAGAGACATGCCGTAAAATCTTTTAGTTTTACATCTAACACTCCTTCAATAAATTTCAACCTTGAAATTTTAAATTACACTTTTAAAAACAAAGGTTGATACTTAAAAATTCCTTTTTGAGAAACACACATTACAAATAGTGTTAATAAAACATCACCTTAATAAGATGGAAGTAGAAACGTAAAGGTTTCCATAAAATTAGGATTTTGAGTAGGATAACAAAAGTGAAAAGTGAAAACTTGAAAATAAAAAAGATAAATATAACTATAAAGTTTTGTTTTAGAGTGATAGATTACATGGTCATCATAAATTATACCATCACAAAACTAGAAATCTATGATAGGTTAAATAGGCCATTTATTTCATGGTAAGAAAATTATATGAATAGTATTTTTTTTGTTCCAATTTACCTTCCTATAATTGAGGGATTATTTTACTATCCAAATAATCACTTCATAAATATAAAATTACTTTATTACTTTCTTTTTCATAATCATAATCTCATCCTTTTGTTGTGCTTCGATCTACTTTAACTTCATCCCTAACACCAAGAAATGAGCGTTCACAAAGAATCATTTCATACCTAAAGCACATCAATGGATAATATGATCCATAAGTCATTCCTTTGACCTTTACATGTTTACTGAAACAAAAATGGTTAGAACATGATATCCAATATAATAAATCATAATTTAACCTCAAAAAATAATATCCAATTTTTGACTTAATCCATTCCACAAGTAGTTAACCTTATGACTTATCCAAAATAAATCAATTATTATTTTCACATACCAAATATATGAATACCTTGATCACCTTTAAACCTTAATAAAAATAGTTATTCTTCAAAAAATAAAATATTAGGTACATTTAATAAATCTAATCATGTAGTAAACCCAACATAAACCATAAAATCACTAAATAATACTATCCCATAAACATATCTTTATCATCATGAATATATTAAGATTTATGTTACCTTAATCTAGTTTTTTACAAAAGATAAACTTTCCACTGAATTACTTTTCCTAGTCATCGGTACCATTTAATATATTCTCTCAAATACTTAAATAAAACATATTTTAGTAAAATCCTTACATATCTTATGATTTTTATAACCATATAATCATTTATAAAATAATTCTTAAATCCAAATACATAAGAAATTTAATTATTCTACTTCATTATTAAACTATTAACTATGTTGTATCATCTTATTCTTTAATAAATCATTTGTTTTATTTTTAATTTTTAGTATATTCATCATCAGTAGTATAACCATAACTTGTATGAACTTTATAATTATATTCATGAGTTTTCCCTCTAGAAAATATTTTTTCTTAATTATCATACTTTCCACATTTTTAACATTTAACCATCAATAATACCTTAGGGAGACTATTATTCCAAATATTTTCATTTTTACTCAGAAATCACTTTCTTTATATTCTTCTTTCCAATCCCAAAACATATTTATATTCACATTATCAACATATAGAAAAATGAATCTTGTTTTCTCCATGATCTACACCACTCAATCTCTCTAAAAACTTCTATATTTATATTCTTTGGTGAGTCTGAGAGTTATAGATTGGGAACTTTTTAATCATATATCATGGTAATTGATTTGGAATAAAAATGATATCCTTTACTCTAGTCATCATCCCATTTGGTTTCTCAACCATATATTATCTATAACATTAAATTTTAACCTATTCTATTATGGTTCCCACCACTGACTAAAACCAAAAGTTAAAGTGTAATCATCAAACTAAACTATTCAGAGTGTGCTAATAGTATTCAAAGTATATCTAAATAATGACATGTTCTTCTCAATGTATGAGCCTTTAGGTTTAACCTAGGTTATCCCTAGTATTACCAAATCTATAGAATATTATCATATACTTAGACTTATTTTCAAAGTATATATTTGGGATATGTTCCTTAAACTATGGTTTCCTAAATATAATTCCCAAGGATTCTATTAAACTTGATTTGATACCAATTGTATTGACTCCAACTTCAGTAGCTTTGAGTCAGTTCCTTTCTTTATGAAATTTTCATAGATACAATATTTAAATCCCAAAATATTGAATAATTTATTATTATTGGTAAACTAGGTACATATTTGAAAATAAAATTACATTTTAGTAAAATGATTGGAAATTATTTTCTTTGAGAAAACTATTATTTCCCATATTATAACCATGTATATCAATCATAATAAACTTCTTGGAAACCTTTGAAAAATAAAACATAAGTGGTGATCTCAAATGTTCAGTAAGGGTTAAGTACAATAGAATAAATAATTAATCAATGATAATAATTATAATGGAGAGGTATATAAATGAAAAAACGTGAAATTTAATTAGTAAACTAACAACTAAATTCATCTATAGATTTTTTTCATAGTTAAAATCCCCTGGATAATGATTACTGAATACTAGAATAAGGGAATTCTTAATTATTGGACGTCATGTATCTAGAACATGAAACACTATTGTCAAGGCCTTTAAAAATAAATTTTAATCTATAGGTAAAAACTCATTTAATTTTTCCATCTTTTTTGTCTCATGAGACCTATAAATTCATCTATGGGATATATAATTTTGGTCCCCACGCGTCATTGTAAGTCCAAATCATTCTTCATATATCAAATAATCATTTTAAAAAGATATTTTTAAATAAAAGTATCACATACCACTTTGAAAAAATTGAATACCATGAATACAATGAGATTCATGATATGATATATTAAAGATAATTATAACTAAACCACACATAAGAAATATGTGGTGAATAAGTCATATATCTCATAGAACTAAATGTGTGATGAGAAAATCCATACCTCACACTTCCCTTTGGGGTTGTGTTCTCTAAACTCATGTATACTAGTTTAAATAATTTTATTGAATCATTTTAAAACTATATTAATAATTATAATACCTTATTTTATCATTTTATAACATCATACAACTCATTCATTTATAATATTTCATTATTTTCATTGTTTCAAGTGCGTTTATTTCATGGTTTCATGATTGGTTAATTTATGTAAAATTATAGATGTTCTTGTAAAATGACTGTAAAACTATATAAGTGGAATGAAGTGGTGTTAATTAAATTCCATAATTAAAAATATCATTTTTATTTCTTATATTATGATGATTTATTTGATAAAAATTTAATGATAACATTTAGTTTATTTTGGTGGTTTTTCCAAACACCCTAAACTAGTATCCTTTTATTTACTATTATGGGTATATATTAGTTCCCAAAAATGAAATAGGTTATAATATAACTATTTAAATATTATTTAACTATAAAAAATAGTTTTATTACCATCCATGATGGTGGTAATGAAAAAGGAACAAAAACATTATTCATGGAGGTGGTTAATTTCTATAACTTGGACAATGGTTTTGTTTCTTTGAATAAGAGGAGGTAATAAAAGGGGGGGATATAATATACTCTATTAGAAACATAAAATTCTAGTATTTACATGATTTTGAAATTATTATTACTTTATAGATTAAGGATATGAGGATAAATTGGAAGAATAAATGGAAATAAGAGAGGTGTTTTGAGAAAATTACCACTTTAATATCACATCCTTAAGAAACCCTTGATGACCTTGGATTTCGTATTTTGTGAGACCAAAAAAAACTTGAACATGGATAGAGTGATTAGGGGAGTTTTGGTCAGATATTTTAGGAGCTAAAAGGCTTTTGGGTCGAAATGGGGTGGTGAGGGGTGATATTTATACTTTAGGAGAGGTGGGTTTAAGTGATTAAAATAATGATTATTTTATATTTAAAACCAACCATATTGAGGTGGAATTAATTTTAAAGAATTATATTTTTAATAAATGTTTTATAGGATAGTTAGGTTCTATAAATACCTCAACCATATGTTAAATTTTGTAATTTTTAGGCATGTTAAGCTTTTACATTTTAACTTTAACCCTTGTTAATATTTTACCTATACTATGGTAAATAATTTTCTTACCATGGTAAATTGTTTATAAATAAAAGTTAAATTGAACTTCCAAAATACTTTTTACCTTATTATTCCAAATTTTTAATCCATTTTTACAAATTATATTTACAAAAATTGTAAAAATTATATTTAAAATTATTCCTACAGACACAACAAAAAAAGAGGGGTTTTAAAGTGAAAAATTCAAAAGATTGAAATGTTTTTATATCCAATTTCAATGTGAATTTGATTCTAGATACCTAAATTGTTTTGGTTTTGGTATAATTGAACTAATTATACTTTAAAACAAATTTAAAATATAATTTAACTATATAAATAAATTATTCAAAAAAGTAGTTTTTAATTAAAATTTATTATTTTCACTATTGGTCAAAAAATGAAAATCTTTGCAAAAAACAAAAAATTCATCATAAGATAATTTTGATATACCACTTTAAAAAATTAACACTATTTTTTAAAAATAAATTTAAAAAATTTTGAAATTTTTTATTTAAAATAGGGGTGCCATAAAATGGTTGAAAATTATCTTTTAGAAAAATATATCTTTTATGCTCAAAATTGAATTTATTCTTATATTAAGACTATGAAAACATTTGGTTGGATTTAAAAATATTTTATTTAATAATTAAAAAATAAATTTCATTAATAAATTTCACTAATAGTAATTAATTTTTTTTATTAAGATATAATATCAGTATGGTCATAAAATAGTTTTTTATAAAAAAACACATCCTTTATGTTCAATTTGTTTTCATTTTTATTTATAATTAATTGGTGAATAGTTAATTCATTTTATAAAAAAGTGTAAACTATATTTTAATAATTTAGTTAATCTAATTAATTCCCTCCATTCCAACAGTTAGGTGATAACTATAACAATTAAATAATAATATTTAATCAGTTGTTTAAACTCAATGTTATGTGTAACATAAGCTATTGAAGAAATTGAATTTATTAAATAAAGTATGTACCATAAAATATTAGGGTGTAACAATATGGATAGTATGGTTTCAAAAAATAAATATTAAGAAGAAAATGATAAGGATAAATTGATAATCACTTTGGAACTTTAAACTTTCTCTTAAAATTATCATTAGAAATGAAGGGAATATAATAAATTTTGATGATTTGGGGCTTTAATTAATGTAAAATACTTCTAGGAGAGTAAAATTTGGTAGGGCTTCAAAGAAATTTCAAATGTAATGTGTAACTTTGAGAGAGTTAAAGTTATTCCTTTTTATAAGTGAAGAAAATGTAACTTGTGTGAACACCCAATATTTTTTAATACTGGAATGACATTATTAATGGGTAAATGGTTCCAAAAATGATAAATAATGAATTATGGGGTGATATAAGGTAGTGAAAACCTCCACCAACCATTTTACCACATTTTTAACCATTTTTCAAGACTTTTACTACTTTATTTTTATATTTCTACAATTTTGGTTTTTACCTCGGTAACTAGTTTTTATCCTAGTAGTTTATTTTTTTTAATAAATATAAGGTAACCCTTATAAATAAATTTTTATGCTCTAAAAAGAAATTTAGGATCCATATAGTCTAATTCAATTTATAGATAATAGAAAATTAATTTTAATTTAAATTATTTAATATATATAAATTTTTTTGTCTAAATGGTTGTTTAACCATTAAGTGTTCTTTGTATTATTGAAAAAAGTTAAAGGTAAATCCTCCTTTATTAAATATAAAAAAGAAAACACATTTTAAAACTAGGAAAAGTGGGAAGTGATAACATAGTATAAAGTCCTAGATGCACATATTCCTATGAGAAGCATGAACCAAAGGCCCTAACATTGACTAGAGGACCCAAAGACCCAATGTCCAAGAATAAATGATTAGATGGACCACCATTAGAGGTTTTCATCAACCTATGCTAAGTACAGAACCACTAGAACCACCCCTTAAGAGACCTAATTATTCAATAGGTAACATGTGTCAATCCAAGCACTAGTCTAATGTCTCAGTGCCCCACTACCATCCCTTTCACCTGTGTTTTCAATCAATTATTTTTCATTTCCCCCTCCAAGAAGCTGCACTAGGCTAGAACAACCAAATGTAGCAAATAACCACTTCGTCCCGCACTAACATGTGTTATAGAACCAGATGATAGGTTTCATCACATCCATGTCTCTTTCAAGCTTCCCACCCAATGATTCTTATGAGTCTAACGATGCACCATAAACCTAATTCCTTAATTCATCTACTTTAATTCACTATGTGTAAAGACCTATTATAGGGTTCCCATATGTCCCCTAATGAATGAGAAAATATGTTGAAAGTTGGGTGTCAGCACACCAATCCCTCTTTTGAGGTCTCCCACCTTGAATCACCTACAATAAATTAATGTTGTACTATCTTCCAATTTCGAACACACGGTGATGGTGTCTCCACTACAATCACCATGAGATTATAATTCCCTTATAAAACACACAATAGAGGATAGGTAGCCAAAAAATCTTAGTGATGACAATAGATCGGCCTCAAGAAAAAAATGGGTGTATGAAGAGGTTTCAGTGAAGATTCATTCACTCAATCACCAAATAACCTCCTATGAAGAATAATAAACCATCATTGGAGAAATATAATAGGGGGATTATGTTTCCTTCCACATCAAGGGACTCATATGAAAATAATATGGGAGGGGGTCAACATGCTAGGAGAGTGTGGTGACATCTAAAAAACCTCTTAGTCTTATTTAATATTTAATTCTAATTGAATGAGTGATAATATATTTATATATTGGATGAATTATATTAAAATAATTTTTGAGAAAATATTAATTTATCAATTAGACAAAAATTACATAACATCATCAAAAAATTCTTTCTAAATAAGATTTTTACCATCATCATCACCATTAACTTCATTCTTATTAATCATACTTTTATGCCCAAAAATTAAATTGACCTTATTACATAATATGATCATGTTGATCTAAAATATAAAATACAATTTTATATATTTAATTTCTATAATTGATGAAAACTAATTCTTAATATAAGTGAATAAAAATAATCTTTAGAGTAAAATATTACATAAGTTTCCAAAACAATACACATGGGTTTAATAAAGAGTATTTTTAAATGATTTATTTTAATTTATAAATACTTTTTTATATAGAAAAGGTTTCAAAAAAAATTATGCCATTATTTTATTATTATATTGTCATAAAATCTATGGTATTCGCAAAATCGAAATTTTTTACTATTCATCTAAAAATCACTTTTTTTAGTAAAATCTCGAAATTTCACCCTAAGGTAATTTTTTAATGTGTAATTCAAAAATGAAGTTCATTTTTTAAAATTTAAATTCAAAAAGTTATAAATTTAATAATTAAATTAAAACTTCATATATATATATATATATATATGAAAACTAATTTTATTGAAAAATGCCGTCAAAAAATTTTAAGTGTTCCTAATCATATTTTTTTGGAATTTTATAATTGTTTAAAATGTTTTTTTAATTACTATAGGTTTTATAATTATTAAATTTTCTTAATAATAAATGTTTCATGGATCATTTTAGTTTTTTTCATGTGGATCAAGTTCTCAAACATGGTATTAATTTTAAAATATATTCTAAAATATTGATTCATTGCATTAGAATATCTTAATATTGATTTATCTTTATTTATAAACTAGTGTAAATTTGGGATCTATTGGATGTTATTCAGATGTGGGGAGAATCTTATCAATAGTGGATCTTATATATTAGATAGTACAAAGAGAAGGGTAATTCATGGAGAGAATTACTGACATATTTCCATATAGATTTTTTATCATTGATGATGAGAGAAGTCAATAGGTATGAGTTTATATCCCTTCAGTAAGAGAGAGTGAGTGTGAACACGAGCATGATATCAGATTCAATGATCTTATATGAGTTAACCTTGATCTATTTACTGATGAGAAGTTAATAGTGTAGTTCCTTTAGGAGTTTTTGATCTATCTATCAAATATGAAGTCACCCCATTTATGATTCCAATATATATGGAGATCAAAAATAAGACTGTGGTGATTGGGTGGATTCATGGGTAGGTAGGATCACCCTGAGAGGAAATTTCCTAGAGATTTTGTAGGATTTGGGCTATGGAAGGAGGGTCTCATGTGTCAAGGTAGTTGAGGTTCTGACCATTACAGATTCAGCCTTAGCATTATTCCTCTTTTTTTTCTAGAAGTAACAGTTCCCAAGCATATAATGGGATATTTGGGACTAATTTATTTGTTTATTGTGGTCATGGCCATCAGTAATATCAGTTCCCTACCATACTTTGATAAATTTATAGATTAGTTGGTCAGATTCAGTATAATCCTCAATACAAACATCCTTTGAATCCTTATCAGCAGTATGGGCTATCATTTTATATTCAATTGAGAGGAGATGGAGTGATTTGATAGAAGACACATGTTTCTCCCCATCCTCAAGGTCCCTGGGAGGAGTGTATTCCTAGATGTGGTCAACAACAGAGAGGTGAGAGAGATGGTCATAGTAATATTCATTCCTTAGATATGCCTACATTGGAGGGGCCAGATATTATTCAAAGTATAATAAATTTATCATATACCTTATAATTTTAATTATTTTATTCTAGATATTTATATTCCTTTGTTTATCCCACATTGTTCCATGATTTGGGACATAATGTAGAGAGGCTTCCAATTCCCCTAATGTTGACTATGCAAGTAATAGTTTTGACTTTATTTCTTTATGTGTGTGTGGGTTTTGAATAGATGATGGGACAGCATTATTCAATGGGATATTTATTTCTACTGCAGATAAAACCATATTATGTCATCCTTTTCATAGATTAGTTTAATTCCATGCATGTTTTTATATATTTATTTGGAAGGGGATTCACACTTTCTAGTGTGGAATGTTAGTTTATAGTGTTAATTGTTGAGAAGGATTATAATATGGGAAGTAAGTGTATATATCCACTTCTATCAAAGTTGGGAAATTTATTATTGAGAACCATGGAGGCACAGGTCATAGAGATCCCTAAGTTTACTTATGATTTTATAAAAAAATGCTTGATTTTGTGGTCATTTTATCCCCTTGATGTGATATCATGTTCGATATAGATTTGTATCTAGGTGATTCTCTGGTTTCTTAGGATTCTTATCATTTGTCACATTATAATCTATGATAGATAAGGATTTATATTGATTATTTATTTCAGAATGGATCCATCTTGCATAGTGTTTCACAATGGGTGATATAGTATTGTTCACCAAGAAGGTGGATGGTGGTATGAGGTTGTTTATAGACTACTGGAGGTTGAATTAAGTGATAGTCAAAAACCCTTACCCCTATAAATAAAATATGAAATTTTTGATTATTTAAAGGGGCTTAGGTAGTTTTTTCAGATTGATTTTTAGTTTTCTTATCAATAGAAATTATTAAAGAAAGACAATATAGAAAATACCACTTAAAGGTATTGATATGGGACATTCACATTCATGGTTATTTCATTTTGTGTCATTATTTCCCTAAATATATTCATGGAACACATGAAATCTATAATTAATGAGTTCTTTGACAAGTTCATATTACTATTAATGTATGAAATCCTCTTGTACTTGAGGTTAGATATGTAGCATTCTGAGTACCATTGATCTATTTTATAGGCTCCTCAAAACCACGATCTATATGGAAATTTTTCAAGAATAATTCTTGGATATGGGTGGTGTATTTCCTTAGTAATGTTTTGTATCCATAGGAAGTAGTGGTGGGACCATCTAAGATAAATGTGTTTGTTTCTTGGGAAACACCCAAGAGTGTGTAATAAGTCTCTATCTTCCTTTGACATGTGGGGAATTATTATAGAATTGTGTCAAAATTATCTCAGATTGTATCTCCATTTACAAACCTAACTATGAGAGGAATAATCCTTCACTTATACTAATCAATATTGGGAATCCTTTAGATAATAGAAAGAGAATCTAATCGGTTACCTTGTGATTTTGTTTCTAGGGTCGAGAGTGATGTTTAAGTTTTTTTTATGCTTCCCATATTTCATTGGGTTTTTCTTGACACAGTAGAGGTTAGTGATCTCTTACGGGTTTATGAAGTTACATCTCCATGAGTGTAAATATACTACCAATGTTCTAGAGTTGTAAATAATCTTTTTACCTTAAATATTTAGATAAATTACATCATTTTTGAGCATATCATAGTATCCAAAAATACCAATATCTTGAGTTATGTATTCTCTTAGTAGAATATAAATTTAAATTAGTAGATATAGGTGAAGTTTTTGTAGGATTATGACAACATGATCTCTTACACTCTGAGACAATTTGATGTTGTGTTTGACATGTTTATTTGGTAGTCATGAGGTTGTGTTGTAGATATTCTTGGGATTCATGGAGATAGATAGAGGATCTAGTGATAGGAATATTAGTGTCGAGGAGGTTTAAATTAGATTTTTCTTGTATCAGGTGATTGTTGAACCCTATTTAATACAACATGTGGAGTAGTATCATAGGGGAGACTCATAGGTGAAGGTGATGTTGGACTATATAATCAATTTTAATGCTCGATAGGGAAGGTCGAAGGATAATTGAAATCAAATGTTTTTCTGGTGGATATTGTTTATTTCATTATTGATTAATGAGGAGGATATTTGTGAGTTCCATATCCCATCAATGGAAGTACATCCTCATATATCTATAATGTATCAATATTTTTAAGTTTGGCTTTGATAGTCAAATATGAAGTGATCAATTGAAAATTTTGTGCCATGGTGCCAGTCTACCAATAGGAAAAGGTAAAGAAAAATTTTCTAGGTGGATTGTTACATCCATTGGATGTCCTTGAGTGTAAATGAGAAGAAATATTGATAAATTTTATCACTGGTTTACTTTTATTCCAATTATAATGTGACATTATATGGGTGATCATAGATCTATTAAAAAAGTTAACCCACTTCTTGGTGATTAGGGAGTTTTCTGCTGTAGAGGTTTTGGTATGGTGATATGTATATGAGATGGTATACCTTCACGAGGTATCAAGGGACATAATTTATAATTATTATCCTTATTTTACCACATGACTCAAGGGAGGGATCCATTAGTATTTTTTTTTTAACATTATCTAAATTCTTATTTCCAATCTCATGTAGATGGGTAGATGGAGAAGACCATTCAGATGACATGTTAAAGGTTTGTGACTTAGATTTTAATATATCATGATTGACACAATTTCCTTTGTTTGAGTTTTATCATAATAATAGCTATCATTATTCTAGGTAATATACACATTTTAAGAATTTTATGAGAATCATTATATATCTTGTTTGTATTGGATTGATGTTGTGGGGTCAGTGATCGATGGACCAAATGGAGCGTAGATCATGATAGAGAAGTTTTAGGTGAATTGGGAGAAGATAAAGGTAGTATGGGGCTGATAGAAGTTGTATGGTGGTCAAAGGAAGAGTCCACTAGAGTTCATGTTTGGGGAACATGTGTTCTTGATGGTTTCCCTTTATCGTGGGTAGTGGACGTTTGGTTTGGGTAGTAATATGTTTACTTGGTTTATAGTAAACTTTAAGGTGTTGTAACATGTTAATGAGGTGACTTATTGGTTAGATATTCCTCTATAGATGGACCAAGTTTATGAAATCTTCCACATGTTGCTACTTTATATATATCTTCATTATTACTCCCATATCATTGAATGAGGAGAGTTGGATGTCTAGGGTGATTTGGTATTTATTGAGTGGTTGATAGATATTTAGGGTCATTGGGAGAAGTTTTAGTGTGGGTGATTTATCCCTCTAGTCCATTTTCTATGAAATCATCATGGGTTAGAGGAATATACTTGGTAGAATGAATCAAAGATTCATATTCATCATCAGAATATGTTTTAATCTTGATTTATTATGATGGTTTAATTCCTAAACTGAGGTTGATTTATGTGATTATTTTTATTATCTATAAATTCTTTGATGGGGTCATTTGTATTTGTATGGTATCTTTAGGTTATGTTTTGGGTTGAATATTATTTTTTCCCTTCTAGGTTTAGTTTTTATTCTTGAAGATGGAAATTATTTGACAAGTAATTGATGTAAGGGGTCAGGTTTCCAAAAACACATTCCTATGTATTTTCATGGGTATTGGTGGACTTCTGAGGGTGTTTAGAAGATTTATATATAATTATAGTTGATTTGTGTATCTTAGAGGTTCACCATGTAATGGTGGTGATAATAGTGAAGGTTTTGGATTTTCATGTTATAGAGTTTTTGTTTATAGAGCATGGATATTTTGGTGATTAATTCACCATAGGGTTTAAAATTACTATGGTCAAGGTCATAGTGACTAGAGGATTAACCTATGTATAACGGGAAAGATATCCACACTCTTAGTGAAGGGTATATTTTCACTATGGATCTTGGGATTTTTCTTGTTTTCCAAGTGTGTTGGGTAGAGGTTATCCCAACATAAGAGTGGTTGTGGTTATGAGCATGGTTCTTAGAAATTTCCCCTATAGGAAATGAGGTAGGAAAAAATTATTACTTTGGTGGGAATATTGGTTATTCAAGGAGAAGATTAGTTGTATAATGGGGATATGGAAATTGTTAGTGTGGTCTTGGTATATCATGTTCTGGGTCATGGTGAAGTGAAATGGTTTGGTAATTCCCTCTAAAATGTGGTGAGTAGCTGCGGTGGTTATCTAAGGGGTTGAAATAGAATCTCCCATATTGTAGTGCATGTATTGGTATTGATAAAACATTTTAAAGGGGTTTTGTAAATATATGAAGGCTTTAGGGATATGTCTATTTCAAATGGTTGAAAATTTCTATCTATCTTTGACTGGAGGAACCATAAGCATGGTGGGATTCACTACGCTATTGTGAAGGATTTTCAGGTTTTATCAACAAATAAAGAGTCATATTCTCCTTGTTTTGACTTTTATTTTCTCTCTTTTAATGATAATTAAACCCACTTCATTATGGTTCCCCTCATTCATTTCTCCTGGAGGATTTAACCAATTTTTTATATATTATTGATCTCTCTTAGTTTGAGGTATTATCCTATCTTATTTCTCACTTATTATTTTTCTTCTATCTTCATATAGGTTTTTATGGTGAGGTTTCACTTTTTATATTAGATATCTTATTATTTCCTAATGATGGTTCAATATAGTGGGAATTTGATATGGTCTCTTTCTAGTTTGGAAGTGGTTGGTCCTTAGTTCTTTTTTTCTTATGAAATGTCTCCTTGAAACTCCATATCAAGGTAGGGGATTCAATAAATATCTTCATTTATGTGTAAATTATATAATTATAATGTTTTTACTTTTATTGGGTGATGGTTTGAATTTGAAAACTTATAGATATTAATTTAAAGTAAAGAGAAAAAGGGTAATATAGTTAATCGCATATGATTTCAAGCTTTCATTCTTTTATTTTTTTTCTTTTGATTGATGGTTTTTTATTGATAGATTTTATTATTGTTGTTGCTAAGATTATTGAAACATGTTTTGATTAAAGTGATGGAAACAGCTTTCATAATAGGTTAAAAAACTTGAATATGGTAACAAAACATTTGTGAGAAATTTGGATTTTTTTTATATTGGCAGTCATATTATAGAGGTTAAATTAATGTGATAGATTATTTAAAAACATGGATTTATAATTGTGTATATTGATAAAATTAGCTATTTTGTGAGTTTTTATGTTTTTTGTTAGTTCTGAAAATTTTGTAGTTATTGTTGAGACTTTTATGTGGTGATTAATGTGTTTTGTTTCAGTATGTTGGTTTGGTATGGGTTGAATGTGTTGCGTTAAATTCCATGGTTAAGATTGATTGATATATTTATTGATGTGTAACAGTAGTGGGGATGGATATGTAAAATGGAAATATTATTGTGATGAATTTAGTGGTTTTTAAAAAGTGTTTTGATGGAGGTTTTGTGATAGTGGTGTTCAATATATGGTTGATAAGGTTGAATATAAATATTTTTATATTAATATAATTGATTAAGCTATGGTTATAAATGAAATATTAGTTCTTGAAATGAATGGGTAAATTTTTATAAATAAATATGGGTAAAAACATGTAATGTATTTTTACTAAACATGGAATTGAATAGTATAATGAATAAAAATGGGATGGTAAATGGTAAATCTAGAAATGTTGAAATGATATGATGAGATGGTGCATTGTGAATGCTTGTATAGCTATTTTTCAAGGGAAGTGGGGTTAGATTTGGGGTTTAGTAAGTGGAAGTGATGGTGAGTGTGTGGTAGAAGTTTTTAGATTAAGGTGTTCAAATTACCGTTATATCTATTGGTTTTTAGTGATAAAATGTTAAATTGAATATATTTTGCTTGTGTGATACTTTATATACTTTTATTTTATATGATTTCAATACACACCCCACCCAATTCAGATAACCTCACTTAATCCCAAAGGTTGTGGGTTTTGGGTGCTTTCCCCAAACATCTATGTAAGAGAGGGAATGGATATAAAACTTCTCCCTCTTACTCACTCTTTATTTTGGACATAGAATAGTTGTAATTATTTTACTATAACATAGTGGGATTCATTAATGGGATGAGGAGGGTAAAATGTTGATTAACAACTTGTTCATGATACCCTACTATGATGGTTATTGATATAGATTGAGATACAGCTCTTGTTATAGAATTTTGGTTATAAACCAATGCCAACATGATATGTTGGACCCTATGGGAGGTTAGGATGGGTAGGGATAAGGTACAACCCACATCAAATGTGATGTGAGTATTATGACTAATTTCAAGCCAAGATTTTAGGCCCTACTGTAAACTGGGGTAGGTTGTGTTTAATTCTAACCCAAATAAAAAGTGATTGATATGTGTGTTGCAGGAATATGGTTTTTTGATATGGATATAATGGTATCACCATAACATTTTCACTTGGGAATCAGCGTGAAAAATAATTATATAAGTGCCTATAGGGTACCTTCATGCAATATTCATCAATACTATTTTAGTGTACTTGGGTGTGATATTTGGTAAGTGGGCCTTGGTAAGGTTGGGAGGTAGATGGATTTTTAGGTCCTAGTTAGTTATATTATTTGTTCACTAGAGAATTAGTATACTCCTTCCACATTTTAATGAGAGGAAAAAAGTATGATCCTTCTGAGTATACATGTTATGCTCACCCATATATATATATATATATTGTTTTTTAGGTTTCGAGGATGGATTTTGTGATCACATTAGGTATTACTAGTTTGGAGTTTAAGTTGTCATGGAGTTTCTGCCCTTGGGGTATTTAGGTATTTTTTCCTTTATAGATCATGTAAATGTATAATATTACATTCATTATGATTATTATGGTATTTTTACTTCTTTTATTTTTTAGTTTACAATGGTGGTTTATTTATATTCCTTGTGTTGTAAAAGTGGGTTCCCTAAAACCAACTTGAACAGTCCCTTTCCATTACCATGTCATGTATACAATGAGTCATGCATGATGTATACTTTCCATAATAATGTTGATATTTTTGTTAACAATTTATATCATAATGTCCAAATATTATTTTTTGTGTGAATAGGTTATGAAAGTGCCCATCTATAGGTATAACATTAAGATACTATGATAGTAATATTAAATATATGTCTTATGGTATAGATATGTCATTATAACAAGTCACAAATGATATCTGACTATGAGGTGTTGGGGGATTATAATCATTGATACTTATTCTCATTAATTTCTCACTTGGTGATCTCGAGTTGAGGAGAATATGAGGGTTGACCCACTAATATAATCACCGCATGTTTCAGGTGTAATTGGTTGTTCTAATCTTCTAACACGTGTAATTTCTCCTAACATGAGATTAATATCAATGTATACTAGTTGATTATATACTTTTATTCAAGATGAAAACCATTACAGTTTCTTTTTGGTAAGGTTCATTTTTTTCTGTGTGACATTAATGGTATGTTATTTATTGAATAATAAAGAAATAATTTGTTGATTTTGAATGGAAGTGATATCTTAGACCTATTCGATCAGGATGGTAGTACCTTCAATAAATCAATGTCTATTATAGAAGAAGTTAAGTCTATCTAGTAAGTTAGATGAATAATAAATAAATAAAGGATAATTATATGAAGTGTGAATCTTGCTTTATGATATATCACAAGAGAAAGAGATTATATTTCACAATTTTTGTTTATAGGAGATTATCATTGTTATGACTATTCTTTATCTTCTTAGGGGACTTGATAGGTTGCTAGACTCTACTCCTAGTCTATGAATAGTATTCACTAATATTGATATAAGGTTCTAGAGGGTCACACACTAAGTATATTCAAAATCCTGGCATATTCTATTGTATTGGTGTATAAGACATGGTGGTCCCCACCATGGGTTTTGAGAGATGTCCAAGTTTTAACGGTCACCAGGTAATAAATAAATTCATTATTATTTGAGTATAGAATAATTAGAATTTTATTTATTTATTTAATATATTTACTAGTATTTATGTGACTACATTATAAAATATTTAATTAATTAGTATTATTTTAATATTAATGGTTTGTTTAATATTTGAGGGAATATTAAGTTATGTTAATTGGTCATTTTTACCATGTAATA
The DNA here is from genome assembly GCA_963277665.1 of Viscum album. Lineage (NCBI taxonomy): Eukaryota > Viridiplantae > Streptophyta > Magnoliopsida > Santalales > Viscaceae > Viscum > Viscum album. The sequence continues at coordinate 994,189,161 of OY728125.1, forward strand.
TATTTTTTATATAACAATTAAGTGATAAAAATTACAAATAATGTTTATGACATATTTAGTTGTTCATAATTTTTTTATGGTTTATTAGTGGGAATTACTTATATGGGGGATGGGGAGCCTTTTTTGGGTGTTTAATATCCACTATATAAGAAGAAGGGGGTTCTTTTATAAGGGACTATTAATCCACTCTAATTTGAGAGTTTCTCTCTCATATCTCCCAAATCCTAGATAGAGAAGATACTAATTTGAAGACTCAAATGAGTTCTCCTCCACAGGTCAAAGGATCATCATAGTAGTGATCATCTAGATGTCAAAAGAATCATCAAATCTCCCTACTAGCACTATTAGATCAATGATATATTTTCCCATAGACATTTTAAGAACACATGGAAGATTTAGAGGGAACAAATGTTGGTTCCTTTGAGAAAAAAACCTTTCCAATTAGAGATGAGTGGTTATCAAACACGCCTTCACATTAAACAAGGTAACTATTTGATTTATTTTTTGTTCTTAATTACTTCATGTGATATTCTCAGCTTTTATACTAGGTTGATCATTATTGGAGATGATGTGGTTATGTCACTTTGGTGATTAAAATTTTAAATTATCAACCCATCTTCTTCTATTGTGTTTCTTGGTACCTTTAACATGTAATTATGAGAGTAATACCTACCATATGTGTTATTTATACCCTCGATGATAGCCTCCACCCCATGGAATATTGAAGGTAGATTATGGGGGTCACTCACATCTTCACTGTAGTCCTAGTATAGGTTCCCAATGTGGGTAGGCCATAACATAAGATACCATAACCCATTTTACTTTTAAATTTTCCACTCATTATTAATAAATAAAAATATTCACTTTCCCTATGAGGTACCTAGGAATAATTATTGATGTAACACTAAGAGGGGTGTTGAATTAGTGTTAATATCCTTTTACGAATTCTATTTAAAATGAAGAACAATTACTTATTAGAGTATTTATCAACTAAAAACATAAAAAATTATTCCTCATGGTATGAAAATAAAATAAAGACAATGGGAATAATGGATTTTAATAAGGTTCAGCCTCAAGGTGGGTGACTAAGACCTTTCTATAATCTTTAAAAATAAAATCAAAGATGATTAACTAATATGATAAAGTGAATAAAATATGGGAAGGTACCATCACCACATTGAATGTCTCTCAACAACAATATATTATCCCTCATATTTAAAAATGATAAATTTTATATTATAATTAAAAATATCTACCATGTTTTTTAAAATATAGTTAAATCAATGAAAGATCTCATACTTTCATGATGAGGGACCAATAGTAATTACCATGTATTTTGATATTCTTTGATGTATGATTCTCTTAATAACTATAATATTTCAATCATTTAGTTCTATATAAAATAACAATATGATCATAGTCATAATTTTAATGCATAATTATAGTAGAAAATCTAGGTTATCTTATCTATCTTATTTAACCATTAAATTATCAATATATTTATGTATCTTTATTATATTATTTTAATTTATATAATTTATATAAAAATTATAACATTAAATTTCAATTTTTATGGTCTTTAAAAACTATAGGAATGTTTGTTTTAATTTATTAGTATATTTTCTCAAATGAAATTTTTACTTTTGTCCATAAAATATGGGAAAAAGAATTCATAATTATTAATTTATAAATATTGGTCAAACTTAATTTTAAAATACCCCCTGAATCGTGGATAAATTTGATCTAAGATATTACTATATAAAATCTCCAAAACATAGCTTTACTTTTACAAGAATATGGAAATATTAAAAATCCATTCAAATTCATATAATATCCGTCTAAGAATCATTACAAAATTATCATATTCAGTTTTGGTTGATCCTATATCATTACATTCAAATAACTTCATAAAATTTTCATAAATATCTATATAATATGAAATAATGAAAAAATAGAGTATTATATTATCATTTTAAAATACTCATATCATAATCAGTTATGTCTCAAAAATTTTCAAAAGTATAAAACTCAGAGTCACTTGGTTTATAAAACATGGTTGACTTTTCCCATTCATGTTTACCTAAATTATTCTTCAAGGTTAACTATATTCAATTACGTCATCAAAATTTCATTCTAAGAAACTTCACTTGTTTTGTATAGTAAACTATATGCTCCTCATGGTCACCTCATTCGTTCAACATGATCGATTTTTAAATGATTTCCAACCACTCCATTTCTTCACATGGTCAACACAAAATCTTTTTCTGTAGCTCTAATTGTTCTACATGGTCGACCATGACCACATTCCTTTATCAAATTTTAATAATTTTCAAAAAAAATTATCAATACCTCTATTATTTTTATAAATAACATTCATGTAATAAAAATAATAAAAAATAATATACTTCCACCATTTAAAAAATTATTTATGTCATTCAAAAAAACAATACAGAAAAAATTATCATTATACCTTGGTTTCTTCAATCTACCTTTTAGATTATTTATAAATTCAATAACTTACACTAATTAATATCATTTTTATAAAAATAAAATACTTCATATAACATCATTATATAAATAAATTTTTTTGATAATATTTTATCCCTTGTTGATAATAAATTATCTGGATCATGAAAATATTTTTCAACACTTTTTCATTAAATACTCCCAACTAAATAATCCTTTTTACTCCCTTTGTTTCTAATAAATCCTACTGTATATTTCACTAATTAAGATACTTAATATCAATTAGAAAAAATATTTATATCTATTCTTTACATTTGATAATATCATTCAAAGAAAATTAGTTCCTAACCTTCATACCTAAAGTAATATGGGAAGGTTGGACATTCAATTTTAGCCTAAAATCATCAAATCTATATTTATACAATGATATTATAAAAATATTTTAAAAATAATTTATTTATAAAAAAACTCAAGATTCACTATATTATTTAAAATTTTTTTCCTGATAAAGTAGTATTTAAAATCAATATGATTTTACCTTGAGTGTTGTACTAGAATATTTGATATTTTGAACTAACTATAATTATCACTGATAATTATAAATGTATTTTACACTTTTATCTTAATATATTATATATTTTATTTCATCCACAACATTTATGTGAATTCTAGTGTGGCTATAACATAATAAAAAAAATTAATGAGTGTTACTGAATTTAAATTTTTACAATTCTAGATCACATATATGATTTCCTTAAATAATGTTCTTCTCGATATCAATTTAATACCATCTGCATTACCAAACCAATATGCATCAATAAATCCTAAAAATCATGATTCTCATGAAATTTACAAATAAACTATAATTAACAATTCCTCTAATATATATTTGAATATGTTTAGTTTCCTTCATATGTTATTCCACATGATCACTTTGAAATCAATCTCATAAAGTTAATGTATAAAATATTTTAAGTATCTATTTTATAAGATATAGAAGAATCATAATAATCTTTATATACTCTATTTAATTCAAACTCTTTCTTGAATCCTCATTACTCAACTTTACACCCATTGTCAATGGTGTATAAGCCTCCTTTGAATCTTTCATTCTAAACTTCTTTAGAAATTCCTTGATATATTTTTCATAAGATATAAAAATTATTTTCTATTCTATAAAATGTATAATTATAGAATAAATTTCAATACACCAAGCATTGAAATTTTTAAATGTTTCATTATTTTTTATTAAAATTATTTACTTATGAATTATTTTTTCCCTATAAAAATAATTTCATTAATATAAATAGTGGTAATAAGAGTACATAGTCTCATATCTCTCACATAGATGTTATTTCTAACTTTTCCTTTAATGACATTCATCTTTTTTAGGTAGTTATCCAATATTTAATACCATGTCCTCAGGTATTATTTAATCCATTCAAATATTTCATCAACCTTTATACTTTTATTTCATCACTATCAAGTAAGAATCCTTAAAGTTTCTCAATAAATACCTCTTTTTTCATATCACTCTTCAAAAATACTAATTTTATATCTATTTAATATATTTTTCACTTTCTATACATTAAAACTATGAAAAAAAATTAATATCATAGATTATTGCAATATAGTATAATGTTTCTTCAAAATCAATGCCTTACACTTGAGAAAACTCTTATGAATCTAAATTTTTTCCTTGTAATGTCACATTTTTCATTGAGTTTTTTATAAAAACCCCATAGTTATAATAACATTATTTCCTCTTAGTTCTAGAAATATATTCCATCAAACCCAACAAATCATTCATATAAATATTATTTAATAGATTATAGTTCAACATATGATATTAAGGTTGTTTTATCGATAAATATAACTTTATTTGAGTTTATACCAGTGCATCATAGTCTCAAATGATTTTTTTTGTATCAAAAAACTTTTTACCTACTATATATATTATTTAAGTCACTTCAAATATATTCTTAATCCCTGGTTCATTCTATGTTAGATTCACCAATGTTTTATTTTTTTAGATTCTTATATATTAATCTTTTGTAATCTTACATGTTACAATATTTCATATTTCTATGATTGTCATCATGTGGTTTTCTCATGATATATTTAATTTAAATGATTTTCATATCATAAAAATATACTATTTTGTTAATTTTTTCCTAAATTTCTACTTATAGTAGAGTGATAACCCATAAAAATATGTCCTTCGATTTTTCTATCAATATTTCTCAGATTTTAATTTTAATTTTGATCAATCATAGACTAATAAATAATTTTAAAATATTTCACTTATGATTATTTTACACCATATCTTAGAAGAATTAATTTTGGATTTTGGTCATAGTAGGCACATGTTATGCATATGAATACTAGTAGATACAACCATTTTCAAAAATAATTTTTTGAAATTTTGAATTTAAATAGCATGGTATTTCCTATACACAAAAAAATTATATTTTTCCTCTTTGTAAATCTATTTTTTGGAGAAATATATGGTATCTTTTACTCATTTTTAATAAAATTATTAGTGATATATGACTCAAAGTAATTATATGTGTATTCAATTCTATTTTTAGTTCTTAGATTTTAATAAATATACCAAGATCCTACTAAACATATCTTTTAAATATCTTTAATTTATCAAATTTTTTACACTTTTTCTTCACAAATATCACATTAGTCATCCCTATGAAATAATAAATAAATAAAATGAAAAAAAATTACTTTCATTTGATTAATGTCTCATAGTTTCATAAAATTATGATAGATTAATTCAAATGAATCTGGGATTATATATCCACTTTTCAATGTTCTTATTATACTATTTTACCTTTCTCTAATTTCACACAGAAAACAACTATTTCTATCATCAATCTTAGAATATCAGTAATAAAGTCTTATATTTAAAAAAAATCCAATGGATCTTCATCTAATATGACCAAGCCTAATATGACATTTTTTTCTCACCCATATAACTAAAATAATAAAAAAATCTATGTAATTCCAATATAGAATAGATTTTCATTAGTTCTATCTCCTATAGTAAAAAATTATTCATTTTTCATGGTTTTTATAATGAAATAGTTTTTTTAAATAACTTTATATTCATCATCAAAGATCTAGTTAATGATTAAGATATTTGGTTTGGTCCCACTAATAAAAAAACTTATTTAGACTTCAATTTTTGAGATTCAATATCAATGGTTCATATTTCATTGATCTTTAGTGAGTTATCATTTTCAAAATCCAATGAGCCTCTATCATGTCTTTAAATGTTCTTCAATATTTTTATATCTCTAATCATGTGTGATGAACAACCATTTTCCATTATCCATGGCTTTTCCTTTCTTATTTTCTTCAGTGAAATGTCAAAAATAGTGTTATTCTCAAAAAAATCTTCTTTATAGATTTTCAAATTTAATAACTTTATATAATTTCTCTAGTAGAATATTTGAGAATTATTTACTATAGTGACCAGTATGTTCACATATTCCATGTATTTATTCCAAGTGTTTAAATATTTTTCTAGTAACCAAATAAAAATTTATCTCCTTATATATATCATGATTCATCTTAAAAGTTTTTATCATATTTATAGACTGAATCCCCCACATTTCATTCCTTTCTATCCTAATAGAAAAATAAATTTTATATCAATATTTGTAGGATTTATTCTCATATAATCCATATTAATAATTGTTTATAAAAAACATTGATTATATAAAATTGTATGAATAATTAATTACTTGTTTTCATAGAGAAAAAATGAATAACTGTTTGATATTATTTTGGGGAGATAACTTTTTCATGATTTCTTAATGTTATAGGGATTTTTGGGGAATAAGTTTCAATATTTTTGAACTATAGAATCATTGTACTAGTGTATCCATGGTCAATATCTCATGGAGGCCACTCACACTCACAGAATTTTATATTATCACAATTTCTTTAACACTAAAGATAAAAATAAAAATGGGGGTTTAAAAGCAATTTGATTTGAAAATAAAGGATAGAAAACATGCGTTGAAAACTTATAAAAATTAAAGTTTACTATAAAGGAGTTGATCCTATAGGTTCATTCAGTGGCTTAATTTATTTTATTCATATATTTTATCCAAAAAATTCTATAACCTATTCAATACCATTCATAGGATACCAATTTCTACTTCCATTATGGAACTATGACGACCCTCCTCTTTAATACACTTTATTTCATTATTTATTACATTAAAGTACACTTATTACAACCTATAAGATCAGGAATCCTAGAGTCGTTTAGAGATTTGGTAAATAGAACATTAACCTGATACATGGATATAACAAAATTATTGAAAACTTCCTTAATAGTCTTCTAAAATTATGTAGATTTTGAAACTTCATGGGATAACCATTAGACATACAAAATAAATGGGTGATCTATAAAGTCCATTAAGGGAATAAAATAATTATAACATGATAAAAGTATTAAATGTTAGTCAATATGAATTTAAATGGAATATTAAAAGGGTGAGATTCATAATCTTGAAAAATGTTGCCTGATACAACATGATAACATAAATTTAGCATGGGCATGTGGAAACAACATTAAACATGGCATCATAAACATAGGTTAAGGATAACTTCCAGGATAACATAAAATGTTGTAAAAAGTCTCATAATAGATTAGGTTTACTCCATAATACTATACATGGTGTCTTGTGAGACTAAAACATTACCCAATTCATTGGAGTAATATATAACTTTGGGTGCACCTATCACTTTCATATCATGTGGATGCATATGTGTTCCACATAGATCATTCAAAATAGGATAATATTTCATAACATTTAATACAATGATTAAGTAGTATCGAATAAATAAATTTAATTCCACAATCAAAGACATATTGGTATTTAAATGTGAATTATCTTGAGTGTAAATGGTGATGGTATTCATAATACAAAGGTTTGGCATGGAAAAGATAAGGATAATTTCTGTGGAATAATGGGGGTACACAATGAATAATGGGATAGATTAATGAGAGTGAAAGGGTTATATCATCACTTGGAAATAATAAGGTCAGTAATAGGGATGTGGAAAATAATATCTCATTAATAGAAATTGGAATACAAAAGGAATTGCATAAAGAGGGTGCTTGAATAAATAGAAGAAGTAAATAATCCCTTATTTTCATCATGGTAACAACTTAGATAAAGTCATAATTTGAGGGGATAAAAAATCTATAATTATTAGAAAAAAATGGATAGTAAATGGATGTTTATAAAGGAATTATAACATATAAAATTGATATTCAAAAGGCTATTTACAAATAAGGTGCTTAAATAGAAAAGAATATAAGAATATCCCTTACCTTGAAAGGGTGTTCCAAAAGAATGGGAGGAGATTGTTGAGGTATTAGGGGAACCTTGGGAGTACTCTAGGGAGGAAATGGTATATTATATTCATGATCCAATGTTTTTTAGTGAAGATAATTGTGATCTTGGGTGGGTTTATATAGAAAAGGTTAGGGGGTTCTTTATTATTTTCCAAACTTAGGTTTTTATCTATATAAAATAATGTAATCAAAACCACAATCCTTTCCATGGTTTTTCCATGGTTTATACCAAATAATATTAGTTTTCATAATTTTATAAGGATGTGAACTTATAACATTAAAATAATTTCATTTTTGATGTGGAAGTGACTCATGTTTAAAAATAATTGATTTTAAAGACTTAAAACAAAATATATGTTTTGAAGCATTCATAAAAATAATTGATTTTTAAAGACTTAAAATAATTTTACCTAAAAATTTAACTCTATAATTAAATTATGAAAAATTAATCATTATATAGTTTCAACATGATTTTTTCAAAAATAATATTTATTTATTCAAAAAAAATATATAAATATAATAAATTATTGTTTTAAATTAAAATATCTATTTATTGAAAAATATTGGGTTTTTTACTATAACAGTTTCCTGGCCCTTATAAAAAATAAATGTTTACTTCCTAAAAATTATAATATCATTTATATTTAATATATAATATTTTATAATAATATTTTATTAAAATATAATTTATTTAAAAAAATTAATGAATTAATCAAAATGAATGTTTTAATTAAAATTTTATATTACCCAAAAATACAATTTGGGTTTGGTTGTATTAAAATATGTTTTTTTTCAAACTCATTAGAGAATCATTTATAAAGTAAAAACAATAAAGAATAAATATAATCACTATTTTATAGGAAAGAAAATATTTTTTTATAAAAGCGGTGACATGAATTGGTCACCCAATTCATATCCCACTAGAATTTATTAAAATAAAGGATTACAGTACAAACACGAGTGTAAATAGTTTACACCAACAGGGGTTTAGAGGAATACAATCTAAGATTTCCAAGAAAAACAAAAAAAATCTAGCATTTCATGAGAAGTGTCCGATATTCCATGTTAATGATCTCCTAAAGACTTTTTCCATGAAGGGAAGTGGTAGTGCTACCCAAAATCACAAATGTGGAATGTCTAATGATGGACAGCAGTGGTCACCAGCACAAAGAAAAGCATCATTTTTCCCCAAGTCAGTTAAAAAGAACTCTTCATCAAAACTATTCTTAAACAGTTGCACCTAAAATCTCAAAAAAACTACAATCTTCAGAAAGAAGAAGTAGGATGGAAATAAGATTGATAAATAGGATCCTTCTTGGATTAGAGCATCAAGAATAGGGAATCTGCAATGCCCATGCTCTAATTCCACCATTATCTGATCACTATCAGCTTTGAACCACAATAGAAAATGGTACCAAGGGTTACAAGTGTACTTTTATATTATCAAACAAGATTAAATACCAAAGTATTCTTTCTTTTATAAGAGATAACTCTTTAAGATCCATCCTTTTTATTATATGTTTCTCCTCAAATAACTATTTTAAAGATTCTAGCATGCATGGACAAGAGGAAATCACAAAAAACTTTTTGAAAACAATAGGAACACATCCAGCTTATTCTGATAATAAAAAAAATTGAATGATCAAAGTTAAAGTGAGTAGATTAAGAATACAAGATTTACCTTTCCTTGCACTAAATTTTAAATAGGTTTCCTCAGTCATAGCATCTTTCTCATCATCATTATGAGTGGTTCACTAGAAGTAAAGTGGGAATACCTATCTTCCTCATCCAAGGATTGTGATACATCTATGATAGAAAGTTTCTCAATCATATTGATCTAAGGAGTAGCCACCACTCCAAGTTCATAAGTAGGGGGATGAAAGTCAACAACCTTATTACTAGAATGTTCAGAAGGAGAATTGGTCATCCCCCTATGGACACCTTTTTCAACCCAGATTGAGTTGGGTCTTGTGAGGGGATGTGCATCATAATATTTTCCTCTACAAATCTATGTATAGTGTCTAATTATAAGGCAATCTGTAACAACACAATATTTCATAGTACGTTATTTCATCAAAGTAATTCAATAACTTACACTACATGCAACACTGAGTTTAAGCACACCATGACTTACCAAACTAGCTGTTCAAAAACAGTTATGAATAGTATTAACTGAATTTTGAACTTTATATAACTCTTATAATTTTAGAATCCATATTATGAGTTTCTTAGACATAATGTAAGAACAAATACATTTTTCAGATAAAAGAAGTATTTTTCAAAAAATTCAATTTTATCGCCTTTTAATGGCGAATCCTTTTGAAATCCAATATTTGAAACTTTTCTATATTCAATTTGACAAAATAAAATTCTTCTTTAGAATCGGGACATAAGAATTTAATTTCAATAAAGTTTTGGTGTTTTTCTGATAACTTTCATATTAATGTGAATAGTGAAAAATACTATATTTTAACTGAAAACAACTTTTTTAATCAAAATAATTTATAGTGTTAACTTATACATTTTAATGGTTTGGAAGTATAAATAGATTATATTTTTACAATTTAATCCAATGATGGTCATTGTAAGTAATTTCACATTGAAATTGGACATAAATAAGTGTCAAACTTTTGATAGTTATTATTTCTTAAAAATACACCTTTTGGTTTTGATAGTGGGAATTAATTTTAAATTAATAAATGAAACTTCAATGTTTTGAATTTGGTAAAATAGACTTCATTATTGAATTCATAATATCAAAATTAGTTTAGGGTAAATTTTTGGTATATTTCTAAAAACTTTTAATTTTTTATGAATAGTGAAAAACACTGAGTTATAGTTTAAAACCGAATTTTTTTTTAAATAATTGTTTATTTTATTTAAATTTATTTTAGGTTAAAATAGATGCGTAATACCTATATAAGTTACATGTAATTAATTAGAGTCAGTTTATAATAATTTTAGATATATAAAAATTTTATTGAACTTTTCACCATCTTTTACCCACCTCCTAGGAGAATTTACAAATTCACATAAAAATTAATTTTACCTCTTCTGTGAGTGGAATTTCAAAAATCAGAAAGACACGGTTAATATCAAGGAGTAAAATGTTGTTCAATAAGATGAAGATAATTTTTGGTGAATAGTAACTTTTTACTTTTATTTATCACGGTTAAAAGTAAATAGGGTAATTAAGGGTAAAAATGATATTAATATTACCCTAACACATGTCCTAATTCTATTGTACAAGTGAATATCGACCAAAAACAAACTTAGGAATAAAATATTATCATTTAGGTCCACTTGGATTAGATTAGGACATTTATTATTATTTAATTCAAAGAAGAGTTAAAAGAGTTAAAATCAAAGTTTAATAACTAAAATATTTTTCATATAGTGTTATACATAATATAAATTCGATTATAAATATTCATTAGAAAGATAAAAATATTTCCTACATAATTTTACTTTATTTATAATTTTTAGGAATTAAAAAATCTAATTTATATATGACACAATGATGATGTAGTAATTACCGTATTAATAAAATATTCAGCTAATTGATATTATAAATACCCCAATAAATGAAATTTGAGACTTTTTATGAATTACAATAATTTTCTAGGTTAATATGACATATTATTATTGGTTATATAAATTTTTTTCTAAGTAATAATGCTTTTATAAATTTATCAATAACAAAATACCCAATAGTGTCAAAATTGACATAAAAGAGTTTTTAAAACAAATATTATATTATTAATTGATATTCTATTCTTAAAAATCTAAGGTTATACAAAAGTACTTATATAATGATAGGTGTATACTTTAAGGACCACTTGGGGGTATATTGTAAGTTTATAGTAATTTTATTAACCGTATAATATAAAAATACAAAGAGTGTGGTAAATGACAAACTAATTAACTAAGAGTTAAAACTAAAAGATACGATTAATAAAGTGACCCAAACCTGTCTAAAACCTATTGTTTTAGTATATTTCGACCCATCCCCACCTTATCCTAGAAATAAATCAATTTTGAGCCATTATAAACCTAATATGAATTTATTATAAAATAATATTTTATGTTTTTTCTAAGGTTCCCCTCACCCCTCTTATAAAAGGGCACTCCCCCTTCACTCTAATTCACGCCTTCTAAGCCATTTTTATCATCCAACACTTGCCAAAATACCCTCTCAACTATCCTCCCTTAAACATATAGGCCTTATTTTGATCATAAATCCAACTTAAGGATCCCTTTTGATCAAATAAAAAGGAAGAACCCGAAGAAGAGGTAATGATTTCACCACCGTATTTCAAGTTCCTTTCTTTTTCCACTTCCTTTTTCTTTTTTGTTTCCATTCTAAAATAATAACTCCAGTATATTCTATATACTGTTATGTTATTATAATTATAGTAAAACCAAATTCATTATTCTATCCACCCTTTGAATGACATGTCACCATACGTGCATACGTACGGCTTACCGTCTCCACGTCGTAGTGTAATTGTTATTCAATACATTATTATTTCGATGGGTATAATAATGATGTGTATTTTATGTAAATAATAAATATAACATGATAAGGGTTCTGTATATATGATATACCATCCAATTTTATGTTATTTTAATATCAAAAAATGATATTTTTTCTCGTGCGTACGTACGGATTACCGTCTCCACGACACGATGAGATTCATTTCCAAGTTCACCATTCATCAACGATTATAAAAATATATATTACTAATAAGTATGTAATATATGAAATAATAATTCTACTGTTGATATATATATTTATATATATAAGTTTTTATGTACTTACATATATCTTATTCACTTACTTCCGTTCAATATTATATGAAAACAGAAAAAGCGTTTATGCATACGTACGAACTACCATCTCCATAAATGGTGTTTTCCATTTCATATATATGTCTATTATAAAAATTTATAGTCTAAATATATATGATATATAAATCATGTTTTATATTATGGAAGTATTTAAATCATGATCTAAGTGATACAATCAAGAGTAACAAGTTTAAACACGTACGATAAAGAAATCGATTATTACCCAAAATATTAATATAAAATGGAAATTATTATTAAATAGGTAGTATAAAGTCATAAATGAATAATTTATGATATCATAAATATTAATATGGTTCTGGTATAATTTAATAACATAATATAGTATTCATATAGAAGTTTAAACATACCCTCAACTAAAGTAAACTGCAAGGTAAGGGCTTTTTATCTCACTCCTTATTCCCGTGAGATTCATGCCATATTGCCACTATTACCTTTTGTGTGGTGTATGTACTGCACATAATTGTATTCTTTGTTTAATAAACTTTAATTTATGTGTATTTACATATTCATTGTATGATACCTTTTTCATGGGGTGTATGTTTCGTAAGTTACCAAATTAGAAAGGCTTAATTCCTCAATCTCATTATTATCAGAGATTGTTTATGTGTAAGTATTTACTAGGACATTTTTATCATCCATGTCAATTTTTCATAAAAATGATTCCAAAATGAATATTTTAAGGATTTTTGAAAGTTACCCTTTATCAAGATCAAAATTTTAAATGTTTTAAAGATTAATCTTTCTAAATCTTTTTAATTATTGTCTATGTTTTCAAAATGATTTTAAGGATTTATTTATTTGGACATGAATGTTTTGAAATGATAATTCTTTTCAAAAGTTTCAAATTGTTAGGGGACACTTTAATTAAAGAATGTATTTAAATGTCTTCATTTATAAATTTTGATACTTTTAAATGTTTTCATGAAAAGGGGATATTTCTCCCAAAGAGTTTTACAAATAATTTTCATCTATATCAACATCCTTTGATGGATTTTAAACTAGTTTGAAGATGATTTATTATGATACAAATATTCCATATTATATTGAAGTTCTTTGATATGTTTGACTACGGATGTGTTATTTTTATACCATTCATGGTTTATGGAGAAATTATTGACATTTCGTATGCTACTTTTAATATGAATGCTTATGTTATGTTTAAACCTATTCATATGAGGAATGCATTGGACTTAGTAAGTGACGGGTGGAGCCCGCTATAGCTCCTCGATGCATCGGTAGGTCTCATGAGACAAACTAGTGGCTTGGAACAAGGCCTTGACAAAATATTATTTGTAGTCTTGGCACAAGGCCTTTACTATTTGGTTATGATATTCTGGCATTATGCATTCCATTATTATGAAAGTGGTTAGTGATATTGAATTTGATTATTCGACTAGTAGAATATCCATGTGAATAAGTAAATGGAATTACTTCATTTTATTTTTTCCATATAATGCTTAAGTTCAAGTTTAAAAGGATTTTTTTTAGTTATAAATTGCCTTAAATTTTTATGCTTATTTATGAAAGTTTCCATTGTATTGTTATCCTTACTGATCATCTGAGCTCACCCCTTTCTATGTTTTATTTTTCTCAGGATTCCAAGAAGTGTATTGTGATTAATATGTAGGGTTAAGACAAGGGAATAAAGGAATTAGTGAAGGATTATTTATGTTGTTTTTTATGTTATGAAGTGTAATGTAACATTCATGTATGTAATCTATTTTCCAAGACTGCTAAACTGATCGGTCCTTCGGGACTTGATTCCTCGTAATCATGGAAATGTATTTAAATAATGCACCGAATCTGGGTAACTGGGGTCGGGGAATTACAGTTTGTATTAGAGGAAGTTTAGTAATAACCTTGGAAGATAGATTTAGATAAATTCTGATTATACCACATAGACCTAAGATAGAATTTGAGGATTATTATAGAAGAAATTCCTAGAATTTTGGTAATGTAGAGATTTTGTGAGTTTTCCAAGAAAATACATCCCTGTCTGGATACGAGCAGGTAGATGCGGCTCTGGCACAGATGTACCTAGGGGTAAAACCCGAAAACACCACTTTGAGCTAGACTTGAACAGGAACTGGTGTATGACAATGGGCATTGCTGCACTCTTGGTTACGACACTCCTGTGGGACATGCTTAGGATAATTCTCATTTTCTTTACAAATCATTTAGAAAGGGTTATGAGTATATACTTCCTCAATGAAAACATCTTTATGATTATGGATTATATCCATAAACCATTCAATTTACATTAGGTATTTTATAAGTTTGTAATTATTCATTGTAATTCATTAACTGACCTAGTTTATGATATTGTATAGAAATGGCGCCCAGTAGAATGAATGTAAACTCCATCAATACGTATGATCCAAAGAGTAAGAAGGATCATATCTTTCACGGTATTAATACAATATTTAGAAGGTAAATAGTCTCCCATGTATTCTCAACATATGAAGAAATAGTATCATGTGTTAATAAGATATGTAAAGAATTATCGGAGTCCTATGGCTTTGAAGGGAAGCAAGAGAAGAAAAGGATGGAAGAGAGAAAGATGGATAAATTGAAGAGGGAAAAGAAGAATTTTCCCATATGTGATAAATGTGGGAAGAAAAAACTCTGGAACTTGCCTGAAGGGAATGGAAGTTTGTTATAAGTTTGGAGAAAAAGGACACCATGTACGTGACTGCAAGGGTAAGAAAAAGGTTTCAAATGTACAATGTTTCATCTACAAGGAGTTGGGACACTACGCGAACCAATGTCCAAATCATCAGAGTGTGCCCCAAATGATGCTATTGGATAATAATCAAGTTATGATAATACCACAGATGAGGAGGAATGATTAGAGTTCTTATGTTGTTATTAGAGAATTATGTTATTTGAGTGTTGTATCAACAATGTACTGATTATAATAATTATGGAGTATATAAGGATTGTACTGTAGTACTATTTCATTAAGGACTTGAGATTATGTGGAACCAACAAAAGTGACTCAATAGCAGGTTAAATTTTTGGAAAATATATGGTTGAGAGAAAGATAAACCATAATATGGTTCTGATATCGAGGTAGTGATTTTGGAATAATACATGATTGGTTTCGATAAATTATATTGGATATTCTTGACTACCTTGAAACTAATTAATGATTTGTATATTCCATCATTGTAGGAGTTTACAAAAAAAAATTTGATAGAAGGAGTATATCCAGTTTTCTATAAGGAATAAGGTATCATGAATGTAATCAATAAGGTTTTATGGAAATTCTGGATGTTTTAGTGTTTTAAAAGAATACATGATGAGGGTGTTCACATGTTATTACGTGAAAAAAAATGATCTTCATTGTGTTTAACTTCTTTATAAATTTTGGACTATGAGTTTAGATAGAAGTATTTTGGATAATTCTAGTTTGAGATTATTTTTGGATTTCCATAAAAGGACAAACCAGAGGTCGGGCGACAACTCGTCGTGTCCGGCAAGGCCGCGAGAATTGAACCCACAACCGAAGGGTGACAAGGGTGTATCACCTACCACTGGCCCATGTGATGTCCTGGATTGAATAATGTAGTCTTTTAAAAAAAATATGGTAGATGAATTATAAATTCATTTTTTTGAACCCTATATGAATAGGATAAATAGAATATTATTTTTAAGTTCTATTATTTTTCGGAGTGAAAGATGAGTTTGTGGTAGCAATTAGTTAAAGGATGGGACTCTACTTGTCAAGTATACATTTTTCTTGTTCTCTTATTCTATGAAGAAATAAATTCTTATACTTTAGTGAAGGGATATTAAAACCAAAAATGTGTTATCCTAATACCATATGTTTTGATGAACCGATGGTATTTTTAATCATCATAGATTGATGAATTTAAGGCCCTCAATTTTACACTTATTTTTGATTGATGACCTCAATCACTACCAATAAATATTTACGTTTTTTCTCCAATTATATGTCTCTAATTTCCACCAATGTTCTCCTAATCGATATCATAATTTGGTGGTGACCCTTTCATTTCCCTTTCTATCTTATTAAGACTAAATTTTATTAACATAATTTCTGATGTGGGTTTTCCCAAAGTTATTTTCTATTTTCAACCTTTTGTTTTTGAAAAAAAAATTTCAAATTGCAAGGATAAAATTTATTGAAGGAGGGAAGAATGTAACACCCGAATATTTCATAGTACGTTATTTCTTAAAAGTAAATAAATAACTTTCACAACACGCAACACCGAGTTCTAGCACACCATGACTTACCAAACTAGTCGTTCAAAAATGGTTATGAATAGTATTAACATAATTTTGAACTTTATATAATCCTTATAATTTTAGAATCCATATTATGAGTTTCTTATACATAATGTAAGAACATATACATTTTTTCAGATAAAAGAAGTATTTTTCAAAAAATGCAATTTTACCGCCTTTTAATGGCGAAGCCTTTTTAAATCCAATATTTGAAACTTTAATATATTCAGTTTGAAAAAATAAAATTATTCTTTAGAATCGGGACATAAGAATTTAATTTCAATAAATTTTTGGTGTTTTTGTGATAACTTTCATATTTATGTGAATAGTGAACAATACTATATTTTAACTAAAAACAAATTTTTTAATCAAAATAATTTATATGGTTAACTTATACATTTTAATGTTTCGTTAGTACAAATAGAATATATTTTTACCATTTAATCCAATTATGGTCATTTTAAGTAATTTCACTTTGAAATTGGACATAAACAAATGCCAAACTTTTGATAGTTATTATTTCTTAAAAATAAGCCTTTTGGTTTTGATAGCGAGAATTAATTTTAAATTAATAAATGAAACTTCTATGTTTTGAATTTGGTAAAATAGACTTTATTATTGAATTTGGAATATCAAAATTAGTTTAGGGTAAATTTTTGGTATTTTTCTGAAAACTTTTAATTTTTGATGAATAGTGAAAAACACTGAGTTATAGTTTAAAACCGAATTTTTATTTAAATAATTATTTATTTTATTTAATTCTATTTTAGGTAAAAATAGATACATAATACTTATATAAGTTCAATGTAATTCATTATAGTTAGTTTATAATAATTTTAGATATATAAAAATTTTATTGAACTTTTCACCGTCTTTTACCCACCTCCTAGGAGAATTTGCAAATTTACATAAAACTTAATTTTACCGCTTCTGTGAGTGCAATTTTAAAACTCTGAGAGACACGGTTAATATCAAGGAGTAAAATTTGGTTCAATAAGATAAAAATAATTTTTGGTGAATAGTAACATTTTACTTTTATTTACCACGGTTAAAAGTAAATAGGGTAATTAAGGGAAAAATGATATTAATATTACCCTAACACATGTCCTAATTATACTGGACAAGTTTATCTCAACCAAAACCAACCTTAGGAATAAAATATTATGATTTAGGTCCACTTGGATTAGATTAGGACATTTAATATTATTTAATTCAAATAAGAGTTAAAAGAGTTAAAATCAAAGTTTAATAACTAAAACATTTTTAATATAGGGTTATAAAAAAGATAAATTCGATTATAAATATTCATTAGAAAAGAAAACCATATTTCATACATAATTTTATTTTATTTATAATTTTTATACATTAAATAATTTAATTTATTTATGACACAATGATGATGCAGTAATTACCGTATTAATAAAAGATTAAGATAATTGATATTGTAAATACCCAAATAAATGTCAATTGAAACTTTTTGTAAATTAAAATACTTTTCTAGGTTAATATGACATATTAGGATTGGTTATATGAATTTTTTTTAAGTAATAATTCCTTTATGAATTTATAAAAAACAAAATACCCAATAGTGTCAAAATTGACATAAAAGAGTTTTTAAAAAAAATATTATATTATTAATTGATATTCTAGTCTTAAAAATATAAGGTTCAGACAAAGGACGTATATCTAGATAGGTGTATAATTGATGGACCACTTGGGGGTACAATGGAAGTTTATAGTAAGTTTATTAACCATATAATATAAAAATACAAAGAGGCATGGTAAATGTCAAACTAATTAACTAATAGTTAAAACTAAAAGATAAGGTTAATAAATTGACCCAAACCTGTCTAAAACCTTTTGGTTGAGTGGATTTAGACCCATACCCACCTTATCTTCAAACTAAATCAATTTGGATCCATTATAAACCGAATATTAATTTATTATAAAATAATATTTTATGTTTTTTCTAAGGTGCATCTCACCCCTCTTATAAAAGGGCACTCCCCCTTCACTCTAATTCACACCTTCTAAGCCATTTTTCTCGGCCAAACCCTGCCCAAATACCCTCTAAACTATCCTAAATTCAACCTAGAGTCCTTAGTTTGATAAAAATTCCAACCTAAGTATCCCTTTTGATCAAATCAAAAGGAAGAACCTGAAAAAGAGGTAATGATTTCACCACCCTCTTTCAAGTTCCTTTATTCTTCCACTTCCTTTTTATTTGTTGTTTCAATTATATAATAATAACTATAGTATATTATAAATATTTTAATGTTATTGTAATTATGTTACAACCAAATTCATTATTCTATCCACCCTTTGAATGACATGTCACCATACATGTGTACGTACGGCTTACCATCTCCACGTTGTGGTGTAATTGTTATTCAATACATTATTATTTGGATGGGTATAATAATGATGTGTATTTGATGTAAATTATAAATATAACATGATAAGGTTTATATATATATGATATAAAATCAAATTATACATTATTTTAATATAAAAAGATTGATATTTTCGCTCGTACGTACATACGGATTACCGTCTCCACGACGCGATGAGATTCATTTCCAAGTTCATCATTCATCGACAATTATAAAAATATATATTACTAATAAGTATGTAATATATGAAATAATAATGATACTGGAGATATATATATTTGTATATATAAGTATTTATGTACTTACATATATCTTATTCACTTACTTTCGTTCAATACTATATGAAAACAGAAACAGCGTTTATGCGTACGTACGGACTACCGTCTCCATAAATGGTGTTTTCCATTTCATATATATGTCTATTATACATATTTATATTCTAAATATATATGATACATAAATCATGTTTTATATTCAGGAAGTATTTAAATCATGATCTAAGTGATACAATCAAGAGTAAGAAGTTAAAACACGTACGATAAAGAAAGCGATTATTACCCGAAATATTAATATAACTTGGAAATTATTATTAAATGGGTAGTATAAAGTCATAAATTAATAATTTATGATATCATAAATATTAATATGGTTCTGGTATAATTTAATAACATACTATAGTCTTTATACAGGAGGTTAAACGTACCCTCGACTAAAGGAAAGTGCAAGGTAAGGGGTTTTCATATCACTCCTTATTCCCGTGAGATTCATGCCATATTGCCAATATTACCTTTTGTGTTGTGTATGTACTGAACATAATTATATTTTTTGTGTAATACACTTTAATTTATGTGTATTTACATATTCATTGTATGATACCTCTTTCATGGGGTGTATGTTTCGTAAGTTACCAAATTGGTAAGGGTTAATTCCTCAATCTCATTATTATCCGAGATTGTTTATGTTTAAGTATTTACTGGGACATTTTTATAATACATGTCCATTTTTCATAAAAATGATTCCAAAATGAATATTTTAATGATTTTTGAAAGGTAACCTTTATCAAGATCATAATTTTAAATGTTTTAAAGATTAATCTTTCTAAATCTTTTTAATTATTTTCCATATTTTCAAAATGATGTTATGGATTTATTTATATGGACATGAATGTTTTGAAATGATAATTATTTTCAAAAGTTTCAAAGTGGTATGGGAAAATTTGATTAAAAAATGTATTTAAATATCTTCCTTTATAAATTGTGTTACTTTTAAATGTTTTCATGAAAAAGGGATATTTCTCCCAAAGAGTTTTAAAAAACATTTCCATCTATGTCAACATCCTTTGAGGGATTTTAAACTAGTTTGAAGATGATTTATTATGATACAAATATTCCATATTGTATTGAAGGTTTTGTGATATGTATGATTGTGGATGTGTTATTTTTATACCATTCGTGCTTTATGCAAAAAGTATTGACATTTCGTATGCTAGTTTTAATACGAATGTTTATGTTATGTTTAAACCTATTCATATAAGGAATGCATTGGAATTAATAAGTGATGGGTGGATCCCGCTATAGCTCCTCGATGCATCGATATGTCTCATGAGACAAACTAGTTTCTTGGTACAAGGACTTGACAAAATTTTATTTGTAGTCTTGGCACAAGGCCTTGACTACATGGTTATGATAGTCTGGCATTATGAATTCCATCATTATTAAATTGGTTAGTGATATTTCATGTGATTATTAGACTAGTAGAATATCCATGTGAATAAGTAAATGGCATTACTTCATTTTATTTTTTCCATATTTTTTTGAAGTTCATGTTTAAAAGTCTTTTGTTTTATTTATACATTGCCTTAAATGTAAATGTTTATTTATGAAAGTTTCTATTGTGTTGTTATCCTTATTGAGCATCTGAGCTCACCCCTTTCTATGTTTTATTTTTCCCAGGATTCCAAGAATTGTATTATGATTGATATGCAGGGTTAAGCCAAGGGAATAATGGTGTTCGTGAAGGATTATTTATGTTGTTTTTAATGTTATGAAGTGTAATGTAACATTCATGTATGTAATCTATTTTCCAGGACTACTAAACTGATCGGTCCTTCGGGACTTGATTCCTTGTAATCATGCCAATGTATTAAAATAATGCACCGACTCTGGGTAACTGGGGTCGGGGCGTTACACAGTCCGTGTAGTAGTCTGGAAGATTTTCAAAGACAACCTCTTGAAGTAATCCATTATCACCATTTTGTATCCAAATATAGAGTGGAAGGGACTATGAAATATCGATATTTGAACACATTTGAACAACAGAGGGTTGAAAAAGTCATCTAGTAGTAGAATCTATCTTGAGGGGTTTCCCAATCAAACTAGCAATCGAAAAAAGTGCTTCTTGCTTAAATAAGTGAAGCGGAAGACTAGGGATCCCTATCCAAATGGGGGAAATATGAGGCTCTAAATATTTTCATAAATTAGGGTACCATTTTAATACTTTCATGGAACAACCATCTAAAGACCGTTAACCTCTCATACATACCTGATAATAGTCATTTTCAGAAAAGAAATGAAAAATCACATGCAACAAATTTAATAGACCATCATTAAAGTTCACAAAACCAATAGCTTCTAGTGTTTTTTAAGTAATAATAATAAAGGCCTACTCTTTATAAACATTACAATAAGAATGAATCATAAATCGGAGGCTAGGATCCTAACCTCTTCTTTTGAGAACGATATCGCAAAAAGGCCCATGTGTCGAAGTTTTTTCAGTTCAGTGCGAGCTGAGGGTGTTGAGTCTCCTTGATATAGGAAAGAAAATATACATATTCATACTATTTGTTTTAATATACATAGTCCTTTATTACACCAGTGAATTATCTATGGGTAAGGTGTGCAGTAATGAGATTTTCTTGGGGTGGTTCAGTGAACACGGTTAGGGTCATGATCTCAATGAGCATTAACTTCTCCCACAAATAGTTTCTCTCATAATTTATTTATTGAATCTTATCTTGGGATTGATCAATGTAAAACACCATAGATTTTATCTCCCTTAGAATCTTTGATAAATGGTAATTATAGGGTATGATCTTACTGGTTCATTGCTTATTTTGTCTCTGTAAATTGGATTTTTCATAACACTTAATATATATTAATAATAATATAATTTTAAATGGATATATTATAAATGGTAATGATGCTTAACATTATTTTAAATTCATCAGAATATGACTATATATTCCCAATTTTTTCCTTATAAGAATTTTAAAAATTTATATATATATATATATATATATGTATATGTATATATATATATATATATATATATTTCTAGAGCTAGACGCTAGGACAACATGCGATTTCAAGGCCTGGTGTACTCATAATTAATTTTATAAAAATATTAAATATATTTTATACTATACATGAAAATTTAGTTAAAATGGAATAACTCTTAAACAGTAGATCAGATCAGAAATTTTAGGCCATGGTTGGGTCCGGAACATGGTGTTTTCCCTAGGCGTGACATAAAATGAGTCAATGTGGGATGTTTGGACCCCTCACTCATTGGCGGTGTGTTAAGTGGATTCATTTGATTGAATAAATTAATTAATTAAATTCATTTGAACTAAAATAATGTCTATTAATATATCATAAAGGAAATTTTTTAAGGTTGGCCTCACAATTTCTAGAATCCATTGGTGAGAGCTCCCTCCTCCTCCCTTTGGAAAATTGAGACGAGCGACGATGGAATGTCAGATCAGATTGGATTTGGATGCAATGAACATGTCACTTCTTCCAATCATTGTGTGGGTGTGTTATTCACAAATGATCAATCCAAAATAGAGGTAGGAATCATCTTTTGGTGTTTTAAGACCTTTGGATTAAAATATTGAGTAGATAATTATTACTTCTTTGATCTATGTATTCTTATGTCCTTTTCCTGAGCCCAAGTGCCATATTTCATAATTTTTAATCAATATTCTAACTCTGGTGCCCCATTCTTGATCGATGTCCGATAACCCTTTTCCAATGATATTTAAAACATTTTTTTATGGTGATTTTCTCCCCCAATTATTTGCATTCTTCACCGGTTGTATCCCCGCAGTCCCAGCTCGATAGTATCGGGGGGCATCGAGCTCGATCGGGCCCCCATATTTACAGCAGGTCAATGATGAAAAAATGGTTTTGCGGGTGAATCATAGATATGGAATCATTGCGGTACATGGATGCTCGATCTATTGGTTTGGGATATGAGATATAAGATACAATATATGAGATATGAGATATAATATATAATATTGAAGATATGAGATATGATATATGATATATGAGCTATGATATATGAGATATGAGATATGAGATATAAGATATGAGATATGAGATACAAGATATGAGATATAAGATATGATATATAAATCTTGGTTAAATAATCTTATATCGGATATATCTTTTAACTAATTTGTATGTTTGATAAATCTTTAGTGTCAAAGTGATCCTAGAATTGAGACGGTCATTTTAAGACCAGTTATAGATTCCTTTTTTAGACTTGTGCCTTGGGTCAACGAAACACCCAATAATAATAAAATTATTATTATTGTGAAATCTTGTATCCGAAATACATTCATCATACATTGTTAGAATGAAGAACCGTATATGAAGTTATGACTATGAAATTTAGGTGGACAGTTGACGTGCATCCTTGTCGCGAGGGTGGTCAAGCTTACATTTATAAAGACCCAAGATATAGCACAGTGGCTAACCTCGGGGTCGCTCTCAAGGAAGCAGTGTCGGGAGCCCTAGTGGTCATTCTGAAAATCTTTTTGTATTTTTAAATACTTTGAAAACATAAAAACACACTCCTAATAAAACTAATCAGTGCTGAAAATCACAGTGGGGAGAGAGACAGTGAATGGATAGAGGAGAACAGAGATGGAAAAAGTGAAAAACTAAAGAGACACATGAAAAAAACCAATAAAAGAAATAAGACGCGGACACAATACAAAGCACATAACTAAAAAATTACACCAAGACACAGAAGACAATAGTTAGAGATACAAAGGTTGTACCAAGGTTAATTCACCCTCTACTCCCTTTCCTAGATCAACTTGAACAATTCTCAAATTCTCATAGTGCATGATCGATGTCTCGGATCACACACCAGTATCACCTAGAAATTAAACACTCAAGCATTGAATTTATTCAATACTCAAACGTTCCTACGAAATGCAAGGTCCCACACCCAGAAAAGTTATTCTGGAAATAAATTCTCACAAACCAGAATGATTCCACTAAGATCGTCATATCACACAACCGATCTTGATTATCAGTTTGAGAAATGAAGACAGGATAGGGAGAAAAATTGAGATGAGAGAGTAGAAAATCGTCCTATGCAAGATCTCACTCTCGCTAAATCTAACTCACAATCGTGATCTACCAAGGTGAAAAAAAAAAGAATGTGATCTCATTAATGTGAGAATCTCCAGATCGTGTCGGGTTTCTTAACCTGGATCTAACCCCGTAAGTTAGATCTCTATTTTTTGAGATTAAAGATCACAACACGAAGAGAAAAAAATGAACACACAAATAAACATAACTAACATCACAATTCAATTAAATAAACATGCAACACTACGAGTGTATTTACAGACTCTACATAGAACACCAAAAACAGGGCAGTGGGAAGATGGATGAAATGGAGGAGCGGGAACCCATCTCCAGGTCGAAGATATGTTCCAGTCTGATGAAGTGATATGGAATGGTGTGTGAACAGTGGTGGAGTGTCCTCCCCCCCCACTGTGGAATGATGCCCCCCCCCTGGGTACTCTACTCTCGGCCCCTGACCCTTGGCCTTGAAGAAGAGAGGAGTTGCGCGTCCTCTTATTCGAAGATGAAAATAGAACACTAAACTAACAGGTAGCAGATCCACGTGGTGCGCTTTCATATGAACATCACCAGCTTTTAATGTGAACTCCCTATAAGCGCATACAACCCCCTTGCAACGATCTCATGAATCTTCTCGCACATTTTCCGCGTAGTGCCCATAAAATGCTTCGCACACCCAACTCCCCCTGTACAGAACCACTGAAAAACACAACACACATCAGAAATAGAAAAATGTGAAAACTATAATTATATATAAATGCATATTTGTATTTACTATTATATATATATATATATTAGAGGTATTAAATATTATTAATATCTATTATATTAGTTTCATACATATATTATTATGATATATAAAAAAATAATATTATATATATAAGCTTATATATTATAATTGTTTTAACTATAATTATTTTATTATATGTGATATATATATATATTTGATAGTATAATTAAACAAAATAAAAAAACTAAAAAGAAGAAGAAACGAAGAGGGGGAGGGGGTCGTGTGAATCTGTTCCAGTGGAGAGGGATAAAGGGGTTTAGCGCAGGGGGCTCTCGGCTTGTGGCGCAGGTGAGGTGGCGGCTATGAGTTGTGCGGTGAGGCATGGTGCAGTGGCGCGGATGAGAGGGGATCACCGGTGACTTCAGGGCGGCGTGTGGCTTGGGGATTTGATTTGGGCCGGCCGTAGGCAGGTATAGGGGAAAGAGTGTGGGTTAGGGTTTGGATGGCTCAGGGGGTGTGTGGCGAGGCATGGTGCAGCGGTGCGGATGAGAGGGGAGAAAGGGGGCGGCAGCTTCGGGTCTTCAAGTGGCGCAGGAGTTCGAACGGGGTGGAGGGATTCGGCTTTGATTGACGGAAATGCAGGAGGTAGGGGAGGTGGGTCGAGGCCAGTAGCAGATGGGTAACAAGAGAAAATTTGATATGTTGTTCTTCAGTCTTGGACTTTTTCTTGCACAGACTTATTCCAAAAATGCTGAAATTTTTATTTTCTGCTGTTGAAGTTTTGGTTCAGATCTTGGTATTTCTATTTGAATACAGTTCGATTATTAAAAATTGTAATGTGTTCTTTGTGCTGTGTTGCTGGTGGAAATTTTGCTTTTGTTGTTTGGTGCGTGAAGGAGCAGTGAAGAGGCTGGAGGGTGGCAAAGGATTATGGTGAAACAGTCACTGTGAGTTTCAATCACGGTCAGACCGTGAGGAGAAGGAGGTGGGGGATACGGTATATGCTGACAAGTAGGGAGGAGACACCATAAAGCTGCTCACGGTGAGACATTGAGAAGTGAAATGGTGGAACACTCATGTGGGGGTGAACATGAAGGACTGATCGTGGGTTCACGGTGAGACCGGTGCAGAACGGTGGGACAAGCTAAGTGCTGAACCGGTGAGACATTTAGGTAGTGAAGCGGTGGCATAATGACGAAATGGTGTGTCGTGCCACCGTGAGTACTTTCAAAATAAAATAAATAATTTAATAATTTAATAATTTAAATAAAAACTAAAACCCGATTAACAAATTAAATTGAATTAAAAACTAAATAAATAAAACAAACTTAAATAATAAAATTAATTGTGTTTTATTCAAAAGTATGAATTTATTTATATTAAAAATTATAAACAGACTTAATTTAAAACAAACTAAATTAACTAAAGTCACTTTCTTACATTAATCAACCAATTAATTAAATAATTAATAAAGTGAATTAAAGAATAAGAAAAATATTATTTGAATAATATTAAATTATTAAAACTAATAAACTTATTAAAAGACTAACAACTAAAATGGGTTATTTATTTACAATTTAAAGAGTAAATAAATAATTAATTAAATTAATGAATTAATAAACTAATTATAATAAAAGAATAAATAAATAAAAGTATAATTGGAAAGACTAAGTTAATATAATAATTATTTAAAAAGACACAAATGAATATTAAATATAATTGATTTAAACTAAAATTGATTATTTTACACAGGAAATTACAAAATCACATTAATTATCAATTATTTACTAAAAACAATCATTTTGGTATAAAAAAAGTCTATAAAAATACAAAAAGGATGTGGTAAAGAGAGTTAAAACACTACCACATCAACGTTTGAATACCAATATTTGGTATTTAATTTTTACGCGTGGCTTAGTCCCACAAGACACCATTTGAGCATGATGTGGTGAAATGAAACTTTTTCACTGGGAGTCCAATTGAGGAAAGTGAATAGCCTATATCAAGTGTTTTTCCATGAGGATTGCAACATTGTAATCTTTTTGTCCATCTAGGGATGTCTGAAGAGGCATATTAGTATAATTATGTTTTTTTATTCTGTTCAATGATGAACCTTGTGCGTTCATCGAGCTTTTGGTCAAGACATTTTGTGTAGTACCCTTACACATTGTGTAGTACTACATGGTCAGAAATCCATTTTTTGTAAAGGACACAACCTGACAGTAGAACATGACCTCATTCTATGTGATTCCCTTACATGTCGTACACTCCTTTATGAATCTTCATGCTTCTTTGTCTATTTCATTTGGACTTGGATTTTGTCCTATGAGTAGCCTGTACTGATTTTTTTTCATGTAGAAGGTGATGGTTCTCTCTGTTGTGGATTTTGAGATATGATTCAAGATGTTATGATCCTGGAGATTCTTGAGGAGATAATAGATGATGGTAGCGACCATACTAAATCACCAAATATTTCTGGGATTACCCTCCAGTAGGGATGGGTAGTGTAATTCCCTAATGATCTTTATGAGTTACCCTTTTGTAGGGTTGGGAAGTTGAGTTCCTCTACATTTTGGGCTTACCCTCTATTAGGTTTGGCTAGTGGCATTACCTATTGATCTTTCTGAGTTACTATACATCAAGGCTGGGTAGTGGATTCCCTCGATATTATATGATTACCCTCTAGTAGGGCTAGGAAGTGGAGTTCCCTGAATACCTTACCGGGCTTACCCTCTAATAGGATTAGGTAGTGGTGTTCCCTAATGAACTTCCCGAGTGGTACCCTCCAATAGTACTAGGAAGTGGATTTCCTTGGTGAATACTAGAGTAGGACCCTCCTATCGTACCAGGGAATGAGATCTTTACCTATAATTTTTGGTCCCTTGACTAAGTGGAATAGTGATGATACATGGTTTTACAAGGATTTGGACTCAAAAGTAGTAGGGATTATTTCCCCACTAAGATGCATTCTTATGGCGTGACCTAAAACCATATGGGTGAGTCAGTGCTTCCCAAAGTAGATAGTATCAAGGTGTGGTGATTGAGTCCCTTAGACTTGTGTGTTTAGGGTAGATTCGTGAGATGTTTGGCATTGTTGATGGAATTATTTTGTAACTATTGGATACTCTTCTTCTTGGTTGAGTTGTGAGATGGAGATCCCCTTACCCTCTCATTTGGGATTCTTTGACTGAGCATATATGTATATATATATTATTTCTTTTGGATTCACACTTTGTATTTGGATACTCTCCTTCCAAGAGAGGTTAAGACACATGGGGTATGCCACATTCTTTCCATGTTTATCTTCTCATGGTTTGATTACTCTACTCACCTACTATAGGTGGAAAATCTCAACGGGCAGTTCATATACTCACTGTGTTTAACCTCTTGTGCATGGATGAGAATACATTCAATATATTGTTGGGTTGAGTTGTACTCTTTCATTGTACCTTGTTTTATATAATAATTACCTCTATAGTTTTATATCTTACTACTCCCCCTTCATCCCTTTCGAGGTGTTCTACTGGGAATTTATATATTCACCCATGCATGGGATTTTCCTACATGTGTCGTGTATTTTCCAGAAAATGGATAGGTTGACCATGACTTCAGAGGAGCTTAGGTATAGTAGGTTCTTATACCATATATGGTGGTTATATCTTAGGATATAAGAGATGGTATCTCTCAACTATTTACTCATTTCCAGTTTTGTCATGTTGGGAGGTATTTCTAGATGGGAATGTATTTTTTCCCTTCAATTTTAGTTTATACTACCATACTTTTGTATTATCTAGAGGTTCATGCATGCCTAGTTTATTTTATAGAAGTGTTGCATCTTTTCCTCTTTACTTATGCACTTTTTCATTGAGTTGGTTATGTGTGTGCCTATAGGTACTTATGAAAAGGCCTCCCTGAGTTTTGTTATACCTTCGGTGATTTTCTCCACCCCTGGCCTATGGAGGCGAGCTTGGGGTAGTTGTGTCTCGAGCCCCATCATGGGTCGGGTTATGACAATAACCAAAGAAGTGCATGTGTTTTCTATATCCACATTACATAGTAGGTCATTTAATTCAATCATAAATGAAATTTTATTTATAAAATTTATTATTGTTAAATTATTCCCCCTTTAGAAATTTTACCCTAGAAATTTTCATTTCATATATTAAAATAGATTCGGGTACTTAAGTTTCCAAACCTCTCCTAATTCCCGACTCACATCCTCAAACATGTGGTTACACCACATCACTATGACCTGGTGAGTTGTCTTGTTTCATAGAACATTATCTCTATGATCTAAGATCTTCACCTCCCCCTTATATAAAATATAATTCTCTAATGTTACCACATATGGATTCAATACATGTGAGATATTTGGTATGTATTTCTTAAAAAGGGATATAAGAAACACATCATGTAATTTAGATATGTTAGGTGAGAGTTCTAGTTGATATGCCACCACTCCAATGTGATCAAACATCTCAAAAGGGCAGATGTATCTAGGACTAAGCTTTCCCTTTTTCCCAAACTTCATTAATTTCATCCATGGAAATATACTAAGGAAGAATTTATCACCAACCTCAAACTCTAGGTCTTGACGAAGATTATATTCATAACCTTTCTATCGACTTTTTATGGATTTCATATTATTTTGAATGGTTTTAACCTTCACTATAATCTCTTGGATAAGATCTGGTCCCATTATCTTCAACTCTTCAAATTCATTATAGCATGTCATAGTTTGACACCACTTCCCATATAGATCCATATAAGGTTCCATTTTAATACTATAATGGAAACTATTTTTATATGATAACTCCACTAGTGGAAGGTTTTAATCACAAAATAATTAGAAATACATTGAATATGATCTCATAATATCCTATTGATTTTGAATGGTCCTTTTAGACTGACCATCCATTTGAGGGTGATAAGTAGTACTAAATCTCAATTCTATATTAAATGATTATTATAGGATCTTCTAAAACCTCAAATTAAACCTTAGATCTTGATTAAATATAATGGAGAGTGACTCTCCATGTAGTATTACCACATCACTTATGTATATCTTAGTGATTTTGTCAAGATATAAATATTCCTTGATAGTAATGAAATATGCTGACTTTGTAGGGTGATCGACTACCACCCAGATGGTGTTATTAACTTTAGTTGTCTTTGGGATCCCAATAATGAAATCCAAGGTTATTTTTTCTCATTTGTATACTATTATAGTCAATTTTTCTATTATACCCTAATAATTTTTTTGTTCAATCTTGAATTTCTAGCATACTAAGTATCGTGATACAAACTCTGCAATCTATCTCATCATGTTATCCCACCAAAATAGTTTCTTCTAGTATATATACATCTTAGTTATTCTTAGATGAATAATAAAGGATTATTTATCCAAATCATCCAAAATTTACCTCTTTAGTTCTAGTTTTCTTAGGATACATATTCATGTTCAAAACCTTATAACATCGTCTTCAGAAAATTTAAACTCTAGAATATTCACTACCATCTTCTGTAGACACTTATCATCTTTCTAGAACTCCTTAATACTATCAAGAATGGATGGTTGAGTAGAAATTTTAGAAAGGTTGGATTAAGATACTTTTATTATTCCCATATCCATGTTTTGAATATCCATCAATATTGGATCTTTTTTAATCCTCATCATGGATTGAGTTTCAGGATTATTTCTACTCAAATAATCTTCCACTTTGTTTTACTTATATATATGTTCATGGATTGAAAAGTTGTAATTCTTCATTAGATATAACTACCTTAATTGGTTCATATTATTCTCCCTTTGTGTGAATATATACTTGAGGCTTTTATGATCAATACATATGTTACACTTCTCCCTATATAGATAATGTCATAAAATCTTTAATGTGAATAACACTACAGAAAATTATAGATCAAGAGTTGGGTAGTTTTTCTCAGGTATCCTTAGTTGGAGGGAGACATAGGCTATAAGTTTTCATCTAGTATGAGTTCACAACCCAATAATTTTTTGGATGCATCACTATAGATCAGAAATATTTCCCCACTATAGGGTAAATAGAGTACAAGTGTAGTTATTATTCTCTTATTCAACTTTTTAAAACATTCCTCACATTCATCATTCTATAAAAACATGACTCATTTCTATGTTATATTCATTATTGGGCTTAAAAATCATGATACGTTTCTCAAAAATCGATGATAGTACGTAGATAATTCAAGTAAACTATGGATTTCCATCACATAGGTTGATCTTGGATATCCTTCAATTACCTCAATTTTTGAATCTTCTATGGATATCCCTTTATTAGGTGATGACATGCCCCATTAATGATACTTAGTCCAAACAGAACTCTCATTTACTATACATTTCATACATATTTTCTTTCCACAATGTCCTCAGTATAGTATTAAAATTCTCCTCATGTTTCTCCTTTATTTTATAATAGATAATAATATTATCAATAAAGAATACAACAATATGTTAAATTAATCCTTAAATACACTATTCATAAAATCCATAAATATTTTTGGAGTAATAGTGAGTCAAAACGGCATCACAATGAACTCATAGTGCCCATAATTTGTATGGAAAGTAGTCTTAGGGATATAAACATTCTTCACCTTTACTTGAAAATATCCAGATCAAAGATCTATCTTAGAAAATACTGGCCTCCACATATCTGATCGAACAAGTCATCAATTCATTGAAGATGATACTTTTTCATTCTCATAATCTTTTTAATATCACAATAATCAATACAAAGTCACCTTTACCCATCCTTATTCTTGAAAAGAAGACTGGTGCACCCCACGGTGAAGCACTTGGGATTATAAACCATTTACCTAGATTCACTTGTAGTTTTTTATCTAGTTCTTAAATTTAAACAATGTTCATTCTATATAGAGTCTTGAATATTTTAAAATCTCTAGGTATAAGATCAATTAAAAATTCAACCTATTGGTTAGAAGGAATACTAGGTAATTCTTTGATAAACACATAATTGTATTCCCTTATAGTGGGAATTTCTTCAAGGGTGGTCTTTTCCTTAGACTCAGTCATTAGATCTAGATGCGCTTACTCATATGGAAATAATATCCATTCTTGAGATGATAATAATAAAGAATATTCATCCACCTCCTCTCAATTGTATAAAATCAGAGGTTGATTCATGATATAGAGGGAGAATTCCTTCTCCCAACAATTTATGTTGTCCATATAAAAGGAAATACATTTAATAATAAGGATAACATTAAATTTCAATAAAAGGATATTGATAATATTTTCAATAAGAACATTCCAAAAAACATTAACTTATGGTACAATAACCATATAATATTTTTCTCGATTGTATCAAATAATTTGTGGTAGTAACTCAATCTTAGAGAACTTACACTATATGATAATATGGTTTGAATTTAAATACGACATGAAATACACAACTCTAGAGTTGAGGTAACAGGTACTTAAGTCATCATTATTTATATCAACATATGAATTTACTTGTTACCTTGGTCTTCAATATTGTTGGTGATTATCGTGATTTTCATCCCATGGAATATAGAATTGTCTAAGATAATTCCCAAATTCTCCACATTTATGATATAGAACTGTGTATGGTGCCTTATATTGAACTTCATTTCCCACTATAACATTATTCATTTCTTCATGGAAATTCACTACTTTATGCCCTATTTTTTCAAAATTAAAACATATCCCAATTCATTTTTGAAATTTCCCTTAGTTCTTATTTCCACATTTGTTACACAACGAAAAATTAGTCTTCTTTCACTTATCACATTTATTACATGAAATTCCTTGAGACATCATCCTCTAATTCTTCAATGTTTTTCGACATTCAACTATGTTCTAGTTATTAATTGTAATTTTTATACCTATTTTGGAATAATAAAAAGATGAATTACTTGATCTCTCATCATGTTAGGCATCTCATTTGGGAATTCATCACATTACCCCTCACATTGATTATAGACTCAGTTCCTTCTATTTTCATCCATTAACTAGAATAATGGTAAAATTAGGGATGATAATTTTTAAAATATTAAAAAAATAAACCAGAAACCATGAACATTAAAGGGAACACTCATAAATGACGTATATTACTTAACATATGAATTTTTAGGCTTCACTCTAATTTATCCATGATATATTTCTTAATATAAAATCTTATGGGAATTTTTTTTCCTTAATAATTGTTTGTAATGCCTGATCAATCCTAGCTCAAGAAGGTGTTTTGGGGTTTTCACCCATAGGTACATCTATTCCAAATCCACATCCATTTGTAGTTTTCATAAAGGGATGTATTTTCTTAGAAACTACTTATTATATAGTTTAGAAAAATTTGGGGATATTTTCTTTTGTTTAGTCTTATCCCAAAGGCTTTCACTAAAAATTTATAATCCTAATCCCAAAAGTAACTAAACTTTCCTTTGATACCAATAATGAAAACCCTTGTCTTTAATACACCTTATTTCATGATTTATTACATAAAATAAAACTTTTTACATCCCATAAGATTGAGAATCCCGATTTATTTAAGTGATTAGGTACATAGCACATCCACTTGATACATGGATACAACCACATTATTGAAAAAATTCTTAACATGCTTTTAAAATTCCATATCTTTTAAATATGTATATGTAGAAACACCGACCCCAAAATCCTGAAGTTGGTGTCTTACTACAAGACATTAGTATAAGATACAAGTAATCACATCCTAAAGGACCAAATAATTTAATAGTCTTGATAAACAAGATACGTACATGAGTCATACATTATACTTGAATGCACAAATTTCAACATAGTTTTTTATTTATAATAACTTCATTCCATCTAGAATATCCCTATATATCAGTCATAGTAAAATTTAAGGAATCCCAGAAAAAGTAAACAAAATAAGGGTGATCTAAAATGATTAATAAATGTTAAGTACAATGGAATAAATCATTAATAAACAAGAATAATAAATATGTAAAGGTTTATAACTGAACACGCATGAAATTTAAAAAACTTCACTGCATGAATATATAAGGCATAATCAAAATGTAAAGGTAAATAACTAATCACACATGTCATATAATCAATAATATGAAAACAAAATTCATCTGGATATAATATCATAGTGAAAATATCCTGGATAATAATAACTGAAATGAAGGAAATGCTTAATTATTGGACATCATGTTTCTTAGGCACATGATACCTTTACTATCAAGATATATCCTCAAGATAGTTTAAAACATACAGGGTAAAAATCCACTTAGCAGAGGTTAACCAACCGATTCATCCAATGATATTATCGATGCATCTAGGGGCCTACATTAACTGTTCTCTAACCCATGTAGTGAATGTTTTAATCATTCCTCATATATCTAATAATCGATTTAATTCATAAAAAATGTGCCTTATCAAATATCTATATTGAGTAAAGGATATGTATTTATAAATATTTCCTCATTTAATAAAATAACATTTAAATAAAACACAACATGTAAAAATGGTATAAGTTTTTGGAAATTAAAAAAATCATGATAAATGATATGAATATTTATGTTAAATTAAATCTCCAATGGAAATTTAATAATTTAATGGAAATAAAATGACTACAAGAATGAATCAAGGAAGTAATTTTTAATAATTTACTTTCTCAAAATGATCTTAAAAAATCTAGAGGAGGGATAAGTATTGTATCAATAAAATATATACCCATTATAGTAAGAATAAAGGGTTTTTTCCATTGATTAATAGGAATAAAAATCTATCAAAAAAATATTAAGGAAAATATCCAATTCATTTTGAATGTTTTTTGAAAAATATGTTCCTTTGAACATCTATTTTAAAAAAATATTAAAATGTATCCTTATAAACAGTAAAAATAATCATAAAATAAATTATGATCATGATAGATGATAATTACATACATACCATAAAATTAAAAAAAAAACTTCCTTTTTCACTTTAAAAATTTTATGAAAGTTCCTTGTTTAGAAAATTATGAGGAGATTACTATTAAAATTTCAATAAAATCCAAATGAGAATTATTTTTAAAATAACTTAATAATCCTTTAAAAATATTTTTTGAAGAGTAAAAATGATTGAAAACTCATTTGATAAATCATTTTGAAAAGGTTAAAAACATTTTTGAAAACATTTTTATAAAATATGTTTTTGGAAGAAAATATATTTCCGATCGAAGAGTGAAATGAAGTAATATTTTCTTGAAATAATTTTTTAAAACATTTTAAGTACCAAAGATTAGAAAAATGGTATTATTATTTAAAAATATCTTGAATAACCATAGTATAATAAAATTAAATGTGTTTATTGGTAAATTTTCAAATAATTTTCTTCAATTGAAATTCAAGGGTAAACAATCTCGATTAGAATGAGATTGTGAAATAAACCTTTATAATAATCATAATATTAAAGCATGAACTAATGAATGAATCGATTATGTGTTTCAAATATATATCCAATTAAAAAAGTATAAATACAATATAAGGTAATAAAAATTTATTGTGAATGGAATCTTATAATGATATAATCAATGAATTATAAGTTTAACCTAATGAATGAAAAATGATTTAAGAAATCCCTTACTACTTGGTAACATTTAAGTCAAAACCACTTAGATGAAATAATTAAAATTGAAAATTAAAATAAAAATTAATAATGAAGTATTCATGATATTAAATTTTAAATTAATAGTATATTCATCATATAAAATAAATTATGTGCAAAACATTACAATATGCCTCGATGAAATTAAATTTAGACAAAATACCTTACCTTATGCTTTATTTTGGTTGAATGTGATTTATATTATTATATGGTGGTTTTAAACATGTAATTAACTTATATATTAACCATATTATTATTTATAATATCATATATAATCCTTTTACAACATCTTATTACCCATTTGTTAATAATATTTCATTATTTTCATGGTTTCGGGTGTTAATTGCCCTATTTTCTTATGCGTGTTTTGTTATGAAAGTTTCAATTATTTCATACATTATATAGTTATATCATATATAGAATAATTATCAAGACATAATTATAATATATTTACATAAAATTTACTTTTAAAACCAATCATTAATGATGGTTATGAAAAACTAAGTGTGTTAAGATCATGGAGATAGTAGGTCGTACGTACGCATGAGTAACACTTCCATTTTTTACCGATCATTATGGAAATGTGGTAAGTAATATATTACCATTAAATAATTATAATTATATCATATATACCATTTTATATATTATATATGTCACCCATGTTTTGTGGGGATGAAAAGAGAGTCACATCGCCTTGTGAAGGTTGTAGTACACATATACATGAATGATGTTATCATCTTTACGTGAGTAAAAGGGAAAGAAATAAGATGATACATATTATCTTTAAATAATGGTAAATATTTCAATAATATCATTATTATTTCATTTATATCTCATCTAATCATTAAATTTATCTTTATTTCCTTTCATGTAAAGCATTAGTGAAAGATGAATCACATAGTTTTGTGAGGGGGTAGTCTGGTCTACACCCGAGTGACATTATTGTGTCTCCTAAGGAATGGAAGGTAAAAATATATATGTAATATAGTTACTAAATAGTTATAAATATGTTATAAATATCATATATATACTTTATATCCATCATCATATCCAACTTTGGGAGGTGGAAATGGAAAAATGAACGACATTGGTTCACGAGGCGTTAGTCTTCCGTACACACAAATAATGATTTTGTAACCCATTTGATGGAAGTAGAGAATTTTGTACAAAATTTACTTATTATAAAAACATACTAGTATATTAAATATACAAATTTTATTATATCATCATGTTTTAATAAAACTTTAATGATTTATAGAAATAAGTAAAATAAAAACGCTCATTTAAGAACATTACCTCTTCTTCGGGTATCCTTCTTAAGTTTGCACTAAAGACTTTAAGGGGTGTATTTATATACAAAATAATTATTCTAGGATTATTTAAGGAAATTTCGTAAGTTATTTGGTCAGGTATTGGCTGAACCAAAGTGGTTTGAATGTGTAAAGTGGATAGGTGAGGGGTGGCCTTTTATAAGTGGGGGAGAGGACACGCTTAGTATTTTTGAAAATAATTGAGTGATCCCAAATTTTTTATATGTAAATAGTCAAAAAAAATGTAGAATTATATAACCTTATATATGTAATGATGTAAATATTTCCAGACAATATTTTTTAGACAAGTTTTTAGGTCATTTTTTTAGCCCTTCTCTTTTTTGTTTAACCCCCCAATGAATCAATGTTTACATTAACCGTGGTAATTAATTTTTACTACATTCACTGTTAATTTTGTTTAAAAAATTATGTTTACCTTGTTAGAAATTATAAATTATTTTGACACAAAATATGGAATCCATTTTTTAAAATTAAATTCACTTTTTAAAGTGAAAATGTTCACAATTTTACAAAAAATATATATATATATTAAATATGAAAATAATTTTAATGACTAAAATCGGTTTGATAGATGTATAATTGAACTATTTTTAATTTAATAAAAAATAAAAATATAACTTAACATTAAAAATTATTTCAACAAAAAGGCATTTTTCAATTAAAATCCGATATTTTTCACTATCCATCAAAAAATGAAACTTCTCAGAAAAATCCCAAAAATTCACCCTAAGATAATTTTGGTATCCTAATTTCAAAAATGATGTTTATTTTTACATATATATTTTCAAAATTTGTAAAAAATATTTTATCCTATTTTCCCCAAGTGTGACTAAACCATCTTTTAGGAAAATTCAGTTTTTTAGAAAATATTTCTTTTTCATTTAAATGATCCTTATTATTATTTATAATAAATAGATAACTAATAAATGTGTGTAAATTATATATTTCAATACATTACTTAATCATATTCATATGATCCATTATAATGGCTAAAAAATAAATATCATATTAAATAATAATATTAGTAGTATGTTGTAGTTCTGAAAACCCCGGTTATACGTGTAACCAGAACTATTGAAGAAAATAATTATTTTGTGTAAATCAAGATAAACTCAGTGTTGTGTGAATTGAAAGATATAGAATGTATTTAAATTATTTAAAATATTAAATATATCATAAAGTTTCAAAAAGTTATAATCCTTTCTATGTTTTTTGTTTCATGTCATACATGCTATCAAATATGATGTTTATATTTTAAAATATCATGGTGTAACATTCTCCCCAAATTAAATAAATTGCATCCTTGTAATTTAAACTTGATCTGGTAAATAAAGGGATTAAAATTTAGAAATACCATTTTTAAAAACCCTATGTGATAAAAGAGTTAATAAAATGTTCCCTTAATAAGGTATATTGAGAAGTATAAAGGTCATATGGAAAAAAATATCTTGGTTTCTAGGTAGGAGAACATTAGTGCAAAGTGAAGATATGGACATGGAGGAAAAGTGTAAATATTGAGTTCATTGATCATAAGAAAATTAATGATAAATGGAATGTTGAGGTCCTTAAATCCATTAATCTATTATGATCTAAAAAAACCATCATTTCAATATAAATGAAGGTGTTAGGATAAAATTTTTATTTCAGGATCATTTTCCTAAAGTTGAGAAAATATATTACTACCAAAGAATATAAGAAAATATAATTACATGATATGTTTATATTTCATATGAAATTTTTCTTCATTTGGTTTTTCTTTAATGAATTTCTAATTTATCCCTTTACTCCAAGAAATGAATATCCAAAAATTAATTTTTTTATACCAGAAGCACTAAAATTCACTTTTAACAGATCGTAGGATATATAAAATCATGGAATGTTTTTCCATATAACTATTTACGAAAACCAATATAGATAACACAAGTTATAAAATATAATAAATTAATATCTAAATCTCAAAATTAATACTACTAGTTCATCATTAATATTTAATTTTCAAACTTTTTTAACTAAAAACAATAACATATTAATCTGGATATCACATAAGCCTGTAGTAGGCATAAAACCCTTATTGTCCTTGGGTCATTAGTTCAATCTCCATGTCCTTGTCAGAATTTATGGGTTTTGACCCAGTATAAGGGTTGTTCTTTTACTAAAACCATATTAGTATAATTCCTATAATGTTCCCAAATCAATATGATGGTCATACTTGAAATAAAATTAATCATTAAATAAAATTTTTATTATGTTTTTCAATATAATGTTTTTTTGAAGTCTGATGATATTCTTTGACTATTATTACATTGTCATTAATGATCATATTAACCCTAAATGATATTAATAACTATAAATTTATGTTTGTAAAATGTAAATACATTATTTATCAAATAACACTTCCACTAAAACATATAATAAACTAATGAGTTGTATTACCATAAATTTCTTCCAAGATATCCTTAACCTTGTGACGTTCCTTCCACACAATTTTTTAAAATGGGTATTTATTATTTTGAATGTATGATCAATATTAAACTCATAAACCATGATGGTATTAATAATTCTTAAGTTGATGAAAACACATGTGCTTCAAAAATTTAACATAATCCATAGATGTTTCATAATTATTATCACAAAAATACCATTGGTAAAACTACTTCGGCTATTTTATTCTTGAATCCCAAAACATAAATAATTCATCCATTTTATTTCCACGTAGGTCCTTCATTTTTATAAGGCTCAACCTAGTACATTAATTGTAATTATCTATTTCAATCTTTAATAAAGGTTTGTAAATAAAATGTGAATAAACCAAATCATGTCCCCTAGGAGTGTCAAACCTGGAGTGTAGTAATGAAAATTATCATGCACCATGTAATGATCAAGTCAATATTGATGCACCTTTTTCAGAGTCATTACACCTAGGTACATTTGTGTTAAAACCATGTCCACTTATATTATCCATATAGAGATTTATATCCAGTAAAAACCACATGATATATACCTTACCAAAACATTATGATATTTTTATATACTTATCCTCAAAGTATATCATAGTTCTATGTTCCCTGATCTATGTTTTCCTAGATCTATTTTTAAATGTTTCTACTAAAATTTCTCTGATAATAACTATAGATACCCTAACCCCATCATCCCGGATTAAATATCTTACTACATTACATTGGCATAAGATATGAATAATATCATCTTGACGGACCAAATAGTTTAGTAGTTTTTGTAAACTAGATACATACATGAGTCTTACATTAAAATTTACTACACAACATAATTTTTTTTAATAATATTATTCCATCTAGTTTATCCCTACATATTAGTCATATTTAAATTCATGGAATCCTAGGAAAAGGAAACAAAGTAAGGGTGTGCTCAAATTCTCAGTAAGGGTTAAGTACAATGTAATAAATCATGAATCAATAAGAATAATCAACATGAAAATATAAATTACTAAACACACATTCTATTTAAATAACTTTACTGCATGAATATATAAAGCATAATAAATATGGAAAGGTAAATAACTAAACACACATGCCATAAAATCAATAAACCAAAAATAAAATGAATCCAGATATAATATCATAGTGAAAATATCTTGGATAATAATAATAACTGAAATGAAGGAAGTTCTAAATTATCGGACATCATGTTTCCCAGAAACATATACCTCTATCATCAATATCTATCCTAAATATATTTTAATAAATAATGGGTAAAAACCCACTTATCTAAGGCTAGACAACTGATTATTCTTATAATACTATCGATTCATCAATTGGATTGCATTAAACAGTCCCCAGCCCATTTATTGAATGTCCAAATCAATCATCATATATTGAATAATCGATTTAATTCATAAACAATGTGCCTTATCAAGTATCTGTATTGAGTAAAGGATATAGATTTATCAATATTTCCTTAGTTAATAAAATAACTTTTAAATTAAACACCTTATTTAAAAATTTCATGTGGTTTAGTAAATAAAAATATCCAATAAAAATACTATAGATATTTATAGTAAATTTAATTTCCAATGGGAAGTTTATAATTCAAGGGAAAGTTAATGTCTACAAGAATGAATTAACAAAGTGAATGTCAATACTTTCCTGGGTAAAAATGATCT
This sequence comes from Viscum album, assembly GCA_963277665.1. Taxonomy (NCBI): domain Eukaryota; kingdom Viridiplantae; phylum Streptophyta; class Magnoliopsida; order Santalales; family Viscaceae; genus Viscum; species Viscum album. The sequence goes on from OY728125.1 coordinate 994,230,766, forward strand.
TAAACCATCCAATGTAAGAATAAGGACAGTATCAATAAAACATATACCTATTGGAGTAAGAATAAAGGGTTTTTTTATTGATGAATATAAATAAAAATATTTTTAAAACACTCTTAAGGAAAACATTCTTTTCATTTTGAAAAACCTCTTAAAAAACTTTTTCTTTGAAAAAAAATTTTTGAAAACATTTTCTTCAAAAGAATCCTCATAAACATTCAAATAAATCTTCAAATAAATGAATTCCATGATAGTGAGTAATTCTGTACACACCGTAAAAGTAAAAAAAAGATCATTCCTTTTGCACTATAAAAAGGTTAAGAAAGTACCTTGTTCTGAAAACAAAATGGATATTCCTTTCACAATTTTAGTAAAATACAAATGATTATTTTTTGATAAATAAATAAGAATCATTTGAAAAAAAATTCAAAGAGTACAAATGGAAGAAAATCATTTTGAAAATGTTAAAAAAAATTATAAAATTTAGTTTCAGAAGAAAACATATTTCCGACCAAAGTAATAAATGAAGTTGTATTTTAATAAAAAAAACTTTAAGCACCAACGAGTGGGAAAATTGTACTATTACTTGAATATATCATGAATAACAATAGTATAATAAAATTAAAATGGTTTATTATAAAATATTCAAATAATTTACCTCATTTTAAATTCAATGGTAAACAATCTTGATTATAATGATATTATGAAATAAACCATTACAAAGATCATAACATTAAAGTGAGAATTATTCAATAAATCAATTATGTTTTTTAAAATTATGTCCTTGAAGAAAATTTTACATAAAAAATAAGTTAATAAAATTTTATTTTACACAAAATCTTAGAATGATATAATCAATGAAGTTGAATTTTAACCCAATGAACGGAAATTGAGTTAAGAAATCTCTTACCACATGGTAACCATTAAGTCAAATATCGTTCAATGAAATAATTCAAATTTAATCTTAAAATATAATGAATAATTAATTATTCATGATATTACATATCAAAGGGACATTATATACATCATATAAAATAAATTAGGTGCATAACATTACAATATGCCTTAATAAAATGAAATTGAGATGAAATATCTTAAATTATGATTCATTTTTGATAAACATGATTTATCATCTTTTATAGTGGCTTTAAAATTTTATTAACTTAAAATAGAACCATATTAATATTTAATATCATATATTATCCTCTTACAACATCTTATTACTCATTCATTAATAATCCTTCATTATTTTTATTATTTCGAGTGTTAATTGCCTTGTTTTTTCATGTGTGTTTTATTATGAATGTTCTGGTTCATGCGTATATTATATAGTTATATCATATCCATAATATTAATCGTGAAATAATTATCATAGTTTTTCATCAATTTTAATTTTAAAACCAATCATTAATGATGGTTATGAAAAATGAAGTATATTACGATCATGGAGATGGTAGGTCATACATACGCGTGAGTAACGTTTCTATTTTTCACCGATCATTATGGAATATAGGTAAGTAATATATTAATTTTTCATAATTATCATGATATAATATATACCATATTATATATTTACATACGTCATCCATGTGGTGTGGTGATAAAAAGAGAGTTGCATTGCTTCGTGAAGGTGGTAATCCACATGTACACGAATGATGTTATCATATTTGCGTGAGTTAAAAATAAAGAAAGGAAATGATGTATATTATATTTATAGAATGTTAAATATATTATTAATATAAAAATTATTTCATTTATATCACATATAATTATTAAATTGATTTTTATCGCCTTGCATGTAAAGCGTTAGTGAAAGATGAATCACATCTCTTCGCAAGGTGGTAGTTTGATATACACACAAGTGACGTTATTGTGTCTCCTATGGAATGGAATGTAAAAATTTATATGTGATATAGTGACTCAAAATGTATAAATATGTTTTAAATATAATATATATACTTTATATCCATCATCATACCCAACCTTGAGAGGTGGAAATAGAAAAACGAGCAATATTGGTTCATGAGGTGGTACTCCACCATACACACGAATGATTATCTCATAACCTAATTTATGGAAGTGGATAATGTTGTTTTTAATGAAATTATTATAAATAAATAACAAAATATTGAAAATAATGAGCTTATTATATCATATTTTTTTAATAAAAGTTGAAGGAGTTTGAGAAAGAAGTAAAATACATATGTTCGTCTAAGAACATTACCACTTCTTCAGGTATCCTCCTTAGGTTTTTAAAGGGATGTATTTATGAAAAAACTAAGGATTATAGAATTATTGGAGGTAATTTTTTAATTTATTAGGGAATTTATTTACTAAACCAATGTTTTTTTAAGGATTGAAGTGAATAAGAGAGGGGAATCCTTTCATAAGTGGGGGAGAGGAAACACTTGGTATTTTTTTTAAAAATTGAATGCTCCAACATTTTTCATATGTAACAAGGGTAAAAAATGTACCATTATCTAAAATTAGAGGTGAAATGATGAAAATATGTCCATAAAATAGTTTATACAAAAGTAGTTAGGTCACTTTTACCCTATTCTATTTAGTTTAACCCCCCAGTAAATCAATTTTTATCTTATCCATGGTAATTAATTTTTACTGCATTCACTACTCATTTTGATCAAAAATTAAGTTGAAATTATTATAAATTATAAATTATTATGATTTAAATATGTAATCCATTTTTATAATTTCAAATCATAGGATTGAAAATTTTAATTTAAAATTAATCATGTTGATGTGATGAGAAAGTGGGTTTTTAAAGTGAAAATGTTCAAAAGTTTACAAAGTTTATATATATATATTCAATATGAAAATGATTCTAATGACATAAATTATATTAATATATTTTTAATTGAACTTTTTTTACTTTAAAACCAATTGAAAATAAAATTTAACATTATATATTTTCTATATGAAATGGTAGTTTTCAATTAAAATATAGTATTTTTCATTATCCATAAAAAATAAAAATTCTAAAAAAATACCAAAAATTCACCCTAATATAATTTCAGTATCTTGATTTCAGAAATTATGTTTATTTTATCATATAAATTTTATAAAAATGTTAAAAATTAACTTATATTCACCAAGTGCGAATAAACCATCTTTTAGGAAAATATAGTTTTCCCAAAATCATTTCTTTTTATTTTAAATGATTCTTATTTTTATTTATTCTCAAAAGATAACAAATAAATGTGTGTAAAATATGTATTTTAATAATTTAGTTAATATTATTCACACCCTCCACTATAATTTCTAGTTGTTAACTGTCATATTAAATATAATATTAATAGTGAATTGTTGTTTTGTAAAACTCGGTCTTGTGTGTAATGAAACCTATCAAACAAACTCATTGTTTCATATAATGAAAGATAAAATCAATGTTGTGTGAATTGTAGGATATATAATGCATTGAATATATTTAAAATATTAAATATTTTGTAAATTATAATAATGTTACATTCTATTCTATTCTTGGTGATGCATGTCACACACACTATCGAATATGATGTTCATATTTTAAAATTCCAGCATGTTACAGCACAGTATAACATACAAAAAATACATAAGAAAGGGGTGATCTATAAATCTAGATAATTTAATAAAAAATCATAACATGATGTAAGTATTACATTTATTTCAATAGTAATTTTAATGGAATATAAATGGGTTGAGAATCATAATCTTGAATAATGGGTCATGATACAACATGATACCATAAAGGCAACATAGGAATATGGTAACAACATTAAACATGAAATCATAAGAATAGGTTAACTCTAACTGAAAAGACATCATAAAATGGTGGAATAACTCCCATAATGGATTGGGTTTACCGCCTAATATCATACATGATGTCTCAAGGGACTAAATCATTACCCAATTCATTAGAGTGCTATATAATTTTGAGTGCACCTATTGCTTTTGTATTATATACATGCATAAGTGTGCCATATAGATTATTCAATATAGGGTCATATTTTATCACATTTAATCCCAAGATTAAGTATGTTAGAATAAATAAATTGAAGTCCTAAATAAAATAAGGATATGTTTTTCTATTTTAATACCCTTGAGTGTAAATGGTGATGTTATTCATAATACAAAGGTTTGTCATGGAAAATTAGAGGATAAATTTAGCGACATAATGGGTGTACATAATGAATCATGGGAGGGATTATTGAATTTTAAACAAGTATCTCGTCACTTTTAAATTATATTTTCAATAATAGGGATGTTTAAAATCATATCCCATCACTAGGAATTGGAATAAAAAATGCATTACATAAATAAGGTTCTTAAATAAAGAGGAGAAGAGAGGATCCCTTACTTTTAGCATGGTAACGGCTTAATTAAAGTTTATAACGAGTGGGGATAAATGAACTCTAATTATTATAAAATAAATTTTACAATAAAGTTATGTATATAATGTCATGAAAAATAAATATTTTATATTCAAAAGGATAATTACAAAGAAGGTGGTTGAATGGAAAAGAAGAGTGGAAGATATCTTACCTTGAGAGGGTGTTTCCAAAATATTATAAGGAGATTTGGGATTGTTTTAGGGAAACTTGGTAGAAATATATAGAGGAAAGGTCAGAGTATATTCATGATATTAGTTTTTTTAGTGAAGATAAATAGAAGCTTGGGTGGTTTTATATAGTAAAAGTGAGGGGATTTCTTTATTATTTTCCAAACAGAGGTTTTGGACACTAAATAAATACCAAAAAATATTCCCATGGCTTTTTCCATAATTTTAGAAAAAGAGGGGTGTTTTTAATTATTTTATAATTTTATGAACTTATATCATTAAAATAATACCCTTGGTGATTTATAAATGAGTTATGTTTAAAAATAACTAATTTTAAAATTTTAAATATAATATAGGTTTTGGAGGATTCATAAAGTGTTTATAAAATTAATAAAACAACCACAAAAAGACATTATTTTTAAGTGGAAACATATAATTTGTCTTGAAACCTTTTTATGGAACATATTACATCACTTTTTGGTCATTATGATGTCATAATACACACAATATATTTACATTGTATTTAATTTTTACTCGACAATTCGATTGTCTCAGAAAATGATGAAAAATTCACCATTGGATAACTTAGACATGCTAATTCCAAAATTAATATTTATTTAATAAAAATAATTATATAAGTAAAAGGAATTAAAATTTTAAATTAAAATCACCATTTATTGAAAAATAGTTGGTTTTATTACAATAATAATTTCCTAGCCCTTATAAAAATTACATTTTCACTTCATAAAATTATATTATTATTTATATTTAATATATACTATTTAATAATAATATTTTATTAAAATATAATTTATTTAAAAATAATAATTAATTCAACAAAAGGAATTTCTTAATGGAAATTTCATAATACCCAAAAATACAATTCGAGTTTTGTCATATTAAAATATGATTTTCATAAAAAACATTACATAAACATTTTTAAATTAAAACAAATAAGGAATAAATATAATAATTATTTTATTCAAAAAAAATAAACATATTCATAATGTTAGGGTAAAGATACATATCCCTTTATTACATTATATAAGGCTCTAAGGGTTAGGTGTGCGACTGTGAGATTCTCTTAGGGTGGTTTGGAGAACAAGGTTGGGTCATTATCTCAATTAGATTGAACTTCTACTGTAAATAGTTTTTTTCATGATTTAGTTGTTAAATCTTGGATTTGGAATGATTGAGGGAAGATTACAGATACTATATCTCCCTAGGAAGATCTGGTAAATGGAATTCATAGGGTATGATCCTATTGATCGATGTCATCACTTATTTTGCCTATGTTAGTTGGATTTTTCATAACCATTAATATATACCAATAATATGATCATTGTTAAATGTATATATTATCAGTGATCATTATGACTAATGTTATTTTAAATCCAATAGGACACAAATAAATAAGTTCATGAGATTTCTATAACCATATTATATAATAAGGATTTTAATTAAATCACTAAGGGAGTTGTTTTTTATAAATTATTAGGTCATTATTGGAACTATATATAATGACTCATATTTTCTCTAGTTTTATTTTTATAAATTAATTATGAAAATTCCAAGACTAGGTGCTGAGACATCGTGAGATTCTAAGGCCTCGTGTTCCTGGAATGATATGATGAAAAATGTTAAGTTTTCAATAAAGATCATGGGAATATTTTCTTTAAAATATAAATAACTTCTAAATCGGTGCCCAGATCAGAAATATGAGGGCACTGTTGTGTTCAAAACAATGAATTTACCTTAGGTGGGGCCTAATATCGATCGTCGCGGGTCAACTGTGAATGTTAGAAATTGGATGTAACCATCATTAAAATATTTAAATAAAAAAAATTTATTGGAGCTAGTAGAATTTTTCTTTTTAAAGAAACCTTTTTCAAGAATTAATGGTTATCACCACAACCCTGTAATTCCTCATAAGAATATAAGGAAACTCTCTTGATGATGAATGTCGATAGATCAAGGATCAATGACCATAGGGACCTCCATTCTTCATCAACAACTGATCCAACCACGATGTAAGATTTTGTTTATCTTTTTTATTTTTTCCCCTCTTATATTAAAATGACAAACTCGAACCAACCCACGTATAGTTTGATATGTGGTTTTTTTATTCTGGTGGGATGGATAACTTCTTTTAGGGTTTTTAATGGATATTATATATATGTGTTGAATGGTTCTTCATAATACTTCTAACATGAATAGAAAAAGGTCAACATGAAAAAGGATATGATTTGTTCTTTGGGTGTTTTGTAATTTATCTATTCCCCCTCAATTTTTTACATTCTTCATGTGTTCTTTACCCCTGAATCCCTTTTGTGAATGATCAATCGTTGCACCCCAATCCATGGAACAATGATCTGATACTGAAAGGTTTGACCCAGTGACGGCATATCAGAAGTGTGAAAAAAGTGTGGAATGGTTCATGTGAGATGAGGCTTACATAGGAACAAGGTCATGGTGTAAGGTAGGCCGCCATCGGGGCGGTCGGTGGTGAGGGAAGGACGCGGCCGGCGGTGGCCGGTTCAGGGGTAGCGTGAGTTGGAAATAGGCCATCTATAGGGCGGGCGGTTGTGGCAGCAAGATGGGGCTTCCGGTAGTGATGTTGGTGACCAAGGAAGAACGTGGTCTGGCGGAGACCATGTGGGAGCCCGCAGCAGCGGAGTCCACGGGCGGCGACCAGGGGGTCGTGGTAGGAGTCCATCACAATGATAGCAGGACGCGGCTTGAAGCCATGTCAGAGGGAACCATGGTGGTGGTGAGGCCAAGGAATAAGGATGAGGACGTGAGTTAGACATGTGAAACATGGCATGGCTCTCCATTGACGAGAGGGATGCATCCTAGGCAGGCCATGTTCGGCACCCACAAACTGGCCCACATGCGGTGGGATACACTAGATGAGCTGGTCAACTCTAGTGGAATAGACCCAGTGGCCCAAAAGCCAAGCCAGTTTGGTCCGGGCTGAAATGGGTCGGGTTGGGTCTGGCGGGTCGAATCGGACCCAGATCAGACCTTTTCAGGGAAAAATAATCTATATCTTTCAAACCATGTGTCTGTTTGATGAGTTTTTTGCGGAATTGGTACCCTTGTGATGAGACGTTCATTTTGAGATACTCTTAGTGAGTCTTTATGAATGTTGTATTAAGACCTATTGTCTTGAGGAGTAGGTTCTCCCAATACAAGCATGCTACAAGTGGAATCCTACGGCTGGCTGTGACATGGTGACTACGTGACTCGGGGGTAGCATGACCCCTCGATTCTTTGTACACCTTTTATTTTTTTTGTTCCATTGATGCTTTGTGCTCCCTCAATTCTCAGTGCACCATTGACGCTATGTGATCCATTTATGCCATGTGTTTTATTAATGCTTCGTCCGCCATCAACTCTCCAGGCACCATCAACGCTCTGGGTGCCATTTATGTTATGGGTTCTATAGACTCTTCATTCCCCAATGACACTTCATGTTCCATCAATTCTCTATGCTCTATATATGTTCCATGTTCCTTCAACCCTCTATGAGTCATAAAAACTATGAGACCTATAGACTACAACTGAAAATCCCTCTCTTCATGATTTAGTCTTATACCAATGTGAGCTAATCGTATTGATTTTACTTCATGTGTTTATTTTTTGGTGTACTTCATGTGTTTCCTTTGTGGTTTACTTCATGTATTTCATAGTGGTATTTTACATTGTGGTTTCGGTGTGCCCTACTGAGTATTTTTTTTACTCACCCCTTCATGGTATTTTCCTTCACATGTTGTTTATTTTGCAGACGATCGATGCTTTGATGGAGTTATAGGTGTACCAGGTCCAGGTGGTGCTTAAAGGTATCACATGGATGTGTTATGCTCCTACAACTTTAGGCAGCTTGTCTACAGCTACCCTTCAGGTAGGGTTTTCTTCGGTTTAGTTTCAAGAACTTGTGCGTTCACTTGACTGACTCTTTATTTTGGTGGGATTATGTTCTGCACCTCTTTACTTTCCATTCTTCCTACTATCATACTATGTGGTTGGTATCTTATTGTATGAATGCATTAATTACTTAGTGTTTTTACATTGCATCCTTTTGGGATTAGAGATGTGTGAATGTGTGAAGGTACTTAGGAAAATGTCTCCCATTTGTGGGATATTCTTACTCGATGCTAGTCATCAGCCCTTATCTTATTGGAGGTGGGATTAGGGTAGTCATAGCATGGGTCCCTCTACAATGGGTCATGAATATTGGTATGAGAGGAGGTCGGTTCTACCTAAATAACCAATATTCTATGAGATTGGTTTGGATAAATAGTTTTAAGTCTTTCGAGTTTGGATTTCATACCAGGTACTTCTGTGTTAGTGCAGTGGTCGATGTATCCGTACACCAAGACTCTAAATTATGATTTTTGTCTCGGTACATAAAAACACTAGTTGCAAAAAAAATGGTACATGCATCATATAGAATTTTGAGTGTGTTCTCATATCCTTATTGAGTCAACTCACTTGGTATAATATATTGACTATGGTACATCTTGATATGTTTTAAGATGCCTCCATGTAGATAACTATCCAGGATTCGGATGTGTGATCACGAGGATGATATTCCTAGTGATAAAGCATCATTATAGGGACTAGTACCGAATATATCACCTCTGGGTGGTGTACCAGTGATACCACCACTAGGAGAGTAGTAGTTACTACCAAAACAACTAGTATAGGATGCACACAGACTGAGTGCATTGCATGAGTTCCAGAGGTAGATACCTCTCAGATTTAGAGGTGATCCAGACCCCCAATTAGTTGAGGATTTTTTGGAGTCAGTTACACGTGTCTTCCGCCTTGTGAGGATTCCTTCCTACCAGTGGAAGTTCTAGCCGCAAGCCTTCTTTAGGTCTTAGTGGGGTGATGGTGGAGATTAGTGATCCAAACACATGAAAATACAACTCTATCTTGGGAATAAGTTAATTTTCTCTTCAGGGAGGATTTCTTTTTAGAAATATTATGCTCATTTCACATACAAGAGCTCATGAATCTGCATCAGGGAAGTCAGACAGTAGCGGAGTACTTGATGATATTTAGGGATCTTTCTCGCTACTCCATGGATATAGTACGAGACATGTTCTTCAGGGTATATACCTTCAAGAAGTGAATACAATGGGATATTAGGTAATCCATGATATCCCTTAGAATCCCAACACATGTTGGGGTACTAGAGTGAGCCCTACTAGTGGAGATATTTCTAGCGGAGCAGACACTAGCAGTAGGAGCTAACAGTAGGCACCAAGCAGCTGATTCTTTGGCAGTAGGTATCTGATAGAAGATATATGGACCAAAGTGGGTTAATCACTCTAGGGGAAGACCCTAGGATACGGGATCAGTGGTACGGGTCTCTCAGAGCAGAGTGGGTCAGCTGAAGTACATGTTGTGTTACTCATGCGGTGGTTAGGGACATCTAGATCGAGATTGCTTGACTCACTGTATAGATGATCAGTAGATGGTCTAGGGACTGCTGAGGTAGAGGAGGAGTTAGTAGTAGGGTGGTCCTTATATAAATGGGTATGGAAGTGGAGCAGGTAGAGCAGTAGGTGGTGGGAGGAGGTTTAACATACTACCACCCCCCAGGTGGTCCACCACCAGCTTAAGTAGCTGGTGGATAGGGATGAGGTCAGCTTCAAGTGATGGAGGCTTATGACCCTGGTGCTCTAAATATTATTAAAGGTATAATCTGTTTATTTTCTACCCTAGTTGTATTTTTGATAGACACAGGTTCCAGTCACTCTTTTCTCACCATGACACTTGTTCGAGGCTTAGTGATTCCAGTGGAATCGTTGACTCGATCCCTATGCTTAGATGCTTTAATGAGGGAAGATTCGATGATCACACATTGGTTCTAATAGTGTTCCCTTACTCTAGGGGAAAGGGTTTCAGTTGGGATCTCTTGGTGGTAGCATCGAGGCCTTAAGACGTCATTCTTGGTATGGATTGGTTATCCACAGTTCATGCCCAGATTGACTATCTTAGGAACAGAGTGTAGTGTGTACATAGTGATGGGACCAAGTTTTTTTGATGAAAGGGAAGAAAATGTAGCATAGGATGTACTTAATCATAGGAGGATACAACTGATTACTCACCAGTTGGATAGTCTCATCCTCATTACGGTGGATAATAGGATTCCTCAGTTTCCTACATTATTGGTAGAGTATGAGGATTTATTTCCTAAGGATGTCCATCGACTACCTCTCTGTAGGGATGTAGACTTCTAAATTGATCTATACCCCAGGACAGAACTAATATCTACACCTACATATCAAATTTCTCCCACAGAGCTTCGTGAGTTGAGGGTATAGCTAGATGAATTATAGAAGAAGGGATTCGTGAGACCTAGTGTTTCACCATGGGAAGTCCCAGTTTTTTCCTATAAGGCAGAAGAGATCTTGATATTATGTGTGTACTTCTAAGGCCTAAACCAAGTGACCATGAAGAATAATTATCCAATTCTGAGGATTGAGGACCTCTTTGATCACTTCAAGGGAGTGAGGTGGTTCTCAAAGATTTAGATCTAGATATCACCATCTTCATGTACGAGATGACGATGTAAGGAAGACATCCTTAAGATGTTGGTAAGACCACTACGAATACTTAGTGGTTCCATTTCACATGATTAATTCCCCAGAAGTGTTCATGGGACTCATGAACAGAATATTCCAACCTTACATAGACCGATTCATTGTGGTCTTCATTGATGGAATCCTAGTGTACTCAGTATCCATGGAGGATCATGTGATACACTTGAGGATGGTCCTAGATATACTTCAGGAGCACCATCTTTATGGGAATCTCTTTAAGGGTCAGTTTTGGATTTGGTAGGTCCACTTTGTAGGACACGTCATTTCAGAGGCTGTAGTTTTAGTGGATATGAATAATATTGATGTGGTTCTCTCTTAGGAGCCACCCAAGAGTGTTACTGAGGTGTGGAGTTTCCTGGGTTTGTCTAGGTACTATAGTATGTTTGCACCTGAATTTTACAGAGTAGCATCACCCTTCACAATCTTGACATATAAGGGGAAACCTTTCATGTGGATAGAGAAGTTCCAATAGTGATTTCAGGAGCTGAGGCAAAGATTGACGAGCGCTTCAATATTGAGATTACTGGAGGAGTGTGTTGAGTACATGGTGTTCTATTATGCATTGGGGACTGGGATTGGTTGTTTCCTAATTTAAGGGAAAGTGGTGGCTTCCTATGGTTCATGCCAGTTGAGGTAGTATGAGTAGAACTACGCGACCCATGATCTTGAGCTTGTAGTGGTAGTCTTCATATTGAAGATGTGGTGACACTACTAGATGAGAAAGCGGTTTACCATATAATATGACTATAAGAGTCTCAATTATATATTCTCTCAGAAGGATATGAACTTGAGATAGAGACAATGTCAAGAGTCCCTCTACTCTTGGAAAGGGGGACATAGTGGTGGAAACTCTCAGTAGAAGATCCATCTTGAAGTTGTTGAGTGTGGCATTGGAGAAGTTGGTCACATTGCAGATATAATTTTTGGATGGAGATGGATAATTCTACCTCTAATTAATGGTTTTCACCCTTCCACTCTTACAGTGAGTCTGGGAGGCATAGCTCAGAGACACTGACTATGAGAATTTACGTGCTCAGATGTCCACAGGGCATTCGCCTGATGGATATTTGAAAGGTGGGTATAACTTTGTTCACTTAAAAGGATGCACAGTATTACCAGTGACATTGCGGTTGGAGGTCTTGATGGAGTTCCATACTTCCCCTTTAATAGTAAAACTAGGATAGGAAAAGACGTATCAGGACCTCTAATGTCAGTTTTGGTGTCTGGGGATGAAGAAGGTAGTGGCATAGTTCATTTATAGATGCCTCAATTTGCAATAAGTGAAGGCTGAGCACCAAGTTCCAGCTGGCTTGACCCAACTGCTTGAGGTTGCAGAGTAGAAGTGGGATGGGATATTGATGGAATTCATGATGGGTTACCATGCACATCCAGTAGGGCATGATATCATCTGGGTGATTGTTGATTAACTAACTAAGTCATCCCACTTCCTAATGATCCATGATAAGAGTTCAGTAGATAGCTTTGGGGGCCTCTATGTGTAGGAGATAGTTTGGCTTCAGGGAGTGCCACCAACAATCATTTCAGAACCTGATGCTTGTTTCACATCCCAGTTGTGGAAGGGATTGCAGGAGTCATTTGGGACTCATTTTTGCTAGTACATGGAATTTTATCCCTGAAAGGATGCCCAGATAGAGAGGACCATTTAGGTTCTTGAGGACATGTTATTTTCTTGCATCCTAGATTTTGGTTGTAGTTGAGAGGATCACCTACCACTAGTATAGTTTTCATAAAACAACATCTATAACTCCAAAATTAGTATAGAACCATTTGAGGCCTTGTATAGGAGACCATGTAGGTCAACACTATGTTAGAAGGACCCAGGGGAGTTGGCACTCATGGGTCCAAAGTTGGTGTAGGCTACCTCTAAGAAGGTAAGGATCATCCAATAGTAGATGAGGATTGCACAGAGCCAGTAAAAGTCATATGTTGAAAGGAGAATGATGTATCTAGAGTTCAAGGAGGGAGACCATGTGTTCCTTTGGGTCTCACATTGATGGGAATTTTGGAGATTTGGTTGGGGTGGAAAGTTATCTTTGAGATACATCAACCCTTTTCAGATTCTAAGTAGAATTGGTGAGGTGGAATACCACCTAGCTCTACTCCTGCAATTGCATCGGGTGCATGATGTTTTCCACATGTCGCAGTGAGGAGGTACATGCATGATCCATCACACGTCATAAAATGGTGTGAGCTGGACATTGGAGATGGGGTGAATTTTTTGGAGTACCTGGTGTAGATCTACAATCGATAGGATTGAATCCTTTGTTGGCAGTTGATTCCTATGGTTCACATTCAGGGATAGCAGGGGAATATCAATGAGAGTACTTGGGATAGGAAGGTTAAGATTCATGCTCAATACCCTTGTCTTTTTATTTAGTATCACGTTTTTTGGCTTTCAGGGTCATAAATCCCTAAGGTGTGTAGAATTTAATGACTCAAATTGTATCCAATTTTATTTTTATAAATTAATTGGAAAAATTCTATGAAGAGGTGCTCAGACGGCATGAGATTTCGAGGCATGTTGTGCCCAGAACAATACAATGAAAAATTTTATGTTTTTAATAAAGTTTGCGGGTGGTTTTTCTTTAAAATGATAATAACCTCTAAACTAGTTCCCAAATGAAAAATCTTATGGAACCGTTACATTCATAACAACCAATTTACCTTAGGTGAGGCCTAACATCAACTGGAATGGGTCAATTGTGAAAGTTAGAAATTGGGCGTAACGGTCATTAAAATATTTTAATAAAAATATTTTATTGGACAAAGCATATTTTTTCTCTTCAATGAAACATTTTTCTATAATTTAAGTTTATCACTATAACCTTATAATTTTTCTAATGTGTGGAAGGAAAATCTCTCGACGATGAATGCAAGTGGATCAAGGATTGACGACGTCATGAACCTCCATTATTCGTCAACAACTGATCCAACCACAAGGTAGGATTTTTTTATCATTATGATTTTCCTTTCCCCTATTAGATTAAAATTATGAACATGGACCAACCCATGAACAGGTTCATCCATGGTTTGTTCATTTTTGTGGGATGGATAATTGCTTCCAGAATTTTGAATGGGGATTAGATCTGTGTGTTGAATGGTTCTTCATAATCCTTATAACATAAATGGATCAAGGATAACATGAACAAGTCCAAGATCCATTATTTTGGTTTTTTTTTACATTATCTATTCCCTAAAAATCTATCGTGTTCTTCATGTGTTCTTCTCACTTGAAGACCTTATGCAAACGATCGATCTTTACACCCGGATCCGTAGAGCAACGATCAAAGACTGAAGGGTTTGACCTCACGATGACATAGTGGACGTTCAATGTATGAGTGGCATAGTTTGGGAGAGATGGTGGGATAAGTCCTTGGTGGAAAGTAGGCCACCAGTGGGACAACCAATGAATAGGGTAGGATGTGGTTGGGGGTCCAATTTAGTAGGATCGTGAGGTGGCAACGGTCCACTGGAAGGGAGGCCGACAGCGGCAGCATGACGGGACCACTGACAGGCCAGGTGGTATTGGAGGAAGAATGCGGTCCAGCAGGGAATGTGTGGGAGCCCGTGGCAGTGGAGGCTATGGGTGGTGACCAAGGGGTCACAGCAGGAGGTCGTAGAAGCGGCAATAGGATATGGCTCGAAGTCGCGTCAGAGGGAGTTGTGGAGGCGGTGAGGCCATAGGACTATGAAGAGGAGGTGGGTTGGCCACGTGAAATACATAATAGATCTGTATTTACTAGATGGACACATCCAGGATAGGCCACGTCTGGCACCCACAAACCGTTCTACATAAGGCAAGCCGGACCAGATGAGCTAGGTCACTCCAGTGGGCTGGACCCAACGGGTCGAGCCTAGCGAGATGAGCTAGTTTAGGCTGGTCTGAACTAATTCGGGTCATGCAAGATGACCCGAGTCAGGTTTTCTGATGGGTCAGGTTGGGTCTAGCGATTCGGATAGGACCTGATTATGACCTTTTCAGAAAAACAATCATATATTTAAAATCGTGTTTCTGTTTGATGAGTCGTTTGTGTTGTTGGGACTCGTGCGATGATATGGTACTTTTTAGATACTCTAAATGAGTATTTGTGAAATTTGGAATACTAATTATTGGATTAAGGAATTAGTTCTCCTGGTACAAGTGTGATATGAGCGTAATACTATGGTCAGCTATGACTTGGTGACTACGTGACTTGGGGGCTACATGACCCATAGATGCTCTAGGTTTCATAGATGTTCCATTTTACATCGACACTTATTACGCCATCTACAATCTGTACACCATCGATGCTTCATGCGTCATCAACCCTCTATGGTTCATGGAAACTAGAAGACCTATAGACTACAACTAAAAATCCCTTTCTTCATTCTTTAGACTTATACTTGTGTGAGTTGACCGTATTAACTGTACTTCGTGTGTTTCCTTTGTCGTGTACTTTTTGTGTTTCCTTTGTAGTGTAATTTAAGTATTTCTTAGTGGTATTTTCCTTTGTGATTTTTGGGTTTCCTATTGAGTATTGTTTTACTCACCCATGGACGGGATTTTCCCACACATGTTATGTCATGTACAAACAATCGACGCTTTGACGAAGTTCTAGGTGGACCAGGACCAAGTGGTGATTAGAGGGATAAGATGGATGTGTTGTGATCCTATGACTACAAGAATCTTCCCTGTACCTACCCTTCATGTAGGTTTTTCTGTGGAAAATTTTTAGGAACTTGTGAATTCACTTGATAGACTCTTTCTTTTGGTGGGATTGTATTTTCACCCTTATTACTCTCCAGTTTTCCTATTATCTCCCTCTGTGGTAGGTATCTTAGTGTATACATGAAATTTTTTCTTAGTGTTTTTATATTTCAGTATTTCAGTTGTGGAGATGTGTGAGTATGTGTGTGTGTGTAGGTACTTAGATAAATGCCTTCCATCTGTGGGATATACCTACTCGGTGCTAGTCACCAGCCCCTAGCCTATTGAATACAGGATTGGGGTAGTCATGGAATGGGCCTCTCTAGGATATTTTGTGACACTATAAGTGCCTTGAATACCACTATAACCCCTTAATTCCAACTTAAATATAGTTTAAAGTTAGTTAACACTAATCAATTGATGTATTCACATTCCCAAGACCTAGCACCATCATATATCATTCATCATTCAACTTACCACATTCCACGATATATGGGATAAGACAAATAAAGAGAGTGAGAAGCTATTCAGTATAAGATTGAATGATACTTATAGTGAAAGGAGAATATTTTGAATCTAAAATCCCTCCCTCTACACTCTAGTATCTAATATGAATAGAAATGAATTATAACAATTTAAGTTCAAAGACTTGGGATCTCCATTTTCTCCCCTCGAAATAAACCCATGGGGAAGTTGTATATTTCCAGAGACCTTGAGAACACTATTGTAGAAAACATAAAAACTATATAAAGAATAATGGAATTAAAAAATACTTCAATTAAAATATATAGAATAAATTAAAAAATGAAAAAAAAAATAGAAAATATTCTAAATTTAAAGGTTGGGGCCATGTTTCGTAACCCCCAACAATAGAGTGGATTAGGTTTTAAATAGGTAGCAATATCTTAATAAAATTTTACATGTATATGATCATGGATTACATGTTAACATTGCTCAAACAATAAGATATATCTATGTGGGTTTTAAGTGTATAGGATTTTCTTTAAATTTTAATTCCTTTAGAACTTTCTATTATCTTCAATCTTCCATTAAAATTTTCCCTTTGATCAAATTCCAAATTTTCAATCAATTTAATGAGATAAGAAAAGATATTTAAATACTTTTAATGGTTAAGGATCATATGATTCATGGAATTGGGTATATATCCAAAGTAAAAGCTTGTTTTTCATAGTGTAACAAACCCTACTTCACCATGATGCATCTATATGATTATTAAATTCACATTGTCTCATCCTCTTATTCATCATCGCTACATGATCTATTATACTATGGAACAATACAATTCACATTAAATCTGGACACCCTCCCAATAATGAATACATTTCAACCTGAAGAAACAAGTTGTAGAATGATATCTATCCAAGCATCTAAATTTCATTACGGATAGGACCCTTATATGTCATCTAACCCTCTCCCTAATGGAAATGGACATAACCTTTAAATATCCTAAAAATGAATCTTATGAATTATATGTGGGTTGGAAAGATCCATATAATTTATTGTTTTATCCTTAAATAAAATTAAAACTCTCTTAGATGTCACTCAAACTGAGAAAATAACTCTTAGATATCATCAACTTGGATGAATTTTCACTAAGAAAATGAACCTTACGTATTATGGGCTTCTTCTTCTCAAAAATATATAAGACTCATATGTGAGTATATTGGTTAAAATTTAACCCAAGTACATGACCCTAATGTATCAGCATAAAAATCTCTAGTATCAATGGAAGTAACCTTTACATATTATCTATTTTGTTGAAGTTACCCTTATGAGTCATAGGGAAGTGTTTTCAAGACATTTATAAATTTGGAACTTCATTTATAGCTATACTTTTGACCTTTACATATCACCTCAAGGACTATTATGTATCCTAGTCCTTTTTCATATTCAACAATATAGAATCCTAGTGTTTCCCAAAAGGTAAGGGTTGTACCTTTTACCTAAAAAATAATAAAAACACATATTAAAAGTTTGGAATCCAAAACACATTCTTGAATTAAGTAAAAAATTAAAAATATCAATAAAATTAATTCACATTTAGTTTTACTAAAATCAATTTACTGATTTTTAAATAATTACAAAAATGAATAAAATAATAAAAAATCAAGATTAAATACATTTTTTAATTAAAATATATAATACTTATATAAAAAAAATATGTAACAATTACCCATAATTTATATAAATGGAGGGATTAAAATATTTGAATTTAAAATCAAAAAATAATTAATATATATTCTCTATCAATTCCTCCACACTTAATCATTACACTCCTAGGTAATCATCAAATATTCACATCAAATTTTCAAAAAAATCAATAATTATAAAAATTTTAAATATTTTTAAAATAGAATTTTCTCATGTATTATTCATGAAAGATAACTTTCTTTTTTTTTCTCCCACATTTAAATTTTTTTCAACCTAAAAAGTCTATCCCTAAACCAATCACAAACTACCACACATTTAAAATTCATATTTCTCATAACTCAAGATAAATTTGATCTTGAGTTATGATCATACATGTAAAAAGGATGTATCACTATAAGATTATAAAAACTATCATTTCTCCACATCATGATACATAAAAAATTAATCAATCATGAGGAATTTTTTAATGTGATTTTGTGTCTAAGGTTTGGTGCGTAAAATCATTTAAAATTCAAAGACTAAAAATAAGAGTTTAAGATCTTATATCCAATTTCATGAATATTCAAGTGAAATAATATGAAATATATCTATATCAATTCATTATTAGAAAATGTACACTATACTCCCTTTAATTGTTATGGACCCTAAGTCCACCAATAAATACAATGAATAATTTCATCCTATTATATTCTTTGACTTTTTAATCTTTTCCAAGGAGGGTGAGATGATACTATAATATAGTAAATGAATGATAGTTTATTCTAATTTATTGATTAGGTTCATGATTCACACATTTAGGCATAATGAATAATTAAATCCCATCTCTTTTCCCCCTAGGGTGACAGGATGATGATAAATGAAGTAAAATGATAATAATGACTCATTACCATTCCTCTATAGAATTATTAGAATAGTTACTCACACCTCAAAAAACCATTAAAATGTTTTCCCCAAAGAACACATATAAAATACCCTTTTCACATGCTCAAACCTAAAATAATCCTGAAATTATATTAAGGGTGAATGTAGGTAATGGTAAATTTTCTTGTAATGTGGATTAAACATATAAGTAAGTTTAGTGATTCTAAGGGAAAAACAAGGGTTTATGAAAAGGTTAGGTCTCAATATAAAAATATAGATAACCAAATAAGTTCCTTATTCATATTAAAAAAATTCACGAACTCTAATTAATTTAAAAGGAAATAATTATATGTTTCAATTTCCTACTTAAATCCAAGTTTGTATCTATAAATTGAGGTTATTGGAATAATATGTCAATAGAGTTTAAAAAACCTCTTAAAATAATAAAAATATTTTAGGTCAGTATTTTATAGACGTGGATTTCAAAATTGATCAAAATAAAAAAAAAATCTTCAAAATCACATTCTAGGGAAATATTTAACATAAATAATCATTTAAAAAACAAATCAACTATATCGAAAAAAATTCAAGAGTGGAAAATGATAATTAATATTTAGTTCATTTCAAAGTTCCTAAGAAAATAAAAAACACACAAAACTCCAAAAATCTGGTTAACATCATGCCACACTTAAATAAAACTACCCATTTGAAATTAGTAATATAGATAATGTTTAATAAATATAGGGTATGAATAAAATAAAAATGATAAATAAAAATTAGTTTACTTACATGGAAGATTGATTTAATCTTATTTTTACTTCATTCTATAAACATATATGAAAGAAACATACAAAACATGATAATTTATTTGAAATAAAAATGATGAAATTTAAAAAGATGGAAAGAAAATAGATAATATTTTTTTTAACACCCAAGTAGGTACTAGGATTTTCCTTCCTCTAATTCTATAGTTATTTGATCAACCAAAATCTATTGGAGGATGTGGTTTTTCTGATTTCAACCACTACAAACTTACCTTCCCACAGAATATCAAGAACTTATTTTTGAATGTTACTTCATGTTCTATGTGTTTATTATCTAGAAATTTTCTAATGTAATATAATTATGTAATCAAGGGTGATATAAGGATATAGGTTCCCTCATAAATTTTTTTCTAAGGGGTTGTGTAAACTATTGATTTTTTATTTATTATCACGGGAAGTGGTGTGTATATTGGTTCTATTCAGGTAGCTTGTTCTATGATCCATTCCATTTATGTACCCACTTTCCCATATATTTTAGTAGAGAAAAAAAATATTCCATATTATCTTCCTCATCAACTTATTTTCCATCATCCTTATCATCTTCCAGGGCCAACACCATTGTTGATGAATTTGTAAAATTGTTATAAAGGAGGTCTGTTTTTAGTTCAACATCAATAAAATGTGAATAAAATTAATTCTAAATAATTTATGTCCCTCATAAATTTCATCCTCATCCATTTTTACTCAAGAACATCATCTATAAATGTTTCAATTAACCTTATCTAATATCTCTTCAAATTTCATCACCTCAAATAGAGTGTCTTCTTCATATATAAAAGTGATCAAAGGTACTGAATTATCATTTTCAAAAGTTTGGTAGATTTCTAGGAATTTGTTTCTTTATAACTATGTCCTATTAAGTATCTAAATATTATTGGTATCCTACACTCAAATTAAATGGTAAATACTAGGTGATTTTCTCCATTGACTGTGAAAGATAAAAAATATACATTTGATCATAAACTCATCCTCACATATTTTCTTAATAGAGTAGGTGGGTATAACAAGATTTTTTTTAATGAGACTCAATTTAAGCTTTAAATTCCTTTAAGTAAGTGGAAAGAATACTCCATTTTTTATTAAATTCTTTAATAACTCTAAAATTGTATTCAATTTTTTCCTTAAATAATCTTCCTTACTAGACTCACTCATTTGGGTTTGATCATTTTGGGTTGACCTAAAAAATTATTGAAATCACTTCATATTTAGTTATAAGTGTCATCGTAAGGTTTATTTATATAAAAAAGATGTGAGTTGAAAGAATTGTATCCAAAAAATGTGTTTTCAATATTAAAAACTAGTATCGTAATAGTTTAATAAAACATTATCATTGAGAAACGAATCATTTTCAATAAAAAAATTATCTTTAAAATTTTTTTATATTTTTTTTAAAATGGGGTTTGAAATTGATGATCCTCCCAAAAAATAGTTCTAATATTATGCTTGTATTTTTAATGAATCTTTTTGAATATTTTTAAACTAGAAATTAACCATAGTAGTGTACCCTAGGTTGATCTCTCAAAGTTTTCACTCACACTCACTGAATTTTTTAGTGTCACATTTATTTAAAACTAAAAATTAATATAAAAATAAATTTTGAACATGGATTAGATATATAAATTCAGAAAAGTAAATATGAAATATTTACTTACATGAAATGATGTTGTAAATATGGTTGTGGATTCTCTAGGATTAGTTAGATGGTTTCTTCATTTCCTTTTTTAATTTTTATAATCCATTCATAAACCCATTCAATATCATTAATCAGTTTTTAACTTCTACTTCCATTATGGAACTCTAATTTCCTTGGATAAATCCTTATGATAATAATCCTTCCTCTAATATAGTTTAAGTTTAGTTAAAACAACAAAAATGAGGGATTAAATTTCCATACAGTCATCTCTACTGTATTTCATTCATCATTAAACTCACTTTGTTCCACCATATATGGGATAAACTGAATAGAGAGAGATATGATATATTTAGTAGAAGATGGAATGAGGTTGAGAGTGAAAGGATAATCATTTAACCACTAAAATCCTCCCTTTATACATATGTATCTCATTTTAATGGAAGGGATAAATTATTATTTAAGCATAAGGGATTAGGATCTTCATGACCACACTCAAGAAACAACTCTCATATTAATTTTCCATTACCAAGGGCCTTGAGAAAAAAATAGGATAAAAAATAAAAAAAATTAAGAATTAAGAATATAATTAATGAACATTTTAATTAAAATATTAAAAAAAATTACCAAAAGAAAAAAATAGAACCTAATATAAATAAAAAGGTCAAGGTATAGGATGATCATCCCCTTACATTGGAGTAGATTATAGATTAAATGAGAACCAACATCTTAGAAATATTAAATGTGTACATGGGAAAGTTTTCTAAGTCATCATGGATCGATTAGTAGGATATATCTATATATAATATGAGCATCCAAGATTTTCTTCATCTTTTAATTCATTCAAAACTTCAAATTATCTTCAATATTACCTTCAATTTTTCATTATGATAGCATTTCTTCTTATCCCAAAAATTAATGCGTTAAATAAATATATTTAAATTAGTTTAATTTAAATTATCATGGAAATGTAAGATACTATTAAATATAATTTAGTCTATGGAAATGATTCTCATGAATCATCAGATTGGATGAATTTTCTCTAAGTAAATGAACCTTACCTATTGTGGGATTTTTCTTCCCAGAAAAGTAAAAGACTTTGAAAAATATAGTTTTGAAAAAAAATCACCAAGTATAACACCAATAAGTTTCAATATATAACTATACATTAGTAAAGACACAAACTTTTACATATCATTTGTTGTATTGAAGTTACAATTACATATCATAGTGAACAACTTCAAAGAATTTTCCAAATTCGGCACTTTACTTTTAACTACTCAGCTAACCTTTACCTATATACTCAGAGACTATACCATATCTTATTCTTTTTTTAAATTTTGTAACATAGACTCCCCTAATTGGCTCATATATAAGGGTTTTCCCACTTAATTTAAAAATAATAAAAACATATATTTGATCTTTGGATTTTTAGAATTCATTATCAAATTTATTAAAACATTAAAAATACCAATATAGATAATTTTCAGTTAATTATTCTAGAATCAACATATATATTTTCAAATTATACTCAAAATTAATAAAATAACTAAAAAAATATCAAATCTATTTTTTAATTAAACTCTAAAATAATTCTATAAACTACATATGTGTCAATCACCATTAAATTATAAAAATGGTTTGATTGCAATCAATGAATTATAAAGTAAAAAATAATAAAAATATATGCTCCGTCACTTACATTATCCTTTGATATAGAGGTAGGTTTTTTATGATTTTTTATACCAAAAAATTTCTAGAATTTTTATTTGAACCCAAACTATCATTAAAAATTGTTTTAATATATTTTTAATTTTCTAGAATAAATTTTACAACTTAATTATGTAAGTTTATTGTTAGTCCTAGATCTAATTGGTTCAATGAGTAGGAGATGAGTGAATCAGTTATCAATTTTCTATTTATGATTTGTTCCATTTTAACAAAAACTTTTAAACTTGTTATAGTTTTTGATCCACTCAACATAATCTCATAGCCTCACCTTTTTATAAAATAATATAAATCAAGAGAGTAACACATAGTATTTACCAGGTTTATCTAAAAGGTATAATAATTTCCATATTGGTTATACACCCCGACATTTATTCTTCACTATATCCAATAATTGTTAACAATATATACTCCATTGTTCTCTCTACCACTTCTAACTTCCACTATAGTATAAAAATATTCTTTAAAAAATCTGATAAAGAAAGACCTGTGGCTCATAGTGCTTTTTTATACTTTTGGATATTGTTCCTCTTATACTAGTAGATGGATCAGTATATCTACATGTGTACTCCCTTAATATTTTCAGTAATAGTGTTAGTAAAGAGACTCATTTCAAATATTTAGTGATTTATATGTTACTTAAATTCCATAAATACTCAAGTGAACAATACACTTTCTTCTTCTTGAATAGAAATTGGCTTCAACTCTTTCTATCTTCTTGATATAATGGAATATTGGGATATCATACTTCTCACACAGTGTATGTGAGTTCTCAATATTCTTCACATGCCTTTTTCTTTTGCAACCTACATATATTTATAATAACATAAAACAATACCGAGATAATATTATTTACTCATATTCAAATTAAATAAACTCTAAGATATTTGGATTCATGAATGGTCTTTCCTTTTAAATCATTCAAAAAAATTCCCAATTTATTCCACATTTAAATTCCCATTAAAATATTCATTTAAATCTCAAAAATACAAAATAAATTTACTTCTTCATATTTTAAATGAAATAAAATTCTTCAAACTCGTTTGATATATTCATGTGAATGGTCTCATGTGCCAATTCTTCACAGAACTTCTTATTTGATGGTGTGAATCTTAAATCATATTTTCTTTATTTCATTAGACATCTTAAATTTTACTAATTCTTGAAGACTTTCACTCATAATTAATATGATAATTATAGATCTCAAAGAATTATGATGAAGAATTATGTGATGCTTAACTTATAATGAAGTATTATGTTCAATTCATGTGATGATAAAAAGCCTTATGATGAAGATTTTATGTTCTTTCTCAAAGTCTTACTATCATCCATCGAGACTTAAGATCAGGGAATTTTCCATTTTTCAGTATATAGAAAAGTCCTACAATAAACATTTAGTCTTAGAATAAAATATTAATTCTTATGAGAAAAATATTATGATTACTTAATGATCTAATATGGAATCAAATTATTATAATTATTATTGAAGTATTGTGATCAATGGTTAAAATCTTATGATCAGGTAATTTTTCACTTTTCTAGTTTCATCTCCAAATTAAAAAAATTATTCTAATAAATTCTAGGAATCTTCATACTAACTCCCACACTTCTCAAATACTTAAAAATTTATAGAACATACTTCCATAACCCATCACTTATCATGAATCAAATAGACTAGATCTATCAATTATTAGACTTAAGGCTCTTACATTGAAGTTGTTCAACCACGGTCTTCAAGCAATATCATAAAATATCCTTTTCCATTTTAACCTTGAAGAAACTAAATTAAATTATATAAATGGATGATTTATCAAGAATTAAATCCAATTCCAACACATGTACCAAAAATATTATCTAAGAAGCATCACATCCATCATATGACACATATTGACATATTGATAACAAGTGAAACCAATGACTTTAGGGCCCAATAACCTCCCCCTTTGTAATTATTTTCAATGCCCACACACATTTATAAGTCACTATTTGTGATTATTTATTTATAATACATATTTAAAATAAAAATTAAAGGTCCAATGGTGCAATGTCCTAGACCCAGTTCACTCATAAGTAACTGAACCCAGTTGGCCATATGGACTTACGCAAGCCTCAATATATTCTAGAGTATGAAAACTAGCAGAGAAGGTCTATAATTGTATAGTGGGGATATTATACCCTTTTTATCAGAGTGGAGTAAAATATTAATATATAAATAAATCAATAGAATAATAAATATAATTAATAGTGTAATAAAGACAAAAAAATAAAAGTAAAACATCCATATAACAAAACAAACTAAGTACATAACTGGTGTCATATACAAAAATAATGACATTTTGGTATTCTATACAAAAAAATAAAGGGAATAGATAAAAAATCATATAAAATATGCTATAAAAATAAAAAAAATACCCAAATATATCTCTAATAACATCATTAGCATAATCCCAGTCCTTTGGTCTCATACTTTAACCTAGTACAGACAATCAAGAATCCATAGTTGGATGATTCCCTTTTTCCATACCTACATCAATGAGATATTTTTGAGTACTAATTGGTGTCCTAAATAGCTTATGATTGAAAATTAGTAGTACACCACTAATGGTGTCAAGAATAATCCATTAAGTGAATATAAAATGATAATTTTTTAGGTATAATCAGTATATAGTAGTGATATAATATGTAACCAAGTTTGCTTGGGTTCCTAAAGGACACCCATCTAGATTTACCCGCTTTAGCCTAAGTCGAAATATCTCTAAACACATGTTCCCATGTATAGATATAAATATATATATATATATGTATATATATATAATATACATGTATAAACATATATAGAAATATATATACATATATATATAGTACTATCCAGGATCTGAGGTGTGAAACAAAGGTATCCATGTATAATCATAAGAGTCTTATGATTTAAATATGGAATTAGCCCAGCATTCATATGAGGATATGAAACATCATTCCTGTTAATCCAAATTAATGATGTGGGTCTTCATTCCCAATATCCCAACCATGGATCATAAAGTATCATGTACAACATCTTAATGAATGATGTGAAACATCTTGTTCAACATCAAATTACAATAGAAAATTAAGCATCATGTTCAATAATTCCCTTAACCATTTCACAATAACCAGTATCCACAAATTAATAATAAGAATAAATAATTTCATTTAATAAATTAATGAAGACCAAAGGAAGTATACATGTCAAATTCACCTTTTATTTCATCCCATTTATCCATGGTCCCCACTCTTAATCCAACAATATACACAGTACATGGTATTACCCCTCACATCCAATTACATTCAACTTATCCATTTATACTAGGAGTTAAGTTATGACCACATATAATATGGTTTGATCACATAAGCAGTTAATAATTCATGACATTTTATAAACCCGCCCAAAGGGGTGAAACTCATCAAGAAGGATGACCTCTAATAATAAAAATTCTATGGGGTTATCCCTAAAAAGTGTTCATTAATTTAAAATGATTCACTCAATTTTAAGGAAATGCATAGAAGGTCTGGCATGTGGCACAATGGGGTGTAATATAAAAAACAAATATGTAAGGGAAAGGTACTAGACAACCTACCTTATGGTGGTTGATGACTACTAATTTAGTATTGTCCTCTAATCCCATATATAATGATATAAATTGGGGAAATATATGAATACCCTGAAAATAGGGAATATTATCCCACACATATTTTTTATTCTATATAGAGAGATAAACAAATAAATAATGGAAGAGGAGTGGAGAGATTATCTATGGCTATCCAACATGATGAGTGGAGAGTGAAACATATTTCAAATGGTGGAGTTATGACTATGCATAGAAGAGAGGGAGGAGCTTCCAATAGACTGGGAGAGGTGTTGTGTGAATGGAAGAGTATAATGGAGGAGGAATATTTAAATAAAGGAGTGTTGTAAATTTAAATTCGCCCATTTTTAAAGGGTGAATTGTTTTTATAAATGGTTTTTTAAACCATGTTATAGCACTATTTATAGTATCACCCCCTCTTATGAGTTAATCGCATGGTTTGAAAAACCATGGGAAACCTGTGTGGCTCCTCTTCAATTTTCTATAGCACCATTTCATGGTCGTGTAGACCCCTTGAAAAGTAATACAAACCATGTGTCACCATTAAAGTTCTATGTGTTTTGAGGTTCAGGGATAGCATTAACCATGATCTAAATGTGTGACTCACCTATTTCTTCCAATACCAAGATCTTTGGACTCCAAACAATCTATGAATGCTCTTGAGATCTTCCTTTAACTCTTAGTAACTTTTATTAGAGTAAAACAAGAGGTTTAAATAGTAGTGTAAAATATTCTTACCTCTCTAAAAATAATTATTTCACAACATCCCTTGTATCACCCTAATATTTTATGAAATTTTTTCAAATAAATTTAATATCTTGGATAATTTGTGTTTCATGCGACACCAAGTTTTAAAGAACCAAAATATACTATTAATATTATTATTTAAATATGACCATTATAACCTAGATGTTAAAATTATAATAATGGATAGGAATAAAAAAAAAATTAAGTATAATGGTTTTATATAAATAAAATATATTTATAAATAATTACTTAATTGATTATAAATTATTTATATAGTTTGAAAATACAATTCTTCTAAAAAATGATTTTCATTTATTTTTATGAAAAATAATAAAATTAATTTTTTCTGTTATTATAAAATTTATTTTAAAATATGAACTTAATTTTTGGAATCAACACATCAAAATTATCTTAGGGTCAATTTTTGATAATTTTCTAATTAGATTAATTTTTCGATTACAAGTGAAAATACTAATGTTTATTATAAAAAACTGTTTAATTTAAAGTATTTAAAAATATGTATAATGGTTTAAGATGGATTAATATTAAAATTATTTCATTAATATTATATTTAATATAACTTAGGCCATTGGAATCAATTTCATATTGAAATTTTATATGAAAACTTTTATTACTTTGGAAATTGTTTTCTTTGGAAACTCTTTTTGTCCTGTTTGTGAGTTTAATTTTAAAATAAATTCTTACACTATAATGAATTAAATTTTTAAAAAATTATTCCCCATTTTTAATTATAATATTTAATATTATTTAATAATTCCAACTTAATTTTTTCCATAATTAATAGTAAAAATATTAAAAATTAATTACCATGGTTAATATTAAAAGGGATTTATCACGGGGTTAAACCAAAAGATAAGGTTAATGTTTTCAATAAAACTTGTATTAATCGTATTTTATGGACATATTTCAACCTTATACTATAAAAAATTAAAATATATGGTCATTTTTAACTATTTTTCTTAGTAATTACTTTATCATTTTGGATTTTTTGGGAAATTTCCAAGTAGTTTCCATGGGGATTCCTTTCCCTAATTATAAAAAGACATATCCTCTCCTCTCCCCTCCTCAATCTAAGATCATTTTGGTTTGTATAGGACCTGAGAAAAAAATTCCTTAATTCCCTTCCCATTTCTTGGATGCCTTATTTTCATTAGGAACCCCTCCTAATAAGACTTTAGGTATAAACCTAAAGAGACTCTCCAAAGAAGAGTTATAGCTCTTAACCATGCGTTATCGTTTTATTTCTTCTTCCACATCATTAAAATATTCTTCAACTATAATGATAATAACATAAATATTACCACATAATGATATTTTATTATTTTAGTTACATAACATACATCTATCCCATCTTCTATCAAATGGGAAACTAAACCATTGATCATTATACAGTGGATTACCGCCTCAAAAACCGATGTAGTTCATTTTCTATCACTACCTCTCATGGTGGGATATAATGATAGATTTAAAATATGTATATTATATTTATTAAATAATTATATTTTTTTAATTATAATATCATATCTAAATTATACCTTTTAATCTATTGTAAAATGATAACATCGCCCATGCATATATATGGACTACCACCTCAAAGAAGCAATGTGATACAGTTTTCATTTTATTTTGATATAGAAATTAATAAGTATATATTTAATGAACATATATGATATATATTATATAAAAATTATTACATAAAGTTTAATAAGTATTTACCTTTATTTTTTCCTTTTGTTGAGAAAATTAAAGCAACGTTCATGTGTACGTATAACTTATCGTCTCCTTAAATGGTGTGGTCAATTTTCTATATCTAAATTTTATGAATTACTCTAAATATATATGTAATGAATATATATTATATTTATATCATGATTAAAATTTAGGATATTATGTAACCATAATCAAAGTATAAGTACCAAAACTACCAAACCAAAACATACATGAAAAACAAAGAAATTATTACCCTAAATGTAGTTTTAACAAGGAATTGTTAATAAATAGATAATAAAAGGTAATATGTAAATAATACATGGTATGATATATATTATTATGGTTATTTAATATATTTATAATAAACTTATATTTATTATATTGTAGTTTTTAATGTGTACGAAGGAAGTTGAGACTCGAGGTAAGGGATTTTTGTCTATTTTTTATTTTTTTAGGTACATGCCATATTTATAACTTGTTACTTTTTCTAGTTTATATAATACCCATGAATTTATATTAATATTATTATCATAAAAATTATGGTATAAACATATCCATATAAGTTTCTTTATTTCATTGGGATTATGATTTAAAAGTTTCTATAGCGATAATGGTTTTATGTTATAATCTCATTATTTATCGGGATTGTTTGTTATTATGCTTATGATGATGAAAAATTATAATATATATCTCAAGAACTCATAAATTTTATTATACTATTTTTATTTATGGAAATTAGATTTTTTTTATTTCATTTTCCTCTCTTTATGTACTAAAGGTACTGAAAGAATTTTTTTAATGAAAACTGAATTTATTTCACTCTTCAGTTTTAAATACTTTATCTTCAATGTCCATGATTTCTAAAAATGTTTTAAATAATATTTTAATATTATGAAAGTTTTATTTAAATTCATTTTTACCATTGTTTTAATTGTAAAAAATTGTTTGTAAATGAATCTTCTTATATTTTTCTAAATTATGTACTTTTTACCTTTTACCAAAAATTTAAAAGAAATATATATTTTAACTTGTATAGTGTGAACAGTGTTTCTCACCTTAAATACCACTCAATTATTTAAAAATTATTTTAAAAGTTACCAGGATTATTTTAAAATAAAATTTTTTCTTTAATATTTTCAAAAAAAATAGATTTAAAAAAGTGGTTTTTAAAGTAGAAAGGTTATTTCCCTAAAAAATATTTTTAATGATCTTTTAATGGTATATCTGTTCATAAATGAAAAAAAACATTGACTCTACTTATGATCTACTAATTATATGATCCAATGGTATCATACCAATTAATTATATAAGAGGTTTATTATTATTATTAAAATATGTTTACGAAACCTGTTTCTTTTCCATAGATTCTGCTTATAAAACCCGTTCATTCCCATGGGTAATGTTATAATGAAATGTTTATGAAATACATTTCCTATTTATGGTTTATGATATTATGAATGTTTAATGATCATATGGAACACATATATATCATTTTAATTATATGATGTTTAGGACTATAATTATATATCCATCCAATGCATTGGGTAAATATTTTTATCTTATGAGATAAATAGAACTAGAATGGGTAGTGAACCCATTTTAGTAAGGGACTCTTTCTACTATGATATTCTTGAGAGTGAACCTTGAAAAATACGATGGTTTGGGTAGTGAACCCATTCCAATATGATATCCTTCGAAATAGAGATTGAATACAAAGGAAATTATTTTTTATTATTACTTGTATTTCAAAAATCTAAATCCTATACCAATGTTATTATCTGATGGATTATGTTCTTTGATTCCTTTATGATTGATATCTTATGAACTTACAATATTTATTCCATGAATAAATATTATGATATATGATATGAAGGATATGATTTTTCAAATATTTTTCTCATACCCTTATGATCATTTTATGTTGATATCTCCATTTTTACCCTTACTGAGTATTTGAGAGCACACTTTCTTATATTTTCATTCCTTAGGTAATAAAGAAAGGTATAATGTTTGATATGTATAATAAGGGTTATCATTATGAATAAAATATTTGGTAATCATGTAATTCACTTATGAACCTATTTTTTATGTATCCATGTTCCCAATGAAACTATACCTATATGATTATGTTATAGATCATTATGTTATGTAATGAATATTCATTTATTCTAATGTGATATCTATGTATGAAAAGTATGGGTCATTATAGTTGGTATCAAATAAATATTTAGTTAAATTTTGTAAACTATGAGTAGAAAACTTTAGTGAGATCCCTAGGGATATGTTTATGGATATGTATAAGGATAAGACAAAGTATAGGAAAATGTCATGGAATTTTAGTAAAGGATAGGATGAGTGGTTTATAAGAAATTAAAACCCTTTATAGATACTACAAGTATATGTGGATTTGGAAAATTTTTACCTATGGGTAATAATATTGAAAAGGATTCATTGAGATGGACTTGATAATAAACTGGTGCACAATAACAAGCCTTGTTGTGCACCTGGTTTGACACTCTATGGGGATATGTTTTGGAAATTCATATACTCTTCACAAACCATTAGGAATTATTTGAAAAAGTGATGATCATAAATTGCATATGTTGAACCTAAGGTTTCATAGATTAAAAATAAGGTTCCATGATTTATAAATCCTATAAATGTTCTTTTCACGATTATTTGGTTTCCCATTATGATTATTATTGCTCACACTATGATTTTCAATTTTAGTTGGTGAATAGAACTCAAAGTAATCATGTTAGTTCTAAATGTGATAGACAATGAAATGGTTGTCTTCCAGAGAAACTAAATGTTATAAGAACTAGAATGAAAAATATTTTGTATATTCTTAGATAACATTCTCAATATATGAATCCTATTGAACATACAAATGAGTAAAAAAGTGAGAAATGTTCTATTGAGACCTTCATGAAGAAATTCCCCCTTATTTTAGTGTTTATGTTGATCCACTAGTTATTGATAAATGGATAAGTATCATTAAATATATATTATTCATTCTATAGTGTTTATAGCATGAAAAAATAATTTTTTCTATCTATCATTTGGAAGGTGAATCGGTTCAATGGTGGAATCTTATCAAGAATATGAAAAAAGAAGATGAAAATGACTCCATGGAGTGAGATGAGTTTAAAAGATACTATTTCAATAAGTGATTTCCTTGTATTCTTCATGAAAAAATAGAGAAAGAATTGCTTGATCTAAAATATAAGGATGATGAATATGTTGGTACCTATGAGGAAAATTTTACAATACTTTCAAGGTGGGATTCTAGTATTTTCATAAAACATAAAACTAAGGTTGATTAATTCTTAATTAGCTTAAAATAAAGTCTTTAAAGGAAATTATCCATAAGGGAATTCAATATCATGGTTTTTATAATAACAGAAATATGGAATTCAAAAAAACTATAAAAACCATAGAGAAAAGAATATGATCTTTACTTCCTGATTTAAGTGTGGAAGGAAATATGGAGGAAATTTCCTTAAAGGGACTGGTAAATGTTTTAAGTATGGAAAGTAAGGCCATCAGGAAATCGAATTCCAAAGTGATTGGAAGAAGTTATATAATGATGAGACTATAGAGAAATATCCATAGAATAAACCCCCCACACTTCAGTGTTTCAAGTGTAAAGAGTATGGTAATTATTCTAACCAATGATCAAATATTAAGGTTAATGACAATAATTGATGTCAACAAACTCTTAATCCAAGGGAATAAGGGAGATCTCATGTGGTATCTATTTAAAATAAGGGGTACAATAATTATGTGATAAAAGGAACACAAATCATCCACTCTAGGTCTACTAATTTCTTATTTAACACTAGATATATACACTCTTTTATATCTAAAAAAATTCTAATAGTATCACATTACCACCTCATTTTTTATATGTTGAATTAAAAGTGAAAACCCTTGATGGTATAATGATTTCATATCAAGTATATGAATCTTCTTTAGTTGATGTTTCTAGTAATTTTCTTCCTGTAAATCTGATTATTCTTCTTAGGGTTGAATTTAATATAATCATAAGCATGGATTATATTTCTCTACATAAATTCCACATCAATTTACAAGGAAGGGAAGTTATGTTTGATATTCCAAAAAAACTATTATCATTTATCAGTGAAATGATAAATATAAACTTATTATGAAAATCACATCCATTGTATGGGTCTTGATTCCCATTCAAAAGTGTTATTTATCTCAAATGGTTTGGGAGAAAATCAACATTGATAATATGCATATTCTGTGGGAATTTGTTGATGTCTTTATAGAAGATTTTCCTAGTCTTCTACTGAAATGTGGATTTGAGTTCTAAATAGAAATCATACCTAATGTTATACCTATTTCAAATAATCCCTATATAATGACCCGAATTAAGTTATTGGAATTGAATAAGATACTTTAATAGAACCTTTATAGGGGATTCATTTGGTCAAGTGGGTCGCTTTAGGGTGCACCTTTTCTTTTTATTAAGAAAAAATATGGATTTATGCAACTATGCATTGATTATTGGGGACTAAGTAAGATCACAATAATGAACAAGTATCCCCTACCCTGTTTTGATGACTTGTTTGATCAATTTCATAGATCTCAATACTTTTACAAGATTGACCTTCATTTTAGATATCATTAATTGAGGTTTAAGAATAATGATATACCAAATATTACATTACTTATGTGGTATAGACACTATGAATATATAGTGATTCCATTTGGTTTTACTAATTCCCCTACTATCTTCATGGATTTAATGAATAGAGTCTAAAGATTTTCTAGATCAGCTTTTGGTAGTCCTTATAGACAATATTCTTATATATTAAAATAGAAAATAAGATCATGAATATAATTGGATAATTTTACTAAATAACCTATGGAAGTAGAAGTTGTGTGAAAAAAATATAAAGTGTGAATTTTGGATACAAAAGGTTTCATTTTTGGGTCATAAAATCACAATAGAAGGTATATTGGTGGATCCATCAAAGACCAAATTTATTAAAATTTAGCTCAGACCAACCATGGTGACTAAGATATGAATTTCCCTTAGTTTTTTTGGATATTATCAAAGGTTTTTTGATAATTTGTCAGAAATATCTAATCCACTCACCAAGTTAACTTATAAGGTATTCAAGTTCCTCTAGGTGGATGAATATGAGGAAAGTTTCAAGGAACTGAATAGAATGTTAGACAGTGCACCTATTATTACTTTAACCTATAGTGGATAGGGTTTGTAATCTATATTTATGCATATAATAAGGGATTGGTATGCATTCTCATATAAAATGAAATGGTCATAACATATGCCTTATGAAAATCAAATGTTCCAGAGAAAAATTATCCAACTCATGATTTGGAGTTAGTTGCGGTAAATTTGTCATTTAAGATATGGAGGAATTATATTTATGTATAAATGTGTGATATATATATTGATCATCAAATTTTAAAGAATATATTCACACATAAGGACTTGTGTAATGGACCGGACCTCTTTGGTCCACTACTTTGTGAAAATATGGTGTTGGAGGTGTTCCGGGAGGTCAAGGTGACTTATCCCCCAGCCGCACCCTACCGGTAGCTCGGTCTACCGGTAGCCGCAGCCTACCGGTAGCTCGGTCTACCGGTATCTGCTGCCTACCGGTAGCTCGGTCTACCGGTATCCGCCGCCTACCGGTACCTCGGTCTACCGGTAGCCGCAGTCTAGCAGTAGCTCACCTAACACTTTGCCAAATTATTAGTTCTGCGAACAGTGTTTCCAGAATCCTAAGAGCTACCGATTCCTTCCTTTGCCAAATTTCACGTTTAACAGTGTTTCCAGAATCCTAAGAGCAACTGATTCCTTCTTTTTCCAAATTTCACGTTTGAACAGTGTTTCCAGAATTCTAAGAGCTACAAATTCTTTCCTTTGCCAAATTTTGAGTATGTGAACAGTGTTTCCAGATTCCTACAGTTTTGCCCCTTTTGATGTTTCCTTTGATGTAAAATACATTTTAAAACCTTATTTTAAGGACTTTAAGGATGATTCAAAGGCCATAAATCCTATATTAATTATTCCTAAGGTCGGGATGTTTTTACTTGGTCAAACTGCGTGGGTTAATGTGATCCATTTTTAATGGAGAATAAATCAGATCTTAAACCATCGCCTCTCTAAATTTTTTTAAAAGGAACGAGATATCATTCTTCGTTGTTCTTCCTCCTGGTTCTCATCTACGAGACGTTAGAACCTTGCAATCATTCCTGTAGGAGTTTCACAATCAAACGTTACTCGGATCAGTTCCTCTCTGTTTGATGCAACCAAGCTGTATCGATCATTCTTCCATATAAGTTGACACGAGAGAAGGATTGTGGCCCGTTGTGTGGATAAAGGACGTCAAAAACTCTTCGAGGTAGGGGATTCATGGATTCTCTAATTGTGTATGGGAAATCGTAGAATTAACATGATTTAGTCCTTTGGATCACAATGAAATTGACCTAATTAAATACTTGAACCGGATTAAAATAATTGGTTGATCGTATAATGTTGCTTTATACTGTGGTAACAGTCTGCCTCATGTTTTCTAGTTATAGTGATATCTATGTTTTCTTTGATTTGTTGTTCGTTCATGATAGAAATTGATAATGAACGTAAAGCTGGAATTAATTGGCTAAAGATAAAGAGGCATGTAAATTAATATGGTTATTGCTATTATTGTAGTTGTTCTAATTTGAGGATAATCAAATTAGGGAAGTAAGCATGGTTATTTAAATTGTGATAGCTTACTGATTAGTTCTCCCGTAATTGGATCCTACGAATAACTAATCTTCTAGTTCAATATGGATTAATGAATAGATTGTGTGAGAATTTCTAAAAGGGTTCTGATTTACCCTCTTTTGTTAAAGGGTCAAGATCCATGGTTGTGATTGTTGTTTTCCTACTGTTTGTACTGTGATGTGAGCCTGGATGGGTGTTGTGATATGTGGAGTCCTGGAGGCCTTGTGGTTGTGGTAGCGGATGACGCCTAGAGTGGAGAGATGAATCAGTTTATGCATGTGGGTGTCGGGGAGGACACCGAGGGTGATGGAATGGGATGGATGTGGTTGTTGGATTCTTGTGGATTCTTTGAATGTTTATCTGTTTTGTTTTTTCCCACTGCTCAAGGCAGCTGGTCTTGCTTTCCCTTCTTCTGAAGGAGGCAAAGACGCGCGGGGTATGCCACGTGCTTTCCGTGTTTAGCCTCTCGAGGGAGAATGGGTTTGTGCTCTTTCTATAGGCAGCAAAGACTCGATGGGTAGTATATCTACTCACCGTGTTGAGCCTCCTTTGTGTTTAGTAGCATAGGATTATTTTCTAGAATTCCTGGGAATGTGGGAAAGTAACTCTATAATGAATGTTTGATTAAATGGTGATAATCCACGGGGATGGAGGTGCTGGAATTTAAAGGAGATGTGAATCTTAAAAGGAGTAGTTGTTTTTGAATGTGATGCCAATTCGGTTTAATGTGGAATTTTTCATTCTTAATTAATGTTTAAAGAATTAAATTAACATACAGTGGAACTGATAAAATGATAATGGAGTAATCTAATAAAGCTCTTCAAATGTTTGTGTGCCTATAGGATACCTAGTCTTTGAAGTAGCAGCCTGGAGTCTGAGAGATGTTAGCTGCAGTTGTATCTAAGACTAGGTAATTCCCATAGTGTGAATGTGAGTTACATATATATTCTTTACTTTTTTTGTTTCTATACGCTACTCCACCCTGTCGGTAAGGGAAACTGACACCCCGGGGATTCTGAGCCCTGGGGGGGTGTTTTCCCCAACATTCTGATGGGAGGTTGAATGGCTGACTACCCCCTTTGGCCCCGCTCTCTTCTCTTGGTAGATACTTGTGCCATGAGGCATAGCGGTTAGTTGCCCCATATATGTGTGTAGAGGGCTGTAATGGCTTGTGGTTATTCACACACATATATTCTGGATATAGTATCCTATGGACTACAATAGGTGTAATGTGTATAGGCTATGATGGCTTGAGGATCCTTACTCGGAGTATGGGTTGTAATGGCTTGAGGTATTATACTCGACGTATGATACACCTTATGCGGGTTTTGGTGGCTCCCGGAAACTACCTGGTTACTTTTGGTTGTGAGGATGGTGTGGTGCTTCACCCAGGTGTCTGCGGGCAAGCCTATGTGGTGCACAAGGTGCAGATTGTGGAGCTTAGCCCAGGTGTTTGTGGGCAAGCCTTGGAGAGAGATGCACAGGACGTATGTCGTTGGGGCAAAGCGGAAAACCAGTGGGGAAGTAGTAGCAGGGTACCCTTGATATTCTTTACTATATTCTATATTCTTGTATGCGTTACTTGGTGAGAGTATCCATGGTGAGGTTGGGAACTTAGTATACCTGTTTAGGTGACGAGTTAGTTTCACTTATGGTTCACTGGGCTTTAGCATGCTTTCTTTACTTTTGCACGAGAGGCTTGGGGAGGATCCTACTAAGTATACTGTTATACTCACCCTATGTACATATAAACTGTTTTTCAGGTCACTTGGATCAGGTTGGAGATCAAGCTGGTTACTACTAGCTTGCGGTTGGAGGAGGAGCTGTTCGGGCTTGTGGCTGTTTCTGTTTCACTTTATTTTGGGTACTTTGTGTTTTCCCCCTTTCAGTTGTAGTACTTTTGCATGACATTCCATATATGTACTTGGTTTCCTTTTATATCTCAGTTCTAAGTTGGAGTTGATTGGAGTCTATTCTATCTCTATTTTCTGCATGTGTTCTCTTAGAGGGTAATGCCTCCCATTTGTATGTTTATTATACCCTCGGTGCTAGTCGTCAACCCGGGGCCTACTGGAGGCGGGACTCAGGGGTCATTATCTCCCTTCTCACATTGCCGGCCCAGGAGGGGTACACTTTGTGGGGAGGGGGTCGTGACAGAGTGGTATCAGAGGTCTGTTTGAGGGATAGGATGGAGTTTGGAGTTAGGCATAGGTGAGGATGTATGGGATGGTAGGGAAACGGTGTCATTCATATTTAGCAAGTGGGGTAAACACTGGATACCGGCAGAGACATAGGCTTTCAGGGCCCCCTATGATCTGTTGCACGGACCTTTAAGTTTACGATGGCTACTAAACAAAGTGATACTAGTTGCAGGGTAGAGACCTAGGAAAGGATCATGTATCATTATTCTTTGTGCCTGTGTTTGAATGGGTAGACCTTGGGATAGGTAACCTAAACTTAATAAAACAAAACAATTAATTAATGTTGAGTCTTCCATATTCCAGGCTTAGGAGCTCTAACAGTTGTTATTTTACAGGTATGGCTCCAGGTCGAAGTCCTCATCAGGTTTGCGCAGAAGATGCCCAACAGGTTGTTCCAGCAGATCACCGCCGAGTAGAGGTTGACGAAGATGACACTTGGAGGAAGACACTTCGAGAGTTTCAGCGCCAGAGTCTACAGAAGTATGAGGGATCCGTTTCAGATGCAGTCATAGAAGACTGGTTGAAGGAGATCGAGATAGGCTTCAGTTCGATTCGTGATCGGAAGAAACACTGGGTGTCCTTGGTTGTGACGATGTTGCGTGGAGCAGCGAGGCAGTGGTGGTTCTTGTTCCTCGGTGATCGTGAGGAGTCTGCAATCTCATGGGAGGAGTTTCGAGACAGGTTTAGAGTCGAGTTTCTTTCATCGACTGCGAAGGTGTCCAGTCGCCAGGAGCTTCTCACACTTCGACAGGGGAGCTCCAGTGTTCGAGAGTTTGGAATCCGTTTCAGGAACCTTCTACGATATGCTTCAGACCTGTTACCAGATGATGAGCCCAGGGCGAGGCATTTCGAGGAGGCTTTGTATCCAGAGATCCAGCGCCAGGTCACCCCATTTATGCTGAAGACATATCTTGAGGTGCTGGCGAGGGCAGAGGTTATTGAGAGGACTTTGGCCAGGACTGGATCGTCACGAGAGGGGAATCATCATGATTCCTCATGAAGCAGAGTTGTGGTCCGGGGTTCCCAGTTTTCAGGACAGAAGAGTTTCTGTTCACCTGGGGGTAGGTCCCAGCCCTTCCCATCTCGTTTCTCCGGAGGCAGAAACTCTCAAGCCTATTCCAAGGGATCAGGTGCTTGTTTTTCTTGTGGTGGTCGTGGTCATCAGCAGTGGGAGTGCCTGACTTTTCAGAGCAGTCATCGTGCACCGGGCGCTCCACTCCAGGTTCCTCCGTTGAGGCAGTTCCATCCGAGGCAGCAGCAGTAGGTTGCACCAGTTCTAGATCACCAGAGGGTAGATGGAGCAGGCAGAGGACAGCCCCATGACGCTCCCCGTCCTCAGAGAGCAGAGCGCGGCTGTGGTGGTGGTCGTCATCAGGGTCAGAGAGGTCGTGGAGGAGGTCGTGGTCAGCTCCATGCTCTAGCGTTGCCAGCCCCAGGTGAACCAGATGTCATTCGAGGTACCCTTTGCTTGTTTTCTACCTTGGTGTATGCCTTCTTTGATTCAGGAGCAACACACTCCTTCATATCACCTACCCTTGTCCATGCTTTGGGACTTGAGGTAGAGAGGCTTCCAGTGCCCTTGGCGTTGACTACACTAGTTGGAGGTCGAGCTGACTTGTTTGAAGTATGTAGAGACTGTGAGCTAGTGTTGGGGCAACACCGCTCTTGGGGAGATTTCCTATGTTTACAAATACAACCATATGATGTCATACTCGGCATGGATTGGTTGTATTCGGTGCAGGCTGTTGTGGATTGCTACAGGAAGAAGGTCGTTTTCCTTGATACAGATGGAGAGAAAGTGGTGTTTGTTGGTGAGAGAGATCCTCGGATGAGTCATAGACGAGTTTCATCCTTATCATCCATGATGGCTGGGATGATGCTGAGTTCTTCAGAGGTTCAACAGTTGGCGTTTCCTAAGGTCGTAGAGGAGTACCCTAACGTCTTTCCAGGAGAGGTTTTATCCTTACCCCCTCGACGAGAGATCGAGTTTGAGATCGAGCTACACCCAGGAGCGTCCCCTATCTCTATGTCTCCATATAGGATGGCCCCTTCTGAGTT
The DNA here is from genome assembly GCA_963277665.1 of Viscum album. NCBI lineage: Eukaryota > Viridiplantae > Streptophyta > Magnoliopsida > Santalales > Viscaceae > Viscum > Viscum album. The sequence continues at coordinate 994,270,984 of OY728125.1, forward strand.
ACGAGAGCTATGTATTCAGCTTGATGGTCTGTTGCAGTTTGGTTTTGTTCGGCCAAGTGTGTCACCTTGGGGTGCACCAGTTTTTTTGTGAAAAAGGCTGATGGTAGTTTGCGGTTGTGCGTCGATTATCTTCGATTAAACAAAGTGAAAATAAAGAACCACTATCCTCTCCCACAGATTTATGACTTATTCGATCAACTGAAGGGTGCAAGTTGGTTCTCAAAGATCGACTTGCGATCATGATATCACCAAATGCGTGTAAAGGATGAGGATATCCCAAAGACTGATTTCCGTTGTCGTCATGGGCATTATGAGTTTGTTGTAATGCCATTCGGCATGACGAATGCTCCAGCTGTTTTCATGGGGTTGATGAATGCTGTGTTCCGTGAATTCCTAGACAAGTTTGTTGTGGTTTTCATCGATGACATCCGTGTGTACTCCACATCTGAAGAAGAGCATGCAGAGCATCTACTAGCCATTTTGGGAGTTCTTCTCCAACATCAGTTGTTTGGGAATTTGTCCAAGTGTGAGTTCTGGGCTCGAGAAGTTCGTTTATTAGGGTATGTTGTGTCCCAACAGGGAGTAGATATGGATCCATCTAAGATAGAAGCAGTAGTGTCTTGGGCATCCCCCAAGACCGTGTCAGAGGTGCGAAGTTTCCTTGGTCTCGCAGGCTATTATAGGAGGTTTGTAGCCAATTTCTCCCGAGTTGTGACTCCTCTGACATCTTTGACCAGGAAGGATCAAGCGTTCATATGGACTGATCAGTGTCAGAAAGCTTTTGAGTATCTAAAGGAGAAGATGGTAAGTGCTCCAGTCCTTTGTCTTCCAGCGGAGAGAGTCCAGTTTTATGTTTTCTGTGATGCTTCACATCTGGGGCTAGGTTGTGTTCTCATGCAGCAAAGGTCAGTTGTTTCTTATGGGTCTTGGAAGTTGCGTCCCCATGAATGCAACTATGCCACCCATGATATTGAGTTGGCAGCCTTGGTGTTTGCTCTAAAGTTGTGGAGACATTACCTCATTTTTGAGCACTTTGTGGTTTTCACCGATCATAAGAGTTTGAGGTATGTTTTCTCCCAACGTGACTTGAACTTGAGGCAGCGTCGGTGGATGGAGTTCTTGCTGGAATACGACTTTGAAATATCTTATACACCTGGAAGAGGGAATTTTGTAGCTGATGCACTAAGCCGAAAGATACGTAATGATGTTGTGCGTGAATCTGGTGATTCCTGGAGAGTGATGGAAGAGCTATCAGCTTTGCATCTTGATATGGGAGAATTTGGGGGTAGAGGTTGTCTTTTCCAGATGACGGTGCAGTCATCCCTGATGCAGAAGGTGAAAGAGTCTCATTTGGGTGATCTAGAGGTGGAAGTTTGGAGAGACAGAGTTGTTTGTGGTGAGGCCTCTGATGGTTGGTCGGAGGATGAACAACACCGAGTGTTGTATCATGGCAGGCTTTTTGTCCCCTTGGCGATGCGCGAGACGGTTCTCCGAGAGTTTCATAGTTCACCCTTGGCAGTACATCCTGGTGTGACAAAGATGTACCGATCCTTGAGGAGTCAGTTTTGGTGGCCTGGGATGAAACGTACGGTTACTGAGTGTGTGTCTCGATGTTTAGTCTGCCAGAAGGTGAAGGCTGAACACTGTGTTCCAGGTGGTCTTCTCCAGCAATTGGAGATTCCTCAGGGGAAGTGGGAGGACATCTCAATGGAATTTGTTACCGGTTTACCTCGAGCTCCGGGAGGACATGATGCTATATGGGTGGTAGTGGATCGTTTAACAAAGTCGGCCCACTTCATAGTGATCAAGGAGTCGAGCTCAGTGGAGGTTTTGTCGAGGCAGTATCTTGAGGAGGTGGTGAGACTCCATGGAGTACCTAGGACGATCATTTCTGATTGTGATCCTAGTTTTACCTCCAGGGTGTGGGGAGGTCTCCAGCATACTTTTGGCTCTCAACTGTGCCTTAGCACTGCTTTTCATCCTCAAACGGATAGTCAGACAGAGCGAACCATCCAGACTCTTGAAGACATGTTGCGCTCTTGTGTTCTTGATTTTGGAGGTTCATGGACGAAGCACTTACCCTTGGTAGAGTCCGCTTACAATAATAGTTTCCACTCTACCATCGGTATGGCGCCGTTTGAAGCCTTGTATGGTCGACCATGCCGTTCTCCGTTGTGCTGGACTGGGGTCGGAGAGTCAGCAATTCTCAGACCAGAACTAGTGCAGAATACAACAGAGATGGTTCAGGTGATTCGTGAGAGGATGAAGACAGCACCGGATCGTCAGAAATCATATGCTGATCAAATAAGGAGACCGTTAGAGTTTAATGTTGGGGATCATGTGTTTCTAAAGGTGACTCCACATCGTGGGAAGTGAAGGTTTGGTCGTGGAAGTAAGCTTTCTCCCTGGTTTGTTGGGCCTTTCGAGGTGTTAGATCATGTTGGAGCAATGGCGTATCGAGTAGCACTTCCCCCTTAGATGAGTCGGATACATGATGTTTTCCATGTATCACAGCTCTGTCGTTACCTTCATGATGAATCTCATGTTATCTATTGGGGAGAGATCGATATTGATGATGATGCAACCTTCGAGGAGCGACCTATGGAGATCCAAGACCGCAAGGAGAAGGTGTTACGTGGGCGCTCTATCCCCTTAGTTCGTGTCTTGTGGCGACACGGTGGCATGGAGGAGAGTACATGGGAGCGTGAGTCACAGATACGTGCATAGTACCCAGAGTTGTTTAATGTTTAACTCTTTTCATGTAATGATGTTTCCTTGATGGTTAGACCTTTAATGTTTTATTTATGTACCTTTTGTGTGATGTTATGATTGAATTGTTTGGATATGGATTGTTTGTTTCCATATTCTTGGATGTCGTAGTTTTGTTCCAGCTTTCGAACAACTCATGGTGGTTTTCCCCTGAGAGGTATCTTATGGGGTGGTTGTTCGGACCCCTCTTTTCCTCTGAGTTGGTTTTTAATTCTCGAGGATTAGAATGTTTTGAGAGGTATCTAATGTAATGGCCCGGACCTCTCCGGTCCACTACTTTTGTGAAAATGTGGTGTTGGAGGTGTTCTGGGAGGTCAAGGTGACTTATCCCCCAGCCGCGCCCTACCGGTAGCTCGGTCTACCAGTAGCCACAGCCTACCGGTAGCCGCTGCCTACTGGTAGCTCGGTCTATCGGTAGTCGCTGCCTACCGGTAGCCGCAGCCTACTGGTAGCTCGGTCTACCGGTAGCCGCCGTCTACCGGTAGTCGTTGCCTACCGGTAGCTCGGTCTACCGGTAGCCGCTGCCTACGGGTAGCCGCCGCCTACCGGTACCTCGGTCTACCGGTAGCCGCAGTCTAGTAGTATCTTGGCTAACACTTTGCCAAATTTCTAGTTCTGTGAATAGTGTTTCCAAAATCCTAAGAGCAACTGATTCCTTCCTTTGCCAAATTTCACGTTTGAACAATGTTTCCAGAATCCTAAGAGCTACTGATTCCTTCCTTTGCCAAATTTAACGTTTGAACAGTGTTTCCATAATTCTAAGAGCTACCGATTCTTTCCTTTGCCAAATTTTGAGTATGTGAATAGTGTTTCCAGATTCCTACAGTTTTGCCCCTTTTGAAATTTCCTTTAACGTAAAATACATTTTAAAACCTTATTTTAAGGACTTTAAGGCCGATTCAAAGGCCATAAATCCTATATTAATTATTCCTAAGGTCGGGATGTTTTTACTTGGTCAAATCGTGTGGGTTAATGCGATCCGTTTTTAATGGAGAATAAATCGGATCTTAAACCGTCGCCTCTCTAAATTTTTTTAAAAGGAACAAGATATCATTCTTCGTTGTTATTCCTCTTGGTTCTCATCTACGGGATGTTAGAACCTTGAAATCATTCCTGTAGGAGTTTCACAATCAAACGTTACTCGGATCAGTTCCGCTCTGTTTGATGCAACCAAGCTGTGTCGATCATTCTTCCATATAAGTTGACGCGAGAGAAGGATTGTGGCCCGTTGTGTGGATAAAGGATGTCAAGAACTCTTCGAGGTAGGGGATTCATGGCTTCTCTAATTGTGTATGTGCAATCATATAATTAACATGATTTAGTCCTTTGGATCACAATGAAATTGACCTAATTAAATACTTGAACCGGATTAAAAGAATTGGTTGATCGTATAATGTTTCTTTATATCGTGGTAACGGTTTGCCTCATGTTTTCTAGTTAGATTGATATCTATGTTTTCTTTGATTTGTTGTTCGTTCATGATATAAATTGATAATGAACGTAAAGCTGGAATTAATTGGCTAAAGATAAAGAGGTATGTAAATTAATCTGGTTATTGTTGTTGTTGTAGTTGTTCTAATTTGAGGATAATAAAATTAGGGAAGTAAGCAAGGTTATTTAAATTGTGATAGCTTACTGATTAGTTCTCACATAATTGGATCCTAAGAATAACTAATCTTCTAGTTCAATATGGATTAATGAACAGATTGTGTGAGAATTTCTAAAAGGGTTCTAAGTTAGACTCTTGTTGTTAAAGGGTCAAGAGCCATGGTTTTGATTGTTGTTTTCCTACTGCTTCTATTGTGATGTGAGCCTGGATGGGTGTTGTGATATGTGGAGGCCTGGAGGCCTTGTGGTTGTGGTAGCAGATGACGCCTAGAGTGGCGAGATGCATCAGTTTATGCATGTGGGTGTCGGGGAGGACACCGAGGGTGATGGAATGGGATGGATGTGGTTGTTGGATTCTTGTGGGTTCTTTGAATGTTTATCTGTTTTGTTTTTCCCCACTGCTCAAGGCAGCTGGTCTTGCTTGCCCTTCTTCTGAAGGAGGCAAAGATGTGTGGGGTATTCCACGTGCTTTCTGTGTTTAGCCTCTCGAGGGAGAATGGGTTTGTGCTCTTTCTATAGGCAGCAAAGACTCGATGGGTAGTATATCTACTCACCGTGTTGAGCCTCCTTTGTGTTTAGTAGCATAGGATGATTTTCTAGAATGCCTGGGAATGTGGGAAAGTAACTCTATAATGAATGTTTGATTAAATGGTGATAATCCACGGGGATGGAGGTGCTGGAATTTAAAGGATATGTGAATCATAAAAGGAGCAGTTGTTTTTGAATGTGATGCCAATTTAGTTTAATGTGGAATTGTTCATTCTTAATTAATGTTTAGAGAATTAAATTAACGTATAGTGGAACTGATAAAATGAGAATGGAGTAATCTAATAAATCTCTTCAAATGTTTGTGTGCTTATAGGATACCTAGTCTTTGAAGTAGCAGCCTGGAGTCTGAGAGACGTTAGTTGCAGTTGTATCTAAGACTAGGTAATGCCCATAGTGTGGATGTGAGTTACATATATATTCTATACTTTTTGTGTTTCTATATTCTACTCCACCCTGTCGGTAAGGGCAACTGACACCCCGGGGATTCTGAGCCCTGGGGGGGTGTTTTCCCCAACATTCTGATGGGAGGTTGAATGGATAACTACCCCCTTTGGCCCCGCTCTCTTCTCTTGGTAGATACTTGTGCCATGAGGCACAGCAGTTAGTTACCCCATATATGTGTGTAGAGGGATGTAATGGCTTGTGGTTATTCACCCACATATATTCTGGATATAGTATCCTATGGACTACTATAGGTGTAATGTGTATAGGCTATGATGGCTTGAGGATCCTTACTCAGAGTGTGGGTTGTAATGGCTTGAGGTATTATACCAGACGTATGATACACGTTATGCGGGTTGTGGTGGCTCCCAGAAACTACCTGGTTACTTTTGGTTGTGAGGACGGTGTGGTGCTTCGCCCAGGTGTCTGCGGGCAAGCCTATGTGGTGCACGAGGTGCAGATCGTGGAGCTTAGCCCAGGTGTCTGCGGGCAAGCCTTGGAGAGAGATGCACAGGACGTATGTCGTTGGGGAAAAGCGGAAAACCAGTGGGGAAGTAGTAGCGGGGTACCCTTGATATTCTTTACTATATGCTATATTCTTGTATGCGTTACTTGGTGAGAGTATCCATGGTGAGGTTGGGAACTTAGTATACATGATTATGTGACGAGTTAGTTTCACTTATGGTTCACTGGGCTTTAGCATGCTTTCTTTACTTTTGCACGAGAGGCTTGGGGAGGATCCTACTAAGTATACTGTTATACTCACCCTATGTACATATAAATTGTTTTTCAGGTCACTTGGAGCAGGTTGTAGATCAAGCTAGTTACTACTAGCTTGCAGTTGGAGGAGGAGCTGTTCGGGCTTGTGGCTTCTGCCGTTTCACTTTCTTTTGGATACTTTGAGTTTTCCCCCTTTTAGTTGTAGTACTTTTGCATGACATTTCATATATGTACTTGGTTTCCTTTTATATCTCAGTTCTAAGTTGGAGTTGATTGGAGTATATTCTATCTCTCTTTTCTGCATGTGTTCTCTTAGAGGGTAATGCCTCCCATTTGTATGTTTATTATACCCTCGGTGCTAGTCGCCAACCCGGGGCCTACTGGAGGCGGGACGCGGGGGTCATTATCTCCCTTCTCACATTGCCGGCCCAGGAGGGGTACACTTTGTGGGGAGGGGGTCATGACAAGTTTAATAAGAGATTGAGAATATGGTTGGAAATGGTTAAAGATCATGACTGCTAAATACATTACAACCCTAGGAAAGCGAAAAAAAATTGGTTGATCCTTTGAGTCTAAAGGATCATTATAGATTATCCATGAAAAGGATCACAAAATATCCAATATATATTGATTTATAAAGGATACATCTAGAAATTTTAGAGGAAAGGGTAAAATATTACCTTTCTCAAATAAGTTTTTAGCCATCTATCCAAGTGAATATTAAAGAGGCGTATAAGGATAATGCAAAGGTACAGAAGAAGTTTGGAAATTATACTGAGTTTAACCTTGATTATGATGTAATGATAATTTTTTGGAGTTGTGTATGTATTTATCCCATACCTAATTTAATGATATATTTTTTATAGGAATCTCATAATTCTTCATTTTCTATTAATCCTAGAAGTACAACATATAGAGATTTAAATGAATATTTAGGGTCGGATGTAATGAAGAGAGATATTGTAGAGTTTTTATATTAGTTATTGGTATGTAATCAAGTTAAGTTTTAGAGGTAAAATTATAAGGAAAAACTACAACCATTAACCATAGTAGAATGGAAATGGGAAAACTTCACTATGGATTTTCTCATCAAACTCCCAAAAACATCTAAAGGAGATAATGATTTATGGATTATATTCGATCTCCTTATGAATTCAACACACATAATCACTATAAGATATTATTTTTCATTATATAATCTTTATATAATATACATTAAGGTATTGGTAAGGTTTCATAGAGTACCGTATTTGATTTCATCAGATCAGGATCTGAGGTTTATCTCGAAGTTCTGGAAAATTATTCAGTAAACTCTGGATATGAAGTTGAGTTTTGGCATTATATATCATCCTTAGATAGATGGTTAGTCTGAGAGAACCATTTAAACCCTATAGGATATTATAAGATCTTTTTATATATATTTCGAAGGTTTTTTGGATCAATACCCTCCTCAAGTTGAATTTTCTTACAATAATATCTTTCACTCAAGCATTTATATGGTTCCTTATAAAGACCTCTATGGAAATAAGTGTAGAACTCTAATGTGTTGGGTTGAAGTTATAGAAAGAATTATATTAGGAATAGAGTTATCTGAATTTTTTTTTTGAAAATGTTATATCTATTCTTCAACACATAAGGGAAGCATAAATTCGACAGAAAAGTTATTTTCATAATAATCTATGTGATCTAGAATTTGAAGTTGCTAGGAAAGTTTTTCTATGAATTTCTCCATGGAAGATGGTTATGAGATTCAAGAAGAAATAAAATTTATTACCTAGATATGACGCAGAATTAATCCTCAGTCATTTGTATCAAAGTGAAAAACAAAATTAGAGTTAACATCATTTTAATGGGGATATAATGTAACAACCTGATATTTTATGAAATTTTTTTTCAAATAAATTTAATTTCTACGATATCTTGTGTTACACAAAACACTGTGTTTTAATGAACCACAATATACTATAAATATTATTATTTAAACATGAATGTTATAACCTATACTTTAAATTTTGTGGTATGAATATCAAAAAAACATTTTTAAAATTAATTATAATTTTTTTATATAAATAAAATATATTTACAAATACATACGTACTTTTTGGTAAATTCTTTAAAAACATTGAAAATACAATTCTTCTAAAAATGACTTTCATTGAGTTTTGTAAAAAAATAATAAAATAAATTTTTGAAATGATTATAAAATTTATTTTAAAAAATTAAATTCATTTATATAATTAAAATTTAAAAAAATTCATAGGGTTAATTTTCTAGAATTTTCTAAAAAGATTAATTTTTTAATGAATTGCGAGAAATACTGATTTTTATTAAAAACTAATTTTTTGTTCAAAGTATTTAAAAAGATAAATATATTTTTAAAATTGTATAAAAGTAAAATTAGTTTAATTTTATTATTATTATTAATCCAAATTATTTAATTTTAATCAATTTCATGTTGAAAATTCATATACAGACTTTTTATACTTTTGAAATATTTTTCTTTGGAAACCCATTTTTTCATCGCATCTTCAGGTTTAATTTTAAATTAAATTATTCTAATTTTATGAATTGAATTTGAAAAAATTTATTTCATATTTTTAATTATCATAATTATTATTATTTAATAAGGAAAAATTAATTTTTATTTATAATTAATAATTAAAATAATGAAAATCAATTATCGTGTTTAAGGTTAAAACGGGTTTACTAGGGATAAAATCATAAGATAAGGGTAAGTTTTCCAATAATACTTGACTAAATACTATTTCATGTCCATCTTTCAGAATAATACTATAAAAAATTATAATATATTTTTATTTTAAATCATTTATCTTGGTAATGAATTTATCATTTTGGATTCTTTTGGGAAATTTCTATGTAGTTTCCAATTAGGTTCTTTTCACCATTTATAAAAGAACATATTCTCTACTCTCCTATCCACACTCAAATATAATTATTTTTAAAATACCAACAAAAAAACCATTCATTAATTTCCTTAACAAATCCTAGAGGAATTATTTTTATTAGGAAACTCTCCTAATAAGTCATTAGGCATAAACCTAAAGAGGCTCTCTAAAGAAGAGGTGTAGCTCTTAACCATGTGTTATCATTTTATTTTTCCTTCCAACTACTTAAATTATTATTAAACTATGATAATATAATAACATAAGTGTCTAATATGTACTTATATTTTACTATGTTATTTTCATAACCTATATCTATCTCATATTCAATCAAATGGGAAACAAACATATCTATTATGTGTATGATGGACTACTACATCACGAACCGATGTTGTTCTTTTTCAATCACCGTCTCTCGTCGTTGGATATAATGATGGATTTAAGATATTTTTATTATATCTATGAAATATTTATACTTTTTTAATTATAATATCACATAAAAATTATTACCTTATCATCCTTTTTTAAATGATAACATTGCTTGTGTCTATGTGTGGACTACCGCCACCACAAAGCAATGTGATACTTTTTTCTTTTTATATTGATATAGATGGTAATAGGGATATATTTAATGATTATATATGATATAAAAATTATTATTTAAATTTTAATTAATATTTACCTTTCTTTCATTCTATCCATCGATAAAATGGATATATAATTCATGCGTACATACGGCCTACCGTCTATATGAACGGTGTAATCCATTTTCTATATCTAACTTTTATGGATGAATAAAAATATGAAAATAATGAATATATATATATGATATATATCATGGTTAATATTCATGATATGATATAACAATAATCAAATTACAATCACTAAAACTATAAAACCAAAACATACATTAAAAACAAAGCAGTTATTACCCGAAACGTGATTTTAACAAGGAATTTTTAATAAATGGATAGTAAAAGGTCATAATTATATCTTATATGCTATGATATATACTATTATGGTTCTTAAATATATTTATAATAAACCTATATTTATTATATAGGATGTTTAATCATGTATAAAGGAATTTGATACTCGAGGTAAGGGATTTTCAACTCACTTTTATTTTTATGGGACACATGCCATATTAACCACTTGTTTCTTTTTTGTGGTGTATATACTACCCCTGAATGTATTATATGATTATTATAATAAAAACTATGGTATATACATATCCATATAAGTTTCCTTACTTCATTGGTATTACAATTTAAAATTTTCCATAGTGATAATGGTTTTATGTTATAATCTCATTTTTTATTGGGATTATTTTTTATTATGATTAAGATGATGAAATATTATAACATGTATCTCAATAAACTCATTTATTTAATTATAATATGGTTATTTATTTAAATTACATATTTTCCTTTCATTTTCATCTCTTTATGTACTCAAGTGAACAAAATAATGTTCTCAAGGAAAACCAACTTTATTTCACTCTTTGATCAAAAATGTGTTATATTCCATGTACATGATTTATAAAAAAAATTAAGGAATTTTTTTAATTTTCTCCAAATTTTATTTAAAGTAATTTTTACCCTTGTTTTAATTTTTAAAAAATGGTTTTAAAGGAATCTTATTTTCATTTTCTGAATTAGGTATTTTTAACTTCATAACAAAAATGTGAAAGAAATATTTGTTTTAATGTGTATGGAATGGATGGTGTTTCCCACTATAATTATCACTCAATGATTTAAATATTCCTCTACATGTTTCCCAAGTTTATTTTAAAATAAAAATTTTTATTTAATATTTATAAAAAATTATTTTAAAATTTTATTTTTAAAGTAGAAAATTTATTTTCCTCGAGAATGTTTTTTATGATCTTTGAATGGTAATAATATTCATCAATAAAAATAACCCTTTATTCTACATATTCTATACTATGGATATCATCCAATGATCCATATTAATTCTCTATATGGTTTATTATTATGATGAAAATATTTTTATGAAACCCTTTTCTTTTTTATGGATTATTCTTAAGAAACCCGATTCATTCCCATGGGAAATGATATGATGAAATGTTTATAAAAACCATATTCTATCTATGGGTTATGATATGATGAATGTTTTATGTTCTTATGGAACAAATGTGTATGATTTTAATTATTTTGAAGGTGGTATCAGAATTATATAGTCCTCTAATGAATTGGGTAAATATTTATATTTCATGAGATAAACAGGCCCGGAATAGGGAGTGAACCTAGTTCAGTAAGGGACTGTTTCCACTATGATAGTCTTGGGAGTGAAATTTGACTACTATAATGGTTTGTGGAGTGAACCCATTTAACTATGATATCCTTATAAATGATCCTTGAATACAAAATAAAAAAATTATGCTTGTGTGTATGTTACAAATCTATATATTTGCCAATTTTATGCTCTTATAACCTTTTTTATTGCTTTATGATTCATGACTTATGAACTACCAAGATTTATTACATAAATAAAGTTTATGATCTATGATATTCTAGGTATGGTTTATCAAATTATATTTTAATGTTCACATACCCTTATCCTCATGATATGTTTGTATCTCCCTTATTTACCCTTACTGAGAATTCGAGCTTGTTGTTTATTATGTTTCCATCCATGAGGTTATAAAGGAAGTTATTATCTATGATATATATAAGAAGTTTGGTAGTTATAAAGAACTTAGTGTGATATCATGTAGTTCACTTATGAACAATTTTTTTATGTATCCAATATCCCAAAGGCACTAAACCTATATGATTCTTTCATGGGTTTTTATGTTATATAATGAATATTCATCTATTCATAGGTGATATCTATGTATGAAAATCTTGGGTAATTAAATCACCTAATTAAAATAACTCATTCCTATGTTTCCCTTATTAGGGTGGTAAAGAATTATTTGGGAATATCTCTGACCATTGAGCATGTAAATAATCCTCTCACTCCCAAGTCTCGTCATATAGACAGCTGTGCTACCATAACAACTGCACTATAGGAACAAACCTACCTTAGAGATCCTTTATACTCCAATAAAAAATATGTACTAGATATTTCTAAAAATAAGAAACAAAATACAATTCCATATCATCAGTCTGGAAAACATGTGATGGATCTAAATGATAATGGTGAAGCTATGAAACAAGGAATACATCGTACATGGATCGGTACCTTTTATGTAACTACAATTGATAGGCTACTGGTCTGACTATTAAAGGTTCCAACAAACCTAAGTTTCATATTCCCTTGTTTTTTAATCCATTAATTACCTAATCAAGGATAAATATGCAAGAAGACCCAATCTCCCACCTTAAACTCCAGAGGTCATCAAAAATTATTGATATAAAAATGATTCCTATATTGAGATATATAAATTAACTTATTGATAAGTTATACCTACTATGAAGTCTCTTAAAATGAGACAAGGTCCCAGTAGCATTATCTATCTTACCTCTGACATGCACAGGGGTGAACATAATGGCCTATCATATAATTCCTCATCAAGATTCATCTATATAGTTTCTTGGAATCAATTGTTATAAGAAAATTTAGAAATAGATAAATGTTTCTACCAATAACCCCCAAATCAAGGACACATTCTCAAGAATATACTATAATACCTATATTGTATGATTGGATTGGTCATCAGTCTATGGGTGATAGGTTGTACTCATAATCACCTGTGAAGTCAGAGCCCTTTACAACCCATTCCATAACTAAAATGTGATTTGAGTACCCCTTTATGATATGATAATACATAGAACTACATGAAGGCATGTGATCTCCCTAACATATGGCCTCCCTAGATCATCCAATGAAAAGGTATCTTGAATGGTAAATTAGTGGGAGACCTTTTTCAGACTATCCATGATAACCCATAATGTGTAACTACCTTGAGGGGATCTAGGAAATCACATTAAAAAATTCATATTGATTTCAACCCATTTGTAATCAGGAATATGTAACACGTATAAAAATATTTCCTATCATTGGATCTCTACCTTCACATATTGGAAAATAGAATACCAAGTAATGAAACCATCTATCTCTCATTTCATACCAGGCCACCATTACAAGCGGTGTTTGTTGTGGTACATATTGGTAAGTCTAGGGTGTATAGCCTAAGCAGAATCATGATACTCTCATATCAACCCCTCTCATATATCTTCCATAACCTAGGAATTCCCTTGGATGCTCAAGATCTCATCCCCATAAATGACTTAACCAGGTAGTGAATCCTCACCAATAACATGCTCCCTTAGGACCAATCTCTCAAAATTAGAAAATTGCCTCATCTTCACTCTATCCAAAATTTAATAGGTCGCTAATAACAATGCTATTATAGGATACTAATAATATCCCTTCACCTCCAAGTGTATCTCGAAAAATAAATTTATCAACTTTCACTTTCTAGTGGCCACTTGGACTACTTTTTTATATGTATTTTGTCTCAGAGAATCTTCAACAACATTTCTTTTCCCAAGTATATAAGCATCCTCAAAATCAAAAAACTGTAGGTATTCAACCCATATTCATTGTCTTATATTCAATTCATATTATCTAAATATGTATTTTAGGCTCTTTTGGTTTGTGTATATAATGAACCTATCTCCCAGAAAATAATGCCTCCAACAGTGGAAGGCATGAACCACAGATGCTAGCTTAGGGTCATGAGTTAGGTAATTTCACTCATGAGGCCTCAACTATTAAGACTTGTATGATATTAGTTGCACACCACAAATCATACCTACTTATTTAATGAAACCTAATTTATTATAAAAAAACTATACATATTCTTCCAAACTCTATAAAAATTAGTATAAGCACGGTTGTGTATTTTATTTTAACTCTTTAAAGTCTTTCTCACAATATTGAGACCAAGAAAACTTGAGAACCTTCTTAGAAAAGCTAATAAGAGGTGATGAAAGGTGTGATGAATCATGAATGAAGTACTTATAATATCCATCTATACCCAAGAAACTCTATTTGTTGAATATGTTCTTGATATTCTGCCACAAAAACACAACCATCATCATCTATAGGTCCATGAATACTCTCGATTCCAATATAATGTGGCCTAGGAAGTGAATTTTTTAATAAAAAAGTGAAACTGTGTGATATTTGCATAAAACCTATGTTATGTAAGTGTATTCAATTCAATGTTAAGGAATTTGGCATGATTGTACTGAGTGTGAGAATACATCAATATTCAATCAATGAATACTACCATAATTGAATCCAAATATAGGTGGAAAACTTGATTCATCATAGTTATAAAAAATGTCAGCATGTTTGTGAGACTGAATAGAATTACCAAATAATCATATAAAAAATACCTAAATTGAAAAATTTTATAAGGTATTTCTAAAGTCCTAACTCATACTTAATGATAACCTGACCTTAAATCAATATTTGAGAACACTTGAGCTCCTCGTATTTGGTCAGAAAGGTCATCAGTATGAGACAATGGATATCATTTCTTAATAGTAATCTAGCTCAATTTCCATTATTCCACAAAAATATTGAGGTTACTATCCACATTCTTGGTCAAAATCATGGGTGAACCCCATGATGATGTATTGGGTCATATAAGACCCTTATCATCTAGGTCCTCTAACTATATATTAAAGTCCTAAATCTCGGTAGGATCCATCCTATAAGGAGGAGTAGATAGTGGTACTACTCTATGAACCAAATCAATGGTAAACTCTACCTATATCTTAGGAGTTAGAATAGAAAATTCATCAATTAAAACTTCCATAAAATGATACACTATAAGTGATAGTTATATCTAGTGTTTTCTATGATCACTCATAAAGAATCTAGCAATCCAAGCTGACACTCTTTCCAACTCATGTTTCTTGGATCCATATCAACTAGCTTATACATCCCATTCCCCCTTATGAACATGAATATCACCCTATGGGGTTTTTAAAGTAACTCTCTGATGATAAAATTCAATATGGTATCAATAAGGGACTAACCAGTCTATCTTAATAATTACATAAAATCATGTCATGTCGAGGATGAAAAGATTTCATATGAAAAGATGGAATCCTACCTTAAGGGAATACTCCTTGCATAGGCGTATGTTATGAGATAAGATACCCAACTAAGTAATGAGGGTCATTACAAAATATAATTACTCTATATTGAGGACCATTATTCCTATAATTATTGAATATATAAACAAATATGAAGTTCCCATGTTAAATATGGAGATGCAAAAGTAGAGGATACTAAAATTGTACCGCAAGCTGTATAAGGCTTAGCACTATGATCCTTGAGTGTCAACTTCACTATATATACTTGGCCCAATACATAGCCTTGAGATACAACCTAAATATCCTATTAAGTTTCACTCTTCTAGTGATAAAATTCTATTGTTTGGACCCATCATCCACAACCACCTCCTTGGCCTGAACGGTCGACAGTACTCCAACAACCCATCGGGTGAGGAGCAGCTGACCCTGCTCCTGAATGTGGAGTCTATGAAGATCCTTTGTCACTGGGAACTATAGGAATGGTTCTATAGAAATATGGAATATAACCCATCCTACCATAGTATTGATTCTTAATCAGTTCTCTACTTCACTGGGGTTTCATGTGTTCTGGTTTCCCACACAGATGACATATATCGCAACTATTACTTCATTTAATCTTACAGTAACTACCCCTACAAATAGACTCTAGGAATCTATTCCTACCACCAGATGAACTAATCCATTTTTTGGGTACTGAACTTCCCTATCCCACACCTTTATCTTTCCTAAAATTCTATTTTTTGATGAGGTTTCAGTTCACTATCTCAAAAACAGTATTCAACGAAAATATATTAACTTGAGATTGGATGGTATATATGATCCCATCCTCAAATTGTCTCACTATTGTCAAATCATCACTAGAAATAGTTTGTTTTACATACAAGAGAGCAATGAAATGATCTAAATACTCCATCATATACATATATCCCTTCTCTAGATGCATAAACTCTCTTACTCAGTCATCCCTTAGAATCTACAAAAATAAGTAATCATAGAAGACCATCTAGAAAGTCCCTCCATACCATGTCTTGATGAAAAATTTCTTGGGTAATAACATCCCAACAATGATTTGTAGAACCCTAAAGAATATATATTGCAATCTTAACCCTCCATTCGGGAGGTATCTTCAGATGGTCAAATATAGATAGCATTTCCTCTTGCCATGAATCAGCAACATGGGGGCCACCATCCCCTAATAAATTAGGTAGATTCTATGGGTGAAAATACCATGTCAACTTTTCCATAGTAGGGTAAGGTCATGTGCCTCCTACAAGGACTACATAAATCATAGTAAACCCACTCAAAACTGAGCATCGGTTCCCAGATCATAAATAAAAGGAGGTATCACAAGTGGAACTACATGAGGTAATATTGAAGGATTAGGGCCCACCACCTCTAGAGCATTATCATTTTCACCTTCCAAGAACATGAATCGAGCCTTCTGTAGTGGAATATTTCTAAAACTCCAATCACACACCTCAAAGAAGGATTTGATAAGGTAAATAATCATATATAAATGAATATTATAGATACAGTCTTTCCAATTTAAGAGTTAACACCTCATTTCCTACTCCAAAATCTGTAACTAAGTGATATATAATATCATAAGGGTTATGATAGATGCTCCCTACTACCCACTATTGAGGTTGTTTTAGGTTCAAGTTATCTGTTTAATAGTAGACAACTTAGTATATAAAGTTTCAATTGAAACTTATAAAGGAAAACACCCTTTAAGTTACAATTATCATCCCAATTTATAGACAAACATTTCATTTAGGAAACAAAATTTAGGAGTTAATATATATATATATATATATATATTTCTAGTTTAATGCATATTTAATTCCCAAATTATAAGGTTATACACTTTATAAGCTACAATTATAATTACATGTAGCTAAAATCAGCCTTTTATAATGGTTTAATTATATGTATCGCCATTCCCAATTTTTAAAGTCCCACAAACTCTTTATAAATTGAAATTGGTATCCATTTAATTTTGAACACTAACATTTTATCCCACATGACCAATTTTCTATGGCTCAAAAAACAATAATTATTTAATTAAGGTTACACCATCAAAAAATATAGTAAAATACCATTTAGGTTAATGCAGATACTTTAATTAATACAATTATTATATCCTTGTAGGAAATGTTAGCACATTTATTAATATAACAATCAAGGAACCAATAATATGTAGTAGGAAATTCACATAGAAATATAAATGTGGCATGGAATATGCATAACATGTAAATCCTTAGGTTCCTATAATGATGCGTGAGATAATGTCACCTTTTCATATCAAGCCAAGGGTAAAATATAATTCACAATAATAATAAATTCCACAAGTAATGTGTGTCACCTAATAGTGAAATCAATACAACTGTAATAGGAAAATTCCAAAACATCAAGTCCCATCCTAGGAAACATATCTTTTTCTCTATATGAGGGTTATATACTACTAAGAACAGGCTAATTTACAAATTCTAACACATTCTTATTCTCCCATATACCAACCTAAAAATAGTAAGGAAAAGAAAATAACCATTGATACCCATTTTTAACTTCTTGGGCCCAGTTTACTAATAAGTAACTAAAATCGGTTATCCACATAACCTAAAGAAAGCCTCCTCATACACTAGTGGAAACCGACTAGTTGTGATGGTCTATGATAGTGTAGTGGGAAGAATAAACCCACTTTATCAGAGTGGATCATTGTGGTGATATAAAAATTAATCAATAGTGGAATCAACATAATAAAAAGAAAGATAAAGACAAAAAAATAGAATAAAAACATTCATATAATCTAATAAACTAAATCTATAATCAGTTCCATATAAAAAAATGATGCCATGTGTTTATACTGTACAAAAAATGGGAATATAAGGGGAATGAAGCAATAAGCATATACAACATACTATGAAAAAATAAAAATAAAAGTAACAAAATATATCTTCAATGTCATAATTAGTATAAGATCATTCCTATACTCCCATAATTCATACTAGTACAGACAATCAAGCATCTATAGTTAGATACATACCTTTATCCCTACCTGCATCCATGAGAGTTGTTTAGGTACAAATCAGTGGACCAAATAGGGTGTGAGTAAAACTTAGTTGGATAAAACCAATGTTATCTAGAATAATCCAACCAATGAATATAAAATGAGTATGGTACATTTATAATAAGTATAAATTGGTGATTTAAGTTGTAACCAAGTTGGATCAGGTTCCTAAATGACACCCTTATTACTCTACCTGCTTCAGCATAAGCTGAAATGTCTCCAAACACATGTCACCATGTATATATAAAAATGTGTGTGTGTGTGTGTGTGTTTCTGTATGAATGTATTTATGTATATACTATGTATATAAACATATATAAACATATATATAGATACATTATACTATCCAATACCTAAATCATGAAACCAAGGCATCCATGAATAATCTTAAGAGTCGCATGCTTTAAATAAGGTAATTGGGATATAATTCATCCAAGGATATGAAATTTCATGCTCGTCAATCCAAATCAATGATATGCTTCAGCATGCCCAACAACCCAATTAAGTACTATGAAGCATCATGTCCAAAATTTATATTAACGATGTTAAATGTCATGTTCAACATCAAACTTTAAGGGAGCATGAATCATCATGATAAAAAATTCCATTAATAATTTCACAATAACTTATATTTATAGTTTAATAATAATAATCAATAATTTCATTTAATACATTAATGAAGGACAAATAAATTATACATGTCAAATTCACCTTCAATATCATTCTATTTAGACATGGGATTCACTCTTAATTTAATAAATAAAATGGAACATGGTCTTACCACTCACATTCTGTTACATATAATTTATCCATTCTAATTAAGAGTAAGTCTAGACCATATAAAAAGATGGTTTGATCACATAATCATTTAATAAAAATTGAAATTTAATAAACCCATCCAAAGGGATAGAACTCATCTAGTTAGATGAACTCTGACAATAACATGTCTATGGGAGTATCCCTATCAAGTGTTCGTTAATTTAAAAGGATTTTATCATTTATAAGGAAATAAACTAAAGGTCCAGTGTTCAGCACAACAAAATGTAATATAAATAATAATCCTTTAAGGGAAATGTACTATACTACCTACCTTGATGTGGTAGACAAATCCTCATCAAGTATTGGCCTCTAATCTGGGATAGAGTGGAAGAAATCAGGGAAATAAATGAATACCTTGAAAAAATGGAAAATTAGATCACACAGATTTAGAATTAAATATGGTGAGATAAACTAATAAAGTAATAAAATAGTAATTGATATATTACATATGCCTCTCTAACATGATGAATGGTGAGTAAAATAGATGTAGGATGGTGGAGGTATGACCAATCCTAGAGGAGATAGAGAAGCTTCCAACAGAGGGGGAGAGGTTCTATGTGAATGGAATAGTAAAAGGGGAAAGAATATTTAATTAAATGAGGATAAGAAACATAAATTTATTCATTTTAAAAGGTTAATTGTTTAGTTTCACGGTTGGCCAAACCATGTGCCAACCGTGCACAAGCACTGTCCAAGGTATCACCCGCTCACATGGGCTACGCACACTACTTGACAAACCATGTCCATCCTGAGTGGCCCCTCTAAAATTTTATATATAAGCCTCTCACTATTGTGTATCCCCCTTTCTTAGTTTTAAAAATCATGTGTCTCCCTTATAGGGCCACATAGTTTAAGGTGCACAGTTAATACTAACAGTTCACTAACTATGTGCCTCACCTGTTTCCTCCAAAACGTGAAGTTACGGTGTCCGAACAAGCCTAAAATCCTCTTAAACCCATCATTGAATTCTTAGGAAATTTTATTAGAGTAAAAAAATAGGTTTTAAAAATAATTAAAAAGATATGTACCTCTCTAAAAATTCATGACATTACAAATAGGATTTTACTCACCTCATCAAGACAACCACTTATTCTCTTTTAAATAATTTCTTGATCCACTTATAATGTAAAGATGACACCACATAATTTTATTTATAAAACAAACTTTTTCTAATCTACTCTAATTCTACATGGGGTAACCCAATATAGAAATAAAAAGGGAAACAACCAAGTTTTTCAATGTTTTCCATTAACAAAAAACAATGTGAAATCATTTCATAATATCATTTTAGGGGATGCTTATATAGATTTATAAAAACATATAGAGTAACATGTATCCATATCAATAAACTATCCTAATAGATCATTTTCAAGTTAAATAACCCCCCCAGCACATAATTTAAACCAAGACTCCCCCTTAATAAGATAATTTAATACAATCATTACCAAGGTCTGTAGGTATGATTTTCATACATTAAAATTTATATTTCATGGGGATATCCATATTTTCTAGAATTTTTTATTTCAAATATCTTGTGATATATTGAAATTTCTATATCTATTTTTCTCCTCAAGGAATTCACTCTCTTCTACTTTATAGTAGTTTAAACACCATGATTTCCAACATTTATTGTTGTCTATTAGTGGTAGCTTTGCACCTATCCTTTAATTCCCTATAACTTATAATAGATAGGCAATAATGATTGGGAATAAGGAGGGACATTCTTGTTCCCCATATGTAACACACAAGATAAGATTTTCCTCTTATATTATTCCATTCATTTATCCCACACTCATAACTCATCTTAATTTAAATATCCCTAACTGATTTTGTGTATGAATCTTTATTTTAATCTCTTCCCTATTTTGAATCAGTTTTATTCACCTAAAAAGTAAAAGAAACTTCATTACCTTTTAATCATGTCTGCTTTCTCCAAAACTATTCTTGATCTAGAAATATTTTCATACAATATTTTAAACTATGCCCAGACTATCCAAATATTTCACATGACTTTTCTTAAGCCTTTTAATCTTTATTTATTATAATCTTCTCATAAGTTCCAGCTTCTACATGTGTAGAAAATTTTTTATATTAGCTTTAGAATCTATCTCTTCTTTAACCATCCGCATGGTGAACTCTAAATAATCTGAACAGAATACTAACCATTCTCTCTTGAACTACTCATCTTCTTTTAAAATATTTATAATATTTTTAAAGGTCTTAATATTTCATGACTCTTCCATTTAGATTTATATATTTTCTTCACTTTGTAAACTTATAGAATCACTCATATATTTCTATAAATGAACTCCTTATAATTTTTTCCTTCTTTTCCATATATTTTATATACTTCTTATAAACACCCTAATATATTTTGGTTAGATATATTTGGTGTAGTTCTGGTCAAAGATTAACTTCACTGAGTTTTTTTTCTCATTTTATCATAACTTTGTTCATTATAATTCTTTGGTAAATACATATTGTACCATCAAGTGGAGGACTTGTGTCCATACCTCTCACAGTTCAGTAATATCCTTTTGAATTGGATCTTCCATTTTAATAAGAAATTCATAAAGAATTATTGTATTGATATTATACAGAAAACTAAGCCTCTTTTTACCCAGGGTTAAATTATATCCTTGATATTTTCTTCCCTTCCTTTAATTTTTAAGATTACCTATCAGTTTTATTCTTAGTCCAAATGGGTTCAGACTAGTTTTTATGACATTTATTATTAGTAATAATGGTTTTATTTTATACTTGATGAGGTTATCAATCAGTTTTAGTTTTAAAAATCACCATATCATTATGATAAAAATATTCTCACTTAATCTCAATAGATTTTAAGTGATATTATTTATTCCTTTTTAAATCATATTGAACCTTAAGATGGATGGATTATGTCTTGGCCAACTCTCCCCCTTTTCCATACAACTTCTCTTCTATATCAACTATTATTTTCTACTCCTCATCTATCTTTATTTTTTCTTAATCTCATTAATATAGAATAATTTATTCTTGATTAGATCCTACTTTTCAACAACCTTTTTTTCTCCTTCAATGGCTTCCTTTTTTCTTTCTTGAGTTGTGAAATATACTCAAGGTAAGATTCCAACTTTACTTTTAGCTTCAACTCAAGTTTTTCCCTTTTCTCTACATTTTCATCACTTCTTAATGATTTAAGACCATTAAAAACATGTGAAAAGAAAGTGAATTCATTATATGGACTTCTATATGAGTTAATCTTCTCTTTATTGTCCATAAATCATATTCATTTAAATATTTAGTGCCTATTTTTATTCTTATTATTTTTTATTTGAGTGTCTTCTCAACTTCTACATGAAATTAAAATTATTTAACCCAATTCTTTGAGAAATATTTTCAATATGACCAATATCATCATACTTATAATATCTAATTAATTTATTACCATTTCCATTCCATTTTCCTTTCTTAAATATTTTTTATTTAACATAAACAATTTTATTTAAGTCTTAAATATCCTCACAATTTAAATTTTTGGGTTCTTTGACCTCTTTTTCTTTGACTTTTCCTTTTACCATGTTTTCAAAGTTCACCTCATTTTACCATATTTTTAAGGTAGGATACTTTCTCATTTCATATATAATGAGAATATTTTGAAGTTTATTTAATCATCAATCTTACCTTTCTTCCAAATCTAAAACCTTAGAATAAATTCTTTCTAGATATTTTCTCATCAACTTCTTGACTATGATGGAATCCTCCATCTTCTCAAAAAATCCTCGAATGTTGTTGACTATATCATTCCCCCTAGTGATATATTTATCTATATTTTCATCATAAACCATTTTAATATCTTTTAATTTAATCCTCTATATATGTATCATGGATTAATTCAAATTCATATTACCTTTATAGCTCCTTCTCAATTGATCCCATATCTCTTTTTCTATTTAAAGACTCATTACAGTTATGTAAACCTTTTTGGATAAGGACATAAAGTTTTAATTTTTATCATTTTTATCTAACTATATATTTATATTATTATATTAATTCATATTAGTATCTTCAGTTTTGGGTGGAAAACTAGTATAATATAATCTCTAACTTCTGGGTTGAATGAAAGGAGGTAGGGAATCATCCTATTACTCCAAATACAGTAGTTTGTACCACTAAAGGTAGTAATTACTTTAATTATCATAGAATTTAAGTTCTAAATTCCTCATAAAATTATTTTTTATATTTATATATAATCTTCCCTCTGATCCCACTTGTTATAACCGGATCAGATTGGATCATAGAGAGGGGTAAGGGTTGAATCGGTTATCACTTTTAAATTTATGTAATATTATATTTTAAACTAAATGTGTGAAATTATTAAGGTTATTGATCCACTAAATATAATATCATAGACTCATAATTTTTTTTATTAATATAAAAAAAGAGAGCATCATGCAGTATTTTCAAGGTCTTGCTGAAAGGTGTACTCCTTCCCATGTTGATTATACCCCACAACATGGATTCTCCACTATCTCCAATAATCATTTATAAAAAATTCCATCATTATATACACTTATTTCATATTATATTATAATATATAATGATTCTTCAATAAAAATACTTAAAAAAGAAAGGCCTTTGGCTCTCAGTGTTCTTCTAAACCTCTTCATGTTGGTCCTCCTCCATGAGAAGATGGATCAGTAGGTCTTCACATGTACTCCCTCAAGATCTTCAGTAGTACTATCGGTGTCTATAATACTTTTATATATTTATTTATCGATATCTTACTTACCTTCTATAAATACTCATGTGCATAGAATACTTCTGTATTCTTTAATGTCTTCCATCTTTTAATCATTCTCTTTCATCAATACAATGGAGTATCGGGCTCTCATAATTCTTACACAATGTATACAAGTGCCCAATCTTCTTTATATGCCTTCTTTCATAGCCAAAAAATATTTATAATCATAGAGTAATACCACATGAATATTATTTACCCATATTAAAAATATATAAACTCTAAGATATTAAAATAAAGGAGTGGTCTTATCTTTTTAATCAGTCAAATAGATTCTAGATTTATTCATAATTTAAATTCCCATTCGAAATTTCATTTAAATATCTTAAAGGATTGAGAAATTTCCTTCTTATAATTATCCATAAAATCTAATTTTTTTAACTAATTAAATATATTAACATTAATGGACTCATGTTTCTTTTCCATTTGGACCTTCATGCTTTTCGGTGTGGATCATATCTTAGTTTTTCATCATTTTTGCAAATATCTCAAAAATATCTAAGTCTTGAACGCTTATAATTAGAATTCATATAATCTATAAAACTCTTAGAGACTTAAAATAAAAACTTATATTATTCATATATCATCCCAAAATATTATATTCAAGTCATATTATGATTAAAATTCTTACACTATATATTTACATTCATGATCAAGTCTTACAATCAACCATGAATACATATGATCAAGGAATTTTCCATTTTTTATCTACTGTAAGTTCCAATGATGAAACTATATATTAATAATCAAATACTTACACACATAGGTAAAATATTACATTCATAATCAAATAATTATCATGGAATCAAAGGCTTATGATCATCCATGAAGCCTTATGATTGGTAGGCAAAGCCTTATGATCAGGGACTTTTTCATTTTTTTGGTTTCAATTCCAAATTATATACTTTCTTTAAATAACTTATAGGATTATTAAAATTGACTCTAAACCTTAACAAACACTTTAAATTGTTATAGATAGTGATTATACAACACATTAATTTTCATGAATCAATAAGACCGGTTATATTAATTGTCACACTTCATATTGTTATATTAAAGTTATCCAGCCAAGGTATTAAAACATTAGCACCAAATCTCCTTTTCTATTTTAAAATGGTAGTATATCACTCATCTTAAATACTTGGATGATTTATTAAGCATGTAATCCAATTAAAAATCAGATACCCATAAAAATTATTCAAGAATTGTCACCTCAATTAGAAAAAACATACTGATATATTGACAATAAGTGTAACCAAATCCATTTAGGCACAATAGTTATAGTAGATTTATATTTATAGGTTCCCAAGCCTATATTTCCCATCGTGAAATAAAATCTTTTCTCATAAACCTATAAAGATTTATATTTTACCTCAAGATATATATCATAACCATATTTGGTTTTCTTCAAGGTATTTTCATCATTAGGACACCTTGATTAAACTTCCTATAATTCATTATCCATTGTAACAATTTACTCAGCAAGATATATTATGATTTTATTTTGTATATAATCTAAAACTTTTAGAATCTTAATCACTTTAATATTTTTAACTTATTTTTTAAGTAACTCATATTCACTTTCCTTCAACTTCTTAATATCCTTAATCAGTATCCTGATCTCTTTCTTAAGCATGAAATTTTAATGAACACATACCTATATTTAAACCTCTTGCATATTCTCACTTGAGATCTATCTGTCTTATTCATAACTTTTTGAGTGTTTATCATTATTCTCAACATGATCCATAAAGTTTTTACATTTTCCAATTATTTATTCATTTTATTACTCACTGCCTTGAGTATAGTTATCATCCTCTTCTTTCTTTCTCAAAACACTTCTTATTTTCTTCAAAAAAAATTCTTCTTGTCAATGGATTTCATATCCTTTATGGAATAGATATTTTAATTCCATATATTATTTAATTTGTATTATTCTTATTCATAATATTCTATTTCATCACTTTTCTTCTTTGAGTAGACAACTATAAAATGACCTACAACATCATAGTTAAATCATTTAAAGTGTGATTTATATTTATATTTACCTCTTCTTATTCTAAAATTTTTAGATATAAAATAAATAATCTTGTAAATATATTATTCTTATTATTTATCTTTCTTGGATTTAGTAAATGAATCTTCCATATTATCTTTTAAGTTTAAGCTTATTTATTTCTTTTAAATAAATCTCATTATCCACTTTGATTTTATTTTGAAGATGTAATCCTTTCCCAACTCATAAGTAAAAAAATTGAACTATATAATTCATCACTATAAAGTTTCTTTAATTATTTTTTTCAAATAAAGATAATTTAGTATCAAATATTTTAAGAAAAATCCATAACAATTCCTCAATAACAATAAAGTTATCTCATTTTTCTCTAAAAAATTTAATGTTCCTCATAATCTCATTAAACCAGGGGAAAATTTAAATAATAGATTCATTATTAGATATATTTGTATATTCAAAACTTCATCTATAAATTTTTATTTTGGACTCTTCACTTTGATTCTTAATTCATTATTTCTTTAAGATTACCCAATATTTCTTTGATAATTTTTAGTCTCATTGACTTAATAAAAACCTTTCTAGATAATGAAATTAGGATAGAATATCTTGACTTTTAATCATTTTTAATTTTATTATTATCATAAAGTTTCATGGGATATCCTTTCATAATAGGTGTATATATAATAATAGTAGAATTAAAAACTTTTAAGTCAAGTGATAAGAGGTATAGTACCATTATTTTCTTTTATATATGTTAATTATTTCAAAAAAATTATGAATACCTATATTTTTAATAGTATTATGACTTTCCATTATATCTATAAAATAATAATCAAAAAAATAAAATAAAATACTCATAAAAATCAAGGTTAAGCATTTGCATGTCACTTATAGAAACCCAGTTTTAAATTGGCTTGTTTCCCTATTACCATTTTGATTTGATAATTGAAAAATTATATTTATTTTTGTTGGATCGGATTATATCAAATATACACAAGAGGGGGGTGAATTGTGACTTTTCAAAAATCTTTGCGAGATTGTGTTTTTCCCTTTAACTTTAATCAGATGAATTGATATAGTGGAAATTTAAATAGTAGAGCCACAAGATATATAATGATTCGGGGAAGAGAAGGCCCCTAGTCCACTCCACCAATGCTCTACTCCACGAGCTTGGTGATTTTCACTATCTGGTCCTCATTTCAACAGACCTTTCAACAACTGAGTACAGGCAGTTGACACCTTTACAATCTAAGGAAAAACAAATCCTTATGGTTCACTCACAGAACCTATACAACTTAGTATGAGAAGTCGGTCACTAAAGAATAGAAAAGAAAGATTTATGTATTCTAAAAATACTTTCCGGATGTTCTTCACAATTGCAACAGCATGCAATTGATAGTAGATGGATCGTCACCTTCAGAAATAATGATCTTCACAAAAGAGTCGTTCTGAGTCAATCTCTTTGTAGTAGATATAGAAATATAACTCACAACTTCAGCAGTAGCAGATTCACAAATTATCTTCTATGTAGAACAAATGAATCTTCTATCATGATTTTTCTTCTTCAAAAAACAAAGCTTTGTCATTCTCTTAAATCAGCATATCTGAATTCTTGATAGTCTATGTTTTTCTTCCCTTTTCTCAGAATGATCGAGAGATCACATAAGATTGATATTTGTTGTTCAAAAAATCTCATATATAACGATAAGTACTTCTCCTACAAATTTAGATCCACAAGAGTCACCTTTTAACTCGTGATATTCAAACATTTGAATTTACAGAGTTGTTGTAACTTCCCTGAAAACTCAGCATAAAAAATCTCCTTTTAATTTGATCTTTAAACCATTGATAAAATGGATTTGAATCAGTCAAAGTCGCACTTTAAAATCAGGTTTAAATCCGGCTTGAAATCCGCCTAAAAATCAGTTGGTTGACCATTGCAAAAAAATGTCAACTTTAAAGTTTCTGATGCCAAAAGTAAAGTTGAGTTGTACTATATGCATCCTCTGAACGTAAGGTTGATGACGTAGTCTTAAAACGTAGAGTTGAAAACATATGGTTGATTAAAAACGTAAGGTTCATGTCACTTTCTTCAAACTTAAGGTTGATCATAAACGTAGGGTTGTTCATCCATACTTTTCTCTTAAACTTTCAAATGTATGGTAAAAGATCCATACTTTTACTTGATCCATACTTTTCCAAGAACATATGGTTGTTTACAAAAGTAAGGTCGATGAACCATACTTTTGAGTAAAAAACGTAATGTTTAACACTTATGTATGTTTTCCTTTCCATACTTTTTTAATATTCCAAACGCAGGGTTCCTTCCTAACGTATGGTTTTTTTCCATACTTTGCCGATAATGTATGGTTTCTCTCCCATAATTTTCTCTTATCTCATAAAGTATATGCTGCATTTTATCCTTACTCTACATTTCACTACGTAGGGTATGAACAGTGTTTCCAGAACATGCTAAAGCAGATCCCGAATAAGTAGGGTATGAACAGTGTTTCCAGAACATGCTAAATGTGAATACTTTAGAAATAAAACCTCATTATTCAATAACTTAAATATTTCGTCCATAAATAAAAATATAATGAATAATAAATTCCTAAAAAATACTTAACACATAAAATCATTAGAAAATAATTAAGGGTATTTGTGAGACATCAAAATTTTCATAAAGAGATACAGTATTGTTCTCAACATACTCTCCCTTTAAATAAAACATTATGCATTATTGAAAACAACACTAGCTCAAAAATCTCCCCCTTTTTGATAATCACAAAACCCATAAAATAATTAGTGAAATTAACTTACACAAAAATTAATTAATTATATATAGTTTTGAATTTTAAAAACATAATTTCTCCCTTTAATTTAACCATTTTAATTTATCCCCCAATAAAATGAAACATACAAAAATGTTGTGTTTATACAAATTTATCCCCCTTTTTGTGATATCAAAAAGAATGATAAAAGATGGAATATAACACATTTAATGTAGCATTGAACTTAAGTAAATGCTATAACTAAACTATTTGTAAATAGTTAAATCTGGATTACTGGAATTTTGAAACAAAGACAGTAAAACAAAATAAATATAAAGAAACATAATTTCATTAAAAGTAAAAATATGAAAAATACAGGAATCAAGGTTTGGTCATGGTTTAGGTAGGGTATATCTCCTCTGAACTGCAGATTTGATTTCTGTCAACTGCTCCCTGAGTCTTCGCATTATTTCATCACCAAGCGAAATGATAATATCTATGTCCTCTTGAATCATATGAATTTCTTCAGTGATATTGACTCTAAAAAACTCGTGAAGTCTTTCTTCCTTCTCCATAAACAAAGACAGCTTCTCTATAAATTTATTTAAGAAAGATCTGATTCCTGGTTCACTAGATGTCAACTGATCCATCAAAAATTTCTGATTATCTAACAGGACAGATAAAGGAGCATTGTTGCATTGAAGATCATGCAATCTGTCACTCATATTGCTCATTGCAGCTATGATAGGCTAAAACTTTCTGAGTAGATCAGGTGAAGTACCGAATTCACTAGCAGCATTAGTTCCAACATATGCAAATTGTGTCTCCATAAATAATTTGAGATCCGATAAATCTGATTTTATAACCATTTCAGAATTTAACTTTGCAACAACATTCAGCATATCCTTCTTAAAAATATCAACTTATTTCCTGGAAACTGTACCATCCTTAAGTTTCTGAAATTTTAACTACTCTTCTTCTAAGGCTCCCCTCAGAGTAATATTTTTAGATTACAATTGAGACAACTTTCTATACATCTCTTCAACTTCTTTATTCCCTAAATCATAGTCACCCTGTCCTTGATTCGTATTCTTAGGTTTAGTGTGATGCAGCAGTACTAAAGGTAATGAATCTGCATCAGACTTGTCTTTTTCCTTTTCCTGAGCAGGTTGGTCCACAGATTTTTCCTCAGAGCCTTTTCTAGACTCTTCCATAGAAAAATCCTCTTGAAGTACTTCTATTTGAGCATCAGAAACATGCTCATCATGAACATCAGCAACTTGTTCTTCCAATGGATTTTCTAAGATAATATCTTCTTGAGTGTCCTGACGTCTGGCCACTTCCTCACCAGGCTCCGCCTCCTTCTCCTGTTGAAGTGTAACTTCAACATCAGCTAAAACTTGTGGTTATGTTCTTTAAACATCAATTCTTTTTGGGTCAGGCTCTATAATAGTCACATTATGTTCCTGAGTCTCTTTTTCAGCTGCTTCTTGAATTTCAGAGTGAATTTGAGGTCCTTCCACTGGTTCTGACCTCTCAAAAATATCTTCCATTGGTTTTTCAATAGCATCTTCTCTTACAAAATTGTAAGAGAGTAAATTTGTTTTTGTCAGTACAGGGGAAATAGATTCCTCATTAACAGTTCTTTTCCTATGAGTGTGAAGTCCTTCCTGACTTCTTTTTTCCTCAGTTTCTTTCATTTCAAATATTATTCTCCTTGCAGTAGTGCTTACTCTTGATTCAGCCTGTCCCTCTTTGGACTTAGCAGACTGAGCCTGAGCACTCTCTGTTTCATCCTCATCTCCTACTATAAAAAGTTTTCCTTTTATATTACTCCAAAAATAGCCAATATTTCTTAAAGTTCCAGCATTAAAAACATTACTATGATGACATTTGACTCTGGCATCCACTAGTCTCACCATATCCTTTTTGAACAACAGTTTGGAAATGAATCTACCAAAAGGGTAGAAGTTCATTCTGGATTCACTATGACAGCAGTAATTCAGATACCTCACCATATATCTAGGAAAATTTAGTTTTCTATCACTGATAAAAAGATACATTATATACATGTCGGGATATAATATCTTTTCCATCTCAGACATCCTCGGTGCAATACCTGTTTGCAAAAACTTTACTAAAATTTTCTGATCAGGCTCTAGGTCCTTTATAAACATCTTCTTTATAGAAATAGTACTAAAAAGAAAATACATAATGTCCTCTGATTTGTGTATATAATCTCCTATATTTTTCAAATCAAAATGAAAGACTCCCTCGTGAGGGAAGTTCAAAATATGACCAATTTCAACTGAAGAGATTGTAAAATCCATATCCTATATCTTAGCCAGCATAGTGTCCTTATTGTATCCTAGACTAAACTGTAAAAATTTGAAGAAATATCTAAGTTCTACCTCATACAAAAATTCTGTATTCTCACTATTGAAAGTCTGTTCAATATTCTGAAACGACAGTGCTTGTTTCAACAGGTGATTCATCTGAAATAACCATTCAAGATCAATCACTTTTACCTGTAAGATTTTCCTTCCTTCTGAGTGATTTTTCATGGAATTTATGGTCTCGGCCTCATCATCTCTCTTAGTCTTATCCATCTCTTAGAGAATCTATAAAGGTTTTAAGGTTTGGGTTTCATAGGTTCGAATATTAGGGTTGTTGAAACGTGGTGCGGCTTCATGGGTTTGAAAAGGTTTTGGTAGAAATGAAACGGTTTATAAGTCTAAAGGGTTTCTAACAGCCTTGATTCCTGTGTTTTCATTAATCATTACATAGATTTTAAATATAAATAAAATTGATTATGCGGGGAAAAGAAACTTATTCTGTTTAAAATAAAATAGCCAAATTATTTTAAATAGAATTAAAATAAAGAAACGGCATATTAAAATAAAACTTTATTTAAAATTAAATAAACCTAGATCCCCCTTAATAAAATCAAACCTTGAAATGGGATGTATTTTAGTAAAAATATCAGCTAATTTAATTTCATTACTTACAAATTCCAAAGATATATCCTTTTTAAGAATATGATCTCTTAGAAAATGATGTCTGATATCAATATGCTTAGTTCTAGAATGATTAATAGGATTTTTTGAAATATTTATAGCACTAGTATTATCACATAAAATAGGCGTATTATTAAAATTTAGTCCAAATTCTATAAGAGTGTTTTTCATCCACAACACTTGTGTACAGTAACTTCCAGCAGAAACATATTCTACCTCAGCTATTGATAGGGTAACTAAATGTTGTTTTTTACTTGACCATGACACTAAGTATTTCCCTAAAAAGTGACACATTCCTCAAGTGATTTTCCTGTCTAATCTACAACAACCAAAGTATGCATCTGAATATGAAATCAAATTAAAATCAAAATTTTTGGGATAAAGAAGAGATTGAAAAATAATTCCCTTTAAATATCTAAAAAATATTTTAACAACAGTTAAATGAGATTCTTTATGATTTGATTGAAATCTTTCACAAAGACATACTGAATACATTATATCTGGCCTACTAGCGGTAAGATATAATACACTACAAATCATACCTCTATATAACTTGTTGTCAACTGATTTTCCAGTTACATCAAAATCAAGTTTTATATTAGTACACATAGGAGTTGTATATGTCTTGTTGTTTTCAAGTCCAAATTTCTTTAATAAATCAATAATGTATTTGCTTTGATTCAAAATATTTCCAAAATCTTTTTGATAAATTTGAAGTCCTAGAAAGAAATTTAATTCTCCGATCATGCTCTTTTCAAATTCTTTTTGCATTAACTTTGAAAACTCATGACGAAGGATTTTATTATTTGATCCAAAAATTACATAATCAACATAAATTTGAACTAATAAAATATTAGAATTTATAGTTTTCTTAAAAAGGGTTGGGTCTTCCATTCCAACAGTAAAATCATTTTTCAATAGAAAAGAGCTTAATCTTTTATACCAAACTCTAGGTGCTTCTTTAAGGCCATAAAGATCTTTAGTAAGTTTAAAAACAGAATCTAGTTTTTGAGAATTTTCAAAACTAGGAGGTTTCTCAACATAAAATTCCTCCATTAAATAACCATTTAAAAAGGCAGACTTAACATCCATCTGAAATAATTTAAATTTCATATGAGATGCATAGGCTAAAATGATTCTAATGGATTCTAATCTAGTTACAAATGAAAAGGTCTCATCATAATCTATACCTTCTTCCTGATTATATCCTTTAGCTACAAGTCTAGATTTATTTATAGTTATTATTCCTTGATCGTCTTGCTTATTTCTAAAGACCCATTTGGTTCTTATAACTGGATAATTTTGTGGTCTTTAAACTAATTCCTAGACTTCATTTCTTTTGAACTGGTTTAATTCTTCTTGCATTGCTATCATCCAGCTTTCCTCATCTAAATCTTCTTCTATAGACATGGGTTATAATTAGGATAGAAAGAAATATAATTCTACAAGATTCCCTATATTTCATCTATCTTTTATTCATGTGTCTAAGTCACCTATTATAGTCTCTAAAGGATGATTCCTTAGGGTTCTAGTCTATCTAGGTAGCACACTCATAGGTTCTTCAGTATCATGTTCTTCTAAACTGGACTGAATTTCATTTATATCTTCTTCAAAATAATTTTTCAAGTTCTCAAGTCTCATGTTATCATTAGAGTCAGATTCATCCATTTGGTCTATCCTTTTCTCAAAAGGATCAGATTCATCAAATTTCACATGAACTGATTCTTCAATAATCCTTAACTTCTTATTATATACTCTATAAGCTTTGGAGGTAGTTGAATAACCTAATAAAATTCCTTCATCATATTTTGGATTGAACTTACCAAGATTTTACTTGGTGTTCAAGATGTTAACCTTGCATCCAAAAACTTTAAAGTAATTTACTTTAGGTTTTCTATTATTCCAAAGTTCATAGGGTGTATTTTTCAAAATTGTTCTAATTAAAACTATATTCATTATAAAGCAGCCTATGATTACATCTTCTACCCAAAAATAGGTAGGAAGACTGTATTCATTTAGCATAGTCCTAGACATTTCCTGAATAGTTCTATTTCTTCTCTCAACAATTCCATTTTGTTGAGGTGTTCTTGGTGTAGAGAAGGTGTGTTTAATATCCATATTTGAGTATAAGGAATTAAATTCCTGATTCTCAAATTCTCCACCATGATCACTTATCAATGAAATTATTTTAAAATCTTTTTCATTTTGAACATCTTTACAAAAACTTTCAAATAAAGTATAAGATTCATTTTTAAATTTTAAAAATAAAATCCATTTAAATCTAGAATAGTCATCAACTAAAACATATACATATGATTTACCAGCCAAAATTTCTACTCTTGAAGGTCCAAAAAATCCATATGGATAAGTTCTAGAGGTTTAGATGTAGCAATTATGTTAAACGATTTGAAGGATGATTTGTGTTGCTTGCCAAGTTGAGATGAATCACAGAATCTGTCACTTTCAAATCTGAGACTGGGAAAATCGGAAACTAAATGTTTTTTGGATATCTTATGTAAAACTTATACATTACAATGTCCAAATCTTATATGCTAGATCCAAGATTCATTCACTTTAGCAGTTAAGAAATTTACTTTTTGTTTACACAAGGAATTTAAGTCCAGGGTAGACACATTGTCAGTTCTAGGTGCTCTAAATTTAAGCAATTTATTTTTGAAAACAGAACAGCAATTGTTAGAAAAATCAACAGCATAACCATCATCACATAGTTTAGAGATATTTATCAAATTGTATTTCAATCCTTGTACATAAAGTACTTTGTTGATTGAGACAGTTTATGGATCTCTAACTGTTCCAATACCAATGATTTTTCCTTTGATATTGTCACCAAAAGTGAAAAGTCCACCATCTTTTTGAGTGAGTGTAGAGAAGTTCGATGAGTTTCCACTCATATGCCTTGAGCAACCACTTTCCATATACAATGTGTCCTTTTTTCTTTTCTGACGTGCTCCCTGCAAAGGCATTTACACAATTTTCTTTAGTACCCATATTCTGTTGGGTCTAGGGGTGTTAGCCAGTAGAGATCTAGGAATCCAGACTTGCTTTGTTTTTATAACTTTACAAGAGTAAAATAAATTATTTGATACAAAATCCTTCTTAATACCACTTATTTGGGGTTGTCTTAAGAAACGGTTTTTAGAAATGTGTCCCCTTATTCCACAGTAATTACAATCTAGTCTTTTTTCACTTGGAATAAAATAATTCTTATATAGATTGGGTTTTTCACCTTTACTGTCAATTCCAAATCTTTCCTTTTTAATGAAATTTTTCCCAAGAATTTCATTTAAAGTATTTTATCATTTAGTAAAAACAATTGCTGCATTTTTATAAGTTTTCAATTCAGTTTGCAGTGATTTTATCCTTGATTCATAATCTGTATTGTTAGTGTTAATTGAGTCAAATTTTTCAGTTAACTCCTTATATTGTTTCAGCATTGTATCTCTTTCATCAGAAACATCCTTATGAATGTTCTTTAAAGAATTATGCTTATTAAATAGATAATCATATTTTTATTCAAGAATATTGTAGTAGGCTGCATTTTTTTCATTAGAGTAACTAGATTCAGAACTAGAGTCAGAAGAGTAGTAGGATTGTACCTCATCTGTTTCTTCCATAAAACACGTGTTAGCTTTCAGATTTTCTTCTTCCTTCTCTGAGCCTGACTTAGAAGTACTACTAGAGTCTTCAAATACACTCCATGTAGATTTCATAGCTTTCTTGTCTTTATAATCGTAATCATTTATTTTGAAGAATTTCTTTCTCTTGTCTTCTTTTAGCTGAGGACAGTCAGGTCTGATATGCCCCATTTTCTTACATTCATAACATCTGACTTCTTTGTCATCCTTTTTGAAGTATTTTCTGAAGACCTTATTCTTTCTATAGAATTTAGTGAATCTTCGGGCTAGCTGAGCCAATTCCACATCAGAATTAGATAAATCATAACTTTCTGATTTCTCTTTTACACTTTTCTTCATCTTTTTATTTTTTCTCTGTAATGATACTTTCAAGGGAGTGTAATATCTTTTGATAAGCACTTTATGTTCATTTAATTCATCTTCCATATCAACTTCATATATCATGAATGTTCCAATTAGTTCTCTCATGGTTAAATCGTTGATAGGTGTCGACTGTCTGATTGCTGCAGAGATTCCATTCAATTTTGTAGGCAGTACTTTTAGTACTTTTAAAGCTTGATCTTCTTGTTTAATGGGATCTTCCAAAGTGGTTATATTATTGAAAATCTATGTCAATATTCCATTATTTTGAGTAATACTCTCACCTTAAACCATTATGAAAGTATCAAATTTAAGCTTAGCAGTTGCATATCTCATTTCCCTAATATTGTTAGTTCCTTCATAAGCAACAGAAATAGTTTGCCACATTTCATATGTTATTGGGCATTGAGATACTCTGTTAAATTCAACAGGTCCTAGACCACATATAATTACATTCATTGCCTTTAATTTCATGTCATAATATTCTTCAGTAGCTACACTCCATTTTTCATGTTTTTCTGGTATTTCATATGGAGTTAGAATCTTAGAATATACTCTGTATCCAAGGTTTTTCATATAGATAATCATTCGTGACTTCCAGCATCCATAGTTTTCTCCAATGAAGTACGGTGCTCTGACCATAGATATTACCTCTCTTGTATCAGTCATCTTTCTCTGTGTATAATCACTTTCAGCTTGTTAAAGATTTATCATAAAGCTCAACCTCTGATACCAATTGTTGGACCAGATTATATCAAATATACACAAGAGGGGGTTGAATTGTGAATTTTTATAAATCTTTGCGAGATTGTGTTCTGACCTTTAACTTTAATCAGATTAATTGATGCAGTGGAAATTTAAATAGCAGAGACACAAGATATATAGTGGTTCAGGGAATAGAAGGACCCTAGTCCACTCCACCAACACTCTACTCCATGAGCTATGTGATTTTCACTATCTGTTCCTCGTTTCAACAGACCTTTCAACAAATGAGTACAGGCAGTTGACACCTTTACAATCTAAGGAAAAACAAATCCTTCTAGTTCACTCACAGAACCTACACAGCTTAGTACGAGAATATGATCACTCAAGAATGGAAAAGAAAGATTTATGTATTCTAAAAATACTTTCCAGGCGTTCAACAAAATTGCAACAGCATGAAATTGATAGTAGATGGATCTTCAGCTTTATAAATAATGATCTTCACAAAAGAGTCATTTTGAGTCGATCCCGTTGCAGTAGATATAGATATATAACTCACAACTTCAGTAGTAGCATATTTACAAATTATCTTTGATGTAGAATAAATGAATCTTTTATCGTGATTTTTATTCTTCAGAAAACAGAGCTTTGTCATCTCTTGAATCAGCAGATCTTAATTCTTGATAGTCTCTATTTTTTCTACCCTTTTCTCAGAATGATCAAGAGATCACATAATATTGATAGTTACTGTTTGAAAAATCTCATATATAATGACAAGTACTTATCCTACAAATTTAGATCCACAACAGTTTCCTTTTAACTCGCAATATTCAAATATTTAAATTTAAATAGTAGTCGTAACTTCCCTGAAAACTCGGCATAAAAAGCTCCTTTTAATTCAATCTTTAAACCGTTGATAAAACGGATTTGAATAAGTCAAATTTTCACTTTTAAAACATCTTTAAATCCGTCTTGAAATTCGCCTAAAAATTAGCTTGTTGACTGTTGCATAAAAATATCAACTTTAATGTTTTCGATGCCAAATGTAAGGTTGAGTTGTACTGTATGCATCCTCTGAACGTAAGGTTGATGATGTAGTCTTCAAACGTAGATTTTACAATGTATGGTTGATCACAAACGTAAGGTTCATGTCACTTTCTTCAAGCTTAAGGTTGATCATAAACGTAGGGTTGTTCATCCATACTTTTCTCTTCAACTTTCAAACGTATGGTAAAAGATCCATACTTTTACTTGATCCATACTTTTCCAAGAACGTATGGTTGTTTACAAAAGTAAGGTTGATGAACTATACTTTTGAGAAACAAACGTAACGTTTAACACTTACGTAAGGTTTACTTTCCATACTTTTCTAATATTCCAAACGTAGGGTTCCTTCCTAATGTAGGATTATTTTCCATAATTTTTCAATAATGTATGGTTCATCTTCCATACTTTTCTCTTATCTCATAAAGTATATGCTGCATTTTATCATTATTCTATGTTTCTCCATATATGGTATGAACAGTGTTTCCAGAACACACTAAAGCAGATCTCGAATAAGTAGGGTATGAACAGTGTTTCCATAACACGCTAAATGAGAATACTTTAGAAATAAAACCTCGTTATTCAAGAACTTAAATATTTCGTCCATAAATAAAAATATAATGAATAATAAATTCCTTAAAAATAATTACCACATAAAATCATTAGAAAATAATTAAGGTCATTTGTGAGGCATAAAAATTGTCATAAAGAGATAGTGTATTGTTCTCAACATACTACCCCTTTAAATAAAATAATATGCATTGTTGAAAACAACACTTTCTCAACAATTTTGAGTTTCTCCTTATTTAATTTAGTTTTTAGAATTATATTGACTTTGATGGAGTTTAAATTCAAAGTTTATTATTGTTTATTATTCATGGTTGTTATTTTTATTTTTTATATTATATGTTAAATAATTTTCCTATGTATAATATCTTATGTATTGAATTATATTTTAAAAATATATTATGTATTGATATTTTCTCAAAATTAAACATTTTATGTACTAAATTAAATATCTTGTGTACATAGTGTTTCAAGAATTTATCTAAGTATAACATCTTTCGTATTAATTATTCTTTACTTAAAAATATTAATTATGGGAATTTTTTATATTTAGATAATTAATTTATATTACATATCATGTAAATTATATTTCATTTTTTGTTCCTTATGTTTAAATTTATTACATATCATGTTTATGATAAAGTCGAGTGGTAAGGTCACCCTGTAATCCTACAACATAACCAAGTTCAAATTCTGTATGAGGTGAATTTTTGTGGTACTATAGCATTATAGTATTCCAGTACTATATTAGGTATTATATAAGGGTATTTTAGTAGTAGTAATATTCATATTATTTGGGATTTTGGGCCATGTATCTGAAACTTCGGATTATCCATTGGGCCCTTGGGCCATCATCTTCATCTTTTAATGGATCAATTTAAGTGAATTGTGAGTGGTGGTGGTTATTTGGTAAGCAAGAACATAGTCATTCCAATGAGGGTGTATTAATGGAGTGACTGGTCACTAGAAGTGGTTAATGGCTATATAGAGCACCCAAAAGGTTGATGCAGGAAATGGTAGGGATTCTGACATGATGGGTCTGTGGTGATAGATGGCAGACATATAGAAGGGGCTATTATAGTGTGGCAAATTGGGTTGGGCTTTTGAACCATGTAATATGGTACTTTTGGGTCTTGTAAGAGTTCCCTCTCAACCTACTTAAAAAGTGGGTTTATCCAAAAATAAAAATAAAAATTGAATTATAGGTTATGTTTTTCATAAAGTAAAATATATTATGTATTCTATGTAATATCTTACATTTGTTGATTAATATATTATATATGAATCTTATCCTATATTTAAAATTCTTACCTTTTTTTGAATCTTTGATTTTTTATAAATGAAAAATATTTAATAAGATGAGTGAAGTATTACGTTCTAGATTTAAAGTCTTATAAAATCGATGGAAGCCTTATGAAGTGGAATAGAGAACTTATGAAATTGATGATGAGACTTATGAAATAAATAGTCTTATGAAATTAATGTATTATATTTTTTATATAAATTTAAAATCAACTAATTAGTATACTATTATGGTTTCTACTAAGACCCATGCAATTTTAATAGTTATTGTAATAGTTTTTTACTTAACATTACGTAATTCACACCCACATACCTAGTGTCATGATAATCTATTTTAATATCTTTTTTTATATTCTAAATTTATGTTTTTCAGTCAAATTTAATTTTTTATCCTATTTATCTAAAAACATCTCATAAATATTAATGAACCTTTTTGAAGTGGTTTGAATGAATTTAATATTAGATTAATTGAGATGTTGGCTAAAAATATGATTTTTTATTATCAGAATATTGAGACTAAGTTATCACAACACACTATTTTGTGTTTATGTAGGATACACTGACATGAAAATGTATTACCAA
Source organism: Viscum album (assembly GCA_963277665.1). Classification (NCBI taxonomy): domain Eukaryota; kingdom Viridiplantae; phylum Streptophyta; class Magnoliopsida; order Santalales; family Viscaceae; genus Viscum; species Viscum album. Next base: position 994,310,744 of record OY728125.1, read on the forward strand.
TTATCAATATAACCACAAGTTATTAATAATTATTATTAAGTTTTTTTATAGGATTATCTGTGAACTTCAGTAAACTATAAACTATATACGGGAAATTCAAGTTCCAATTGATATATCTTATTTTGAAAACTACAACTAATCTAACCATTGAACAAAAATTTGGAAACATAGTGAAAATATAGTTATAAAATTTCTCTATACATATAAATTAAAAAAACTATATGAATAAAAATTACTAAATTTTTTAGAAATATGATCATGGATATCACTGTGAAAAAATATTTTATGAAAGATTTATCATGTTGGAACGCATTTCCCAAGTGGTCAAGCTGCAACATCTATTCAAGTTTTCAAAAATTCTATATATATTTTTATTGAGTTTTATTTATTTATACTTTTCCTTTCCTTATATATGTTACTAGTTTAGGATGTTTCCTTACAAAAGAACAAAATTATTGGTTATTCCTCCACTATAAAAGATACATTTCTAAATTGGTTAATCCTTCACTATAAAATCTAGTGAATGTGTGTAGTGGTTCTTCCACTTGTAAAATGTAGTGTGTATCAGGTTGGGACTCCTAGAAAATTCAGTTTGAATTTTTTAAGTTATACCTCTATTAGATTAGGTATGTTGTAACTTGAGTTGTGAATCTCATAAAAAATTTAGGTTCTAGTGAATATAATTCCTCTCAAAGAGTATAAATAAGTGGAGAGTAGAAGTAGGATTCTTTTTTGATCTAAACTACTAGATAATTTATTTGTTTTATTTATTTATTTTAAACTACACTTACATTTTTTATTCTAAATATTATTTAAATTATATTTAAATTTTGATATGTTCAATTCACCAACATATTTACCTTCTTAGTTATCTCAATATATGAAAACAATTGGTATCAGAGTAGGTACTTAAAAGGATTATTGTGCTATGTTGATTGGTTTATGTTATCTATTGATAATCTTATTATTAAACCTCATAGTCTAAGGTAAAATATCATTCTTGATATGGAAGCTTTAAATTATAATGATGGATATATTCTATAGTGACCACCTTATATAGATGATTACCTTAAGTATATAAGCATTGATTGTAATATATTTCCCCTTCCCAAACCATTAATTTGAAAATGTTGGTGGTTAGAGTGTATTGTAGGTGATTTGGTGGAATCCTCAAATGGTTTAGTGGAGGTTGGAGCTACAGAATTATTGTATGTGGGGGTTCATGACATGAACTTGTTTTAAATCAAGAATTGGTGATTTGAATCATATGAGGATAGAATATTCATTTATTGTATGTGGACTAAGGGGTTTCCATGAAAAAAATCCTATCATGAAATGAATTCACAATGTGTAATTAATTTGACATGATCTGACTAAATATTAAGTGGAAACCAAAGTTTTTGGAATTCTTTTGGAATATACGTCATGAATTGAGCTCATGACATGAAAGTGGTATGTTTAGAGTTTTAGATACCTTTTTTAGATGATTCTTTTTCATATGATTTCCCCTCCTTCATCTCATTTTTCAGAGATCCCAAATTTATTTTGTTGTATCTTCCCCCCTTCCTTCCCTCACCTTGATTTGTTGGTTCCAATGGATTCCCATTGGTGATCAATGGTAATCCCTTCTCTTCATCTTAGTTGTTTTCTTCTATTATTATATTGAGGATCTATTTTGGTGGGGTGGTTTTGGTTTGGAGTGTGTATGGGATGAATTTTTTATGTACCTTTTATATGGTGTACATTTATCTTTGGGTTTTTCATGCATTTGTGTTTTGTGGGAGTATCTTCCTTCCCCATGCAGTTTGTAGTGAGATCTAAAATCTCTTTTAAGGTAGTGAATCCCTATTTTATCACTTTTATATATAATTTAAGAATATTTTAATCTTTTTTATCTATAGTGGATGGTTTTAAAAGGCCCAGTTAAGATAAATTCATTAGTAAATTTAAATTTAAGGGGAAATGGTTTTGATTCGCATGCTTTTACATCGTTGATATTATATTGATATTATGATTGTATGGGCTTGATTCCTCATAAAAATTGTGGTCATTATGAGATTTTTTTACACTATTTGGAATAATTTGTGCAACCCTTTATTATTTTTATTTGTTTGACATCACCATAAAATGGAAATTGGTTAACCAATTATATTTTTCTAATGAAATGGTTACCCTTGGATTATGGTTTGTGTGATAATACCCTAAATAAAGAAGTGGAATGTGATAAAAATCCCATTTCTAAATCTATAAATGGTTTTTGATGTGTTGTGATGTATGGTTATGGAATTTGGGGTTTATGGGTTTATGATTTCATGATGTGGGTGGTGATGTGATGGGTTTGTGTGGACATGTTGTTGAGTGATGATGTGTAGTTGTGATGTGGGTGTGATGTGTGGTTGGTATGTGGTTATGATGTGGGGAAATGATGTGTGGTTAGTGTGATGTCGTTTTCTAGGGTGGTGATGTTTGCTTGTGATTTGGGTGATGATGTGAGTGGTATAAAATCATGTTTTGGGGTGGGGATGTGTGGTTACGTTATGTGGTGGATGATATGGGCATGGTTGTGTTATTATAGATTCTTGGGTAGTATTGGAATTAATTATAAATATTGAAATTGAAATGACATGGTTTGGTTTGGTTTGGTTAATGGGTTATAAATGGATAATGAACAAATTAAAATAGGAAGTGTGGTTAAATGTGTTAGCTGATAAATAATGAAAGGAATGGTATGTTTAAATGAAATTTTCTTATCATCTAATGAAAATTGAAAATTTTTTCTTGTGGCTTGTGTGTTTTTGTGCATTTATTGGTGGTAGTGAAAGTGGTGGTGTTTTGAGTTTGTTATTACTTTGTTGTGAACCCTAGTTTGGGATTATGTGTGTCTTTTGTATATATTTTTATGTTCCTTGTGATTTTTTATACACACCCCACCCTTTTCAAGCACCTAGTGCCGATAACCAAATATTTTGGGGTTATTTTTTCCAAACATCCTGACAATGAGGATGGATGGGTGGATACCTGCTCTTCCCCACTCCCTTTTCCAAAAAACTATGAAATTCATGGAGCGTGATGGAAAAAAGTAAAAAAGTACCATTGTTGAGATGTGATTTGATGATATGTGATGGCCCAGGAGTCTTCGGGTGGGATGTGATGAGATGGATTATGGTGGGAGTCGTACATGGTAGTATGAGAGCATGAAGTTGATTTCATTCATGTTCATGATACCCTACTACTCTAGTTATGGTTGTGATGTAATAGACCAGGTTTATTTGGATAGGATTTGATGCGATGAGATGTGATGTGATGTGATGTGATGTGATGTGACATTATATTGAATGGGTGGGAGTTCCTAGACATATGATGTTGGGGTGTGAGAGTGGAAAATCATTAGTAAAGAATTTTGGAGTATCCATTATCGATATGATTCGTATTATGTTATTATACTTGGATGTGTTATTTGGTGAGTGTATCATGGTAAGTATGGGGTTAGTTAGTTAACCCATTTAGGTTTTGTTGGTTCTGACATATACTCATAGTGAATTAGTATTCTTCTATCACATATGCAAGAGAGACTTTTATTTTCCTATTGAGTATACTTGTATTCTCACCCTACAAATATAAACTGATTTTTAGGTTTCTAAGAATATTAAGTAGGATATTATGGGAATTAATAGCATGGACCCTTGGATTTTTCCCATGTCAATGATTTAGCTTTTCTTTTGGGTATTTACTTTTGAAACTTTTATTTATGCCTGATTTATTTATACATGAATTGTGGGATGGTTTTTTCCTTTCCTTTATATTATTTCATGGAGTTGGTTATAGTTGATTCCTCATATCTCCCAATATTTTTTACTTAAAATAAAATACCTTCTATATTGTGATATTTTTATACCCTCGATGCTAGTCACCAACATGGGGTCTAGTGGAGGTGGGAATCAGGGGTCATTATCTATGTCCCATCATTATAGTATCTTTGGAGAGAAGGGGTCATGATATAGTGATATCAAAGTTGATTGATGAGATATAGGATAGATTTTTAAGTTATGAATAGTGAGGATTACATGGGTTGGTATGGAAAGAGTTCCAGTCAATATTGGTGTGTGACATGGTCTAGGTAGACTGTCTACAACATATAATTTTATGGGGGGGAATGATTTGGTACACAGACTCTGATATTATTGAATGACCAAGTGAGGTGGACGTATTTGTAGGTTAGATTCCTAAGAGAGGTACATGTATCTTGATGACTTATGTTCTTATTTCAATTATGAGGTTTTGGTTCTGCGAAGTCAAAATAATTAAAAATAATTAAAATTAATCTTAATAAAAATACATATCATTTGGCTTAGAAAATCCTTATTTTTACCTTTCATATATGGATCCTTGTCATCATCTATGTCTGGTTCAGGAAATAGAGGTTCATTAGGTTAACCTAATTGATCATCAGAGGTTTGATCCTACTTAAGAGGATGTTTAGTGGAAGAATATGTTGTGCACTTTTTAGTGGTGGGATTTGGGAAAGTGAAAGGGAAGTGTTTTTGATGTGGAGGCAAAGAGATTATTGGGGGATCTTGGGATCGCCTTCAAATTGATCCAGGCCCCAATATAGTAGGGTCCCTTTTGTAGTTAGTTAGATGTAGGGAGTTGTGTTTCAGTAGTGGATGTTGTGTCTTGGTGAGCAGAAGGAGGAATATGTTTCATGGATCAACTTTCAAAAATATTTTTGGGTAGATTTCCTTTCATCAACAATGAAGGCAGTGAAGAGGTATAAGCTTATTTCTCTTTAGTAGGAGAGTCTTTTAGTGTGAGAGTTGAGAATCAATTTCAAAAACCTTCTGTGTTTTTTCCCATATATTTTTTCAAATGATGAGTCTCATGTGATATGTCTTGAGGAGGCACTTTATCCATCAATCGAGTATATAGTTTCTCCCATTACATTTTTGGAATATTTGGAGGTTCATAAGAAGGAAAATGTGATTGAGCAGATGAAATTTTGAGGAGGTTTTCCATGACAGGGGATCCATAAGAGTTATTCAAGAATTAGATTTTTTGGTGTTAGTTATAAGGTTCCATGTCGTTTAAGGTTTCAACCAGTAGGGATTAAACCTTAAAATCTTCATATTGGTCCTCTTGGAAGCTTCATCCCGATTTGTTTTGCCTATGATTTTTTGGGGGTACTGTAGTAGTTATTGTAGTAAGTATTGTTTGATACTGTACTAGTCAAAACTATTCATCATATTTGGGACTTTGGGCCACTGGTTTGTGCTTACGGGTCTTAGGGCCTTAATGTCATCAAAGAACTTCAGGACATAGGTATTTCTGGCCACTAATGGACTTTAGGCCACAAAGACCAAAAGGAAGAAGTCTAGGTAGACCACATAGGAGCATGCTCAAATGAGGATTCAGAGCAAGTATAAACCATTTGAGTAGAGTTAACTTGATTAAAATAATGAGAGGGTATGGAAATATCCATCGGTATCAAGTAATGTGTAGTTATGCATGTCGAAATGCTAGCCGATCAGTAACTCATGGTGGGGATATGATGCCTTTAATTATTAAAATGATGGGTAAGGGTAGTTATAGTGTAGTTTTTTTGGTACTTTTCATCATGTATTGGTCATTGTGCCTCTGTCCTTCGATTCATGTATTGGGCTTTATGCCACTAGGACTTTGAGTCGTGTAAGGGTTACCTCTCAACCTAGTTAAAAATAGTATTATTAAAAATAAATAAATAAAATTAAGCCTTCGGGAATTCAGGTTCTTGGGGATTATCTTGGTATATTTGGTCAGTTCTAGTGGAAGCCTCAGCAGCATTTTCCATTAAGGAAATTTTAGCAACAGGGGCAGCATGTTCATGCTCTACCAAGGGGAGATAGAGAAGGTAGAGGTTGACCTCAGGATTTTCCTCATGTTCAGGGAACTCAACCAAAGAGAGTTCAAGGATGTTACTATTAGTAGAGAGGTAGAGGATCTGGTTGTGGTTACCATAGATCATTTTAGGTACACTTATCTTTTCGTCTACCATTGTTTGTTCCTTGTTTGATTTAGGTGTTTTGAACTCCTTTGTTTTACTTAATCTAGTCCTTACTCTGGGACTATACATATAGATTTTTTTTATTCCCCTAGTGTTGACCAAGCCAGTATGTAAAACACCAATATTTTTTGAATTATTATTTTTTGAATTAATTTAATCTGTTGATATTTTTCATTCCACGCAACACAGAATATACCTTTTGTTATACAACAGCACTAAGTGTGGACTACATTATATAAAAATCCAAGTTAATATTACACTAAATTAAACAATTATATTAGCTTATGGTATGCACAGCACTATTTTTTTCTTATCTTACACATAATACTGAGTCCCTTCTATAGCATTCATTTCATTCCAAGGTCAGGTTTTACCGAAACTACAATATATTATTTATAGTATTATTAAAATATTATTATATCTACCACCTAGAAATTGGAATGGAAGTTATGAATAATATTAAATAAATTGTGATAATATTATTTAAACATGTATATAAAATCAATCCTTTGGTTATCAATAAAAAAATTACTTTTCTAAGAAAAATATTTTTCTATGTACAAACATGATTGTATCTCAATAAATTAAAAAAATCACTTATAATTAATGTTATAAATAAAATTTATATACTATATATTCAATAAATTTTTTTGATACTCATTCAATAGATTTTATAGGTATAAGATAAGAATAACTCTAATTTTATAAATAAAAAGATGTATTCTTTTAATAACGAATTTTACCTCCATTTAATGGAAAATCCATTTTAAATGTGATATTTTGAACTTTTATAATTTTTATTATACAAAATTAACTTAATTTTTTAAATAATAACATATAAATTATATTAGGGTGAATTTTTTTATTTTTTGTGAAGTTTCCTTTTTTGATAAATAGTGAATAATACTGAATTTTAATTCAAAACTCCTTTTTCATCTAATTTATTTATAAGGTTAAATTATGTATTTTATTGGTTTTAAAGTTGAATTAGATAAATTATATATCCATTAAACCAATTTAGGTCATTGGAATAAATTTTAATTTGAAATTGGATATAAAAAACTTACCAAACCTTTGAACATTTTTACCTGAAAACCCCGCTTTCTTGTCTCGTCTGCGGGATAAACTTTGAATTAATTTCTGCCACTTCTATGAATGGAATTTATAAAAATAATTTTCTATATGTAATAATAATAATATATAATTTAAAATAGGTTCATATTAGTTTTTTACAAAAAAAAATATTAGTGAAAGTAATTAAAATTAATTACATCGATTAAGAGGAAAATTAGTTTAACAGGGGACTAAAACTTACAGTTAAGTGCCAAAATAACCTAAAAACTTGTAAAAAAATCCATTGGATGGAAATATTTAGACCATATAATCCCTTTTATTTAATTTTATTTATTATTGGATCCACTTGTCATAGTAAAAATGTGGGTGAAATTTCCTTTTCAAAATTTTACAAGAATGTCACTCCTCCTCCACTATAAAAAGGCACTCACCCCTATAACTTATTCACGCCACTAATACCCTTTGTATTCAACAAAATATTCTTCAATAAGATACCAAAATCCATCCCTTTATACTATAATCCTATATTTGTCCATAAATCCATCCAAGTAATCCCTTGGGTGCAAACCAAAAGGAGTTACCTAAAGAAGAGGTAACGTCCTTCCTCAGGCTCTTCTGTTTTATTTTAATTAGAAAACCCATAAAATATTTATATTACATTATTATATAATAACCTAAGTATCCTAAATATACTAATATTTTTTTATTATAATTTTTGTACAAACACTTACAGACACATCCATCAAATGGGTAACAAACCTACCGTTCTTGTGTATGGTGAACAATCGACTCACGAAACGATCTTGTTCATTTTTCTTTTACAACCTATCATGGTTAGTAATTATGATATACACACTTTTTTATATGATATATATGATATTTATGATATATTTTTACTTCTTGAATTATTATATAACACATAACTTCATACTTTATATTTTTTAAAATATAATAATTTTGTCTGGGGAAGTGTGGGCTACCGACTCCTCAAAGCAATGTGATTAGTTCACACTCTAAATAGAATGTATTAAGGATTGGTTTACTGAAATTATATGATATTTATAACATAATAACTATTATTTAATTATATTATATATATATATTCCATTTAATTTCTTTCTTTCAATAGGGAAATAAAATAGAAACAACGTTCATGCGTACGTACAACCTACCGTCTCCATGAATAGTGTATTCCATTTCACATTAATACATTATATAGATTATTATAAATACATATATAATAAATATATATGATATTTATATCATTATTTAAATTTTTTAAATAATAAAATCATTATCTAAGTAAGATTATCAAGAATAAAAATCCAAAACATATACAAAAAAAATTCAGATATTACCCGAAACGTAATATTAAATGGAGTTGTTAATAAATAGGTAATATAAAGTCATAAAAAATAATATATGGTATTATATATAATAATATGTTTATTTTTTATATTTATAATAAAAATATATTTTCTATACATGAGGTTTGAATTTGTACGAAGAAATTCATGACTTAAGGTAAGGGAATTTTATCTCACTTTTTATTTTCGTGAGATACATGTCGTATTCACCACTAACTTATATTTTGTGATGTATATACTAACCTGTGACATGTTATATCATTTATTTACTTATTTAATGATATTATATGTCTCAATTTATTTTATTATTTCACGGTTATCATGGTTCAAAAGTTACTCAAGTAGTAAGGGTTTTCTCATCCCACTTTTATTTTCCGTGAGACACAATCCATCTTCACATCCTATTTACTATATGTGGTGTGTATACTACCCATGGATGTATTATATAATTATTATAATAAATTTATGGTTATTTAAATATTCATTTTATGACCTTTATTTCATGGTTTTTATGTTTCAAGAGTTACCAAATTGGTAAATTAATTTTGTCTCAATTTTCCTTGTTTGAGACACATGTCATATTATGCACCTATATTTTTCTATGAGGTTTATATACTGAATTTGACATGCTATATCATTAATATAATTATTTTAATTATATTTTAATATTTATTTAATTTTATAATTTCCATTTTATTATGATTCAAATTTACCAAATTGGTAACGGTTTATTTCTACAATACTATCATTTATCAAGATTGTTTATGATTGTGCTTCTATTAATGAAATATTATGATCCATCAATCAAGAAATATCATTAATTTTCTTAACCTAAATTTATTCATGTTATATCGAAGTAATGGTACCATTTTTACCTTTTTGGTACTTAATATAATTAAAAAAATATTTTTATGAAAATATGACTTTATTTCTCTTTTCGGTTGGAAATCTGTGTTCTTTAAAAACTGTGTTTTATAAAAATATTTTAATATTATCCTATTATGTTTAAATTATATTTTACCCATTTTTTACTTTTTTAAAAATGGTTTTAAAAGTGATATTCTTATTATTTTCCAATAAAGACACTTTTCCAAACCATAAGGTACAAAAGGAATGTTCGGCATATACGGACTTACCCGCTATCATGACTGTCATTTACATGGATATTACTTTGTAAGTTTACACCATTATTTTTTTTAAAGAAATTTTTTTCCTAATATTATGGAAATTTTCTGAGTTTAAATTTCTTTTCAAATAATTTTTTTTAAATGTTTTATGTTTAAAAAGTGTTTTAAATGATTTTTAAAGCTTCTTGTATATGTTTTAAAATGTTATTTTCAAAGTAAATTATTTTTATATTTCTTTATATTTTTTAAACTCCATTTTCTAGAAAATGGTTTTAAAAATTATTTCAATCCTTTTTTTAGGTTTTCAAATAATTTTCAAAGAAAAACGTTTTCAAATATTTTCAAGATTCCTTTATCGGTTTTTCAAAGGTATTTTAAAAGAAAAAAGTTTTCAAAATGATTTATGTTTTAAGAATATTTTTTCATAGAGTAAAATATATCTTCCTTGAGAAATGTTTTTAATGAAATTGTTAATATTTATTCATTAGAAGTAGATTTTGAAATGGTTTTTTAAAAATGATTTTCAAAGAAAAACTATTTTCCTTAATAAATTCATCATGTGATCTTTTAAATTACTTCTCCATCTAAGATGGCATACTTTGTTATAGTTATGATTTACTAGGGATATGATCTAAGAATAACTTTCATATTATTTATTAAATAGTTTATGTTTTTATTCAATGATTTTTATGACACCTATTTCTCTTCCATGGGTTATACGATCTCGAAGCCTGCTTCTTTTCATGGGATATTCTTTGAGGAAATGATTATGAGACCTATATATTTTACATAGGTGATAATATGATAAAAATTTTATGATAACCATTTCATTTCATGGGTTATGATATGATGTTTATGAAATCCATCACTTTTTATGTGTCATGATATGATGCAAGTTTTATTATATTGTGGCACGTGTATACATGATTTTTTTATGTGACTGGTGGGACCTATATCTCCCTTAAATTCATTGGGTAAATATTTTTATCTCATTATATAATTATGGGAAACAAGTTTATGGGCTTGATACAAAATGGGAAACAGGTGTGTCCTAATCCAAAAAGGGAAATATGTGTGTCCTGGTCCACTATGGGAAGATGGGGAAACCTGATCCACTATAAGAATATGGGGAAACCTGATCCACTATGGGAATATGGGGAAACCCTAACCATTATGAGAAGATGAGAAAACTCAACCCCTTATAAGGAAAGGACGGTTAATGGGGATTGTGGTGTGTCCCGCCCAGTCGGTGTAGTCCCCATGAAGTGCCCTGATAAGTTTTTGGAAATGATCCGGACTTATAGGGAATGATGTTACATATTTATGTATCTATCCCAAATTCTATGTCTTATTCATTTTATATGCTCACATGGTTCATATTATTGATTATATTATGATTCATGTCTTATGAACTACAAATCTTTATGCCATGTAATATGATTATGATCTTTTTTTATAAGGTATGATCTTGAAATGTTATTTTCATGTTGTGATACCCTTATGCTCATGTTATGCTAACATATTTCCTTTATTTACTCATACTGATCATTCAAGATCTTTAACCAAAATAGAATAATTTTTTCCATGTTTCCAAAGACATTGTACTATTAAGGTCATTGGGAATTTATTTTTGTAATTTTCTGAATATTTATATAAAATGATGTAATTTCCATGTATATTAATCACAGGTTTCTATAGTTGGTATCAAAGGAAAGGTTTAGTCAACCTTTGGAAACTATAATGATAAAACTTTATTGAGATCCTTATAAATATTTATAAGGATGTGTTTAGGGATTTCACTACGTATAAGTCTAAGGATAAGTTAAAGTATAGGAAAAGTCCTAGAATTTTGGTAAAGTATATAGTGATTGGTTTCCTAGAAATGCATCCCTGTCTATATACTATAGGTGGATGTGGATCTGACACATATGTACATAGGGGTAACAACCCTGAAAACACCATATTGAGAAAGACTCGATTGGGAACTGGTGAACCACAATGGGTCTTGTTGCACACCTAGTTTGACAATCCTGAGGGATATGCTTTGGTAATTCACAAAATCTTTATGAACCATCATGAAGGATTTAAATTAGATATTATAATGAATAAAATAGGATAAACCTAAGGTTTTATAGATTAAATAAGTATATATCATGATTTATACATCCTATAAGTAATTTTTTCATGATTATGTGGTTTTCTACTATGATAAGTGCTACTCACACTATGCTTTATAGTGTTAGTTAGTAGTAGGGACTAGAAGTAACTGGGTTAAAATTAAATATTTCATATTTGGAAAGTATGGGAATTATAAAAATTGATGTTCTAAGATCCCTTGGAGAGATTAGTAAGGAATTACAAGTATTGGTTATACTTCTGAATATAAAGAGACCAAAAACAAAATGTGAAAGGTATGGGAAGATCTAACATTGTTTCTTTATTAAATGTAAGAATAATGATTATATTGGTTTTTATTAACCTTAATACATGATTCATATTTCATATTCTAGGAAAATATGTATTAAGGAATAATATTATGAAGATCAAGTAATGGTTTAATAATAAATTTGGATGATTTAATTGTATATGTTTTGGAATTTAAAGGTTATGTTATATGAATCATGAAATATATAAGTATTTTTAGTATGTTTTTTTCATTAAGTATTGTAAAGGATATGTTTAATAGTGATTTAATGGAAAGGTGATATTTTTAAAAGCGGTAATGTAACCCTTAATTTGTTCAATATGTTGAGACAATTGTGTTTAACTTGGATAAAGAGATGATTGATATGGATAAAGTAAATTGGATAGTATTAATTACCCTATAACTGATTATTAATTTGTTGAAAAAGTGGTCTATGTCATCATGGATTAAGTTTACAACTTCTTGTATTTAAGTAATATATCTGGTAATCTTTGGAATAAGGAAGGATTCATGTTTTCCAAAAGGATTTATGGTAATTTAGGTTATTACCATGTTTCAAGAGAATATACAATGAGGGTATCCACATGTTTGGAATGTGACAAACAATAGATAATTTGTGATATATGGGGCATCAATGTTAATCTGATTTCATGACCTTATTTCTAATTTTTTTTATTTTCATATTTCAAGAGAGTTATAAGTTTAACCATTTATAAAAAGTTTAAGTTAAAATTTGGATGATATTAAAGCCATATCTCACCACATGAGAATTTATGCATATTGGATGACTTATTATAACTATATTTTGTTGATGGTAACTTAATATATATGGGATGACTTATCATGGATCTCATGATCTATTATTTCTTCAAGAATGAAAAATTTACCTTCCTTTTTGGAGAAAGAGGTGAAGTGGAAATTGTTCAAGACACGACCAAAGGATGTGATTTTACTTATGAAAGGGAATGAAATAAAGTATATATTATTTTGAAAAAAAAATATATTCAACTTTAGGAAAAGGGTCTTGAAATATAATTTTTTCCTATTATCATCATTTTTTATGATATCAATGACCTATTTCATGCTTCTTCACTTTATGGTTTTGTGATTGTTAACTTTCTATAGATCACAAACTTTATTATGATCAGTGATATTTGTAAATATATATTATTATTTATTATTTCCTTCCATTTCCAATCTTCCGTTACACCTATATTATCCTATGTGAAAACCCAGTTTTGTGATACTTTGGGTAACTGTTATGTTTTCAACTTTCCATTTGAAAAGAAATTTTAGTATTCATTTTTACGGTGTGGATTTCTATGAATGGAAAATTCAAGTATCAAAAATTTGATAAACATGATTAATTTTTTGGGATAAATTAATTTTAATGGGGTTATAATGTAACACCCTGATATTTTTTGATTTATTTTCTCCCTAATTAATTTAATCATTCAATATTTTTTATTTCACACAACACTGAATATAGATTTTTTTATAGGGAACCACTAAGTGTGGATTGAATTATATATAATACCAAGTTAATAATGGTCTATATGAAACAATTATATTATCTTTTGGTTCATGAAACACTATTTTTTTCTTGTATTACACGCAATATCAAGTCCCTTAGATAGCTTGTGTTACACGCAAGGTCGTGTTTTATTGAACTAAAATATACTATTAATATTATTATTAAAATATTATTATAGTTACCACCTAGGCATTTTAATGGAAGTTAAAAATAATATTAAATAAATTGTTAGAATATTATTTACATATGTATATAAAATTAATTCTTTGGTTGTGAATAAATAAATTAATTTTATACGAAAACTATTTTTCTATGTACAAACACAATTTTATCTCAATAAATCAAACAAACCACTTTTTATTAAAGTTTTCAATAAAATTTATATATTAGGTATTAAATAAATATTTTTTATACTCATATAATAGATTTTATAGGTATAATATAGAAATAAATCTAATTTTATGAATAAAAAGATATATTCTTTTAAAAGGTAATTCTACCACCTTTTAATAGATAACCCATTTTAAAAATGATTTTTGAAAATTTTATTATTTTTATTTAAAAAACTAAAATTAATTTTTGAATTAAAAACATAAAAAATTGATTATGGTGAATTTTTTGTAATTTTTTTGTGAATTTTCATTTTTTTTATGAATAGTGAATAATACAGAATTTTAATTCAAAACTACTTTTTAATATAACTTATTTTTAAGGGTAAATTATGTTTTTGATTTGTTTTAAAGTTTATTTAAATAAATTATACATCAATTAATCCAATTTAGGTAATTTAAATCAATTTCCCTTTGAAATTTGATATAAAAACTTACCAAATTTTTTAACATGTTTACTTTAAAAACCCGCTTTGTCATCCTATTTTCGGGATTAACTTTGAATTAATTTCTGAACATTATGTGATTGGAATTTGAAAAACTGGATTCCATATTTGGAATAATAATAATATATAATTTAAAATAATTTTAACTTAGTTTTTGACAAAAAATATTAGTGAAAGTAATTAAAATTAATTATAATGATTATGAGGAAAATTATCTTAACAAGGGAATAAACCATATACGTAAGGGAAAAAATGACCTATAAACATATACAAAATATATTTTGTGGAAATATTTATACTATATCCTCCATTTTATCAAAAAAAATCATTACTTTATCCACTTTTCATAGGAAAAACATGGGTGGAATTCCCAATTCAAAAATTTACAAGAATGGAACTCCTCATTTACTATAAAAAGGCACTCACCCCTCCCACTTATTCACACATTTAAATCACTTTATCTCATAAAAACTCTAATAAAATAATCTCCCAAAATCCCTATCTTAATCATATAATCCTCCCTTTGGGAATAAATCTATCCAAGGAATCCCTTTGGTGCAAACCAAAAGGAGTTACCCAAAGAAGAGGTAACATCCCTCCTTATGATCTTTGTTTTATTTCCATTATAAACCCCCTAAAATATTAATATTACATGATTATATAATATCCTAAGTATACAAAATATACTTATATGTTTTTATTATAAGCTTTATACCTAAACTTACACACACATTCATCTAATGGGTAACAAACTTATCGTTCTTGTGTGCGATGAACTACCGCCTCACGAAACGATGTTATTTGTTTTTCCTTTGCAACCTGTCATGGTTAGAAATTATGTTGTAAAATATGTTTTTATATTATATATATGATATTTTTGATATATTTTTTATTCTTTAATTATTATATAAGTCATACCTTCATGCTTTTTATTTGTTGTAAATATGATAATTTCATTTGGGGAAGTGTGGACTACTGCCTCCTTAAAGCGATATGATTCATTCACACTCTACATGGAATGTATTAAGGATAATTTTATAGAAATTATATGATATATATGAAATAATAATTCTATTATAATTATATTATATATATACATATATTTAATTTACTTTCTTTTTTTTCAATATGATAACAAAACGGAAACAACACTCATGTGTACGTACAGCCTACCGTATCCGTGAATGGTGTATTCCATTTCATACTTCAATATTATAAAAATTATTATAAATACATATATATTGAATATATATGATATTTATATCATTATTTATATTATTTAAATAATTAATTCATGATATAAGTAAGAGTGTTAAGAATAACAAACCAAAACATATATGAAAAATAAAATAGATTTTACCTCAAACATAACATTAACATAGAGTTGCTAATAAAAGGGTAATATAAATTCATAACCAAATAATATTTGGTATTATATATAATAATATGGTTCTATTTTATATTTATAATAAAATTATATTTTTTATATAGGAGGTTTGAACATTTCGTAGGAAAGTCAATACTTAAGGTAAGGGGATTTCATCTCACTTTTTATTTCTGTGAGATACATGTCATATTCACCACTTCATTATATTATGTGTTGTATATAATTACCTATAAAATTTTATATCATTAACTTCCTTATTTAATGGTATTATAAGTTTAAATTGATGTTATTATTTCATGGGGATCATGATTCAAAATTTCCTCAAATAGTAAGGGTTTTCTCATCTCACGTTTATTTTATGTGAGACACAAGCCATGTTCACCTCATATTTAATATATGTGGTGTGTATAATGACCATGTATATATTTTATTATTATTATTATAATTAAATTTACGGGAATTTACATAAAAAATTTATGACCTTTATTTCATGGGTTTTATGTTTCAAAAGTTACCAAATCGGTAAAGAAATTTTGTCTTAATTTTCTTTCTTTAAGATGTATGTCATGTAATGCACCTATATTTTTCTATGAGGTGTTAATACTAACTATGAAATTTTATATAATGAATATCATTTATTTAATTATATTTAAATATTCTTTTAATGTTATTCTTTCCACTGTATTTTGATTCAAATTTACCAAAGTGGTAACGTTTTATTGGTATAATCTCATCGTTTATCGAGATTATTTATGATTATGCTTCCATTAACGAAATTTTATGATCCATATATCAAGAAATCACATCAATTTTCTTACCATATAGTTATTCATATTATATCCAAATAATGGTACTAGTTGTCCACTTTTTACATAATATAATTAAGAAAATGTTTTTATGAAAATTTGACTTTATTTCTCCTTTCAGTCAGAAATATGTATTCTTTAAAAACTATTTTTTCTAAAAAATGTTTTTAAAAATATTTTAATATTATCCTATTATGTTTAAAGAAAAATTTTACCCATGTTTTACCTTTTTTCAAAGTGGTTTTAAAAGTAATATTCTTATCGTTTTTCAATCAAGGCGTTTTTCTAAACTTTTATGGTGTAAAAGGAATGTTCAACATGTATAGACTTACCCACCTTCATGAGCATAATTTCCTTGAATACATATTTTTAAGTTTACAAGTTTATTTTTTTAAAGAAATTTTTTTACTAATATTCTGAAAATTTTTTGATTTTAAAATAGTTTTCAATGAAAAAAGTTTTCAAAATATTTTATGTTTAAAAAGTATATTAAATGGTTTTAAAATCTTCCTTTATTTATTTTAAAATGGTTATTTTAAAAGAAAATTATTTAAATTATTTCAATATTTATTTATAAGTTTTCAAATCCATTTTCTAGAAAAGGGTTTTCAAAATGATTTCAACCCTTATTTTTAGGTTTTCAAATTATTTTAAAATAAAAAGGTTTTCAAATATTTTCAAGATTCCTTTATAAGTTTTTTAAATTTATTTTAAAAGAGAAAGGTTTTAAAAATGATTTTTTTGTTAAAAAGAGTTTTTCATAGAGTAAAAGATATATTCCTCAAGAATTGTTTTAAATGAAATTGTAAATATTTATTTATAAGATAATTATTTTGAAATGGTTTTATAAAAAGGATTTTCAAATAAAGGTTATTTTCTTTAAGAAATGTTTCATGTGATCTTTCAAAATCCTTATCCATATAAGGTGAAATACTTTGATATAGTTATTATTTAATTGGGATATGATATAAGAATATCATTCATATTATTTATTTAATGGTTTATTTTTTTATAGAATTATATTTATGACACTCCTTTCTCTTCCATGGGTTATATTCTCTTGAAACCCGCTTCTTTTCACAGGTTATGCTTTGATGAAATGATTATGAGACTTGTATCTTTTCTATAGGTGTTGTTATGATGAAATATTTATGATACCCATTTTATTTCATGGGTTATGATAGGATGTTTATGAAATCCATCTCTTTTTATGGGTCATGATATGATTCAAGTTTTATTATCTTGTGAAACATGTATGCATGATTTTATTATGTGACAATTGGGACATATATATACCTAAAATTCATTGGATAATGAAGATAAGCAAGTTAATGGGATTGATCCAAAATGGGAAATAGGTGTGTCTTGATCCAAAATTGGAAACAGGCGTGTCTAGATCCACTATGGAAAGATGGGGAAACTCGATCCTCTATGGGAAGATGGGGAAACTCGATCTACAATAGAAAGATGTGGAAACCCGGTCCAATATGGGAATATGGGAAAACATGATCCCTTATAAGTAAAATATTTCAAATTGGGGTGGTGTTCTGTCTCACCTAGTAGGTGTATTCTCCATTAAGTTCCCTGATAAATTTTTTGGAAATAAACCTTGTCTTAAAGGGAATGATGTTACATGTTTATGTATATGCCACAAATTTTATGTCTTATAACTTTTATATTATCACATGGTTCATATTATTGATTATGTTATGATTCATGTCTTATGAAATGCCAATATTTATGCCATGTCTCATGATTATGATATTTTTATTTAGGGTATGATCTTTAATTTTTGTCATCATGTTCTCATACCCTTGTGATCATGTTATGCTTATGTATTTATTTTATTTACCCTTATTGAGTATTTTATCCCACCACTTTATTATGTTTCCTTTATAAATGTTATAAATAAAGGCTTTAAGTAGAATTACTAAATGGGATGATCTTTAAGGGAGATGTTGAAGATATTTCACCAAACTATAAGATTTTTTCTAAGTTTCCAAAGACACTAAACTATTATGATCCATGGGCATGTGTTTTTGTAATGTGATGAATATTCATCTAAAATGATCTAATATCCATGCATGTGAATCTAGGGTCACTATATAGTAGGAGTCCATAACAGCTTTTTTGATGTGTGATGGGGGTGTGGAATGATGATGGGGTCACATCAGTAACATGGAGGCCTTTTCTTTCTTCAAATGCAGTCATGTGATGTTATCCTCAGTATTGACTGGTTTTATTCTATTCAAGTTGTGATCAAATGATTCTATAGAATATTTGAGTACATGGATGTGGATGTACAGTGTGTATGGTTTTCATTGGTAATCAGGGTTTTTATGTGGGAAATAGATGTGTGGATCCCATTATTTATTTAATGGTTGAGGTATCTATGGAATTAGTGGATGTTGGGATAGTGGAGATTCCAAAGGTTATTGTTTAGTTTCTATATGTTTTTTCTAAGGAGTTTATGACACTACCCCCTTGATGTGATATTGAATTTCATATAGATGTGTTGTTTGGGGCTTCTTCGATATCGATGGATCCTTACCAGATGAAACCTTATAAGTTGCAGGAGCTAAGGATTTATATAGATTATTTGATGCATAAAGGTGTCATCTGGCCTAGTGTGTTATTATGGGGTGCTCTAGTGTTTTTCTCTAAGAAGGATGATGGTAGTCTAAAGTTTTTAATAGAATTTTGGAGGTTCAATCAAGTAATAATCAAGAATCATTACCCTATTTAGAGGATATAAAAACATTTGAACTAGTTTAGAGGGGTGAGTTGGTTCTCTAAGATCGATCGGTGGTTTGGGTATCACTATTTGAGGGTGAAGGATGGTGATATCCCAAATACTACCTTTAGATGAAGGTGTGGGCACTTCAAGTTTGAAGTTATGTCATTTAGTTTCATGAATGCACCATATGTGTTCATGGGGCTCATGAAATATGTGTTCTATGAATTCATAGACCAGTTCATATTCGTTCTCATTGATGACATATTTATATAATCAAATTCAAAGGAGGAGCATGCCAATCATCTTAGAGTTGTCTCACAGGTACTTTTACACCACCATATCTATGTAAATTTGTCTAAGTGTAGGTTTTGTACATGATAGGTGCATTTTCTTGGGTATGTGGTGTCTCGGTAGGGTGTGTAAGTAGGACCATTGAAGGTTGAGGTTTTTATTTCTTGGGAAGCACCCAAGAACATGGAATAGGTTCATAGATTCCTTGGTCTTGTAGGAAATTATAAGAGGTTTGTGGCTGATTTCTCTCAGTTTGTAGTCCCATTGACATAATTGACTAGAAAGGACTAAGATTTTGTATAGAGTGATCAATTATAGGGAGATTCTAGTTACCTAAAGTAAAGGTTGACCAGTAGTCTAGTTATTCAGTTTCTAGAGGAGGGTGTAATATTTAAGGTATGTTGTAATGCTTCCCATCTAATATTGGGATGCATATTAAATCAGTATATATTGGTGTTATCTTAGGTGTTTAGGATGTTATTCCCCCATTAGTTTAATTATTACACCAATGATCTTTAGTTAGTGGCTTTTGTGTTTGTGTTGAAGTTATGCTGACATTACCTTATTAGGGATAGCTTTCTAGTCTCCATAGATCACAAGATATTGAGGTATATCTTTTCTCAGCATGATCTTAATCTGCATAAATGGATATGTATTTAGTTTCTTCAATATTGTGATTTTTATATCTTCTACACCTTAGGAAAGGTGAATTTTTTAGTTGATACTTTGGGAAGAAATTCACAGAGGGATATTGTTCAGGAGTCTGAAGATGCTTGGAGAGTGATAGAGGAGTTAGCATCCCTGCACTTAAATGTAAGGTTGGTTGATAGTATAGGTTGCTTATTTTTTATGAAAGTACCATCTTATCTGATATAGTAGGTGGAGGAGTCTCAATGGGGAGACATAGAGGCTGAGGTGATGCCTGATCATGTTGGCCATGGTGATTGTAAGGACCTCACCATAAGCATTTCATATTATAGTGTTTTTGAACTAGAATTAAATTTTTAAATATTATAAGGATATTTTCAATTTATATTTTAAATAATTTGTAAAAACTAATACAAAGAAAACCCATACATTATAAGTGGTAATTTCCACCAAACAAAACTTTTTAAAATAAAACATTGCTTCTTTTAAAGATAATTCTTCAAACTTTTCATATTAACCTCATATTTGTCCCTAATATTCCATAAATCATTTGAAAAATATTTTTAAACTTGTTTTAAGCACAAAAAAATCTCATTAAGGGACATAAAAATAAGGAAAGAACCCATTAGTCCATGAATACTTATAAAAATTTTCCTTTTCCAAAATAAACTTTGGGCTTAAAATAAACATTTTATTACCAATGAAATCACCTTTTCTTCCAAAATATTTCCATAAAAAATTTAATAATAAGTCTAAAAGGAAAAAATAAAACCCATAAAGGTTTTTTTTAAAACATGAAAAGCTCATGAAAACATTTTCACAAATTTATAATTTTCATCCTTAAAGAGTAACATATATATTCCTTAGAACATAAACTCAATAAATTACCTTCTGAAAATATGATATTTATGTATAAATGTATATATCATAAAATAAATAATATTAGTAAATTGGGGAATAATTTTCATACTTACTTATTATGTAACCCTCTTAGATAACATAAAAAAACTCTTACGGTTATACTTGATATAACCCTCACAGTTATACTTAGACAAACCATCATATTTACATTTGTGATAACCATGCGGTAAACTTCCAACATACCTAATGAAATGGAGGGATATCACATAAAAAATTGTATTTAGTTTATAATATAACCACTCGTTATCATAAAAAAATCCCAATAACTAGAACATAATCATAAAACATAAATACTTGCATCATAAAAAAATCCTTGAGGAAAATCACTTAATTTAAAATAATATTGTGCATATACAATGGAAAAAATTTATTTAAAAATAACCATGTAACATTGTAAAGGAGTATTCAAAACATTAAGGAATCATGAAAGAAAAAAAATCCTCCGATGTCGTATAAGTTTAAAAAAATATTTTATTTTTATTTTTTAAAAAGTGACATTAAAGATGATTTTTAAAAGGAAAATCCCTTATAAATATAATATCATTGAAGTGAGGAATAATAAATTCATTCAATTATGTATATTAGCTTTAAATCCACATAAAATAAGTAGAAATGAAACATAATATAATCAAAATTCATTTTACACATAATCTTTTCAAAGACATAATTAAGTATAACTTTAACAAAAATAATGTAAATTGATTTAAGAATTATCTTACCTTGTGTTTGAATATATTTTTTACTCACTCTTAATTTCCTAGATAATAAATTTATATTCATTAATCAGTTAATTCATAAACTCTTCTCCATATATTTTATTTATTATAATTTTATTAAGTTTATTTATGGCCATTTTGATGAGTTATAAAGATCAAAATTTGTCATCCTAGGAGCGTTCATTTCATGGTTTCATGGTTGGTTAACTTGTATATATTTATGGATGTTTTTTTCAAAATGTTAATAGTACTATAGAAGTGATATTATATGGTATTCATTCACCTCGAGAATTTTAAATAGCCCTATATATCATTTTTCTTTCTGACATGAAGATGATTCATTTTATAAAACTTTAATGATAATTTTTTAGTTTATTTTAGAGGGTTTTTTTACCATAACAAATTTGTTTAATTTTATTTAATATAATGTATATATGATAGTTATATAATATGAAATAAGTTATAATATACTTATTAAGATATTATTTAACCATAATAATATTTTTATGACCATCCTTGAAATATGAAATGGAAAACAAAAACTCATTATCCATAGAGATGGTTAACCGCCATAATTTGGACAATGGTTTTTCTTCATTAAAAAATGATATGATAAAATGGATGGATAGAAGATATTACATTAAATGATTTTAAACAAGGAAAACAGCAAATGAAAAAATAAAAAATTATTAAAAACTAACTTGAACAAAGAAATAATGAAAAAGGCAGCAATGGAAGGATTAATAAGAAAGGTAATGAAGAAAGAAAAAACATTTGAATAAAACTAAAGAGAATTAAATCATTACATTAAATAAAGAAAAGAAAAACCAAAACATATTTATGCATAAATCTGGGTTGTAACCCTACAGAATCCTCCTTGTGGTCACATCTCAAGATTGGAATGGAATGATGAATCTCTTGTCTAGGACCCATATATATAGCCTATGAATTTTTCCCAAGATCCCTTGGGTCGAAGATGACCTTAAAAGGCTGATCTGGTCAAAATATATAGGTCCTTCATCAAATATACACTAAAAATCATAATATTTTATTTTTTTTAAAACTTAGACATCATGTAAATATTACATTTTTTGTGATATTTGGGCCTCAAAACCTTCACAAAATGTTACATGACATACAAAACTCTATGGAAAATTTTAGGATGTTTCATGGCGTGACATAGGAAATCTACATTGTAGGCTAATTTTCTTCTTGTCATGACATATAAATATTTCATGACTTGTATATTTACATTTCATGTATAAAGTACATAATGTGTATCTTCAACGTCCAGTGTCAAATCCTATATTTATTCTACTTCTTCAGTTTTTTTCCTCTAGAAACTATTTTGTTCTCTTTATCTTCAATCATTAACTTTGAATTCTTCATCATTTTCATTTCTCATGCCACACCACTTCACGGACCCATGCAATGTGCCTTTATGTTCCTCAATTTCCATATTTTTTTCATATTTCACTAAATTTTGTTCTTATATAAGAATACACAATACATCAATATCTTCCATGAAACTCAACTTTAATAAATTAATATTAAATTAATTCACATATAAAAACCTATCAATATATAGATATAAAGCAGGGTTATTAGCTATAATGAAATTTTTATGAAACTCATTTCTTTTCATGGGTTCGGATATGATGAATGATTTATGTTATTGTGGCACACATATATATGGTTTTCATTATGTGATAGGTGGGACTGATATATCCCTCCAATTCATTGGGTAATGATTTATTTCTCATGATATATATAGGACTGAAATAGGCAGTGAACCTAGTTCAGTAAGGGACTTTGTCTAATATTATGATTTGGGGAGTAAACTCAATCCACTATGTTAGTCTTGGGATAAAACCTTGGATACTATGATGGTTTGGGGAGTGAATCCAATGCATTATAATAGTCTAGGAAATGATCCTTGACTACTGAGTAAATGATTTTATATCATTATGTGTATGTTAAAATTTAATGCCTTATTCCTATGTTATGTTTTCATAGACCATGTTATTTTCTTTCTTTATGAATCATGTCTTATAAACTTCTGATATTTATGTTATCACTCAGTATTATGATATTTAATTTGTTGGGTATTTATTTCGAATGATAAGATTGTGTTCTCGTACCCTCTTTCTCATGTTATACTTATAGTATCAATGAAATCTCACTTATTTACCCTTACTCGGCATTTGAGCTCACCTTTATTATGTTTTATTTTCGCCAGGTTATGATTAAAGTTGTTAAATAAATTATTTATAGAATTATTCCACATGGATGATTTTGATAACCTATTTTGAAATAATAAAATCTGAGTATAATGGGAGATAATGTTGATCATTATGTTCCATTTATTTATGAATCCAAGTCATTAATTGTTTTTCCTAATTATTTAAAAATATAAAACAAAAAGTTCTTAGTGAATTTAAGTGATTCAATATTTCCCTTTGATTTTGTATATTTTTTATAGAAAAAATGGTTTACATTTATTGGTAACAAATCCAAAAATGTAAAAAAAAAATTATCACTACGACTGGAAGTACAGGTTTCAGGGCTGTTATAGTTGGTATCAGAGCCAAATTTAGATAACTTTGGAGATTATAATGTTTTCATGTGAGGTTATATTATTAGTTATATATATAATCATGGGTAATAATTTTTAGGTTGATCATAACTTAATATTTTTAGACACCCCCTTTTGAGGTTTTAAGTGATGGAATTTTAAGGTGACTAATGATATTTTGGGAGACATTTATTTTTTCGGTATATAAATACCTTAAGTTTAAAATGAATTATTATATGAGGAAGATTTTTTTTATATTTTTTTGACAACATTTTTAAATATATTTATAAAATTTAAGGTTTCTATGACCTTTTATTTTGAGGTAATTATGGGTTATTATATTTTCTGTGATGAAAAATGAAAGGCATGAGATAACCTTTGAGGTTAAAACATTTCCTTAATGTTGAATATATTAAGTTTATTTTTTAGGATATTTATTACATTTTTGGGAATGTTATAATAGTTTTAAAAAATTAAACCCCACAGGTCTAACTATAACCCATCGCATTCAAAAAAAATGTGAGTTTTCAACTCAAAACTAAATGGAGATAAGGGTGTATCACCTACCACTATCCTATGTGATGTCCTGGTTAGTATGACATTATTTTTATACTTAAATGATTTGGAATATGAAGATGAAGTTTATTTTTGGTAACATATGTTTTGTCTTATAGAAAACCATGGAATTGAAAATTGATTTAGTATTAAGTGATTAATGTTATTTTTGAAGATATTCTCTATTTTTGGAATCCTATATGATTAAGATAAATATAACATTATGTAATTTTATTTACGTAATAAAATTTAAATTTTATTTTGTACGCATATATGATTTTATTGTGAATTTATGGTGATTTGGGTTATTTATGGAAATGGTTAGCATATATTAGAGATTATATGTTTAGGGTGTACACATTTTGGGAGATAAATACTAAATTTATCTTAGAATACTATGTGATCAAATCCTTTTGATTTTTTGGGTTTCTATATTAGTCAGTAATATTTCAAATAAATTTCACGGATAGTTATTTTTCAAATGATCTAAGTTGATCTTGGTCTAATACTATTTAATTTTATAGATTAATGTATTTTGGGAATTATCTTACTTTATGATAACCATTTTTCTTTTGGTTAATATCTAAAGATAGTATAAATATATTAATATTATTTTATGGATTTTTTTATCCTTAGAAGTTTATTTCAGTGCTTCAAAAATGAAAATTTCATCTTGAACACTCATTATTTGGAGAAAAAGATGATATTGTGTTGGAAATTGACTAAAGTATAAAATTCTACCTTTCGAGTAAGTATATTTCCTTAAGCTTTTAGGAATTAATTAAAACTAGTAAAATGAAATTGAGATAAAAATGTTATGAATTTACTTTTACTACTAAGAAATTAATATTTTTTTAACACATCATAGATTTATGGTTTTGTGATGGTTAAATTTATCATGACCATGTTCTCTTCCACTCTCTATCAGTCCTTGGGAGTTATTTTTCTCTTCTATATCCAAGTTTTAACTTCCCACATATCTTCTCGTACATGGAAACCTAGTATATGTTATTTCGAATGATATTTTTATTTACTTTTCTCTCTTATTAAGTGGAAGTTTTATTGACCCTTTTTACGATGTGGTATTTCAATAAAGGTATTTTGAAAAGTCAAACCCCTTAATATCGAGACCGATTTAATATTTTGAGGGAACAATTTATTAAATGGGGTAGAATGTAATATCCTTGGATTTTAAAAGTAAATACTATGTTTGATAGCATAAAATATATGTAACACCAAGATTAAAACACTAGGTGCTAAAACCCAAGGCAATTCACTTAGATATCCTTGAAAACCTATTTTTATTAAATTTTAACAACACAAAAACAACATTCGCATCAATCCATAGGTAATATAAAGGTGTTAAAGGCATTTAAAACTTAAATTAAATCATGAAAGTTCCTGTGTAAATCTATGGAAAGGGAAATGTTGGAAATGCCTACCTCGAACCAAGTGCGGACGCAACGATGCTTCAACGGAAGGAAGAAAAACGCGCTATAGACCAAACGCACACCCTAGACAATGAGAAAAAAATGTGAAACATAATCAGAGGTGTTAGGGTTTAGGTAAATTGAATAAAACCCATAAAAAGAAAATAAATATATCATAGATGAGGTCATCGGACCGAAGAACTTATGTCGGTGAGCTGGAGGGTGTTGGGAAGGGGAGAGCAGGGGAGGTTTGGTGTTGGGTTGTTGGTCATGCATGCACAAGGGATTTGTCGAACTGGAGGGATCTCAAGGAGATGGTTCTGGGATAGAGGTTGTGTGCACAGGAAAGAACTAGAGGGTCGCCGAAAATAGGATGTTAGAGAAGGGGGGTCAGGTGCACTGTTGGAGGAGGAGGAGGCATGGCAGTCGGGACATGGTGCAAGGAGGGGGTGTGGTGAGGAGGAGGGATCAAGGAGGAGGTGAGGTGGTTGGGACGTGGTGCAAGGGGGAGGTTGTCAGACAGAACGTGGGCTGATGGCTAGATCAGGAGATGAGGGAAGGACAAGGGGGTACATAGTGCACCACGCTACAGTAGAGGAGGGGGGTGATGCCCCCCAGGGTTTCACATCTTTTCTTTTATTTTCATTTTATTACAATAATTATAATTATAATTATAATTATAATAATGATAATAATTACAATTATAATATTGTTATTATTATTGTTATTATTATTATTATTAAAAATCGTAATATTATTATAATTATTATTATTAACCTTTTTTCTAAAAAAACATTTTATTTAATTTATCTTATTTTATTTTATTTTATTTACCATTCAATTTATTTATTTATTTATTTTGAACATTGGGTAGTCGCGTGGTTCACCTGCAGTCAAATTTGCGGTTGATAAAACTATGTTTGAACCATGACACTCAGTAGTGCCCACTTATAGGGTCAAGTTATGAGCTTGTTGTGCGGTTTTATAAACTGCATGAAAGTCGTGCACCACAACTTCGACCCACTCGGTCATCCACGTGGGCACTGCGTAGTTACTCTTAACTATGTGGGATGACCGCACAATAGATAAAAAGTGTATAAAACTCAAAATAATAACTAAAGTGGTTAAAAATAATAAATCAATCTGGTCATGGTGTGATAAGAACTAAATCTGAAAGTTTGGGTTTTGGGGTTATTATAATTGTTCCGTTGAGATTGTAGAGACTGTTTTTGTTCCCTGTTTCATTCTACTATATAAGAAGGCCACCAAGATATTTCTTCATGGTAACTATATATAGGATGATTGGATTCCCTTATACTATTGTAATTAGTACCAATCGGTGTAGAATATATCACTTTAGTTTTTAAAGTATTCTTGGAAATCTTTTTCCCACCATCATGTGACCCCCTTCTTCATTAACTTTGTAAAGGGGAGCTGTTTTTTGGCTAGGTTAACTAGGAAATGCCTAATGTAAGTGATGCATCCCTATATCCCTCTAAAATTTTTAAGATTTTGAGGAGGATTCACTATTAGGATCACATAAGTATTTTTAGGGTTGTCCTCTATGTCATGGTATCATGCCATAAAGTAAAGGAATCCTCCTAATGTTACCCAAAAATCACACTTTAAAGGGTTCATCTTCAAGTTGTAATGCTATAATTTGATAAATATTGTTTGAATGTCAATGATATGGTCAAAAAATGTTATTACTTAACTAGATGGTCACTGGAATAAAATTCAATTATTATTCCTAGAAAGGGTGTAAATATGTGATGTATCGTATGTTGGTAGGTGGCACTGGCATTATTCAAACTAAAGGGAATTGTCGGGAAGAAAAATGTCTCTTAAGGTTCTCTGAAAGTAGTGATATCCTAATCTTCAGGGGCTATCTTGTTTTTTTATACCCTAAATACCCATACATGAAGGAAATGTATTATAACCCTATGTTTTCATAAAAAATGAGTTCCATGATCGGAACTAGAAAATAATCATTTTCGAAAATGCCAAATGAGTTACCCAAAATTAATGAAATCCCAGATCTTCCCAATATTTTTCTTAATAGGTATGATGTTGTAAATCATTTCCAAGTATTAAACCTCACAGATGAATTTTTCCTTTATAATCTTGTTGTCTTCATATTCCACATTGGAAGCTTGTGAGGGCTGAATTCTCCTCAATACCTATTTAAAACCTTGACGGTCATTTGGATGACCTAGGTAATGAATAACCTCATCAAGGTCTAACCCTGAAATCTCTATATCAAGAACACATATAACAGTTCTAATTTAAGAATAAAATGTACATCTCTTACTCCTTCATTGGGATGGTGGAACTAATAAATGTGGATCATGGATCCACTTTTGTTCCTAGATTTAACTATTTTCTCTCATTGTTGGTTGTATAGATTCCTTCCTTGAATGTCATAGGAGTGTCTCTAAGGTCATATTCTTTGTCTTACATATCTATGTAAATGTAAGTGTCCTTAGTATTTATGGAAAATATAGTAGCATATATAACCCTAATGTGGGATAAGAGACCACCCCTGGGCCCTAGGTGTACCAAGGAATAGGAGTAATAACTAGGAGTATTTCATAAATTCTTGATTTCCTATCTGATATTATTAGGGGAAAGAGTATGGATATCCTAAGTTTTAGGATATGTCTTGGAATAATTTTTAATTTCCATTTATGGAAAAGGGAAACTCTAATATTGAATGTGTATTGATATAACTATATTGTGACGAGTCCACTACCTCGATCAGGTTTATGGTTAGTACATACTCATTATTGGGAAATCTGCTAGGGCTTACTGGGGAAATTCCTAGGTTGTTGGGAGTAGAAACCTATATATGGACCTCTATTATCTATTTATTTCCTTCCCTTTTATAGAAACTTACCTCAGAATATGAGGATTCTCAAGATTCGAAATGGGAATTATCACGACAGAAAATGAAAACTTTTTCATTGATGGAATATCTATGGCACTATTGTGTGGCTATAAAGACAAGTTATCTTAAGAATAACATTGTATGTCATGTCCTACTATATTAACATGAACTCAGCATTAGACACTAGATCCCCAAATTATTATTTGAGATTAATATTTCTGAGGTGCTTCAATTCACTCTTATTATACCCTTGAATATTCATCTTCATTGGAGATAAATCATCCTCTTTGTACTCTAAACATCAAAGAGTTTGAACTAGGATAAGATTAATCCTAGAGCCATCATCAACCAGAGCCCATTGAATATTGACATTATCAACCATGGATGAAATGTATGTGCGTATAATATTTTCCTGAATGGATTCCTCTCAATCTTACTCTGTAAAGGAGATAGTGGCATGGCATTTTTTCGAATCACTTTATACTTGATAAAACTCAGTTGTAGTGAGTTCGGTATCAAACTCCAGGGGGCTCTATAAGGTCTTTAAAAGTGCATTATCGATATCTTTTGAGAAATTTAGAGCATCTAAAATCAATATATTCACTGGGATAACTGAAAAATATTTCATAATTTCATACTTCTGCACTAGAGGTATGCATTTCCCAATATGTAATTACTCCTTGATAGGTGTCTTATGAGATGAATCACTTGAGATAGATTGATCTAGCGCTTGAAAACAATTTGAGGGCATTCCCATCACTGAAGGCATGGGTAAATCTAGTCCACCCACTCATATTATTTTGTTAAATAGTTTCAAACCTACCAATTAATCATTTAAAATAACTAGGTTTGAATGACAATTATAATAATCGGGGGTGTCTCCATGCTTCTACTAGTGTCATTGAAGTTATTTTCCATGGGTATCAACTATGTATATGGATTTAGTAGAGATGTGGTCAGGATATTGGGATCATCAATAACTATTTATTCCCCTATTCCCTCAGCTTTTATATTCTCTTCCTTTAGCTCCATATTTAGGTATGGAGAACTCAGGTTCATATATATATTCATCATCAGAGAAGGGGTATGATAATTTAATGATGTTAAAAGGATAGAATAGTATTTATTAATCTTATGAGGATTCTATTTGGGAGAAAATTCTCATGCCCTAGATGATTAGGGTAAGAAATATTAGAGATTCAAGACCACTTTTGAAGATATATGAGATTGTGCTCTATTTTTATTTTGATGATTCTGTCTTCCTTTAGAGGATGAGTTTGACATTTTCCCTTTGGAAGATAAAGGAGGTGTGGAACCATGAATGGTTGATTAATTTTTTCTATAATAATGGTGTGATCTCGATTGATTGTCTTTGAGGTCATCTAGTTATTTGACTTTTGTTCATGGTTGGATGGAAATTATTGTAAATCACCTTATTCTTCTGATTGTATGGTGGATACATGGGCCACTTGATATGTGTATTTTCTTAGTTTCACCTTTCTAGAATCAATAATACCTTATAGGATGACATTGAAGACAAATTAGTCTTATATTATGTGTCACATCCTCTCATGAAAGGGTAAATAGTCTAGATGGTCACTAAGGATAATATCACTGGGTTTCCTAGGCTCATGAATCTTGAGGATATTATTTTACATTGTTATGAGTAAATAACCAAGAACCAATTAATTTTAGAAAGAATATAATTTTTTCTTTTATTCCTCAAATCATAAATGGACCTGATCTATTATTTCCTCTATATAAGGGAATTTTTTATGTTGTTTTCACTCAGTGGTAGGATCTAGGTGATACAGATATTTATTGGATATTCCAGTAAGCACTGGAACTAGTTTTAGTGTGACAATGGCCACTTCTTCCTTTCCATACCTTTTTCCATGTGTTGTGGACAAGGGATGAGATTTGTACTTGGATTAATGAATGAATTCATCTAAACACTAGGTCGTGTCTTCAAAATCTTGGAATCTACCTAGATATTTTAATGAGATCAGCAGTGTCTATAGATTATCATGGAGATTTTACACACATAATTCTAGAAACTTATCATGTGGGAGTAAGATGCTAAGAAAATATGTTAGGATTTTCTATCTAGAAATAAATCTAGCAACCCCTTCATTTTCACATTGTTTGTAATTTTTTAGGTTGAATATCATGTTTTTGCTTTTTGTAGAGATAAATTGATAGATAAATTATTATTAAGGTATTCCCAGCCTATGATGGAACCTATTGAGATCCTATTATACTAAAAGAAAGCTTATCCCACTAGACTATACAAATCATGTCATTTTTTCTACCTCTTGTTGGTCTTATGGGCCTATCATGGGGCCACATCGAAACATGAAGTGAAAGATATGTTACTTTTTATCTTTGGTGTTATCAAAGGTCAATAAAATAGGATTCCTAAAGTTCGGTAGGTATATAATGGCATCCACCCATTCAGGATATGGGTTTTTCTTGTGCTTCATGGGGGGGTGTTTCCCTTCCATAGATTCCATTGGGGTGGAATGTGACTTGATGGTGTTGAGGATTTATGGGGGTATTATTGTCTAAACCACCTCCTAATCACAAATTATAACTGAAGCTTAACATGGTCTCCCTCTATTAATTGGACACTAAGGGCTATTTTTCATTAGGTCCAAATGATTATCCTGATATTGGGGAGATTATTTTCACCAAAGGAGGAAAGTCGTGATCTTACTTAATTTTCATATCCAAGTATACTAGTTGTTCAAATATAGTGTTATCTCAATGTTCATGTTCTACTTTGGTGGGAATATTAACTCCCCCTTATGGGTGATAGGAGGATTAATTACTTCTGTTTGGATAAAATACCCGATAGTAATATTTCCCCTGAGAAATTCCTCATTAATCCATCTAATATTATATATCTCAGACTTATATTGTGTCAATATCTATTCTATAAAGGGTAATTAGGCGTTTCTTGGTGGTTAATGGTGTATATAAATTATTTCCAATTTATTCCTAGTGAAATGGCCTCAAGGGGTGGAAAATCCCCATTTTAGAGGTGCCAAGTTATATTTATTCCTCTCCTCCTCAATATCATTTTTTTATTTCGAAACACTTTTAAAGGGAAGTAAGAACCCTTACAGCAATACATATTAAGCCCCAAAATATATGACATTTTTGTTAAAGAAAAATTTGATCTGATTAGAATCAAACTCCCTAAACATTATCCAGGGTATAGAGCTTACCTGAGTGTCAGGATCGACCCTCAAGATGTCTTCATAATGTTCCACCAATATGTCCCAAGACTATATATATTCCTCCAAGTTAATCTTCTCCATGTTGAAACATCTAATCAAGATGCGATTCTGCATATCGATCCATTTACCTTGACCCTTTTTTGTTTCCACTCTAATCATTTTCACCAATATTTGGTTGATGACTTCCTGTGGGGCCTTAATATCTAAGACTTGATCCATTGTTTCTTCATCTGAGTGAAAAAGAAGGTCCATGTGATTCATCACCGAAGAAATCTGTTTCAGATGGTCAAAAAGATTATCCACCTCTCATTGATGCCTAGGATTCAGAGCAGGTCACACATCCTCACTCTACAGCCCAGGAGAGTGTGCAACCCCTGCCAGGGGAGGTTCATCCCTAAGGTGCACCTAAGCAACCACTGCTTGAGAGACAGACACCCTCGCAGGCAATCCATTACCTTTACATGTTTTCGAATGAGTTTTACCTTTGCTTGTGGGCCTAGTAACTGGAGGGCT
Organism: Viscum album; assembly: GCA_963277665.1. Classification (NCBI taxonomy): domain Eukaryota; kingdom Viridiplantae; phylum Streptophyta; class Magnoliopsida; order Santalales; family Viscaceae; genus Viscum; species Viscum album. The sequence continues at coordinate 994,343,851 of OY728125.1, forward strand.
GGCCAGGTTGGAATAATCTTTCCTTGTGCGCGACCTCCAGGTATGTTTGATAAAGACTTCTGAATCTATAATGGTGTTTTTCCTTCCTTGAAGAGGATCTAAAATAATCCTCTATAATCCCCACTTCTTTGGACTCACCGGGGGATTTCGAAGCTGAATACTCAACTTGGAAGACCTCCCCTCCCTTAGCATACTCCTCATTGGGACTGTCCTCCATCGCAAAAGCTTCATCGGGTGCATAACCCCCATCTTCTCCAAACACCGCAAACTGTTTTTGAGAATTCTTGAAACTCCCTCCTGCTTCTGCCTTCTCAGCATAGGAAGGATTGTCCTGCATGGCCTGCACTGATGTGGTTGGACTGCTTGGTTGTACAAATCTGCGACCCATGTATTGGAAGTAAATTGGAGTTTCATCCGATACCAAGATTTGGGGGTCCTCACCCATGGTTGTTTTTGCATCAACTACCTCATTCATGGAAGCTTCCTTAAGTGGAAGCAGCGCCATACCCATACCAACATCGAAGTGCACCTCCCTCTCCTTGTTCCCTTCCACTTCCTGAACCAAGCCTTCCTTCTCGCTGATCACAGCCCTTCTGTCAGGAAACTCTCCAGAAGAACAGGGATTACCCCCAAGTCCTTTTTAAGGTGGTTGAAAATATCAGAGACTTTTGGGTTCATTTGAGAATCCTATGGATCCTTTTGGGGAACCTCTATATCTGTAACCCTTGGATCAAAAACCACTAGTGCATTCTCCCTCTAGAGTGGCTGAATTCTATTTATTCCTCTGATTCTTGGTATATGTGGCCTTAGTTTGTGCAGTAGTTTAACCTACCTCTTAAGGTATTACTTCTTTATTGTGTGTATTGGAATCCATATCTTAGTCTATATCATTTTTTGTATTAAAAGTAACAATGGTTGTTAAGTCATATCAGGTGGTAGGAATAATCTCACTATTACCTAAGTAATAGAGTGAGTCTTCACCACCTAGGTCCCCTTCAAGAGTTATTTCAAGGTCTTATCCCCACCCATTTCTCTCACTGGTCCATTTAATATTATGACCTTTTTAGTGTTTGATATTATTCTTCAGTCATTCCCCTGATTTTGGTTTGTGAATAATGACCTTGAGGGAATCTATGACCACCCTCACTAATAAAGTCTCGAATGATATGGGTGTGTCACATGGTGGTAGGGATGGTTGGGGTGTCAGATGTCAGTGTCTGGTTCCTAATATAGAGAAGACTGATATCCTTTAAGGAATGGTTATAATTCCTTCAACTCAGAGGGTCAGGGTGGATGTGGAGGTTCCTCCAATAATTCCAAAAAATATTTAGGATTTGATGACTCCTTGGGTGACATTCATGGTAAAAATACCTCCAAACCTATAGGTTGGAGTTGATTTGGAGTCATATCCAATTTCTTTTAGACCCTCTTAGGATTTTATGACCCTGGGTAGAGAGGTAGTGTTAAAAATACCCCCATATCTACTGGATTTTTTTACTCCCAGATCGATTCCATGGTGGTTTCTAGTGAAATCCTTTTGATTTGGTACATTTTCAACCGCATGTGAACCATGTGTAGCACCTTTTTAGAATGGGAGCTAATCGTTGTTGAGATATATCTTATAGCCTGATATTTTGGATTCCTCATCCAAGTTGTGTTATTTTTTTAGGGGTCCTAGATCAAGATCCTATAAGTGGTACTCTCTCTTTACTCATAATACTTTTTATCTTTGAAATGGGGTAATTTCACTAGATTAACCAACTATCTCTCACATTGTTTGGTCCTATAACCTCTCCCATGTAAATACAATTATAGGATGTCATGTATAGGGATATTTTCTTACCTAGGGATGAGGTGATGTGAAATGATCTATAGTCACCCCACCCTCAAATGCATACATCTGATGAAGATTCAGTGATTATTTTCTAGAGGGCTAAAAGGATATTGAGGCAAGAATAGTGTAGTCTCATGAAATGTGTTTCCAATCTCAATTATTGGGTTATAGAGAAAGCAGTAAGGTCTATCTGGTAGCAGAGTATATTTGTGGCCTTAAGATGATCTTCATATTCCTAATAAGGGAGTTTATTATCCTTTATCCAATTAAAGGTTTCCCATAGGTTTTGGTGTAATTAAGGTATACACTCCTCCTTTAGATCATTTGGGATGTCATAGCTATAAGTGGAATTGGTCTCAAACATATTTGGGTGGTTATTATCCAATAATTATTTACATGTTTCTATGTCATATTCTTCCTCATCAAAGGCATATTCCTCTACCTAGTCAAACTACATAGGTATCTTTTCTATGGACAATGACTTGTGGACTTTATAAGTAAAGGATGGTGGTCTCTACTCTTGTTAAACTACTAAATAAGGTGGGGGTGTTTCTTGAAATTGATGGGGAACTATATACAATTCACCCTGGTGTTTCGAGAACCTTTATATTCAAAGGTTCCCTGACAAGTGGCGGATATCCTTTCCTAGGTGAGATATCACTGTAGAGATGTTGTCTGCAATGGATGTTAGGGATTGGATCCCCATAATCCATATCTATGTTGTTGTGAAGAGAATTTTCATGATATATATGGAATTATTATTTGGATGAAGAGTAATAGGATCCTTGAGATTCTTCGGATATATGTTGTATGATTTCAGATTTCAGGGCTATTAGAATTAAGCAAGGTAGGAATATTAGCCTCACCTTGTGTGATGGTCGGAATATATAGACCTATCATTTGAGGTTGAGTAAGGATATAATCTTGATGTGTGGAATTCACTGGAGTATATCAATTACTATCTATTATTGTGGGAATATGGTCCCATTATTGGGAAGTTTTTGGAGTATGCCGATGACTCGTGCAATTTATAAGGAAAGGATGGTGGTCTTTGCTCTTGGTCACCTACTGGCCAAGGTGGGGATGTTGCTAGAAATTTATGGAGACCTATATATGATTGAAATTGGTGTTTTAAAAACCACTATATATAAAGGTGCCTAGAAAAGGGGAGGATATCCTTTCCTAGGTGAGATATCACTATAGGGAGGTTGTCTACAATGGATGTTAGGGATAGGACCCCCATAATCCATCTTTATGTTATTATGAGGCAGTTTTTTACAATATGTATGGACTTATTCTTTGAATAAAGAGTCATAGGATCCTTGAGATGCTTCATATATGTATTGTATGACCTCAAGGATATTGTAATTCAGCAGGGTAGTAATATAAGCATCATTCTATTTCATGGTCGTAATATATAGACCTGTCATTTGAGGTTGAGTAAGGATATGGGCTTACTATTTGGAAATCATAGGAGTATATCAATGACTATCTGCTATTATGGGAATATGGTCCCACTTTTGGGAATATATAGGATTATGCTGATGAGCTTTAAAAAATTTGGTAAGAGTATGAACCTACCTTTGGGTGGTTGTCGGAATATATTAGTCAAACTTGGTTGAAGTGAGAATATGCTTCCAATTCAAATGTGCACTCCCCACCAGAATATATCAATAAACATCTATAATGGGAGGAGGTATATGAGAATCCTCATGTATGGCCTCTAAATTATGTTGATAAAATCCTTCATTGGTGGGAGAAAGAATATTCTCCTGGATCATATTATCTACTGGAATATACTGAGTAGCTTTTCTAGTAGGGATATGAGCCTAACCTATGGTGACTTCAAGAGTATCCCAATGAACCTCGATTTGAGCTGGAATATGGTCTTGATCCTATTTTACCTTTGGAATATACCTTCATCCTTCTTATATAGAAATATTCATTTTTCTTGAGGTGAAATCAAAACTAGGTTGAATAACGCTAGACAGAACAAAGATATGGGCCTAGTCCAATACCTTGTCATTTACTAGAATATGTAGATAATCCTCCTAGATGGGTGAAAGAATACGTAATTACTCTAGAGTAGCCATCTAGTCTTGTTTAACATGCTGATATTTTTCTCTAATAGTGGGAATAGAAGTAATTTCTTGTCCCATTATCATCACCATAATATGTCGGTGAAGCTCCTCCATTGTTTCTAGAATATACTAGAACATCAAAAGGGTGCATGTAAGAATATAATCCAACATGTTTTTTCTCGTCAGGATAATATGAAATATGTATTCAAATTAATTGGGGATATATTATCACTCTTATCCTTCATTTCCTACTAGAAATTTTAATGTAATTCGTGTGTGGTGGAATTAATATATGCATGAACCTTTCTTACTACCAAAATATGCTGGAAGACTTGGTATTTGTTAGCAGGGATATAAGACCGCTCATCATGTATTGTAGTGGTATGTTGGAAGGTTTAATCTATAGAAAAAAAAACCCAAATGGTTATATGGAATCACACTTCATGTGAAACTCATTTGAACAATGGAAGAGGGAGAAGAAAAAACTCATTGAATAATCACAAGGCATCAAACCATACCGAAACTAGATCATCTTACACCATTAAAAAATCATGAGGTGTGGAGAGTTTAGAGTCCCAATGATAGTTTGTTTATAAAATCCATAATATTTGAAGAAAAAATTGTATAAATTTTCAAATAAGGGGAAATGATAGCCAATGCAATCCACCAAAGATTTCTTAAGAGGGTATGAAGCTTTGGTGAACTCCAATGAAGAAAGGGGTAGATTAGGGATACAAATGTCTCTCAAGGGAACCTCGGTGATTAGATAAATTCCTAGTAAATATAGGAGATGTTTTGGATCTTTGAAAAGAATTAAAGTTCGATGGTGGGCCAATAAAGGACTATTGATGCAAGCCCCCTCTCCCAGTTGGAGAGGGATAAGATTAGCAGGAATTTTCACATAAGCAATGGTAGACCAAAGTTGGAGAGCATTAGGAGTACCCATCATAAATTTCTACCATAAAAAAACTTCCTTAGACACATCTAAAAACATTTTTTCCCTTGAAAAGACAAAACATTTATTTTTAAAATGAATAAATTAATAACCCAAACCTCAAGTAATTACAATATATACCACTCAGACTCTTTTTATCCCCAAAAAGATTTACCAAACCATGAAAATAGAAAATTAAAAATTACTATTTTCAAATCCATATATTCACTAAATGAAAACAAAAAACAAGGTATAAAATAAATCATCATATTGAACTTTCATCTTTAAGAATCCCTCCCAAGTACTTTACCATAAAACACCAACCTTCTATAAAACTCATACAAACAGAATAAACCCTCCATGAAAATCATTCTCTTAATGGTTTTGAATTTTCACCAGTCACTTTACAAGCATTGTATCTTCCTCAATATCGAGATTTCCCTAATCAATTACATGAGAATTGCCATAAAGGTACTTTTGAGGCTATGAAACTTTTAAAAAATCATGAAATGTCTCCAACCTGGTTATAATTTATAAATATTGTGCCACTATTAATGTAAATAGTGGCTTTAACGTCAAAATTATGATGTCAATTTTTTTTAACTGATGAAAAACATGTATGAGGATACTTTTTGGCATCATTTTTAACAAAAATCGATGCCAAAATTTATTTATATTGATATTTTGGTGTTGGTTTTTAACAAAATCAATGCCAAAAATAGCCATCAAAATGCATTATGGCATCATTTTTTAAAAAACTGACACGATAAATTCTTAAAAAAATTAATTATTGGCATTGGTTTCTATAAAAATGATTCCAAAAACATGTTAAAAATACCTTGACTCACAAAAGACACATTTTTTATATGTCAAAGGATTTTTACATCAACTTTTAACAACTTCAAATTCCACACACTGATCTATAATATCCATTTTTCTTGAGTTTCTTCAATTTTTATCATTATTTCATGAACTAGAGTCTAGATTATTCATCCTATATCTTTATTTCACCATCCATATAAGTATTTTTTATTTAGAAACTGTTTTTTGTCCAACCATCAACCATGGTTTGATTTTATTTCTTGTTTCATTTTTATTGTTTATTTCTACAAACATATTTGTTAGATATTGCAGTCTTTATTCTTCCAATGAATTATAGGGAGAAAATTATATTTTGGGTTAAATTTCCTTGTCAAAATCCTAATTTTGTAAGTTATTTTTTAAATTTTTAAGATGAATTATTTATCATTTAGTTATAATTTTGAGTCATTGTTTCAATTATTTTTATGAATTTGATTTTTAATTATAAATATTGATGTTAAAGTTTGTTTATTTTGATAAATTTTTTATTTTTTGAAATTATCAAATGGTCTTGCCAATATTATTTAATGAAAAATGATATATGGTGTCATCGTTCATCAATAAAATGTCCATCACATGTCTGAACTGATGATCACTACTTTCTTTAGCTATGAATCCCTGTAAATAATAGTTTTTTGATAATAGTGAGGGTCTAAGGAGTTTCCATGGGGAGAATTTACCCCCTATATTAGAATGTTAAGTAGTAAAATAATTAGCCTCTTATCATACACAAACATAAACATTAGGGTATGAAATTAAATAAACATCCAAATATTATATTATGAGGTGTAAAAATATACATATAGTGAAAAATTCATGATTTTCTATTCAGAATATCACATATATATATATAAAGAAATAAATTAAATTAAATTAAAACCAAAAAAATATATTAGTTTACAAAATCGTGATTTTTGACTAGGAATTTCTATTGGTTTCATTACATGTGATGTAAATTGGATCAGCATGACACACATCACACAAAATAAGTACCTTTAGTACATTAGTTTTTATTTTATTCCTAATACTTTTTTATGTTTTCTAACAGATTACCATTCATTTTTATTGTATGTGTTTATTTTTAAAATTTATCTTTTTATATTTTTTTTAAATGATTGTATGTTTTAATATATTCACCAATTATGTTGTGATATTAGGTATTTAATGGATCGTAATTGGATAAATATACGAAGAACTATAAGCGAATATTAAAAAGGATTTAATGATTTTTTGGAATTTTCTAAATGAAATTTTTAAAACATATATTTGATTTTCTGTCCATGTGTAAATTATTTGAATATGAGAATGTTAAATTTCATATAAATCAAGGATAATATCATTTTCTATGGTTTTAGCCTTAATTATATAAGTTAGATCTGATATATTTAAAGAACTAAAAATTCAACATCTAATGTTGATAAAAATATTCATAATGTAGTAGAGGATTGTATTGAAGAATTAATTCATGATTTAGGTGTTGAAATCATCGAAAAAATAGCAACTATTGAATGATTTTATAGATATTTTGAGAAACCATTATTCCTAGGTTGCTGTAAATATACAGTGTTATCATCAGTTTTGAGATTAGTTAACTTGAAAACAAGAAATGGGTGTAGTGATAAAAGTTTCTCTATGTTAGTTAAGATTTTAAAATACCTACTTCCATAAGTCAATGGGCTTCCAAATTCCAATTATTATGTGAAGAAAATATTATTCCCAATGGGATTGGGGTATAAAAAGATACATGTGTGCCCTAATGATTGTGTTTTTCATAGGAAATAATATGAATATTTATCAAAGTTTATTACATTTTGGACATCATTCTATAAGATGGATGAAAAGGTCAACTCGAATTCATTCTCAGGTACTGGTATCTAACCTCATGAAAAATCAATTTTTTACTTTCTAATAATTCCATCCAATAATTTCTTTATGTAATAATGATAATTCAACTATGATTCATTCTATGGTATCAGAATCAAATATCCTACTAAAGCAATTTGGTACCTTCCAATAATTCCTCATTTGAAGCGTCTATTTGAAAATTCAATTGATGCAAAAAGGTTAATATGGAATTCATATGAGTGAATTTACGATGGTAACTTACATCACCCTACTAATTCACCACATTGGAAGATATTTGATAGATAATTTTATGATTTTTTATGTGAATATAGAGATCTCATAATGGGATTGTATACTGATGGAATGAATCCATATTAGAGCCTAAGTAGACAACATAGTTTATGGTCTTTTTTGGTGGTAGTTTACAACTTTTCCCCACATATATGTATGAATAAAAAATATGTTATGATGAGCTTGATGATTTTTGGACTAAAACATCTAATAAATGATATTGATGTGTATCTTTCACCATTGATTTATGATTTGAAACTATTATGGGAGATAGGTGTTAAAATTTTCGATGCATGCAATAAAGAGTGTTTTCTTTTGTGTGATATGATAATGTTCACTATAAATGACTTTCCAACATATAGAAACTTATCTAGATACAGTTTTAAGGGACATAAATCATGACCAATTTGGGAATAAGATGCTTCATATTATTAATTAAAAAATGGAATAAAGACAGTGTACATGGGACATCAAGGATTTTTGTAAACTGGTCATCCTTAGAGGAATAGAATAATCCCCCATGATCATTTTTAGTTGAAGAGTATTATGATAGGTTGAAAAATATTGATTCAAATTTTGGAAAGAAAAGAAGTTGTGGTCTTCAAAAAAATATATGTAAGAAACATTCTATCTTTTTTTAACTACCATAATGGATATTTTCAGAGATAAATCATAACATTGGGGTTATGCATGTTGATAAAAACATATGTGATAGTTTTATTGGAACTTTGTTAGACATAAAAGTAAATACAAAAGATATATCACATGATATATTAGACTTGATATCAATGGGAATATGTTTAGATTTATCTCCCACTATGAAAGAAAAAAAAAATATTTACCTCTAGCTTGTCACAAATTAAGAAATATTGGGAAGATGAATTTTTTTCAGTGTCTTTGTGGTATTAAAGTACCTAGTGGTTATTCTTAAAATGTGACTAATTTGGTTTCACTGAAGGATTTTAAATTAATAGGTATGAAATCTCATGATTTTCATGTATTTATGCAACAAATTCTACCAGTCACACTATGTGTTATATTTTCAATGGCTGTCAGAAAGACTATCATCATGTTATGTAATTTTTTAAAATCCATTTATAGAAAAGTTGTTGATCCAAATTTGTTAGATCTGTTGGAGAATGAAGTTTCTATTTTACTTTGTCAACTAGAAATTTATTTCCCACCTATGTTTTTTGATATAATGGTTCATCTGATGATTCATTTGGTATGTGAGATAAGAATATGTAGGCCTGTTTATTTAACATGGTTGTATCCTTATTGAAAGATATATGAAAATTTTGAAGGGATGTACTAATAATCCTTATCGGCCTGAGGCCTCTATTGTTCAAAAATATGTATTGGAATAGGTAGTTGAGTTTTGTACATATTATTTATACAAAGTGGAGCATATTATTATCCTTATATTTTAACATATGACGGTTGATAGTGAAGGTAGAGGTATTTGAGGCTTAAAGGTAAAGTTCCTTCCACGTGATGAAGTGATATAGGCACATTTATACATTTTAAACAATACAAATGAGGTTCAATCATATATATAATCATATATTTATAAATTAAAGTTATGATATCTGAAAAGGAATGAAAATTGGCAGATTATTGAGCATAAAAATTCATTTGTTTCATGGTTTAAAGAGAAATTCATCATAGATATATCTACATCAAAAACATTGAAATGGTTGATAGGGGGACCATCTCTTAATGTGATCACATGGTTTGGTTTTGATATTAATTGGTACACATTTTAGATAAAAAATCTAGATGACAAGATTATCATTCGAAATAGTGGTGCAATGGTCATCACTGAAGCACTGTATTTTTCGAGTACAAAAGTTAAAAACATTATTTATTCATCAATTACATATTTTGGAGTTCTTGAAGACATAGGTGAAATTTATTATATTAAATTCCGAGTCACTGTGTTTAAGTGTAAATAGTTTTCAAGTAATAGTGGTGTGAAACATAATGAATATGGGTTTAAATTGGTTTATTTGAAAATATTTAGTTATAATGATGAATCATTTATCATGGCATCACATGAAAAGAAAATATTTTATGTCATTGATCCATTTAATGACTAGTGGTACATCATTTTTCAAGGGAAAATAGTCCATTTGACAGATGTGGATAATGATGATGTTATTTATTTATATGAGTCTTCTTCGTTTATTATAGGATTTTTGGAAAACAATGACTATAATGCAGATATAGTGCAAGTAGTGTGAAATAATCATGCTAAAGGGATATGGGAAAACACTAAATTACTCTCATAATTAATCTGGTAATTATTTAAATTATATTTCTTTCTTAAAATTTAAATATGTATGAGCTTTATTATTTAATAACTATTAGATATTTAATTATATATATTTGATTATTTATATGATTTTCTGTGTAAAATTTTGATATTCTACAGTTATGGATAAACATTGTTTATTGAAATACTTGACATACATTATTATATTTTTATTAAATTTACACATATGTAAATATTGTTTCAAACTTTGATATTTAAATTTATAAATGCTTTATCAATTTAGAAGTAGTGGTTATATTTAATATTTTACCTTGTATATTTTTTTGTTAAGAATCATAACATTATCATTTGTTAAAAAACTTACACATGTCTGCCACTTTTTTTACTTACATATTTCTATTTTCCTATTTTCTAATTATTCACTTGTATAATAATATATAGTTGCACAATAATTTCATTACATTTGTTTATTTAAATTATAGATGAAAATATAGACACAAAGGAAAATATACAGAGGTATTTGTATTTTTTTCATATAATTAAATATCCAGTAATATAATTATTTAATGAAAAAAAACTTTTAATTTACAAAAAAAAATTGAAGGACTACTAATGAGACTTCATCAGTGGAGTGTTTTGCTTTTACTATTAATAAATCAAGTTCTAGGGTTGGTAAATGTGTCATTACACGTTTACCAAAACTTTCACTTGATCGTGAATATGAGAAATTACATATTACTTTTGAAAATCATAATAATGAAAATGGCCCAAATGCAATGCACTTTATCAAATATATCACCAAAAATAGTTGTTACAGAATTATCATTTTATATACTAATATCCATTCAATCAACAAGATGGAGATAGATCAGATTTGGGAGGTCGTAATGGTATAATATCTCAATTTATTTATTTTATATCATTTTTTGAATATGGTATATTTTAAATGGATAATATTTATTTTATTCAATTACAGATGACATTCAATTTTAAATTAACAAAAGATATTGAGAAAAGATATCTTTATTTAGTGGCGGTTCAATGGAGATATTTCAAGTCAAAGTTGACAAAAAAATTATGTTTTTGGAAAGATACAAAATAAAAACTCATGCCTCAAGTATGCGTTTTTAGATGCAGATACATGGAAGAAATTTGTTTCCAGCCGACATGATGAAGCCTTTATGGTATGATAATTATATTATATTATAAAATTTCTTATATATGTACCTAATTACTTATTATTTTACTTTTTATACAATAGGCCTCTATGAAATACTATCAATACATCTAATTTTAGAATATATACCATTATACTTTATCATATAGAGGGTATCATTTATTAGAGAAAAAAATGATTGAGGAAAAGTTTAAATTATTAATAGATAAGTCTACTAGTGGTTCTGATGAGGTCCATTTTGGTCCTCCATCTCCCCCCACACTATATGAAAAAATAAAAATAGTGATAAGAATAAAAAATGAAAAGTATCTTACAGAGAAAGCTAGGGAAGTATCTATAATAATTGTATTTAAATATTTTTTATTTTTCATGAATTTTTCTATTTTATAAATTAACAACACTAATATAGCATTTTAATTTTTCATTTTAGGATGAACTTCAGGAGGAAACGGGGCACTATTATCCCTAAGGGTAGGATTGAAATCCTAGCCACTGCTTTAGGAAATCCAAAACACTCCATCCGCAGAAGAGGATATAAGGAAGGTGTTAGTATTTAGAAAGTTTTTAGTCATCAAAGTAAGAAATAAAGAGACCCAAAAATTGAATCCTTAAAAGATGACTTGAAAGATATGAAATATTCCATGAGCGTTCAAATTTAATCAATTGTTCAAACTATGTTAGAATAATTGACGAGATAGTCACAGCTTGCATAGACTTCCGAGCTTATCCAGCATTTTCAGCCAACTGCATAGCCTATACATCCCTCCCAGCTATACCAACCTTACTAGCATTCCTACTTAGATCCTACACCTCCTTATTCAGACCCAACCTTATACTGTGAGTTGTATTCCAGATATCCTCTTTTAAATTTTTTATCTTTTGGAGTCATTCATTTTTTAAGGGATTCTACACATCACCAGCCAATACATATGGGTCAGGTAAGAGTATCAGTACATGATATTATTGATCCTATTTCTCTACTACCATTTTCTACTAAGGATGTTACCAGAGTTGGGAATTTTATAGGTCATTTTCCCCATTATCTTTCATATGCGGTAAGTATTTTTTTAATATTAATTAAAAATTATTTAAAATTACTTATAATTTTTTCTAACATTCAACTTATATAGGAGTATCTAAAATCAAAATAATAGAACAAAGGAAACAAAAGGTTCATGAACAAATAACTGTGGATACTTATGATATTTCTGATGGGATACAAATATTATCTTGGGCTTCTTCTTCCTTGGGTAATATATATTAGTTTCAAATAATGTTTGATATATGTAGAAGAGACTATCCATTGATAATATTAAAAAAAATATCATGGATCGAATTGATTTTAAATAGATCATCATGACTGTGTTGCAGTTTTCTTACATGTAAGTAAATTGATGTTTTAGTTTTTATTTTTTAATTAAATATTGTTTAAATTGACTAAAAATATTACTTTTTTAATTATATATCTACACACTCTTCTTATTCAAAATGTCACCAAAAGCGTTTATAGTTTTATAGATTTGGAATTCATTTCCACGACTGTGAAATATGCAAAGACTGCTGATAGAATTACATATATATGTGAGAGATTATTAATGATGAAGATTGGGTGTTGATTTTTTCCATTTCTTGATGGGTAAGAACAAAAATATAATTATTAACTAATGTTTATTATAATGTAATTAATTGTGAACTTTTTTTATTGTAGGGGCATTAAATGTTGGCATATTCTTCCGAAGTGAATTTTCCTTATATTGGTTTTTCTCTTTATTATGTGATGTTCGTAAAAAAATTACCACCTTGTTAGAAAAGTAAGTTTTATTATTTTTTATAAGTTAATTATATTTAATTCCTATTGTATATACATGTATTATTAGATGATATATATGAAAATAAGGGTCATGGAAAAAAATTAACAATATCACTTGTTGATAAAGAACCCAAATGAAATCCAATATGTGAAAGTAATGGTAATTATTTTTTATATTAGATATTATTATAATTATATATATATATATATATTGGTTTTTATTAACATGTGAATGTTTTATAACCACAGTTTCATAATCAACAAGGATATGTTGAATGAGGTTATTATGTTTTATGATTCATGTATGTGATAATCACAACTAGGGTAAGTACTGAATTTGATAAGGTTAGTTCTATTAATTATTTTATATTTTCTATTACAGTATTATTTTTTTAATATTATATCATTCAATTTTATTGTAGAAATTAAATGATTTTTAGTCTTAGATGAAAGATGAACTTACCCATATTTGATCTTTGTTTGCGAACTATTTGTCAAGTATGATTATGATTGAAGTATGTATATTCTAATATTTATGATTGATATTACATTTTCTTAATAACAAGTGTTCAAAGACTATTTATTTTATTATAATGGGTGTTTGAACATAATGATCTCAAAATAATGATTCAATAAAAAATACCAATGATTATGCTGTAAATTATTAGGTATGTGATTATTAATACTACTTTATAATTTAAATGTAAAGATAATGATTTTCTGATTAAGTTATTAAAAGTATGTTTTTATAGATTTTTAATCTATGATACATGCTGGTTGATGGTTGTATATTTTTCTATTATAAGGATTCTAATTTTTTAGGGGGTGTCATATTAAAAATTTTATAAAAACAAAAATTCACTTTTAGCGGTGGTTTTTATCAAAAACGACACCAAAAATTTAAAAAAAATATTCAAGGGTTTCGACGTTGAATTTTTGTTAAAACTGAAGATAAAAATTCAAAAACATTGGACCTTTTTCATCACTTATTACTGGAAACTGATGCTAAAAAGGAACTTTGGCATCAGAATCTAGTAAAAACCAACACCAAAATCAGGGCCGAAAATTCCAGAAATGATTTTCATCATCTCTTTTTAGAAAACTAACACTGAAACTTTTATTTTATACATAACCTTTATAAATATTGGTTAAAAAATGATGTTAAAACATGTTTTTTCACTAGTTAACTTTACTAATATTCTATAACACCTAAAAATATTTAACTAACTTGGAAAAATATTACCAACTCTATCAAGTCAGTGTTGTCCATTATGGGTTGAAAGCAACAAAATCATGTGATCACTAACATCAAACTCTGATATTATCCTTCATTAATTAGTGTGTGATTTTTTTACTCTTCTCCATATTCATTCACTCAAAAATTAACTATATTTTCTCAATCATATCCTACACCAAATCATGAACAATAATTTTAATTTCACTAATATTAGCCTAATATATGATACGTCTACAAGTTCATGCATAAAATACTTCAAATGGTTTAATTTTAAAATACGAGTGATGGTTATTATTATAATAAATCTTAATTAGTAAAAAATATTGCACCCATGATCCACTAAAATTCAAAATGAAATCCCTCAAATTTCCTCTAATATCTTAATAATCCACTCAGTTTGACTATTAATTTTTGGGTGGAATATGAGTTTAAGGAGAAACTAAGTGAAAAATTCATATTGTAATCCCATTTACATTTGTGATGTAAACCAAGGTATCTGATCTCAAATGATTATACTTGAAACCCTATAAATCTTTGTTATCTCGACCACATAATGTCTTCTGAAAATATACACTAAAATTAATCCCATGGTTAGTGATAATTTTGATTATTTTTTTAATTTATCAATAATCGATCAAATAGTGTTATTTAATCTTAATGAATAAGGTAATATAGCCACAAAACCATAGATACATCCTCCCACTTCCATTTTATAACATTCAATGGATACAAAAAAATCTGCTAAAACCTGATATTTAATTTTTTTACTTTCTAGAATTTAAGAAATCTATATACAAATTCAACCACTAACGTTGTCATATTATGCCACCAAGGAAGCTTCTTCAAAGAATGGTATATATTTGATATACCCAAAATTATTGTTATGAGTGTGTTATGAAACGTTTATATAATTTATTTCCATATGTTTTGATGAATATATATATTATCTTAGAACAATACCCAATGTTTATTTTCCCCTATCCAACTATCAAGAGAATCTTCATTAACTGATGAATCTATCCACACCTTCACTTTAGGGTCTCCCAACTAAGACTTTTTCACCAATCAAAAAGAAATAATGATTCGTAATCTGATATAATAAACCATCACCACAAACCTCATCCATGTCTAAATTAAAATTTATTTTTTTCTTCATTATCATCCATTTAATACTTTCATCTTAAGAAACATCACAATAGGTATTCATTTTAAAATCATTATCCACCAAATTACCTTTCCCATGAGTATATAAAATCTGAAAATCATAATCTTATAGTAATTGTTTCCATATCTATTTGAACAGTTTAAAATATCACTATGATAATATGTATCACAAAGTCTTGTGATCTATAAAGAATAAAAAGTATTCTCTAAGCAATTAATGTCTCCACAACTTCAAAGAAAATATTATAGTTGCAAGATCAATATTGTAACTAGCATAGTTATGTTTATGAGGTTAAAATTGATAGGTATGAATAGGGTTAAATAAATTATGAGAATTTTATGGTTTATAATGAATTAACTAGTTATCAATTAATTATAAATGAAAATAAAAAACATTTGGAAGTAAAATAAATTTTTTTCTGAAAAAATATTTTTATCTCCATAGTGTGTTTTTATTTAATAAATTAAACAAATCAATATTTTTGAATGATTTTAATGAAATATATTTATATATTCTATCAAAAACTTTATAATTCTTGTAATATTTTTTCTAGTCATAGGATAAGAATAAATCCAGTTTTATACTTAAAAACTATATTTTTATAAAAAGTGGTTTTCATCGCATTTTGTGCACATATTTTAAAATTAATTTCCATTTTTTATAGAAATTGAATATTAAAAAAATGATTCCTTATTTGTAATTAGTATGTTAAAATTTTTTAAATGTTCCTTTTTTATTTTTGGTCATTAGGAATAGTAATTGTGGTAAAATGTATCACCACGGTAAAGGGTAAATAGAATAATTAAGGTTAAAAACTAATTTGATAAGGCTTTAAATTTTACTTAACACTTAAATTTATCTTATTGAATAAATTTAGTTCGACTATTATCATATTAGGCTAAAAATTTAGTTATTTAATGGACTCTTATCCATGAAAATGACCTATATAATATGTAAAGCAAAGAAAAATACAAAATGTCACTCTCATAATTTTAAATATCTCTTATGTGTTCACATAGGAATAAAATCAATTTTTGAATGAGTATTAATGGTTATTTTAATAATAATGAAATTATTTTAATGATGTTAAATTATTTTTAATTTTTAGTGATTATATAATTAACTTAAATGCTTACACAACACGAACACAGTATTTCTTCAATTAATATAAAAATAAAAATAAATGGTTTTAAAAATATTAAAAGTAATATAATTTAAGTAATTTATAGTGTTAAATAAATTTTATATATTAATATAACATATTAGTGATGTTTAAAATGATTATACTCAAATTAATTCTTTTTTTATGCATTTAAATTCAAATTAATTAAATAGTGTCAAAAATGAAAATAATGATATTTTAAGAAAACAATATTACATTAAATTAATTAAAATTTATAAAAATATTAAAAGGATAAAAAGGATAATATCTAGTTTAAAAATTAATAACTTTTCTATTTATGATCCAATTTTTTTCTTATACGTAAAATTATAACCCTTTATGATTAAAAAAGTCATTATCATGGTTAAGGTTAAAATAGGTTAACTATGGGGTTAAACCAAAAGATAAGTTTTAAAATACCCCATAAACCTATATAAATTTTTATTATATAATATATAAAAATATAATATCTTATATTATAATATCTAAAAAAAATTAGGCATTTGGATTGATAATGACTTGGTTATATTTTAATCTTTTTAGTAATTCCAAGTGTGTCTTTTCCCTCCCTTATAAAAGGAAACCCCTTCCTTCTATTCTTTACAATAATTTAAGAAACATATATTGACCAAAACCTATCCATTTATCTTATAAAAATTATTATACACATTATAGAGGTTATTTTATCCCAAAAATACCAACTCTGTGGTTTTTAAGAAGAGATCTAAAGGAGTTCTTTCAAAAAAGTGGTAATCGCCTTAACTGATCACTTTATTTTTTACTTCTTCTTTTAAAACCACTAAATATATTCTATTTATCATAAAATAATAACTTAAGTATCCTAAATATACTAAAATTTTATTATTAAGATGAAACCACCAATATCCACCCTATTTTCTGTTAAATTAAAAATGATAATGTCGCATGTACGTACGTGTGGATTACTACCTCCATGAAGTGATGTGATTCGTTTATCATTTTCACTTTACATGGATGGTAATAAGGGTATATTTAATAAATATATATGATATATATGATATAATAATGATTTTTTAAAATTTAATTATTATTCATCTTTCTTTTGATTCATTCGTTGAAATGTGAAAATAGTGTTCATGCATATATAAGGCCTACCATCTCCATGAACAGTGTAAATCATTTTTCTATATATATATATATATATATATATTATGGATTACTCAAAATTCATATATAATGAATATATATTATTTTTGTATCATGTTTAAAATTATATATATGATGTAACAATGATCAAATTAAAAGGACCAAATCTACCAAACCAAAACATACATGAAAACAGAGTTATTACCTAGAATGGTGATTTTAACAATGAATTGTTAATAAATGGGTGATAAAATAATATAAATAAATCATAAAGGGTATGATATATATTATTATGTTTCTATAATATATCTATAATAAATATATATTTTTATATCAGAGGTTCAGAAGCATATGAAAGAAGGCAAACCTTATATAAGGGTTTATTTCAGAATCTCTTCATTATTCAGGATTTTTTATGTTTAAGTCTCTATTAGGGGATATATTTGATATTTCTATATTAAACCCAATCCATATTATTATCTTATTTTTATTTTTAAAAATTATAATTTTTCATTTTAATGTACTCTCTTTAAGTACTCAATATATTGAAATAATGTTAATAAGGAAAACAAACCTTTTTTCTACTCAGTTGGGAATATTTCACTTATTTGTCAAAATTTTCCTTAAAATGTATAAAATTATTATTTTAACAATATAAAATTATTTATTAAATAAATTTTTACCCATGTTTAATTTTTTACAAAATGTTTTATGTAACACCCTCAGTTTTTATGAATTATTATTTTTTGAATAAATTAAAATTCTTTCATGGATTTCATTACAGGTTACACCATGTTAATATTTATTTATACTATACAACAAGATTATATTTCACTACATAAAACACTTAGATTACATTTTGGTACACGAAAAACTATTTTTTTCTTGTGTTACAGACAATTCCAAGTTCATTCGATAGCTTGCATTATACATAAGACTGAGTTTTACCGAACTACAATATTATTATTAAAATATTGTTATAGTTATCACCAAGCCATTGGAATGTAAGATATGAATAATATTAACTAAATTATAAAAATATAGTTTAAAAATATTTATAAAATTAATTATTCGTTTGTTAATTAATTATAAATGAAAATAAAAACTAATTTAATATAAAGAATGTATTTTATGAAAAAAACTATTTTTATGCCCACAAAGGAGTTTATCTTAATAAATTAAATTAATAAATATTAGTGAGATATATTAATGAAATTTATATATTATTATTTTCAACCAAATATTTTTAAATTCATCTAATAAGTTGTATAGGAATAAAATAAGAATAAATATAGTTTTAGGTATAAAAAGTTGTAATATTCTAAAAGGTAGTTTTATCTCTTTTTAATGGAGGACTTATTTTAAAATGAATTTTTGAAAATTTTATAATTTTTTATTTGAAAAAATAATAATTTTTGAAATTATAATATAAAAATTTACTTTGGGTGATGTTTTGGTATTCTTCTAAGAAGTTTAATTTTTTGATTAATAGTAAAAAACACAGAATTTTAATTGAAAATTACATTTTTGTATAATTTATTTGTATAACTAAATTATATTTTAAATTTGTTTTAAAGTATATTTAGATAAATTATACATATATTAATACAATATATTTAATTTTAATGAATTTCACATTGAAATCTGAAATATAAACATTTCAAACATTCAACATTTTCACTTTAAAAACTTGTTGTTTCATCCCGTCTGTGAGATTTTTTTAAATTAATTTTTTCCAATTATGTAATTTTAATTTGGAAAAAATGAATTAAATATTTTTAATAAGAATAATTTATAATTTATTATAATTTCAAATTAACTATTAACCAAAAATATTAGTGAAAACAGTTAAAATTAATTACAACGATTAAAAGAAAAATGAGTTTACCAAGGGACTAAACTTTAACTTAAGGGGCCAAAATGACCTAGAAACATGTCAAAAACCCATTTTCTAGAGATATGTATATAGTTTACCATATTTTATCTAAAATTAACCATTATTGGATTAAAATTATGTAATTGAGACCTCTCAATAGTGTTTACCTTTTTGTATTTACAAGAATGTCAATCCTCCTCCACATAAAAGGGCACTCACACCCCTCACTTATCCAAACCTCACAAGACATATTGATCATAAAAAACCTTCCCAAATAATATCCCAAATTCCATAATATCAACTTATAATCCTCACTTTTGGAAAAAATCAAACCAATGAATTCCTTTGGTGCAAACCAAAAGGAGTTACCTAAAGAAGAGGTAATGTTCTCCAATGAGCACTTTTGTCTTATTTCTTTCTCCACCCATTAAATAATTCTTGTTAAATGTTTAAATAATAACATAATTATCTTAAATATACTTATATGTTTTTATGTTAATTGTATTATCTATGCCTCCACACACTTCCATCAAATGGGATACGCAATCATCGCTCATGTGTACAGCGGACTACCACCTCACGAACCGATGTCGCTCGTTCTTCCATTACCACCAATCATGGTCGGTAATAATGATTTAATTAATATTTTTATATGATATTTATTATATTTATTATTTCTATATTCTTATATAATTAGTATATAACACATAACTTCATGCTTTCTATTTTTTTTATAATACAATAACATCGTTTGTGAACATATGGACCACCCCTCCCCAAAGAGATGTGATTCGTTCACACTTTACATGGAATGTATTAAGGATGGGTTTAATAAGAATATTTTACATATATGAAATATTAATTCTACAGGAATTATAATATATATATATATATATCATTTACTTTCTTTCTTTCAATATGACAAGAAAACAGAAATAACATTCATGTGTATGTACGGCCTACCGTCTCCATGAATTGTATATCTCATTTTCTATTTATATATTTTATATATTATAATAAATACATATATAATTAATATGTATGATATTTACATTATAGTTTACATTTTTGAGATAATGAAATCATGATCAAATAAAAAGGACCAAAAATAAAAGGTCAAAACATATACGAAAAACAAAGTTGATATTACCTGAAATGTAATATGGAATTGTTAATAAAAGGGTAATATAAAGTCATAATAAAATAATATATAGTATGATATATATGAATATATTAATTTTTTATATTTATAATAAACTTCTATTTATTATATAGGTGGTTTGAACATGTATGAAGAAAGTCAAGAGGTAATTCTTTTCTCATCTCACTTTTATTTCTGTGAGATATATTTTATATTCACCACTTATTCTTTTTGTGTAGTTTATATAATGGACTATGAAATATAATATCATGAATTTCATTTATTTAATGATATTAAATTTTTCAATTGAATTTATTCTTCCATGTATCTCATGATTCAAAAGTTACTCAAATAGTAAGGGGATTTTTAATCTCACTTTTATTTTTGCAAGACTTATGCCATATTCACCGTTCATTTTTTTTTTGTGTATATAATTCCCATGAATTTATTCTATGATAATTATCCACAAATTTATGTTTATTTATATATCTATTTTAATATCTCACTTTTATGGGGTTTACGGTTCATAAGTTACAAAACTGGTAAATCAATTTTGTCTCAATTTTCCTTTATTGAGACACATGTTATGTCATTATCCTTTATACTTTTACGAGGTTTATATTCTACCTTTTTACATGTTTTATCATTAATAGCCTTATTTTCATTATATTTTAAGCTTCATTCAATGATATTATATCATGGTTATTATGATTCAAATTTACCGAAGTGTTAATAGTTTATTGTTACAATACCATCGTTTATTAGGATTGTTTATGATTATGCTTCCATTGATGAAATATTATGATCCAAATCTCAAGAAATCTCATGAATTTTATTCTACTATAGTTATTAATGATATATCCAAGTAATGGTACCATTTTTTCAATATTTAATACTTAATATAATTAATAATGTATTTTTAATAAAAACTGACTTTATCTCTTTCTTTTGTCATAAATATATGTTATTCAAAAACCATGTTTTCTAAAAAAAAATTAAAAAATGTTTTTAAATGATATTTTAAGATATTTTTCAATGAAAATTATTTTTAAAAATAAAATATGTTTTAAAAAGTGTTTTAAATTATTTTTAAATCTTCCTTTATAAGTTTCAAATGTTACTTTCAAAGAAAAAGTTATGCAAACTATTTTATTTTTTTAAAATCATTTTTAAAAATAAAAATAATATTTTCCTCCAGAAATGTTTTAAATAATCCTTTAAAAATTATTTTCCATATAAGAGTAAATAATTTTATATAGTTTATTCTTTATTGGTTATATGATTCAAGGACACCATTCTTATTCTTTCTTTGAATGGTTTATGTTTATGATGACAAGTTGCTTATAAAATGTGTTTCTCTTCCACAAGTTATAACATGATAAGACACTTATAAGACCCACTTCCTTTCATAGGTTATTCTATGATGAAATTATTGTAAAACCTATATATTTTCCATAGGTTCTGATTTGATGAAGTGTTTATAATACCCATTTCAATTCATGGGTTATGATATTATGAATGTCTATGATCTTTTGGAACACATATGTATGATTTCATTATGTGATCATTGGTACCTATATCTCCCTCTAATTAATTGGGTAAATATTTATATCTCATGAGATAATGATGGTAAATAAGTTGATGCGATTGATCCGCTATGGGAAGAAGGTGTAACTTGATCCATTATGGGAAGAAGGTGTGACCAGATCCACTATGAATAAAGGGCTTCCACTGGGGATGGTTGTGTGTCCCTCCCAGGAGGTTTATCTAACTATGTGTGAACCTGATTATATGTTCACAATGTTATTCATGAACCAGATTACATGTTCACAATTTTATGAGTAAACCTTATTACATGTTCACAATGTTATGTTTGAACTTTATTACATGTTCACAATGTGATTCATGAACCTAGTTACATGTTCACAATGTTATGTATGAACCTGATTACGTGTTCACAATGTTATGAATAGACCTAGTTGTATGTCTACAATTTTATGTGAGGGAATGATTTCATTTACTAAACATTATAAGTGAATCTATGTCTATTTACACATGTTCAAAATGTTATAAGTTGCTGTGTAGACTACAATTCTATGTCTTATATCAATGTTATGCCATAACAAATCATGTTCTTTGATTTACTTATGATTAATGTCTTATAAACTACCAATATTTATTCCATGAATCAGGTATATAATCTATGATATGCAGGGTATGATCTTTAAATGTTATTCTTATGTTCTCATTCCCTTATGTTCATGTTATACTTATATATCTCCTTTGTTTACCCGTACTAAACATCTGAGCTCACCCTTTCTTATGTTTGCTTTAACAAGGTTTTAAATAAAGGTTTTAAGTGGTATTACTAAAGGGGAATATATTTATGGAAGATGTTGAAGATCTTTTACCAAGTTATAAGATTATGTTTCCAAGTTTCCAAAGGCGCTAAATTATCTGGTCCTCAAGAATGTGTTTATGTAATGTAATGAATATTCATCTAAAAATATGTGATATCAATTTATGTCAATCCTGGGTTTCTATAGTTGGTATCAAATGAAAGGTTTTTTTAACCTTTGAAAATAGGATGATAAAACTTTAGTGAGATCCCTAGGTATATTTCTAAGGATATGTCCAGTGATGAATCTAAGAATAAGTCTAAGGATAAGTAAAAGTTTAGGAAAATATCCTAGAATTTTGGTAAAGGATTAAGAGAGTGGTATATAGTAAATTAAATCCTTGTCTATATAATACAAGTGGATGTCTTATAGGAATAAGGATATTTTTTGATTGTGGAAAAGAAAGACACAAAGTAAGTAACTACAAAGGGAAAGTAAAAAAAATTAGTTAATGCAATGGATGATAATAATAGCCTCCCTAAGGTATCATCGACTATCGAATTCCTTAAATGTGGAAATTATGGGAATTATTTATATCAATGTATATGGGGAAATCTCATGAATGAAATCAGAAAGATTTTAAGAATAATGGTCTTACTATTGATGATGAAGAGACCATGAGCGACATTTGAAATGTTTTTTCTTCTCTAATAATATTGTTTATAAGCATTATTAAATTCAGTTTGATGAATTTTAAAACATGATTCATATTTCATATTTTAATATGGGGTAATTAAGGAATAATATTATGAATCTTAGTTAATGGTTTGAGAAATAAGTGTTAAGATTTAAGTGAACATGTATCGGAATTCAAGAATTATGTTATATGAATCATGAATCATATGTTTATTAAGGATTTTTAAAAATATATTGAGTTTTTTTTATGAAAAATAAAGGTGATTTAATGGAAAGGTGATATTGTGATCAAGGTAAAGTAACCCTTAATGTTTTCCATCTGTTGAGAAAAAAATTATCTTGGATAAAGATAATATTGATAAGGATAAAGTAAATTAGATAGTGTTTATGACCTTATAACTGATAAAGGATTTGTTGAAAAAGTGTATTATGTTATCATTAATGAAGTTTTCATAATTTTGGATTTATAAAATATATCCTATAATCTATATTCTTTGTAAGGAATGAAGAATAATGTATGATTTCAATATGGTTTTATATTAATTTAAGTTATTACCAGGTTTCAAGAGAATACATGATGAAGGTATTGATATGTTTGGTATGTGACAACCAAGATATGCTTTATGATATATATGGAAATAAATGTTAAGCTGATTTTGAGAAATTTAGTGACCTTATTTCTAAAGTTTTGGATTTTTATCTTTTGTAAGGGTTCCAAGTTTAACCATTTATTAAATGGTTTAAGTTAAACTTAAGAAGAAGTTTTGGAGGTTAAAGTATTATCTTATCATATGAAGATTTATGCATATTAAATAACCTGTGCTAACCATTTTTATTTTGATGATACCTTAAGATATATGGAATAACTTATTGGTCTATCTATGGGTATTATGATCCATTAGTGCCTCAGGGATAAAAAATTAACCATCATTTCTTGTAGTAAGATAATATGGGGAAATTGATCAAGGCACAACCAAAGGGTGAGATTGTTCTTATGAAAGGGAATTAAATCAAGTAAGTATATCTTCTCATGAAAATTATTTAAATTTATGAAAAGGGTATTGAAATAAAATTGTGTTCCATTATCATCATTTTTTATGATATTAGTGAAATTTTTCAATCATCTTTATTTTATGGATTTGTGATCGTTAACATTCTCATTCTCATGTTCTCTATCACTCTCCATAAGAACTTGATAATTATATTTCCATTCCATTTCCATATTTTCACTTTTCACCTATGTTCTCTTATGTGGAAACCTAGTTATGAGTTACTTTGGGTAACTTTTATGTTTCCAACTTTCCATTTTTAAAGGAAGTTTTAGTATTCATTTTTATGATGCGAGATTCTTTTAAAGGAACTTTTAAGTATTAAACCTTTGATAACCCATATGAAATTTTAGGGTTAGATTCATTTTAATGGGGGTTTAATGTAACACCCTGAGTTTTTATGAATTATTTTTTTTGAATACATTAAAATTATGTGATGTCTTGCATTGTATGATACACCGTATTAATATTTCTTTATACATAACACTAAGATTATATTACACTACACACAACAATTATATTAGATTTTAGTATACGTAACACTATGTTTGGCTTGTGTTACACAAAATGTTGAGTTCCTTCGATAGCTTGCGTTACACGCAAGAATGAGTTTACTAAAATATAATATTATTATTATAATATTGTTATAGTTATCACCTAGCCATTGGAATGAAATATATAAATAAGATTAACTAAATTATAAAACTATGGTTTATACATGTTTATAAAATGAATTCTTTGGTTATTAATTAACTATAAATGAAAATAAAAACCAATTTAATATAAATTAAGTGTTTTTATGAAAAAACTATATTTATACCCACAAAGAAGTTTTATATTAATAAATTAAATTAATAACTATTAGTGAGAGGTATTAATTAAATTTATATATCATAAATTTAACCAAATGTTTTTACATTCATCCAATAAGTTTTATAGGCATAAAATAAGAACAAATCCAGTTTTAGGCATAAAAGGTTGTATTATTATAAAAGGTAGTTTTACCGATTTTTAATGGAAAACTTGTTTTAAAGATAATTTTTGAAACTTTTATAATTTTTTATTGAAAAAATAAACTTTATTTTTTAAATATTATAAGCAAAATTTACTTTGGGTGAATTTTTGGTATTTTTTAAAGAAGTTTTATTTTTTATGAATAGTGAAAAACACAGAATTTTAATTGAAAACTGTATTTTTATATAATTTATTTATATAGTTAAATTATATTAAGATACATTATACATATATTAATACAAGTCATTATAATCAATTCCACATTGAAATTGGATATAAAAACATTTAAAACTTTTGAGCATTTTCACTTTAAAAACTCATTATTTTATCTCGTCTATAGGATTATTTTAAATTAAATTTTGGAACTTATATGAATGGAATTTGGAAAAATAAATTATATATTTTGAATCATAATAATTTATAATGTATAATATGGTAAACTTAATATTTTACCAAAAATATTAGTGAAAAAAATTAAAATTAAATACATCAATTAAGAGAATAACGAGTTTACCAAATGCCTAAACTTTAACTTAAGGGAAAAAATAAAATAGAAACATATCAAAGGAAACTTTTATGGAAATATTTATACCATTTACCATATTTTATCTAAAATTTATCATTATTTGAGTAAAATTATGTAAGGAATTCCTCTCAATAGGGTTTATAATTTTTTATTTAAAAGAATGTCACTCCTCCTCCACTATAAAATGGAACTCACCCCCCTCACTTATTCATGCCTCTCATGCCATTTGGATCATAAAAACCCAGACTAAATAAACTAAAAACTTTCCTCCTCTCAGCCTATAATCCAAAATTTTGGCATAAATTAAATCAATGAATTCCTTTTTTACTAACCAAAAGGAGTTACCCGAAGAAGAGGTAATGTTCTTCAACAAGCACTTTTGTTTTATTTCATTCTCAAACCCTTAAATTATTATTATTACATGTTTACATAATAACATAATTATCTTAAATATACTAATTTGTTTTATTTTAATGTTACTACCTACAAATTTACACGCTTATATCAAATGGGATATGCAATCATCGTTTATATATACATTGGACTATCGCCTCATGAATTGATGTTGTTCGTTCTTCCATTACCACCTATCAAGGTTGTGAATAATGATGTACTTTATATTTTTATATGATATATATTATAATTATGATTTATTTATTATTATATAATTATTATATAACACATACCTGTATGTTTTCCATTTTGTGAGAATACTATTACATCATGTGTGGATGTGTGGACTACCACCACCTCAAAGCGATTTGATTCGTTCACACTTTACATGGAATATATTAAGGATGGGTTTAATAAAAATATTATATATATATAAAATATTAATTATTTTATAATTATAATATATATATATATATATATCATTTACTTTCTTTCAATACAACAAGAAAACAAAAACAGTGTTCATGCATACGTACGGCCTACCGTCTCTATGAACTGTGTATCTATTTTTATATTTATATATTTTATATATTATTATAAATAAATATATAATTAATATATATGATATTTATATAATTTTTTAGATTCTTGAGATAAGGAAATCATTATCAAAGAAAAAGGACCAAAAATAAAAAGTCAAAACATATACAAAAAACAAAGCAGATATTACCTGAAACATAACTTTAACATTGAATTGTTAATAAATAGGTAATATAAATTCATAATAAAATAATGTATGGTATGATATATAAGAATTTTTTTATTTGGTATATTTATAATAAAATTATATTTATTATATATGATATTTGAAATTGTACGAAAAAATTCAAGGCTTAAGGTAAGTCTTTTATCATCTCACTTTTATTTCTGTGAGATATATGCTATATTCACCACTTATTATTGTTTTGTGGTATATATATTTACCTATGAAATATTATATAGTGAATTTAATTTATTTAATTATATGAAATGTTTCAATTGATGTTATTCTTTCATGAATATAATGATTCAAAAGTTACTCAAGTAGTAAGGGGATGTCTAGTCTCGCTTTTATTTCTATGAGACTTATACCATATTCACCACTTGTCTATTTTTTGTGGTGTATATACTACCAATGAATGTATTATATGATTATTATACTTAAATTTATGGTTATTTACTTATCTATTTGATGATCTATCTTTAATGGGTTTTACGTTTCAATAGTTACCAAATCGGTAAAGTAATATTATCTCAATTTTCTTTATTTCAGAAACATGTTATGTTATGAACCTATATTCTTTTATGAGGAGTATATACTACCCTTTGACATATTGTATCATGAATATCCTTATTTTCATGATATTTTAAGCTTTATGTAATGATATTATCTCATGTGAATTCTGATTCAAAGTTACAAAAGTGGTAAGAGTTTATTGCTACAATCTCATTGTTTATGGGGATTGTTTACGATTATGCTTCAATTGATGAAATATTGTGTTTATTCTCTACATAAATATCATTAATTTTATTATCCTATGGTTATTAATTATATATCCAAGTAATGGTTCCATTTTTACACTCTTTGATACTTCAGAAAATTAATAATGTATATTTAATAAAATCCAACTTTATCTCTCTCTTCAGTCGTAAATCTCTGTTATTCAAAAACCATGTTTTCTAAAAATGTTTTCAAAAAAATTAAATGATATTTTAATCTAATTTTCAAGGAAAATAATTTTAAAAAATATTTTTTTAAAAAGTTTTGTAAATTATTTTCAAATCTTCCTTTATAATTTTTAAAGGTAACTTTCAAAGAAAAAGGTTTTCAAAATGTTTTATGTTTTAAAAATAATTTTTCAAAGTGGAAAGGATATTTTACTCAAGAAATGTTTTAAATTAACCTTTAAAAATTATTTTCCATCTAAGATGAAATATTTTGATATATTTTATGATTTATTTGGGATATGATCCAAGGAAACCATTCTTATTCTTTCTTTGAATGGTTTATGTTTATGATGAAAAGTTTCTTGTGAAACATATTTCTCTTCTATAGGTTATACCCTGATAACACACTTATGAAACCCACTTCATTTCATGGGTTATTCAATGATGAAATTATTGTGAATCCTGTCTCTTTTCCACATGTTATGCTAGGATGAATTGTTTATAATACCCATTTCATTTCATGGGTTATGATATTATCAATGTTTATGATATTTTGGAACAAATATGTATGATTTCATTATGTGATGGGCGGGACCTATATCTCCCTCCAATGCATTGGTTAAATATTTATATCTCATAAGATAATTATGGGAAACAATTAAATGGACTTGATCCACTATGAGAAGAAGGTGTAACCTAATCCATAATGGGAAGAAGGTGTAACCTGATCCACTATGGGAATAAGGTGTAACCTAATCTGCTGTGAGTAAAGGGATTCCACTAGGGATGGTGGTGTGTCCCACCCAGGAGGTGTATATGCATATGTGTGAACCTGATTACATTTTTAAAATGTTATGTGTGAACCATATTACATGTTCATAATGTTACGATTGAACCATATTATGTGTTCACAATTTTATGCATGAACTAGATTACATGTTCAAAATATTATTCATGAACCTAATTAAATTTTCACAATGTTATACGTGAACCCAATTACATGTTAAAAATTTTATTCATGGACCTGGTTTCATGTCCAAAATTTTATAAAATAGAATGATTTCATGTTCTTAACCTAAAGAGTTAACCTATGTCTATTTACACATGTTCAAAATGTTATAAGTTGATGTGTATACTAGAAGTATATGTATTATGGAAATTTTATTCTCTCATGAATCATGCTATTTTATTTCTGTGTGATTCATATCTTATAAACTTCCAATATTTATTCTATGACTCATTTATATGATCTTTCATATGCAAGGTACGATCTTTAAATATTATGATTATGTTATTATACCCTTATTTCCAGGTTATACTTACATATCTCCTTTGTTTACCTTTATTGGGAATCTGAGATCACTCTTTCTTATGCTTACTTTTCATAGTTTATGAATAAAGGTTTTAAGTAGGATTACTAAAGGGGAGATCTATACGAGAGATGTTGAAGATATTTCACCAAGTTAGAATATTGTGTTTCAAAGTTTCCAAAGGTACTAAACTATTATGGTCCTCAGACATGTGTTTATGTAATGTAATGAATATTCATCTAAAAAGATGTAATATCCATGTATTTTAATCCTAGGTCACTATAGATTAAAAGTAATCTTCTTGTCATTTTTTGAACAAGGTACTTTTTTACATTTAATAAAAGTGTGAAAGGAATGTTTTTTAACATATGCAGCATGAATGGAATTTCCCACCATCATGACTGATTATTAATTTGAAGATTAATTTATATGTTTTAAAGTTTATTTTAAAATAAAAAAATTTCCTTAATATTTTGGGAATTTTTAGAATTTAAATAATTTATTTCAATGTGAAAAATGGGGTATTTTCCTCATTAAATTTTCTAGTAATCTTTTGAATGTATTTTCATTTATGTCAACGTCCTTTGTTGAGTATTATTATTTACTGAGGTTATAATATTATGATACCATCCACCATATTTATCTGGATGGTTTATGATCATCTTTACTGGAGAATGTATTGATATTTCATATGCTAGTTCTTCAAATACGAACAGTTATTGGTTTTTAAAGCAAATTGATTAAGTTGTATTTTTTATTTATATGGTGAATTAATTGGACTTATTAAGTGATAGGTGGGATATAAAATTAAATATCCCCTTGATGAATCAATAGGTCTCTTGAGAAAAACTAGATTTGGGTCTTTGGTTTAGGTCTTACCCATTTATATAAGATTTCTTGGCACAAGGCCTCAATGGAAAGTTACATATGTCTAGCATTATGAATTCTATCATTATGAAATGAGTTATTGATTTTCATATGATTATTTTAATAGTTATGGTATCCATGGATAATTTTATAGAACACGTGATTATTTATATGGAATTATTTTATAATCATTTATCCTTTACATATTATTCATTCCTTATTATCTTTTCCTATACACATACCCTTAATAAGAGTCTGAGATCACCCCTTTCTTATGTTTTGTAGAGACCCAGTTTTTTTCCTGTAAGACTTTGGAATATTTCTACATAAATTTTCAGAGCTAGGAGCTATGACGGCCTGCGATTCGGAGGCCCGGTGTGCCCAGAATAAATTATACAAAAATATTAAAGTGTTTTTATACTATTCACACAACGAAAACGGTATATCTCTCAAACAGAGACTCAAATCATAAATATGAGTCCATGGTTGATCTCGGAGTGTGTTGTTTACCCTAGTAGGGGTATAAACTTTGTCAGCGCGGGACCGTTGTGAGAAAAGTCACCCAGGGGTAAAATCGTCATTTCAAAATGACCACTTAGTGATTTTTATCACCGGAGTTCTTTTTGAATAACTTTTAGAAGAGGGCTTAGAATAGAAATCTAAGACTTTGGTTGAATTTGAAATGGGGAATTATGCCTAGGCGCGATATAAAATGAGAGGGCACAGTAGTTTTGGATTCCGCGCTAAGCGGATTTTTCTATAAATAGAAAAATAGGAGTTTGGAGTTGGGGTTTTTCCCTTTTCTATCACCTCTCTCTCTCTCTTCCCATCTCTCTCAACTATTCTTTGGCGCTCTTTGTTGTTCTTCACCGAATTGAGGAGCGACCTTTCCCGGAACCTTGGCGGATCAAAGTAGGAGCGTCATGGACATTCTGCCAACGACACACGACCGATTCGAGGTAGGATTTTTGGTTAATTTTCGCACCTTCATTGATTTCTTGACTTTTCATAAAATTTGTCTTTTGCATTCTAAAATTTTAGAATTGGGATGATGGTCGAACGAACATGGCCACCATCCGAGTCTCGTTCTAAATCCCATGTTCGACGCGTTCTTCGTTGTTCTTCGTCCGAATTTTTGGATGCACCAATCGACCGTCGGATCAATGATCAAGGGCAGGCATTGTGAAGACATCATCTCGAGGTTTTTATAACCACCTTCAGTTTCGAAATCGGACCGCCAGAGCAGTTTTGGCGGTCGAAGGAAGCTCCGGCTCCGGTGAGGGTGGTGGCCGGAGATCGGGGTGGCGCAGCGGAAGAGTCGGCCATAGGTGTTCGATGCGGAGAGGTAGGCCAAGAAGGAGCTCGGACTCCAGCGTCGGGTGTGGCCGGAGTGGTAGACTCGGGTGTGGCCGGTACGGTGTGGTGGTTCATGACGGAGGAGCCGAGTAGGATGAGGTGGGGCTCCGGGCGTCGGTCGAGCAGGGCCGGGCGGAGGCGGCTGCCGGCACGGTGTAGCGGGGACCAGAGGAGTCGGTTGTCCCGGTAGTGGAGCAGGGAGGCCACGCAGCTGCGGCATGGGCTTCTGGTTTCGGCAGTGCACTCATCCGGTGTGAGGGTGTCGCCCTTGGGCTGTCACAGTCGGGAGGAACCCTGAGGTGCTAACCTCAGGGGAGCTGCGGACAAGGACACGCAACTCGCGGGTCCTGCTGGTGCAGCGCGCGGACAAAGAAACCGGCCGCTCAGCTGGTCAGTGGAAGAACCGGACCCTAGGGGTCCAATGGTTTCGAACTGTCCGTGGCCAGCGGGACATGGCGAGGTGGGTCACGGGATGACAGTCCGGACCGGCCCAATTTGGGGCCCCTTTGTTCGAAGGAGCGTATCTCCTAAACAGCGTGCCTGTTTGACGCGCCGTCGATGACCTTGGGTTTGTCTCAAAAAGGAGAAATTTTTGAAGTGTATTTTGGAAATTTTTAGTTCTAATCCCAAAGGTGGGTGACCCAAAATGCTTTAACTTAATAATAATAAATTATTATTAAAGTTTTCAATGTACGTATTCGCGAGCCGGACGTCCATTTGACGTGCCTTCAGAGGCGTTGTGGCCCTGGAGTTGAGATGGTCCTTCCAAAGTTGGTTTGAAACCCTTGTAGTTTGGTTTTCTTGCTCGGTGGCACAAAACGCTTCATGCGAATAATTAATTAAGTATTTAATTAATTAATTATTCTTGTGTCGGACCTAACTCCTGTTTGGGATATCCGATTGACGCACCGTGAACGGAAATGCGACCCCAGTCCTCGTGCAGACTTTTTGAGATGATTTCCGAAGAATTTGGGTTGGAGACAAGGTACGGGCCCCACAATACCGGGTTCACATGTTTTATGGTGAAACACCACATTTTCACTTGACATCCGTTTGGGGTGTTTGAGCACTTGCTTTTGAGTGTTCTTCTGAGTGGATTGTGACGGCGCAATCTGCCCGCCTAAATTCAGGTGTGAGGCGTGGGCCCCACGAGGTGGATTTCGGATGTATGCTGCATTTTTTTGAATTATGCTTCATAAGTCTGTTCAGGGAAAATGAATAGCCTATGCCTAGTGGTTATCTACAAGGAACGCAATGGTATGATCTGCATGACGTGTTTTGGGGTCAAGATGTGGGCCCTACAGGGCCCCGTTTGCATAACATGGGGAGTTGCAGCTTCTGCATCCGGAGTCCGTTTTAGGCGCTATCAGCGGCTTTGTGACCCTGGAATCGATAATAAGTTGACCAGTGTTGTTTCAGGCGTTGAAGTTGGAGTTGAGGTGTGGGCCCCATGGGCCGTCTTTTAAGTTTTGTGCAGCGTACTCTGACTTTTTCATCAGACGTCTGTTCGGGGAGAGTAAATAGTCTATCTTGCGTGTTTTTCCATGATGATTGCAATGGTGTAATATGTTTAGGTGTGTGGAGCCTCTTTCGAGACCTCATTAAATGTGTAAACATGAAAGGGCATTATTTGGAGGTCCCTTTGACGCACTCTGAACCAACGCACGGTAGCGATGTTTGTGACACTCAGTGATGGCACGGGAAGTGCGGAGTTATCGGACCAGTTCTAGATTTACCCTCCAGCGGGGCTGGGTAGTGGATTACCTGTTGGCGTATCAGGTTTTACCCTCCAGCGGGGTTGGGCAATGGGTTACCCGTTAACCTTAGGGTTTACCCTCCAACAGAGCTGGGCAGTGGGTTACCCATTAACCTTAGGGTTTACCCTCCAGCAGGGCTGGGCAGTGGGTTACCCGTTAACCTTAGGGTTTACCCTCCAGTAGGTTTGGGCAGTGGGTTACCCATTCACCTTAGGTTTTACCCTCCAGTGGGGCTGGGAAGTGGGTTACCCGATGACCTCTTAGGGTTTACCCTCCAGCTGGGCTGGGCAGTGGGTTACCCGATGACTTCTTTCAGACTCAGCCCTTTCTATGAGGCTAGTTAGTGACTTTTCTCCATGGTTACCGGAGCAGGACCCTTGGTTTTACGGTTTAGCGATGAGACATCTTTTTTATATGGGACTGTTGGGCATTAGTGATGGATATCCTTTGAACTGTTAGTGACTTTTCTTGGGCTGATCTTGGAGATAGAGATCCCCTTACACACTCGTTATGGTTTCTTGTTGAGCATATATATATATATATATATATATCATACTTTTGTTCCCACTCCTTGGGTTCAGTTACTTTCCTTCTAAAAGGGGCGAAGATGCGTAGGGTATGCCATGTGCTTTCCGTGTCTAGCTCCTCTTGGTTGGAAGAGTCAATTTCCTTCCTTATGAATAGTTGAGTTTCACTCTCTCTATTGTACTCTCACATTGTTCTTTGTTCTGTCTACTACTCACCATTTTAGTATCTCCTTTGTTGCTCCCTCGATCTTTCGGGTCATCCTATGGAGTATCCTTATACTCACCCTTGCTTGGGATTTGCCTGCACTTGGTGTTCCCTTGCAGATGACGGACAGGTCGATCGATACTACGGAGGAGCGTAGAGGACACAGGAGCTTGGGTTGCGTTCAATGGTCATAGTAGGATTTTTAGGTGTGAGACTCACCATCTGTTTACTTTCCTTTACCTGTTGTCGAGTTGTGGCACCTTTCTAGTTGGGAGCGTGTTTTTTCCTTTACTGCTCAGCCTACTTGTGAGTCCACTTTTCATCACTTTACTTGTTCTGTTTTTAGAGGTCGATGCATGCTTTATGGTTGGGATATTCTAGTCCATACTTTGGTTTCCTTTTTACTCTGCACTTCTACATTGAGTGGGTTGTGTATGTGTGTGTACAGGTACTTAGGCAAAGGCCTCCCCGAGGTTGTTATTCCTTCATCGCTTATCGCCAGCCCCTAGCCTATAGAGGCGGGCTTGGGGTAGTTGCGGCTCGAGACCGGTAGGTTCGGGTCATGAGAAAGTGGTATCATAGGTGGTTCGTTCCTTGGGGCATTGTTCGGACATTCCTAAAAAGGAATTGGTTGAGTTTTAGGGTAATAGTGTCAACGTGTCTTGAGATCGGCTCTCAGGCCAAGGAGTCCAGTGATGGTACGGCGGTCGACGTATCCATTCACGAGGACCTTGATTTCCCGTTTGTCAACTCAGTGTGCTAAGACACTTATTGCAAGGAACATTGATTCATGCATCATATAGGATTGATTATTTGACTGTACTTATTGAGTTAGTTCCCCATCGTTATTGATATATATATGATCATTTGATCACGGTACTCCTTGATCAGATTCAGGATGTCTCCGTGATGATATCCAACCATGATACTAGCTTCAGTTCATGACGATGATTCTATGAGCGAGGAGGCCTCAGTTCAAGATCCATCATACAATTACAATTCCTCTAGGAGGATTGGCTGCAGAACCTCCACCTATGGAGTAGTAGATAGTACCGACAGTGAAGGCCGATGACGAGCACAGGCTAGGCGCGCTATGTGAGTTCTAGAATCAGAGACCACTGAGGTTCCACGGTGAGTCATACCCTCAGACAGTAAAGGGTTGGCTAGAGTCAGTGGTTCGCCTCTTTAGGATTGTTCAGACACTGACAGGTTGATGGTGGATTTGATAGTCATTTTTTCCACCAAGTAGTTTGGCGTTAGTAGATCCAGGGTTAATCAGATGCACGATGAGTTGGTACTCTCGTGGGATGACTTCTAGCAGTTGTTTTGTGAAGATCATTACCTCTCCTACTTATGCTTAATACGGTTTCAGGAGCTATTGGGGCTTCAGTGAGGAGTGATGGTAGTGGCTGAGTACGCGACTAGGTTCGCAGACCTTACTCGGTACTCTTTGGACATGGTCCATGATGGAAACTTCCGAGCACAGAAGTTGAGAGAGGTATCTGTAGAGGAGATTCATGCCAGCGTAGTTCCCTTGTGCATCCTCACCCATCTCAAGGTGCTGGAGTAATCCTTGGGTGACAGAGAAATTTCTGTCAGATGGATGTCAATTGGCAAGGCCTCAATGCCAGAGGTCTCCCCTTGATGAGACTCAGGCACATGGTCAGGGATAGCGTAGAGCACCGAGATAGCTCAGGGATGGACTAGTGCTATTATTGTAATGTGTGAGGTCACGTGGCATGAGACTACACGACCAAATGTGCTGAGTTTTCCAGATAGTTGGTAGATGCACCGCCACAATAAAGGCAGTGTCGTGATCAGAGAACTCCTAGGTGAGGACAAGGTGGTCCCCAGGGAGGCATTGTTGGTATAAGAGAAGGAAGAAATGTGGTTGGAAGATGACGTTTTGAGGTCCTTCCACTACCATTAGGTGGGCCATGTTAGGCTCAGGGAGCTGACAGACAGGGCCGCAGGCGGCTGTGTGCTATGGATGTCTACAATCCTGCATCGCATGAGATGATAAGAGGTACTCTCTGTGTCTTTTTCTACTTTTATCAATAGAACTTGTTAGACACTACGTGAGGTACTCTTTTCATCTAACTCCTTGTTCTAGGGGTTACCGAGGGTGACGCAGGGCGTCGATGTAACCTTGTTTTGGTGTTGTTCGACATAGCTTTGAATGCATGGGAAAGAGGGGTTATTCACCCACTGGGATGTGTTTTTGTGATGTGATAAAAACTGTGAGGGAGATTCAGTACCACCCAAAGTGGATAGTATTGAGGTGTGGTGGATGAGTCCCTCTTACATGTGCATCCATGGAAAGGTTGTGCGGTGGAGAGTGTCAGAGCAGGTTCTAGATTTGCCAGTGGGGAATTTCTGCTTGACCTCCCTTTGCTTGAGGTTCCACTAGTGGGTTTGGCAGAGTGCCTGTTTTGGGGATTACTCTCCTTCCAAGAGGGAAAAATACACTTGGGGTATTCCATGTTCTTTTCATGTCTAGCCTCTGGTGGTTGGATGAGTTTGCTCGCCTGCCCTGTTCGTTGGTACCTTGCATGCTCAACGTCAATCTTAATACCGTTATCAAGTACAGGAAAAGGTGATGGACACCCCATAAATAGAACTACGCGATTCACTATGTGGTTCTAGTGGTGGTAGTCATTGTCCTGATAATGTGGAGATGATATCTTCTGGGAGAGCACTTTGTGGTTTAATCAGACCACCAGTGTCTCAGGTGCGTCCTCACCCAGAGAGACTTGAACCTGAGATGACGGTGAAGTTTGAAATGTCTGCAGGACTATTATTTCGAGGTAGTCTATGTTCCGGAAAAATGACAGTGTTGTAGAAGGTTCCCTTAGCAGAAATTCCCAGACTTGTCAGGTGCGGGAAGTTTTATGGTAGTTAGATTCCCTGCATTCGACCCTGTTAGACCAGGAGGGTGAAAATTTTCTTTAGTTGATGGTGTTGACTCATCCACTTCTATATCGTATAAGAGAGTCTCGGTTTTGATGCACTGATTGTGAAAACTTTTGTGACCTGATATCCTTGGGTGTTTCACCAAATGGGTATTCTGAAGGAGGGAATAATGAGACCATGTTCCAGGAACAAACCATGATTTTGGTCATGACGTAGAAAGTAGAGGTTCAGCTGGGGAAGTCCCCCGAGTTTCTTTTGTCCGTTTGGGAATCGTGAACGAGATTGATAGGTTGCCTACCGTCTTTCCCTACCCTCCCAACAGTAGGAGTGGGCACACGACGTCTTCCACGTGTCGCAGCTGATGAGGTGTGTGCATATTCCTATGCATGTCATCGAAAGTAGAAGACCTTGTGAGTACAAACCATCCCTTTGGTTTGCGTGTTGTGCCAGCATGGTGTTGTGCAAGTTTTCTTGGGAGTGAGAGAGCTAGGTGTGAGCTCTGTATCCCGAGTTTTTTCTCCTAGTTCTTATTTTCAGGGACGCAAATCTTGAAGGAGGTAATGATTTAGAGACCCGGTTTTTTCCCAGTAATACTTCGGAATATTTCTACATATATTTCCAGAGCTAGGAGCTGAGACGGCGTGCGATTCCAAGGCCTGGTGTGCCCGGAATAAATTATACAAAAATATTAAGTGTTTTTATACTATTCACGCAAAGAAAATGGGATATCTATAAAACGGCGACTCAGATCAGAAATATGAGTCCAAGGTTGATCTCGGAGCATTTCATTTACCCTAGGAGGGGTATAAACTTTGTCAGTGCAGGACCACTATGAGAAAAGTCACCCAGGGGAAAATCGTCATTTTAAAATGACCACTTAGTGATTTTTATCACTGGCGTTATTTTTAAATAACTTTCAGGAGAAGGCTCAGAATATAAATCCATGACTTCTTTTGAATTCTAAATGAGTCTTTTTTCCTAGGTGTGATATAAAATGAGAGGTCACGATAGTTTCGAATTCTGCGCTAAGTGGATTTTTCTATAAATAGAAAAGTAGGCGTTTTGAGTTAGGGTTTTCCCCCTTCTCTCTCCTCTCTCTCTCTCTCTCTCTCTTCCTCTCTCTCTCAACTTTTCTTCGGCATTCTTTGCTATTCCTCACCAAATCAAGGAGAGACCTCCACTGGAACCTTAGCAGATTGAAGCAGGAGTGCTGTGGACATGCTGCCAATGACGCATGACTGATTCGAGGTAGGATTTTTGGTTAATTTTTGCACCATCATCGATTTCTTGAATTTTCATAAAATTTTTCTTTTACATTCTAAAATTTTATAATTGGGATGATGGCCAAATGAACACGTCCACCGTCCAAGTCCCGTTCTGAATCCCATGTTCGACGTGTTCTTCTTCGTTCTTCGTCCGAATTTTTTGATGCACCAATCGACCGTCGGATCATTGATTGGAGGTAGGCATTGAGAAGGCCTCGTCCTGAGGTTTCTATAACCTCCTTTGGGTTCGAAATCGGACCACTGGAGCAGTTTTTGAGGCCGATGGAAGCCCCGGATTCGGCAAGGGTGGTGGCCGGAGATCAGGGAGGTGCAGCGGTGGAGCCGGCCGGAGGCGTTCGGTGCGGCGATATAGGCCGAGGCGGAGCTCGGACTCTGGCGTCAGGTGTGGATGGAGTGGTGGACTCAGGTGCAGCCGGTACGGTGTGGTGGTGTCCGGCGGAGGAGTCGAGCAGAACGACACGGGGCTCCGGGCATCAGTCAAGCAGGGCCGGGTAGAGGCGGCTGCCGGCGTGACGTAGCGGGGACCGGAGGAGCTGGTTGTCCCGACGGCGGAGCGGGGAGGCCAGGTGGCCGCAGCGCGGACGGTCGAGCATGGCGGTGTGCTCAGCCAGCGTGAGGGAATCGCCCTTGGGCTGTCACGGTCGGAAGGAACCCCGAGATGCTGACCTCAGGGGTGTCGCGGAAAAGGACCCGTAACTCACGGGTCCTGCTAGTCTGGCGCGCGGACAAAGCAACTGGCTGCTTGGCCGGTCGGTGGAATAATCGGACCCTAGGGGTCCAGTGGTTTTGAACGGGCCACGGAGAGTTGGGTCGGACCCGCAGTCGGTGGTCAGGACTGGGTCGGCTGGTATGGACCGGCCCAATTTGGGGCCCCTTTGTTCAAAGGGTCGTATCTCCTAAACGGCACGTCCATTTGATGCGTCATCTACGGCCTTGGGTTCGTCTTAGCAAGGTGGACTTTTTGAAGTGGGTTTTGGAAGTTTTGAGTTCTGATCCCAAAGGTGGGTGACCCAAAATGATTTAAGTTAATAATAATAAATTATTATTAAGTTTTTCAAAGGAAGTATCCGCGATTCGGATGTCCGTTTAACGCGCCGTCAGAGGCGTTATGGCCCTGGAGTTGAGACGGTTCTTCCAAAGTTGGTTCGGAAACCTTGCGGTTTGGTTTCATTGCTCGGTGGCATGAAATTCTTAATGAGAATAATTAATTAAGTATTTAATTAATTAATTATTCTTTCATAGGACCTAACTCCTATTTGGGATGTCTGATTGACGCGTCATTAGTGGCAGTGCAACCCCAGTCCTCGTGCGGATGTTTTGAGATGCTTTCTGAAGCGTTCAGGTTGGAGACAAGGTGCGGGCCCATAGGGCCTGGTTCACACGTTTTATGGTGAAATTCCACTTTTTCACCCTACATCCATTTGGAGTGTTTGAGCACTCATTTATGAGTGTTCTTATGAGGGGATTGTGATGGCGCAATCTGGCCGCCTAAATTTGGGCCCGAGGCAGCTTTCAGACGTATGCTGTCTTTTTACGACTTATGCTTCGTAAGTCCATTCAAGGAAAATTAATAGCCTACACCTCATGTTTATATTCAAGCAACACAATGGTACGATCTGTGTGACGTGTTTTAGGGTCGAGATGTGGTCCCCACAGGGCCCCGTTTGCATAACGCGGGGAGTTGCAGCCTCTACATCTGAAGTTAATTTTAGGCGATGTCAATGGCATTGTGACCCTAGAATCGAGACAAAGTTTACCAGGGTGGTTTCAGGCATTGAATCCGGAGTTGAGGCATGGGCCCCACGGGCTATCTTTTAAACAGTGTGCAGTGTACTGTGACTTTTTCATCAGACATCCGTTCGGGGCAAGTAAATAGTCTATCTGGCATGTTTTTCCGTGAGGATTGCAATGGTGTAATCTGTTTGGGTGTGTAGAGACTCTTTCAAGATCTAATTAAATGTGGAAACATGAAAGGGCATTGGTTGGAGGTCCCTTTGACGCACTCTGAACCAATGCACGCCAGCGATGTTAGTGACACCCAGTGATAGCACGGGCAGTGCAGAGTTACAGGACCAGTTCTGGGTTTACCCTCCAGCGGGGCTGGGCAGTGGGTTACCTGCCGACGTATCAGGGTTTACCCTCCAGCGGGGTTGGGCAGTGGGTTATTGGTTAACCTTAGGGTTTACCCTCCAGCAGGGATGGGCAGTGGGTTACCAGTTAACCTTAGGGTTTACCCTCCAGCGGGGCTGGGTAGTGGGTTACCCGTTAACCTTAGGGTTTACCCTTCAGTAGGGCTAGGAAGTGGGTTACCCATTCACCTTAGGGTTTACCCTCCAGTGGGGCTCAGCAGTGGGTTACCCGACGACCTCTTAGGGTTTACCCTCCAGCTGGGCTGGGCAGTGGGTTACCAGACGACTTCTTTCAGACTCATCCCTTTCTATGAGGCTAGTCAGTGAATTTTCTTCGTGGTTACCAGAGCGGGACCCTTGGTTGTACGGTTTAGGTATGAGCCAGGTTTTTCATATGGGACTGTTGGGCATTAGTGATGGATATCCTTTGAACTGTTGGCAAATTTTCTTAGGCTGATCTTGGAGATAGAGATCCCCTTACACACTCATTTGGGTTTCTTGTTGAGTATATAGATATATACACCCTACTTTTTTGTTCCTAGTCCTTGGGTTCTGTTACTTTCCTTCTAGGAGGAGTGAAGACGCTTGGAGTATGCCATGTGCTTTCCGTGTCTATCTCCTCTTGGTTGGACAAGTCCACTTCCTTCCTTCTGATGGGTTGAGCTACAATCTCTCTATTGTACTATCACACTGTTATTTGTTCTGTCTACTACTCACCATTTTAGTATCTCCTTTGTTTCTCCCTCGAGCTCTCAGGGAATCCTACAGAGTATCTTTATACTCACCCCTACTTGGTCTTTTCCCACACTTGGTGTGCCCTTGCAGACGACAGACAGGTCGATCGAGACTATGGAGGAGCGTAGAGGACACAGGAGCTTGGGTTTCATTCAGTGGTCGTAGTAGGTTTTTTAGGTGTGAGACTCACCAGTTGTTTAATTTCATTTACCTATTGCCGAGTTGTGGCACCTTTCTAGTTGGGAATGTGTTTTTCCTTTTACTGTTCAGTTTACTTGTCAGTCCACTTTTCAGCACTTTACTTGTTCTGTTTTTAGAGGTTGATGCATGCTTTTTGGTTGGGATATTGTAGTTCGTACTTTGGTTTCCTTTTTACTCTGTGCTAATGCATTGAGTGTTCTGTGTGTGTGTGTGTACAGGTACTTAGGTAAATTCCTCCCAGAGTTTGTTATTCCTTCAGCGCTTGTTGCTAGCCCCTGGCCTATGGAGGCGGGCTTGGGGTAGTTGTAGCTCAAGACTGGTAGGGTCGGGTCGTGACATGTTTCCTTTCCCATAATTCCATGAAGTGGATTGTGATTGATATTAATGGATATTATAAAGGTAATAATAGTTTTATTAGAGAAAATACTATGTTTTATTTTTAGTTTTCAAATGTAATGTGAAATTCAAGTATGTATCTAGTTTTCCAAGACTACTAAATTGTTCAGTCCTTTGGGGTACAATAACTTATATCTAGTACCAATTTAATAAAGTGACCACTATATTTGTTCTAATAGATTTTGGGTATTTATAGTTTTTATTAGATTAACTTTATTATAAACCTTGGGAACTATATTTAATAAAACATAGATTAGGAAATGTAACCCTATGACTGACTTTAAGGTTAAGTCTAAGTACAGGATAACATCCTAAAGTTTTGGTAAAGTAGAGATTATGTGGTTTTCCTAGAAATATATATCTATCTATATAATAAAATTGCAATTTTTTTTTCATATATTTATCTAGGGGTAAATTTAACACCCTAATTTTTTAAAATAGAAATTATGTTTGATATTGAATGTGTTACGAAACACCAAACTCAAATAAACAATGATTACATGACCCTTTTAACCTAGCCATTAAATTTGAGGATATGAATAGGATTAAATTATTTATGATATATACATATATTTCCTACTCAATATAAATGTATTGATAAATTATTAATAAATAATCACTCAATTTTTACTAATTCACTTATTCTTCAAAAATATGTTTTGTTCAAAAATGTTTTTTATTTATTTTTATGAAAAAAATATTATAATTAATTTATAGAAAATTTATAAATTTATTTGATAAAAATAAATCTATTTTTTATATCATAATATTAAAATTAACTTAGGTTAAAGTTTTTGTATTTTTCTAAAAATATTGATTTATCAGTGAATAGTGAAAAATACCTATTTGTTTAAAACTATTATTTCTTTTGATAAATTAAGAAATTTAAAAGTACCATTACTATTTTAATTTTATTTAAAGGTAACATAATGATTATTTAGTGATATTTAATTCATTTAATTATATTTAAATTATATTTATACCATATTTTAGTATAAGTTTATTTTTAGGCTTAAAACATGTTTTTTTGAAAACTATTTTAAAATGCTTAATGTTTCTCCATTATAACTAATTAAAATAACCCATAATGAGAAATTATTTAAATAAAACTTTTGGATTATATATCTATATTTATGAATTAAAATTCATATAATTAATATTACTAGTTATAGAGTTAAAGTAAAATCATCATTTCCATGAAAAATGCATTTTTCAGAAAAATGCTTTAAATCGTGCTTGCAGGTTTTATTTTAAATTAAAATATTCAGAATATGTGGATTAATTTTTATAAAATTGAATCCATATTTTTAATAATTATAATTAATATTAGGTCATAATTTCAACATAATATTTTGATAATATGAATAGTAATCGTCGTAAATATTTATTACAATGGTAAAAAGAGAAAAATATGTTAATTAAGCATAAAAATAATTTAAAAAGGTCTAAGGATAGAGTAAAATTGATAGTATTCATATATATAATTTTTCATATCAAAATAATAATGGATATATTTTTTTACTTTATAAATTATGAAATAATTATTTTGATAAAAATTAAATTTTTGATATGTTAAAATATAAATTGTATTTAGGGTAAAATATAGTTTTATTAAAGAAACAATTATTAATTAAATAATTTTAAAAAAAAAATTATATTTTAATAAAATATAATTATTAAAAATTATATATTAAATATAAATGATAATATAATTTTATGAAGTACAAATGTAATTTTCATAAGGGTCAGAAAACTGTTATTGTCAGAAAATAGTATTTTTAAATAAATAATGATTTAAATTTAAAAGTTTAATTTCATAAAATTTAGATAATTATTTTTATAAAATAAATATTTTTTTTGGAATCATCACGTCAAAATTATCCAATGGTTATTTTTTCATAATTTTTTGAGACAATCGAACTTTCAGGTAAAAATTAAAAACGGTATAAGTATACATTATGTATTATAACATATTAATGACCCAAAAGTGATGTAATATATATCATATAATTTATCCACAACACAATATATGTTCCCACTTGAAAATAATGTGTTTTTTAGGTTATTTGGTTAATTTTATAAAGCCTTTATGAATCCTCCAAAACCTATATTGTATTTTAAGGTTTTAAAATCATTTATTTATAAACATGACTCACTTACACATCACCAAGGGTAATATTTTAATTATTTAGGCCCTTGGAAATATAAAATAATTAAAAACACCCCCTTTTTAGAAACCACAGTAAGGTTTGTGTTTTTTATTACTTTAATATATAGGGTCCAAAACCAAGGTTTGGGAAATAATAAAGAACTCTCCTCTCTTTTCCTATATAAATCCACCGAAGAACCCCTTAATCATCATAAAAAACCATGGATCACATCCTCACTCTGACATACTCTATCTATATTCCTCTCGATGTGCCTAAAAGATCTCAATAATCT
Source organism: Viscum album (assembly GCA_963277665.1). Classification (NCBI taxonomy): domain Eukaryota; kingdom Viridiplantae; phylum Streptophyta; class Magnoliopsida; order Santalales; family Viscaceae; genus Viscum; species Viscum album. The sequence continues at coordinate 994,388,513 of OY728125.1, forward strand.
CCTCCCAAGATTTTGGAATCACCCTCTCAAGGTAAGGGATCTACCTCTATTCTTTTTATTCAAGAACCTCTTTTATGTTATGCCTCTTAATTTCTATTAGTTATTGTTTGGGTATATCATTATACATACATATTAATTCTATTTTTATTTCCATTTTATTAGGAACTTCTTTCACTCTCATTAATCTCTCCCATTAACCTTTATGTACATTCATTATGCTTCAGAAATTGTCCTGTAATTTTCTATACCAAAAGTGAGGGACCTCTCCCTCTTCTTCTAAATTCAAGAAACTTTATTATATATATCCTTGTGAAAATAATTTTTTTATATTTTAATGACCATATAAATATCCCTATATTTTCAAATTTATTTCCTAACAATGATATATCATTTATCCCCTCTCATTATAGTGTTCACCTAAGCTGTTACTATACCAAAATTTAGTAACGGGTTATTTACTTATCCTCTTTACTGAAGAATCTTATTTATTTTATAACTTTTATTTCTATTTCATAATTTTGGTATATGTTTTTACATGTCCCTATTACTTACCATTCTATTTTAAAATGATTATATACCCCTTTCTCTTGCATTAAACCATTTTAGGAATGTTTAAGTACTGTCATTATACTACCGAAATATCACTGTGATTTTTCCATTACAAACTTTTGTATTGTGAATACCATTTTTATTTACAATCAAGAGAATTCACCTAGACATAACTATACTTATTTTATTTCATAATTACATTTATTTATTCCAAATTCCTTGATCATGGAATTAAATGTGATGAAATATGATCCTAATTTGAATGATCTATGTGGCACACTTATACATGTACATGATATGAAAGTGATGGGTGCACCTGAAATTATATAGAGATCCTATGCATTGGGTAATATTTTAGTATCATGAGAATTTGTGAAATGTATTAGGGAGTGAACCTAATCAATCAAATTAATTTTTTACATTTTATGATGTCTTAGAATTAAGCCTTAACCTATGTTTATGATGTCATGTTTAAATTTGTTTTCATATTTCCCATGTTGCCTTTATGATACCATGTTATATCATGCCTCATTATTCATAATTATTATTCTAACCCCTTTTATGTTATATTTAAATTTGTATTTTATATCATGTAATAATTTCTTCATGTTATGATTCCTTTATATTCCCTTACTAGGATTTATAGCTCACCCCTTTCTTATATACATCCCCAGGTTTTCCCATGTGTTGAGTCAATAAGGTTTTCCTTATGAATTTTCCATTCCTTCTTATTTTAAAAATCCCAAACACCTTATACTTAAGAAAATGTATGTTCTACCTCCATAAGGAAAATTTACTTCCTTAAGGAAATTTACTCTAACCTAAATTTTCTTATACATAGAAATATTATTCTTAAGTTCAAAAACCGGATTCTTAACCAAAATCCCGGAATCATATAATGTAAAGATTTGGAGCATTCTGTTTTTAGGATTCGAATTCTGGACTCTGAACATTCTTAAACAGTTCGACTCCGAACTCTTAAGAAGTTCGACTCCAAACTCTTAAACAGTTCGACTCCGAACTCTTAATAAGTTCGACTCTGAACTCTTAAGCAGTTCGACTCCGAACTCTTAAACAGTTCGACTCTGAAATCTTAAGAAGTTTGACTCTGAACTCTTAAACAGTTTGACTCCGAACTCTTAAGAAGTTCGAATCCGAACTCTTAAACAGTTCGACTTCGAACTCTTAAGAAGTTCGACTCCGAACTCTTAAGCAGTTCGACTCCGAACTCTTATGAAGTTTGACTCTAAACTCTTAATAAGTTCGACTCCAAACTCTTAAACAGTTCGACTCCAAACTCTTAATAATTTCGACTCCGAATTCTTAAGCAGTTCGACTCCGAACTCTTATGAAGTTCGACTCCGAACTCTTATGAAGTTCGACTCTGAACTCTTAAGCAGTTCGACTCCGAACTCTTAAGCAGTTCGACTCTGAACTCTTATGAAGTTCGACTCCGAACTCTTATGAAGTTCTACTCCGAACTCTTAAGCAGTTCGACTCCAAACTCTTATGAAGTTCGACTCCAAACTCTTATGAAGTTCGACTCCAAACTCTTAAGCAGTTTGACTCCAAACTCTTAAGCAGTTCGACTCCGAACTCTTAAACCGTTTGACTTCGAACTCTGCAAGTTCAGATTCCAATCTTTGGTGAAACCAGACTCCGAATTCCTATAAAACAGAATCTGAACATTTCTTAACATAGACTCTGAATTTTATTTTAGTTAGACTCCTAACTTTTGACTTTCTTACACTCCGAAATATTGATTAGCTTTTACTTACATATGCTTCATTTCAAAACGATGTTGTGCATTCAGTTATACATGGTTTGTTATAAAACGATGTTGTCTATTCTGTTTCTAATTAACCGTTGGTTGAGTTACACGTGTACAGGTCCCTCCAAATTTCATGGAAAATATGACCATTGGAAGAGGGAGCCAACCGTTGGAATTTTGCCTATAAATAGGAGCTCATTTGAAAGAGCTCAGAATAAGAAATAAGTTGATCGATCTAGAGATCACACGCTGTTAAGGCGATTTCTAGAGAGAGAAGCTTTTCATGCCTTGTGCGTACCGAACCGCTCATTCAGATTGCTTTGTGCGACTCTGAATGTTGGTGATTACATTCTAGGACTTCCGGGGATAGGAAGACAGAGGTGCCGACTACCTTTAAGTTCGAGGGCTTCCTTACTGAGGAAGATAGAGGTTCCAACTACCTTAAAGTTGAGGGCTTACGGGGATAGAAAGACAGAGATTCCGATCTTCGTATCGAGGGCTTACCCTAGTGTGGGTAAGACAGACTTGCTTGAAAGTATAAATCAAGGGACCTTTATCCAAGTTTGTTGGATACCCTTCTCTTTGGGTTAAAAGACTTATATCTTGTTACTTGTAGTTTTACTACTAGTTTTTCCACTGCATTTTGTATTTTAAGGAAAGTATAAACTTCTTATATTTCCTTACACTTGTACCCTGATAAATTTAGATTCTATACTCTTTAAGGTAGAATCTCATATTGTAAACCTTAGTTTCAATTATCCAATTAGTGTTAGAGGTTTTGTAAATCTGCTTAGTTTAACTTTGTTAAACTCCGTACTTTACTTTTCTAAGGAAACCATAGTTATCAGTAACCAACTTTAAAGGTTCCAAAGGAATTTTTAAACTGTACAATTCACCCCCCCCCCCTCTTGTATATTGAGCATCTACATCGTTATTTCGATCCTACAATTGGTATTAGAGCAAGATTTCAGAAATACTTATACTCACGTATAATTTTTTCTTTCTCATCTTTTTCTTTGTTCTTCATCCTTTCTTAGATTCTGAACTTTATCATTCCAAACTTTGTCATTCCGAACTTTGTCATTCTGAACATTATCGTTCCAAACTTTTTCATTCCGAACTTTGTGGTTACGAACTTTTTCTACTAACAAGTTTTGTTTCCAAGTTTTTTTTAAGAATGGAAGGAGTCAATGTTGGTTCTATTGACAACATAAATCCTACAAGACCACCAATCTTTGATGGTAATGACTATGAGTACTGGATAGATCGAATGAAGACTTTTGTTATCAACACTGGAGTGGACAACTTCGTTATGCTTACTGGTAATTATAAAATACCTGATAAGGAAGTTAGAACTTTCACTAACCAGGAAAATAAAGAGTATCAACTCAATTATAAGGTACGCAATACTTTACTATGTTCAATGACTAGAAATATATATAGCCAAATTTCTTCTTGTGAAGCAGCTAACTATATCTGGAAGAAGTTAGAAGTTACACACTTTGGCACTTCTAAATTGATTGAGACTAGGAGAGCTATGCTTAGAGCTAAATACCATGGATTCAATTTTCCGTATGGAGAACCAATTTGTAATGTTCAACAGAGATTTATGACTATAGTCAATAGCTTACAGTCTATGGGAGAAAAAGGGTTAGATGATGAAGCCCTTGTGGATAAGATAATTGATATTATACCTAATGAGTGGGAATCAAAGAGAACAGCTATAGATGAGAACAGGAAGGTCACTCAAATTTCTCTTGATGAGCTATTCAGAACTATTCTCCAACATGAAACAAGAATGAAGAGAGATGATGACAACATCAAAAAGAAGAATGGGAATGGTACTGTTGCTTTTACAACAACATAAAATCATATGAAAACTAAGACTCCTGAGAGAGTAACCAGATCCAAGTCTAAGAAGGTGGTTATTCAATCAGATTCTATTGAAAGTGAAGTGTCTGAGAATGAGTTAGAAAATATTGATCGAAGGATAAACAAGATAGTTGGCCAGAGAAATTTCCAATCCAAGTATAAGAAAAAGGAAAGGAAAGATAGGAAATATGGAGAAGTTACTTGTTATGAATTCAAGAGAGCTGGACATATTAGACCAGATTTCCCTTTGCTCAAAAAGAAATAAAGGAAAGAAAGGAATTCTGAGAGGAATAGAAAGAAGTATTACAAAACCAAATCTAAGAAAGTTCTGAAAGCAAATGACACGTGGAGTGCCAGTGGTGGTGACTCTTCAGATGAATATTCTGATTATGAATCTTCAGGACAGAAGATTCTTAGTCTTATAGCCAGATTACCCATTGATAATCATTGCTTTATGGCTAAGGTGCAAAATGATGAACCATTGACCAATTTTTCTTTAAGTTCTAATGATGGTAATTATTATAACTCTTTAGATGAATAATCCTCTTCTGATGAAGAAAATACTTTACCTACCTATGAAGAAGTTTCTAGGTTTTCTGAACTTCTTGAAATTGAGAATTCTAAACTCAATAAAAAACTTGATAAAGCAAACTCTAGGAATTCTATTCTTACAAAATAAATATCAGATCTTACCAAATATCTTGATAAGAATAATGCTGATTTTATAAATATTTCAAAAAATCTTGAGGAAGTAAGTTCTGAGAAGAACAAACTTTCTAAAGAGTTAGAAAATTTAATTTCTAAGAAAATTATATTCAATCCTAGATCTAGTTATAAATCTAATAATTTTGAAGATAAAAACTTGGTTATAAAACTCAAGTCCAAAATTTTTACCTTAAAGAAGTGTTTATCAAACTTTACCCATGGTAAATAAAATTTTGATAAAATGTATTCTCAAATACGACCTTTGAGAAACAAATCCAGATTTGGTTATACCCATGCAAAACCAATTTTTAGTAACAACTACTTTGTTCCACAAAGTGCCACATTTTGTACCAAGTGTCAATGTGGTGGTCACTGGGTGAAGAATTGTTCTTTAAATAAAACCCAATCTCTAGGTTTTCATAAAGCCTATTTTTCTAAGAAAGTGTGGGTTCCGAAAATTTCGATGTCTGGAAATCTCGGATCCAAGAAAGTTTGGATTCCGAAAGTCTAATTCTTTTCTTGTTTTCAGGAAAACAGTGGAAGTACCAACAACAATATGTGGTACATGGATAGTGGATGTTCCCGACACATGACAGGTAACAAAAGATATTTTGAAAAGATTATCAAAACGAAAGGAGGAAAGGTAACTTTCGGAGATAATGCACAGGGAGAAATTGTTGGTATTGGTAATATTGTTCTTCTAGGTAAAACTCTGATTTCAAATGTTTTATTTGTTAAGGGTCTTAAGCACAACCTCATTAGCATAAGTCAGTTATGTGATGAAGGGTACCTTGTGAATTTTAGGAATGATAAGTGCTTAGTACACAATTCCAAGGAAGAATTTATTCTCTCAGCCAATAGGAAAGAGAATGTTTACACTTTAAACTTAGAAGACCATAGGAGTCAAGACCTACCGTGCCTAAGTGCAATGGAAGATCATTCCTGGTTATGGCATAGAAGACTAGGTCACTGTAACCTTAGAAACTTATGTAAACTTTCTAAGAAGAAACTAGTTAAGGATCTACCGGATCTTAGATTTGATTCTTCTAAAGCTTGTGATCCTTGTCAATATGGAGAGCAACATAAATATAGTTTTAAATCAATTAGTGAAGTCTCAACAACTGATGCATTACAGTTAGTGCACATGGATCTTTTTGGTCCAACACAAACTGGAAGTATTGGAGGTAAATACTCTGTGTTTTTTTTAGTTGATGATTACACTAGATTTACATGGGTCTATTTTCTAGCAAATAATTCTGAAGCTTTTTCTTATTTCAAAAGTCTTAGAGCACAAGTTAAAAATGAGAAAAATCTTCCATTGAAAACTATTCATAGTGATCATGGAGGAGAATTTCAAAATTCTGATTTTGAAACTTTTTGTAGTAGAAAAGGTATTACTCACAATTTTTCAGCACCTAGAACTCCTCAACAAAATAGTGTAGTCGAAAGAAGAAATAGAATTATTCAAGAAATAACTAGAACCATGTTGAGTGAATATTCTATAGCTAGACATTTCTGGGCTGAAGTTGTAAGTACTGCTTGTTATACTATAAATCGAGTTTTGATTATACCTTTTCTTAATAAAACTCCTTAAGAATTATGGAATGGTAGAAAACCAAGACTTTCTTATTTCAAGGTTTTTGGTTGAAAAGTATTCATTATGAATACTAAAGATAATCTACATAAATTCGCACCAAAATCTGATGAAGGAATTTTCTTAGGATACTCCACGACTTCTAAGGCATATAGAGTTTTCAATAAAAATACTTATACTATTGAAGAAACAGTGCATGTAAAATTTTATGAGTTTGACCCTTTTGTTTTCAAACTATCCCAATCTACATCCTCGGATGTGTTTTCAAAAACTGATTGTCAAACTTTGATAGAAGATCCTTCTGATAAGGAAAATGTTCAAGAAGATACTTCTGAAACATTTACCCCAGAAGACTTTCTACCCTATGTTGATGAATAGGTTTTACAAAACCCAAATCAGGTGTTTCTTAAGAATCATCCTAGTGGTAGAATCATTGGTGATGTAAATCAACCTATAAGGACTAGAAGTTCCTTAAGAAATGAAGTAGAACATCTAGTATTTCTTTCCCAATTAGAACCAAAAAGCACAGATGAAGCTTTAGGTGATAATGATTGGATCAAAGCCATGCAAGATGAACTAAATGAATTTGAAAGGAATAAAGTCTGGACTTTGGTTGAAAGACCTAAGGAAACTTCTGTTATTGGAGTGAAATAGGTCTTTAGAAACAAGTGTGATGAAAATGGAGTCATATTAAGGAATAAATCTAGACTCGTTGCTAAAGGCTATAATCAGCAAGAGGGAATAGACTATGAAGAAACCTATGCTCCAGTAGCTGGAATTGAATCTATTCGTATTCTACTTGCCTTTGCAGCATTCTTCAATTTTAAAATTTTTCAAATGGATGTGAAATGTGATTTTCATAACGGTTATGTTCAAGAGGAAGTGTTTGTTGAACAACCTCCTGGATTTGAAGATACAAAACATCCTGATCATGTTTTTAGACTTACCAAAGCTTTGTATGGTCTTAAGAAAGCCCCACAAGCCTGGTATGATAGACTCACAGGATTTTTGATTCAAAATAACTATGTTAAGGGAAATGCAGATCCAACCCTTTTATAAATAAAGATAAGAAAAATGTTTTAATTGTTCAAATTTATGTTGATGACATCATATTTGGTTCAACTCAACAATCTTTAACTAATTCTTTTGCAAGTCTAATAAAATCTGAGTTTTAAATGAGTATGATGGGTGAGTTAACTTTTTTCCATGGTTTTAAAATTTCTCAAAAACCAGAAGGAAACCTATATATCTCAACATAAGTATATTAAAGATCTTCTTAAAAAGTATGGTTATGACAATACTAAAAGTATAAGTACTCCCATTGGTACCTCAAACTCTGTAGATATTGATGAATCTGGGAAACCAGTAGATCAAACATCTTTTAGAGGTATGATAGGAAGTCTACTTTACTTAACAGCTAGTCAACCAGACTTAATGTTATCAGTATGCTTATGTGCAAGATATCAATCCAATCCTAAGGAATCTCACATAAAGGCAGTAAAAAGAATTTTTCGCTACCTAAAGGGAACCATGGATCTAGGATTATTTTATACTTCTGGAAATGATTTTGTTCTAAAAATCTTTTCTGATGATGACTTTGGTGGATGTAGGATGGATAGAAAGAGTACATCTGGAACTTTTTATTTCTTAGGAGATTCGTTAGTTTCTTGGTCGTGTAAGAAGCAACATTCTGTATCACTTTCCACTACTGAAGCTGAATATGTGGCAACTGGAAGTTGTTGTGCTCAAGTGTTGTGGATGCAACACACACTCACAGACTATGGCCTGAATTTTACTAAGACTCAAATTTTGTGTGATAACACAAGTTACATTGCCCTAAGTAAGAACCCTGCACATCACTCTCGTGCAAAACACATAGACATTAGGCATCACTTTCTTAGGGATTACACACTTAAAGGAGATATCATTCTTCAGTTTATCGGAATGCAAGATCAACTTGCTGATATTTTCACAAAATCTTTACCCTCTGATAGATTTGAATACATTAAACAAAAGTTAGGAATGATAACTGTAAGGTAATCATTCTTCATTAACTTCTTGTTGAACAATTCTCCTAACAGTAATAAACTCCTTCTCATAGGGGGAGTACATTTGAATGTTAGTGTAACTAAAATTTTTCAGAATCTGTTTTTCAAAATTAGTATAACTAATTTTTTTTTTTTGTAGTTATTTTTTCAAACCTTTTGGAACTGAAGTTTTCGGAATGGAAATTTCTGAAACTAAAATTTCCAAAATGGAGATTTTTGTACTGGAACTTCCGGAATGGAGATTTTCGTACTGAAATTTTCCAGAATGGATATTTTCATACTGGAGCTTCCAGAATGGAGATTTTTGTACTGATGTTTTCGTAACGAGATTTTCATAATGGAACTTTCATAATGAGTTTGTTTTTAAATCCATTTCTTCAAGAAGAATATTACCAATTACGAACAATCTTTCCAGCCAATCTGAGAGTTGTGATTTCCTTAATTATAGTTTCGTAATCATATTTTTCTTGCTAGTATTTTCCTAAGTTTTTAAAAGATCAGATTCTAGTTTTCTTCAAATCTGAATGTTTTCTTTAAAACCCTCAAAAGATTGGAGTCAAGTTCTTCTTGCGGGATTGTTTTCAACCGTCAGATCAAATCAAAACCTTTTCAACTGTCAGATGGATTTTGGAAGACCAACGGTCACAACCATTGCCTATATAAAGGGGACCCCGAGACTCGTACCACGTCGGTTTTTCAAGATTTTGCATCTCGAAGCCCTGCTGCTCTTCTTAAGTCCGGTTCCGAACTTTACAAATCCGATCCGAATCTTTCAGATTTCTTCACTCCGAATGTCTGTTGAAGCAACATCTCAAGATATGTCAACTGCAAAACCAATCTCTAAGTGGTTAGTCTTTAGGGAAAGGTTAGTTCATCCGGATTTCTATAAGCTTGATTCCCATATTTCCAAGAATATAAAGTTGAATGGATGGGAAGATGTCTGCGTAGAAAAGTCAGAAAAACAGGATCCGGTTTATACTGATTTGATGACCGAGTTCTATGAGTCTGTTTCCTTCCTGATGTAAGATGGCAGAGAGTGGTTTTCTTTCAAGTCTTATGGGAAGACTTATAAGCTTTCCTACACCAAGTCCGTGAGCTTTTTTGGTTTTTCATATGAAGGAGAAGCTGAGTTCTGCTCACACAAACTTCCCGATGTGCAAGGAAGTTTCAATAAGGAGAAGGCATTGAAGTGTCTTGGGCTTAAGGATGATTCAAATATCAAGATTGCTCGTCTCACTCCGAAAAATAGAATTCTTCAGCTTTGGGTGCAAGTCTTTCTAGTTCCAAGAAGAGGTGATAAAGACAATCTGAAGAAAAGTGATATATATGTCTTAGATTTTTTGGTAAATCTAAGAAAGATAAATCTGATGAGGCATGTCTTGGTTACAATAAAGAATATTAAAGAAGTAAATTTGAGAGCTCAGATTATCATGTTTCCTTCCTTACTATCTAATCTGATAGTTTGGTGCTTAGAATCTTTCAAGTTCGCTTGCAAATCAAAGATCTGGAATTGCAAGCTTATGCTAGTTAGTGATGATACTCTAAAGAGGATGAAGATGGATTTTTCTAGTGAATCCGGAGAATTTTACCCTCTATCTATGGAAGAGTTTTAAGCAGCTCAGAAAGAATCACAGAATCCAGAACCATCCAAAAAGCAAAGGAGGAAGAGAAAGGCTAAGGAAGTGGTTGCTGATGAAGAAATTCCTCGGGCTAAGGAAACTCAATCTGCTCCCCCCAAGCCGAAGAAGCAGAAAACATATACGGATGAAGTGGAAGCCAAGTGGAGGGAAGATAAATAAATGAGGAAGGAAGGGGATCCACAATTTGGATTGGACCCTGCAGAGGCTAAAGCCTTAAAGGAAAAATATATGGAGGAGCTAGAGAAACAAGCGAAGGAAAAGAAAATGAAAAAGAAAATGTCTGAAGCTGAAGTGGTGCAATCTTTGCTGAAAGACTCAGAGTTAGCCTCTGAAATGATTCTCATTCTGGAAACATTCAAACTTGAACCTTCTTTACCAGAAACTCCAGCCAAGAACTATATTTCTCCGGATAGATCCAAGGGTAAAGAAATAGTTAAAGAAGCTAAGAAAGAAGTTGCTGAAGAAGTTGAGGAAGAAGAAGAAGAGGAGGAGGAGGAGGAGAGTGGAGATTTGGATACCCTGATCAAACAAGTATAGGACTATTAAGATAAGGCTGAATCCGCAAAGTTAGTTACTCCAGGAAAGGTAGATGATGAATCTAGTAAGAATGTTGACAACCAACAGCAAGAACAAGAAGAATAAAATTTCTTGTATGATGAGGAATAATCCTATGAGAGGAATTTCCTTGAGGAAGGTCAAGAAAAATAGAAACCAGATGAAGACCAGATTATCCAAGTGTCTGAATCCAAGGAAGTATCCCTTAATAAATAACCTACTCCAAGAGATGATAAGGGAAAGCAAACTCTCATGGAGACACCTATAAAAGATGTCATCAGAAAGAAAGCGGTTGGTGGTACCTCTAGAAGAAAGCTGGTGCAAGTTGAAGAAGAGAAGTCTCAAAGAGAAGTTTCTGATTCGGAATCATCATCTCATGGGCATGATTTTGTAGTTCAGTCTCTGAGGAAGTTGGTGGACACAATTCCGGTTCTTCCAACAATAGATTCCAGATGTCAGATGATGCAATAAACTATGAATCAGAAATCGGATTATTTATCCATGGTCATGGATAAGTTTTTGAAGTTGGAAGTTGAACAGAAAAGTTTTCTTATCGATTATGATGTGCATAGAAAGTTCTGCAGTAAGTTAACTAAGTGGTCTAAGAGAGTTGATGAAGATTTAGTTCATTTTGAGAATTTTTAGGCTGAAGTTCAAAATGCTTTTGAAATGGAGGATAAAAAGGTTAATGAGATTTATGAGAAGTTGGCCCAGGAGAAAAATTCTCGGAATCAACAGGTCAGGGATCTGAATGGGAAGCTTAACTCAGTATCTCAGAATTGGAAAACTGAAAGAGATTTCCAGATTGAGTTTCATCATAATATGGAAAAGCAAGATGAGATAATAAAGTTGCAGAAAGAAGCCTTGGAGGCTCAGGCATAAGCTTTAAAAGTCCAATAATAAAAGGTAAAAGCCTTGGAGAGGCAGTGTGAGGAAGATCAAAGAGACTTGAAGAAACTCAAAACCTTGTTAAAGAAGCTCATTCCAAAGGAAAAGGAAGACAAATGAACCTACTCCGATCTTTTGTTGTAATTGTCTTTATTTGTAAAATTTTCCAACTCTAATGAAATGATTATTTGGTTGGTTGTATCTTGTCATATACTAGTGTTTCAGGTACCATATTTTGTTTTCCATTCCCTTCAATTCTTTTTGAAAATCACAAAGGGGGAAAAGTAAAAAAGAACTACTCCTAAAAGGAAGAGAAAGGAAAATTTATAAGAGAAATATTCTTAAAGAAAGGGGGAGATTCCCACTATGAAGTTCTTCATTCTTAAAATAATGAAAAATTCACTCCGAAAATTCAAAATACAATCCTTAGTGTTTCAATGCCTAAGGGGGAGTTAATTTTATTCACTTTCATCCATGAACAAAGGGAGATAAGTGTTTAATTTCAAATTCTAATGAAGTTTTTTCAAAATCCTTATATTATTTTTCAAAAGGATGTTTGTGCTTCCCAAAAAGGGGTAGATTGTTGAGTCAATAAGGTTTTCCTTTTGACTTTTCCATTCCTTCTTGTTTTGAAAATCACAAACACCTTATACTTAAGAAAATGTATGTTTTACCTCCATAAGGAAAATTTACTTCCTTAAGGAAATTTACTCTAACCTAAATTTTCTTATACATAGAAATATTATTCTTAAGTTCAAAAACTGGATTCTTAACTAAAATCCTAGAATCATATAATGTAAATATTTGGAGAATTCTATTTTTAGGATCCGAATTCTGGACTCTGAACTTTCTTAAACAGTTCGACTCCGAAATCTTAAGAAGTTCGACTCTGAACTCTTAAACAGTTTGACTCTGAACTCTTAAGAAGTTCGACTCCAAACTCTTAAGCAGTTCGACTCCGAACTCTTAAACAGTTCGACTCTGAACTCTTAAGAAGTTTGACTCCGAACTCTTAAACAGTTCGACTCTGAACTCTTAAATAGTTCGACTCTAAACTCTTAAGAAGTTCGACTCAGAACTCTTAAACAGTTCGACTCCGAACTCTTAAGAAGTTCGACTCCGAACTCTTAAGAAGTTTGACTCCGAACTCTTATGAAGTTCGACTCTGAACTCTTAAGAAGTTTGACTCCGAACTCTTAAACAGTTTGACTCCGAACTCTTAAGAAGTTCGACTCCGAACTCTAAAGCAGTTCGACTCCGAATTCTTATGAAGTTCGACTCCGAACTCTTATGAAGTTCGACTCCAAACTCTTAAGCAGTTCGACTCTGAACTCTTAAGCAGTTCGACTCCGAACTCTTATGAAGTTTGACTCCGAACTCTTATGAAGTTCAACTCCAAACTCTTAAGCAGTTCGACTCTGAACTCTTATGATGTTCGACTCCAAACTCTTATGAAGTTCGACTCTGAACTCTTAAGCAGTTCGACTCCGAACTCTTAAGCAGTTCGACTCCGAACTCTTAAACCGTTCGACTTCGAACTCTGCAAGTTCAGATTCCGATCTCTAGTGAAACCAGATTCTGAATTCCTATAAAATAGAATCCAAACATTTCTTAACATAGACTCCGAATTTCATTTTAGTTAGACTCCGAACTTTTGACTTGATTACACTCCGAAATATTGATTAGATTTTACTTACATATGCTTCATTTGAAAACATTTTCGTGCATTCAGTTATACATGGTTTGTTATAAAACGATGTCGTCTATTCTGTTTCTAATTAACCATTGGTTGAGTTACACGTGTACAGGTCCCTCCGAATTTCATGGAATATATGACTGTTGGAAGAGGGAGCTGACCATTAGAATTTTTCCTATAAATAGAAGCTCATTTGAAAGAGCTCAGAATAAGAAAGAAGTTGATCGATCTAGAGATCACACGTTGTTAAGGTGATTTCTAGAGATAGAATCTTTTTATGCTTTGTGCGTACTGAACCGCTCGTTCAGATTGCTTTGTGTGACTCCTAATGTTGGTGATTACATTCGAGGACTTCTGGGGATAGGAAGACAGAGGTTCCGACTACCTTGAAGTTCAAGGGCTTCCTTGCTGAGGAAGACAGAGGTTCCAACTACCTTGAAGTTGAGGGCTTACGGGGATAGAAAGACAGAGATTCCGATCTTCGTATCGAGGGCTTACCCTGGTGTAGGTAAGACAGACTTTCTTGAAAGTATAAATCAAGGGACCTTTATCTAAGGTTGTTGGATACCCTTCTCTTTGGGTTAAAAGACTTATATCTTGTTACTTGTAGTTTTACTACTAGTTTTTCCGCTGCATTTTGTATTGTAAGGAAAGTATAAACTTATTATATTTCCTTACACTTTTACCCTAATAAATTTAGATTCTATATGCTTTAAGGTAGAATTTAATATTGTAAACCTTAGTTTCAATTCCCCAATTGGTGTTAGAGGTGTTTTTAATCTTCTTAGTTTAACTTTGTTAAACTCAGTACATTTCTAATTTTTCTTGTTTGGGTATGTCATTATATGTACCTATCACTATAATTTTATTTACATGTGATTATATACCCATTTCACTCTCATTAATCCCTTACATTAACCTTCATGTACTCCTGTTATGCTACTGAAATTGTCTTGTGATTTTCCATACCAAAAGTGAGGGACCTCTCCCTCTTCTTTTCAATTCAAGCACCTTCATTATATTTAAACTTTTTATTATAAATTGGTCATATTTTTATGACCTTATAAATATCACTCTACTATCCAATTTAATTCCTAATAATGATAGATCATTTATCTCCTCTCATTATAGTGTTTACCTAAGCCATTACTATGATGAAATTTAGTAAGGGATCCTTTCCTTACCCTCTTTATTCAAGAATCTTCTTCATTTTATGAATTTTATTTCCAATTCCTAATGTTGGGATATGTTTTTCCACATATATATTACTTTCAATTTGATTCCAAATTATGAGAGACCCATTTCTCTCAAATTAAATTGTTTTATAAAAGTATTGTCGTTATGCTACCGAAATCTCACTATGATTTTTTTATGCCAAACCTTTGTATTATGAATACCATTGCTATTTGCACCCAATGGTATTCACCAAGACGTAGATATACTTATTTTATTTGTTAATTAAATGAATTTATTCTACATTAATTGATTGTGGTATTAAATGTAATGAAATATGATCCTAAGTTGAATGATCTATGTGGAACACTTATGCATGTACATGATATGAAGAACAAGAGCCTTAGCCCAGTTAGTGAGGACTCAGAAAGTGAATCCAAGAGACATGAGTTCAAAAACCGGGTGGAGACATATTTTATGGGTATTTTAGCAGTATTGTAGTGGGCACTGTGGCAGGTACTGTAGTAGGTACTGTAGCAGCTAGAACTATTCATATGTTTGTGATTTTGGGCCTCGGGTCCTTTAAGGACTTCGGTCCACCCAAGGACTTCAGGATAGTAAGTATTTTGGGCTACCTCAAGGCCTTTGGCTCAACTCAAGGCCTTTGGGACACCTAAATGACTTCGGGACACCTCAAGGACTTCTGGCCACCTGAAATTGTGCTTAATGATTAGACATACTCTACAAGGAGCAAAATCTGGATGGGGATCAGAGCATGGGAATTTACTAGAGTAGAAGATAAGAGGATTTTTCATAAACATGGGATATGGAATTGCCATCAGGACCAACCTATGCTTTCATGAGAAACCAATCCGAACGGCCATACGAAGGTGGAGAGCTGATATCATGATGAAGAAGTTGGGAGGAGGAGTTCCAAGTATAGTCTGTTTAATTTCTAAGGCCTACGGGTCATGTAATCTCTAAGACTACGGGCATTTTAAGGGTTCCCCCTCATCCCTTAAAAGGGGGTTATCAAAATCAATAAAAAAAGAAGGCCTTTAGGACATTCGGGGTACATGATATGAAAGTGATAGGTGTGCCTAAAATTGTATATCACTCCAATTCATTGGGTAATGTTTTAGTATTTTGATACATCATTTCAGGGATTAAGGAGTGAACATGATCCATCATTAGACATTTTCCACCATGTTATTATGTCTTCGAAATTATCCTTAACCTATGTTTATGATTACATGTTTAAAGTTTTTGCCACATTTTCCATGTTTCCTTTAGGATATCATGTTATATCATGCCTCATTATTCATAATTATGATTCTCACCCACTTTATGTCCCATTTAAATTCTCATTGTCTAACATGTAAAACTTTCTTCATGTGATGATACTTTTATGTTCCCTTACTAGGATTTATAGACCATTCCTTTCTTATGTACATCCCTAGGTTAGTTCATGTAGCTTTAGAGGGATGATGATTTCTAAGAGCATGTTAAGGAAGTTTTTAATAATTTTGTTGTATCTCATATTTGAGATGTTATGTTATATACCTAATTCCCAAAGTATCTATAATTATTGATCCTATAGGTTGTATTATTTTTATTCTTATGTAATAAATCTTAAATTAATGTGTAATAAAGACATGGTTTGTCATAGTAAATCACCCCCAAAAAAATTGGTTTGAGTATATCTTGCCAATCATGATGGTGCACAGTGAGTATACCCTTACTACACACCTAGTTTGACACACCTAGTGTATATTCTTGGGTTAATTCCCATTTTATTTACAAACCATTATGAATAATTTGAAAATATTTTTATGATTTTAGAATATTCCCAAACAAACCAATTTTATGATTCTGAAATTAACTATTTATAAATTTTTCAATTTATGTTAAGTATTTCACTAGTTTTAAAATTATACATTATGATTCATAATGTTATGATCTAATCTAGTGTTTGATATTATTTATAAATGGAGCATATAGGAAGTAATAGAAACTGTATTAATGCAAGTAATCTATGTAGGGATTTCCTTCCTGGTAAAGATAATGAAGTTATAGCTGGAGCTAAAAAAATTAACTATATTGGGAAAAATGAGTTAGGATATGACCAATAAATTTTTCCATATAGATCATCCTACTGATCTGAAACATGGTGTAAAAATTTAAGACCACTTCATGCATTATAAACCTTTATCATTCAATAGGACTACAAATCCATTTGTAACTGTGAAATGGATAATTTTATTATAGAAGATATTTATTGATTTGGGAAGTAATGAAAGGGGTAAGGTTTTCATGGTATTTTATAATATCTTAGGGTATTTGGATCAATGGTGGTTATTGATTCAAAACACTAAGTATGAGTATAAAATAGAGAGCATGGAATTGAATGATTTTAAGGAACTTTTCTTGGAAAAATATTTTCCTCACAGATAATGAGCATATATAGAGAGAGAACTCTTGAGTCTGAGAAAAAAGTAAGAGTAAAATATATCTAAGTATGAATCTAACTTTTTAAGGTTATCAAGTCATGTTGCAGACTACATATTTAATCCAAAGATAAATATTCAGTGTTTCTTTAATGGGGTTAATCCAATCCTATAAAGGGAACTATTCTCCCAAAAATTCTCATCAAATGAGGATATAGTATCATGTGATATCAAGACATATAAATAATTATTCAAGTCTTATGGATTTTAAGGAAATCAATATAAGAAGAGGATGGTAGAGAAAAAAATAGATAAGGGGAATAATATATAGGTTAATTTCCCAACATGTGATACTTGTGGAAAGAAACACCATGTAATATACTTAAAAGCAAAAGGTTTTTTCTTCAAGTGTGGAAAAAAGGACATCATGATCATGAATTCAAGGGTAATGGAGAAAACATTAAAGTATAGTGCTTTAATTTTAAAGAGATAGGGTACTATACTAAATAATACCTCAAACATAAATAGAACTAAACACAAAATAATCCAAGGGTAGAAGGTGAGACTTATGCAATTACTACAGTCAGTGTGGAAGTTCCTAGCAGCGTGATGAAAGGTATACTTATCATCCACTCAAGGATTGAAAATGTTTTATTTGATTATGTTTCTACCCACTCTTTTATATATGAATAATTTTTTAAGGGTATAGAATCACAACCTCATTGATTAGATATAGAGTTCATAGTAAAAACTCCAAATAGTAGTATAACTGCATCTCAAGTTTATAACTCCTCTCTGATATAATTTTGTGGGAATGTTCTTTCTTTTAATCTTTTTATTCTTCCTCTAGTTAAATTTTTTTGTAATATTGGGTATGTTTTTATACCAACCCAATATTATAATACATATATATTACATCATTTTTTAATATTCATTACATTACACAAATGCATGACTGAGAACTGTAATATTTTAGTGTTTTTGAAAAATTGGAAACAAAAAAAATTGATCCATAGTTAAAATAAATCATCTCCCACTATAATCTTTATAACTAGAACCCCTCTTAGAAATATCATACCCAATACATTTATTCATAACCTGGGGAAGGAAACATAAGAAAAGGTTAGCTTATATTCTAAGTAAGGGTAAAGAAGGGAGATACATAAGCATAATATAAACATGAGGGTATGAGAACATGAACATGAAATTTTAAAACCATACCTTTCATATCAAAGATCATAATAATGAGTCATGAAATAAATATTTGAATTTCATAATACATGAATCATAAGTTAATAAAAGAACCTGATCCATGAGAGCATAACATTGGATAAGAAAAATATTTTTGGAATACACATAAGCATAGAATATAATTTCCAAATTAGTCTAGGATCACTACCAATGCTATCATATTGGAATAGTTTCACTCCCCAAACCATAATTGTAGTCAAGGTTTACTCTCAATACCATCATAGTGGACAAAGTCCCTTACTGAACAAGGCTCACTCCCCATTCCAATCCTATCTATCTCATAAGATAAAAATATTTACCCATTACATTAGAGGGAGATATAGGTCCCACCCATCTCATAATGAAAAACATATTTATGTGTGACATAAGATCATAAAACATTAATTATATTATAACCCATGAAATTAAATGTGTTTATCATATCATAACCTATAGAAAACAGATAGGTTTCATAATCATTTCATCATAATTTAACTCGTGGAAAAAGAAGAGAGTGTCATAAGAATTTTATCATAGTGTAAACCATGAAATAAAAATGAGTTTCAAATAAAATATTATTCATTATAATGGGAATTTTTTTCATGTTGTACATGTTAAAATAAATTACTTTTACATTTTTGGTAAAATACAAATAGGAATTATTTGGAAAACAACATGAACATTCCTTTCAAAAAAAATGAAAAAATTAAACTATGGGTAATAATGTATATTAAAAACAATAGTATAATTATAAAAAATTGAATTCATTTTTATAAAACATGGTTTTGAAAGAAAACTGATTTCTGACAGAAGAGAGAAATAAAGCTGGGTTTTCTTAAAAATATTTTCTTAATTATTTTAAGTGACAAAGAGTGAAAAAATGGTACTATTACTTGAAAATGTCAAGAATATAAATAATATAAGAAAATTAATGATTTTATTTAGAGATAGATCATAATATTTTATCATTGGAAGCATAATCATAAACAATCACGATAAATGATGAGATTGTAATGTAAAATCATTACCACTTTTCTATATTTGAATCATAAAATCCATGAAGGAATAACATAAAATGAAACTTAAAATATTATGAGGATAAATAAATTCATGGTACTAAATTTCAAATGGTATTTATATATACCTCGTGAAATAATGTAGGTGTGTAACATAATGTGCATCTCAAAGAAGGCAAATTGAGACAAAAATACCTTACCTTAAGTAGTGAAATCCATCGTACATGTTAAAACCTCCTGTATAATAAATCTAAGTTTATTATATATATATTAAAAACCATATTTATATTTCTCATACCATATGTTATTTTCTTATGAACTTTTATTACCCATTCATTAACAATTCCATGTTAAATTCACGTTTCGGGCAATAACCGCTTTGTTTTTCATGTATGCTTTGATTTTTTATTTTTGATCCTATTAATTTGACCATAGTTTATAAATATATATATTTTTAAACATTATATAAATATCATATATTTATTTATTATATATTTATTTTTATTAATTCACAAAATTTAGTGATATAAAATGAAATACATCGTTCATAGAGACAGTAGGCCATACATACGCATGAACATTGTTTTCATTTTCTTGAAGTATTGAAATAAAGAAATTAAAAATATATATTATAATTATAGAATCATTTTTATTTCATATATATTACATATTTTCATTAAAATCGTCCTTAATACCTTCTATGTAAAGCATTAATGAATCGTTTCGCCTTGCGAGGTGGTAGTCCACCATACACATGAGCGACCTTCGTATTCCCAAAAAATAGAAAGTATAAAGGTATGTGTGAAATAATAATTCAAGAATAATAATAAAATCATAAATATAAAATATAAACAATAAATCCATAATTATTTCCAACCTTTAGAGGTGTTAATGGAAAAAATGAATGACATCATTTAGTGAGGTTGTAGTCTATTATACACACAAACAATGATTTCATAACCCATTTGATGGAAGTGGAGATGGTTTTAGGTCATTTACTTAACATAAAAACATATAAGTATCTGTAATATATTGATTTTATTATATCATCATGTTATAATAGTAATTTAAGGGTGTATAGGAAGAAATGAAACAAAAACACTCATTAATGAATGTTACCTCTTCTTCTAGTATCATCATTAGTTTTACACCAAAAGCCTACCTAGGTTAGATTTATATGAAAAATAAGGATTATAGGATGAGAAGAGGGAAGTTTTAAAGTAATTTTTCTAGGTATTGGGTGAATAAAAAGGTTTTATAGTGCGAAGAATATAGGAGATGGGTGGCCTTTTAAAGTGAGGTGAGTGGCACTCTTGTAATTTTTTTAAAAGAAGGAATTCCACACATATTTTTTCATGTCACAAGGCTCCAATAATAGACCATTATTGAATATATAATAGATAAGGTCAAAATATTCCTATACAATAGGTTTTGGACAAGTTTTATTTTATTTTTAACCCTTTTCTTTTTAGTTTAACCCCCAGTAAACCCATTTTTACCTTAACTTTGGTAAATAATTTTTACTATTTTTATTATTAATTTTGGTAAAAAATTAAGTTGATATTATTAGATAATATAAATTAATATAATTAAAAATATGGAATCAATTTTTCCAAATTATATTCATATAATTGTAAAATTTTAATTTAAAAATAATCCTACATACATGACGAGAAAGCAGTTATTTAAAGAGAAAATGTTCAAGAGTTTGCAATGTTTTTATATCAAAAAAACAACATGAAAATTATTCAAAAGAACTAAATTGGATTAATAAATATATAATTGAACTAATTATACTTTAAAACTAGTTTAAAATATAATTTAACATTATAAATAATTTAAATG
The DNA here is from genome assembly GCA_963277665.1 of Viscum album. NCBI lineage: Eukaryota > Viridiplantae > Streptophyta > Magnoliopsida > Santalales > Viscaceae > Viscum > Viscum album. The sequence continues at coordinate 994,409,542 of OY728125.1, forward strand.
AAAAGGTAGTTTTCAATTAAAATTCAGTATTTTTCACTATTCATTAAAAAATGAAAATTTTCAAAAAAAATGCCAAAAATTAAACCTAAGATAATTTTTAAATGATTATGTTAAAAATGAATTATATTTTATCAAATTAATTTTCTAAATGTTTCAAAATTTAATTTTATTATTTTCTATAACAGGGCATAAAAACATTTTTTTGAGAAAATAGTATTTTCAAAACATAGAAATAATTTACTAAAAATTAAGTATTTTTTATCAATATTTTTTATTTATATAAAACTATTATGCTTAAAATTTAAAAAATATTTATTACTCTTCAGATTTTTATGTTTAATGGATAGGTTATAACGGGTGCATTTAAATATTTATATTAATAATATATCATAGTTTGTTAAAAATCAGTGTCACATGTAACGCAAGCCAAAATCATTATTGCATGAATTTAAAGATTAAATCAATTTTTTTTGTAATAAAAGATATCCAAGAAATTAAATTCATTCAATTTATTCAAAATAATAATAATTCATCCAAACTCGGGGTGTTACATTTTACCCCCCTTAAAATGAATTTCAACCTTGAAATTCATCACTCTGATAAAAATAAATGAGGATACTCCTACCTCATCATATACTCAAGTTCCCACATAGCTTCCTCATACTATCAGTTTTTTCAAAAAAAAACTTTGACCAGATGAGTGGTCTTATTTTATAGAACATCCCTTGTATGATCCATAATCTACACTGGTTATTCCTTATAAGAAGGATCTTTCACTATTGGTATAACCTCTAAGTTTATTACATGTGAAGTGTTGAGTATGTACTTATTTAGAATATATACATGGAACATATCATGAGATTGATAGAGTTTTTATGTAATATCCAATTGATAGGCTACCATCTTGATACGATCAATAATTTCAAAGGGATCGATATACCTGGTGCTTAGTTTCTATTTATTCCTGAATATCATAACCTTCTTCCATGGAGAAATTATTATGAAAACCTTATCACCAAATTAAAATTATAGATCATTCCAATTATTTTCAGTATAAATTTTATACTAAATCTGAGATGCCTTTATGTGTTTTTTAATGGATCTAACCTTCTCTAGAATTTCTTTATCTATCTTAGGTCTCAGTAGCTTTCTTTCACCAACTTTATTCCATCACGTTTGATCTCTACACTTATTTCAATATATTGCTTCATAAGGATCCATATTAATGCTTGAATGAAATCTATTATTGTAAGAAAACTAAACTGGAGGAAGGTGTTTATCTCAACCACCTTTGAAATCCAAAGAATAAGATCTCAACATATCCTTTGGGGTCTTAATTTTTCTTTTAGACTTACCATCTATTTGAGGATGATACATAGTGTTGAAACTAAACTCCATATCAATATATTGTTGAAGACTTCCCCAAAACTTTAAGGTAATCCTCATATCCCAATCATACATAATGGAAAGTGGTACTTCATGAAACATTACCACTTCCTTAACGTATATGCTAGAAATCTAATCCAAAGATATGTCTTCTCTGATAGAGATGAATTGTGTTGACTTAGTAAGTAAATCATTTAAAACCCATATAGAATTATACCATTTAGACATTTTGGGGATGCCTGTGAAAAAATGCATGGTGATGTTTTCCCATTTCCATTCTAGTATAGATAATGGATGTGAAATCCCCTTAGAATTTTTTCATTCAGCCTTAACATTATGACATACTAAGAACCAATATAAAAACTCTATGATATCTCCCTTCATGCCATACCATCAAAAATACTCTTTTAAATATCTATAAATCTTCATACTTCCTAGATGAATGGATAATGAAGAGCTATGATATTCCTCTAAGAACACATTATTTAAAAAATTTATATATGAAACGCATACAAGGTTCCTAAAACTTATCATTAAATTATTATCTAGGTTAAACTCAAGAACATTTATAACCTTATTTTGCAGATTTGCATCTTACTTTTATTCCTCTTTAATCTTCACTTAGATAGATGGTTGGACATTCAATTGAGAAATATAATATTTTTACCCTTCCTTCAGTATTTTCAGATCTATCCTTTTCAAATATATAAATATTAGATCTTTTGTAATCCTCATCATGGACAAGAAAGCATGATCCTTTCGACTCAAAGCATCGGCCACCTTGTTTTCTTTCCCAGGGTGTTAATGTATTGAGTATTCATAATTCCTAATCAACTCTAACCATCTTCTTTGGAGCATATTAAACACCTTCTATGTGAATATATACTTTAAACTTTTATGATCAGCATATATATTACACTTTTATTCATAAATATAATGTCTACATACCTTTAATTCAAAATTTACTACAACTAACCCCAAATCATGAGTTAGGTAATTTTTCTCATAAAACATCAATTTTAATTAGGCATAATATATAACCATGTCATTCTACATAATAAAACATCCAAATAACTTCTTGGGTATATCACTAAATATTACATATTCTTCTCTACTGCATGGTAATGTAAGCACAGGTTACCTGACTAATCTTCTCTTTAGTTCCTTAAAATTTTCCTCACATTCATATATAAAGAGGAACTTGGATCCCTTCCATATTAACTTTGGTGATTGTATTATATATTCATGAGAAATTATATACAGAGCATCAATAATATCTATATAAAATAAGAAAACTATGAATCTCATTCACCAAGGTTGGTTTGGGCCAACATTCAATAGCCTCTGTATTTGATGGATCTACTGATATACCCTCTCTTGAGATTATATGACCCAAAAATAAAACCTTTTGCAACCAAAAATCACACTATGTAAATTTTTCATATAGTTTCTCCTTAATTATTTCCTTTAGTACAATTATCAAGTGATCTTCATGCTTTTCCTTTATCTTTAAATAGATAATAATATCCTTTATAAATACTACCACAAACTGATCAAGGTAATCTCTAAAGGCTCTATTCATTAAATTCATAAATATAGTAGGGGAATTAGTAAGAATGGATAGAATCACTATATATTCATAGTTTCAATACCTTGTATGGAATTTGTTCTTGTGTATATCCTCTTTCTTAACCCTCAATTTATGATATCTAGAATGAATGTCAATCTTGAAAAATTATTGATCTCCATGCATTTTATTAAACAATTCATCAATACAGGGTAGAGGATACTTGTTCTTAATTTTGATATTTTTTAACTCCCAATAATCAATGTAGAGTCTTATTGATCTATATTTATTTTTAATGAAAAGAATAGGTTCTCCCCAAGGTGACACACTTTGTCTAATGAATACCTTGTCAAGGTTTTCTTGGAGTTTCTTCTTCAATTATAAAAACTCAATCAAGGCCATTATATAGGTAATCTTTGAAATTGGTATGGCACCAAGTATTATTTCTATTAAGAACTCAACTTCATGTTTTTGTGTAAGGATAGGAAACTCTTGTATAAATACATCAAAAAATTATTGTATGATAGAAATATCATCAATTTTGAGTTTATCCCCGACAATTTGAGATAAAAAAAATTATGAATGGGAATTAATAACCATAAAATGGATATAATATCTATCAAAAGTTAATGATTATCACATTAATATAAGATCATAGTTTGGTTTGGAATATCAAACATGGATTCCCTTCCTCAACAATTGATGTGGGATTTATGTATAGAAATCCAATCCATTCCTAATATGACATCAAACTCCCCAGAGGAAGAATGAAAATATTTTTAGGAATCACATTCCCATAAAAATCCACTAGAGATGAATCATATACTTCAGATGTGATAATAATAACATTAGGTTTTTTCACTAATATTTCTATATCTAATCGTTTGGGTGGCATCTTGATGCCCTTAAAAAATTTATATATGAAAGAATGGGTATATTCAAAGTCAAATAATCCATTAGTAGTTCTAGAGTGGATGGTAAGTATATCTTTCACCACATTTTTATTGTAATCCTTTTCATAAATAGTGATCACATGAGATTTATCATTTTACCTTAGCTTAATAGGTTTCTAACATCGATCATTTTCATTAAAATTTGGATTTGGGAACCGGTTAGCATAGTGCATGTACTTCTTACATTTGAAACATTGGAGTGTTGTTGTTTCATGCTATGAAAATTTCTCTCCATTCTCATCATTAGCTAACTTCTTTTAATCACTTCGGTAATCAATTGTTTGATGACATTACCTTCTACACTTAAAAAATTTACCAGTCCCATTAAGAAAATTTCCTCTATTATTCTTCCCAAACTTTGATCATAAAGGAAATCCCATATTCTTCTCTCCATGGTTCTTATATTTTCCTTTGAATTCCATTTTTCTCTTCATATCAAAACCATGAGATTGATATATAACTTCAACCTCCATTTCCACCTTGATATTGCATTGAAAAATGTATTCATAGCTACCAAAGTATCTTAGGTATAACACCCTTCAGAGACTTGGTTTTAATACACTGAAGAATAGATCAACAATACTTTTAGGTTGGATGATAATACCAGAATCATACTTCATGAGTCTTGTAAAATTTACTTTGCGGATATGAAAGGATTCATCATCCTTTTTATTTAACTCAAGGAACTCTTTCTCCATATCCGTACAAATAATATGAGTAAAGTACTAATTGAAAAATAAATTTTTAAACTCATCTCAATCCATGCATTCAATTTCATCCCGTTTCCTCATATTATTGATAATATTCCACCATTGATCTGCTTCACCTTCCAAATGGTAGATATCCAAAATGAATTTTTCATGTTACGAATACTGGATAATGGATAATATATTTTTAGTGGTGTTGATCCATTGTTCATAAACTAGTGGATGATAAGACCCACTTAAAGAAGGTAGATGTTGCCTCATGAAAGAATTAATAGAATTTGGTTCCATCCATTGTTCATTCAGAAGTCTAGTGTGTTTCCTATCTTGAGAAATTTGTGTGAGCATAACAATGATATTTTTTATTCTATCTTCTATAACATTTGGATTCTATAGAGTAAAATCGTTTCATTATCTTTCACACTCAACATTAACATGGATCTTTTAGGTTTTATTCATTAACTAAAACCAAACATCATAGTGTAAGAAACAATTACCATATATAAGAACCACATAATCATGAAAAATCACTTATAGGATATCTAAATCATGAAACCTTATTTAATATATGAAACATTATTTTTATCTTAGGTTATTCATATCCACCATCCATTTAAACCCTTATTGATGGTTCGTAAAGAGTTTTTGAATTTGAAGATCGTATCCCTCATGAGTGTCAAACCAGGTGTGAATTAGTGCCCATTTTCGTGCACCAGGTGATGATCATGTCTATCTCAATGTTTCTTTTTGGAATTATTACCCCTAAGTACTTTTATTCCAGATTAACATCCACTTGTAGTATCCATATAAGGATTTAATTTATTGGAAACCACTTGATCTATCCTTTACCAAAATTATAGTACATTTTTTTACTTTGAATCATCCATAGACTTATCCTTAGACATATCCTTATGGACCTCACTAAGGTTTTATCAGCCTATTTTTCATATGCTAATTAAACTTATCCTCTGATTCCAACTATAGCAACCCAAACTTACCATACATAGATATTACATAATTTTTTATGAATATTCATTACATTATGAAAACATGTTCTTGAGAAACATAATAGTTTAGTGTCCTTGGAATCTTGGAAACATAAACAATTAGTCCATAGGTAAACTTCATCATATTCCACTATGATGTCCATAACTATCACCCCTGTTAGACATATCATACGTAATACATTTCTTCATAACTTGGAAAAGGAAACATAAGAAAGGGTGATCTCAGATTCTCAGTAAGGGTAAACAAGGGAGATACATAAGCATAACATGAAAATAAGGGTATGAGAACATGATATAAATTTTTACTAGTTTTTTCTATCTCATGATGTCACGGCCCATCCCTCGGGGCCCGTGTCATGACTACCCCAAGCCCGCCTTTCATAGGACAGGGGCTGGGGACTATCACTGAAAGGCGTATTTCCTAAAACGGGAAGTCATTTCCTTTAAATTTTTAGAAACACATGGTCCGAGAACACAACAAGAAGAAACTGTGAAGTAAACTGTTGGAGTAAAAGAGTACTGAAAGTAAAGGGGACAGAATACAAGTCCAACTGAAAGTAAAAGTACAACTGAAAAGTAAAAATACAAATGGAAGGAACAATACAATTGGAAAAGGGAAAACAGCTACTGAGTCGTCCTCTGAGGACCCTATCTGAAGGTTAGGTATAGATGGCCTCCTCATTACTCCATGTCCACCTGTCTCCTCCATGTAACACCTAGTCATGGCACCCTCAAACCTCAGCCCAACTACTTGTCCTCTACACAAGACATAGCAAGGTGTGGGTATAGCCCGTGTAGGGGTGAGTGTAATGATACTTAGTAGGGACCCCGATACACCATAAGGTCTCCCAGAGTTCCACAAAGGAAAAAAACAAAGGTAACACCACAGAGGTAAAGTACCATACTAGTAACACTCAGCTCAAACCAGAAATACAACTCAGATAAACAGGATTATGATCCTGACCCATAGAGGATCTCTATGAATGTTAATATCTATCCATAGGATTCTCTAGGGATAGTAACAATAAATATCCCCAGTCACAACATTGAACACCTCGGATGTTGGAGAACTCATCCTCTATCGAGTATAGTGGGCCTGTCAAGTCACACAGAGTCGCTTCCCACTAACCTTGGATTGCTGAGGTACTCCTCCTGTCGAGTACCATGGGTCTGACATTTCAAACAGAGACACTCCCCACTGTGTCATGCTAAGGTACTCCTCATGTCTAGAACGGTGGGTATACCGCGTCACACAAAGGTGTTCCCCACCGTGGCCTGCTAAGGTACTCCTCCTGTTGAGTACCGTGGGTCTGCCACATCATACAGAGGCACTCCCCATCGTGTCATGCTGAGGTACTCCTCCTGTCAAGTATCGTGGGTCTACCAATTCACACAGAGGTGCTCCCCACTGGGCCGTCGAGTCACACCGAGTCGAAAATTCAGCAGTCGTCAAGTCTCACCCAGTCGTAGGGTTTCGTGCATAGTGCACTTGGGAGAACCGCTCCTCAAGCCATCGGTCATATTACAATTAGTATAAAGCCTCATAAAAAAGCAACTCAATGATTCTCCACATCATAAGGGTTCCAACACAATAGAAGGTGCGTCAATCGGATGCCTGGTTTGTGCGTTATTGGCATTTCAGTGCCGAGGGACCGGTTGGATATGGGTGCGATCCTACCCGTCTATATTCCAAGTTTCTCCAAAACTCTCATGGAGTAAGTAAAAAAAAGGACTGTCTCACTCCAAGTATCCCAACACCGTAGATGATTTGTCAAAAATATTTCTGGTTCTCAAGATAAGGCCCCTTAAGTGTTTCTCGACCTAGTTGGGCCTGGGTCCGATCCGACCCGGTCTGGGATGGGTCGTGGCGGACTCGGCCTGCTGGACTGAGGTCCAACCAGCCTAAAAAAGGGGTGGCCCGGCCAGTGGTGGGATGCGGCCCGGCCCACTGGGCAAGCAGCCCAGCCCGCTGGAGGCGACCCACTGGGCAGGCGGTCTGGCCCACTGGCGGCGGCCCGGCCGAATAGGGCATAGCCTATGGGGCTTCCGCCAAGTGTCTCGGGGGAACCGCTCCCCCATAATCTCAAATGGCCAAAGGTCGCTTGGCCTTTGAAGCAGCGACACCACGTGGGAGCCACCCGATCACCACGGAACTCATCGGAGGCGGGGTTTCCACCTCCTCCACTGCAGCTTTGGTCGCGGCTCCTTCGCACACCAGCGGCGCACTGGTCGTGCTGCCCTTCCTTTTCGTGGCCATCCGAGGTTCCAGACGCCTCCTCCAATTGTCGTAACTGATGATTCGCGGTCCCCCTTGCTCACCGGCAGTTCATGATGGCACGCCGCACCTCCTCCGCGGTCGGCCAGGGTCAGCCACTCTGATGACTGTCGCGTTCTCCTCTTGCAGTGTGGGTCAGCGCATTGCCTCCTTCATAGCTGGTCAGTGTCTTCGTGCAGGCGGTATTCCACGGAGAACTCAAGGGTATAGTAAAGTAGAAAAGGTTCTGGGTCGAGTTCGTTAGGCCCGCACCCTCCGCATTATATCGTAACATAAGTTATGATAAATGGTTCAACAAACTCTTGGATTTTAAATCAAGATAAACCCCACAAAGATACCCCGCAACAAACTCCAGCAAAAATGAATGAATCACGGGTCAACCCATTAGTCGGTTAACCTGCTTTCTTCATATTATTAAATAACAAGGAAGAGGAAAATCATTTAAAATGCATAAATTAATAAACCCCCTACCTCAAAAACCCATTGGAGAGTGTCCGCGCTTGAAGGTGGATCTTATTCTTCATTCCTGCAACCAGTTCCCAACAACGCCACTCGTACGTCATCCTTCAGTTCATGGTTTGGTGTCACCTATCACCTCCTACTAGGATCGGTTCCATCCTCTAATGGTTTGGAGTCACAGTGCTCTTTCATCACTTTGTTTCTTGGGGAAGTTGTGTCGATACCTCCCCCCAATCACCATATAAATAGGAGAGGGGGAGGGTAAGTAATGACGTGGGGAATTAATGGGGGATCATAAATTAGTAACCTTCCTAATTCCCCAGTGACGCCGTTACTTAGGGTTGGCAAGTCAAGCCATTTATTTTCTTAACACATCGTTGGACCCACACACCTCTTTTCTGTTGGAGGATATGAAAGAAAATAAAATAATAAAATTATTTCATTTCTTTTCTTTTAAAAAGTCACAAAATGTAACTTTTTCTACAGACCTATTGCAGTCAAAGTAAAGCCTCCTTTAAGAAAATCTCAATGATTCGGATTCAATGGTGCCCTCAGATTTTTAATCTGAGAAACGGTTCAAAATTTAGAAAATGCCACTCATGCGTTTACTGAATGTACCTGAAAAAAAGTTTAGTAATTCATTCCAAGAACTCTGGGCCTTGAAATCATGCACCGTCAATTTTCAAAGAATCGTAATAATTCCATACTATTAAAAAAATTTCATGGATAATCTGGGTCTTTACATTCTCCTCACCTTAGGGATTTTTTTTTCCAAAAGCCATGATATAGACTAAGGAAACAAATGAGGGTATTGAACACGAATCTAAGCCTCTTGATCCCATGTTATCTCCAAGAGGTTCCCGTGCTGCCAGCAAACATGCACCAGAGGTATCGACCACCCATGAAGGACCTGCTCCTATCGATCCTCAGTCTCTAGTGAAACCTCTGTAAATTCTGTCCCATCGCCTAAGTCCAGCTCGCCATGGTCGATGACGTGAGATGGTTCGTGTGCGTATCTCCTCGGTCAAGATACATGGAAGACATCGTGCACCATCTCCAACTTTGGTGGAAGTTCCAAGTGTTATACCACCTCGCCTACCCTCCAAAGTATCAGAAATGGACTGATAAACCTCAGTAATAACTTGTAGACTCGGCCAAATCTCTATAGTCCTCATCAAGGAGAGACTCGCAAGAAAACGTGGTCCCCCTCCTAGAAATCCAGAGGTCTCTATCTCATGTAATCATGTGACTTATGTCTACTCTGTGCAGTCTTCATCCACTCCTGGATGGTCTGCACCTTCTCAGTGGTAGCCTGTACCAACTCTAGACCCATAAGTGATAACTCCCCTGGGTCTGTCTAGCATAGAAGTAATCTGCAGGGTCAACCATACAAGGCCTCAAATGGTTCCATACTGATGGTGGAGTGATAATTATTATTGTAATTGAACTCTACCAAGGGCAAGTGATCCTCCCAACTACATCCATGGTCTATGATGCATGCACGAAGCATGTCCTCTAGCGTCTGAATGGTCTGCTCCGTCTGACCATCTGTCTGAGGATAAAAGGTAGTGCTCAAATGTAGTTGAGTCCCAAATTCCTCCTGCAATCCCTTACACAACTAGGATATGAAATGTGTGTCACTGTCAGAGATGATCATTGATGGCACCCCATGAAGTCTCACAATCTTCTCTACGTAGAGGCATCCCAATCCCTCTACTGATCCCTGCTCTCAGATAGGTAAGAAGTGGGCCAACTTGGTGATTCAATCAACGATCACCCAAATGGAATCATATCCCATGAACGTACGTGGAATACCTATCACAAATTCCATAGAGATCCCATCCCACTTCCACTCTGGCACCTCTAGTGGCTGAGCTAAGCCTGTTGGAACCTGATGCTCAGTCTTCACTTGCTGACGAGTGAGGCATCGTGGATCAAACTCTTCCACTGCCTTCTTCATCCCTAGCCACCAGTGTTGATGTCGGAGGTCCTGGTACATCTTCACCACACTAGGATATACCGCCAGAGGGGACGTATGGAACTCCCTAAACACCTCCTCTCGTAGCGCCACTGGTACCATGGTATATCCCATGAAGAGTATGACATGCTCCCCGCCTTCAGAAAATCCATCAGGTGCCTGTCCTGAGGATATCTAATCACGTCGATTCTCGCAGTTAGTATCCCCAAGCTACACCTCCCTAACTCGCTGAAGGAGTGGGGGAGTGACTGTCATAGACTATAGGTATGCTACTACATCTCTATCCACGAAGGATATCTGCAATGTGGCTAGCTTCTCTGTCTCCTCACTCAGCAACTACAGACCAGACCTCCTTCTAAGTGAATTTGCTACCATGTTCCCCTTCCCAAGAGTATAGACTATCTCAAAGTCATAGTCTGGGAGGAAGTCAAGTAATCTCCGTTGTCTCAAGTTCAAGTCCTTCTGAGAGAAGATATACCTGAGACTATTGTGATCAGAGTAGATTGTAAAACATTCTCCCATCAAGTAAAGTTTACACATCTTCAAGGTAAAGACCACTACTGCTAACTCCAGGTCTTGGGTAGCATATTTCTTCTCATGAAATCTCATATGAGACCCATAAGAGATCATTGCTCACTCCTACATCAGGACACACCCAATTCTGGTCCCTGATGCGTCGTAGTAGACTACATACCCGACTCCCTCTTCTAGTAGCCTCAATATGGAGGCACTCTTCAGTCTCTACCTCAACACTTGGAAACTCTATTGGCATCTCTCCATACATACAAAGGGATTACCCTTCTTCATAAACACTGAAAAGGGTGACGTAACTCTGGAAAAGTTAGGCATGAATCTCCGGTAGTATCCATCCAACCTTAGGAAACTTTGCACCTCGATCACACTCTTGGGTGGCTCCCAAGAAAGTACAACCTCTATCTTCGCTGGATCCACTGTAACTCCATCCTCCAAGATAATGTGTCCCATAAAGTGGACCTATCATATCTAGAACTAGAACTTTAAGAGATTACCATAAATCTGGTTCTCTCAGAGTGTATCCAAAACTATCTGCAGATGATAGGCATGCTCTTCCTTCGTCACTAAGTATATCAATATGTCATTGATGAACACCACCACAAAACAATTGAGGTATGGATGAAAGATCCTATTCATGAGTCCCATAAACAATGTTGGGTAGTTGACCACGTCGAAAGGCATAACCAAGAACTCATAATGGCCATACTGAAATCTGAAGGTTGTCTTCTTCACGTCCTTATCCTATATCCAGAGCTGATGATAGCCTGATCTGAGGTCTATCTTCGAAAACCAGCAAGCTCCCTTTAGCTGATCGAAAATATCATCAATCCTCAGAAGTGGATACTTATTCTTAACGGTCACTTGTTTCAGGAACCGATAGTCTACACAGAGTCTCAAACTCACATATTCCTTCTTGGAGAACAAAATTGGGGCTACCCATGGAGAAACACTGGGCCTTATAAACCCCTTTCCCTACAAATCCCCCAATTGTACCCGTAACTCACGAAGCTCTGCGGGAGCTATCCGATATGATGATGTAGATATCGGTGTTTTCCCAAGGTACAGGTTGATGTAAAATTCTACCTCTCTGCATGGAGGTAGTCCGAGAACATCATTAGGAAAGACATCGGCATACTGGTCCACCACTACAGGATAGCTCGGACTCTCAACATAAACTACTATGAGGGTAAGGTTATCCAACTGATGAGTAATCGACTTCACCCTCCTCTGGGGAAGTCCATATTGTGCTACAAATGTTCCCTTCTCACCGATGAAGGAAAACCTAGTCCCATCCGTGCAGACACACCGCACTTTGCACCTAATACATTCAATCTGAGCATGGACTGTGGATAACCAGTCCATATCCAAGATGGCGTCGTAAGGCCTCAATGCCTCTACTAGGAGATCTCAGCTGAAGATCTCACCTCCTAGAGTAAGCTCACACTTCCATCACCAGTTTTTAATCATCGAATCTTCTCCTGTAAGAGTCTCTAGCTATAAGGATCGATCCAACGGCTCCACCGAAATCTCTGAGCTCCGAACAAGGGCCATGGAAATAAAAGAGTGACTGGAACCTGTGTCTATAAGTACTACAGATAAGGTGGAGTAGACATAGATCATACCTCTAATCATATCTGGAGTGTCGTGGTCATAGGCCTCAGCTTCCTGGAGATGAGATCATCCCTTTCCTTATGCTCCCTGTGGTCGGGGTGGACCACCTAGTGGTGGTGGCGGTAGAATCTCATATCCTCTCCCTTTGCCTACTGCACGAACAACTCCTCTTCCATGTCCACCTCCCTATGAAACTCCTCAATTGAACCCCTGCCTCTGCCTAGGTATTCCCTCGACTATCTTTTGGTCATCCGTATAGTAGGTTGGGCAGTCGTGATCCATGTTCCCCTGCCCACTGCACGAGTAGCACTGCCCGATTTCCTGCTGACCTCCTCTACCTCGCGAGCCTCACACCTCCGACCCTACGTTTAGGGGTCATACACCAGAGGGTTTGACCTTCTTACACCTCTATGCCATCTTCCTACTACCTCATACAGATGACTCAGCTACCTGTCATCTGGTGGTGGCTCTCGCTGTCAGTTTCTACTCAGCTAGAAATCTCTCCACCAAAAGCGCTCTCTCTAGCACCCCATCCTGAGTCGGTATGCTGAGAGATACCATCGATGATCTGATCTCCCATCGGAGACCCTGATCAGAGGTTTGTGCCCTGAAGAAAGGGTCTCGTACCATGTCAGTGGAGTAGCGGGAGAGATCAGTAAACCTGGCCGAGTATTGGGCCACTGTCATGATACCCTGCTGCAAATGCAACAGCTCCTGTAAACGCACAGAGCGTAGGGTCGCTAGGAGGAACTCTTCCCTAAAAGGGACCTCGAAGTCTACCCAGATGAGGGTTTCCTCATCGTGTATCTGGAGCATTAGGCTCCATCATCTCCCTGTTTTTGCTTGAAAAATGTTGGGTTCTAGGATCACGATAAAATCAGCTGGTGTCCCAACTAAGTGAAAAACTCTTGCTAGAGCCTCCAGCCATTCCTCAGCAGCTTGCGGATCCGTCTCACCTCATAACCTCGGAGGCCTCTACCACTGAAACTCGTGCAATTTTCTCAGTTAGCGTGCACCCTCTTCTGGTGGGGCTAGTGGAAATAGTTGTCCAACAGGTAGTGGTGCTACTGGTACACCACCTGAAGGTGCTAATGTTGTAAGAGGGCCCTACACCGAGGCCTCATCGCTCGGTGGGCCATCATCATGTACTCTCTCAGGAATCTTGGTTGTCTATCTATGTGGAGGCATCCTGAAAGAAGAAAGGTGTTCCACATTCAATAAGTTATACCTGGTGAGATAACTCAAGAGATCACAATAAAAAAATTTCAAAAACACAAGCAATCAGTGCTTCCATGCACTGAGTTGGAAATAAAAATTAGAGGTCCTGGTGTATGGATACTTTGGCCACTGCACCAACACTAGATTCCCCAAACTAAAAACCACACTCATAACACTTAACACTATTTCCACACTGAAAAGATCAGAGTTATAGTTCTTCGGTAGAATCGACTCCTCTGATACCACTTTGTCACGACCTGTCCCCCGGGGCCCGTTTTGTGACTACCCCAGGCCTGCCTTCCATAGGACAAGGGTTGGTGACTAGTACCGAAAGAATTATTCCCTAAAACGGGAAGGCATTGCATTTAAACCTGTACAAACACATGGTCTGAGAACACAACAAGAAGAAACTGTGAAGAAAATTGCTGGAGTAAAAGAGTGTTGAAAGTAAAGGGGATGGAATACAAGCCCAACTGAAAGTATGAGTACAACTGAAAAGTAAAAATACAACTAGAAGGAATAATACAACTGAAAATGGGAAAGTAGCTACTGAGTCATCCTCTGAGGTTCCTACCTGAAGGGTAGGTATAGATCGCCTCCTCAGTGCTCCATGTCTGCCTGTCTCCTCCGTGTACCGCCTAGTCCTGGCTCCCTCAAACCTCAGCCCAGCTTCTCATCATCTTCACAAGACACAGCAAGGTGCGGGCGTAGCCCATACAGGGGTGACTATAATGATACTCAGTAGGGACCCCGAGACCCTCAAAGTTCTCCTAGAGTTCCACAAAGGAAAAACCACAAAGGTAACACAACAAAGGTAAAGTACCACACAGGTAAGACTCAGCCCAAACCAGGCATACAACTCAGAGAAACAGGATTATGATTTTGACCCACACAGGATTGTTATGAATGTTGATAGCCAGCCATGGGATTCTCTAGGGATAGTAACAAGAAACATCCCCAGTCACAATGTCGAACACCTCAGATGTTGGCGAACTCCTCCTCTATCGAGTACAGTGGGTCTTCTGGGTCACATAGAGTTTTTTCCCACTAACCTTGAACTGTTTAGGTACTACTCTTGTTGAGTATCGTGGGTCTTCCGCATCACACAGAGGCGTTCTCCACCGTGGCCTGTTGAGGTACTCCTCCTGTCGAGTACCATGGGTTTGCTGCATCACACAAAGGCTCTCCCCACCATGGCCTACTGAGGTACTCCTCTTATCGAGTAGCATGGGTCTGTCATGTCACAAAGAGGTGCTCCCCACTGGTCCTTCAAGTCACACAGAGTCAAAAAATTAGCAGTCGTTAAGTCTCAGCCAGTCGCAGGGTTCTGTACGTAGCGCGCTTGGAAGAACCGCTCCTCAATCCATAGGTCATATTAAAAATAGTAAAAATTATCATAAAGGAGTAACCTAATGATTCGGAACATCATAAGGGTTCCAACACAACAGACGGCATGTCAATCGGTTTCTCGTTCTGTGCGTTATTTACATTTCAGTGCCGAGGGCCCGGTTGTATTTGGGTGCGATCCAACCAGATCGTATTCCAAGTTTCTCCAAAACTCTCATGCAGTAAGTCAAAAGGATCTTCTCTCTCCAAGGATCCCAACACCACAGATGGTTCATCAAACGGATGTCCGGTTCTTAATATAAGTCCCTTTATGTGTTTCTGGGCCCGGGTCCGGTCTGACCCGGTCGGACCAACTTGACCCGACCCGGTCTGGGCTGGGTTGTAGCAAACTTGGCCCGCTAGGCTGAGGTCCATCCTAGCCCAAACAAAAGGTGGAATGGCCCGTGGTGGGGTGGTCCGGCCCGTGGTGGGGTGACCCAGCCCGTGGTGGGGCGGCCTAGCCCGTGTTGGGGCGGCCCGGCCCATGGTGGGTGGCCCAGCCTACAAAAGGGGTGGCCCGACCCACAGTGGGGCGTGGCCTAGTCCGTTGGGCAGGCTTCCCGACCGTGTAGGGTGCGGCCCATGGGGTTTCTTCCAGGCGACTCGGGGGAGCTACTCCCTCAGAATCCCGAATGGCCAAAGGTCGCTTGGCCTTTAAAGTTGTTGTGCTGCGTGGGTGCTGCCCAGTCGCCATGGAACCTGCCGGAGGTTCAGGTTTTGCCTCCTCCATTATGGATTCGGCTACAACTCCTTCGCACACCAACGGCACACTGGTCACACCGCCCTTCCTTTTCGCGGTCGGCCGAGGTGTCGGCCACCTCCTACAATTTTCGCGGCTGACGAGCCACTTTCCCCCTTGCTTACTAATGGTGCACGACAACGCGCCACACCTCATCCGCGATCGTCTGGTGTTGGACACTCCTATGATTGTCGCAGTATCCTCTTGTGGCGTGGGTCGACGCATTGCCTCCTTAGTATCCATTCGGTGTCACCATGATGGCGGTATTCCATGGAGAATGCAAGGGTATAGAAAAGTAGCATAGGGTCCGGGCTGGGTTCATTAGGCCCGCGCCCTCTGTGTTAGCTCGTAACATAAGGGAGGATAAAGGTTTCAACAAACTCAAGGATTTTAAATCAATATAAACCCCACAAAGATACCCCACAACAACCTCTTGTAAAAATGAATGAATTGCGGGTCAACCCGTTAGTCGGTTGACCCACATTCTTTGTATTATTCAAGAATGGGGAAGAGTGAAATTATTTAAAATTCATAAAAAAATAAACCCCCCACCTCAAAAACCCTTTGGAGAGTGTTCTCACTTGAAGTTGTATCGTGTTCTTCATTCCCTCAACCAGTTCCCAATGACGCCACTCGTATGTCGTCCTTCGGTTCGTGGTTCGATGTCACATGTCACCTCCTGCTAGGATCGGCTTCGTCCTCTAAGGGTTTGGCATCGCGGTGCTCCTTCAGCACTTCATTGCTTGGAAAATCTGTGACGGTACCTCCTCCCAAGCTCTATATAAATAGGAGAGGGTGAGGGTAAGTAACGACGTGGGAATTTAATGGGGACTCATAAATTAGGAACCTTCCTAATTCCCCAACAACGTCATTACTTAGGGTTGGTAGGTCAAGCCATTTGTTGGCTTGACACATCGTTGGCCCCACACACCTCTTGTCCGTTGGAGGATATGAAAGAAAATAAAATAATAAATTTATTTCATTTCATTTCTTTTAAAAAGTCACAAAACTTAAATTTTTCTCCAAACCTACTACGGTCAAAGTAAATCCTCCCTTAAGTGAATATTAGTGCTATGAATTCAAAAGTACCCTATGATTTTTAAACCTATCAATGGTTCAAAATTTAGAAAATTCCACTCACGCGTTTACTAAACTTACCTGAAAAAAAAAGTTCATAAATTCATTTCGGGAACTCCGGGCCTCGGAATCACTTGCCTTCAATTTTCACAGACTTTTAATAATTCCATATAATTAAAAAAATTACATGTAAAATCCTAGTCTTTACACATGAGATATAAATCTTTACTCAATGCATTGTAGGTAGATATAGGTATCACATGTATCATAATGAAAACTATATAAATGTGTGCCACAAGATCATAAAATATTCATTATATCATAACCCATGAAATTAAATATATTTCACAAACATTTCTTTATATCATAACCTATATAAAATATATGGTTTTCATAATCATTTCATCATTTCATCATAGCATTAACCATGGAAAAAAGAAGCGGGTTTCATAATAATTTTATCATGTTATAACCTGTGCAAGAAAAATAGGTATCATAAACATCATGCCATCATAAATATAAACCATTAAAATAAATAATTAGAATGGTATCCTTAGATCATATCCCTATTAAGGCATAGGAAACATCAATGGATTTCATCTTAGATATAAAATTATTTTAAATGGTCATTTAAAATATTTCTTGAAGAAAATATCCTTTCAAATTTGAAAAATACTTTTTAAAACATAAAACAATTTGAAAATATTTTTCATTGAAAATAACCCTAAAAAAGTATAAATTAATCTTCAAAGAAAATAATGTTTATGATGATGGAAAGTTTTTTTCATATCAAACACATTAAAACAAATATTCCTTTTGCATTTTTGTTAAAATTCAAATAGGCATTGTTTGGAAAATGACATGAATATTACTTTAAAAAAAATTATAAAAAGTAAAACATGGGTAAATTTTATTTTAAAAATAATAGGATAATAATAATAAAAAATTGAAAATAGTTTTAGAAAACATGGTTTTAAAAGAAAACATATTTTTGATCAAAGAGAGAAAAAAAATCAAATTTTCTTTAAAACATTTTCTCAATTATTTTAAGTACCAAAGAGTGGGAAATGGTATTATTACTTGAAAATAACATGAATAAATAGAGGAGAATAAAATAATTAGTTTATTTAGAGATATATCATAGTATTTCATTATTATAAGCATAATAAAAAATAATCCTGACAAAAGATGGGATTGTAACGTAAAATCATTACCACTTTGGTATGTTTGAATCATAAGTAACATGAAGGAATAACATAAAATGGAACTTAAAATATCATGAGGATAAAAAAATTCATGATATTATATTAAAAATGTTGTGTATATACACCTCATGAAATAATTTAGGTGAATAACATAACATACATCTCAAAGAAGGCAAATTGAGACAAAAATATCTTACCTTAAGTCTTGAGTTTTGTCACACATGTTAAAAACTAATTTATAATAAATATAAGTTTATTATAAATATATTATATAACCATAATTATATGTATCATACCAAATATTATTTTCTTATGACCTTTTATTACCCATTTTTTAACAATTCCATGTTAAAGTCACGTTTCGGGCAATAATTATGTTTTTCATGTATGCTTTTGATCTGTTATTTTTTGTTCTATTAATTTGATCATGGTTTCATAATCTCCAAAATTTTAACCATGATATAAATACAATATATATATATATATATTCATTATATATTTATTTATATTAATTCGTAAAATTTAGTGAAAGAAAATGAAATACACCATTCATGGAGATGGTATGCCATATTTATGCATGAACATTGTTTATATTTTCTTGTAGGATTGAAATAAAGAAATTTAAATGATATATTATCATTAAAAATAATTTTTATGACATATATATCTCATATTTTCATTAAAATCATCCTTATTACCTTCCATGTAAAGCGTAAACGAATCACATCGCTTCGTAAGGCGGTAGTCTGTCGTACACATGAGCGGCGTTATCGTAGACCCATAAAATGAATAATATGAAGGTATGTGTGATATAATAATTAAAAAATAATAATAAAACAATATATATATATAATATATAATCAATAAATCCATCACTATTTCCATCCTTGATAGGTGGTAATGGAAAAACGAATGACATTGGTTCATGAGGCGGTAGTCCACCGTACACACAAATAATGATTTTGTAACCCATTTGATGAAAGTGGAGATGGTTTTAGGTCATGACCTTAACATAAAAATATATTAGTATATGTAAGATACTTATATTATTATTTTATTATGGTATAAAAATAATTTAAGGGTTTGGAGGAAGAAATAAACAAAAACACTCATTGATGAACATTACCTTCTCTTCGGGTATCCTCCTTAGGTTTACACCAAAATCCTTCCTAGGTTTTTTTTGTCCAAACTAAGGATTATGGGATTATATGAGATAATTTGGTAAGTTATTTGGGTAGTTATTTTTCAAACCAAAATGGTTTTAATGTGTGAGGAACAGATGAGAGGGGGTGACATTTTAGAAGTGAGGTGAGTGGCACTTTTGTAATTTTTTGAAAAGAAAGAATTCCACACAAGCTTTTTTCATGTAAAAAGGATCCAATAATGGATAATTATAAATATTAGAATATATAAGGTCTAAATATGTCCATAAAATTGGTTTTAGACAATTTTTGGGTTATTTTTAACCCTTATCAATTTATTTTAACCCCTGATAAACCCATTTTTACCTTAATCATGGTAAATTATTATTATTATTATTATTATTCATTTTGGTAAAAAATAAGTTAAAATTATTTTATAATATAAATTATTTATATTCCAAATATTGAATAATTTTTTAAAATTTTAATTCACATAAGTGGAAAATTTTAATTTAAAAATAATCTCATAGTTGTGATAAGAAAGAGGGCTTTTAAAGTGAAAATGTTCAAAATCTTACAAAGTATTTATATCAAAAAACAATATAAAAATTATTAAAATGAACTAAATTGTATTAATGGATGTATAATTTAACTTATTTTACTTTAAAATAAATTTAAAATATAATTTAAATTTATAAATAATTTAAACGAAAAGGCAGTTTTCAATTAAAATTCAGTATTTTTCACTATTCATCAAAAAATGAAAATTTCCAGAAAAATATAAGAACTTAACCCTAAGAAAATTATGATATGATTGTTTTAAAAAAATTATCAAATTAATTTTCTAAAAGTTCCAAAAATTAATTTTATTATTGTTCATAAAAAGGCATAAAATCATTTTTTTGAGAAAATAGTATTTTCAAAACATTTAAAGAATTTACTAAAAATTAAGTATTTTTTGTAAATATGTTTTATTTATATAAAACAATTATACTTTAAATTTAAAAATTATTTATTAATATTTATATTTCTAAGTTTAACGGAAAGTTTATAATGGTCGTGTTTAAATATTTATATTAATAATATATCACAGAATGTTAAAACTTAGTGGCATGTGTAACGCAAGACAAAATTAGTATTGCATATATCACAAGATTAACTCAGTGTTGCGTCTAACACAAGCTATCCAAGAAATTCAATTTATTTAGAAAAATAATAATTCCTAAAAACTCAAGCTGTTACAAGACTGGCTCTCTCTGTATATATCCCATATCAATTGTCAAGGAAGGGAAGTTACATTTAATATTTTGAATCAACCTTCAATCTTTTATCAATGCGAGGATGAACCTAAACACCCAATGGAGATTACTTTTAAAATATGGGTTTTTCTACCCATTCATGAGGGATATGTATCTCAAATGGTTGGGGAGAAAATCAATATTTAAAATTTCCCTATTATTCTAGAATATAATAATTTATTTCTTAAAGACCTCCCTATTATTCCCTAAAATCATGAAGTTTAGTTTTCAATAGAACTCATACCTAGTGTTAGGCCTACTCTAAATACTCCATATAGAATGGCCCTGATTGAGTTATCATAATTGAATAAGAAACTCTATAATAATCTAGATAAGGGATTCATTCAGAATAGTGCTTCACTATGGGGTGCACCTGTTATTTTTTTTTAAGAATAAATATGGGTTAATTCATATTTTCATTGATTATTGAGAAATTAACAATATCACTATTAATAACAAGTATCATATACCCTATATCAATAATATATTTGATCAATTATGAGCTCTATATTTTCCTAATATTTATCTTCAATCTTGATACCTTTTGTTAACAATAAAGAAGGAGGATATACCCAAAATATAATTTCTTATAAGGCATAGTCATTATGAATTTGTATTAATTCCATTTTTACTTAGAAATTATCCTACTATCTTCATGGATTTAATGAATAGAGTCTTTATAGATTAACTTTATCATTTTTTTATAGTATTTATTGTCAATATTGTTATATATTTAAATACTAAGTAAGGGAATGAATAACACTTGAGAATTGTGATGAAGACCCTGTTGAAGGATAATTTTTATGTTAAATTTACCAAGTGTGAATTTTATCTTTATAAAGTTTTATTCTTGGGTCATATAATCTCAAGTGTGGGTATATTAGTGGATCCTTCAAAGAATAAAGTTATTGAGTAATTTCCTAGACTAACCAAGTAACCAAAATCCATAGTTTTCTTAGGTTAGTTGGATACTATTGAAGCTTTGTGAGATATTTCTCACAACTATATAATCCACTCACTAATTTTAATCAAAAGGGGGTTAATTTATTATGGATATATGAATGTGAATAGAGTGTCAAAGAACTAAAGATAAGGTTGTTAAGTGCACTTATTCTTACACTACCCTAGAGTGGAAAAGGGTTTGTGATCTTTAGTTATGAAATAAATAAGGTACTAGGATGTGTCCTCTTGAATAATTAAATGGTGATATCATATGCCTCTTTTCAATTAAAAATTCATGACCAAAATTACCTAACTCCTCATTTGGAGTTGGAATCGGTAATTTTTGCATTAAATATATAGAGATGTTATATGTATTGTAAAAGGTGTGATATATATATTTATCATAAAATCTTTAAGTATATATTTACACAAAAGTGTTTGAATATGATCCAATGAAGATATTTTTAGTTGATGAAATATTATGATTGCTTAATACATTACCACCCTGGGAAGGAAAACAAGGTGGTTTATTATCTAAGTTAGAAATACCATGCTAGTTTTCCCATGATGAGGATTGAAATAAATCCAATATTTATGTATTTTCATAAGATGGATCTTGAAATCGTGAAGAAATGGGAAATATCTTATCTTTATTAGATGAATATTCAACCATACATCCATGAGAGGATTAAGTAAGCATAGAAGGAAGATGTGGAATTATAAAAGGAGAGGAATATTTCTGAGTTCAACCATGATCATTCTAGAATGATAAGGTTTAATAATTGAGTATTTTTACAATATATACCAGACTTGAAGAAGGATCTATTGGATGAATCTCATATTCTGTCATTATTTATTCATACTAGAAGCACACAGATGTATATAGATCTGAAATAGTATTTCTAGTGGGACAACATGATGAGAGATATTATAGAGTATGTATCTCAGTGCCTGGTATATCAATAAGTTAAGGATGAGAGACTAAAATCTAAGGGGATGTTACAACCATTACCCATACCATAATGGAAATTGGAAAATATTGTTATGGATTTTGTTATCAAACACCCCAAAAAATAAAAATTCCATAATATTATTTGGATTATAGTTGGTCACCTTATGAATTTATCATACTTTATTTATATTATAGAATATTTATCCCATGTTCAACTTTCTAGACTATACATTAAAGGAGTGGTAAGGTTGCATAGATTACCACATTCTATTATATCTGATTGAGGTTTGAGGTTTACCTTGAGGTTATGGAAAAGTTTTCAGTGACCTCTAGATATAGAGTTAAGTTTCAGTGCTTTTTATCATCCTCAGATATATTCTTAGCCTAAGAGGAATATTAAAACTCTAGAAAGTTGAATAACTATAATGTGTTAGGATGAGATTGGAAAATAATTTTTGGAACTAATTTAGATGAGGTAATTGTAGAGATGTTTAGATTCATTCAATATTATATAAGGGCAGCTCAGAGTTTTCAAAAAAAGTTATCTAGAAAATCGTCGATGAGATATTGAGTTTGAAGTTGGAGACAAAGTAACCCTATGAATATCTACCTGGAATAATTTAATGAGATTTAGATATAAGGTAAATCTAATACCTATGTATATTGTTCCCTTAAATATTATTGATTATATCAGGATGGTAGCTTATCACTTGGTGCTTCCACAAAATCTCTCTTGGGTTTATGATGTGTTCCATGTATCTATTCTGAGGAAATACATACATGATCTTTCACATGTACTAGACTCAGAGGAAAAACAACTAGAGAAATATCTCTCTTATGAGGAACAAACATTTAAGATTATGGATTTTATGGAGGAAGTTCTATGAAAAAATACCACTCATTTGGTCAATGTTGTAGTCCAAAATCATAAATTTGAGGAAGTAACGTGGGAACCCGAGGATGTGATGAGGCATAAGTATACTCAATTTTTTGTATTTGAGTGATGTAATTTCAAGGTATAAATTCTTATAATGTGGTATAATATCAAACCCTGAGATTTTATGATATATTTATTTTAAAATATATTTAATTTCTTCGATATCTTGTGTTTCATGCAACAGCGAGTTTAAACAAACTGTGATATACTATTAAAATATCATTTAAATGTGACCATTATAACCTACCATTAAAATTAATGGGTATGAATAAAAATAAATAAATTATTAGTTATCAATTGATTAGAAATGAAAATAAAAATCATTTGAAAGTAAAATAAATGTTTTTCTGAAAAACTTTTTTTATGTGCGTAGTGTGTTTTTTTCTTAATAAATTAAATAGATCACTAGTGGTGAAAGATTTTAATGAAATATATATGATATATTCAATAAAAAAAATTATAATTCATATAATATTTTTTCTAGTTAAGGGTTAATAATAAATCTATTTTTATGCTTAAAAACTATATTTTTCTAAAAAACGGTTTTCATCGTATTTTGTCAACATATTCTAAAATTAATTTAAGTCGCTATAGAAATTGAATATTGAAAATAGATTTAATATTTATAATCATGAGGTTAAAAAAATTGAATATGCCTCTTTAATTTTTAGTCAATATGAATAGTAATAGTGGTAAAATTTATCACCTTTGTAAAGGGTAAATCAGGTAATTAAGATTAAAAACTAATATTATAAGGCTTTAAAATTTCTATGATAGTTTAATTTATCTTATTGGATGAATTTAATTCTACATGTATCACCTTAGTTTCAAAATTTATTTATTTAAGGTACACTTTACCATGAAAATGACCTATATAATATTTAAAGTAAAGAAAAATACAAAATGTCACTCTATTACTTTTAAATATCTATTATGTGTTCACATAGGTATAAAATAAAGTTTTGAATGAATATTAATGGTTATCTTGAATAATTAAATTATTTTCAATATATTAATTTATTTCTAATTTTTAGTCATTATATAATTAACTTAGATACTTACACAACACCAACACAGTATTTATTCAATTAATAGAAAAATAAAATAAAGGATTTTAAAAATATTAAAATTAATATAATTTTATTAATTTATAGTTTTTCAAAAAAATTATAGATGAATATAAAATATTAGTGGTGTTATAAAGGATTATATTCTAATTTCTTATTTTTATTGATGTAGTCAAAGCCAAATTAAATGAATAGTGTCAAAAATTATAATAATGATATTTTATGAAAACAATATTTTATTAAATTAATTAAAAATAATAAAAATATTGAAATAGGACAAGTTGGTATGATATGGTTTAAAATTTCATGAGTTTTCCATTTATAAACCAATTTTATCTTATAAGTAAAACTATAACCCTTTATGATTGAAAAAGTTTTTATCGGGGTTAAGGTTAAAATAGGTTAACTAAGGGGTTAATCCAAAAGGTAAGGTTTAAATATCACTTAAAACTATCCAAATTTTATTTTTTTATGATATATAAACCATATACTATCTTATATTCAAATATCTATCCATTTTAAATCATTTTTCTTAACAATAAGTTAGTTTTATTTTAATCTTTTTAGTAATTCCAAGCATGTCTTTTCCCTCCCTTATAAAAGGATACCCCTTCTCTTCTTTACACTGCTTTTAAGAACATATACTGACCATTACCTACCCATTTCTCTTCTCAACATCCTTATCCATTTTCTATAGGTTTTATTCTCCCAAAAATGCAAATCCTAGTGTTCTTAAGAGAATATTTAAAGAAGTTCTTTCAAATAAGAGGTAATTGCCTTAACCGATCACTTTCTTTTTTACTTCTTATTTTAACTCTTATAAATATATGGTATTTATCATAAAATAACATTTTAAGTATCCTAAATATACTTAAATTTTATTATGATTATGAAAACACCATTATCCACCTTTTTTTCATCAAATGAAAAATGGTAATATCGCTCATGCATGCATGTGGACTATCACCTCCACGAAGCGAAGTGATTACTTTTTCATTTTTGATTTACATGGATGGTAATAAGGGTATATTTAATAATTATATATAATACATATGATATAATAATAATTCTATAAAGTTTAATTATTATTTACCATTCTTTTATTCCATCTGTCGAAAAGTGAAAATAGAGTTCATGCGCACGTACGACCTACCGTCTCCATGAACGGTGTAATTCATTTTTCTATCTATATATTTTATGGATTAATATAAATAAATATAATATGAATATATATGATATTTATATATTGGTTAAAAAAATTATACTATATAATTATGATCAAATTAAAAGGACTGAAACTACCAAACCAAAATATACATGAAAAATGAAGTCGTTATTACCTAAAACAGTGATTTTAATAAAGAATTATTCATAAATGGGTGATAAAAAATTATAAGTAAATCATATATGGTATTATATATATTATTATGGTTATTTAATATAATTATAATAAATATATATTTATTATAAAGGAGTTTTGGACATATAGGAAGGAATTCGTAGCTAAGATAAGGTTTTATTTCATAATCACATCATTATTCGGGATTGATTATGTTTAAGTCTCCATTGGGGGAATTATTTGATATTTTTATATTAAGACCAATAATTTTATTATCCTATATTTATTTATATAAATTAAAAAAATTCATTTCAATTTTCTCTATTCAAGTGCTCAAGATACTGAAATAATGTTTTTAAGGAAAATCAGACTTGTTTTTCTACTCAATCGGGAATATTTCCCTTCCATATCTATATTTTCATTAGAATGTCTAAAAGTATGTTTTTGAAATTATACAATTATTTATTAAATAAATTTTTACTCGTGTTTTAATTTTTAAAAATGGCATAAAATAAATCTTCTTGTCATTTTTCGAATAAGGTACTTTTTAACATTTTTACAAAAGTGTGAAAGGAATGTTTTTTTAACTTATAAAAAATTAATGGAATTTATTGCCATAATGACTCGTCCTTTATTTGAAGATTACTTTAAAAGTTTAAAATTTTATTTTAAAATAAAAATTTCTCTTAATATTTGAAAATTTTAGATTTTAAATAAGTGATTTCAATGTGAAAAAAGGACATTTTCCTTGAGAAATTTTTCAAGGAGCCTTTGAAAATATTTTAATCTATGTCAGAATACTTTATTAAATATTATGAGTTACTGAGGTTATAGTCTTATGATATGATCCACCATATTTCTATGGATTTTTTATGATTATCTTGACTGGGGAAAGTATTGATATTCCATATAGTAGTTCTTCTAATACGAACAGTTATTGATTTTTAAGGCATGTTGATTAACTTGTGTTGTTTATTAATATGATGAATGAATTAGACTTATTAAGTTACATGTGGAGCCTATAATTTAATATCTCCTTGGTTCATTGGTAATCCCCATTAGATAAACTAGATTGGGTATCTGGCTAAGTCTTTACCCATTTATGTAAGATGTCTTGGAACGAGGCCTTGATGGTAAGTTTCAGATGTCCAGCATTATTTATTCCATCATTATGAAATTAGTTATTGATTCCCATGTGATTATTTTAATAGTTATGATATCCATAAATATATTTCTAGATCAAGTGATTATTTATATGGAATTATTTTATCATTCTTTATCCTTTCCATATTATTCATCCCTTATTAGATTCTATTGTACACATACCCTTACTGAGCATCTGAGATCTCCCCTTTCTTATGCTTCATTTCCCCAGGATTTCAAAAAGTGTATTATAATTGTAATAAATGGATATTCTAAATGGAATAATTTTTTTCTTGTAGAAAAAAATATGTTGTGTTTTAAGTTTTCAAATACAATGTGAAATTCAAGTATGTATCTAGTTTTCCAAGACTACTAAACTATTCAGACCTTTGGAATGAGATTGCATATATCTAGTACCAATGTAATAAAGTAACCACCAAATATAGGATACTATTTTTTTGGTATTTATAGATAATCCTTGGAATGATCCGAAATTCATTGAGACCATGAAACCCAGTAGTATCAATATATATTTGCAACAAGTAGGGAATATCCTTTTACTCATGTTGAAACAAGTATATCTGTTGTGTTTGAGTTCATCTTGCACTACTATAATGATAAATGATTTTATTTTTCAATAGCATGATAGTATCAAAATTAACTGGACTTCCATTATAGTTTTTGAAGTATTTCTTCTTATTGTTCTTCTTTAACTTGTATTATCTCAAGTTTGTTATTCTCTCTATGAAATCTGCATAACAATTTATTCTTCCTATATCTATTTAATATTATCCTAAATAATTCTATATATATAAAATTATAGTTTTCACATACTTCTCTTATTCTTCTTATTCTTCTTATATATTCAATATAATATTCATTTCATTTTTATTTATTTAATTTCATGGTAGCAGCAACAATTATGTTTGAATTTAAATTTAAATTTCAAATTCAAACTATTAATTCCTTTAAAATTTTTATTACCACTTCTTCCTTATCTTCCCCCTTATTATTCTTCTTTTCAAAATCATTTTTAGGTCACTAGTATTTTTTATAATTGGTTGAGGCATTCCTAAGTAGATATAATAGTAATTGATTGTCCTCCTTCGACACAACGCTTTCTTCATGGTGTAAACCTTCTTGTTCCTTTTCTTGAATCAAAAATACCAATTTTTTATGTTTAAACCATAATCAAATATCTTTTTAATTGTCCCAAATTATTATTTTATTAAAAATAAATATTCTATAAATCTCAATACTATTATAAGGATAAATAATCCCCTTATGTAGATCTCATTATGTGATCACCAACACTGGATCCCCATATATAGATCGCCACTATTCTATGGATACTTTTATATTGATGACTCAAAAGTGGATCCTATTACATTAATAACTCAAATTTGAATTCCTTTATTCTGATCTACATACATGGTGTTGAAATATTATGTAGGAACTCTTACATTGATAACACGGTTAGGAATCCCCTTAAGTGAATGACTATTTTGGATCCCCTAACATGAATGAATATTATGTATCCCATTATATCAATATCCATACATGAATATTCATACATGGATCCACTTATGTGTGGATCCCCTTATGTGAATCTATAAATAGTTATTTTTATAGATTACTTATCCAAATAAAAATAGATACTCCACAAACCATATATCAAAAACACTTCAAATTTAATCCAATGTATCTCCCTTAAATGGATGGATCTTATTCACATTGGTTAGTATCCTTGTTTATTTATATATTCCCTCAATTTCTCTCACTAGCTAGAAACTTTCAAATACTCCAAAAAAACCATTACCTCATAAGATAAATAATATTTCATGTGATTTTGAACAAGATTTATGTGTTTATAATAAAATACAATGCACCAATTAAATCCAATTATACTTCTTTATAAACTTAAAAATATTCTTCATAGTATCTCTTCGGATCAATAGATACATCTCAAAACATTTTCATTCAAAAAAATCCCAAAAAAACATATAAATAATAAAATTAATAAAGAAATCACCCAAAACACAAGTAAATAACTCACATATGGGTGGTATTTCCCTCATAACCAGAAGACATAAATAGAATATTCAAACTGGAAATATAAATATGAAAATGTATTTGACTAATAATAATCATAGTAAGTAATTATGTGTAATATTAGTAAACACATCTATTTTTAATTAAAAATTTTTATCAGCAAAGAAATTGTAATCCCCCAAAAAATTAAAAATTGTACTCGGTATACCTTAGGTCATTGTATACAAAATTTAACATCTAAATATAAAAAATGACCCAACATCCCAAGATAAAACTACCTGACACCACCACCAACATGGTCCTATAAATATTAAAATATTGAATAATAGTAGTGACTATAATAATAATCAATAGTTTTCTCCCCTAAAACCCCAGAGGTGTTAATATGACTAGAGCGTATCTATGAGTGTAAAAACTAAACCCAAAAATCCATCTCAACCCAAGGTAAAGTCAATGTACAAAAAATTATCTCATAACTCAATATAATATTGCTCTCTAAAATTACATGATACATATGTACATATATATGTAGTAGAACATGTTCTTGAAAATATAGAACAAAAAGGGACCCTATATACCGTCTCCCATAAACTAGTAACTAACTCCCAATGTGTAACAATTTTCCATAAATTCACTATAATAATATTCAATTAGAACCATAATAATAATATATAACTATAATTATTATTTGAGACCATGGTAATCGATATAAAGTAGTAGTGGGGTGGGTATGGGCCTACTAATTGGTTATCCAAAAGTTAACCTAAAACCTAGATATTATGTTTCACCTATACTCCAAACTCATATGGTGATCACATGACTAATGGTGGTGTCATCATCACTCTAAATAATCAATCATATAATAGGTAAATCATAAAACATATAACATAAAATAAATGGATATCATTCAAACATGTAGAATATCATCACCATTTCTTCATAATCATCACCATGTGCATTTAATAATATCATCACACATATGGGATCTCTATAGAGAATACAAATGGTACTCACTATCATATATCAATCATCCCATTCAAACATGTATAAAGGGTTATTAAGACTATTATTAATGGTTAATCTTGATTCAAGTACTGATTCAATAAACTAAAAGGAGAAAATATTGAAGATAGGCAATGGAAAAGGGATCCAACTGTAAGAACATGGATCTCTTTTCAGGTATGTTTTCCCTTTTTCTGGAGTTTTTAAGGAAAATAAATTTTCTGGAAATTTCATAAGTACACGCCGTGTACTTTCTGAGTACACGTCGTGTACTTTCTGAGTACACGTTGTGTACTTTCTGAGTACACGCTGGGTACTCTTCCCGGCTCGAAGCCATGTGTTGGCCATGTCCGGGCCACACACATGGTGTATAAGGCTGAGGTGGAGGCCGGTTAATTCGGAGTACGGAAAATTAAAGTACACGTTGTGTACTCAAGAAGTACACGCTGTGTACTTTCTTTTTTTTCATTAAATGGACTGGGGTTGTGCCTAACCCCCAAAATCATCTTCTTCTCTAGATTTCGTCTGCCCAGAAGCGACCGTACGGCCGAATCTTCTCCGAGATCCCACCTTGTCGTCTGTTCTCCGATTTGAGCACGGTCGATTGCGTTGGAATCGCAGCGGTGAGTTCTCCCTTCTTCTTTAGCCTTGTTTCTTGATTCCTCATCATTTCCAAGTTATCATGGGATGAACGTTTTGTGCGTTTTCTCAGATCTACATTGTTCTAATAGGAATCTATCGTCGTGGTTCACGTATATCAAACTCCTCAGATCAAGGTAGGTGGTTTGTGCCTTTCTATAGAAATTTGATGAATATTATGTGAAATTTCCACCATTACCCGTGAACGGGGTATTGCATGTTTCCTGTTTTTCCCCTGATGTTTTCCTGATTTTCTTGTTTGCTTTAGTAGAGGTTATTTCTTGTGAGTAGAGTAATTTATATTGTGCTCAGGTTGCTTTTCCATGCTTGTTTTTCCTGTTGGGCGTTTTTCCAGTTGTCATGCCTAATTCTAGGATAGCAGAACTGTTGTTTTGTTATTGTTGTTGAGCCATAGAATGATAGCCAAGTAGTTCTTGAGGTTTACTTGGACTATATACACATGCTGAGAATGTTTAGTTGTACTCAGGACTGTGAGAACTTGGAGTAGTAGACCAAAGGGATAATTGAAGGAAGGGATTCTCCAGAGTGTCTTTTAATTACGATGTGAGACTATAGGGGGAATTGATGTTGAGTGCTTCCCCAAAGAGTCTGTAGATCCTCGAAGCGGGATACAGGGGGAATTGAAGTTGAGTGCTTCCCCAGAGAGCCTTTATCACGATATGAGACTATAGAGGGAATTGACGGTGAGTGTTTCCCCAAAGAGTCTGCTTAGTTACGTAGCTGAACCAGAGGGGTGAGACTGTTTCTGCCTCCCAGAGGGTTGTTAGTACTATAGGTTGAACCATAGGGGTTAGGCTGTGAGAGCTGCCTAGAGGGCTACCTATTTTCTTCATTGTTGACTGCTTACTTCTGTGCTATACTTGTTAGAACTGTGGATTGTAGCTGCTTATGCTTTCATGTTTACTGCTTCTTGTTATTTACTTCCATGTATTCATTTGATTATAATGCATAAATCTTTGGGTGATTGCCTACTGGGATTGTATCTCACACCCTGTTTGGGCCATTCTTTTGGGCCCAAGAATACTATGTTGCTGCAGGTATAGAAAAGGGAAAGCCCCCTTCTACTTTAGGATCTTGATTTCACCAAGAGCTGGGGAGCATGGGACCGAGCCATGGCTCGCGATGCTGAGGAGATTACTTTGTTTTTCTTTTGCACTTAGTTTCAGTTGTACTTCATCACGTTGTTGTGTTTTCTGTTTTCCTTAGATACTTGTACCTGCTGCATCATTGTCATTATAGTTATATATCTATAATGCTTCTGCTATTTGTTTTTTGTTGTTATGCATGTTGTTTACTGCTTCCACTAATTATTATTGTTTTCTTACCTTGTATACCTTACCGAATGAGGTCATAGTTTCCCCACCGACTCACCAAGGCCCTCGCTACTAGTCGGCAGCCTCTGGCATTCGGGGAAACGCGCTTGAGGTCATGTGGCAAACCGGGTACGGGGCACCAGTGGAGGGGCTCTGGATTCAGGTCGTTACAAAGTGGTATCAAAGGGGTTATTTTCTCTTGCTTTACTGTTTGGAGACTTTAGCCAGGGATAGGATGGATTCGGTACTTGGAATTAATTTTTGCTTGGGAGTAGCTAACCCGTGTACAGGGAAAAGCCATACTACCTCGTTAATTGCAGTTAGCTGGTTTTGAGATTTTATAGTTGATCTGATTTCACCTAGAGTGATTCACATGGATTTTCCTATTACTATTTTGATATTGCGGTTCTAATATTGTCGCAACCCAATGAGATGAGGGTATTCTGTCTCATTCATCATATAGACACTTGTAGGAATCACATGCCATGCATTCTTACCATGCCATCTAGGGTGTATTAGAGATTGCATGCTGTTGTGATAGACCTTGTATAGATTATGCATGCTGTTGTGATAGTTTCTTGATAGATTCTCTATTGTTATGTTAGAAAACTATTTGTTTTGTTCTTGTTTAAAGTGAACGCCAAATTTTGGTTCTTGAGGTGTTATGGGCCCTCACGGATTGGAATTTGGCACTTTTTCACCTTGTTTTTAGTGTTTCTGGAATTCTGTGCAGTTTCTGAGCTACTGACCAGAAAAACCCAGACTACATGGCATGTACTTTTTGGATACACATCATGTAGTTTTCAGGCCGTGTCACTGACCGTGTGAGCAGAAACACGGTGTCATGAAGTAACTTTAGGAACAGGCCATGTATGGTATATGCATGTCGTGTAGGTTCGGAGCCGTGTACCCGGTCGTGTCACTAACAACACAGGTCGGGGAGGCTCGGGTAGAACACTTCGTGTCCATAGGGAACACGTCGTGTTGTCTTGTTCAGGTACCTGCTGTGTCACGAACAACACGGGCCGGCGTTACCTTCCTTTCCACGTGCCGTGTTTGTGCAGAACACGCCGTGTAGTCTTTCCCAGGTACCCGGCCGTGTCACAAACAACATGGGACGGTGTCTCCTTCAACTATACACGCCGTGTTTGTTCGGAACACGCCGTGTAAGGTCCATCCGTGTAGAAGGCCGTGTGCTCAATAACACAGGCCGCCGAAGCCTTGTCTAGTACACGCCGTGTTTGTTTAGAACACGCCGTGTAGTCTCGGGTTAAGTCGGACCATGTGGGTTAGCCATGTAAAGAGAATCGGGCAGGGGATTAGTTTTCTTGTACACACCGTGTTTTGGGGTCAACACACTGTGTAGTTTAAGGTGTTACACGACTTGTGGGGCAGGAGTACACGCCCATGTCTGTAGCTTTAGAAGACACTCCGTGTAGTTTTATACATGTCGTGTAGTCAAGTTTTGTAAACTTTTGTGTTTTTCTTCCCCTATTCCCGTTTTGTACCCTTGTGTTCTTTGTCCTTGTTTTCCTGATCTAAGGTGTGCTTTTGATCTTTCAGAACTATGCCTCCGAGACGTCCTCCGGTCGTACGTCTGTCGTCAGGCAGTGATCAAATGCCAGACATGGCTGATCAGGGACTTCCTATCGATCCCCCAGCTGAGCCAGCCTTGGCACCAGTTGTTGTACCAGTTGCGAGCACTGATACGCAGTTCAGGGAAGGTTTCATGAGGATGATGCAGGCCTTCCAGGGAGCACCGCCTCCTGCCTCGTCTATGGAAGACTTGACACGGGTCTTTCAGCAGCAGCATCCTCCCACATTCTCGGGGGAGGGAGGACCTCAGGCTACAGAGTCATGGATGGAAGCCATGCTGACTATCTTCGAGCATCTGGAGACGCCTCCAGAGAGGCGGGGAAATCTCACCACCTACATGCTTTGAGACTCTGCCAAGAGGTGGTGGGACGTGATCTCACAAGCGGGTCAATAGCAGGCTATGACTTGGGAGGAGTTCCAGCACGTGTTCTACGACTACTTCTACCCGGAGACCCTGAGGGCCGATTGAACCCGGGAGTTCATGAGCTTGGAGCAGGGTACTCTATCTGTCATGGAGTATTCCTCTCGTTTCACTGAGCTGTAGTGTTTTACACCCCTTCGGGATAGGAGTGTGGTGTTCTTAGCAAGGAAGTTCGAGGATGGTCTCAGGCGGGAGATCCACTCATAGGTGAACATCTTCCAAATGACTTCCATTACTTCCATCGTCAACCAGGCACTGATTGCGGAGCGCAATCTGAGAGACTCTGGAGCTGCGAGCCAGGGCGGTTCTGCTTCTAGAGCTATTCTTCCTCTAGATGATAGCAAGAAGTGCCGTAGAGAGCCTACATGCGGTGATCCAAGGAAGCGAGATGCATCTTCAGGCAGCCAGGTGACATGCTACCAGTGTGGCCGGTCAGGGAACACAAGGCTGTAGTGCCAGAGGGACCCCGTGGAGTGCCGATCTTGTGGCCAGATGGGTCACCTTCAGCGTTTCTTCTAGGTCTTCTCACCAGCAGCTGGTGACTGGGGTTCTCCCATGACTCCTCATTCAGGAACAACACTGCCAGTTTCTCACCATTCGGGGACCTGGAGTTCTTCCGGCCGTTCGGGACGAGGTGGAGGTTGAGGCCGTGGCGGTCAGCCACCAGTTCCTCAGCACCATTAGGGCGATTTAGCTCAGAGTGGTCATCCAAGGATGCAGGGCCACGGTACAGGCCAGTATTTCTCCGTGGAGCAGACTTATCAGGAGCAGGATCCCGTCCCTTCTACTATTCGAGGTATGATTTTAGTAGCCTCAGTTTTATCTTCATCCCTTTTCGATAATGGTGCTACGCATATCTTTATCTCTGTTGCTATTGTGGAGAGACTTGTAATCTGCATCTTTTCTTCTGCCAACTTGTTGACACTAGACACACCTTTGGGAATGAGGACATCTAGGGTATGCCAATGTAGAGAGTGCCCTCTCGAGGTTGAAGGGTATTGCTTCTTATGGGATATCTATGTCCTAGAGATGATAGGCTATGATGTCATCCTTGGCATGGATTGGTTGATTCCCTTTCAGGAATTCATCGAATGTTATCGCTGCAGAGTGAGTTTCATTTCACCAGAGGGAGAGTCCTTTCTTCATAAAGCTGAGTGGGACATTTGGGCGAGTCGGGTAGGACTTGAGCATCTTGGGCTAGGAGGGGTGACATCCCAGATTGCTAGGATTTATCTGAATGATCAGGGGACTCCACAGTTGGACTTTCCTCCAGTGGTGTATCGCTTCAGGGACGTCTTTCCAGAAGACTTTTCAGGTTTACCGCCAGAGTGTGAGGTAGACTTCTCTATTGATCTTGTTCCAGGAGCGGCACCGGTGTCCATTTCTCCCTATAGGATGGCCACACCTGAGTTGCAGGATCTCAAGAAGTAGTTGGAGGAGCTATAGGATAAGGGTTTCATATGACCTAGTACTTATCCTTGGGGTTCTCCTGTCCTATTTGTAAAGAAGGCAGATGGTACCCTTTGGCTTTGTGTGGATTATCGGAAGCTGAACTAGTTGACAATCAATAACTGATATCCTTTTCCAAGAATTGACGACCTTTTCAATCAGCTTTGAGGAGCCCGGGTGTTCTCGAAGATCGACTTGAGGTCCGGTTATCATCAGTTGCGCATTAGACCATTAGATATACCTCTGACAGCCTTCAGGAGCAGGTATGTTCTATACAAGTATATAGTCATGTTGTTCGGTCTCACAAATGCGCCTGCATTTTTCATGGCACTGATGAACCGAGTGTTCCATCATTACTTGGACTCCTTTGTCATGGTCTTTTTGGATGATATCTTGGTGTACTCTCACACTCGACACGACCATGCCACACATCTTGAGATCATTCTGAGTACACTGAGAGAGCATCGGCTTTATGCTAAACTATCGAAGTTCCACTTCTGGATGGATCAGATTCACTTCTTGGGTCATGTCATCTTAGAGGCAGGAGTATCTGTGGACCCAGATAAAGTGAGAGTTGTAGTTTCCTGGTAGAATCCGAAGAACATTTTTGAGGTACGGAGCTTCCTAGGGTTGGATGGATACTACAGACGCTTCATTCAGGACTTTTCGCGCCTAGCAGCACCTTTGACAGGACTGACCAAGACGGGGGTGAAGTTCTCATGGTCATATTCTTGTGATTCAGCCTTTCAGGAGCTGAAAGGGAGGTTGACGTCAGCACCAATACTAGTCTTTCCGGAGCCAGGCAAGAGCTACACCGTTTACTGTGATGCTTCAGGTATCGGGCTGGGAGCTGTGCTTATGCAGGGATATGGAGTCGTTGCGTACGGGTCTTGGCAGTTGAGGCCACATGAGAGGAACTACCCTACGCACGATTTGGAGTTAGATGTTGTTATTCATTCCTTGCGCTGTTGGAGACACTATCTTCTGGGAGAGCACTTTGTGGTATTCACTGACCACAAGAGTCTCAAGTATATCTTCACTCAGCGTGATCTGAATCTGAGGCAGCACAGGTGGGTCGAGTATCTTTATTCTTTTGATTTTGAGCTTTCCTATACGCCGGGAAAAGGAAACTCCATGGCTGATGCGTTGAGAAGGAGAACTCAAATTCAGGTAGTTCAGGAGGCCAGTAGTGAGTGGAAGCTGATGTCTCTGTTCTCTAAGATGCATCTGAAGGTGCACGACAGACGGGGATAGACTTTTCTATCTTCTGTAGTTGTTACCTCCACGCTACTTGATTGGGTATGGATGAGGCAGCTATCAAACTCAGAAGGCTTAGAATTGTGGGAGAGTGTGTCAGGAGAGGACCCTCATCCTGGATGGACAGTGGGCAAGGATGAGATCTTGAGTTTCCAAGGACGCGTATGGGTGCCAGCAGACATACGTGAGGAGCTGATGTGGGATTTCCATTCCTCTGTTTGGGAATTTCATCCTGGCGTCACCAAGATGTATCGGTACCTTCATCGC
Source organism: Viscum album (assembly GCA_963277665.1). Lineage (NCBI taxonomy): Eukaryota > Viridiplantae > Streptophyta > Magnoliopsida > Santalales > Viscaceae > Viscum > Viscum album. The sequence goes on from OY728125.1 coordinate 994,446,478, forward strand.
CAATATTGGTGTCCAGGTATAAAGAAGGATGTTTCTGGTTTTGTCATGAGATGTTCTACTTGTCAGTAGGTGAAAGCAGATCATCAGCGATCAGCGGGGCTTTTACAGCAGTTAACCATTCCGGAATGGAAGTGGAACGATGTTGCGATGGACTTCGTGACCGGGTTGACAAGGTCACCTCGGGGAAACGATGTTGTTTGGGTTGTCGTCGACAGGCTTAGGAAGGTTTCTCACTTATTTCCGATCAAGGAGACCTTCAGTGTTGATGATCTGGGATGACTTTACATCAGAGAGATCGTTCGTCTGCATGGAGTTTTGCGCTCTATTGTTTCAGAAAGAGATGCATGTTTTACCTCTCGGTTTTGGCAGGGAATTCAGAAGGCCTTGGGTACACAGGTACTTTTGAGTACAGCATACCATCCCCAGACTGATGGTCAGTCTGAGCGCATGATCCAGGTGCTTGAGGATATGCTCTGGGCTTGCATTCTAGACTTTGGCAGTTCTTGGGAGAAACATATTCCTTTGGTGTATTTCTCCTACAACAACAGTTTCCAGGCGACCATTCAGATGGCGCCATACGAGGCTTTGTATGGTAGGCCATGTTGATCACCCTTATGCTAGCTGGAGGCAGGAGAGTCAGCTTTGCTAGGACCTCGTCTTGTTAAGGAGACCTCAGAACAGATAGAGATGATTCGGAAGAGGATGACTACGGCACAGTCTCGACAGAAGTCTTATGCTGATCAGCGGAGACGACCTCTGGAGTTCGAGGTCGGTGATCAGGTTTCCCTGCATGTCACACCGATGTTGGGACACAAGAGGATTCGGAGACAGGGTAAGCTTTCACCACGGTACGTCGGGCCGTTTGAGGTCTTGGAGAGAGTTGGTTCGGTCACCTATCGGTTGCAGCTACCTCAGAGGTATCAGTCCATGCACAACGTCTTCCACGTCTCCCAACTCCGATGTTACTTTTCAGACCCATCTCACGTCCTTCACCCCGAGGAAGTCGAGCTTGAAGAGGATGCATCATTTGAGGAGCATCCTATCCAGATTGTCGATCACAGTGGCCGAAGCTGTTCGGTGTTTCTCCTTCTCCGCCTCATTAGGGAAATTCGGGGATGAATTTCTTTAAGGGGGGAAGTTTGTAAGAACCCGGATATCTTTTCAGGTATGTTTTCCCTTTTTCTAGATTTTTTAAGGAAAATAAATTTTCTGGAAATTTCAGAAGTACACGCCATGTACTCTTCCCGGCTCGAAGCCGTGTGCTGGCTGTGTCCGGGCCACACACATGGTGTGTAAGGCTGAGGTGGAGGCCGGTTAATTTGGAGTATTGAAAATTTAAGTACACGTCGTGTACTCAAGAAGTACACGCCGTGTACTTTATTTTTTTTCATTAAACGGATCGGGGTCGCGCCTAACCACCAAAATCATCTTCTTCTCTAGATTTTGTCCGCCTGAAAGTGATTGTATGGACGAATATTCTCTTATCTCCCGCCCCGCCGTCCATTCTCCAATTTGAGCACGGTCGATTGCATTGGAATCGTAGCGGTGAGTTCTTCCGTTTGCTTTAGCCTTGTTTCTTGATTCCTCCTCGTTTCCAAGTTATCATGGGATGAACGTTTTGTGTGTTTTCTCAGATTTACGTTGTTCTAAGAGGAATCTGTCATCGTGGTTCACGTATATTGAACTCCTAGGATCGAGGTAGGTGGTTTGTGCCTTTCTATAGAAAGTTGATGAATGTTATGTGCAATTTCCACCAATACCCGTGAACGGGGTATTGCTTGTTTCCTGTTTTGCCCCTGCTGTTTGCCTACTTTGCTTGTTTGCTTTAGTAGAGGTTATTGCTTGTGAGTAGAGTAATTTATATTGTGCTCATGTTTCTTTTCCATGATTGTTTTTCCTATTGGGCATTTTTCCAGTTGCCATGCCTAGTTGTAGGATAGAGGAACTATTGTTTTGTTATTGCTGTTGAGCCGTAAAATGATATCCAAGTAGTTCTTGAGGTTTACTTGGATGATATACACATGCAGAGCATGTTTAGTTGTACTCAGGACTGTGAGAACTTGGAGTAGCAGACCAAAGGGAGAATTGACAGAAGGGCTTCTCCAGAGTGTCTTTTAATTACGATGCGAGACTATAGGGGGAATTGACGTTGAGTTCTTCCCCAGATATTCTGTAGATCCTCGATGCGGGCCACAGGGGGAATTGACATTGAGTGCTTCCCCAGAGAGCCTTTAGCACGATACGAAACTATAGGGGGAATTGACGGTGAGTGCTTCCCCAGAGATTATGCTTAGTTATGTAGCTGAATCAGAGGGGTGAGACTATGTGTGCCTCCCAGAGGGTTTCTAGTACTATAGGTTGAACTATAGGGGTTAGGCTGTGAGAGTTGCCCAGAGGGTTACCTGTTTTCTTCATTGTTGACTACTTACTTGTGTGTTATACTTGTTAGAACTGTGGATTGTAGCTGCTTGTGCTTTCTTGTTTAATGCTTCTTGTTACTTACTACCATGTATTCATTTAAATGTAAGGCATAAATATTTGGGTGATTGCCTACTAGGATTGTATCTCACACCCTGTTTGGGTCATGCTTTTGGGCCCAAGCAGAATATGTTGCTGCAGGTATAGACAAGGGCAAGCGCCCTTCTACTTCAGGATCTTGAGTTCACCAGGAGCTGGGGAGCATGGGACCGAGCCATGGCTCGTGATGCTGAGGAGCTTACTTTGTTTTTATTTTGCACTTGGTTTCAGTTGTAATTCAGCATGTTATTGTGTTTTCTATTTTCCTTAGATACTTGTACCTGTTGCATCATTGTCGTCATAGTTATATATCTACAATGCTTCCGCTATTTTGTTTTTGTTGTTATACATGTTGTTTACTGCTTCCGCTGATTATTGTTGTTTTCTTAACTTATATACCTTACCGAATGAGGGCATAGTTTCCCCAACGACTCACCAAGTCCCTCGCTGCTAGTCGACAGCCTTTGGCATTCATGGAAACGCGCTTGAGGTCATGTGGCGAACCGGGTACGGGGCACCAGTGGAGGGGCTCCGGATTCAATTCATTACACCAACAGAGGTAGGTTATTCAAAATATTCTATCTTCTAAAGGTTGTCTATTGATCATTGGTTTGGATGGTGTGAGAATAAAAGTTATGAGATCAACATTGGGTTCTCTAATGATGTTATTTCTAATTCTTCTCCTCATGGTTTTTTTGAAAGGGGTTTGAGCATAATATTAATTTAGATAAATGTAAGAGTAACTTATACTGATCACTAAGATTCATAGGTTGTGGTTATACTTTCTATAGGTTATTTTCAATCAACACACTCAATTGAGGGACTTCTTCAAATATTAGAATTCAATGTAACTGGATAATTGGATGGGACTCATTATAATTGGGTGGGATCACTTGAACATGTGATATGATGATATTGAGTGATTACTTGTAATTAGTTATCTTTAATGATTATAATTCTTATAACTTCTTATTGTAAGGAAAGAATGGAAGTATTTTATCCTGTAGATAGAGGACTCGCATCTTAACCATGTAAAAGAAAAGTATTATTTTCATTATTATTATTTATAGTTGTCTAAATTTTTATGAGTCATTGTGTTAGTGTATGTGATGAGGTCGATTTGGTTCGGTGATTTAGGGTGAAGACTTTTCTTCTTAGGTTTTGATGTATCAAGTCATGGGAGTCCTTCCAATCAAGAAAGTTTTGGAGGTTTTATTTATTTTTTTGTGTGGACATTTTAGTAGATAACTTTAAGATATCAAGATTCTATAATATTGCAAAAAAGTTCTATTAGATATTATTATTCAGGACTTTGCAATGCACACATGTCCAACTCAGGTAAAATTCTATTTCATTGTATTTTTTTGATTTATTGGGAGATTACTGGTATTACAATACATGTAATTGGAATAAGGTAAGGTCTAAGTAGATAATTCGATGGCACAAATTTTTTGTTCTAGAGAATGCATATGGAAGACTATTACACTTAGAAAGATTTGTAATTTTTGTTAGCTGGATTCATACCAAAGAATATGGAGGAAGAGGAATTGGAATAGTTGGATAATTTGGTTCTTATGTTGGTCAGGATTTCATTGGCTTGGGATGTAGCATTTAATATCCAGTAGGTGAAGACCATAGTTAATTGGATGAAATCTCTGGCAGGCATATATGAAAAGCTAACATTTTTTAACAAATTGTTCATAATGTGGAGTTTTTTCATCATGATACTATTTGAAGATAAACTTGTGTTTGATCATGTGAATGATTTTACCATCATTTCAAGTTATCTTGAATCTAATAAATTCAAGTTCATGGATGATTTGTGGGCACTGTTGTTGTTATCATCAGTACTAGAAATTTGGTATGCGACAGTAACTATCATAATAAACTCTTGTAAGAAGAATAACATGGTGTTTGAGGATGTCAGAAATTTGATTATAAATAAAGAGATAAAATAGATGGAAGTCCAAGAACCTTCCAAAAATAAACCAAATTTCAAAGGAATAGGAAATTTTCCTCAATGGAGAATTCATAAGAAATAAGAAGATGATTCATGATAAAGGATCAGAGATAAGTTGGTTGTTCCTAGCCCTATATTTTGGAATTGTGAGAAGATGGTACATATCAATAATTATTTCAAGAATAATTGGGGGAATTATATAATGGAATATTCTAGAATTTCATGTTTCATGAATTAGGATGAGGGGAAAAGAAACTTCTTGATAAGTGTCAATACTCTGGTAGAATCATGGGTCATTGATTTTGATTCATCGTTTCACTCAATGATATAGAAAGGATTCATGGTGAATTATGTATCTAAAATATTTGTAAAAGTAAATTTGGCATGTGATAAGGTTCAAAAATTCCTGGGGAATGGAAATGAAAATATCTGTATGGAAAATGATTTCTTCTTGAAATTGAAATAAGTGATACACATCTTGGGGTTATGGAAGAATTTAATTTCCATAGGATATCTTTAGAAGGCATGGTTTTGTAAAAACTTTGATAATAGATTTTACAAGATTACTTGAGGATCCATTTTGGTGGGCCAAGTTGTTAAGGATGGTACCCTATATCAAAATGGAAGATCATGTGGAGTAAAAATTAATGGAGTATCAACTTTTGAGAATCCAGAGTTATGTAATTTTCATCTTAGACACCTTAGTGTGAATAAAATGAAGGTTTTAATAGAAAAATACATATTGAATCTCAATCAAATAGAGATTATAAGGTGTTATATTTGTGTGCTTTGAAATCATAATAGGGTGTTGTTTGACCTAAATGGAAGGAAACCCATATCTTAGAAGTTATAGCTTGTTCACTTAGATGTTTAGGGTCCATCCCCAATCCAATATCATATAGGGAAACTTTACTTCCTAAATTTCATAGATGATATAACAAGTAAAGTATGTATTTACTCTATCAAGAATTAGTTTGAGGTCTTTATATTGTTTTTTTAATGGAAGGTTGTGGTGGAAAGGGAAACTGGTAAAAAGTAAAAGTGCCTAATATCTGATAAATATAGTGAACACAAAGAAAGGGAATTCCAAAACTTCTATAAAAAGAATAGGATCAAGCTGTAGAATATTATTATAAGTAAACCTTGGTATAATAGTCTAGATGAATGAATAATTCAAACATTAACAGAGAAAATTTATATCCTGAGGTTACATTTAATAATTCCTAATGTAATTTGGGTAAAACCAATGAACATAGAATTGTACTTGGTTAACAGAAGCTTCCCCACTCTATTGGGATAGGAGATTATAGTGTAGCTATGATATGATAATTCTATAAAAGTTATCCACCTCAAAATTTTTAGTATTATCACCTACATCTATGTTGATTCCAATTATAGGGTAAATTTTGAGGCAAAGTCCAAGACATGGTTCTTTGTGGGATATGTCAATGAAAATTTTGGATTTCATCTATGGGATGATGATCATATGAATATAATCAGGAGACAATAAGTTCTCTTCAATGAGAAGGTTTTGTATAAATATAAAAACTTGGATAAGAAGTAATTTTAGAACAAATAATCAACTAACCAAGTCCAAGTTGATTTGAGCAGGATTCTTGTAATAACACAAGTTCTGGAGAGTTTAGATGGCATCACATAAGGTTTGGTAGATACGAAAATAGAAGGTTTACTTGAATTCTCTAGGACTGTTAAGAGTCAAAGTAGAGTTCTAGGAGTTTGGGGATCAAAAGATAGATCATCATAAGATATAATATCAGAAGGAGATGAGTCATAAGTTGAATTTATGAGATCTAATAAAGTCATGAAATTGATTCAAAGGTTTAGAGCTGATTAAGATACAAAATGGAAAGAAACCACTTGAGAATAAGTGGGTGTTTTATTTAAATTAAGATTCCAATGGTAAAAAATAGTTATAAGGCATGGTTGGTGGTGAAGGGATTTTAATAAAAATAAGGTATCAAATTCTAAGAAATTTTTTCATTAGTAGTTAAGCATCCTTCCATTAGGACAGCATTGAGAAGGATTTCTACTGATACTAGAGAATATGGATGTAAAGATAGTATTTAATCATAGTGATTTAGAGGAATAGATTTACATGAAGTAGTAGGTGGGTTTAATAGATCAATGTAATAATGACTTGATGTGTAAACTGAAGAGGAGTCTTTATGGTTTGAAGTAGGAACCAAGATAGTGGAATCTAAAATTTAATTCTTTCATGGATAAGGAAGGTTTCACTTGATGTAATATGGATCACTATTTCTACCAAAATATGTGTAATTATGGTAGATTCATCATTCTAATCCTATATATGGATTAAATTATTTTGGAGGGTCCATAAATTAAGAGGATTTAGAAATTGAAGCATGATTTTTCCAAAATATTCAAGATGAAAGATATTTTTCAGGAAAATAAAATATTAGGGATGAATATTGAGAGAGTAAGAGAATATAATAATTTGGTTTTATCTCATAGGGATTGCATATGGAATATTTTAAAAAGGTTTTAAATGTTCAGATATAAGATAATATCAAATCCATTTGCTGGATCCTTCAAATTATCCAAGGGTAAATCACCAAAAATGGAATATGGTGAAATGTATATGGTGAAAGTTTTGTTTTCATCAGAATTTTTAATCCTGATGTATGTCATGGTGTGTACTTGAATTGACATTATATTCAAAGTGGGATTCATCATCCAATTAATTTAAAATCTAGGTAAGTAATATTAGGAGGTTGTAGAGTATATCATATAGTATTTAAATGGGTCAAAATGTGTATCTCTTTTGTTTATGATAGATGATTCATCATTGGGTCTCATTAATTCTAATTTTTTTGGTTATTTAGACACCCATAATATAATAGTAGGTTTTTTTCACCTATGGAGAAACAACGATTATCTATATGTTTTTTTGTAATAATTAGTTATGTTTTATTCAACAAAAGTCGATTACATGGTATAAATGGAAGTGGAGAAGAACTTAGTTTACTTGATGCATTTGTTAAAGGACCTAAAAATAAATTAGAAGGGTGGAATAGTATTTTTTAATAATCATAGTGCAATCTATTTTTCTCAAAATACAATGTTTCACTCATGGACAAAAAACATTGAATTAAAATTCCATTTTATCCAAAAAATGTTAGAGGAAAGAGTATAAGAGTTGAAAAAAGATATTCAGGAAGCAAAATCATGATGACATGTTCATAAAGGTACTATTACAAGAAAGTATGAGGAAACATTTTGCCTTACTGAGACATGGGTGAATATAAGTTGGATGAGAGAATTGATTATTATTATTGAAAAATACCAAAGGCTATGCTAAAGTTTTTAGGTTATTAAGGTTTCTATAAAGCAGTCTTCAAGTGGTATTTTTTTACAAATAGTGAAGATTTATTCAAGTACTGATTTAATAAACAAAAAGGAGAAACATTAGAAGATATCTATAACTCATTGAATGAAGAGGTAGTGGGATCCATAAAATGTAGATTCTTCAAAATATGTTATCTTCTGGTGGGAATGGTCTAATGAGAGGTATGGATAATGTGAGAACATAAGTTATGAGTTTTATGTTATGTGATCTGATGATGTTATGTCTAAGTCTTTTCCTCATGGTTTTGTGGAAAAGGAGATGGAGCATAAGATTCATTCATGGAAACATGAAAGTAACATGCACTATTCACCAAGAGTTGGAGGTTATAGTTGGAATTTCTATAGGTGATCTTCGACCACTATGCTAAATGTAGGGACTTCCATAAATATCAAATGGTAGTGCAACTGAATGATTAGTTGAGTCCCAATATAATTTGGTGAGACCACTTTCATATGTAGAGTGATGCGATCAAAGGATTACTTGTAATAAGTGATCTTAAGTTATTATAATACTTATAAATTCTAATTATAATGAAAGAATGGTGTCAGTGTTCTCCCATGGATGTAGGACTCATGTATGAACCATGTAAAAATCAATTTTTCATTACTTTTATTTATTCGTCATGTCTAAATGTTTGTGAGTCATCATGTGAGTGTGTGAGAGGTGGTCAACTCAGTGTAGTGATTTGGGATGTATTCTTGTATTCTTAAGATATAGTTATCAAGTCATGGGATTCCATCAAATCAAGTAAGTTATTTTAGTTATATTTCAATTTTATGGAACTTTTGGTAGATAAATTCTGAAGATTATTATTTTAGAGTATTCCCAACAAATACATCCCCTAATATAATCATACTACCCTCCACCTATGAATTGAAGAATTCCTAGGGAGAACCCATTGCATCCATGAGTGTAATGTAATTTTCATATTTGGGTATATTCATCACCAAGAGTGAATCAATGTAAAGGGGGTAAGACACTCCACCTATCGGGATCCACCAACCAGTGTAACCCCTTGACCTGGTTCACTAAGAATAATCTGATGTGACACATGGCCTCATGCATACTTCCTCATATCAAATAGGTTTTCAACTAGTGGTAAGGTCCTGAACCATATTGTGGGAAAAATATTCCCTATATATTAGTAACAATTAACAATAAAAATATAAAAAAGTAATAATGAAAAATAAGATATGGTAAGGAATCGCAGTGGTAATCCAACCATGAAAAAATCATCACATTCTATAACAAAATGAGTATGCTTCAACCATACATAAATAGTCATAAAATATTCCCATAGAAATTGTATCAATATATAATCAATAAAAGGAAAAAATAAAGTAAAGGAACTAATATAAAATATGTCATAGTGTGTATCGATATCTACTTTACACATGTCCCGCTCCTTCTGATCAAGATCCTAACATAAGTCCCTTAACCTTGGTGAGATCTCTGATAAAAAAAATTCATGTACACTGGGGTTCTTGTACATGGTGTGAGTAATAAACACAATTGGATATTATCAACACATCCTTAGCATAAGTGAAAAATATGTGTGTGTGTGTGTGTGCACTGATAAAAAATAAATAACTAAGAAATCATACATCCATGTCAAGTTGTTATGTGCTAAACAAGATACCATGAACCCTAACCATACATGATTTATCTCTAAGATTGAATAAAATACATCTCATGTTGTAGTTATATCATATAACATGATAGGTACCATCTCACTCAAGTCATGGTCACACATAGAGTCCCTAACCAACACCCTCTCACTTAGGGGAGGTCGCACATCATCATCCCAGTGCGAGGTCCCATGCCAAAACCCTCCCACTCAGAGTGTGGTTAAATCGCCAGCACATGAGACTTAGTCCAGTTGGTGAGAACTCTTTAAGTTCATCCATGAGACCCAAGTTCAAAACCAGGTGGTGGCATATTTCCAAAGACTATAGCAATACTGTAGTAGTACTATAGCAGGCGTTGTAGTAGTATTGTGCGGTACTATAGCAGGTACTGTAGTAGTTACTGTTCGGTACTATAGCAGCTGGAACTATTCACCTTGGGCCACTAGTTTGGGCTTGGAGTCCTTAAGGCCTTCAGGCCACCCAGACCTTTGGTTCAGTTAGGTTTTCGGGCCACCTTTAAGACCTTTGGGCCACATCAAGTCCTTCGGGCCACATGATCAGTGCAGTTACCCCAGTCAAACTCTATAAAAAATGAGCATCCCTAGAGGAGGATTTAGAGAAAGTGCACTCACCAGAGCAGAACCAAATGGATTTGGAAGAATGAGAGGGTATGGCTACGCCATTGGGACTATCCTGTGCTTACACTGGAAGCCTAGCTAGATGGCTATGAAAAGGTGGAGAGCTACCATCATGATGCAGATGCTAGGGAGGGGTAGTTCTTTGTAGTTATATTCTGGTTGAATTCCCTAAGACCTTCGGGTCATGTAATCTCTTAAGCCTATGGGCTATGTAATCTCTAAGCCTACGGTCCTTTTAAGGGTTCCCCCTCATCCCTTAAAATGAGGGTTATCAAAAATAAATAAAAATGAAGGCCTTTAGGCCATTCGGGGGTTAAATCATCACATCATAAGACACCATCCTCTTACTCAGGACATGGTTACATAACCTCATCACATTCCACCATCCTCTCACTTAGGATGTGTTTATTGCTTTATTTATTTAAACACAAATATAAAATGCAGAATGGTTACTAAGCCATCATAAAATTCCCCAGATCCAACCATTAGCCTCAATAGGACACTACATACATGAAGATATTTCAAGGATATACCATTATATACTTAAAACATCTGTCTCAGGGTGTGTAAAATATTATTTATATTTTCCTAATATAGTGTAGTGGCTGGCTAGGGTTGTCACTCTTAAGGAGAAATTGTAGTCAATCACTCACTACTACTCTTAAACACTTTATTTTATTTTTTTATTTTTTTATTTTTTTATTTTTTTATTTTTTATAAAAGAAATAAAATTGTGGGGGTTTTAATATATAATGAAAAATAGAAAATAAACATGTAGATTAAAGATAAAGATATAATAAATGAGGTTATTAAGAAATAAATTGTTCTTAGGGTTGGCTACTCATGTTCCTTCATTATCCATTATTATTGTTTAAATTCTATTTGATATATCATCTCATAATTCATGAACTAATACCCCCTAATTTTAGTGTGAATATTATCATGACTTATGTATATCTTCAACACACCAAACCTTACCTCCTCTAATATTCAATAATGATGAACACACTTCAATCAGAAGTGTGTACCTTCTAAGACTCACCTTCATCGTATATCATTCCATCCCTCAAACACACTCAAATTCATCATGTGAATTGTATGAATGAGATAATGGAGGGAATTATATTCGGTATGGAATATAATAAATTATTTAATAATATATTTTAATGATGTAAAATCACTACATCACCCCTCAATACACCCACTATCCTATTACAAATAGAAAATAAAGTAAAATAATTAAAGAGAAAGAATCTAGGAACGCTAAGAAAACTCCCTCAAGGACATGACTCTAGTTATTCAATCATTGTCATGGGTGTGAAAGGTTATGGAGAATAGAATGTTGGGAGATATATAAAGAGATATTTATAATGGAAACATATTTTTTATGAAAACATATATTGCGGTAATTACATTGTGAGAGAAAAATGATAAAAAATATAGTTGAAACTAATCTCCCATTCTCTCCCAAACTCCGTATCCATGATCTACCCCCTATAAAGGAATATAATATAGATTTATATATTGAATAATAGGATAAGTTTAAAAAATTACTTCTCATAAAATTGTATTGAGGAAACATTGTCACCTATCTACACTACTAATTATCCTCAGTATAACCCAAAAAAGATAAGAAACATTAAATAAGAATTCATAGAGACTTGGTTTTAGAACTAGATTCATACCCTAATATATTCCTTATATTATTTACTCATTATCATGAGTATTTTAGATCATAGTAAATATGATGAGATAGAGAGAGATGGAGAACGGAAACAGGTTTTTTATAAAAGCATGCAGTGCAGGAATTACATTGCAAGAGATAAATGATAAAAAATATAGTATAAACTAATATCCTATTCTCCCCCAAATTTCTTAATGAAAAAAAATACCCCTCCAATGTTAAATAATATATATTTATAGAGTTAATATGAGGTTAGGGTTATAAAAATTATAAAATGGAAAGTTAGAAATCGAGTTAAAGTAAATCCAAATTTTCGTGACATTTGGTTGACCCTCCAAATTATCGAACAATATGAGTATACATTTGAATGAAATATTTTTCTTCAAGTCCAATAACTTGTGTCAAACATTCTGACCAATCTAAATGAGGATGAAAACTTTATGTTTCATACATTAAAGTGATATCTAGATTGATGAATCCAGTCTAGCATTGATTTCAGGGACCATTATCTCTAGGAAAATGTCTGATCCAACTAATAGTCTTAAAAAAATATTTTTTCCAATATTTTTAAACTCTTTTACAACAATTTAAAACTATAATTTGAAATATATAATATTTTACGAAAAAATACTAGTTCGGTTGAAAAGGAAAAAACTTGAATTTCCATGAAATCTCTAAATTTATGCTTAAATTATAAATTCATATTAAATCATCACTTAAAAATATGACTTTATCAAATAATATAAAATATTGATAAAAAAACTTAGAAATCAATAATTGTTATATTTTCACAATTCAATACAAATTATTCCTTTAATTTTAATATGTGATAACTAACCTTAAATTAACAATTCAATGGGATTTCAAACATTAAAATTCAATGTGAAATATATGAAAATATTTGATATATAAATACTCCCAACTAAACACATCTAGGTCACTCACACTAACCATACTTACTCACCCAACACCTTCACATTTTAAGGAATCCATCACCCAAACCCATACAGAAAGCCACAAGTTGACCTAACACTAAACTGATCCCACGCCAATCACACTACGCCTAATAAACCAAGATGAAAAACCTAGCTCAAGACATACTAAAATATGTGGTTTCATTATACACAAGAAATTTCACCCAAATATAACCTCTTTAAGGGGTCAATTACATCAATCAAAACTCACCCAACCATTTTTATTCCCATGATAGAACAATACCAAGAAAATACATGCACTTGTACTCATGATAGCCCATAAAACCACATATAAATTTCATAACATGATAAGGACTTATAACCTAAATATTAATAGATCTAACTCACTGAGGGATTCCACCCAATTCAATATTTAACCAACAAATCCCTAAAATCATCCAAAACCCTTAGAATTATGGATTTGGAATCAACCAAGGGTAAGCGAGAAAAAAAAGGCATATAGAGAATCGATGGATTTAGTCTTCCCAAAAAAGAATTCCCATGATGAAATTCACTTCAAAAAGGGGAGAAAAGAGGTGGGAGGGGCTTTAGAATCCAAGGAGGGAGGCTTTGAGGGGCTGTTATTCATGATGGGTCAGGGTAAGTAGTGAAAGATGGTATTTTATAAAAGAAAAACTTAAAAAATTAATTACAATTCTAAAAAAAATTACCCATGTGTCAAGTTGTGGAATGACCATTATGGTCACAACACAACGCAAAACCCCATGGTCATGTTGTAGTATGGCCCTCTAAATCATATCACAACCACCCCCTTAATAGAGAGGAATAATACCTCATGGCTCACCATTATAGTGTGGCCTTTAGTCTCATGTTATAATGGACCACACCATGACTGCTTCATGGCACAACCCTCAGGGATATGTCATGAACCTTCTCAACTCCACACCATTACACTATAGTACCCTTCACCATGTCATAACCTCTTTATCACTTTAGAATTTCCAACACTAACCAATGCCTTGACTCCCTAATTCTCAAACACGTGCCTCCTCCAAACTTCCAACATCAAAGACCCACAAAAATAAATTATATTTGACATAATTTAAATAAAAACCTTGAAATTTTAGGGGTATTTCAAACTCCCCTCTAATGTATTCTTATCATTGAGAAATGTCTCTAGATCTCTTTACCGAATATATCTGGTCACTAGGTCTACACATTCAAATCATGCTCTCAGGTTTCCTATTAGATAAACATATGTTTCCACAACACCTATATAAGAGGTATTATCTTCCCTCCCATCTCAATTTCTCTCCGTCTCGTGATACGAATCAAATTATCCTTAAACAATGCATCCACCTACAACTTGATATCATCATTATCGATCATGGACATTGGTTTTCTCTTGTACTTATAGAGTGGTAATTTTTGAAACACGTCATGCATACCTCGATGTAGAGGAGGATGTTTTAGCTTATAATCCATTTCTCTAATCCGCTCTACAATCTTGAACGCACCAACAAAATATGGCACAAGATTCCCTTTCTTCCTTCAATGTTTATTCCCCAACCAAGGTTATGACTTTAAGAACAATTGATCACCCATGGTGAACTACAAGGTTCTCTAACTAATAGAGATAATATTTTCATCAATTTTATATTTTATTTCAGTAATTTAATCCCATCCATTTTTTTAATTTGAGTGAAATTGCACCATTTTAGGATTTAGGGATATTTGGTATTAATTTTGAGAATGGATCAACTCATGGTTTTTGAATGTTTTTAATCATAGCTATAATTGTTTCAACATTCCATGCTTTCATTAATGATTTTTAGAAAGAAAAAATAAACTTGAAATGGACAGAATTTTGGGTAAGTTCTAAGTTTGTATGATTTTTAATATTTATACATAGAATTTTTTTTCTTGTTGTAACACCTCAACCCCAGTTAGCCCATATCCAGTGCATTTTTTTAATACATTGGCATGATTATAAGGAATAATTTCCCAAAATACCAATTAGTTTAGCAGTCTTGGAAAATAGATTACATGCATGAACTTTACATTACAATTTATAACATAAAACACATCATAAATAATCCTTTTAGGATTTCATTATTCCCTTAGCTTAAACCTTCATATAAATCATAATACACTTCTTGGAATCCTAGGAAAATAAAACATAAGAAAAGGGTGAGCTCAGATGCTCAGTAAGGATAACAATATAGTAGAAACTTTCATAAATAAGCATAAACATTTAAGGTAATGTATAAGACTAAAACAAAATCCTTTTAAACTTAATTCAGTATAATATGGAAAATATAAATAAAATAATTTTATTTACTTATTCACATGGATATTATATTATTCTAATAATCACATGTAATATCAATAACTAATTTCATAATGATGGAATGAATAATTCCAGATATCATAACCACATAGTTAAGGTCTCGTGCCAAGACAAAAAATAAAAAAATTCAAGGCCTTTTTCCAAGACACTAGTTTGTCTCATTAGACCTACCAATGCATCAAGGGGATATATTGGGCCCCACCCATCACTTACTAAGTCTAATTCATTCCTCATATGAAAAGGGTGAAACATAACATAATCATTTGTATTAAAACTAGCATACAAAATGTCAATACTTTAACCATAAACCATGAATGGTATAAAAATAGCACATCCATAGTCAAACATATCCTAACTAATTCAATAAAATATGTAAGATTGTATTATAATAAATGAACCTCGGTTAATAATAATATCTAGTAAAGGATGCTGACATAGTTGAAAATGACCAGTAAAACTCTTTGAGAGAAATATCCCTTTTTCATGAAATTATTTAAAAGTTGCACAATTTATAAATGAAGTCATTTAAAATATATTTTTGAATCATAGTTTTCCATATCACTTTGAAACTTTTGAAAGTAATTAACATTCTAAAATATTCATGTCTATATAAATAAATCCTTAAAACCATTTTGAAAACATTGACATTAATGTGAAAGGTTTAGAAGAATAAATCTTTAAAAATTTTAAAATAATGTTTTAGTTAAAAAGTACCTTAAAAATAATTATTTTGAAAAAACTTTTAGGAAACATGTGCATGGATGATAAATATGTCTTAGTACATACTTACACATAAACAATATCAGATAATAATGAGATTGAGGAATTAACCCTTACCTTGTACTTTTCTTTAGTCGAGGGTACATTTAAACTCCTTTATAATGAACATAGTATGTTATTAAATTATACCAGAACCATATTAATATTTATAATATCATATATGATTCATTTATTACTTTATACTACCCATTTAATAATAACTTCCATGTTAAAGTAACATTTCGGGTAATAATCGTTTTCTTTATCGTACATGTTTTAACTTGTTATTCTTGATCGTATCACTTAGATCATGATTTAAATACTTCCAGAATATAAAAAATGATTTATATATCATACATATTTAGAATATAAATATTTATAATAGATAGATATATGAAATGGAAACATCATTCATGGAGACGGTAGTCCGTACGTACACATGAACGTTGTTTCCGTTTTCTTATCATATAGTATGAAAGTAAGTAATAAACATATATTTATATATATAAATATATATTATTATAGTAAAAATATTATTTCATATACCTCATAATTAATCAATATATATATTTTTATAAAAAAATATTGAAGGGTGATTGTTGAAGATGAATCTCATCGCGTCGTGGAGACGGTAAGTCGTACGTATGCACGGGCGACAATATCATTCTATTGATGGTGAAATGGTGTTTAATTGGATGTTATATTATATTTAAAGAATCTTTAACATGTTATATTTATTATTTACATCAATTAAACTCACTATTATACCCATAAAATAATGAAGTGTTGAATAACACACTACACCACGACGTGGAGATGGTAAGTCATACGTACGCACGTATGGTGACTTTTGCATTCATAGGGTGGATAGAATAATGAATATGGTTGTACCATATTTATAATAACATATCAGTATGTAGAAGGTACTGTATTTATTATTCAATTATGGTCTATAAATGGCCAGTTAGACTCATTAAAAAAATGAATACAGTCGTAAAGAACTTTATCTGGACCGGTAGCACTCTAGAAAGAAAACTTGTGACTGTGCCCTGGTCAACTTGTTGCAAACCCATCGAAAATGGTGGTATTGGTATTAAAAATATCAATCAATTCAATGAATCACTTCAAGAAAGACTCACTTGGAACCTTTTTCACAGTACCTCTGAAGATATTTCCTTTCTAAAAAATATGTTTCTAGTCAAATTAAAACAGGCCACACGAACTTCATTAACTCATCTATCTGGACCTCCATCAAAAACTCCTTTGCTAATATTATTCATAACTCTATATGGATGGTCTCTAGAGACTCCTCCATGAAATTTTGGTTGGATAACTGGATTTTCATGCCTTTAATTTCCATGTTGACTCCTGATCAAACCCTTGATATTACCAATAGCTCTATCAGAGACATTTTAAACTCCCAACATGATCACCTTCCTAACACTATTCTGAATGTTATTGAAAACTACTCTTTCTCTCCCGCCAATGATTTCTTAACTTGGGAACCTAATCACAATGGTATGCTCAACTCAAAACATTTCTACAAACATTATTTTTTTAACTCAGAAAATGACTATAGTTGGTTAAAATACTTCAACAAACCTTAGATAAAACCATCGCGATTCAACCTCATATGGTGTCTTGCTCACAACAGAGTGCCCACTGATCTCTGCCTCCAATATTTTGGCATTCAACTCTGTTCTAAATGAAAAATATCTAATCAACATAGGGAATATTCCAACCACCTCTTTCTCTCTTGTGCTACTTCTTTTTCTCTCTAGAACTATATTATTGACATTTTTTACTGAAGATGGTTGAAGCTTAATTCTGTCAAAGATCAACTTAAAAAATGTTCAGAAATGGAAGGCTCTCAACAAATCAGGAACCTCTTTCATGCTACAGTTTCTGAGCTCCATCATGTGATTTGGTATGATCAGAATGCTATTATTCATCATAATTACTCATTCAATCAAAATGCAGGTCGAATGAGGATCCTCATTGCCATACAAGAAGCTGCCTCGATTCAAAAGGGATGTTTCCAAAACACCATGAATGACTTTGTGATCCTGATGCATCTTAGGATTAAAGTAAATTTATGTCAGTTGTGTCATATATTGGAGGTGTTCTGGAGAGCCCCCCTTCTTGGATGGATCAAGATCAATATCGACGGCGCCTCTAAGGGCAATCCAGGACCTGTAGGATGTGGTGTTGTCTACATAAATCACCACGACCAGATCCTTGGATGTTTCATGGGTAAATGTGGCATTGCCACCTCCCCGAAGCTGAGATGTTGGTCTTGATTCATGCCATTACCTTTTCTAAATCCTTTGGTTGGAATAACCTTTGGATCAAAAGTGACTCGACGGCTATTCTCCAAGCAATTTGGAATGGCGTAATCCACCTTGCTTGGCCGATTACTACCTGCTGGATGGATTGCTCCCATTCACTTTGAAATCTTAACTATATCATCACACATGTTTATCAAGAAGAAAATGTGATTTCAGATGGTTTGGCCAACATGGGAGTCAATCAAGACATTACTTGGTTCGAAGCCCTCCCCATTGCTCTCCTTTCTTTTCATGAAAAAGATTGTAATATGATCCCATCTTTTAGACTCTTGTAATATTTCTTCATTTTAAATAATATTTATTCTTTGGTTTTTTTTTTGACCAAGGAATCACCTTTTAAAAAAACTATTTTAATCTTTCATTAATAATGTAATCATTGCATCATCATTGTGTCATAAATAAATTTAATTATTTAATTTCTAAAAATTATAAATAAAATACTATGATGTAGGAAATATTTTTATCTTTATAATTAATATTTATAGTCAAATTTATCTTATGTATAACCCTATATTAAAAATTATTTAGTTATTAAAATTTGAATTTAACACTTTTAACTATTCTTTAAATAAAATATAATAAATGTTCTAATCTAACCCAAGTGAATCAAAAAGGATCACATTTTTTTACTAAGGTTGATTTTGGTAGAAAAACACTTATCCAATAGAATTAGGACATGTTTCGGGGTAATTTTATATTATTATAATATTATTTTTACCTTTATTACCTTATTTACTTTTAACCGTCGTAAATAAATTTCAAAAGTTACTATTCACCAAAAATTATTTTTATCCTATTGAACCATATTTTACTGACTAATGTCAACCGTTTCTATCTGATCTTTGAAATTCAATTCACAGAAGCGTTAAAATTACGTTTTATGCAAATTTGTAAATGTGCCTAGAAGGTGGGTAAAAGACGTTAAAAAATTCAATAAAATTTTATATATCTAATATTATTATAAAATGACTCCAATGAATTAAATTGGACTAATATAGGTATTATTTATCTATTTCTACTTTAAAATAAATTTAAATTAAAAATAATTATTTAAATAAAAAAGTCAGTTTTTTATGTACTATGCAGTATTTTTCACTATTCATCAAAAATTGAATGTTTTCAGAAAAATACCAAAAATTCATCCAAAGATAATTTTGATATTCTGAATTCAAAAATGAATTATATTTTACCAAATTCAATTCTTAGGATTGTCTAAAATTAAATTTATTATTGTTCACAAAAGGACATAAAAGTAGTTATTTTAAGAAAATAGTTTTTCAAAATATATAACTATTTTAGCAAAACTTATACATATCATTATAAACACTATAAATAACATTTAAAATTTATTTGTTACTATTCATATCACAATATATAATTGATAAATAAATATATCGTTTAAATAATTATAACACTAATGTGTTGTTATGCAGAAACTCAATCTTGCGTATAAAGCCAACCAAGTCAGTGTTGCATGAAATATAAGATATTAAATTACTTTAAAGAGATAATGTACTATGAAATCTTGGGTTGTTACATTCTCCCATCCTTTAATAAATTGTGTCCTTATAATTTGAAATTGTTCTTTGAAAATAAAAGGTGAAAAATAGAAAATACCTTTGTGGAAAACTCACATCGGAAATAGGGTTAATAAAAATTTAGTCTTAATAAGAGGGAAAAAGAAATGTAAAATTCACCAAAAAAATTATGATTTCAAATATGAGAACATTGGTGGCAATTAGAGACACATAATTAAATATTCAAAGGGAGTGATTGAGGTCATCAATCAAAAACAAGTGAACAACAAATGGAAAATTGAGAGCCTCAAAGTCATAAATCTATGATGATTTAAAATATCATCGGTTCAAAAAAACATAAGGTATTAGGATAACACATTTTTAGTTTTAAGATCCTTTCCCTAAAGTTTAATAATTTATTTCTTCATTGAATAAGAAAAATAAAAACTTGAAAAGTAGAGTTCCATCCTTTAACTAATTTTTACCACAAACTCATCTTAGAACTCAAAAATATTCTATCTATACTAATCATATAGGGTTCCAAAAAAATGAATTTATAATTTATTTGTCACAACATTTAAAAAAACTACATTATACAAACTAAGACATCATGTAGGCCAGTGGTAGGTGATGCACCCTTATCACCCTTCGGATGTGGGTTCAAGTCTCGCGGCCTTGCCGGACGCAACAGGTTGTCGCCCGACCTCCGGGTTTCCATTTTATAATAATCCAAAAATAATCTTAAGAAATTTTTTAACCTTAAACAATAGTATCCAATGTCCAAATTAATTCATTCAAACCTTTAAACTTATCCAAAATACTTGTGTTCAAACTCACTGTCCACAAATTTCTAAGGAAGGTCAACATAACATAAAAAATATCTCTTTTATCACATAACAACATGTGAATACCTTCATTATGTATTCTATTAAAATATGGTAACAACCTGAATTACCATAAAACATTATTTGAATAGGTATGTACTTACTTATTCCTTTTGTAAAACATAGAATACTGGATATACTCTTTAAATCCAAAAATGTTGTAATCTCCAACAATGATGGAATAAACAAATCATTAACTAGTTCCAAGGTAGTCAATAATATCCAATATACTTTATCCAAATCAATTATATCTTGTTCCAAAATTATTACCTCAGCCTCAGAACTATTTTATGGTTTATCTTTCTCTCAACCATATATTTTCCAAAAAATTAACCTGTTATTGATTCACTTTTCTTGGTACCACACAATCTCAAATCCTTAATGAAAAGGTAATGCAGTACAATCCTTATATACTATATAACTATTATAACTTTTACATCATTAATACAATAATCAAATGACACAATTATTTAATAACAACATAATAACACTAATCATTCCTCTTCATCTGTGGTAGTATCATAACTTGATTATTATCAATTATCATCATTAGGGGTATACTATGATGATTTGGAAATTGATTCGTGTAGTGACCTAACACCTTGTAGATAAATCATTGTACATTTGAAACCTTTTTCTTACCCTTAAAATCATGTACTTGGTGTCCTTTTTTCCATGCTTATAACAAAATCTCATTCCCTTCAAACATTTACCAAGGTGATTCTTTCTACAGTTATCACATGTGGGAAAATATTTCTTTCCCTTATTCCCTTTATCCATCTTTTTCTCTACGATATTCGTCTTCTCTTTCTTCCCTTCAAATCCATAGGAATCAGATAATTCATTACATATCTTATTAACACATGATATTATTTCTTCATATGATGAGAATAAATGGGAGACTATTTCCCTTCTAAATGTTGTCTTGAGACCATAAAATATATGATCCTTCTTACTCTTTGGATCATTCATATTTATAGAGTTCTCATACCTTCTACTGGGTGCCATTTCTAAATTATTACATACACTAGGTTAGATCATATCATAATTTATAATCCAAAAACAAGAAAATTTATTAATGTTAATATAATATTTTCACACATCGAGTATCATAATCATAAAAATGGTTTCTTTTCTAACATATTTACTCATAAATCCTTTATAGTGGTTTGTACATAAAATTTTAATTATCATAAGGCTCATTTTTGTGTACCAGGATACCCTGGGTCAAGCCCGAAACACCCTGTCAGAGTTTTCACTCCTAGGTACATCTGTTCCAGAACCACGTCCACACAGACAGGGATTTATTTCTTGGAAAACCCACATAATATCTATATTACCAAAATTTTTGGATTTTCTTATATACTAATCCTCAAATTCTATCTTATGGTAATGTTTTCTAATCAAAGTTTATCTAAATCTATTTCCAATGTTATTGCTAAACTTCCCCTAATACCAACTCTAATTCCCTGACCCCAGTTATCCCGGAGCTAGTGAATTATTTTAATACATTGGCATGATTATAAGGAATCAAGTCCTGAAGGACCAATTAGTTTAGAAGCCTTGGAAAATAGATTACATACATGAAATTTACATTACAATTTATAACATAAAACATAGCGTAAATAATCCTTCAAGTATGCCATATTTCACTTAGCTTAAATCTGTATAAAAATCATAATACACTTCTTATCATCTTGGGAAAATAAAATATAAGAAAAGGTTGATATCAGATGCTCAGTAAGGATAATAATATAGTAGAAACTTTCATAAATAAGTATAAACATTTAAGGAAATGTATAAGACTAAAACACAATCCTTTTAAACTTAATTCAGCATAATATGTAAAAGATAAATCAAATAATGTCATTTACTTATTCACATGGCTATTCTACTAGTTAAATAATCACATGTAATATCAATAAATAATTTCATAATGATGGAATGCATAATGTTGGATATCATAACCACATAGTCAAGGCCTCATCCCAAGAATACAAATAAAAAAATTAAGGCCATGTTCCAAGACACTAGTTTGTCTCATGATACCTACCAATGCATCGAGGGTCTATATCGGGCCCCTCCCATCAATTACTAATCCCAATTAATTCCTCATATGAAAAGGGTGAAACATAACAAAATAATTCTTATTCAAACTAGCATAAAAAATGTTAATACTTTAACAATAAACCATGAATGGTATAAAAATAGCACATCCATAGTCAAACATATCCTAACTAATTCAATACAATATGTAATATTTTATTATAAAAAATTAACCTCGATCAAGAATAATATCTAGTAAAGGATGCTAACATAGTTTAAAATGATCAGTAAAACTCTTTGAGAGAAATATCTATTTTTCATAAAATAATTTAAAAGTCACACAATTTATAAAGGAATTAATTTAAAAGATATTTTTTAATCACAGTTTCCCATACCACTTTGAAAATTTTTAAAGGAATTAACATTCTAAAATATTCATGTCCATATAAATAAATCCTTAAACCCATTTTGAAAACATGTACATTAATGAGAAAGGTTTAGAAGAATAAATCTTTAAAACATATAAAATGGTTTTTTAGTTAAAGAGTCCCTTAAAAAGAATCCTTTTGAAAACACTTTTATGAAACATGGACATTGATGATAAATATGTCCCAGTACATACTAACACATAAACAATATCAGATAATAATGATAATGAGGAATTAACCATTACCTTGTACTTTCCTTTAGTCGAGGGTACATTTAACCTCTTGTATAATGACCATAGTATGTTATTAAATTATACCAGAACCATATTAATATTTATGATATCATATATTATTCATTTATTACTTTATACTACCCATTTAATAACAATTTCCATGTTAAAGTAACATTTCAGGTAATAATCGCTTTCTTTATCGTACGTGTTTTAACTTGTTATTCTTGATCGTATCACTTAGATCATGATTTACATACTTCCAATATATAAAACATGATTTATATATCATATATATTAAGAATATAAATATGTATAATAGATAGATATATGAAATAGAAACACCATTCATGGAGACGGTAGTCCGTACGTACACATGAACGTTGTTTCCGTTTTCTTGTCGTATAGTATGGAAGTAAGTAATAAAAATATATTTATCTAAATAAATATATATTATTTCAGTAGAAATATTATTTCATATAAATCATAATTAATCAGTATATATATATTTATAAAAAATCTTGAAGGGTGATCGTTGAAGATGAATCCCATCGCGTCGTGGAGACGGTAAGTCGTACGTACGCACGAGCAACAATATCATTCTATTTATGGTGAAATGGTGTTTAATCAGATGTTATATTATATATAAAAAATAATTAAAATGTTATATTTATTATTTACATCAATTATACTCATTATTATACTCATCTAAATAATGAAGTGTTGAATAACAAACTACACCACGACGTGGAGACGGTAAGTCGTACATACGTGCATATGGGGACTTTGTCATTCATAGGATGGATATAATAATAAATATGGTTGTACCATACTTATAATAACATCTTAGTATGTATAAGGTGTTGGATTTATTATTTTAGTATGGAAATAACAAATAAAGAGGAATTATAATAAGAAAAGAACTTTGAAAGAGGTGATAAAATAATTACTTCTTCTTCAGGTGCTTCCTTTTGATTTGAACAAAAGGGCTCTTAGATTGGCTTTCTGATCAAATATTATTTTATTATAAAATCATTTTCGGTTTCTAATGGCTCCAAATGGATTAATTTCTAGGATAATGTTGGGATGGGTCTAAATCCTCTCAACCAATAGGTTTTAGACAATTTTATGTCACCATATTAACCTTATATTTTAGATTTAACCCTTAGTTAAATAGTTTAACTCTTACCATGTCTTCTTGTATTCTTACACTATACGGTTAATAAACATACTATAAAATTACAAGAGAACCTCAATTGGTTAATTAATGACATATATAACATTATTTAAGTTATTTTTCCAAATTTTATATTTTTAGAAATATTATATCATTAAATAAAATAGTATTTGTTTTAAAAACTCATTTATGTCAATTTTGATGCTATTTAGTATTTGGTTTTTTGTGAAAGTCATAAAAACATGATTACTTCACAGAAAATACATTAAATGAACTCTACCATTTCATATTCAACTATAAAATTCTTGGATGTCATCAGAAGTTTCAATTTACATTTATTTTAATATTTATAATATTAATTATTTTAATTTTTCATTAATAAGGTAATTACTCCATCATCATTGTGTCATAAATAAATTTAATTATTTAATTTCGAAAAATTATAAATAAAATAATAGGATGTAGGAAATGTTTTTATCTTTCTAATTAACATTTATAGTAGAATTTATCTTATGTATAACCTTATATTAAAAATTATTTAGTTATTAAAATTTGAATTTAACACTTTTAACTGTTCTTTAAATAAAATATAATAAATGTCCTAATCTAACCCAAGTGAATCAAAAGGGATCACATTTTTTCCTAAGGTCTATTTTGGTCAAAAAACACTTATTCAATATAATTAAAACGTTTTTTGGGATAATTTTATATTATTGTAATATTATTTTTACCTTTAATTACACTATTTACTTTTAACCGTGGTAAATAAAATTCAAAAGTTACTATTCACCAAAAATTATTTTCATCCTATTGAACCAAATTTTACTTAATGATGTCAACTGTGTCTATTAGATTTTGAAAATTCAATTCATAAAAATTGTAAAATTATGTTTTATGAAAATTTGTAAATGTGCCTAGAAGGTGGGTAAAAGACGTTAAAAAGTTCAATAAAAAATTATATATCTACTCTTATTATAAAATGTCTCTAATTAATTACATTGTACTAGTATAGGTATTATGTATCTATTTTTATTTTAAAATAAATTTTAATTAAAAATAATTATTTAAATAAAAAAGTCATTTTTTATGTACTATGTAGTATTTTTCACTATTCGTCAAAAATTGTTTTCTGAAAAATACCAAAAATTCAGCCTAAGATAATTTTGATATTCTAAAATAAAAAATGAAGTCTATTTTACCAAATTTAATTCTTAGGAGTGTCTAAAATTAATTTTATTATTGTTTACAAAAGGACATAAAAAGTAGTAATTTTAAGAAAATAGATTTTCAAAATATATAACTATTTTAGCCAAACTTATACATTTCATAATAGACACTTTAAATAACATTTAAAATTTATTTGTTACTATTCATATCACAATATTTAATTGATAAATAAATATATCATTTAAATAATTAAAATACTAATGTGTTGTTTCGCAGAAACTCAATCTTGCGTATAACGCAAACCAAGTTAGTGTTGCCTAAAATATAAGATATTAAATTAATTTAAAGAGATAAAATATTATGAAATCTTGTTTTGTTACATTCTCCCCTCCTTCAATAAATTGCGTCCTCGTAATTTGAAAAAAAAATCAAAAAAAGGTAAAAAATAGAAAATACCTTTGTGGAAAACTCAAATCAGAAATAGAGTTAATAAAAATTTAGTCTTAATAAGAGGGATATGGAAATGAAAAAGTCACCACAAAATTATGATTTCGAATAGAAGAACATTGGAGGAAATTAGAGAAACATAATTGGAGGGAAAACATAAATATTTATAGGGAGTGATTGAGGTCATCAATCAAAAACAAGTGAACAATAAATGGAAAATTGAGGGCCTCCAAGTCATAAATCTATGATGATTTAAAATATCATCAGTTAAAAAAAACATAAGGTATTAGGATAACATATTTTTGGTTTTAAGATCCTTTCCCTAAAGTTTAATCATTTATTTCTTCATAGAATAAGAAAAACAAATACATGACAAGTAGAGTTCCATCCTTTAACTAATTTCTACCAAAAACTCATCTTAGAACTCAAAAATATTCTATTTATCCTACGCATATAGGTTTCAAAAAATAAATTTATAATTCATATGTCAGAACATTTAAAAAAACTACATTATACAAACCAGTACATCATGCAGGCCAGTGGTAATTGATGCACCCTTGTCACCCTTCGGTTGCGGGTTCAAGTCTCGCGGCCTTGTCGGACATGATAGGTTGTCGTCTAACCTCCAGGTTGTCCTTTTTATAACAATCCAAAAATAATCTTAAGAAATATTTTAACCTTAAACAATAGTATCCAATGTCCAACTTAATACATTCCAACCTTTAGACTTATCCAAAATACTTGTGTCCAAACTCACTGTCCACAAATTTCTAAGGAAGGCCAACATAACATAATGAAGATCTCTTTTATCACATAACAACATGTGAATACCTTCATCATGTATTCTATTTAAATATGGTAACAACCTGAATTAACATAAAACATTATTTGAATAGGTATGTATTTTTTTATTCCTTTTTTAAAACATAGAATATTGGATATACTCTTTAAATACAAAAATATTGTAATCTCCAACAATGATGGAATAAACAAACCATTAACTAGTTCCAAGGTAGACAATAATATCAAATATACTTTATCCAACTCAATTATCTCTTGTTCCAAAATTATTACCTCAGCCTTAGAACTATTTTAAGGTTTATCTTTCTCTCAACCATATATTTTCCAAAAAGTTTAACCTATTATTGAGTCACTTTTCTTGGTACTACACAATCTCAAATCCTTAAAAAAAATTATTGCAGTACAATCCTTATATAATCTATAATTATTATAACTTGTACATCATTAATACAATACTCAAATGACACAATTATTTAATAACAACAAAAGAACACTTATCATTCCTTTTCGTCTACAGTAGTATCATAACTTGATTATTAACAAATAGCATCATTAGGTGTATACTATGATGATTTGGACATTGATTCGTGTAGTGTCCCAACTCCTTGCAGATGAAGCATTGTACATTTGAAACATTTTTATTGCCCTTAAAATCATGTACTTGTTTTCCTTTTTTCCACACTTATAACAAACTCTCATTCCCATCAAACATTTACCAAGGTGATTCTTTCCATAGTTATCACATGTGAGAAAATACTTCTTTCCCTTCTTCCCTTTATCCATATTTTTCTCTACAATCATCTTATTCTCTTTCTTCCCTTCAAAGTCATAGAACTTAGATAATTCATTACTTATCTTATTAACATATGATACTATTCCTTCATATAATGAGAATACGTAGGATACTATTTCCCTTCTAAATATTAGATTAAGACCATAAAATATATGATCCTTCTTACTCTTTGGATCATTCATATTGCAAGAGTTCTCATTCCTTCTACTGGGCACCATTTCTAAATGATAACATACACTAGGTTAGATCATATCATAATTTATAATCCAAAAACTAGAAAAATTATTAACGTTAATTGGATATTTTCGCATATATAGTATCATAATCATAAAAATGGTTTCTTTGCTAAAATATTTACTCATAAATCCTTCATAATGGTTTGTAAAGAAAATGTGAATTATTCTAAGCATATCCCCTGGGAGTTTCAAACTAGGTACGCAGTAAGGCCCAATGTTGTGTACCAAGATACCTCGGGTCAAGCCCGAAACTCTTTGTCAGTGTTTTCACTCCTAGGTACATCTGTGCTAGAACTAAATCCACATAGATAGGGATGTATTGCTTGGAAAACCCACATAATATCTACATTACCAAAAAATTTGGATGTTCTAATATACTAATTCTCAAAGTATATCTTAGGGTAATGTTTCCTAATCAGAGCTTATCTAAATCTATTTCCAAGGTTATTGTTAAACTTCCTATGATACCGACTCTAATGCCCCGACCCCAGTTATCCTAGAGCTGGTGCATTATTTTAATACATTGGCATGATTACAAGGAATCAAGTCCTCAAGGACCAATTAGTTTAGCAGTCTTGTAAAATAGATTACATACATGAAATTTACATTACAATTTATAACATAAAACACAGCATAAATAATCCTTTGAGTACACCATTATTCCCTTAGCTTAAACCTGTATATAAATCATAATACACTTCTTGGAATCTTGGTAAAATAAAGCATAAGAAAGGGGTGAGATCAAATGCTCAGTAAGGATAATAATATAGTGTAAACTTTCATAAATAAGAATAAACATTTAAGGTAATGTATAAGACTAAAACACAATCCTTTTAAACTTAATTCAGAATAATATGGCAATGATAAATCAAATAATTCCATTTACTTGTTCACATGGATATTATACTATTTGAATAATCACATATAATATCAATAACTAATTTCATAATGATGGAATGCATAATGTTGGATATCATAACCACATAGTCAAGGCCTCATGCTAAGACTACAAATAAAAATTTTATCAAGGCCTTATGCCAAGACACTAGTTTGTCTCATGATACCTACCGATGCATCGAGGGGGTATAGCGGTCCCTTCCCGTCAATTACTAAGTCTAATACATTCCTCATATGAAAAGGGTGAAACATAAAATAATCATTCATATTAAAACTAGCATACAAAATGTCAATACTTTAACCATAAACCATGAATGGTATATAAATATCACATCCAGAGTCAAACATATCCTAAATAATTCAATATAATATGTAAGATTGTATTATAATAAATCAACCTCGATCAAGAATAATATTCAGTAAAGTATGCTGACATAGTTGAAAATGATCAGTAAAAATATTTGAGAGAAATATCCCTTTTTCATTAAATTATTTAAAAATCACACAATTTATAAAGGAATTCATCTAAAATATATTTTTTAATTACAATTTCCCATACCACTTTTAAACTTTTGAAAGGAATTAACATTCTAAAACAATCATGTCCATATAAATAAATCCTTAAAATCATTTTGAAAATGTGGACATTAATGATAAATGTTTAGAAGAATAAATCTTTAAAACATTTAAAATTATGTTTTAGTTAAATATTTTCTTAAAAATAATCCTTTTGAAAACACTTTTATGAAACATGGACATGGATGATAAATATGTCCCAGTACATACTTACACATAAATAATATCATATAATA
Source organism: Viscum album (assembly GCA_963277665.1). Lineage (NCBI taxonomy): Eukaryota > Viridiplantae > Streptophyta > Magnoliopsida > Santalales > Viscaceae > Viscum > Viscum album. The sequence goes on from OY728125.1 coordinate 994,476,120, forward strand.
ATGAGATTGAGGAATTAACCCTTACCTTGTACTTTCCTTTAGTCGAGGGTACGTTTAACCTCTTGTATAATGACCATAGTATGTTATTAAATTATACCAGAACCATATTAAAATTTATGATATCATATATGATTCATTTATTACTTTATACTACCCATTTAATAATAATTATCATGTTAAAGTAACATTTTGGGTAATAATTGTTTTCTTTATCATACATGTTTTAACTTGTTATTCTTGATCATATCACATAGATCATGATTTACATACTTACATAATATAAAACATGATTTATATATCATATACATTTAGAATATAAATATGTATAATAGATAGATATATGAAATTGAAACATCGTTCATAGAGATGGTAGTTTGTACGTACGCATGAACGTTGTTTCCTTTTTCTTATCATATAGTATGAAAGTAAGTAATAGACATATATTTATCTACATACATATATATTATTATAGTAGAAATATTATTTCATATACCTCATAATTAATCAATTTATATATTTATAAAAATTCTTGAAGGGTGATCGTTGAAGATGAATCTCATCGCGTCGTGGAGACGGTAAGTCGTACGGTGTTTAATTGGATGTTATATTATATATAAATAATAATTAACATGTTATATTTATTATTTACATCAATTATACTCATTATTATACCCATCTGAATAATTAAGTGTTTAATAACAAACTACACCACGACTTGGACACGGTAAGTCGTACGTACGCACGTATGGTGACTTTTTCATTCATAGAATGGATAGAATAATGAATATGGTTGTACCATATTTATAATAACATCTCAGTATGTATAAGGTACAAGATTTATTATTTTAGCATGGAAATAACAAATAAATAGTAAGTAGAAGAAGAAAATAACTTTGAAAGATGTGATAAAATAATTACCTCTTCTTTGGGTGCTTTTTTTTTATTTGAACAAAAGGGATCCTTAGGTTGGCTTTCTAATAAAATTAATGATTCTATGTTGAAGTGAGGGTAGTTTTGAGGATATTTGAGAAGTGTTTGTCCAATCCAAATAGATTTGGAGGTGTGAATTTGAGAGAAGGAGATGTAGCCTTTTATAAGAGAGGTGAGGGGTACTTTAGGAAGAGCTTGAAATATTATTTTATTATAAAATCATTTTCGGTTTATAATGGCTCAAAATGGATTTATTTTGAGGCTAAGGTTGGGATGGGTCAAAATCCTATCAACCAATAGGTTTTAGACAAGTTTATGTCACCATATTAACCTTATCTTTTATATTTAACCCTTAGTTAAATAGTTTAACTACTACCATGTCTTCTTGTATTCTTACACTATATGGTTAATAAACTTACTATAAAATGACAATAGAACCTCAAGTGGTTCATTAATGACATATATGACATTATTTAAGTCTTTTTTTTAATTTTATACTTTTAGGAATCTTATATCATTTAATAAAATAGTATTTGTTTTAAAAACTCATTTATGTTAATTTTGACACTATTTAGTATTTTGTTTTTTGTGAAAGTCATAATAACTTGATTACTTCACAAAAAATACGTTAAATAAACTCTAACATTTAATATTAAACTGTAAAATTCATGGATGGAATCATAGGTTTCAATTTATATTTATTTTAATATTTATAATATCAATTATTTTATTCTTTCATTGATAAGGTAATTACTGCATCATCATTGTGTCATAAATAAATTTAATTATTTAATTTCTAAAAATTGTAAATAAAATACTATGATGTATGAAATATTTTTATATTTATAATTAATATTTATAATTGAATTTATATTATATATAACCCTATATTAAAAATGATTTAGTTATTAAAATTTGAATTTAACACTTTTAACTATTCTTTAAATAAAATATAATAAATGTCCTAATATAACCCAAGTGAATCAAAAAGGATCACATTTTTGTCCTAAGGTTTATTTTTCTTGAAAAACACTTATCCAATAGAATTATGACATGTGTTGGGGTAATTTTATATTATTATAATATTATTTTTACCTTTAATTACCCTATTTACTTTTAACTGTGGTAAATAAAATTCAAAATTTACTATTCACAAAAAAAATATTTTCATCCTATTGAACCACATTTTTCTTACTGATGTCAACCATGTCTCTCAGATTTTTAAAATTCAATTCATAGAAGCGGTAGAATTACGTTTTATGCAAATTTGCAAATGTGCCTAGAAGGTGGGTAAAAGACATTAAAAAGTTCAATAAAAATTTATATATCTAATATTATTATAAAATGACTTCAATGAATTACATTAGATTAATATAGGTATTATTTATCTATTTTACTTTAAAATAAAATTAAATTAAAAATAATTATTTAAATAAAAAAGTTGGTTTTTTATGTACAATGTAGTATTTTTCACTATTCATCAAAAATTGAATGTTTTTAGAAAAATATCAAAAATTCAGCCAAAGATAATTTTGATATTCTGAATTCAAAAATGAAGTCTATTTTGCCAAATTCATTTCTTATGAGTGTCTAAAATTAATTTTATTATTGTTCACAAAAGGAAATAAAAAGTAGTTATTTTAAGAAAATAGTTTTTCAAAATATATAACTATTTTAGCAAAACTTATACATTTCATTATAAACACTATAAATAACATTTAAAATTTATTTTTTATTATTAATATCAAAATATTTAATTGATAAATAAATATATCGTTTAAATAATTATAATACTAATGTGTTGTTTCGCAGAAACTCAATCTTGCATATAACGCAAGCCAAGTCAGTCTTGTTGCACTATAGATGGAGAGGAAGAAGATACTACATTACGAACTGACTCGTTTCATCATGAATAAATTCCTTGGTATTCCTAATGATATTTTTTCTAACCCCATATCTCAACCACATGATTTCATTTAAAGGGAAGATAATGATACTACGAGTCCTATGAAGATTCAAAAAGGATTAAAGGCTCATTTCCCATGTGAAGACCATGTTATTTTCCATCCCAAAACACATTGAATACATGTTGTTGTTTCTTCCACCTATAATAAAAATGAAGAAAATTTTATTACATGTTTTGTGTCTATTCTCGAGGAGAAATTTAAGCTTATTCCATTTTCAAATTGTTTTCCCTCTACTATAGAAAATATATGCAGACACGACTAGAGTGAGAATAAAGGGGGATCTGATATCAACCAACTCTCAATCATAATTATACAAGAACAAAGGATTATGTAACTGGACCTAGGGATCACATGGGAAGTAAAGGTGACTAGAACTAATTTATCCATGTTAGGATAAACTTATTGGAGACTATGAGCAGCGGAGACATGTAGAAACTTCCCATATGAGTAGTAAAGATCTGTGTAAACTTTACTTATTATACTCAAATGAAACTAGTCATTTTTTTCTATTTTAATTTTTATTATAAGTTTGTTTTGAATGGTTATCTAATCTATGTAGTAAAATAATTTATTTCATTGTTTAAATTTATTAAGTGGGGTCATGCTTAGGAGTATAGTGTTTTTGGTGGGTATAACTACATGGAGGTCTTTGAGTAGTAGAATTAATTTTAAATAGGGGTGACAATCATATTGAGGTCTTTGTATGATGTTCCTGAAGAATTAGGAACTCATTCATAGGACTTTGGTTGAGCATTTAGAAATTAAATTAGGATAAATTTTTGATAATGAAGAACCATGGGTTGAAACTAGTTCATCGGTGATGCACTTAAATCTAATTTTACAATTCTTTCCAATCCAATTTTATTTTGATTTTAAAATGTTCACTCACATTTCCTTTTAATTAAATTGTTTTAGTTTTATATTTAAATTTTTTCCATAAACTTATAAAATCTTTAATTTTCTTCTTCTTTTCAAAAACAAAAAAAACAAAAGTTATAGTTTTGAACTTAGCCTATAACCTCCTTAAGAGATAGCCTAGAGGCTGTTATGTTTCATTTCTTTTGGATTAAAATATTGATTATTATTTGGTGTAAAATCATTGTCATCACCACCTATGATCATCATACGAGCATTGTCTACACTAAGTCGTAAGAAACTACTTACTGTTCAATTACACCCACTCAGTGGTATCCTATACCAGGCTTGGTTTGACCACCACTAACTTACTCACCTCTAACCAGTACAATGGAGAGCGTAATAGCATGCCATATAAGGCATCATAGGGGGCCATCTAGATTGAAGCCTAAAAGTTTCTTTTATATGAAAACTTTTTCAAGGTTATATGGTCATCCCATGATCCCCTAAAATCAAGCACACGTCCCTTGATCATATCCCATGGAATCTAGATCATCCTATTAGACTTTACATCTATCTATGAGTGATAAGTTATACTCAACTTTATATGAGAGATTGTGGCCTACTACACGACCTACCAGAATCTTGACATGAAATGTGAATCTAGATTTGATAGTATGCTCATGATTACCCCCATGAAACCACACTATCTCACACACATATAGCTTTCTCATCTCATTCATCAACTAAGTCTCTCATATAGGTAAGAAATGTGCAACCCTTTTCATCCAGTCCACTACCACCCACACTACATCATGATCTCTTTGGGGTTTTAGGTAGTCAGATGATTAAGTCCATAGTCACCTCATCTGATTTCAATAAGGAACTATAAGGGGTTTAAGTAACCCACATGGTCACTGGTTCTCCTCTTATACCCTCTACTAAGTAAATCAATGAGAAAATAAGCCTATAATGTGTTTCCTCATACCAGGAAACCAAAAATGACACCTAATACCATGGTACATCTTTGTCACCCTTGGGTGCAGCACCCAACATATAACATGGGAGTACCTTATCAAATATTTCCCCATTGAAGTAGGTACCACCACCCTAAGGTGTACATAAATCACCCCATCCTCATCCTACACCCATCTCCAAACTATTTAATCTCCCATGAATTTCTCCCACATCATTAAACAATTTTAATCAGACTCCTAACTAACCATTACATAACCCACTAATAATAAATTACTGACTAAAGGGTAAAATGTCACATCCTCTTGACCCTATGACATGTAAATATACCACTAAGAAAAAAAAATCATTAGCATTCACTCCTCACTAGATATCCAAACCCCCCTTCTCCTATGACTTGTTGCTGAGAGTGTATTCAATAGAATCCCCCTTCCTTGGTCATAAGCGAGCTAAAAGTCATATTTTTATAGGTACTCAATCCAAACACCTCTTACATAGGTTCAAATATCTCTAGAAGAATATATATCACAATATATTATTATACATGTAGATGAAAATTTTCTCACCAAATTGAAAATTACATCAACGTTTTATGGTGTGAACCACGGCAGCCATCTTCAAATCAGGGGTTGGATAGTTCCACTTGAGAGGTTGTATATTATGAGACCCATAAGTGACTACTTGGTCTCCCTACATCAAAATACCTCCCAAACTAACCCTAGAGTTATTTCATGGTATAAACCTACCTTGGGTCTGATAGAATCAAAATTGGAGAAAAATTCAACCTCACTTTCAGCTCTTGAAAAGCCGCTTCACACTAGTTAGTCCACTTGAACATCACCCCCTTCATCAGCCTTGTCATAGGCTCTACCAAGTGAGGTAAATCCTAAATGAATCTATTTTAATACCCATCTAGGCTAATAAAACTCTTGATATCAAACACATTATTGGTCTTATCCTATGACATCAATACCTCTACTTTGGGTCAACTGAAATCTCAGTCTCCAATATCACATGATTGAGAAAGAACACCTTTTGAATATATAAGTGACACTTTTACTACTTGTTATAAGGTTTATGTTCTTGAATCATTCTCAATACTGTCTATAGGTTCTCAACATGTAACCCTTAGTTTGGAGATTATACTAAAATTCCATCAACAAGAATCATGATAAAGGAGTATAAAAGGGATGGAAAATCCAATTCATGAGATCCATGAACACCACCAATGCATTCATAAAGATAAATTTAATCAAAATATACTCATATAACCCATACCTACCCATGAAAATAATCTTTGGTATATCTTTCACCTCGACTCATAACCGGTGATAACATGATCATAGATTATTCTTGGTGAACCATCATTCTCCCCTCAATTGGTTAAACAGGCCATATATTCCAGAAAAGGGGTACCTTTTCTTCAATGTAACCTATTTTATCTTTCAGTAATCCATGAAAAATCTTAGGATGATATTGGAATTCTTATAAAACAAAACATAAGTACCCCAATGAAAAGTACTCGGTCGGATAAACCCGTTTTCCTCAAGTTCCTCAAGCTTCACCTTCATCTCTCACAACTTAGTCGATTCCATATAATAAGAAGGTATTGATATGGGATTTTCACTTGGAATGAGATCGATCATGAACTTGATCTACCTCTCAGTAATAAATCCTAATAAATCATCTGGAAACACATCTTGGAACGGGTCCACTACTAGGGGAAAAGTAGACGGAACTATCACCTATTCCATTGTAAGGATTATAATTGTAACTTATGTTATAATGGCTCCTAATTGACTAATGCCAAGTCCTTTTTTACCTAACTCTGCATCCCATTCACCAATGAGAACATACTCCTTCCCAACTAGTTAAGTAAAAGACACTTGTCTCTGGTAGCAATCAATGTGATCTTGGAAGCATTTTAGTTCATCCATCCAAAAGATGACATAAAAACTCACCACATATAAAAAAAATCACACAATTACCCATATCCCCCAACCACTATAGAACACTCTGATAATATTTTAATATAATCCAACCTCTTTCCTAGAGGTGTATCATGGTCCAAAATACCTATAGAGAACTTTAAGGCTAACCCCAATCCAAAAGCAACATGAGGAAATATAAATGAATGGGATACTATACTGTCAAACAAGGTAATAAAAATCATAAAAGAAACCAAAAACATACCTCTCATGGTAAATTGACTCTCCGCTACATCAGTTGAAACTTGTCCTAAAGCATACACCCAGCCTGCATCAAATATGCATCCATGCCCCCATGATCCTGGACTCACTTAAGGAACTAACCCATGATGTGTCTTTAGTTGTTTCTTCCCCTGAGATCCTTGGTGAATTCCATGGCTCTACCTCTCGAATAAATCTCTAATATCTATTCAATGAGGCCCTCTTGACCGGTCTCTCAAAGTATATGTTTTCCAAGAACCACTGCTTGAACCCATCTAATACATACTCAAACAAAACTATTATGGGTGACCCATACTACCACATGCATGGAAATCTCTTTATAAACTAGAACATGCACTAAAAAAATCTTAGTTCTCCCAAACTATTAGTATATAAGGGGGACTCCTCTTGAGGGAAGAAGTGATGAACCTCTACCCTACCATGATTTCCTCTCTCCTCCCTAAAAACCTCATCATACCTCTTATTCCTACCATTAGAAGAGACACCAATGGATTTACTATAAAATCCACCACCTTGACCTCTAAAGATGAAAAGAGAGTTTTTTGTGTTATCCTCCACTATAACCTTATCAATAGTGAGAGCCTTTCAAACCACAACAGAATATTATATCAGTTTAAACATTCTAATGTGGAACCTCACATTTAGCTGAAGTCCAATCTTGAACCTGCGGGCCTTCTAGGCCTCATTCCCATCCCAAAAGGGTGAAAAATGCAGTAGCTCAATAAAATGGGTAGCATGGTCTATCACAAACATTTTCCCCTACTAAAGCTCAATAAAATCTTGAGATCTATCTAACTTCAATGACTTAGGGGAAAACTCCTCAAAGAAGAGGTCCTTGGAGGTCTCCCATGACTATCCCTCAATCCTCTTAACCTGAACCATAACTCCCCACTATATCCTAGAAAGTCCCAAAAGTATATAAACCACCAAATCCACTCATCGGTCATCAGTTGTCTCTACCAGTTCAAAGATACCCTCTATTGACTTAATACATCCCTCAGAATCCTGAGGACCACCTATACCCTATAAATCTAGAGGGTCTTGTATATGGAAAACTCCTAAAAAAATTCACTGGTAGCTCCACCCCAATGTATCCCTCTTACACCAATGGATATGATACAAAACACCCCTAGTTGAAGTAGCTATGCTGCTTGAATCATTGTAGTGGCCTCAAGGGCATGTTCATCTCCACACTCGGGAATATCTAAAGGCATAATGTGAACATCCTGAACCTTAGGGACATCCTCAACCATGTCCCTGGATGGAACTATGGGATGTATTCGAGGTTTATTTTTTCTAAAATGTCAATATAGATACCTAGAACGCCTTCAATAGCTTAAATATTTAATAAAATTCAAGATTGAATGCATGCACGCACAACCCTATGAGACATTCCCTAAGGGTCAATCCACAAAACACCAGACATCCCACCCATTACTCACCCAAGGCCTAATCCCATATTAATTATACTTTTACATTAGTCATAGTCATATATAATGAAATCACAGTAAAACTTTTGTTGAATTAATTAGGTTTAATAAATGATTTTCTTGGGAAATTATAAATATATTATTGTTTAATTAATTTTAACCTTAAATAATCACATACAAGAAGGCACAAGATATGTGATCCTATGTGCCAAATCATGATGCATGAACTCGCACACTCCTACCACCTTGGAAGGAGAGAAAACCCATAAATCATCAAATCAAAATATCACTTAGAGAACAGTATGAAACCGTAACAACACAACTAATAAAAGCAATCTCACTACCTTGGAACCTCAAGCATCCACCATACAGGTGTTAGCCAAACACAAGCATAGCTTCTTGTGTGAGTCCCAACCTTTCTATATCAAATATAATAAGCCCCAAATAATAAATAAAGCGACCAGGGATCAAATCCAGGCGGAGGCAGAATTTCTGGGGGGGGTATTGTAGTAGTACTGTAGAAGGTACTATAGCAATATTGTAGCAGGTATTGTAGAAGTATTGTAGCAGGTAATGTGTAGTACTATAGAAGGTACTGTAGCAAGGACTGTAGCGGGAACTATAGCAGGCACTGTTTGGCACTGTATCAGCCAGGAATATGCCCTCGTTTGGGCCTTCGGGCCACCGATTTGGTCCCTGAGTCCTGTAAGGCCTTCGGGCCACCCAGGCCTTCGGGTCAATAAGGCCTTTGGGCCACCTTAAGGCCTTCGGGCCACCTTCAGTGCAGATGAAAACCAGACAACCTACAAGGATAAATCTCTACAAGGCGGATGAGCAAGGAGATTTCACCACAGTAGAAGCTTAACGGATTGCAAGAATGAGAGGGTATGGCACCTTCCATTGGGACAAGCTTGTTCATGCACGGGAATGCCTAGTCGAACATCCATGCAAAGGTGGAGAGCTGATTTCACGATGAAGATGCTAGGGAGGAGCAGTTCCAAGTAGTTAGTCTGGGTTGTATGTAATGTTTGAAGCCTACGGGAAATGAATTACTCTAAGACCTACGGGCCATGTAATACTTATGCCTTCAGGCCTTGTAAGGGTTCCACCTCACCCCTTGAAAAGTGGATTATCAAAATCAATAAAAAAATGAAGGCCTTCAGGCCATTGGAGTAAAAGATAAGGGACTCTAATGCCATTTTTTAACACCCCAAACTAGTTCACCGGGACCAATCAAGTGTGTTACATAATCTCGCGTATGCCTCCCCATATGCAAGAGGTTGTAAACTAGTAGTGAGGGATTGAACCATACAGTAGGGAAACTATATCCTTTATATCAATAACCATCAACAATAAAAAGAGTGGAAGCAATAATAAATAATAATAGATAATGATGAATCAAAGTGGTAAGGAAACCATGTACATATTATCACATGTTATAAAAAAATGATTGTTTTAGAAATATATCAATAGTCCTAAAATATCCCTAGATGCAATAGATAAATATATAATCAGTAAAAAAATATAGGAAGTGACAAAAAATATACCATGGTGGGTCCTGGCATCTCCCCTACACATGTCCCACTCCTCCTAATCAAGCACCTGACATAGGACCTCTACCCTTGGATAGATCCCTAAAAACAAAATATACATGTGAATAAAGGTTACCATGCAGGGTGTGAGTGATAAATCCAGTAGGACACCACCAATTCATCCTTAACATAAGTGCAATAGATATATGTGAGTGTATGGAATAACAAAAAAATAAATAACCAAGAAAGCATGCATCCATTTTAGGTCATCGTGGGATAACCTAGAAGCTATGAACCTCAACCATACATGATTTGACTCCATGTCGTAAGAATAGTCAACTTGTGCCATGGTTACATCACAAAACATGACTAGTACCTTCTCACTCAAGGGACAGTCTCACATCGAGTCCCATAAAAACACCCTCTCACTCAAGGAAGGTCTCACATAGTCATCTCAGTGCCAACACCCTCACTCAAGGAGGCCACATACTCATATCCTCATGCCAACTCCCCCTAAATAAAGGTGTGGTCACATCACCACATCGTAGGATACTATCCTCTCACTTGGGACAAGGTTTTAAAACCTCATCATGATCCACCATCCTCTCACTCAAGATATGTTCACAACCTCATCTGTCCAAACACAAATATAATAGGCAACAAGGTCACTAATACATCACATTATCTTCTAGGGTCAACCAATTTCCCCAATAGGACACCACATACATGAATATTTCACAATGATAGCCCATTGGCTACTCCCAACTCAACCCATCTAGGTCACTCACACTAACCATGCTTACTCACCCAACAACTTCACATTTGAATGAATTCATCACCCAAACCCATACGGAAATCCACAAGTTCACCCAAACCCTAAATTGATCCCAGACCGCTTATGCTAGGCTCGATCAACTAAGTGGACAACCCTGGCTCAAGACATGATACAAGGCATGGTTTTATCATACCTATGAAAAATTACCCAAATATACCCTCTAAGGGGTCAATTTCATCAATCCAGACTCACTCGATCATTTTGATACCCAAGGCTGAACAATTTCAGGAAAACGCACACACCCTCAGGCACTATAGTGCATACAACAACATAAAAATAGTGTAACATTGTAAGAAATTCCTACCTTGATCTTAACATATCTCTCTCACCTAAGGATCCTATCTAATTTAAGTCCAAACCACCAAATCCATAAATCATCCATAAGCCCTTAGAATTAGATATTTTCAATCAATCAAGGGTAAATAGTAAGAATAAAATGCATATAGGGTTCCCACGATGTTAATATTACCAAAATAGAACCCTATTATGAACTACACTTAAAATAGGGAAGAAAAAAAGGTTGGAGGAGTTTGAGAATCCAAGGAGGGAGGATTCAAGGGGCTACGGTTCGTGCTATGTTGGGAGAAGGGTATAAAGAGGGTATTTTATAAATTAAACCCTTAAAATTAATTGAAATTCTAAAAAACTACTCAGGAGTCAGATTGTTTCATATCATGCCTACCCCCCCCCCCCCCCACCCCAATTCTCAACCTTGACTAAGCTTGATTCTTCTCCCTGTGTTGTAACCTCTTAATTTCTATAGAATTTCCTTCCTCAAACCATTCCTACCCCACCCCAATTTTCAACCTTGAATGAGCCTTTAACAACACTACCAACTTTTAAGGATCATCAAAATATATTAGATTTGATGGAATTTAAATAAAATGAAACTTGAAATTTGAGGGGTGATGCACCAGAATTACACCTGCTAAAAAAATATCTATCAAAACATATATTTTCCATATCTACATCTTATTTAATGTCTATAGGATCTAAATTTACTGAAATAGAATCTATCATATTAGAAATTTCTCTCGTGGAACTACTTTATTATCTGTCACCCATGAGTATTTAGCCTTTCAAGATGGTCCTTACTGATTCACATAGGATTCCACATGCCCCATGCTACTCAAGTCAGAGTGTAAGCTGGTGATACTTTTGGCTACTAGACTCTCATCATCTAGGGTGCATCACTCCACTACTTTTCCTAAAATCACGATGCTTGTATGGCTCTCCCATAACTCCATTTTTACAGTTTAGGATGCTCCCATTTTTCTCACTTCTACTAGGGGAATCACTTTTTCTTTCTTTTCCTCTAGGTAATAAGATGACGACCCTCTAGATCTATTAGTTTAAAAGTTAATTTGTATTAGAAAAATGAAGGTAATAAGAAAACCCTCTAGGAATAACATCCCACACCCTCAAAAATCCATCATCCATAAATCACCTACCATAGTTTAATCATCATTGAAACTCTGGTAATCCACCTTCTATAAAACTCTATCCTAAAATCCACCCTTCTCAAGGTACCATTTGAGATTACACAATATATGATTCATCAAAGAAATATAAATTAGAGAAATAAACCATATATAAATGTAATGTGAAGAGAAATGGGCACTCTCAAGAAAAAGTAGAAATGGTATTTCTTCCAGACTCACCTTCTAGAATATAAGAAAACACATCACTTATGAAATGACTCGCCTTCTAGAAAATGAGAGAAGGAAACACTGTTCAAGAAAGTACTACCTTTAAAAAAATAAAAGCAATGAACAAAATCAATGGTTCTAAATAACTATTGACAAAAAATCTAAATCCAAATAATAGAGGAAACACTTTGAAAATATCATTCACCAAACTTCAACCCTATACCTGATACAACTAACTAGTTAGAACAACAATATAAGGAACAAAATTAAATGATGTGAAAAAGAGAAACACAAGGCCATTATTTATATGTTGTTACACCCAACTACCTTCATAATCACTTTCTCCCACTAGAAGTAAAAAAAAATCTCTTTGTAATGGAATAAGATTCAAATCATAGGGTGAATTCCCCACTAAAAGATTGATGGCAGGGTCAAAATCCTAAATCAAGATCATTTTTCGGATAAAAATGATCCTTTTACCCAAAAATAAAAAAAAGACTAGCATGCCCCTATAAACTAAAGAAACTCTAATTCATCCATTTTTTCATAGGTCTCTATATCTCTAATCAAAAGTTTTTTGTACCTCAAAAATATTAAAATAAAAGAATGAGAGAAAAGCAATGGGATGAAATCCAATATATTTCCTTCTTCTCTAGGGTTTCCCCTTCACTCGCATTTGGCTACATCCACTATATTCATTGTGTTTTCATGCAATGTATCTTTTTGTTTTATATTTTAGTGATAGTTTATTCTCTTATTAGAATGTTCTCGATAAGGTTTTCTTGTTTTCATCTTCCCCTTATCATTTCATCTCAACCCTCAATAGTGCTTGATCTTTCTCCTTATTTGGATTTGGGTTTATTTGATTGTATATTAACTATTTTTTTATTCCTTGTTTGGCACTATGGTTTGGTGGAAATACCTTAAAGTTAGTCATCAATCAAGATGATTTCAGGTGTATTTTCTAGTAATTGATTTAGGTCTTGATGACAGTATTTCCAATTCAAAGAATTTTTTATCTATCCCCCTTGATCAAGCAAGTACCAAATGAGTTATCAAGATCTTGTTCTTTGGTAGTGAAGTATGGGTAAGATTGTTTGAGGTTTGTTTTGTTTTTTGTGAGGGTGGGTTTTGTGGTTTGGGGTTACTAGTCCCGGTTCTTATTCTGGCTTAATTTTTTGTTTTCCCTCACCTTTCCCCAATTTGAGAGCTTGATATATAGTGTGGTGGTTGACCTCTTGGTTCTCCTTCTTCTTGCATATGGTTTCTTCAATATGGTCCTTTAGATTTAATTATAGGATAATTGTTATGATAAAATGTTGAGGATGTTTTATTAATTGGGGGAGATCCATTGTGGCGTGGTGGTGGCCTCTGGTGGTGATAATTCTATATGTTTGGATACTGAATTTGGAGTTTCAGATGATGCATCATCAACTATACTTACATTTCAGGGATTTAGATGAAGTTTTAGGTGGTGATTATGTTTTTGGTTTTCTCAAATTATCATTGTTTAGTGGTTTCATTTCTTGTTGATTCTTAACAAATGTATTTTGGTAGTTGTGTATGGTGGTATGTTTGTCAACAACCAGAAATTTTGAGGAAAATGATGAGGAAGGGAACAGTGTTGGGCATGATTATTTATGAGCCTTATCGACTACATCATTTCACAAGGTCCTATGGTGGCACCAGGACTAAGGGTCATGTAGAGTACTATTTTTCAATATTCCCCACTTGCCTATGGACTTTGGGTATTTCTAGTCTAGTGTAGTTCTATTTAAGTGTTAATAGTTATTGTTAGTGGTTCGTCCTTGGTTTTATTTGGTTACCACTGCACCCCTAAAAGTAGTTTTTATAAAAATTTAAAAAAAATAGAGAAATTGATAAAATTAACAGTAATATATATACATCCCAACCTTTTACTATTATAAACAAAAATAAAGTATCATAATCAAGGGGAAAAAAGGAGAAACAACTCTAGATAATACAAAACCTTGTTTGGGACTCCCACTCCTAAGTGGTCTCCTAAAAATCTCCATAACAAGAGATAACTCACACAAAGAGAATAATATGCTCATGTAGAACCTTCTCCCTATGATATTAGATCACAACAAGATGTTATGGAAGAATCTTATCCTCCTATCACTTTAACTCACCATAATCTATCGCATGGTATGGATTATGCATATACTTACTCAGTTATGAAACATAAAATATTTCATGGATCCTCTCTAGCTACATTTGAAGTACCAACTGATAATTCATGCTCATCAATCATGTTTAAAACCTTAAAGTAACCAACAAACCTCATAGATAACATGACACCTCTATCAAACATGAACTTTACACATTGTATAGATTCTCACAAGAACATATAATCTATGACATCATACTACAATGGTCAGCATATTCAGCTAACATAAAAGTTATGTCAAATCTATATTATCCTCATCTTATTTAAGATGATATGTACATGCTAGGTTGTGATTTTCATCAAATATGGAAAATAATAGTTTTATCTTAAACATCCACCTAGAATAATAAAGATGAAAATGAATTCCCATACAATTCCTTATATGAATCCATTCTGATAAAAAAAATGTTAGTTATTGTTATAGGAAAACTTCATCATAGATAGATGCTCCACCCACGAGTAACTAAAGTATAATATGCATTCCCAAATCATATCTTCTAAGAGTATGGATCATCCTATTAGTATAACCATTTATATATAGATGTAATTTCATGATTGGAAATAATCAGGTGTCAAAACAACATTGCAAACCTCCCCACATTTTAGAAATAAACCTAGAATCATTATTAGATACAATCAAATTGAGAGATCCAAAAATATCACCACCTTAGGCATGTATAATCATAATAAGTAATCTGTAGAATTGTGCTCCCTAGTTGATTGAAAATGTATCAACTTCATCGATCAATCCATCACCACTAAGATAGGAATTATCCCACTTCCACTGTAGTATTGACAATGATTTCCAAAAGAAACATTTTCACAAACCTATTTAAACCTATAAAAAAATACTTCCACAGAGCATGATACATATTTTCTACACTTGGATATACAATCAATGGATAATTATCAAACTCTCACAATTCCAACTTATGTATGAAGATTAAATAATCACCCTTGAAACATAATCACGTGAACTTAAACTTTGGACCAACCACTGGGTACATCTCTATGAATGATATGGTTATGTCATACATCAGTCTCAGAATTTTCTAGTTGAGATTAAATCAATTTTTGTATCAAGGAAGAATTCACTGACATAAAATATAGATGATTGTGACCACCCATCTCCTTAAAGTTGAGATGAAAAGTTTTCAACTACTCTCTCATCCTTTATTCGTCACTTGACTCCCAAGCCACCTCCCCATATAATTTCTAAATCAAGGAATTCGCTACCACATTACCCTTCCTGTGGGGTATATGTGATCTAAAAATTATAATCTTTGAGGAACTCAATCTATCACCTTGAAATCATAGTATCAAAAACAAGTCCATCAATATCTGGTGTAACTACATCCCAATCAAGTTAAATTTTCTTGTTTGGAAATTGAGAAACCATGTCATTCCTATGGATATTTAAATTTAGAATATTGGTATTCCTATTACTTCTAAACATTTATGTTGTGTGAATGTCAATTTGGAGTCTATTTTGTGCTTATTGACTAATAGTGAATGGGCAAGGTATATCTGGTTAGAACTGGGGGAATGCTCAAGTTCACATCATCTGATCAACTCAATAAACCAATTATTAAACACATGTTTTTGCATCAATAATAGTAGGTCCAATGATTATTTTTCTTAAATTTTTCTTCACAGAAGGTTATTGGTTGATCTGGGAGGTGCGCAATGTGAATCACCATAGTAGAGTGAGTCCTTATTAAGATTATCTCAAATAAACCTTCTTAACTTTGTTCATCTCCCTTTATCCAATTTTCAAGAACATTTCATTGCCTCATTTTATTTTAAATCATCTATCCACTTCCATTCAACTGGGGATCTGAGGTAGCAAGTTGAATTTCAGAAATTGGGTGAGATGGAAAGCTTTATATCCAAGGCTTAAAACACAACCTTAATGGTTCTTATGTTCAAGGGGTGATATGTAGAGGAGGTATTATTCATGATCACTGGGGTTCAATCACTTTGTATTTATCTACATTTTATAGTGAAGGAAAATCCCTTGTTACGGAAGTTATGGATTTTTTGACCAGTTTAACTCTTTGTTTTTTATATAATTTGGATATTTCAGTGATTGAGTTGGATTTTTCCTTAGTTGTTATAAACCATCTCGGGTTGACCTGATCTAGCCCACAACAAGGTTTCAAGTGCACCTCCTCATACGCCAGAGGCTATCAAATAGCAGCGGGGGACTAAAAGGATACAATGGGGAGACTATACCCTCAGGTTAGAGTGCAATAACCTTGGAAATAAACTAAACACATACACATCCATGAACATAAAAGTGTGCATAACTAAATAAATAACTTAAAGAAGCTACTAAAGAACGAAATATTGCATACAAACTCAAAGATAAGCATACAGATAGTAGTCACCCACTGGTCTGACCACATACAAAATAAAACAAAAGAAAATAAATACACAAGGCTCTACTTTTACTCTCAGTCGAACCACATACCTGGTCTCCACGATAGCTGAACAACTCAAACACGAACCCCAGACTCCACACAAGCCATCCTACTCAATCATGTAACATTGGTCCTCTGCTCGATCCACTACATCTTGTTCTCAACCTGAAAGCAAACATAAGGTTTTCATGCACACCAAGGTGCACGTATAGGGGGTGAGAAACAAATCTTAGTAGGTTACCACCAACATGTAGGTTCTAGGTGTAGTGGAAGCATACAATGGGTTATTCCCAACTTTTCTTTTTTTCATGATCGATGATAAATCTGAGATCTACACGATGATAAAAATTGTGATCAATGAAATTGAATCAAAGAAAATAGAAAATGGATAAAATGTCGGAACTAAAGAGGGGATCATCACATATTATTTATAATTAATTTAATCAATTAAAGAATTACCTTGCATAAATTATTTCTTTATTGATGGATTTGAAAATATATCTATATTGTACAATCGTTTCATTGTAGGAATCAATAGAAGATTCCATCTAGCGGTGATCCACACATGTTCCACAAATCTTTGAGTGTCACCATAGGAATCTTCGGGTGCTAGCATGGAAGATCCTATCGCTTGCGTCATTTACCATTGATCACCAGGATAATCACTTCCAAAGTATTCTCATTGATATCTCTTGGCTTGATAGTGGGAGGTGGAGGAAGATCATTCTCTGTTCTTGGGGGCGTTCTTGAAGAGGGGGCTCTCTATGGATTGATAGGATTCTCTCTATCTATCATTGTACACAACACAAATGAATTGGTTCTCTTGGAAAATTAATATAATTGGGTTTAAATACCGCAAGAGTTTAGAAATAAATATTTTCACAAGTGCCCTTTAATATTTATTTAATCCCTTGAGAAACCCCGTATTTAAAATATTATTATTATTATTATATCGACATGCATTTAACTTGAGAAATAAATTAAATATTATTTAATCAAATAATATTTAATATATATTATTTCTCACCAGACCTAAAAAACTCAGTCTGTTATTCCTCCACAATATTTATTGGGTCATGAATAATGACTATTTATTTAATAAATAAATATCACTACATTATTATCCAATAAATAAATAAATATTATATTCCCTAAATAGAAAATAAGTATTTATTGAATATTCTACTCAAATTATATTCTCTCAAACAACTGGTGACTGAATATATATGATCAATTAAACATGAATAATTATTAAACCACTTGTGGGAATAATATTTATTCAAATTGTTAAATAATAAATAATAATATATTATTTAACTGGGATTTTGGATACACTTAATGTGTGACCCTCTAGGCATCTTTCTAAGTGGCATTGGGTGAAGCAGCCTAAAGTCCAAGGTTAGTGTCTAGTAACACGCCAAGAAACCCATAGAGAAAGAAGTTAATTTCATGATTAAATAACACCTCATATGGATTCTCACTATGTAATATAATCCTTTTATCATGATATCTCTAATCAAGTAGTTCGCATGCTGGTGTCATCAACCTATATGCTTGATGTCTCAATCTTTGACTTTCTAAAAATAGAACTTTCCCATATAACACCATGGCTATGGATTTATTTAGGATATATCATTTCCATAAAAAGTCCTGGTATATCAACTTCTATTAAATAATAAAAGGTACAAATCCTTTCTTACAATATTCATTATTGCAATATTAATCATAACGCAACCAATGTATCCTACCTTACTGAGAACATATATTTTCACAGTTTTCACCAATACATCAAAGTATATGACTTATAATATTCATTAATAATCATCTTAAAGTATAAGTATCAATACACATGTTCGTAGATAGGAACATCCAATGACACATATAAATGTGGATTTCCTATTGGCGGGTCTCGTTCTTATAATATCCTGCACTGGTATTATCAAGGGCATACATCATGAGAAGGTGCCTCAAAATCCTATGATTCTCCACCCCTAATAGCTTATATCATTGTGTCCCTCAAATTATATCATCCGACTATATAACATATATTTAATAATGGTTTTTTAGCACTTCTGGGTTCTCATCATAGTGGGGAACTGTTATAACCTTTTAGTGTGACAGCTACTCTTAGGGAATTATCACGTACTATGTTACGTTGAAGAACAATCATTATGTGATAAGAATTTTATTAATATTAAAAATTATGAATACAAGTTATCATAAAGTACATGGACGTTGTTTCTAAGACACCAACCCTAAAAGACTCTCACTTGCACTAGATCCAACTACTAACAACCTTCAGTCTACTAGCTCTCACATAATACTCATGCTTCTACTAAGATAGGCCTTTAGTCAAGGGGTCTACCATGTTCAATTTTCTGGGTACTCTGCTTACTACAACTTCACCCTTTTGATAAAAATACCTCAAGATGTGATACTTTCGGAGTATATGTCTTGTTCGTTGGTGTGACCTTAGATCTTTTTCAAGAGTCACCGCTACAGTATTATCACAATATAATGTGATATGGTCTTTACTGATAGGTACCACATCAAGATTGTGGAAAAAGTTTCATATACAAACGGCTTCCTTGGCTACATTAGAAGATGATATATACTCAGACTCCACTATAGAATCAACGACAACTAGCTACTTTAAACTCTTCCAGCTCACGGCTCCTCTATTGAGACAGAAAACATATCATGACTATGAATTCAGATCATTCTTATCTATTTAAAAACTAGCATCAGTATAACCCCTGATGACCAGCTCCTCATCTCCTCTATACACCAAGAATATATCCTTAGTTATTCTCAGATACTTGAGGATAGCCTTAAGAGTAGATCAATGTTATTCTCATGGATCTGGTTGATATCTTCCTACCATTCTCAATTCATAGGCAACATAAATTCTAGTAGATAACATGGAATACATGACCGATCCTATCATTTAAGCATATGGGGTATTAATCATTCTCTCTTTCTCCTATTTTATCTGAGAATGAATTTTATTGGAAATATGTAAACCATGTTACACTAGAACTAATCCTCTCTTGGATTGTTCTATATTAAATATCTTTATTATCTGGTCAATGTACATACTTTGAATTAGTCCAATCAGCCTCTTGGATCTATCACGAATGATCTTGATCCCTTGAATATAGGCTGCTTCACATAAGTCCTTCATGTAGAAACACTTTTTTAACCAATCCTTAACAGGCTATAATACTGGTATGTCATTTCCAATACATAATATGTCATTAACATATACTACTAAGATAAAAATTGCATTTCCACTAAAAATCTTGTAAATACATGGATCACATTCTTTCTTAATGAAACCAAATTATTTTATAGCTTCATAAAATCATATTTTCCATGACCTTGATGCTTACTTCAATCCATAAATAGATATCTACATCTTGCAAACCCTTTTGGAATCACCTGGAGTCACAAACCCTTATGGTTGTTTCATATAGATATCTTTCTGAAGGTTCTCATTAAGAAAATCATTTTTGACATCCATATTCCAAATTTCATAGTCATGGTATATTGTTATAGCAAGTAGAATTATGAAGGATTTAAACATGGAAACTGGTAAAAAGGTTTCATAATATTCAATTCCTTGACATTGTTTAAACCCTTTAGCCACTATCCTTGCTTTATAGGTATTTAACTTACCTTCCATGTCTAGTTTTCTCCTAAATATCCATTTTCACCCTATGGGATTTACATCAACTGGCACATTGATAAGAACCCAAACTTGGTTATGATAGATGGAATCCATTTCAAAATTCATGGCTTCTTGCCATCTTGCAGCTTCTGATCTCTCAACTACCTCTTTGTAGGAGATAGGTTCATCATTGTCAACCAATAATGAGTCACCATATTCAGTGATTGTAAAATATATATCTATCTTGTTCTCTTACCTTTCTTGTGCTTCTACGCAGTACTTGTGTTTTAGGAACTACTTCTTCCATGAGGACTTGTGTAATTTATCCATGTGCCAACTCTTTTATATCTTGAGCATCATCTTTATCCAAGTTAATTTTTCTCCCACTATCCTTTTTGAGAATGTTCCCCCTCTCAATAAAGACGGCTTTTCTACTAACAGTCACTTTCTTGTATGAGGGTTTTTATAGGTAGTATCCTTTTGTTTCCTTAGGATACCCTATAAAGATACACTTTGTGCCCTGGGGTGCTAGTTTTTTTCCTGAGAAGACCTTAAAAAATTCCTCACAGCCCCATACATGGGTATGCAATAAAACGGGATTCTTTCAACTTTATAACTTGAAGGGAATTCCATTTTATACTTTAGTTGGTACTCGGTTTAATTTTTATCTCATATTTTGTAATTCATATCCCCAAAATGATAATGGAAGATCTATATGACTCATCGTCAACCTTACCATGTCTTCAAAGTACAGTTCTTCCTCTCAGTAACACCATTCCACTATGGTGTATAAGGTGAAGTGAGTTGAGATAGAATCTCAAACTCCCATAAAAAGTCGATAAACTCTTGGTTAAGATATTCACCACCTTGATCTGATCGAAACTTATTTATATTATTTCTGATTTTATTCTCTAATTCATTCTTGAATTCCTTGAATTTTACAAAGGACTCATCCTTATACCTCATCAAGTGTAAATAACCATATCTACTCAAGTCATTAGTAAAAGTGATGAAGTAAGAATACTCACCTCTAGATTCTACTAGAAATGGTCCACGTGCATCAGTGTGTACCAATCCTAGAATATATGTGGGCCTATCACCTTGTCCACTGAATAGCATTTTGGTCATTTTTATTTGTAAACAAGCATGACGTCTTTCAAGTGGTTTTAGCTCAGAATAGTCTAAATAACCATCTTGATAGATCTTTATCAAATGCTTCTCATTTACATAACCAAGACAGTGATTCCATAGCTGGGTGTTATATAAGTCATGTGAACATGATTCTTTATCTATTTTCAATACTTGGTTTTCATAATTTAATACATAAATACCATTTTTTAAATGTGCCATACCATGACATATGTTCTCTTTATATAAAAAACAACTTCTATTTACAAACTTGAAAATAAACTCATCTACATCTAGGCATGATACAGAAATTATGTTCTTGGTAATAGTTGGTACATAATAACAATATTTTAAAACCAAAATCAATCCATTGGTAGTGAAAGGTGGTAGTCACCAATGGCTAGATCAGCCAACCTCACACCATTAGCAGCTCACAGATCCACCTATCCTCTATAAATATTTTGAAATATACTTGGTTCCTGCATTTAGATACAGATGTGAGCACCATAATCTATATTTAATACACAATGTATAGATATT
Organism: Viscum album; assembly: GCA_963277665.1. Lineage (NCBI taxonomy): Eukaryota > Viridiplantae > Streptophyta > Magnoliopsida > Santalales > Viscaceae > Viscum > Viscum album. The sequence goes on from OY728125.1 coordinate 994,498,455, forward strand.
GAAAGATTGCATTCAATAACGAATGCACATTTAGCTTCCCCTTACTTCTAGGGGCATTTCTTCTTCTAGTGACCTTGCTTTCCATATGAAAAACATACTATCTCCTTTTCCTTTACCTACCTTTGGATCTTCCTCTTCTTAGAAGGATGGTTCTTGGGAGATTTAGACTTGTTATGATTCTTGTTCCCCTTCACCTTGTTCTTACTTTTCTTATTCACTATAAGGACCATGAGTTTATCACGCCCCATGTCCTTATCCACTTGGAGAATCAAAGTAAGAATTTCTAAAATAATCTTCTCATTATTGCTCATATTGTAATTAATAATAAAACTAGAGAAGTTCTTGGACAGTGAGGAAAGTATAAGATCTATACGCAACTCATCTGGGAATTTAATCCTTAAGATGTATAAGCATTCAATGTAGCCAATCATCCTGACTACATGAGGCTCAGCTAACACAGACTCTCCAAGCTTAGTTGTGAACAAAGAATTGCAAATTACGTATCTCTCTTATCTCACCTTCTCTTGATAGATATCCCAAAGGTGAGACATCATGCTATATGCACCCATGTCCTCATTTTCTTTAAAAGCTCATTGATCATGGATAATAGCATAAAACACTAAACATCTGTATTATCGTCCAAATGTTTCTCATAGAGAGACAACTCTTCCTCACTAGCCTCATTTCCAGCCACTTTAGTAATAGGTTCTTCCAGTACATACAATTTCATTTCACGGTGAAGGATAACGCATAAGCACCTCTGCCATTCTTGTAAATTTGTGCTGGTGAGAAGGTTATCCTTCTCAAGTATGGATCATAGTGATATGTTTGATGTCATTTTTATTATTTTTTCTACAAGTAAGATGAGTAGAGATTTAGTACTTTATCTAATAAAATGTAGAAAAATAAATAAATATTATATTTATTAATCTCCCACTATTTTATCAAAACTCAATATCCCTCACCATTGGCTTTGAAATATCATGTTGCTTGAACATTCTAGTGATAAGGATCCATATTCTCATTCTCATTACCTCAACTTTGGTTGGTCAAGAAACATGAATGGTTTTAGGTTGGAATTCTAAATTCTAACTGCATTAACTCGTAGTTCCTTGATCTATTGAGTTTACTCCCTAATTCTGAAATTCTTAAATTGAATTTTATCAACTCTTGCCTCTCAGTTAAACCAAGTTCAGATTTGTAAGTCAGCCATTAATGTGAACTAAGTTAAGTCAACCCAAAACGTCATGTTAGAATTCCTTGCTAATTGAAGGCACCCCAACTTTGATTGGCTAAGCACTTTAAATTATGGTTTGATTTTAACTGAAGTAGTGGAATGAAATACTGTCTTAATATATATAATTGGAGGATTTTCTCTTTTATGCATAAATTACCAATAATTATCTTTATCACATGCTTATTAATATTAAGTGGATTTACTTAAGTGATTAACCATGTCTTAGATAATATTTATGCATAAACCAATTTATTTTAGTTCAATCTTGCATAATTTTTAATTTCATTAATTCATGTGATCGTGAAAAAACATCCATAATGAAATAACCATGAAACTTGATAGAAATAAAACAATAAAATGGTATGATCGTGATATTTTACTAATGGTTACTTTATCTAGTTGTTGATAAACTAACTATTAACCTAGAGGGAAAACAGCTTGAAGCAATTAAGGTTCGTGTTACAGCTTTCCGCCTGTCCACCTAGGTATCTTTCTTGGAATGGTTTCATCTCAGCTCCAAACTTGAACCGCCTCCACTAGCTTGGGAGCTTCATCCATTACATATGATTTTACTCACATGTAGGTGAGGGGGAAAGGATTTACATAAAAGAAATCATAGGAACACATTCCCTTGAATAATAAGAGGAGAGAAGGCATGATGGCCAAAAATTTAATTTAATAATAAATTAAATGAGATCAATCGCATACAAAGTTCTGGTACAAGCTCATGATCATCCACATGCACGCAATAGATTATGAATTTAATAAAACTGGCATTCAATTCTTAATCCTTCTTATCTAAGATAAATCACGCTCGAATTAATTAATTATCTTCTTTAATTAATCAATTATTTTTATTTTTATTTTTATTTTCATCTGAATTTTGTTTAGATTCCCACCCATCATAATTTTAAAAAAATTAAATAAATTTATTTAAAATTAACTGTGTACATAAATGTAACTTAGAGGTAACATAGTGAATAGTCATACAAATATACCCAACATGTATTGTACTCATATATTATTTACTCTTGTGACATATGGCATACACAACTTATCATGTACTTTCATGAAATGCACTATCAAACTAATGATCAGATGAATTACATGATTTTTCTATCACGTGTTATGACTTGATACACATAGATTAATAACTATAATACAACTTGTACATGATATGAAAATCTAAACATTACATAGAAAATTATTAAATATTTATATATATGTTAAAACTCATCACATAGTGTGTCCTATAAACTTAATGACCACATGCAAGCACATGTCGATAAGGTTTACACAGTATAATAAATTAATTTTAATTCTACATAATATGGTATAAGTACACGGCGTGTACGTCGCTCACTGTTTATCTGAGGCACATGCCTAGGGACTTGGCATGTAAATCGTGCCTTGGAAAAATTGGAATGCATGGCATGTACAAGGGCTACATGGCGTGTGGTCTCCAAATTACACAGTCACTAGTTAGGTAGATCGTGTAATAAGATACATGGCTCATCTCTGACTACAGGACTACACATCGTGTACGTGGGCTATATGGTGTGTACTCCGGTTGACTATGCACTAGGCTATCCTGGTCAACATGTGTGGTAAAAATTAAATGCACCGCATGTATTCAATGCACACAATTTGAATTAATTCCTGGTATATTGAACACTAATACACGGTGTGTAACTCCAGTTACACAGTGTGTACTCTTGTGTTATCCATCCAGAATCCTCAACACCTCCGTATGAGTTATTTGATTTTATTACGTTCATAAAATTAATCAATTTGATTAGATCTACGATAAATGAAAGAGGTAGAAGTAGATCTCACAATTCGATTAAAGAATGATTAAACTTGAATTGAAAACTAAATGAAAAATGAGTAAATCAATCAACAATCTTTAAATAATTATAAATAATTATGTGACCTCTCTGATACCACTTGTAGATTCTGGGCACAGTGGGAGCATGTGATGGGTCGTGCCCAAATTTGACTTTTGTTATGATCCATGATCAATCCAAGATCTACATGATGATAAACAATGTGATCAATAGAATTAAATCAAAGAAAATAGACAATGGAAAAAAGGTTTGAACCAGAGAGAGGATCATCACATATTATTTATAATTAATTTAATCAATTAAATAATTACCATGCGTGAATTCTCTCTTCATTGATGGATATCACAACAGATCTATGATGTACAGTCATTACATTATAGGAATCAAGATCATATTCCCTCTATCATTAATCCACATGTGTTCCACAAATCTTCGAATGTCGTCATAGGAATCTCCTGGTGCTAACGCGGTAGATCATATCACTTGTGTCGTTCGCCTTTGATCGCCATAAGAATTTATTCCAAAGTTTTCCCTTTGATCTATCTTGTCTTGAGAGTGGGAGGTGAAGGAAGATAGCTCTCCATTCTTAGGAGTGTTATTTAATAGAGAGCTCTATAGGGCTTGAGAATATTCTCTCTAGTTGTCATTGTGCACAACACAAATGAATTAGCTCTCTTGGAAAAATAATATAATTGGTTTTAAGTACCACTAGGGTTTAGAAATAAATATTTTCACAAGTTCCCTTTAATATTTATTTAATCCCTTGAAGAACCCCATGTCTAAAATAATAATATTATTATTATTTCCTTAATATGCACTTAACTTTCAAATTAAGTTAAATATTATTTAATCAAATAATATTCAATATATATTAGTTCTCACCAGACCTAAAAACGCGGTCCTCCATTCCTCCACAATATTTATCGGGCCTTGAATAATGACTATTTATTTAACAAATAAATATAACTGCATTATTCACCAATAAATAAATATATATTATATTCACTAAATAGAAAATAAATATTTATTAAATATTATGTTAACATTATATTCTCTTGAATAACTAGTGACGGAGTATATGCGATCAAGCAAACATGAATAATTATTAAACCACGTGTGGGGATAATATTTATTCAACTTGTTAAGTAATAAATAATAATATATTATTTAACTAAGATTCTAGATGCACTTAGTGTGTGACCCTTTGCGCCTCTTTCTCAGTGACATTAGGCGAAGCAGCCTAAAGTTCAAGGTTAACGTTTAACAACACATCAAGGCATCCATAGAGAAAGAAGTTAATGTTGCAATGACATAATACCTACGGATGTTCAATATGTAATATAATCCCTTTTATCATAATATCTCTAATCAAGCAGGTTGCATGATGGTGTCATCAACCTATGTGTTTGATGCCTCTTTCTTTGATTTTCTGGAAATCAAACTTTCCCATAGAATGTCATGGTCATGGATTTATTTAGGTTATATAATTTTCATCAAAAGGCCTGAGATATCAACTTCCGTTAAAGAACAAAAGGGACAAATCATTTCTCTCATTATTCATTAATGCAATATTACTCGTGAGACACTGTTGACGCCTTCCAAATGAGCATCAACAAATTCAAAAAGAAAAAAATACCTGAATATGGGTATTATTTTCCCACAAAAGAAAAGGAGGGTCAAGATGGTCGAGACCTACAGATCGCATGAGCCCCGAGGGGACTCGTGATTGTGTGACCATCATAAGGTCACGTGAAGACTCCACACGCAGTGTGTAACCTGCAGTGGACCATGCAGAATCCCTTTCAACAAATCTTCCCACTCTTGTGAAGGCTCTCTGAATAACTAGTGATCGCGTGGCGATAGCCGAATAAGCTCCCCCGGGCTATGTGATTCTTCATCGGCAGATGCCTGATAATCTAACCAAAAATCCTTCAAAATGGGAGGAAATATGTCCAAAGGTAGAGACCCCTACCAGTCACGAACATCATGCGACTCATCACCAAAGGGAATGATTATTTTCCTTAACAGTATTCAAGAAAATTCACATGACCCCCAAGACTTTGTAAAATGAAACAAAGGAAATAAAAGGGGAGGAGGTAGGATCTACTCATGGTCGTAAAAGATATGTGACATGCTCTTGGCGGCCCACAAGGCACTGCAAAACTCCGGTGACATGTCCGCCTCATCTCATGAAATCCCTTTGGATTGTCATCCTTTCCATGCAAAGCACCCCAGGTATGTCTAGGAAACCATGCGCTTCCCCTTCGGCTCCCTAAGGATGAACAGATGAATCTTTCCACACAATGCTTGCACATCCCCATAAAACCTTTGTTGGTCACGTGACGCATCATAAAAAAATAGAGTAATTGTCTTTGACATTGCTCATGTAATTTCGTATGATCCTCGACCTTTGTAAAATAAAACAAAGGAAATAAAAGAGGGAGGAGGAAAAAGACTCTCACAGTCATAAAATGCTTGCAGTGTGCTAAGGAAGTCTGCAAAGTGATCCCAAGAGACTCCTAGAAAACCCGCCCTGATCTAACAGAGACCCCCAGAACAGCCACCCTTTCCTCATGAAATGTCTCAGGCAAGGCATCAAACATCTCACGAAGGCCTTTTAACAGGGCACTTTGATCTCACAAAGGCCCTTAGACATGTCAAAAAGACAATATGAAATTCCTTCAGCATATCTTCTTGAGTAAACAAGACCCCTTTAATTATCAATAATCCAATAATGGAGGTGTTGATGAGAGGGACTCGTGTTCGCTAAAAATCAGGTGACGCCCTCAGAGCGATCCACAGCAAAGGCTCGCAAAGACGCATGGCACCAAATCCCTTCACTGACTCCAGCCTAGATCCGCGCCAGATACACCGTGAAAACCAGCGAACAACCGGGGTGGTGAGTCCTATAAATTCCCTACCCCTGCATGAAAAATGCACCACTACCATACGATCGCGACGCTATGAATGAATGTTAGATTTTTCGCATCTAGAAGCATCAGTACATCCAAGAACCAGAGCGTATTTCTCAGAGCGGCCGATCTCCTGACCAGCAAGTCTTTCATCAAGTAATATGTCATCAAATAGCTGGAGTGATCATGCACCATGCATAAAGCACTTCACATGATCATTCATAGATCATGAAAAGGACTTCTAGCAAGATGTGCGAAGAACATACCGTGCATCTTCCAGATCACATGAGACTCAAAAAAAACTAACACTAAATAAATCTAAGGCATTCGCAAGATAAAGGTTGTGACAAGGATTAAAGGTGGATGACTTAAGAAAAAAACATGTTCATTGACCCTCATGCGCTTCGCGTGAACCATCCAAGACATGCAACAGTACTGGGACATGTCACCCAGATCTCACATCGCTCCTTCGGTATGCCACCTAGGTCATGTGAAATCTTCTGTACATGTGAGAGCAAGTCACACGGTCCCCTTGGGCATGCCACTTTAGTCTCATGAAGTCCTCTGGCCCTGTCACCCAAGCCCCGCGGCGTCCTTCAGATACATCGCATGGATCATATAACGGCATCAGCTCATGTTAGCCAAGTCTCGCGGATGCATATGGGCATGTCAACTGAGCTCTCACGATACCCTTTGGGCAAGTTAGCCAAGACTCACGACACCCTCCAGATGTTGGCCAAGACTCACGATGCCCTCTAGGAATGTCGGTCGAGAATCGCAACGCCCTCCAGACATATTGGCCAGGTCTCGCGATGCCCTCTAGGAATGTCATCCAAGACATGTGACATCCTTTGAGACATGTCGTACTGACACTCGCGACACCCTCCATATGTGTCATCCATCTCTTTCGATGATACCAGGGCAATTCGGTTGGATCATGCGATGCCCTATGGACATGTCAGCTAGGTTATGCGATGACCTTCGAGAAAACCATCTAGATCTTGTGATGTCCTTCAGATAAGTCAACTGGGTCATGCGACACCCTCTAGAAAAGCATGTCAGGTCACAAGGTCCTCACAGGACTTGATAACATTGTCCATCCTCGATGTGTAAGCCCCGGTCAATAGGGAAACCTCATAGTGTAATCAGCAACATAACATGATATGTCCCAATAGCCAGGGAAACCTCAGAGTGTAAGCCCTGAGCAAAGAAACTACGACAACTCTAATTCCTTCCATATTCAGGATAAGTATGTCACCACTTCAAGGTTCGAGCTCCATAGGGTCGTACCAATTCGTAAGTCCCTCACTCTCCAAGAGATGATATTGATCATTTTCCATCCCTTGTTTCTCAAACCAAGAATAGCTCACATGAGCTTAGGGAGTTGTAATAATAATATCATTCACATCATGAGTCTCCATCAACCAGGGAAACATATGTATGTAAAGCCCCAATGAGTGGCATGACACATTAGCCTCCACATAAGGGCATCTACCTTGGGGGCAATCCCAAGGGCGTGATTGAACTATGATAACTCTGATTCCTATAATAACCAGGATATGTAGGATGTCTTCCTAAGGCCCGGTCTCAAATAAACATCCATTTTTATGTGAACCTTATGACAATGTTGTTTTCAACCATCGGGACTCAATCATTCCTGTGGGCTGATTACTCTACCTCATCCATCAGCAGACTGAGAAATAAACTGAACTATGATGATTCTGATTCCTTCCATAACCAGGATACGTAGGACGTCTCCCTAAGGACCGATCTCTATAATAAATCCCCTTAGGGTAGTCCCAACACACAAGTCCCACATCATGAGCAATGAAAATGATCATTTTACATCCCTTGTTTCTCACACCGAGTATAGTTCACGTGAGCTTAGTGAATGGCAATAATCATTTCATATACACCATAAGTCTCTATAATGGAAAAGGCAACCTCAGTGTGTAAGCCCCGAACAAATAAACTACAACAACTCTGATTCTCACCATAATTGGGATACATAGGATGTCCCTCCAAGACTCGAGCTTGAACACCCGGTGTCCCGAAGAACCCCTATAAGTCCTTTCTGCATGACGTTAAACTACACGGGTCCAATGAACTCCATAGGTTTTGATTCCTGCAATAACTAGGATACGTAGGACGTCTCATAATGGCTCAATCCCCTCCTTGGAATATTAAATGCCTCCTTGTATGGCAGCACATTCCAAAGATATTGGTTATACGGCTTTAGTACATAAGAGACTGCCCATTACTGGAAAACGATGGAGAACCTCATATACATACAGATGGATTCACTAAAGAGCCCCCAGTCTTTTGCACTTAAAAGAGAATTAACCCATGATCGTTTTATTAGGGTAACTGATCCCATATCGAGATTAGGAAGAGATTCGTGAACATATTTTAAATCTATAAGAGAGTCCTGAAGTGGGTAATAATTCCTCCCAAAAGGGTGTGATGAGCCCGACCTCCCATCCTCTTGACCAATGTGAGTCTCCAAGATTCATTAGGCCTGAAAACCCAGGTGATCGTCTGCCTTTGGAAAGCAGGTTTGTACCCAGTTTGGGATGAGGGAACCATTGGAAGTTTCTGGTAAGAGCGACAATGGTAACCTGATGTTCATGATTGTGCACAACACAGATCCCCTACAATCAAACCATTGGGTGGATCTCATCCACGCCTCTTCTCCCAATGAAACACGCACCCAACATATCCTATCTCGTTGCGAACATATGTCATCACAGTTTTCATTAATGCATCAAAGTATGTGAGTTATAATATTCATTAATAATAATCTTAAAGTTTAAGTATCAATACACATGTTTGTGGATAGGAGCATCCAATGACACATATAAATGTGGATTTCCTATTGGTGAGTCTCATTCTCATAATATCATGCACTAGTATTATCAAGGGAATACATCATGAGAAGGTGCCTCAAAATCTTATGAGTCTCCACCCCTAATAGCCTATATCATTTGTGTCCCTCAAATGATATCATTCGACTATATAAAATATATTTAAGAATAGTTTTGTAGCACTTTTGGGTTCTCATCATAGCGGGGAACTGTTATAACCTTTTAGTGTGACAGCTACTCTTAGGGAATTATCACATACTATGTTACGCTGAAGAACAATCATTATGTGATAAGAATTTTATTAATATTCAAAACTATGAATACAAGTTATCATAAAGTACATGGAAGTTGGTTCTAGGGAACCAACTCCAACACAACGGTGGTCCTAACATATGATGTCATAACATGTGCATGAAACATGCGTCATACCCAGCCTAGTTGAATGTGACTACTAGCATAAAAAAGGAAACAAAAGATAGGAAATAAATAAAAATGGATAAACAAAAGGAAAACGGACAACCAAGGGTTCTAATTTGACACCTGAGGTAAACTATCCACACTCTGGCCACGGCTAGAGGAATTATGAAATTTGGATCACCCAGCCACAACATCAAGTGCATCTGCCTAATTAAGAAGGAGCTCCAGAGTTCAATGCAAGGACAGGCACAAATTTTGGACCCTAGGATCTCATCCTAGACATCTAAAACGTTGAAGTGCATCTATCAGGCTCTGGGACTCCAATTTTACGATTTGAACTGGTGTTAGGGACTCCCTATCAACCTTGTGAGTATACTACCATGTCCTAAAAGACCTACAAAACCAGATAGGTGATAACGAACCTATCAGCACATCTATGGGTTGCACGATCAGGCCCTATACTCATATAAATCAGGCCCTGGAGCGCAATAGCCTCCCGGTATCACTAACCCTATCCAGGGTGATCTTCTAAACTAGGTCGGTTGCACTCATTTAGATCATTCATTAGCTCCCTAGCCCCGCCTCACAACAACCAACCAGTATAGGAAAGCAATAAAGTCAATCTCAGGGCCAATTCCCAGTCCAGTAATATCTCAAAGGTCTTCTCTCCCACCATTCCTCAATAGAAATAGCCTCAAACCTCCAAGCCCACAAGTTCAAGCATCAGGGTTCGCTACACCCAAACCCACCAACTAGAACCGCTAAGACTGGCATCAACCATCTCTCAGGAAAACAAGCACAAGGTACCTTCCATGGTCCCCAAAACCTTAGCTCAGTAGGACGCCCTACAAGGGGATCCTCTAGCAAAACCAAACCTCAGGGAAAACCCACCAAAAGCAACTTCATGTGGTCTCACAACTCACAGTCCAAAGATCACCATGCCCAAAAGTGAAACATTAACCATCACCATGCCCATAAGGGCAACCTCAAGCAACACCCAACCCTGAGGGGCATTCCTTAAAATAGGCCCCTCATACCTAACTCAAACCTTGCTCAACAGCAACCAACGGCACCTGACATCCCACAATGTTGATCCACCCTGAAGGCTCCTACCAGTCCCAACCTCAGGCGGTCGGATCCAAACCTCAAGCAACCGAACTAATGATCTCATCCAAGAAGTCACTCGATCCTGCCTCCCAAAATCTATCCAAAGAACCTCAAGCAAACTCACATGGAATCCTCAAGATAATGTGATCATCAACAAGTGCACACCCTCACATGTGCCTCAACACACAACCCAACCCTCGGGAGGATTCTAGAACCACAACCTCAAAAGAATCCTTGCTCCAAACTCGCTCAGTCCAAAACATCATACAAACAACCTCTAAACATCAAAATGACCCACCATCGCGATCTATGTGAAAAAACACTTAGAATGGACTACTCATAAGTACAGTTCTGACTCTAGGGCATAAAGACATCCAAACCCATTTTCTAGAAAAAGTACACAATGTGTATTTTTGAGTACATGGTAGGTAGTCTCAAAACGTCCACCTACCCATGCACTTGGCTACATGGCCAAGTACCACTACACGGTGTGTACCCCAAGTACATAGCGTGTAGTCCCAAATGCTCCACGTGGCCAAGTACTATTACACGATGTGTACTTAAAGTACATTGTGTGTACTTCTAAAAAGTTATCATTCCCCGAATAAGAAGAACACACGGCATGTGTTCATCAAACCACATGTCATGTGATCAGGATTTCCAAATGGGAAACCCCCTACGAACCTCTTGAAATCCCCTATTAGCCCCCAAAACCACCGGATCGACCCTCTGAGTCCCCAATAACCAAAAAACAAGATTAAAACTAAAAAAACTAACCTATTGGGATTTAGAGTGAAAATATTAAAAAGTTCCTACCTCTGGGTGGAAACCGATGAAGCTTCAATCTGATTCACAATCTGCAACTGTCGCACGACGATCCAACTCCTTCCAAACTCTGTGATAGCACCTCCTTCGCCCTCTTTCTCTCTCTCTCTCTCTTCTTTCCCTCTCCCTCTCTCTCTCCTCTCTCACGGCCGAAGACCCCGAAGAGGGAGGCATACACACGAAGTCAAAGGGGGAAAAGAAGAAAAAAGAATAAAATGGGAAAAGAAAGAAAAAAAGAAAAAGAAAAGGAAAAAAATAAGAAAGTGAAGAAAATAGGGTTTAGCCCAACCACGACACCCGACGTAAGGTTATGTCTCACCTAGGAAAACCCCATGTTTCAAACTCAACCGAGAAGTCAGAATTCTGATCTGATGCCCCAAAGAAAAGATAGCATCGAACAAAGATGCACAAATAAATATTATTTAGTTAATTAAATATTAAATATTCATCAAAAATTCAAACGGCTCAGAATTCAACTAAACTCTTGTCATAGGGTAAACAGCCTATTCTGGGACCAACATAGTGGTGAGAAAAATTATTTGAGATCTCCTAATAGGATAATTTACCATTTTGTCCCTTGAAAACCATTCGAGAGCAAAATTTCAAATTTCTCCAATTTTTCATAAACTATCACGATGTGGTTTGTGACAAACTCCCCGCCATAACCGCTTCACACCCCAGAGAAGCCTCGATGGAAAACCAGCTAGCAAGCTTCAACTTAAACATTAGTGCTTCCAACACAACCATGATCATCCACTGGCTGATCTTACAGCGCCCATGACTCTCCCAACATGAGGGACATTCAACCACAGTTAGTCTAATGCTCCCCACCATAGGAGTATCATTATCATCGCCCCTCAACCGAACACTAAACTCCATGACCCATGCTCAGTCCAATACCAAATGCAATGGCTGGATGTGGCCAAACCGCTCACACCCGAGCACCAACACCGAACACCAATCGCCACCCCGAACACCAACCGCCACCCATTGTTGGCTCATTAGGAACGGCATCCCCACACTCAACGAACCACATAAAATAAGCACCGCAACCCTAACAGCCTATGGTGCACTCCCCACCATAAGCCTTCCCTTACACTACTCCTCGAGCATCGACCTCACAAACCAATTGGCACTACATCAAACCAATGCGTACATGCCTTCCCTCAACATGGATTTTTTCCCAAAAGTCACACTAAGCACCACTCTCCTCCTCAAGGCAGAGCGATTCTCCAAAAAACCTCTTACATGCTCCCACACTCAAGCGAGCCATGACCTAACAAACCTAGTCTAATGTGCCTAAACCACCGACCATGCTCCTCATGCAGGTCAACTCAAACAAACCAAAGCACCCTCGATACTACTCTTCAAAAAAAGGCATATCCCTCATGATAAGATCCACCACGCAACTACCCTTCACACGAGCATCGATCCAAAACCACGAGAGCCCAACCATGCTCCCATCACACTACCCAAAGTGCAACCAGAAAAAACAAGGCATGGCATCCAACCAAACTTGCCCTCTCAATCCAACCACAAAACCAAGAAGCCAACAACAAAACCAAGAGCACTCTCAGTGCTCCACTTCACAAGCCCAAGGCAACCTCAGCCTCACCACAGAACTTCATAGGGCCACCATAACCTTAGGGCAACTCGAGCCTAATCCAAACATCTCTTAGGCATCCTTACCTTCATCGACCCTACCACACCAACAGGGCATCCCAAAGCCCGCACCAACCCACACAAAGGCTCCATGTATCCCCCAATGAAGGGAATGCATCTTTATCACCAGAGATCACCTCTCCAAAGGATCCACATGACCTGTCATCCTAAGGAAAAGTACTAGCAGTCCAATGGAGTAGAATGCCACCAAGAAGCTATATGGGACAACGCCATATAGTTTTTTTCTGATGCTTTAAACAAATGAACCTCCATCATCAGTAAAAACGCATACAATCAGGCAAATGTGATGAGGATCCTATGTGCCTATCATGATGCATGAACACAGGCCTCTTGCCATTAGACCAAGATCTAAAAAACTCATACATCATAAAACCTGCAAAATCAAGTGCATTACTCAAAGTGAAAATCACAGAACCGTAACATTGAAAACCAAGAACATCAATCCCACAACCCAGGTAACCTGGACTTCCTCCCGTAATAAGTTTTCATGACGCACCAGCCCGATATCCGTCACAAGCCCTGACACATTCCTAGATCTCTTGTCTACCGACTCTCCAAATAGTAAGACAAAGAAAAAAAAATGTTCTAATACCATTTTGTCACAAACCGGTATGGGTCAACCTGACCGTCACTTGATCCAGCCCGCAATAAGGCCTCAAGCGTGCCTCCTGTACGCCAAAGGTTGTTGACTAGCAGCGGTGGCCTAAAAGGATACAGTGAGGAGACTATTCTCTCAGGTCAAAGTGCAATAACCATGGAAATAAACTAAACACATACACATCCATAAACATCAGAGTGCGCATAAATAAATAAATAGCTGAAATAAGCTAATAATGAATGAAATGTTGCATACAGACTCAAAGATAAGCATACAGACAATGGTCATCCACTGGGTTGACTGCATAAAAAATAAAAACAAAAGAAAATAAATACACAATGCTCTACTGCTACTCTAAGTCGAACCACATACCTAGTCTCCACAATAGTTTAACAGATCCAGCACGAACCTCAGACTCCACACGAGCTATCCTGCTCAATCATGCAACGCTGGGCCTCTATCTGATCCACTGCATCACATGTTCAACCTGAAAGCAAACATAAGGTCTACACACACACCGAGGTGCACGTACAAGGGGTGAGAAACAAATCTCAATAGGTCAACCCCTAATGGTGGTCCTAACATCTATTATCATAACATGTGCATGCAACACACATCATGCCCAACCTAGTCGAACGTGACTACTGGCATAAAAAGGAAACAAAAGATGGGAAATATACAAAAAGGGATAAACAAAAGGAAAACACCCAACCATAGGTTCTTGCCTAACACCCGAGGTAAACTATCCACACTCTGGCCCCAGCCAAAGGAATTACGAAATGTAGCTTGCCCAGTCACAACATTAAATGCATCCTCCTGATCAAGAAGGAGGTCCAAAGTCCAACACAAGGATAAGAACATATGTTAAACCCGAGATCTCATCCTAGGCATCTAAAACACCAAAGCGCATCTACATGGATCTAGGACTCCAATGGTATGATCTAAACTGGTGGTAAGGACTCTATCGACCTTGTGAGTATATTATCATGTCCCAAAAGTCCTGCAGAACCAATTGGGTGGTAACGAACCTGTCAGCACATCTTTAAGTTGCCCGACCAGGCCCTATGCTCATATAAATCGGGCTCGGGAGCGCAATAGCCTCTTGGTACCACTAACCCCAACTAGGGTCATCAGCTAAACCAGGGTAGTTGCAATCATCCAGATCGCCCATTAGCTCCCTAACCCTGCCTCACAACAGCCAATCAGCAGAGGAGAGTAACATAGTCAATCTCAGGGCCAACGCCCTATACAGTAATATCCCAATAGTCTCCTCTCCCACCTGTCCTCAACAGAAACAACCTCAAACCTCCAAGACCACAAGATCAAGCACCAGGGTCGACTACACCCAGACCCACCAACTAGAACCGGTGAGACCGGCATCGACCATCTCTCGAGCCAACAAGCATGGGGCACCCTTTATGGTCCCCAAAATCTCAACTCATTAGGATTCCCTACAAGGGGCTCCTCCAGCAAAACCAAACCCTTGGGCCAAGCCCTCCAAAAGAAACCACAACCAGTCTCATAGCTCGCAGCCCAAAAGGGCAACCTCAACCAGCGTTACGCCCAGAAGGGAAACCTCAAGCAACACTCATCCCCAAGGGGCATTCCTTAAAACAGGTCCCTCAAAGCTAACTCAAACCTTTCTCAACAGCAACTAGATGTACCTAACATCCCATGATGTCGATCCACCCCAAAAGGCTACTACCGGTCTCGACCTCAGGCAACCGGATCCAAACCTCAAGCAACTAAACTAATGATCTCGTCCAAGAAGACACTCGATCTCGCCTCCCGTAATTTGTCCAAAGAACCTCAAGAAAACTCACCTGGCATCCTCAAGCCAAGGTGGTCTACAAGCGCACACCCACACACGGACCTCACAACACACAACCAACCCCCAGGATGATTCTAGAACCACATCCTTAAAGGAATCTTCCCTCCAAACTCTCTCAGTCCAAAACACCATCCATACAGCCTATAAACACCGAAATGATTCCACCATCATGATTTATGAGGAAAAATACTCAAAATTGACTACTCACAAGTCCAATTTTGACTCTGGGGCACAAAGACACCCAAAAACTCTTTGCTGGAAAAAATACACAGCATGTACTTCTAAGTAAACAGCGCGTGCTCTCAAAGGTGCACCTGACCATGTACTTCTACACGATTAGGGCACACCCAGGGTCTGCCCATGTACTTCTACACAGCCATGCCCCCCCAACCCCACACAAGGTGTCTGGCCAAGTACCCAATCACATGGTCACGTACCACTACACGGCGTACCCTCAGTACACGACGTAATCTCAAAACGTCCACCTACCCATGTACTCGGCTACATGACCAAGCAACACTAGGCATTGTGTGGTCCCAAACACTCTACATGCCCAAGTACTTGGTCACATGCCCAAGTACTTGGCTGCATGGACAAGTACTACCGCATGGCGTGTACTTAATGTACACAGCGTGTACTTCTAAAAAGTTTGTCTTCTTCGAACAGGAAGAACACACAGCGTGTGTTCATCAACCACTCACCGTGTGATCGGGATTTCCAAATGGAAAACCCACTACGAACCTCTTGGAACCCCCGATTAGCCCTCAAACCACTGGATCGACCCTCTGTGAGTCCCCAACAACCCAAAAACAAGATTAAAACTTAAAAACAACTAACCTATGGATATTTACAGTGAAAACATTAAAAAGGACCTGCTTCTGGGTGGAAACCACTGAAGCTTCGTACTGATTCACGGTCTGCTGCTGCTGCACGACGATGCGGCTACTCTCGAGCCCCCACAGCGGCACCTCTTTCTCCCTCCCTCCCTCTCTCTCTCTCTCTCTCTCTCTCTTCTTTCCCTCTCCCTCTCCTCTCTCTCGGCTGAAGATCCCAAAGGGGGAGGCGTACGCATGAAGCCATAAGAAAAGAAGAAAAGATAAGAAAAAGAAAAAAAGAAAGAAAGAAAAAAGAAAAAAGTAGAAAGCGAAGAAAAGGGGGCTTAGCCCAGCCTCGGCACCCGATGCAAGGTTATGTCTCACCTAGGAAAAACCTAATCTTCCAGACTCAACCGTGAAGTCGAATTCTAATCTGACGCCCCAAACAGAAGATATCACCAAACGAACATGCGCGAATAAATAATATTTAATTAATTAAATATTAAATATTCGATCAAAATTCAAACGGCATAGAACTCCACCAAACTTATGTCTTAGGATAAACACCCTATTTTGGGACCAGCGAAGTGGTCAGAAAAATTATTTGAGAACTCATGACAGGTGAAATTACCATTTTGCCCCTCAAAAACCACCTCAGAGCAAAAAAATAAATTTCCCCTATTTTTCTTTAACCGTCACGACGCAGTTCATGACATTGGTTGTGAAGCCCTTATTAGACCCTTCTCTGGTTCATTGGAGCGTCACATATTCCATCAGGGCTTGCAAAATCATGATTCGGCAAGGAGTGGAGATCATGCACACCTGGAGTGAGGAAAACTTTACAACTGATTGTTTAGCTTCCAAAGGGGATCAGACGGAGGAGTTGATCACTTACTATCATTGTTACATATGTATTAATTCATGAAAGCTCTTCATATCGATCTCTCGATTACACCTCTTCAGACCCAAACTACCCATCCATTTCGTTGACAATGACTATATATAAGTACCGGTCTCCAAAACCCATTATTGTTTACTCCAAATTGTGGGCAAAATAGTTACTCATTAGGGAACAATTATTTAGACCCATCGGCAATAATTGCACATTGTTACATTAACGCGCAACTCAATCCATGACATGAGGTTTCTCAATACACCTTATAAGGGACCCCTTCCTCTAGAGACCTCATAGCTTTACATTGGTCAATCTATTTTACGAGCACTTGAAACGGTCTAGCACCACTTCGTCTAAAAAAAGGTGAAACCCAACATGATCGAGACTAATTAATAAGTCACAATCTAAGAGAAGTCAAGTATGAATCTCTAATAATAAGCTTCTAAAATGAGAAAATTATACAAATGTGAGTCATTCTTGGGTGTGTCCCAAGAAACAATAGACTTCTTTGCTGGGAATATGGAAACATCACTCCCAGAAATAACATGACCTAAGAAATAGATCTCTCAGCATCTAAAAACATCACTTAACACTTCCTAATATAATCGATGCTCATAAAGTACCAAAACAAACCTTGGATACTTATCATTCTCTTCCTTTGACCTTAAACACCACGATGTCATCAATGAATTAGTCAGGATTCAACTAGAATATCAATGCATCAAACACATGAATATCATTGGTGTGTTCGTCAATCTAAATGGTGTCACGACATACTCATAATGCACACATCTACATTGGAAGTTTTTGAGATGTACACCTCCTAAGCCCCCAACTGATAATACCCAAAATGCAAATTGATCTTTCAAAATCATCTTGCACCCCTAAATTGATTGAAGAGGTCGTCCATCATTGATAAATGATAATGGTTCTTCTATGTTACCCGGTCCAAGTAACAATAATCAATGTATAACCTCATGTCAACATTTAGCATCGTGGAAAACAAAACTGATGTCACTCACAGTGGCATATTTGACCAAAAGAAACCCCTTAGCTCATAGATTTTAATTGGAGTAATACAATATGAAGCCAAAGAGATTACATCAATACTAGAATGCAACTAAATATAAAACTCAACTTCATTCTGATGAGGTAAACTCATAACCTACTCAGGAAAAACATCAACAAACTCTTAGATTACAAGATGAAGCTCCTCCACCTCCGTCTACTGTGCACATCACCAACTCGTTAAAATAATACAAAGTTGATTCTCACACATTTTTCTTTCAGTCCTGTGACCAAGAACTGAACGCATGACTCTTAATCTCAAATCATCCCCTTACAGGATCTTGAATCCATCGAGACCAATGATTGTGATTAACATTGCCTTCACCTTTTTTTCTTTGTTTCAAGATGTACCAAATAATAATACAGTACCAGATGAGATCAATGGAAGTGCCCAAACCAATCCTAAAACATAGGGCCAGTACAGCAACTTCAATCATAATACACAAGTAAAAGAAAAAATGAAAGTGGAAACAAATACAAATTACCCAGAAATATATTTCTTAAAACTGGTGGTGGGAAGCAGCATGAGGCAGCCAAATACTAAAGAACGGCAGAACATGCAAAAAAACCCCACTCTACCAACAAGTTAGCACACAGTCATGGAGAATTTAGCAGCCAGCCCCCCATTGCCTATAACAAACCCAGGAGGATTAGAAGCCAAGCCAAAAAGCCCAAAGAATATACACCTTAAAATAGTTAGTCTTTGATTTTATTCACAAGCATCGAGGCAGTCCACTTTCTAAAGAACCCGAAGCTGAGCAAGGAAGGCAGCACAGAGGTCCAAGAAGAGAAATTGAGGACCCTGGACTCTCTGTAGATCTAGCAGATACTTCTCTTCATGAGTCTTGTAAAGCTGTCAACAAAAATAAATACCATTATTATTATTATTATCATTATTGTTGTGCCCCCAAGGCACAAGTGTGTAGGCAGCATCCTTGGGTATTCTCATATTCGAGCCTCCCCGAGTTTATTGTTGCAAGTATGTGTGTTTCTTTGTAACTGTTTGTCGCCCCCTCCCTGAACTATGTAAATTATTGTAGTTGTTGGCGGTTAGAAGCATGATTTACCTGAACTTCAAATTTGACAACATTTGGTGACCGAAGAACCCCATCACTCTCAACGATGTCTGAGTCATCCTGAAAGTAACCACCCGCAGGATGGTTGATGGAACCCTCATGATGGCCCGGAATGCCAGGGATCCACCTGCACTTCATGTTGTAGTGCCCAATCTTCTTCCAGCAAACATTGAGTTCTTGCAGAGCTTTCAGAACTTCAGTCAATATTTCACGAGGATGCGCCCCGGACCGAAGCCCAAGAGCCCATTTCCTCTCAACAGGGAATTGGGGTCTATAGCCCATGCCATGGTACTCCATGTATCCGGGAAGTCTCTGCCCAACGCATGAAGCCTCGGTTTGATGCATAAAACTCGGTTCCTTGTGAAAGCTTAGGTTTTTTAGTATAAAAATCCAGGAAGATTCAACAACACAAAAAAGTATACAGCAGTTGTGGAAATAACAACGCACCAATGTTTCTTGAAACTCAGCACCGAGATAGCCACTAGAAACACGAAATCGATTGTCCAGAATTAAATAATATGTCACAGTAGCCTGAAATATGTAGCAAACAATAAAAATATTGCTTGAAGACATTACGATAAATTGATTTATTAGCGATGTGTTGTTTACATCATTTTGCCTTCTGTTGCGCAAAGAATCAATTAGAAGGGCCTTATCAAACCCCTTATTAACCACCTCCTGTAGAACTTCTTCGTCGATCTGCAAAAAACACATTAATATTAAATATAGGCATGCCCAACCTCAGGAAATTAAGTTATTAAGCCGATGTGGGGTAAAGCAAGACCAGCAATAATGCATAAAAGCAATAAATGTTAGAAAGAAAGCAGTACATAAGTGTCAGAACTAGCAAAAGAAAAAGGAAGAAGAAAGCAAGGGGAAGATTCGTTTTATTTGAGTAAATATACAAGGGAGAGGTGAGAGATAAATTACTTTGAAAAAAATAACGATGGAGATTTGAGAAAAGTGGGATTTTTTAAGTAGTTTAGTTTATTATTTTTCAGAGGAATGATACTTTATTTATTTTTATAAATTTATTTATTTAATGCCGTTTATCAATAAATAAATATACAAATATATAATTTAAAAAATCCAAGCAATATTATAGCCTAGCTTAAATAAGTTAAAAGTGGCCCAATCGAACCATGCATGCTATTTCACATAAACACCAACACTTATGCTATGTTTGGGAGTTATTATAGGATGGAATGGAATTGTCATTCATGAAACGTAATGGAATCCAACAGCATGGGATGAAATGAAATGAAATATTTCATTATTTGGAAGCTTAACGGAATGGAATGGAATTGTCATTCATGAAACATAATGGAATCCAACAGCATGGGATGAAATGAAATGAAATATTTCATTATTTGGAAGCTTAACGGAATGGAATGGCCATAGTTATCATAAACGGACCAGACCGGCTGGTCAGACCAGTTAACTGGTCAGCTGACCAGCTTGCTCGGGGTATTTGGACCATTCCTGCACTTGGACCGATCTGAACCAGGTTGGACCCCAGTTTTTTGTCTAACCCAGTGAACTCAGTGTAGGTCTAGACCGGTTTTTAATTTATTTATTTATGTATTTTTTTAACAGAAACCCAGCCCTCAATACAAAGCATGCTCTCCCCAACATAACCCTCCCCCCACCAAAGCAGGTACCAAACCCTGGGTCTCGAATGCATTCTAACGGCCATGGCCCCTCCATAGACGGAGGATTAAATCATCTTGGACGGAATTACAATTCATACGGAAAAGCAGCATGAATCGAAGGGGCAAAAGGTGTGGACCCCCACTGAACCCAGTAAACGCACACACCCTAAGATACACAGGAGAGCGTTCGGTCAAGCAACATCTATATAGCTAAGACCAGCTGATAAGAGGACTCGAACCCAGAACCTCAATCAGCGAGGCACGAGCCGCTGCCACTCGACCACTTGCCCACTGGCAAAAGGTGTGTGGACCCCCACCAGGACCCAGTAAACACACATACCCTACTATGCACGGGGGACTGTTCAGTCAAGTAACACCTGTATAACTAAGACCTGCTGATAAGAGGACTTGAACCCGAAACCTCAGTCAACGAGGCACAAGCCGCTGCCACAACCACTTGCCTAAAAGGTGGCGATTTTGAACCCGACACGATAACCCAACATGACACGAAACGGGTTAAATGGGTTTGGATTGAACATAAATGGGTTCAAGTTGCAATCAGGTTAGTGATCTAACATGAACAATATTCAAGTCTAATTAGGGTTGTCCGCTCTTGACCAGTCCAACACATGCAACTAGATTAAAAAATAATGATAATATAAAATTTTAAAATATAATAATAATATATTTTATTCTAATAATCAACTTAATTTCAAATAGTTCAACAAGTTTATAACACATTATTTATTTTAAATGGTTTAAGAGGGTCTGGTTGCCACATGGACAAACATATGCTTAATATTAATTAGGTTATTTTTAGTCTGAATGGAATAATTCAATTCAGTTAGGCCTTTGAGTTTATGTGATATTAACCAATTGGACATGTCGCTATGCAGTCTATGTATTGGTGGCTCGAGGTAGGGTGGGGTCGATTCAACCCATTTAATTGAATGGCTCGAGTCAGGGATGAGCTTAAATGGGTTCGCAAGACGGCCGACCCAACCTGTGAACCCGAATTGTCACCTCTAATATATAAACGTATATAAATATATAATTTTTTTTAAAAAAATTGTTGTTATATTTCATATTAAAGTAATCCAAAAACATGATTTAAAGTTCGCTTGAAAACTCGCTTTTATAAGTGACCCTTAGAAACTTCTACAAGATTTCCGATGTAGGGCGCACTTTCCTCTCTTATAGCATGGGAATCGTTGCATCCCTTCTTACTTTTCCGATGTATGACACTTTATTTAATGTATATATTAACAAAATTTCATTAGTTATTTTCATTAAAATGACCATGGGTTTAAAATAATTTTAAAATAAATAATTTTAAAATATTATTATTTTCAATAAAATTACCTTGAAATAATTTTTTATTTTGTTTAATTTAAACAATCATTGGCTCACAACTAAAAATGGTAAATAAGTGTAAAATAATATTTAATTATTTATTAAAAAATAAAATGGTTCATTTCTATAAACAATTATAGTCAATTATGGGGTTTTTTTAAATGTTAAGATGGCCGTGTGGACATACTAAGATGGATAAGATTAAAAATGAATGTAGTCGAGATAAAATTGGAGTGGCTCCGATTGACGAGAAGATGACTTGTTTAGACATGTTAGAAGAAGACCTAAGAATACACTTGTTAATAGGATAAGTTTAATGACAAACTCGCTTATTAAAAGAGGTAGAGGTACGCCTAAAAAAGACCCTTAAACAAATCATTCAAGATGATCTTGTTCTAAATGGTTTCAATGAAAATGTGATCTTCAATAAAACTAATTGGAGACAGTTGATCAATATAGTTGACATCATTTAATTGGATTTAAGGCTTATTTGTTGTTGTTATGGGGTTTCTTTTTTAACTCATGGTTATGGTCAATTATGGTTAACAATTATGATTATAATGTCAATTTTTATAAACAATTATGGTTAGTTATGTTTAATTATGGTTAAATATTATGATTGTGGTTACTTATTGAATGATTTAATAACCAAATATGGTTAATTATGGTTACCAATCATGGTTAGTCGTGGTCAATTAAGATAAATGGTGGTTAATTTCTATGAACAATTATGGTTAATTATGAATAATGATAATTAATTATAGCTATAATGATTGATTTCTCAAAGCAATTTTGGTTAACTATAATTAACAATTATGGTAAATTATAATTATTTGACAGTTATTTAATAAATTATGGTCAATATTTAATTATTAATTAAATTATTTTTATGGTATTATTATTTAAAAATATATTGGTTAATTTCCCTTACTAAACAATCAAAATAATTTGAATGATATTGTATATATTTTGAATATTTTAATTCAAACCGATCTAGTTGGCTCACCATTGAATCACTGGTTGAACCAGTGAACCAATTGTTCCACCAGTTCAACGGCCTATCCGGTTCTAATAACATTTGAAATGACAACACCCAATCATTATTTAAAAAATTCTATAAAATGAATAGAAAGAACTAAATTTTTATATCTAATTTTCAAAAATTTCATTCTTATTTTTATCTATTTTATTTTTTAGATTTTTTTAAATATTATAATGACTCATTTTTAGCTCATGTGATTGTTTACACTCCAATTTATAGGGTCCAGAAAAATGAACATAGGAGGGAAAGGGATGGCTTGGAAGGCCTTTAATGGCCAGCGCCCCTGCTTAAAAAAATCTCCCAAAAAGTCTTCCACCTAAAGTCACTCCATGTCATCATCCCATGCCACCCAAAAAAAAAACAACAAAACGCACACTTCGGGTCAGTTTTGACAGCACTTTTTGGAAACAGCTCATAGGAGTTATCACTTCCGATAAACAATTTGAAAAAATAAAAGGTGTTTGTTCTGTTAAAAATACATTTGAATTAAATTCCAGAAGAAACTCATTTAAATAAGTGGTGGAAAAGCATTTTCTCAATAAGCAATCTGAAAACACTTATCATAAGTGATGTGTGTTGTAAGCAGTTTCCAATAAATGTTGTCAAACGGAGACTTATTTGAATGAAATCTTAAAGATATCTGATTAATCCAAGAAAACAATTTACACAAACCTTTTTAGCTTGCTGAATTGTGTCTGGCGGGGGCACAGCTAAATAACGCCGAAGATGAGCCTGGAACCAGGGGTGCTGACGAATCTCGGGAATAGTCATTCTTTTCATAGGATCCACAACTAGCATTCTTGGGATCAAATCTCTTGCACCCGAGGACAAATGGCTTGGGAGAGTGTACATTCCATTCTAAAGAAAAAAAGGAATAACATGTTTTCATTGAATAACAGACAAAAATATGATCAATGCAAAATTTAATCTTACAACAAAAATGGATAAAATATCAGTAACAATCCAGAAAGCCCCGTTGAAAAATTATCTCAGCCAACGAGAAATATAAATGCTAAACAAACACAAAAATGGAAGAAGAAAAGGATGTATCATTTTCATTTTTTTAAGAACGCGTGAATCCAAGGACTTTGTAGGCCTAGAGAAAGCAAATGAACAAGCAGTGGCAATACCTTTATTTTTTTAAAGAGGTTCGGAATATTTTCATCGTCAAAAGGAAGGGTGCCGCAAAGTAAAGCGTACAATATAACACCACAGCTCCATACATCGACCTCAGGCCCGGCATATAACTTCCCAGAAATCACCTGCAAAACAGATGCATTGATGAATATAAAAATTCAACACACTAACTTCAGAAAAATAGACACCAACAACACACATTCCCTCCACTCTTTTTTGTGCCCTTTGTATTTGTGATTTTGTGTATGCATGTACTCAAAGAACTGTCAGCCTCGAACCTCAGGAGCAGCATAGTTAGGGCTTCCACAACTTGTCTTCAGAAAATGCCCATCTCGCATAATGTTGCTCAAACCAAAATCGGCAATTTTTACATTGCATCTGGAATCCAAAAGCAAGTTCTCAGGTTTCAGGTCTCTATGAACAACCATGTTCCTATGACAGTATTCAACGCCCGATATAATCTGTGATCAAGAGGATTGGGCATTTGATTTTAGAAAATATAAATCTTGAAAACGGATTGGGGGAGGCAGGCTTGATTAATCACTGATTCATCTACCTGCTGGAAAAAATTGCGAGCTTCATCCTCCTGTAACCTGCCCTTTTCAACAATATAATCAAACAGCTCTCCAGACTTCACATACTCCATCACGACATAAATATCAGTTTCATTGTCTATGACTTCATAAAGGCGTATTATATGAGGATGCATGAACAGTCTCAGAATCTTTATCTCTCGTCGAACTGCCCACAGAGGAGCGGTGGGAAGAGGCCAAAGTTGAATAATAAGAGAATGCATACAATCAGAGAAAAAGTAAATATAAATTGCAATTAAACATCAAAATATAAAGGAAAAGGCATTTCATTTTGCAAATCAATGGCAGCATGTTGTCAAGTAAAGGAAAAAACATTTTGTTACGAGGCAAAATGTTACCATCAAGAGCATGAATTACATTACCCTCGCACTTGCACTGTGAGTAATAGCGGCCTATTTTAAATGAAGGGTGCATACCAAGGAACGCCCTTTAACGACTTTATAAAACAGAAAAAGTAAAAGCACATTCTCAAACATAA
This sequence comes from Viscum album, assembly GCA_963277665.1. NCBI lineage: Eukaryota > Viridiplantae > Streptophyta > Magnoliopsida > Santalales > Viscaceae > Viscum > Viscum album. Next base: position 994,523,885 of record OY728125.1, read on the forward strand.
CATCTATACCTTTTTCCTCCATATCCATATTTTTTATTTTCCGACGATTCAAGATCTTTATAGCAACTTTGTGGCCAGTCAATACATGCTCTGCAATTTTCACTTTTCCAAATGAACCAATCCCAAGAGTTTTCCCCAACTTATAATTGGGTAAAATCATATCAACACCACTGCTGCCTCTGCCAATGGTACCATCCATTGCCTATTCCAAGAATCATTCAGTGAATGAGAACCATAAAAAACACAGTGAATTCAGAAATATTTGAAAGGGGCAAGCAAAACTTTAGTGTGGTACTAAAGGGGCATAATTGATCAATTGAAAATCTATGAATCTTACATGTAAAATTACAAAAACCTTAAGGGGGAAAAACTCCTAAACACCACAACTGCCACTTATCCGGTGAGATACAAAATGTTAATAATTATACTAAAGTGATTTTGTCTATATTAATTATACTAAAGTGTTTTTGTCTATATTGCACAGAAGGGGGTGTCAGGGATCACAAACTCCGCCCATCTTTTTTAAAAGGCTACAACATAACGTTAAAACAGGATGATTCAAGGAAGAAATGCCCCAACTCCGCAACTCCAGAATTCCACCATTGGAATGGATTTAATACATTTCTAGATCTACTTGGCTGCTTGGCTATGCAGTTCTGAATTTGAGGCGGGGGGGGGGGGGGGGGGGGGTCCATCACCTGTTCCACACGTATTATGTCGAGAGCTACAGTGAAAACAGTAACGCATGTTCCATAAGCCTTTTGGGCCATGAAAAACATACGCGTATCCCCGGAAAAGCCAACTTTATCCAGCAAATGAAATCGACGAAGGGTTAATAAAAATCCCCTAAACCCTAGCTACATCGGATCCATTTATCAGTTTTAACCAAATATTTAAAATGCGATGACGGATGCAACATCATCCACAACCAAGCATGGGGAGAGAGAGAGCATACGGAGTGCAAACCGAAGACCACCAGTATCTCCGAGGGAGGTGAGAGGAGAATCAATTGGAGAAACCGAATAAAAATTTATCGACGCATGCTGAAAGGGGGCGGCGTTAGGCTATTGAAGGTGAAAAATGCGAGGATGGGCAAACCCAAATGATCGTCCGCGAATCCTTCACTCCCGCCTTCTTCCACCCCCGCCCACCCGCTCGCTCTCTGTCCTTCGCTCGTTCCTTGCACGCCTTCCCACCGTCTCTCTCCAATCATAGATATGAGTGGTCGCTGGAAGGACGATCAAAGAGGCATCAGCCGTCAAATTTTATTTTTAAATATGTTATAAATAATTAAATAATTGGACGAACAATTATGATAAAATTAATTTTTCAAATATCATCTTCATTGTTAAACCACTATCAATAGAAATGTTGATGGATGATATGATATATTTCCTCCTATGTTTATCTCCTTTTTATTTGTCTATTTTATCCTCACTTCCACTTTTTCAGCAAAAACTCTTCCGGCGTCTTATGAAATAAGTTTTAATCTTCATTCATCAATATTCTCGAAAGCGAATGTACATTACTAGAAAAATAAGAACTGATGTAGGGTTAAAACGGGCGAACGTCATTGGGGGCTTTTGGTAGTCGTGAAAACTAAATAATTTTTTCCCTATAAAATTTTCCCACCTATTCTGTTTTTTCCGCTCATCGTTGCCCTCTACCTCACATTGTCGCTAGCCCCCGCCACTTTCTTGTTGCATGGTCCCCAACCCCTTGTCGTCGTCACCCCCTCGTCGTCCTCCCATTGGTCATTGTCCACCTGCCACCTATCACATTGATGTCATCCATCACACTGTATGTCACCTGTCACACTGCACATCTACTCGTTGCTCGTCACATCGCTCGTCATGCACCCACCACCCGTCGTCCGCTTATCACCCATTGCACCGTTGCTCGCCCCGCCCCACTGCCCCACCATTTGTCACGCCTTCGTCCATCGTTATAGGAAACCTGCAATCTCTCCAAGTTATTATCATACTCAATCACATTGAATATATGAGTGGAGACTAAAATTCCTAAGATCATCATGCATCAAATGTTTTTGAAACCTCAAGTGAATCATTATACGCTTCTCATGAACATTTATATTTCAAGTGTTGAATAAATTCAATTAGTTTGGTCACTTTGGAAGGTGTTGTTCTAACACATGAAATTTATCATTAAGAACTTTTCTTACCAGTCTGAGATATTGCTTACAACAAACTTATCATTTCTATAAGATTGATTTCAAAGTCAAGTTTGATGATGATGATGTTGTTATCTACAACAGAAGCTTTTATCAAATGACTATCATGTTTTACATCTTTTTCATCAAGGATTTTTAATGAAAGTGTGCCCATTAAAAATGATGATCTCATACATCATATTCATTTAGTGAGCCAAGACCCATATTTCATCATGACTTACACCATTTTAAGCTCGCGAATAAGTCACGACTATATACGGTAGACAACAATTGTCAATCACATCATATGTGTTCTTGGATAGGCGAGCAGATAACTCTTTATCCAAATCCATCATGTGGATTCACCCAACTTGATTCCTTTGGTATACTAACTGTTAGGGTTTCCCAACTAAGTTTAACCCAAAGAAAACACTAAGAATAAGACACCTAACTATTAGGGTCATCTCATTACTTGTTTGTCTTACACAAGATAGTATACAAGCACTTAACCGCTAGGGCCACCCGAAATGACTGACCAGGGTATTGACAAATGTCACTTTTAAAAGAATCTCACACTTAGTATTTAAGATATTTTCTTTTAAAACCTCACTATCTTATCTAATGTTATTCCCTTTATATATATGCATGCTCGTAGTGATTTAGTTTAGAATCTTATTCCTTCCACAAAATCAATATGTTCAAGCCATATTCATGTGTAACTCTTTACACAACTCACAACTTGTGTTATTTACTCAAATCAAAAGTCAATTATATCCACACATATCCAAATGCATCCTATGCGTAAGGTGAATGAAGAATTTTCATGTAAAGGTTTGGAATTATATGAAATAAACAATCTCAGCATGAGTAAGCCTAGAGCCACAAATAGTCGATCCTCACTTCTCTAGAACAAGGCATAAGCCTCTGGGCTAATGGTTAGTCTAACCTAAATCCCCCCTACCCAGGGATACATTGCTCAATAGATATCCCAATTTCATCCTAACTCAAATACCTAATATGTACAAATCAAATTAACAACTTAATTCAAGATCATAACTCAATACAAGCCAAAACCAAGGTAGAAGAAAACTAAATCTATTATCATACCTAACATGTAACTCCTTGGATACATATATGATAATTTCTAGAAGAAGTTTAACAATTTAAACTAAAACATGTACATATTCACAATATAAACAATTTGTAACTATGAATAAAGCATGGAATGACTTTTAAATAAATAAACAATTCACATATTTAAACACGAGATAAACATTTATGAACAATTCGTAAATAAAACTTGATTATAAACACTTTATAATTCAACTATTAATCATGAACATCTAATAATTTTAAATATAAACACTTTATATTCATTTCCTAACACAAACTCTTTCATATTAGTCATTATATGACAATTCAGTTTAAATATATGATATTTTATGAATTATAAACATTTTATATTTTAATTTATATTATATAAACATTTTATATTTTAATTTATATTATATAAACATTTTAGATGATCTAAATATCACATAATTAACAATTTAAACCTTGATCAAATCAATCATCAAAACTTTTTTGATGTGGTTTGAATAATACCCCAAATAAGGCCTTTAATTTGAAATTTTCAAATTAATTAATCATGAAAAAATCATAATTAAATATGAACTCTTTTTTCCTTATTTTTTAATTTATAAACACATTATAAATTACCCTTATAATTTCTAAATAAACACTTTATTTCTAAATTATAAGACGCACCATCTAATTCAAAAATGAATTTTAATATTAACACTTAACATTATGGAATTTTTATTAATAAATGTCTAAAAAACATTTAATTAATTAATTATAAACACTTTATAATTAATTAATATATAAAAATCAATAAATATCCCAAAATACCTTTTATAATGTTTTATAAATATTTTATAAACCATATAAATCAATTCATAATTAAATTTAAAGAAAAAAATTTATCTCTTCAAATCGTATTGAATGATTCGGGCTAGATTGTAGAATATGATGGATGGGTTATGATGCAAAAACCTTTTATGCATTGTCAGTCATCCTTTATGGTTGATAACCTAATCACCGAATATGATAAGCAAGCATAAGGTTTTTCTAGTTTTATGACAAAGGAAAAGGTTAATGTATCAATCAAAAACCTTATGTATCAACAAAAAAATCCTTATATATCAATATTATTTTACGGTTCACATCTATATCATAAAGGCGATACGATGCTCTGTTTTTGAACCCCTGACACAACTCTATTATCAAATATGACACCTCAACGGCGTATGCTACAACAGATACAAAACTAAGGGATTTGTACTAAGTCGCTGGCTATGATATCCCACATTATAAGTCGCGAATCACTCAAGAAAAATCAAATTCTCTATCATATTTAATGATAGGGAACATGACAAGCATTACAATTCAAAAAACTTCATTTTCAATATGATTTCATGAATCAAAAGGCATGAAAAAGCTTTGATACCGCTACTGGGGTTCCAAGGATCTAACAACACTTGTTAAACATAGTGAAAGCAATATAGAAACCCAAATTCAAGATCAACCATGCTAGATAAATGAAATCATGTATATCGTAACATAAAGTTGTGATGTGTACCTTACATCGTTGATTGCAACAACAAAAATCTTCACCCATGCATGATGAAGATTATAAAATGATATACCTCTTCCGTAGGTATCTATAGGTTGTGCTGAATCGCTCGATGCTCAGACGAGATCTTATCACCGACCATAGCATAATCAAGAAGGAAAAGGGTGAATAAGAATAGAGTTGTGAGTTTGTGGGATTTTTGACCAATAATGCATGAGAAATATCTCTTTCCATATCATGGTAGTAGACTCCTTTATAAATCCCCCAAGGATGCTCCTTGAGTGAACTTTCATTTACCCATGTATTATAACACATTAATAAATTCCACTCAGCCAGTTCATGCCACTGTTGCATGAATTCGTTAAACTCCCAAACATTTCATCACATGAAATAATTCATTCATGAAAGCCAACATGGAAGACTCCTAAATGATAACTATTAACATTCGACTGCCAAGATCATATGATGTTAGTGTATATCATACCCTATGATTATACTCATCAAACTCCACAAGACATCACCCAATCATACAATATGGTTAGATAGGCAGTGGCATGAAATATTTGTTGTAATAGTTGGTTCCCTAAACCCAACTTAAACAATACCTTTGATTACCATGTCATGTATACAGTTAGATATACATGATGTATTTTTACCATTATAGTGAAGACTTTTCTGCATACAGTATTGAAATGGTAATGTTCATAGATTAATTTTCATACCAAAAGGTTATAATAGATCCCAAGCTATAATGAGAACCTCGAGATGCTATGAAATTAGTCTTAAACAAAGGTCTTATGGTCTAGATACATCTTACCGAATGAACATAATATATGTATGACTATCAGGTGTTGGGGGCTCATAAGCATTGAGACTTATTTTCATAAAGTTCGCACTTGGTGATCTCTAGTAGGAAGATCATGAGGACAAACCCACCAATAGGAACACCGCATGTTTCAGGTGTCATTGGTTGTTCCTATCTACGAACATGTGTATTGGTCTCTTGATTCAAGATCATTATCAATGCGTGTCATTTGATCATGTACTTTAATGCAAATCAAAAACTATGATAATGAAATCATAGCAATGTAGCTTATGTTGGGTCTGTCATTGGTGGTATGACATTGGTTGAATGGTCAATAAATGATTTGTTGCTTCCGGGTTGAGAAAGTAATATATCTTGGGCTTTGTTGATTAGGATTGTAATACCTTCATAAGACCTTGGATAAGGCAGTTAAGGGAAAGTATTTCCAGTTAGATCTATAAATAATAAATCAAGAAAAGGGCGATGACACAAGCGTGCTTCCTACTTTATGAGATATCTAAAGACAAAGAGATTATAATACACAGTATGTGTTCATAGGTTGGTTTTCATTGTTATGACTATCCTTATCTCTTTAGGGGCATTGATAGGTTATTAGACTCCACTCTTGGTCTATGAATATTATGCACTGCTATCAAGATAAGAGCCTGGATGATCACACACAATAGTGTATTCAAGAATTTTCCCTATTATGTTGAATATGTATATTGGACATTATAACACCCTGAGTATTTATAATATTTTCATTTCTAAATAAATTTAATTTTTTTGTTTTCTTTCTTTTTACGCACCACCTTATTAAGCTTACGCTACACACAACAATGAGTTGGTTTGCGTTACACACAAGACCCAGTTCTACCAAATAACACTATATTAATAAAATATTATTATTTAATATAATATATTACCTATCCATTAAATTAGAAGTTGTGAATAGTATTAACCACATTTTATTGTAATGACTTGGATTTTATTTTTATAAATTATTTGGGAAAATTCTGAGACTAGGCGCTGAGACGGTGTGTGATTCTGAAGCTCAGTGTTTCTAAAACAGTTCGTTGAATTATGTTCAGTTTTTAATAAAGCGTGTGAGCAATTTTTATTTAAAACTGGAATAACTCTTAAATGGGTGTCCAGATCAAAAATTTGAGGGCATCACTGCATTCCGAATGACTTTACCTTAGGCTAGGCCTAACATCGACCGACATGGGGCGACTGTGAAAGTTATTTTTTAGACGTAAACTTAATTAAAATATTTAATAAAAATATTTTATTTTGATGTAGCGTTAGTTTGCTTTTTAATGTTTCATATTGTCAGGAATCCAGGGCTATGACATAACCCTGGAAATCCTCTGAGCTAAGGAGAAGGATCTCCCTCCAACGAACATCGACAGATTGACGAATCAAGATCGACGAACCTCAGAGTTGACGGATGTAACTTCTCCCTTCATCAACAACCGATCCAAACTCCAGGTAGGGTTTTTTTTTCTTTGTAATCTTTTCCCCATTCATTTTAAAATTAAATGATGAATGCAGACCATCCCACAAACTAGTTGATCTACAGTTCAATCATTCTTGTGAGATGGATAATTTATGTGGGTTTATTATCAAAGATGATTCTATTTAGAAATTCGTTTTATTCTCTCTTTGTTCTTCATTATAACATAAACAAATCGAGGTCGGCACGAACAAGGATGAGATATGTTCTTTGGATGTTCCTGTGCATTTATCTCTTTCCCCCAATATTTATGTGTTCCCCATTCTTCGTGAAATATGAACAAAGTATTGTTGTGCCTTCGATCCATGGCGCAATGATCCAAGATCGAGCATCTGACACCGCGATGACATCGTGGAGGTGCAATGGGTTTCACCCAAGACAGTGGTTTATAGTGGCGCCCAGAGCAATGGCTCTGGCTGGGTTCAGGCGGAGCGTGAGGCAGACAACAGACTGCTGATGGTAGAGGCGGCGCACGACCTGGTGGGGGGACGGGCCAGGCAGAGCACGGGGCAGACATGATGCCGGCAGGGTGATCAGTGGTAGGGTGCAAGGCTGCAGTCTAGGTAGGACCGCGTGGGATCCCATGGCGGCGGAGGCCGCGGGCAGTGACCGGGGGCTCGACGATGAGGAGCTGTGTACGCAACTGGGTCCATGTGGAGCCCGCGATGACGAAGGCTATAGGGGAGACCGAGGACACAAGAACAATGCATTGACTGAGTGACACTGCATTGATTAAGCACACACAACCGGGTTGACCATGTGTGGGAGAAGGGGGTCGGCCCGCATGCAGCGGGCCGGGTTGGACAGACCGGGCCGCTCCAGCAGTCTGGTGGGCTGGGTCCAGTGACCTAGTGGACCATGAACCATTGGACCATCAGGCCAAGCCCAACATGCTGGGCCGAGTCGGGTCAGCCGGACCGGGATGGGTTGGGTCGATTGGACCGGGTTGGGTCAGCAGGTCGGTCTGGGTCAGACCCGGGTCATGCCTTTTTATGAAAACAACTATAACTTTCAAACAATATGTCCGTTTGATGATCTATTTGCAGCGTTGGGACCCTTGCGATGAGACGGTCCTTTTGAGATAATCTAAGTGAGTATTTGTGTAGGTTGGATTACAAAATATTAGCTTGAGGAGTAGGTTCTTCCAGAATAAGCGTGCTACGAGCATAATCATGTGGCTGACTGTGGTCTTGAGATTGTGATCTTGAAACTATGATCTTGAGACTATGTGACTTAAAGACTACGCGACTTTGGTGCTTTGTGACTTACCAAGACTCTGTGTCTTACGGAGACTCTGTGTCTTATCGAGACTCCGTGTCTTACCGAGACTCTATGTCTTACTGAGACTCCGTGTCTTACCGAGACTCTGTGTCTTACAGAGACTCAGTGTCTTATCGAGACTCCATGTCTTACCAAGACTCCATTTCTTACCGAGACTCTTTGTCTTATCCATACTAGGTGTTCTTTAGACTACATCTAATAATCTTGCTTTTCATTTTATAAACAAATACATGTGCGATCTGACCATGTTTTCCTTATGGTATACTTCATGTATTTATTTATGGTATAATTCATGTATTTATTTGTGGTATACTTCATGTATTTATTTGTGGTGTACTTTGTGTATTTATTAGTGGTGTTTATTTGTGGTTTTAGGGTGTCCTACTGAGTATTGTTTTACTCACCCCTATGCGAGCTTTGACCGCACGTGTTGTGTCTTGTGTAGATGATCGATGTTTTAATGGAGTTCGAGGTGGACCAGGACCAGGTGGTTCTTAGAGTGATCAGATAGACTAGGTGTGCTCCTATGACTTCAGATAGTTTTCCTACACCTACCCTTCATGTAGGGTTTTCTGTGAACAATTTTTAGGAACTTGTGTATTTAATTTTGTAGACTCTTTCTTTGGTGGGATTGTATTCTGGCCTTATTTACTTTTCAGTTTCCTACTATCATACTCTGTGGTTGGTATCTTAGTGTATGTATTCATTTTATACTCAGTTTTTTTTACATTTCATCATTTTGGGCTTCGAGACTGTGTGCGTGTGTATTGGTACTTAGGAAAATGCCTCCTATTTGTGGGATATGCCTACTCGGTGCTAGTCGCCAACCCCTAGCCTATTGGAGGCAGGCTTGGGGTAGTCACAACATGGGACCCTTTGGGATGGGTTGTGATAGAGTGGTATCAGAGCAGGGTCAGTTCTACTTAAGGATCAGGAGTTTGTGAGGTTGGTTTGGGGAAACTATGTTAAGTGTTTCGAGTTTGGCTTTTAGGTTAGGGAATCTAGTGTTGGTGTGGAGACTGATGTATCCATACACCAAGACTCTGGACACCTGCATTTCGACTCGATACATGAAAACACTGGTTGTAGGGAAATTAACGGTACGTGAATCATATAAGATTTGGGTGTGTTCTCATGTCCTTCTTGAGTCAGCCCACCAGGTATACTCTATTGAACATGGACCATCTTGATCTGTTTCAAGATGCCTCCCCATAGAAAGCCAGCTAGGATTCTGTTGCGTGATCATGAGGATGATCTTCCTAGAAACGAGGTATCAGTACAGGGGCCTGTTCCAGATATGGAACCTTCGGGTGGTTTTCCTATTGCAGTGTTTTCCATTGAGTAGAAATTACTACCAACATTACCAGCTAAGGATGAATGTAAACTGAGAGCATTGCATAAGTTCCAGAGGCAGTGAACTCCTAGGTTTCAGGGTGAGATATACCCCTAGGTAGTTGAGGATTAGCTGGAGGTAGTTACTCGTGTCTTCCATCTTGTGAGGACACCTGCCGACCAGATGTAAGTCCTAGTCGCGAGTCTTTTTAAGGACTCAATAGGGCGATGGTGGAGCTTAGTGACCCATACACACAACGAGGCAACTCTCTCTTGGGAATACTTCAAGAGACTCTTTAGAGGGGAGTTCTTCCCAGTTATGTTACGATCAGTGCATGTACATGAGCTCTTGTATCTGCAGTAGGCCAGTCAGACTGTGATGGAGTACTCGGTGAGGTTTATTGATATTTCTCTCTACTCCACGGATATGGTACGGGACCTATTATTTAGGGATCATAACTTTGATTATAGATTACTTCAAGAGATAAGGGCATCCATGATATCCCTTAGCATTTCTATATATGTTGGGGTACTGAAGTGAGATCTGCTATTGGAGAGATTTCTGGCGGAGCAGACGTCAGTATTGGGAGCTACCAGCAGGCACTGACATCTGAGTCTTCAGTGGTAGATAACCGAAAATAGTCATAGGGACCCAAAATGGTCAATCACTCTAGGGGATGACCCTAGGAAATGAGATCACTGGTGCGGGGCTCCTAGGACAGAGCGATTCAACTGAGGTACAGACTGTGTTACTCGTGCAGCATTCGAGGACATCTGACACGAGATTGCTCGACCCGTCGTACGAACGATCAAGATACGGTCAAGGGACTGCTGAGGTAGAGGAGAAAGCATGGTAAGGGTGGTTCGTAGGGAGGTGGGCATGGAAGAGGAGTAGGTAGGGTAGCAGGATGTGGGAAGAGGTTCGACATATTACCACCACCACCCCCCAGGTGGTCCACCACGGGCTCAGGGAGCTGGTGTACAGGGACGAGGCTAGCTTCAGGCGATGGAGTCTTATGACCCTGGGACTCTAGAGATAATTAGTGGTATGATTTGGGTCTTTTCCACCTTAGCTATAGTTTTGATAGTCATAGGTGCCAATCATTCTTTTCTTTCCATAACCCTTGTTCGAGACTCAGATATTCTAGTAGAAACATTGACTCGATCCCTACACTTAGAGACTCCTACGGGAGGAGATTCAATGATCACACATTGGTGCCGACCATGTGAGCTTACTCTTGGAGGTGAGAGTTTCAATTGGGATCTCTTGGTAGCGATGTCAGGGGCCTTACAATGTCCTTCTCGGTATGAACTGGTTATCCACAGTCCATGCTCATATTGATCATTTTATGTGCCGAGTGCAGTGTGTCTGTGGTGATGGGACCAAGTTTTCCTTTGTTGGAAAAAAATAAATGCATACAGTTTAGAATAGACTTACTCATAGGAGGGTGTATCTAAATACTCATCGGTTGGATAACCTCACCCTCGGTTCGATGGATGATAGGGGTCCTTATTTTCCTACTATGGTGGTGGAGCATGAGGATGTATTTCCTAAGGATGTCCTCGGATTACCTCCCCATAGGGAGGTAGACTTCTGTATTGATCTATACCCTGGGAAGACACCGATATCTACCCCTGAATATTAGATGGCTCCCGCATAGCTTCGTGAGTCGAGAGTACAGTTGGAGGACCTGCAAAGGAAGGGCTTCGTGAGACCCAGTGTTTCACCCTGGGTGTCCCTAGTTTTGTTTTCCAAGAAGGAGGGCGAGAGCTTGAGGTTATGTGTAGAATTCCGGTGCCTGAATTAGGTGACTGTGAAAAATAAGTATCCATTACTAAGTATTGAAGACCTCTTCGATCAGCTGAAGGGAGTGAGGTGGTTCTCAAAGATTGATCTCAAATCTGACTATCACCAGCTTCATGTATGGGATAAAGATGTACCTAAGATATCCTTCAGATGTTGATACGACCACTAAGAGTACTTGGTGATTCCTTTTGTCATGATGAATTCCCCAACAGTGTTCATGGGACTCATGAACATGATCTTATATCCTTACTTAGACCGATTCATGGTGCTCTTCATTGATGACATCCTAGTGTACTCAAAATATGAGGAGAAGCACATGATACACTTGAGGATGGTCCTGGACACACTCCAAGAACACCAACTTTATGGTAATCTCTCGAAGTGTCAGTTATAGATTTGAGAGGTTCACTTTCTGGGAAACGTCATTTCAGAGGCTGGGGTTGTAGTGGATCCGGAGAAGATTGAGGCGGTGCTTGATTGAGAGCCACCTAAGAGTGTTACCGAGGTTCAGAGTTTTTTGGGTTTGGCTAAGTACTATCAAAGGTTTGTACTCGACTTTTCTAGAGTAGAAACACCCTTGACGAATTTGACGTGAAAGGGGAAGCCCTTCGTGTGGACAGAGAAATACCAGCAGTAATTTTGAGATACTATAAATGAGTCTTTGTGGAGTTTGTATTACAACCTATTGTCTTGAGGAGTAGGTTCTTCTGAAATAAGCGTGCTATAAGAAGATTCTTGTGGCTGACTGTGGTCTTGAGACTGTGATCACGAGACTATGTGACTTGAAGACTATGTGACTTTTGGGTTGCGTGACTTAGCTAGAATCTGTATCTTACCAAGACTTGGTGTCTTACTAAGACTCTGTGTCTTATTGAGACTCTGTGACTTACTGAGAACCCGTGTCTTATCAATACTAGGTGTTCTGTAGACTACTTATAATAATCCAGCTTTCCGTTCTATAGATTAATACCCGTGTGAGCTTTCCATGTTTTCCTTGTGGTATAATTCATGTATTTCTTTGTGGTATACTTTGTGTATTTCTTTGTGGTGTACTTAATTTATTTCTTAGTGGCATTCCTTTGTGGTTTCAGGGTGTTCTACTGAGTATTGTTTTACCCACCCCTATACAGGCTTTGCCCGCACATGTCGTGTCTTGTGCAGACGATCGACACTTTGATAGAATTCTATGTGGACTAGGATCAAGTGGTGCTTAGAGTGATCAGACATACGAGGTGTGATCCTATGGCTTCAAACAACTATCTTACACCTACCCTTTAGGTAGGGTTTTTTTGCAGATGAGTTTTAAGATTGTGTATTTACTTTTGTAGACTCTTTCTTTGGTGGGCGTGTATTCTATCCTTATTTAATTTTTAGTTTCCTACTGTCATACTTTGTAGTTGGTATCTTAGTGTATGCATGCATTGTATACTCAGTGTTTTTTTACATTTCAAAATTTTGGGCTTGGATATTATGTGTGTTTGTACAGGTACTTAGGAAAATGCCTCCCATTAGTGGGATATGCCTACTCAGTGCCAGTCGCCAGTCGCTGGCCTATTGGAGGTGGGCTTGAGGTACTCACGACATGGGACCCTCTAGGATGGGTCATGAATTTTTTAATTTTATATATTCCATATAACTTTAACATTCATCTTATGTATTTTCTAAACATGATATAAGAAAAAAAATCATTTTTTCAGATAAAAGAGGCATTTTTAAAAAAATATTGTTTTGTCGCTTTTTAATGACGAACCCATTTTAAATCAAATATCTGAAACTTTTATATATTAAATTTTACATAATAAACTTCTTATTTGAAAGCGTAATATCAAAATTTACGTTTTATGAATTTTTGATATTTTTTTGATAAATTTGACGTTTTGATGAATAGTAAAAATATACTAAAATTTAATTAAAAACAAATTTTTTCACCGAAATAAATCACACGGTTAAATTATATTATTTAATGGGTTTAAAGTATAAATAGAATATGTTTTTATCAGTTAATATAATGCAGGTCATTTACATTAATTTTACATTGAATTCAGATGTAAAAACATTTCAATATTTTCCAATTTTTTAACTTTTAAAAAACACATTTTTCATTCCAACAAAGAGATTTATTTTAAATTAATTATTGTATATTCTATGTTTTTAATTTTTAAAAATTTATTACATATTTAGAATAAGTGGTTCCAAATTATGTAAATATGGTACTTTTATTTTTGGGAATTATGAATAGTAACTTTAGTAATTTTTTATTACCACGACTAAGGGTAAATCGGGTAATTAAAGGTAAAAATAATATTATAAAATTACCCTAACACCTGTAAAAATCATATTGGATGACTAAATTCTTCCCTTATCATATATGTCTCAAAATGGAATCAATAAATAGACCCTTGTCCATGAATATGACATGAATATTATTAATATTAATGAATGTGACAAAATGTCATACTCTCATTTTATATAAATATATTAATTTTAATATATGGATAACCAGAAGATAACATCAATTATAAATATTATTCAGAAATATAAAATAATTACTTATATCATAGTAATTTATTTATAATTTTTAGATATTAAATAATTTCCATTAATGATGACACAATGGTGATGCATAAATTATTTTATTAATAGAAATATCAAATAAATGGTTTTAAAAATATTAAAATAAATATAATTTTAATTAATTAAAGAAATAAAAAAAATTATAGGTTACTATGACACGTTATAAGTACATTAAATGATTTTGTTTGAAGTTATATTCTATTTGGATTTTATTTATATTTAAATAAACGAATAATGTCAAAATTGACACTATTGATATTTTATAAAAATAACATTTTATTAAATTATTTAAAAATCATAAAAATATTTAAAAATTAAAAATTGAAATTTATAAGGTCTAAAATTTGATAAAGTGTCTAATTATTTAAAATTGACACCACATAAGTAAATATTTATAACCATTTAATATTTAGAATATTATCACCACAATTAAAATTAAATAGATTAATTAAGGATAAATCAAAATGATAAGGTTTAAAATAAAATAAAAACATGTATAAATTTTATTGGTTGATATTATTTATACCCATACTAATATTAATATCAAAATAAATCACTTTTATCTATTTAAATCAAAAATTAATTTATAATAAATTAATATTTTAGGATATTCCAAAAGTGCCCCTCACATCTCTTATAAAAGGACACTTCTACTTATATTTAATTAACACCTCTAAAGCACTTTGACTCTGCCAAAAACTAACCAATTATCCTCCAAAATTCCCTCACTTCATCTTAGAGGCCACACTTTGGGCATAAATCCAACCCAAGGAGTCCTTTGTGCAAATCAAAAGGAGACACTCGAAGAAGAGGTAATTGTTTTACCAATTCAATTCAATTTCTTATCTTCTTCTAATTCTTATTATTATGTTGTTTCCAAATTAAATTAATATCTAAAGTATAATATACATTATTAGATGTTATTATTATTATGGTACAACCATATTCCTCCTTTTACCCATCCTACAAAAAAATATCACCATGTGTGTGTGCGTACGACTTATCGTCTCCACGCTGTGGTGCAAACTGTTTTTCTATTTATACTTTATTTATATGGGTGTAATGATGATTATAATGGATTTAAATAATAAATATATCATGATAATTATTATGTATAATTAATATACCATTTAATTCCATACTATTAACCTTCAAGTGAATGATACCGTCGCTCGTGCGTATGTACGACCTACCATCTCCACGGCGTGATGAGATTCATTCTCCATGTTAACCATTCAAGAATGATTATAAAATTTATACGATGAGTAAAAATAATAATTATGAACTTAATATCATTCTTTATATAAATAAAATACATCATATGCATAAAAAACATGACTTACATGATAAAATAGGAACGAGAAAATGAAGCAGTTAACACTCGAAACAACGGTAGTACTGAAATATTATTACCAAAATGATATAAGAGGATCATATATGATATGATAAATATGGATATGGTTCTGGTATAATTTAATAACATACTTTAACCATTATACTGGAGGTTAACACACCCTCGACTAAAGGAAATTACAAGGTAAGGGTTAATTTCACAATCTCATTATTATCCAAGATTGTTTATGCGTAAGTATTTACTGGGACATATTTATCATCCATGTCCATGTTTATTGATTTTTTTTTCAAAATGAATCTTTTTAAGGATTTATGTAAGGAATTATTTAACTAAAACATCCTTTTAAATGTTCCAAAGATTTATTTTTCTAAATCTTTCTCATTAATTTCCATGTTTTCAAAATGGTTTTAAGGATTTATTTATATGGACATAAATGTTTTAAAATGTTAATTGATTTCAAAAGTTTCAAAGTGGTATGAGACAATTTGATTAAAAAATATCTTTTAATTGTATTATATTATAAATTACATGACTTTTTATGTTTTCAAAGTAAAAAAGGGATATTTCTCTTAAAGAGTTTTAATGATTTTATTAGATTATTTTTCATCTATGTCAACATCCTTTGATGGATTTTATGCTTAATTGAGGTTGATTTATTATGATAAAACCTTCCATATTGTATTTAAGAGTTTATGATATATTTAAATGTGGATATGCTAATTTTATACCATCCATGGTTTATGGTTAAAGTATTAACACTTCGTATGCTAGTTTTAATACAAATATTTATGTTATGTTTTACCCATTTCATAAGAGGAATGTATTAAACTTAGTAAGTGATGGGAAGGGCCTTCTATAACCTCTCGATGCATCGGTAGGTTTCATGAAACAAAATAGATATGGTTTTTTCTGAGGCCTTACCCATTTATTAGATTCTTTTCATGAAGCCTTGGAAGTATTAGATTCTTGGAATGAAGGCTTGGCAATATTAGATTCTTGGAATGAAACCTCGATGGTAAGTTTCAAATGTCCAAAATTATTTATTCCCTCATTACGAGATTAGTTATTGATATTACATGTGATTATTAAACTAGTAGAATATCCATGTGAATGTTTAAATGGTATCATTTGATTTATTCTTACCATATTATGTTCAAGTTTATGTTTAAAAGGCTTGTGTTTCAGTTTTATACTTTCCATAAAAGTTTATGCTTATTTTTGAAAGATTCTGTTGTACTGTTTAACCATACTGAGCATCCGAGCTCACACTTTTCTTATGTTTTATTTTCCTAGGATGCTAATAAGTGTTTTATGATTTATATTTAGGGTTAAAATAGGAGAATAATGACAATTTAAAATAATTATCTATGTTGAATTTATGCTTTGAATCGTAATGTAAAGTTCATGCATGTAATCTGTTTTCCAAGACTACTAAACTGATTGGTCCTTCAGGATTTGATTCCTTGTAATCATGCTAATATATTAAAATATTGCACCGGCTATGAGAAACTAGGGTCGGGGCGTTACTGTTGGTATCAAAGGAAGTTTAATAACAACCTTGGAAATTAGATTTAGAAAACATGTATTAGAAAACATAACCCTATAAATGACTTTGAGGATAAGTCTAAGTATTGGATATCATCCTTTAGAGATGGAATAATTTTATAGATCCTATAAATGATTATTCAAGACTCTATCTCTATGATTAATGTTTTTGAGATTGTGATTTAGGTTTTGGTCGATGGTTAGAATCAGCAAGGTTATACAAGTAATGGTTATACTGCTAATAGTGAAGAGATTACAAAAGAAAAATGAGATAAAGGAGGTATTAAGAAATAATATGTTGAAGTATAGTTAATAGTTTAAGAGTGAAGTGTAATGATTAAGGTTATTTTGTATTTAGATTCAATAATTATTACATAAATGGTTCTATTGTTATAAGATTCATAAGATATATAAGTATTGTACTACAATACTTTTTCTTTAAGGATTTGTAAGCATAAGAGTTTTCATTAAGGATTTAAAGGTGATCAAATATTTGGTATGTGAAAATAAGAGCTACATTATTTTGTTTGGGGAATCAAATGTTAAGATTTATTTTGGAAATTTAGAGACCTTTTTGGATAGTGAATTTGAATGAAAGTATTTTGGTCAAGTCTTAAGGTTGGAATGAAGCAAGTTGAACATTGGATATTATTGTTTGAGGATAAAACATTTCTTTAATGTTGAATATACTAAGGTTAAATTTTGAAATGTTATAATAATATAGTTTTAGAAAAAAGGACAACCTGTAGGTCGGGCTACAACCCGTCACGTTCGGTAAGGCCATGAGACTTCAACCTACAACCGAAGGGCGATAAGGGCGCATCACCTACCACTAGCCTACACAAAATCCCTGGTTAGTATAACATAGTTTTCTTTATTTAAATGGTATACGTTCATTTTTGGGACCTTATACGATTAATATAAATAAAATATTTTTGAGTTTTATTATCTTTTGAAGAGAAAGATGAGTTTGTGGTAGGAATTAGTTAAAGGATGAAACTATACATGTCAAGTAAGTATGCTTACTTATGTCCTTAGTCTATGAAGTAAATTAATTCTTTAACTCTAGGGAAAGAATATTGAAACTGAAAATTTTATCATAGTACTTTATCCGATGAATCAAATGGTCCATTAGATCATCACATATTTAAAGCTTTGTGATTGTTAACTTTCTCTTAATCATGTTCTCTATCACTCTCAATCAGAACATGATGGTTAGATTTTTCCTTCATGTTCATGTTTTCCTACATGGAACCCTTGTATGTGTTATCTTTGGTGACCTTCATACTTCTCTTTATTTATTTTAAATTGGGGGTCTCATTAATCCTTTTTCGATTTGGTATTTCAGTAAAGATATTTTAAAATTTCAAACCCCTAGTTTTCAATCTTGATTTTAAATTGTGAGGACACAGTTTATTGAAGGAGGGGAGAATTTAACACCCCAAGTATTTATAATATTTTCATTTTGAAATAAATTTAATTTTTTTTCTTGATTTCTTTTTTCACAACACCCTGTTAAGCTTATGCTACACACAACAATGAGTTGGCTTACATTATACACAAATCCTAGCTTTACCAAACAACAATATATTAATAAAATATTATTATTTAATATAATATATTATCCAATAGTTATTAATAATATTATTTTAATTTTATATATTTTATATAACATTAACATTCATCTTATGTATTTTCTAGACATGATATAAGAAAAAAATCATTTTTTCAGATAAAAGAGTTATTTTTCAAAAAATGCATTTTTACAGCCTTTTAATGGCGAACCCATTTTAAATACAATATTTGAAACTTTTATATATTCAATTTGAAAAAATAAACTTCTCCTTTGAAATTGTAATATAAAAATTTACTTTGGATGATTTTTTGATATTTTTCTGATAAATTTGACGTTTTGATGAATAATAAAAATATACTAAATTTTAATTGAAAACAACTTTTTTCATCGAAATAATTCATGTGTTTAAATTATATTATTTAATGGTTTTAAAGTATAAATATAATATGTTTTTATCATTTAATATAATGTAGGTCATTGTCACTTAATGGATTATTGTCCATGAATATGAAATGAATATTATTAATATTAATGAATGTGACAAAATGCCGCACTCTCATTTTATATAAGTATATTAATTTTAATATATGGATAACTACGAAATAACATCAATTATAAATATTCTATGGAAATATAAAAGAATTACATACATAATAGTAATTTATTTATAAATTTTAGAGATTAAATAATTTCCATTAATGATGACATAATAGTGATGCAGAAATTATTTTATTAATAGAAATATCAAATAAATGGTTTTAAAAATATTAAAAGAAATATAATTTGAATTAATTAAAGTGAATTTTTTTTTCTTGGTGACTATGTAATGTTAAGAGTATATTAAATGATTTTTTTCGAAGTTATCTTTTGTGTGTATTTTATTTAAAGTCAAAGAAATGAATAGTTTAAAAATTGACACTATTGATATTTTATAAAAATAAAATTTTATTAAATTATTTAAAAATCATAAAAATATTTAAAAATTATAAAGTGAAATTTATAAAGTCTAAAATTTCATAGTGTCCAATTATTGAAAATTTACACCGCATAAGTAAATATTTATAACCATTTAATATTTAGAATATTATTACCATAATTAAAATTAAATAGATTAATTATGGATAAATCAAAATGATAAGGTTTAAAATAAAATAAAAACATTTCAAAATTTTATTAGTTGATAGGATTTATACCCATACTCATCTTATACTCTAAATAAATCACTTTGGAGCTATTTGAAACCGAAAACCAATTTATAATAAATTAATATTTTAAGATCTTCCAAAAGTGCCCCACACCTCTCTTATAAAAAGGAACTTATCCTTATCTTTAATTCACACCTCTAAATCCCTTTGTCTCGGCCAAAACCTACCCACTTATCCTCTAAAGCCCTTTGTTTTACCAATTCAATTCAATTTCTTTTTCTTCCCTATTCCTATGTTGTTTCCATACTAAATTAATATGTCCAGTATAATTTACATGATTAGATGTTATTATGATTATGAGACAACCATATTCCCCCTTTTACCCATCCTATGAAAAACAATATCACCATATGTGTGTACGTACGACTTACCATCTCCACACCATGGTGCAAACTATTTTTCCATTTATACTTTATTTATATGGGTATAATGATGAGTATAATGGATGTAAATAATTAATATATAATTATAATGATATTGTATAATTAATATACCATCCAATTCCATACCATTAACCATCAAGTGAATGATACCATCGCTTGTGCATACGTACGACCTACCATCTCCACGACGTGATGAGATTCATTCTCCACATTAACCATTCAAGAATTATTATAAAATTTATATGATGAGTAAAAATAATAATTATTAACTTAATTTCATTATGTATATGAATAAAATACATTATATGTATAACAAACATGACTTACATGACAAAATAGGAATGAGAAAACGAAGCAGTTAACACCCGAAACAATGGTAGTACTGAAATATTATTACCAAAAGGATATAATAATACCATATATGATATCATAAATATGGTTATGATTTTGGTATAATTTAATAACACGCTTTAACCATTATACAAGTGGTTAATGCTCCCTTGACTAAAGGAAAGTACAAGTTAAGGGTTAATTTTGTAATCTCATTATTATCCGAGATTGTTTATGCGTAAGTATTTACTGGGAAATATTTATCATCCATGTCCATGTTTCTTGAAAATGATTTCAAAAGTAATATTTTTAAGGTTTTATGTAAGGTAATCTTTAACTAAAACTTTATTTTAAATGTTTTAAAGATTTATTTTTCCAAATATTTCTCATTAATGTACGTCTTTTCAAAATGTTTTAAGGATTTATTTATATAGACATGAATGTTTTAAAATGTTAATTTCTTTCAAAAGTTTCAAATTGGTATGGGAACATTTGATTAAAACATCTCTTTTAAATGTGTTCTTTTATAAATTACGCGACTTTTACTATTTTCAAAGTAAAAAATGGATATTTCTCTCAAATATTTTTAATGATTTTATTAGATTATTTTTCATCTATATCAATATCCTTCGATGAATTTTATTCTTAATTGAGTTTGATTTATTATGATATAATATTCCATATTGTATTGAAAGTTTTATGATATATTTGACTGTGGATGTGCTAATTTGATACCATTCATGCTTTATGGTTAAATTATTAACATTTCTTATGCTAGTTTTAATACGAATGTTTATGTTATGTTTTACCTCTTTCATAATAGGAATGTATTTGACTTAGAAAGTGATAGGAGAGACCCTCTATATCCCCTCGATGCATTAATAGGTTTCATGAAACAAAATAGATATGGTTTTGGTAGAGGCCTTACCCATTTATTAGATTCTTGGAATGAAGCCTTGAAAGTATTAGATTCTTGGAATGAAGCCTTGACAATATTATATTCTTGGTATGAAGCCTTGATGGTAAGTTTCAAATGTCTAGAATTATGCATTCCCTTATTATGAGATTAGTTATTGATATTACATATGATTATTCGACTAGTAGAATATTCATGTGAATGTTTAAATGAAATTATTTGATTTATTCTTGCTTATACGATAATGTAATGTGTTTGGGTCGTACCATGCGATATGGGATATCACATGCATCAAATCCTTTGAATTACTTTGGTTTGTCTGTATTTCTATGTATAATATATTATATCATATGGAATAATGGTGTTGATCCATGGATGAAAAACATAGTTCCATATCACTTTAGCAATATCGACGAGTTTCATTAAATTAGAGCGCCACAAAAGGCTTATTCACATGCAAACACATAACATATGCTTCGATAGATTAGGCTTAGACCTATTATTACATTGGTTTGTATGCACTATATTAATGCTATAAATTTCAGTTTAAATCCTTGATTGTCATACATCACGAGATTAATTTTACACATATCACTTTAGCTATAAAATTATTATTACACGGACCCTAATATAGGCTATGATTGATTTATAACTGAGTTAATGACACACAACCACCATGAAATATCAGAAAATATTGTTATCAATCATATATTATAACTGATAAATGCTAAACTATTTAACACACCATGATTCATCAAGACGTAGGCTATGATATAAATATATTGTTAATGATGATATTTGAAGAAAAAATAGATTTTTTTTAGATTTAAATTTAGAATTGAATTAAATGGTTTATAAAATCTTTATAAATCATTATAAAAGGTATTTTGGGATATTTATTTAACTTATAAAGGTATTTTTAAATTAATTAATAATAATTTTTTTATAATTAATTATTAAATTTTTATTAAAATTTAGTAAATAAATATCCATAAATATTAAAAGTTAATATTGAAATACTTTTTCCAAATTATATGAGATGAATTATAATTTTTATGTAAAATGTTTATATAAAAATTATAAGGGTAATTTATAAAGTGTTTATATATTAAAAAATAAGGCATAAATATAAAATTCTTTATATTTAAAATTATGAATTGTTCATAATTACTTAATTTGAATTGTTCAAATTAAAGGCCTTATTTGAAAAATTATTTAAATCACATCAAAAGGTGTTTTGATAATTAATTGGATCAAGTTTTAGATGATATTAAATATGTGATATTTAGATTATGTAAACTATTTACATAGTAGAATATAAATATAAATTTTTTATATTTCATATAATACCATATATTTAAAGTAAAATATCATGTAATGAATAATATTAAAGAGTTTATATTATAAATAAATATAAATTATTTATATTTATTTAATTATGGAATATCCATAATGTATGGATAAATTATAAAATTTTTATAATTCCCTTATTTATAAATTATTTATAATTTTTTATCTCATGTTTTAATTTATGAATTGTTCATTTATTTAGGAACTCGAGTAGGGTAGTTATCAGGTGTTACTATGATACATGCGGTGAAGCTTTTGTGATTGAAGTTGAGATATAGGTAGTGATCGATGGATTGAAACTAGAAAAGAGAAAATGGTGGAATCAATTATGGATTGAGTGAAAATCTAGCTCACTTGTCAAATAAATTCAAGTTAGAATAAAGGCGTTCTCCTAGAAACTCATTCTATCATGGTTGGAAGCAATGAAGTTTCTCTATAACATTGAGCATGTGGTTACACATTTTTATCAAGAATATAATTTCCTAGATGATTAAATTTCAAAATTTGGTGTTTCTTGTAATTAATTTGTTTGGTTGGACCATATCCTTCAATGTTGTCTACTTTTGTTAAATGGTAAAGGGATGAAACTCATGTATTTTGATTTTTTAAATTTATTTCATCAGGTTCTTGAGTTCTTTGAAATTAATATTTTTTTGATTTCTATTATTTATAATTATAATTATTATATTATAAAATGATTTAGTTTAAAGTTTTAAAAAACTTCTATAATTTGTCATATGTATATAAGGAGTCACATGCTAGGTATGACAATTGATTTAGTTTTCTTTCAACTTGAGTTTGGATTGTACTAGGTTATGAGATTGAATTTAAAGGTTGGTTATAGTTTATATATATTAGATGTTATAACTATAATGTAATTAAACCCTCTCTTGAATAAAGTATCCTTGGGTAATGGGACTTTAGGTTGGGCTACTCACTGGCTTAGAGGCTTATGCCTTCCCTATAGAAGTGGGGGTTGACTATCTATCACTGCAAGCATACTCTTATGGGAATTATTAATTTAATATGATACTAAGACTTTTCATGAACGAGTTTCATGTACCTTATGCATATGATGTATTTGAATATGTATGGTTATAATGGGATTTTAATTTGGGTCAGTAACACATGTTATGGGTTGTGTAAATAGTTACACATCAAAATGGTTTGATTATATCGATTTGGGGGAATGAAAAAGATTCCAAACTAAATCATTAATTTAATGAATACATAAAGGGAATAACATGAGACAAGATGATGAGATTAAATCCCCTTTAAAAATAATACTAAATTTCATATTTCATCTAAAGAAAACACATTTCAAGACCTTGATCATCCAACCAGGTAGGTTTATGCTAAAGCTGGGTGACCATGAATTATCTTGTGTAAGACATGGAGGATATGGACAACCCTAAGTGTTAGGTAACTAAATTCTACTATGAGATTTGAGTTACACCTGGTTGGGAAACCCTTGATATGAATGTTAGAGGAATAAAGTTGAGATTATATCCATAAGATATATTTGGACAAAGGGTTGTCCACTCAACTATCCAAGAGTCATATATAATATGATTGTTATGATAACCTACCTAAATAGATAAATAGTGAGATGAACACTAAAATAGATTCATTTCTTAGTGAAAATATATCTTGTCCCACTAATGGATATGTTTTTTTAAAAGGGATCATCATTTTAGTGGAAGCACATTTAATAAAAGTCTTTATTAAATGATTATAAAACATGATACTCATACGTTCAGTTTATTTAAGGGAGGACCGCGCAACCACAGCAAGGGTCGCACCAGCTAGCAGGCCGAGCCCACTACAGCCCATCCTAACCAGGCCGACCCAAGCTGGTTTGGGCTGGGTCGGTCTGATCGGGTTGGACCGGACCTGAACCCCTCTCGGTCCTAGATACGTTTAAGTGACCGTAACTTGCAAACCAGACGTATGTTCGACAAACTATTTGTGGTGATAGGATCCTTGGAGAGAGATAATACTTTTGAGATACTCCATGAGAGTTTTGGAGAAATTTGGAGTACAGACGGGTTGGATCGACCCCAAATTTAACCGGGCCCTCGGCACTAAAATGTCAATAACTTACAGAACTGACGTCCAGTTGACGCACCATCTGTTGCGTTGGAACCCTTATGACATGGAAGATAATTGGGTAACTTCTATGTGGGACTTCATGTTGGTTGAAATATGACCGATGGATTGAGGAGAGCTTTCTCCTAGAAACAAGCGTACTATGAGCAGGAATCTTGTGTCTGGCTGAGATGTGAAGAATGAAGAGAAATTCTGTGTGAATCATCACCCAACGATTCTGTGTGAATCAGCACCCAACGATTCTATGTGAATCAACACGGAGTGATTCTATGTGAATCAGCACCCAACGATTCTGTGTGAATGAGCACCCAAAGATTCTGTGTGAACCAACACTCAGCGATTCTGTGTGAATCAGCACCCAATGATTCTGTGTGAATCAACACCCAATGATTCTGTGTGAATCAACACCCAGTGATTCTATGTGACTCAGTACCCAACGATTCGGTGTGAATCAGTACCCAATGATTTTGTGTGAATCATCACCTATCAATCTTGTTTGGGTCTTGTGGGGGTTAGTACCTATCAATCCTGTGTGGGCCAGCAGCAGTGCCTCTTGACAGAGTAAGATGATATTTCCTTACGACTAATCATATGTACTACTGTAATTTTTTATACTTGGTTTGAGATGTGAATATTGATTTGTGCTTTGTTATTCAGATCATGATCGTGTTATTCCTCTGTGGAATTCTGAGAGACCTTTGAGGGTCTCAAGGTCGCTACTGAGTATTGTTATACTCACCCCTGCACGAGCTTCACCCTCACCTTGTTGTGTCTTGTGCAGATGACGAGCATCTCGGCTGAGACTGTAGGAGCCAGGACCAGGCGGTACACGGAGGTAACTGGTCGACATGGAGAGTAGTGGAGACTATCTATACCTACCATTCAAGTAGGATCCCCGGTGGATGATCTCAGGAGCTGTTTTTTGTTTTCAGTTGTATTTGTATCTTTTCAGTTGGGCTTGTATTCCGGACCCTTACTTTTAGTACACACTTTTACTACAATAGTTTTACTTCGTGGTTGCATCTTGTTTCATTCTAGTTTGTGTGTTTGTACAGGTTTAAAGGCAATTCATTCATATTTTAGGGATACGCCTTTCTGGTTCTAGTCGTCAATCCCTGGCCTATGGAAGGAGGGCTTAGGGTAGTCACGACATGAGCCCAGGGGGACGGGTCATGACAATCATATGGGTTAGAATAAGATACTAAAAAAATAGTGTTATAGTAGGGATTCTTGGGTGAATTAACACCCTAATTTTAGGGTAGGGTGAAGTGGCTTCCACTTATAAAGGGTAAGGAGAAGTGGTTTCACTAGTGAGATTAGGGAAAAGTGGTCATCTGAGTAAAGAAATAGGGTAAATCCTCTCTCTAGTGGAAAGTTAAGGTGAATATGGCACCCTAATTTTGGGGTAGGTCGAAGTATTGAATATGTGGGAAGCTAGGGTGAAGTGTTTCCCAAGTAGAAAGATAGGGAGAAGTGTCACCCTAGTGGGAGGCTAGGAGAAGGCGTCTCACTGGTGGTATGATCCTGAGGTGATCTGGGTGCACAATGCCTTAATATAGCTCACCCATTTGGGGTTATTTACCCTAGTTTAGAGGACTAGGGATGATGTGGTATTATGTGAAGGCTTTGGTATGTCTATGTCACGACCCGTCCTCCGGGGCCCGTATCATGACTACCCCAAGCCCGCCTTCCATAGGTCAGGGGCTGGCGACTAGCACCAAAGGCATAAATCCCTAAACTGGGAAGTCATTGCCTTTATATGTTGAAACACACACAACAGAGTATGCAACTGGAAGTAAAACACTAAGTAAAAACTGTATACAAAAGTGTGCAGGAAGTAAAAGGGGTCGGAAATACAAGCCTAACTGTAAAGTACAAGTACAAATAAAAAAGGGACAAACAACTAAAAGGTAAAGAGCAGCTCCTGGACCGTCCTCCGGGGTTCCTACCAGAAGGGTAGGTACAGATGGTCACCTCAGCACTCCACGTCCATTAGACTTCTCTGTGTACCGACTCGTCGTAAGGTCCACCTCCGGGTACCATCCAGTCCTGGCGCTCTAGGCCTCCGTCAGCGCTGTCCGTCATTTGCATCCAACATAACGAGGTGCAGGCATAGCCCATACAGGGGTAAGTATAATGATACTCAGTAAGGACCCTGAGACCCTCAAGGTCTCACTAAATCCAACAAGGATAAACCACAAGTGTGAAATCAACAGATAACCACCACTTAGGTATATGCCCATACATATACCTAAGTTATTTAGTAACCCATCTCATTCTTGAGGTAAACACAAAGGTCATAGACTCAGCTCAAACCAGGATTTAATTCAAGTTATAGTAGTAAGTAACATCCACAGTCAAACTGTCAGAATCTCGGCTGATAGTGTACTTTTACTCTATTGAGTACAGTGAGTCTTCCGTGTCACACAGAGGCGCTTCCCACCTTTCTGGACTGCTGTGGTACTCCTCTTGTCGAGTACCGTGGGTCTACTGCATCACACAGAGGCGCTCCCCACTGTGGGTCTGCCGCGCTCATACAAAGGTGCTCCCCCTCATAGCCTGCTGAGGTACTCTTCCTGTCGATTACTGTGGGTCTACCTCATCACACAAAGGCACTCCCCACTTTGGGTTTTCCATGTCACACAGAGGTGCTTCCCACTGGGCTAGTCGAAACACTCCGAGTCGAAAGGTCAGTAGTCATCAGGTCTCAGCCAGCTACTAGGTCTCCGTAGTCCGCGCGCTCATCTTCGGAAGGATCTACTCCATGAGCTACTAGTCGATACTCTAACTATCATCAAGTCCCAATTAGAACTATCTCAAAGGTCCACCTCATCATATGTGTCTCAACGCAACAAACGGCGCGTCAATCAGACGCCCGATCTGTGAGTTATTGGCATTTTCGTCCTAGGGGCACAGTTGGTTTTTAGGTTCAAACCAACCCGACCATACTCCAACTATGTCCAAATCTCAATTGGGATATTCCAAAGGAACCTTCTTGCTCTAAGATTTCCGTCGCCGCAGACAGTTCGTTGATCGGACACCCGTAGCCCAAGATATGGGCGAAAAGGGTGTAAACTGACCAAACGAGTCCGGGTCCGATCCGACCCGGCCCGACTCGGTCCGGACTGGGGTCCGACCTGGTTTGCAGGTCCAACCCGGTCCGAGGGAGCGGCCCGGCCAAAGGGGGCGGCCCGACCCGATGGTGCGACTCTGTTCGATGGGGTGGCCCAAACCAATGGGGCAGCCCGGCCCGATGGCGGCTCGACTCAGGTGGGCGGCCCGGCCGGCTGGCAGCCCGACGGCTCGCGGGTTCGCCTAGCCGCGTCCAGGGGGGAAGACACACACCCCTGGCTCTCAAAAGGCTCTTCCGTTTGGGTGTGAGCTGAAACCGGCGCCAGGTGGCACCGGTCCAGCACACGTGGGACACGATGGGGTCCCGCTCCTCCCGGATGGCCGAGCGGCCAGCCGCTCCACCTGCTCCACCGCGGATTAGCCTGGTCGTGACCTCCAGCTCTTCCTCATGGTGTGATGATTCCGCGCCACCTTCGCCATGGCCCGTCATGGTTGCGGCCCCTTGCTGCCCCTCCGCACGGCGCGACGGCGCCGCCCGCCTCTGCTGTGGCCCGACATGGCCGTGGCTCTCCTTCCACGTGGCATGACGATGCCGCAACCTCTTGGAGACCCGACGACCTTGCGCTGCCAATTTCTTCGCGGCCGGTCCGACGCCAGTCGCATTGCTCCGCCTTCATCGTCATCAAACGAGAACAATCAAAGGGGGAGGGTCGGGCCGTGTTAATGCGATCAGATCCCTCCACGTTACATTGATATCATTCGACATATCTCAACCATAATTTGAACGATGAAGAACGGTAATAAATTCAACTCAAACCCCTACCTCGTATGACATTGATCGTTGACGAAGTCAAGGAAAGCCGACGTTGGGAAGCGTCCGGGGTAGGAAACCATGGAAGAAGCGTTGTCGACGTTCTTAGCGGTTGGAACCTACTCTTTTGGCTTGGTTGAAGATCGATGAAGGAGTTCGACGATCTTCGGTGAACTATAAAGATGCGTTCTTCGCGTTCTTCTTTGAGAGGATGAAGTTCTCCAAACTAAGTCCTCTCTCAAAGTCCCACCCAAATGAAAGTTTCCAACCAAAATAAAATAATAGGTTTGTCTATTATTTAATTATTGGAAAGAATTCAAAAGATTTCAAATGGTGGAGTTTAATTAATTGGTGAAACTTAACCCAAATAAATGAAGTGGGTTGGCTCAAATAAATGGTGGAGGCAGGTGAAGAGGCTCTCCACTTAATTGGGGGTCCAAGGGGTTACAGCCCCGGGTGGTCCCCACCACCATAACCTCTCATGGGAGGTTATGGTGTGGTGGACCCCACCACTAACCTCCTCTTGGAGCTTTAACCACCAAAAATAAAAATAAAACTAACACTGTATTTTTATTCAATTTTAATTTAAAACCCCAAAAACTAACTCCCATTCTTGTTAGAACGCAACTGTGGTGAAGGTCTCACTAAGCATTTACCGACGCTGCGAGTTCAACAGTGCCCTCAATTTTCAATTCTAAGAATCGGTTCAAAAGTTATAAAATCCCACTCGCACGTTTACTGAACGTACCCGAACAAAAATTCAGAAATTGATTCTGGGCACACCGGGCCTCAGAATCAAGCACCGTAAATTTTCGCAAACTTGTAAAAATCCCATGAATTTAAGAAAAAAAAATCATGGAATTTTTGGGTCTTTACATTCTCCCCGCCTCAGGGCTTTACGTTCCCGTAAGCTACAACTCGAACTAAGGGAACAAAAGGGGGTACTGAGCATGAATCTGAGCCTACCACTCCCATGTGCTCTCCTGGAGGTTCCCGTGCTGCCAGCGTACGCGCACCAGAGGTATCAACCATCCACATAGGACCTGCTCCTGTAGATCCTCAATCTCCACTGGAACCTCCATGAAAGTTGCCCCGTCATCGATGTCCAGCTCCCTGTGGTTGATGATGTGGGAAGGGTCATGCACGTATCTCCTCAGCTGAGATACGTGGAAGACGTTGTGCACCCAGTGCAACTGAGATGGAAGAGTCAGGCGGTAAGCCACCTCACCTACTCTGATGAGGACCTGGAAAGGTCCAATGAATCATGGAGACAACTTTCCGCCTCATCCAAATCTCCGTAGACCTCGTCGAGGTGAGACCCGTAGGAAGACGTGGTCGCCATCCTCAAACTCTAGAGGTTTCCATCTCCTGTTAGCATACGACTTCTGCCTCCTCTATATAGTCTTCATCCACTCCTGGATGATATGCACCTTCTCCATGGTAGTCTGTACCATCTTTGGTCCCACTAGTGCTGACTCACATGGGTCTGTCCAACACAGTGGCGATCTGCAAGGTCGACCATACAAGGCCTCAAAAGGTACCATACTGATGGTGGAGTGATAATTGTTGTTGTATGCAAACTCTGCAAAAGGCAAGTGATCCTCCCAGCTGCAACCAAAGTCGAGAACACATGCACGAAGCATGTCCTCGAGAGTCTGAATGGTCCGTTCAGTCTGGCCATCTGTCTGAGGATTGAAGGCGGTGCTCAGACATAGCTGCATCCCAAAAGCCTCCTAAAACCCCTTCCATAGCCGGGAAGTAAACCGTGCGTCATGGTTGGAGACAATAGAAGAAGGTACTCCATGAAAAAGCACAATCTCCTACACATAGAGACGTCCCAAGCTCTCTACTGAGCCCTGCTCTCTGATTGGTAGGAAGTGGGCCAACTTAGTGAGTCGGTCAACGATCACCCAAATCGAGTCATGACTCCTGGATGTACGTGGAAGACCCATCACGAAGTCCATGGATATCCCATCCCACTTCCACTCTGGGACCTCTAAGGGCTGAACAAAGCCTGTTGGTACCTGGTGGTCCACCTTCACTTGCTGATAAGTGAGGCATCAAGAGACAAACTATGCTACTGCCTTCTTCATACCTGGCCACCAGTGCTGTCGTCGAAGGTCCTGGTACATCTTTGTCACTCTTGGATGTACCGCTAGAGGGGAAGTGTGGAACTCCCTCAACAATTCCTCCTGAAGTGCAACTGGTACCATATTACTTCCTCTAAAGAGGATGACATGATCCCTACCTTCAGAAAATCCATCAGGTGCTTGCCTTGTGGATATCTGAGCACGTCGCGTCTCATAGTCAGTGTCTCCACGCTGTGCCTCCCTGACTCGCTGAAGAAGTGGAGGAGTGACTATGAGAGACTGTAGAAAGGCTGCTCTATATCTATCCACAAAGGATATCTACAACGTGGCTAGCTGCTCTGTCGCCTCTCTTAGCAGCTGAATGACGGATCTCTTGCTGAGAGCATATGCTACAACATTTCCCTTACCAGGAGTATAGAATATCTTGAAGTCATAGTCCTAGAGGAACTCAAGCCAATGCTGTTGTCTCAGGTTCAGGTCCTTCTGCAAGAATATATACCTGAGACTCTTGTGATCAGAGTAGACTGTGAAACACTTTCCCATCAGATAGTGTCGCCACATCTTCAAGGCGAATACCACTGCTGCTAACTCCAGGTCATGGGTAGCATAGTTCTGCTCATGCTGTCTCAACTGATGAGAACCATACGCGATCACAGCTCGCTCCTGCATCAGGACACACCCGAGTCCGGTCCCTGATGCATCGTAGTAGACTACGTACCCTACACCTTCCTCTAGAAGCCTCAAAATGGGGGCACTAGTTAGCCTCTGCCTCAACTTCTAAAAGCTCTTCTGGCATCTCTCCGACCACATGAAGGGTTTCCCCTTCTTCGTCAAGGATGATAGTGGTGCTTCAACTCTGGAGAAGTCTGGAACGAATCTTTGGTAGTATCCAGCCAAGCCCAAGAAACTTCGTACCTCCGTCACACTTCTGGGTGGCTCCCAAGAAAGTACCGCCTCAATCTTCGCTGGATCTACTGCAACTCCAGCCTCTGAGATGATGTGTCCCAAGAAGTGAACCTCTCGAATCCAAAACTGGAACTTCGAGATCTTACCATAAAGCTGGTTCTCCTGGAGTGTGTCCAGTACTACCTACAAATGGTAGGCATGCTCCTCCTCCGTAGTCGAGTAAATCAGAATGTCGGCAATGAAGACCATGATAAAGCGATCGAGATAAGGCTGGAAGATCCTGTTCATGAGACACATAAACACTACTGGAGCATTGGTTACACCGAAGGGCATAACTAAGAACTCATAATGTCCATACCGACACCTGAAGGCCATCTTCTGCACATCCTTGTCTCGAACTTCGAGATGGTGATAGCCTGATCTGAGGTTTATCTTTGAGAACCATCGTGCTCCCTTGAACTGATCAAAGAGATCGTCAATCCTCAGTAGTGGGTACTTGTTCTTTATGGTCACCTAGTTCAGGCGATGGTAGTCAACAAAAAGCTGCAAGCTCCCATCCACCTTCTTGGCAAATAGAATCTGGGCTGCCCAGGGAGAAACACTGGTCTAGATGAATTCCTTCCCCTGCAAATCCCCCGGCTGTACCCACAGCTCACAAAGATTAGTAGGATCCATCTGATATGCTGGAGTAGATATCGGTGCCATCTCAGGGTACATGTCAATGTATAAATCCACCTCTCTGTGAGGAGGTAGTCCTGGGACATCGTCAGGGAAATCATCCACATACTGGTCCACCACTACAGGATAAGTCGGACTTTCCACATTAACTGCTCCTAGGGTAAGGCAAGCCAACTGGTGAGTGACCGGATGCACTCTCCTCCGAGTAAGTCTGTCCTATGCTGCAAAGGTTCCCTTCTCGTCGGTGAAGGTGAACCTGGTCCCATCCGTGTGGACACACCACACTTTGCGAATAATACAGTTAATCTGATCATGGACTGTAGATAACCAGTCCATACCCAACATGACATCGTAAGACCTCGATGCTGCTACGAGGAGATCCCAGCCGAAGATCTCGCCTCCTATAGTAAGCTCACACTACTGGCACCAGTGCGTAATCGTCGAGTCTGCTCCTATAGGAGTCTCTAGCCGTAAGGATCGAGCCAAAGACTCTATCGGAATCTTCAAGCTCTGAACAAGGCCAGTGGCTATGAAAGAGTGACTGACACCTTCATCTATAAGAACTAAATCTAAGGTAGAGTAGACATAGATAGTACCTCAAATCATCTCCGGAGTGCCATGGTCGTATGCTTCAGCTACCTGAAGATGAGCTATCACTTGTCCACCTGCTCCTTGCGGCCGGGGTGGACCTCCTGGTGGTGGTGGCGGTAACACCTCGTAACATCTTCCACCGCCAGCTGCTTGACCAGCTCCTCTACCATATCTTCCTGCGCCCTGCGGACTACCTCGATCGAACCTCTACCTCTGCCTAGGAGGTCCCTCAACTGTCTGCTGATCATATGAACGATGGGTCAGACAGTCACGAGCCATGTAACCCTGTCCACCGCATGAGTAACACTGCCTTCTCCTGGTAGGTAAGTCACTGTCTCGGGTGCCCCGCACAATAGATCCTGAGTCCTGCGGTCATCCACTCGTGGGTATGGTCCTCTTGGACCTCTGCATCATCTGTCTACTACCAGCTGCAGAAGACTCCACTGCATGTCGACTAGTAGTGGGTCTCGCTGCTGGTGACTGCTTAGCAAGGAAACTCTCCACTAGGTGGGCTCGCTCCAACACTCCTGCCTGTGTTGGAATGCTGAGGGAGATCATCGAGGCTCTGATCTCTTGCCTGATCCCCTGCTCGAAGGTCCGGGCCTTGAAGAATGGGTCTCGTACCATATTTGAAGAGTAGCGAGAGAGGTCGATGAACCTCGATGAGTATTGTGCTACTGTCATGCTGCCCTGCTGTAGATGCAGTAGCTCCTGTATCTGCACCGTACGAAGGGTGGCTGGAACAAACTCCACCCGGAACAGGTTCTCGAAGTCTATCCAGAGTAATGTCGCCTCGTCGTGGACATGAAGCATCATACTCCACCATCTGCCTGCTTCTGCCTGAAGGAGACTCACCGCAAGGATAACCATAAGGTCTGCTGGTGTCCCTACCAGCCTGAAGACTCTCACCACAACCTCCAGCCAATCCTCAGCCGCCTGTGGGTTCGTCTCTCCCCAGAACCTGGGTGGCCTCTAGAGCTAGAACTCATGCAATGCACTCAAGCGGTGTGCATCGTTTTCTGCTGGGGAAGGTGGCATCGGTGGCCCAATGGAAAGTGGTAACACTGGTGCCTCCGTTGGTAAAGGGCCCTGCACCGAGGCCTCGTCGCTCAGTGGGATGTCAGAGCATACAACTCTCGGGGCTCTAACTAGTCGTCCGTGGGGAGGAATCCTGAAAGAAATAGATGCGACACGGTCAAAATATTATACCTGGTGAGCTAACCTGGTTGAGCTGACTTAAGAAAACTTTTAAAGACATGCACGCAATCAGTGTTTTCATGCACTAAGTCGGAAATCAGTAGTCATGGTCCTGGTGTATGGATATGTCAGCCACCCGTACCAACACTGGACTCCCTGAACTGAAACCACACTTAGTACCCTTAACAATATTTCTTAATAGAAAAGAAACATCAGAGTTATAAGTTCTGCGGTAGAACCGACTCCTTTGATACAAATTTGTCACGACCCGTCCCCCGGGGCCCGTATAGTGACTATCCCAAGCCCGCATTCCATAGTCCAGGGGATGGAGACTAGCACCAAAGGTATAAATACATAAACTGAGAATTCATTGCCTTTATATGCTGAATCATACATAATAGAGTACACAATTGGAAGTAAAAAACTGAGTAAAAACTGTATACAAAAGTGTAAAGGAAAGTAAAAGGGGCTGGAAATACAAGCCCAACTGTAAAGTATAAGTACAACTGAAAAAGGGACAAATAGATAAAAGGTAAATAGTAGCTCTTGGATCATCCTCCGTGGTTTCTACTTGAAGGGTAGGTACAGATGGACACCTCAGCACTCCACATCCATCAGACTCCTCTGTATACTGACTCGTCGTAAGGTCCACGAGTACCGTCTAGTCCTCGCGCTCTAGGCCTCCGTCAGCGCTGTCCGTCGTATGCATCCAACATAATGAGGTGCGGGAATAGCCCGTGCATGGGTGAGTATAATGATACTCAGTAGGTACCTCGAGACCCTCAAGGTCTCACTAAATCAACAAGGATAAACCACAAGTGTGAAATCAACAGATAACCATCACTTAGGTATATGCCCATACATATACCTAAGTTATTTAGTAACCCATCTCATTCGTGAGGTAAACACAAAGGTCACAGACTCATCTCAAACCAGAATTTAATTCAAGGTATAGTAGTAAGTAACATCCACAGTCAAAATGTCAGAATCTCGGATGATGGTGTACTCCTCCTCTATCGAGTACAGTGGGCCTTCCGCGTCACACAGAAGCACTTCCCACCTTCCTGGACTGCTGTGGTACTCCTCCTATCGAGTATCGTGAGTCTGCTGTGTCACACAGAGGCACTCCCCACTGTGGGTCTGCTGCGCTCACACAGAGGCGCTCCCCATCATAGCATGCTGAGGTACTCCTTCTGTCGAGTACTGTGGGTCTGCCGCATCACATAGAGGTGCTCCCCACTATGGGTGTGCCGCGTCACATATAGGTTCTTCCCACTGGGCTAGTCAAAACACTCCGAGTCAAATGGTTAGTAGTCATCAGGTCTCAGCTAGCTACTAGGTCTCTATACTCTGCGCGCTCGTCTCTGAGAGGATCCGCTCCACAAGCTACTGGTCGATACTCCAACTATCACAAAGTCCCAAGTAGAAGTATCTCAAAGATCCACCTCATCATAGGGGTCTCAATGCAATAGACGACGCGTCAATCAGATGCATGGTCTGTGAGTTATTGACATTTTCATCCCAGAGGCCCAATTGGTTTTTAGGTTCAAACCAACCTGACCATACTCCAACTATGTCAAAATCTAAACTGGGATATTCCAAAGAAACTTTATTTCTATAATATTTCCATCACTATAGACGGTTCGTCGATCGGACACCTGTAGACCAAGATATGGGCGAAAAGGGTGTAAAATGACCAAATGAGTCCGGGTCCGGTCCGACCCAGTCGGACCGACCTGGCCCGACTCAGTCCAGAATGGGGTCTGACCCGGTCCGTGGGTCCGACCTGGTTTGAGGGAGTGGCCTGGCCTGAGGGGGCGGCCCCGACCCGAGGGTGCAGCCCGACCCGATGGCGGCCCGACGACTCACGAGTTCGCCTAGTCGCGTCCAGGGGGGGAAGCCACGCACCCCTGGCTCCCAAACGGCTCTGCTGTTCGGGTTTGAGCCGAAACCGGCACCACGTGGTGCCGGTCCAGCACACGCGGGACCCAACGGGGTCCCGTTCCTACCGACTGGCCGAGCGGCCAGCCGCTCCACCTGCTATGCCGCAGCCCGCCCTGGGCGCGACTCTTCTGCTCCGCGTGGCGCGACGACGCCGCACCACCTCTGTCGCGGCCCGACATGGCCGCGGCCCCCTTCTGCCCTCCGCATGGCGCGACTGCACTATGCGCCTCCACCGCGGCCCGACATGGTCGCATCTCTCCTTCTGCGGGGCACGACGGTGCCGCGCCGTCTTGGTGACCCGGCGGCCTTGCGCTGCCAGTTTCTTTGCGGCCGGTCCGACGCCGACCACATTGCTCCGCCTCCGTCGTCATCAAATGAGAACAATCAAAGGGGGAGGGTCGGGCCTTGTTTGTGCGGTCTGAGCCCTCCACGTTATGTTGATATCATTCGACATATCTCAACCATAATTTGAATGATGAATAACGGGAATAAATTCAACTGAAACCCCTACCTCGTATGACGTTGATCGTTGACGAAATCATGGAAAGACGGCGTCAGGAAGCGTCTGGGGTAGGAAACTGTGGAAGAAGCATTGTCGGCATTCTTCACGGTCGGCTCCTCTTTTGGCTCTCTTGAAGATTGATGAAGGAGTTTGATGATCTTCAGTGAACGATGAAGAGGCGTTCTTCGCGTTCTTCATGTTCTTCATTGAGAGGATGAAGTTCTCCAAATTCTTCCAAGTCCTCTCTCAAAGTCCCACCCAAATGAAAGTTTCCAACCAAAATAAAATAATATGTTTGTCTATTATTTAATTGTTGGAAAGAATTCAAAATATTTCAAATGGTGGAGTTTAATTAATTGGTGAAACTTAACCCAAATAAATGAAGTGGGTTGGCTCAAATAAATTGTGGAGGAAGGTGAAGAGGCTCTCCACTTAATTGGGGGTTCCAAGGGGTTACAACCCCCGGGTGGTCCCCACCATGGAATATCCTCCCAAGGGAGGTTATGTGCGGGTGGGACCCACTACCATAACCTCTCATGGGAGGTTATGGTGTGGTGGACCCCACCACTAACCTCCTCTTGGAGCTTTAACCACCAAAAATAAAAATAAAGCTAACAATGTATTTTGATTCAATTTTAATTTAAAACCCCAAAAACTAACTTCCATTCTCGTTAGAACGCAACTGCGGTGAAGGTCTCACTAAGAATTCACCGACGCTGCGAGTTCAACGGTTCCCTCAGATTTCAATTCTGAGCATCAGTTAAAAAGTTATAAAATCCCGCTCACACGTTTACTGAACGTACCTGAACAACACTTTAGAAATTGATTCCGGGCACACTGGGCCTCAGAATCAAGCACCATAAATTTTTGTGGACTCGTAAAAATCCCATGAATTTAAGAAAAAAATTTCATGGAATTTCTGGGTATTTACAGACTAAGCTTCGGGTAACTAAATTACCCATGTTTTTAGTTATTTCCCCTTAGGTTTTGGCATGATAACCCACCTGAAGGGGGAAAATAAGACCTGGGGATGGGGAGCTTTGAGCATTCATTCATCTTCCTAATGGTTTCCAACTCATGCAAAATGAGGACCTGTGGGGGTCTATTTATAGACAAGGATCACATTGGTGCATTCCTCTCACGAGGCACTTGGGTGCACACCACGATCATGCAAGCATGATGCATGATAGTAGGTAGAGTATGAAACCAAGACACATGGGGCACACACATGGGTTGGGATAAGCACCTAGGCACAAGGACCTAGTCACATAGACTTGGGCATAAGGACATGAGTTCTTTCTATGATATGTGTTTGAGAATTTTCTTCAGTCGGCATATGTTCTAAAAATATTGTACCAATACCTATATAGTTAAAACATTTATAAAGTATAAATTTGGAATCATATACCTTTCAAAATCAAAGAATTTATTTTTATAGCATCAATACCTGACATGGAAATTCCATGAATCTTCCAAATTCCTTCAGGTATTCTAAAAAATTTCATCTTATAAAATCATTACTCCTTATTCCTAGAACCCTTTTAAAGGTTAAGGTAACCTTAATTGAAATTTAAAAGAAACATTATTAGACTTTCCAACCAAATTTTATTCTTCTAGTTTGATCTTTTACCCACATGTACTATTAATACAACACCATCACTTGGACATAATATACCCTAGTTCATCTTTTCTGAACACTTTGAGAAAATAGGGTAAAAATTTCTTGAACTCATTCAAATTTTCAGAAAATTTCTAAAAATGAAAATAAAATGAATTTTATAACCAGAACAATCTTTAAGGAAACATTTTTTTGTGAATTCTTCTATGATTTAAGCATTTATATCCACTTGTTATACTACTTCAATAGTTGGTTACTCAAGAAGAATTTACTCTAATACATATAATTTCCCTTTATTAAGAACAATTCATACATTTTTTTACCAATATAATAATTTTATTACATTAAGATTATCATTTATAAGGTATAATCTCAAAGTTAAGTTTGATGATGATGATTTTATTAAAACAATTATTTTAATTTTAGTTTACCTTTATTATTTTATTTTATTACTCATTTAATTATTATTTTATTTTTCAAAGATGGACAGGCCGCACAATTGACTGGGTGAAGCTGCATGATTTCTAAACTGTGATCTACCCATATTCTAGATGCCGCTAATCCCAAAATACACATTTTTCAATAAAATGTAAAAATTTAAACCAGGACTCAACCTTAACCCTGATAAAAAAATCCCAAAACTTTAAACTCATCACTCCCGATTCCTGAGAAAAACAACCAAGAACCTGACCTGAGCTGGAACCAAGGAAAAATTAAAATCTGGGTATGAAAAATGAAATAATAAATTTTCTAACAGAGATTGATTTGTAAAAGAAACAATTTAATGATAACAATAACAAAACAAATTTTTGTTATTGTTTTAAACTATTTTATTTAAAATCATGGAATAATTCTTTATAACATCAATTTTCAACATAATATATATATATATATTTATATATATGGATTTATTTTAAAAATAAATACAATATTGAATTTATTTGAAGGTTTATAATTCAAATAAATGTTTGAAAACAAAATAGAGACTTTGTTTTTACAAATAAAAAACTTGATAGAAATACCAACACCCTTATTTTATAGAATTTTGAAAATATAAATATATAAATATATACATATATATAGAATTTTTAATCAAATACACCACTTACCTTAAATTTAGATCGATTTTCATAGCTTGGACACACTAGAAGAAAAGCAGAAAGGGTGCAGGAGACAGTGCCCTCTTACATAGGTTGTGCACCGTTCAAGCAAGGTGTGCAACAAGGCGTGCAACACTCAAGCAGGCATGCAGAACTTAAGCAAGGTGTGGAGAACATAAAAAAAAGATATACCAAGAGGCATAATGAAACCCTTATTTATAATCTCAAATTTACTATTTATATAATATTTATATAAGAATACAATTATTTCATTATTTTGTGTTGAGGAAGGAAGAATGTCTCACTTTTTTTTTCATTACACATCACACACTCATATTATATGTATATTATATATATAAATTATGATTCCTACTTTCTAGGAATTAGAAGACTTCTATAAAGTGGGGCTTCCCCTTTTTGACTTAACCACACACCCATGCCCCATGTGAGTCACCATTTC
Source organism: Viscum album (assembly GCA_963277665.1). Classification (NCBI taxonomy): domain Eukaryota; kingdom Viridiplantae; phylum Streptophyta; class Magnoliopsida; order Santalales; family Viscaceae; genus Viscum; species Viscum album. Next base: position 994,563,742 of record OY728125.1, read on the forward strand.
CATTTTTTCTCTCTCTCTTTTTATTAGTTTTAGCATTTGTCCTAATCTCATGTTTTAAAATTTTTTTTAACTAGTACCCAACCCATGAATTTTCATGACATGATCATTTAATTACACATTCACCTACACATAATTTTTATTTTTTAGAACATGTATTCCTGAAAAAATAAGTGCATAAATGAATGCACTTATATTCTATATAAGTGCATACTGGTAATGCATAATGGAAAAATAGTGCATACATATATATACGGGAAAATAAATACAAATATGAAGATATATAGAGAATAATAGGTGATTAAATGTATAAGGAGAAAGCATATTATTTAGTTTTTTTAAATATAGTGAATTGGCCAAAAAGACCAAAGAACAAATATTATTAAAAAAGAAAGGTTACAGGAGTCTAAAAGACAGAATCATGTTATAATATTTATTATAAAAAGTGAGAAGATCAACAGGGAGATCATCAAGCTAGGTAATGTCTTGATTTAATACCTTATTGACCAGGCCATTAGAAACCATGTTTGCTTCACAATAAACATGTGTGATGATGTGATTGATGTCAAGGAGCAAGCGAGTGCAATCCACCTAACAAGTAGTAATCAGCCAAGCAAGATGAGTTTCACCCTTCCAAATTGCTTGGACAATTGTGGTCAAGTCACTTTCAATCTAGAGATTATTCTATCCAATGAGCTTCGAAAAGGTAATGACATGAATCAAACTCATCATTTCAACCTCCAAAGAGAAGGTAATGCTGCAACTACCAAGAAAGAATCCAAGAATCTGACCGTTTTGATTTTTGAAGATAGCACCACAACCCTCAGACCCCATATTTCCTTTGGAGGCACCATCCACATTTACTTTAATCAATCTAGGAAAAGGATCTCTCCAAAAAATTTCTAAGGTGATACGAGATTGGCATAAATTTCCATCTATTTGAAGATGTCACAAGATTCCAAAGTCATGAACAGAGTTGCTGCAATGGCCTTTTTGCATCGAGGCAGCTTCACGTATGGCAATAAGGATCCGCACCTAACATGAATTTAGATTAAATGAGAAATTTTTATGAATAAAAGCATTTATATTATACCAGATCACATGGTGGAGCTTAGTAATAGTAGTAAGGAAAATATTTTTAATTTGACGTGAACTTTCCATTTCTATGCATCTCTTTATTTGAGATTTTACGGAGTCAAGAATCAACCATATGAAATCAAATATGTCAAAAATATAGTTCCAAAGAGCAGAACCAGTGTCTCAAGAAAGAAAAATATGGTAACATATTCTCTGTGTTGGTTATAGCATCTGTATTTAGAGCAGAGTTGGATTCCAAACAACTGAAGGAAAATTTCCATGGGGACTCTGTTGTGAGCAATATTCCAAATAAGATTGAATCTTCACTGCTTAATCCAGGGTTTGTTAAAGTGTTTAATCCAAGAAAAATCATTATCAGAATTACAAAAACAATGATTATAGAGGTTTTTTGAGTTAAGCATACCATTGTGGGTAGGCTCCCAACTTAAAAAATCATCAATATTTGAGAAAGGATAGTTGTCAATAGTACGTAGAATGACATCAGGAAGATGATCATGTTGATATTTTAGTATATATTTAATTAAGTAGTTTTTATTTTCAGGTGTTTAATTAGTTGGGGTCATAGAAATCAGGGGTGTTTTAGTCCAGTTATCTAACCATAAATTCATATATGAGAGCCTAGAAACCATCCATCTAGAATTATTCATAATACTGGAAAAATATTGTTTAATAGAAGTACTGCTGGAAGTGTTGAAGAAATTCAAGTTTGTAAAGAATTTTTTTTGAGAAATTAAATGGACTCAGAATTGTTATAAAGAAGGTTCCAAGTGAGCTTGGCTTGTAGGGCCTCATTAAAGTACTTCAGATTTTTTATGCCAGTACCACATTTTTCTAAGGGCTTGTAATAAGTCAACCAGGGGATAGCGACAAGTTTTCTTTCCAGAGTGCTAACAGTCCAAATAAAAATTTTAATTGAGATATTCATCTTTTTTATAAGACCAATAATCCATTTATAGACCATCATGGAGTAAACCATCTTAGAAACAATAATAGATTTAACCATGCTAATTATGCCTGCCATGGTGAGAGATTTTCATTTCCATGAAGAGATTTGGTTGAGAACTTGGTCAACTATGGTAGAAAAGTAGTAAGCTTTGGGTCTGCCCCAAAAAATGGGAACACCAAGATAAGTAAAAGGAAAATAAGCCTCTTTCAGACCTAAATCATTTATATTGTTACATTTCCTTTTGGATAGAAAGTTTTTCCCAAAGAAGGTACATGATTTGTTCCAACTAATGGTCTGACCAGAAACACCTTCACAGTGAGAGAGAGAATTTTTGAGGTTATTAATGTTTCTTTTATCACCTTTTAGGAAAGTTATGATGTCATCAACATATAATAGGTGGGTGGGAGCATTTACATTTCTAGATACATGAATGGGATTGATCTTATTCTGATCCACAAGACGAGTGAGTAGGCGACTAAGATAGTCTTCCACAATCGAGAAGAGAATAGAAGAGAGGGGGTCACCTTTCCTTACTCCTTTGGTGCATTTGAAATAGACCTTGGGAGAACCATTGACCATAATGGAAATAGAGGCTGAATTGAACAATGTTCTGATTGTAGTGATAGATGAATCACTAAATCCAAAACCTTGAAGAACCTTGAAGATAAATCTCAAATCCATGGTAGTAAAGGCTTTTTAAATTTCAAGTTTAATAGAAATATTACCTCCTCTATTGGATTTGTTCAAAGTATTGATGCATTCAGAGGAAAGACAAATGCAATCTTGAATGGATCTACCCTAAATAAACCCAAATTGGTTCCAAGAGACAATTTTCCCACGATGGATGTAAGTTTATTCGCAATTATTTTTGTGATGACTTTATAGATAGTGTTAATGAGAGAAATAGGTCTAAATAGATGAATTTCAGAGTCATTATCCACTTTAGGAATCAAGGAAAGAAATTGAATGTTAAGAACATGTGGAAGGATTCCATTGGAAAAGAAATATTTGACAAGCTTTCAAACATCAAGACAAATAAAATCCCAATAATTTTGAAAGAAACCATTGGTGAAACCATCAGGACCCGGTGAACTATCTAGATTCAAACTAAAGACAATGTCTTTAATTTCATGATCAAGAGGGGTGTTTAGAAGAAAAGTGTTATCCTAATCATTGAATACCCTTGGAAAGACCTCATGCAGGAGGTATTTTTTTGATATCAGGACCATTAAATATGGTTTAAAAATATGAAACAATATGATTTTCAATGTCATGTTCATTGTCTAAGAGATTATCCCCATCATTTATGGTAGTAAGTGGTCTAAAATATTTTCTAACTCTTTATAGAGAGTTGTAAAATTTAGTATTTATGTCACCATATGATAACCATTTAACTTTAAAATCTTATTTCCTCATGTTTTCTTTTAAGGTGAGAAAATAGTTAAGTTTAACCACAAGGTCAATTTCTTGAGTCAAATCATTGTTGAAGTCAGAACTAGTGTTGTTGTTTTGAAGATTTTTGAGCTCCTCTTCAAGAAGTAGGGCGTCATTGTTAATTTATTTGGCTTTAGAGTCACACCAAATTTTTAGAGTATGTTTTAGGAATTTTAATTTGATAGTAAAATCAAATACATCTTTGTTGTGAGACATGGAAGACCATCATTTTTTAATGATAGTAGTGTAGTCAACATTAGTAAACCACACATTATTAAATCTGAAAGGTGTTGGGCTTTTATGTCCTTAATATAGACATTGACCAGAATGGGATGATGATTAGAATTCAATTTGTGAAGAGTGGTTCTAGAGATTATGTCCCATTTTTCCAAGGAATGGTCATTCGTGAAGCCTCTATCCAACTTGGAGGCAACCACCTTATTGTAATGTCTTCTATACCAAGTAAACTTTCCACCAGTGAGATTAATTTCAACCAGATTATTGTCTTTAATGGAAGTTTTAAACTCTCTCATAGAAATAGTAGAATGAGATGGACCAATTTTTTCATTTGAGTTAAGAATGGAATTAAATTCCCCCATAACAAACCAGGGAGAGTTTATGATAGTACCTAGATAAGAGAGGTCATTCCAAATAGGCATCCTTTCTTGGTATCTATTCTTTGCATAAACAAAAGAACAAAATAAAATCATGCTATCAAGAATAAATTCTCAAGTAATGACTTGGTCAGAGATATTAAAAACATTAACATTCTATATAGAAATGTGCGAAAAAACCCAAAGAGATTCAGCATTGGATGTATTTTTTATTGCAACTACAAAAGAATAACTATTTTGGCATAAGTGAGAGAACTTAAAGGAAAAAGTAATTTTTGGTTTAGTGATAGAAAACATCATGGGATGATGAGTGTCAACAATTATTTTTAAAACTGTAAACGTGTCAGAGTTGGAAATGCCTTGACAATTCCAAAACATCATATTCATTTAAACATATGTTTGGAGTTAGAAATCCTTTTTTTTTTGTTTCCGGAGCCTTTGTTCCTAGAAGATCTTCTAACTTTCTGGGATTTATTAGGATTAGTGTTCTGTTCCTGATAAATTTTAATAGTGATAGTAGATATAGGATAACTATTGGCCTTACTTGCCTTAGCATTATCCCTAAGAGGATCATACAAAACATCATTCAGGTTTGATTTCATAGACTCTTTATTACTAACATCAGCATGAGCAATTTTTTTAATAGAAATAAGCTTTTTTGGGCTCACAGAATTAACAATATAAGAATCATATAGAGAATTTATAGACTTTCTATAACATACATCATTATGACCATCATTTTGAGTTGTTTTCAGAGTTTTAGGGTGCTCAAAATTAGCATTACTAAGCACATCCTTTAGCAATGTAACACAAATATTCACTAAAGGAACTACATACATAGATGCATGTGATGTTACTTTAGTGTAATTGTTTAATCATAAATGATTCAATGAAAACTTGCTTCTATCTTTGATATGGGAACCTAGGATATTCATCGTTCAGTAACTCCACACTGGGGAACCTCTTGACTGAGTTTGGATTCCATGAGCCTCATTGGCTTGTTAACTTTTCCAATACTTGCATCATGATTTACCTAGTTAGGGGATATATAGTCAACCATAGTTTGTTGTTACGAAAAAATGGTTATCTAGGAAACTACATAATAGAATATTAGTGAGGGATATTTATGCTATGAATCTCCCTTGGCTTGGAGATCTGAGGTTTCATCCCTTTCGGGTATGTATCTAAACCATCTATGCTGTAGTGATGATTGCAGTGGGAAAGATGTTCCCTTACACCAACCAAGTCCTAGGGGTTCCAGAAGCCATGATTTTTTGGAAATTAAACATATAATTCTCTTCATAGATTTAATTGGCATAGAAAAAATTGGATCTTGGACCATAATTTGAATTATATTGCAGGCCATGAGTGGTTTCAGGCTTCTCGTCACTACCTTTGCGCTCATCAAGTAACAAATATAGATTTTTTATGGTACTAGAAAAAATATTGTTTTTTAAAAAAATACTAACAAATGACCTAACTGATATGTAATATATTGAATTAAATTTGTTTGGTTTTCTCAAAAACAAATATAGATTTTTCAGAATGTACAGGTGTAATCGCAATAATAAAAGAAAAATATACCAACAGATGTACCAATAGTAATTGGAATAATTAAAAACACCCATATGAAACAACATATTTATACTATAGACAATTACATGTAAATTTTATGTGAGAGATCTCTATTTTCATATTTGAGGGATAGATATTGAATCAATATGGAACAACTATTTTATAATTTTCTAAATAATTTCCATTTTCAGTTGATTCCTCATGTACTTTGATTGAAATAATTGAGCTAGTTATTCAAAGAACATGTGTAATATCAGGGTATATGAACATCAATGTACAAAAATGTATTTTATAAATGGAATCCAATCTATATAAAATAGTACAATAAGTGGAATTGAAATAAAATCTAGAATTGAAACAATTGTAAAATTCATAATGGTATTGCCTAATATAAAAATATGGTCAACTGTTATCATATATATTAAAAGACTATTAGTGTACAATTTTATGTGACGATGATGCTAAAATTTGGATATAACATACTATGGATACCCGGATTTGTGTTGAGTTGGGACCTTGGTTCTCCTATCTCTCACAAAATCCTTCTTCATGTTGGGAATGACCTCTCTTTTTGGTAGGGAATTTTCTAATATGAATCTCTTGGTTTCTTCTAACAGTGTACTTATCATGTAAATTCTGATTCACTATATAGGAATCATGTGTTCAACTGATCATATTTTGGTTTTGACAAAGATCACTTGAAAGACCACTCACGTGTTCATCACTGTGTCCCTGCTCATGAGTCATCTAGATAGGCTGCTTCTAAAGTGAACATATTATACTTACTGAATATAATATACTAATGATGTGTTTAGGTATTTAGCTCCTATATTAAGTACATTATATAGTTCATCATATTAGAGAGGATGTCTTACTCAAAATAGATAGAAAATAAATAGAAATAAACATAAGAGAAAATTATGAAAAGGAAACCAAAATAGATAGAAAAGAAATAAATATATATGGTATTTGAAAATACACATATATGGTTGATTTATGAACCTCCCTCATAAATCTTTCAAGTCCCTTTCTGATTATTCTTTAATTCAACACAACCTAATAAACTACAAGAAAAAAACATATTCTCCCCAAAAGAAAAAATTGAAACTAGTAATGCAAGGGATACACACTAAGATAAATACATCAATAAGGAGAATAACATATCTAATGTAAATATCTTTTTTTTATAAAAAACATATATAAAATCAATATATAAATAAAAAAAATGATAGAATACATATTAAGTAAAGAAAAAAATACATAGTATGGCTTCTACCCATTCAAGTGAGTAAGAAAATAAATTCCAAGAATGTATCTGTGAAAATGATATATATAGTTATTTTATAATATAAATTATAAGAAAATAATATATAACATATTATAAACAATGTTGAAATTATAAGAATATAAATTCACATAACATGATACATAATAATAAAAAATTGGAAATATGCATATTTTAAAACCATAATTGACATAATGAATAAAGGAGTGCCTTGCTAATATAACTAACAAATGTGGAAAAAACCAGTAAATGCATGTGGATTTAATTATATAATTAATGTATTGAGTATCTATTAATGCAATGGAAATATATTTAAACTCAACAAGTTAATTACATAACCTCTCATTAATCTTCATTCCTAGAATGTTTGATACTTAGGTAATAGATTATAATTAAATTTATACAGTATGTTAAACTATAATTTAATTTAAAAATAGTCTTAAATATATTAATTGATCAAAAATGTAAAAAGGAATGTCACATATTTTCATGGAATATGAAAAAGAGATAATTTTCAAACCTATATACGTTGCAATTATCTAATGAGAAATAGACAATATAATTTTTAAGAACACTTACTTACATATCACTTTTTTAATTGAAAAACACGTGTCACCATTGAAAGATATGATAGAGGGTTTGAAGAACATTTATAATTATATATTATATCCCAAAAGTTAGGGTATAGGTTAAATAAAAGTAAACAAAGAATGTCAGGAATTTCAAGGATATTTACATAAACTGGAGTTCATTATAACCCTTATATCTATATTCACAAAGGATGTACAAAAATCTGGGGTCCTATAGGACCACATCACACTCATATCTATTATTTACCTATTTGATAATGCATCAGCCACTTGGTTACCTTATCTGTAGACATGAAAGATAATAATATTAATATTTTTTATACAATTGAGGCATTCAATCCAATAAGGATACACAACCTGATGGTCCCGACATTCCTATAGCTACATCATCAAAATTTAATTTAATCCATAATGAAATTGGAGAAATACAACTAACATAATTCATCATCATGGGTTTCCTGAGCCTTCCCTTACACCTAAAAATCTTAAAATATTGAGATCATTGACATTATTGCACATTTCAAACCTATACACCTACTGCTATGTAAGACTCCTTGTGCATTGTTGTGATCCCCTCATGAATGTTGGGCTGTTGATAATAAAAAATGTAGGTATTCCGTACTATCCACACATCAAAGAAAACTGATGCAACTGCACTAAGAAGTAGATTAAATACCTATCCACTCAAACCATACCTATTTATACTGTCCATTAGAGCTTCCAAATTACTATTTGTACATATCCTGATGTTGAATAGGATATCAACATATTTCCACAACCTTTGAACAAAACTACATTCCATAAAAATATGTTGTATCTTATCTTTATCCTTAGAGAATAAATAGCATGCCAATCTAAGCTACTGTCCTGCCCTCTTTAACTAGTCATTGGTTGACAAACTGTTTTTCCAAATTTTCCATAGCATATTTTTTTAAGGTTTTATAAATGGTGTATTAAATTTCATAATCCATGATGGTTGTAAGGTTGAGAAAGTTCAATGCATCTTGTAGTAGTCTTTTGCACTAAAGTGACCCATTCTATTATGCTTACATATACGTGTATCTGAGTCAAGGAAATCATACCTTTTTATTTATATATTAACAAAAATAGGAAGCATATCATAAATTATATTATTAGGTTCCAGTAAAACTATAATGGTCAATTGGATCCTATTTGTTGGAACATCCATAGTTTCATATAGTGGTCTGTCCAGCCATATTGTTTTCCAGCAATTGAGATTGGATTGTTGATAGACCATCCACTTTGAATTCTGCATCATATCATTATAATAGTGTTTTATTGAGGTATATAAAAAGGATTCTAGATAATGAGGATACCCATCAATTAGTCTCCTTTTGAACCTGTTTGACAATAGATCAATAAAAGGATCATTAGAAGTCAAGATATTCCATGTAAATTTGTTAAGGAGTCCATCATTAAAGATTTCGAGATCTTTGATACCAAGGCATCTCATGTCAATTGGATTGATACAGTCTTTCCAAGCAATAGAAATGATAGGATGTTGGCAGGGGTCTGATAAAGGATCTTGTTCAAGGTTCTTGGATCATCCATGAATTTAATGGAATGGGTTCCCATATCTACATTGATGTAAATTGCTGTAAAGTCCAAAAATACAAAAGAACCAAAGTTTTTACTCAAATACAGAACATAAAATCCAAAATTAATAAAAAATAGGTTATATTTATAAAAAGATGATAATTCCTCAAGAATAATATCATTTATGTTAATTTCCTAGAATAAAAACCTTTTTTTTGGACCCACCATAGCTCTAAGATGGCCTAACACCAAGAAGAAGTAGCCATCAAAGTAGTTTGATGACTCATAAACATGGGGAATCCCTTCCACATGATAAAACTGTTATAAAGGCATAAATGATCATCCAAGAAATTAATACATTGACATTTCTAGTTTTCTTTAATGGAAACTCACATAGATCCCTTGAAAATCAATAGGGAAATCAAAAATATAATTTAAATACCAATTGATTAATCCTACAAGCATATACTAATAAATCACATATATAAATAAGATTGACACTGATGTTATTGTTTATGCCTCTGTATTTAACATATTTTTGAATACCAAATCACTAATTTGTGCATAACATGTATTGTAGTGTATATATATTGTAATGTAAACATATAGACTATGAGTGAATGTAAGGAATTCCAAAATGGTGAAAATGACATATTCATTTTTTTAATTAGGGGAAATTAAATTATCATAACCCTTATCATTGATCAAGGTTGCAAATTTGGTAGGTCTCAGCATCATAAACATATCGATGATGTTTCGGGCATCATGATGGGGTGAATCCACACAGGTTTAAATTTATCATTGTAATAAAACCCTAAGAAATAATGAATCTGTATTTATAGGAATATGATTGAGGTGTGATAGAGGAGGTGTTATAGAGATACATGGTTTGAAAATAAGATGGTGGTGGCAATAAATAGAGTAAGATGGTGAATTATACAAAAATTGGGATGGGGAGACAGATTGGAAGGGAGGTAGAATGGTGGGTAGATGTAGGAAGGGAGGTAAGTAAATGGTGGTGGGAGGTGGAGATGGGGAGAAATGGTTAGGGAATGTTGGTGTAATGGAATGGGTTTCATACAGGGGATGATAATTGATATATGAAAAAGAGGAAAGAGAGGGTGAAATGTGAACATGGAGGGAGGATAGGGTGACACATGTCCGAGGAGGGATGTATCTTTATATAAATATATTGTAACATGTTTCATACCAAATTATAACATGTGTCATAAAAATTATTAAAAAAATAAATTATAAAAAATTACAACATGTCTCATATAATTTATAGATTATAACACCCATATAGATTAAACTATAAAATAGAGACAAACACTACTAAAATGGAATATTCTTAGAGATTCAGTAAATCAACATAATAAAATAGAAATTATAGAATATAAAAAAATGATATATGAAACAAAAATAAATTTTTATAAGATAATTTGTAGATACATAAAATAGGACCTGATGACCATGGTTGGAAAAAGAAAATATTATTTATGAGTAGATCTGATTAAAAATGATATGAAAAATGATTTAGGGGAGATAAAATACATTCTATATAAATAAAATGTAATAGATAACATTAAGTTTTAATTATGATATTGGTAAAAGTTTAAAGGTAAATATTTTCAAAGACGAATAAGTAATATGCATGTGCTGGATTTGAAATATTCATATAAAGAATATACAATGTGCATATATATAGTATACAAAATAGGAATAACCCAAATATACTCTATGCATTAGGAATATACATATAATAATGGGTATTTAAAATGAAAAATGAAATCAAAATATAAGTGAAGAAGATAAAGGAAGGAACCTATAACTGACATATTATTATGTTTTAGATATTTGTGGAAGTAAGAATGAATTAGAAAAGTTTCACAGTAGATAGGGTACACCCAACCGTCATTCATGCTGGATGAATTTTGAATTTGAGTCTCATGTAAGGTATGTAATTATTTCAAAAATATAAAAAATTAAAAAATATAATTGAACATGAATATGAAAAATGGAAATTAAATCGTTGACATGATTTGGGAATTATAATTTACCTATACATGATTTGGGAATTATAATCCTACATAGTTTTGAATGTATCAAAATATGAGATTACCATCTTGAACATTAAATTGTTGTAGTTATTATTATTTTATCTGTGCATGGTTTAATAAATATTTCTTAATACTGCCACCTTGTCACTGATTTTAAGACAATTAGGTTCTAAGGTAGATAATAGATAGAGTTATAAGATAAATATGTTGCTTTGTTTATGTCACCGGAATATCAAATTTCAGTAAAAAAAATTCAGTCATTGTAAAATGAGATGAATTTTTAAGCATTAATGTTAAGAGGGTAAATAATTACAAAGAATAGGTTATCCTGGAATCATGTATACTATTTCAGTGTTGAAAATCCATAAAAACAACTTTAGTGAAAATCAACTAAAAAATATCAAATGGATTTGTTTTCCTTAGTAGGGACTATATATATCACGAGTGTTTGGGTTTGAAAATTTTCTATCATTCATATTTTGAGCGTATCACAGAGTCAGATCAATACTTTAAACATTAAACGATTGAAGTTATTCCTATATAATATGTTTAAGGTTTAATAAAATTTTCTCAATGCCACTAACCTATCACTAATTTTTTTATACTCATTTTTTGATATAAATAATAGATGTGGTTTAATGATAAATATGTTTCTTTGTAATGTCACCAAAATATAAAATTTTAGTAGAAAAAATAATCATTTTTATAAATGGGATGTATAAGAATTAAAAGGTACCTGAGAATATTAGGTTAATAAGAAAGGAGATATGATTATTTGGTGCTGAAAATACATAAAAAATGACTTCAAAGTAGTGAAAATAAACTAAATAACATCAAATGATTTTTTTTCCAGAGACTATACATAACATGAATCTTTATGATCAGATTATGTGATGAAATTTAGAATGAAAAGGTATCGATGTCTAAGGATATAGTATTAGGTGACACCACTTTGAATAACTTGATGCCATCAAATTCAAAATCAAATACATAAAACCATAACGAGAGTGCATGTAATGAAATTTAGAGTAGTGAAAATCCATTGAACAACATAGAATGGATTTTTATTATTTTAAAAGGATTGTACATAACATGAATTCTTAGGATCAATTTATACAATGAAATTTATAATGAAGGATCAAAGATCTAGGATTAGGTGATTCCTCTTTGAACAACATGATACCCTTTCAAAATATAGTAATAAAAACTGTAATGCGAGTGCAACAAATGAAATTCAAAAGGGTGAAAATAAAGTATCAAATCCTTAAATAGGTGATGAGGGAAATTATAAGAACTGTTGTCTAAGATCAGGTGATGTGATAAAATTTATAAAGAAAAGGTACTTGTAGTCTTAGGAACTAAGATTAAATGATGCCTATTCAAACAAATTTATGCCTTTATAGTAAAAAAAATGTTTACAAACCCTAATGGCTATGCAGGTAATGAAATTAAAAAGTGTGAAATTAATGTATCAAATCCTTAAATAGTTATAGAGGTAAATTATATAAACCATTTTCATAGATCAGGTTTGAGGATTTTGGTAGGTATGAGTGTCGTAACTATATTCAAGGAGTTTCCGACCTCTTGATGAGGTAAATCGATGTAGGTTAAAATTTTTCATTGTATTGAAACACTAAGAAATAATTAATTTTGATTCAAATTAAGATTATAGAGGTATGATGAGGTGCAGTTGTATAGAGAAATTTGGTTTTATAATAGTATAAAATGATGTAATATGGGGTAAATTATGAAAAATTGAGACGATTGAATGAGAAGGAGGTGAAGTTGCATACCGAGGTGGAGGCGGAGTTGCAGGTGGAGAAGGTAGAGGCGGGGTTGCAGGTAGACAAGGCGAGTGTAGAGTTGTAGGTGGAGAAAGCATGCACGGAGTTGCAGGTGGAGAAGGTGAACGTAGAGGAGGAGACCAAGGTGGAGGCTGATGCAGAGGAGGATGAAGACATGGAAACCTAGTTAGAGGTGATGTAGTTGGAGCTGTAACCATTTTGAAGGGAGGAGAAAAATACTGAGGGAATCGTCGGTAAGCAGAGGAATACATGCTATGCGCGAGGAGAAGGGTTTGGAAGAGGAGAGGCAGAGAGGCATAGATGGAGGTGGGGATCGAGGTGGACGAGGATGGAACATAGATTCTATAGAGGTGGAGTATGCAGAGAGTGAAAATAGGAGGACATGTCAGCCAATTGAACGTGGAGATGACGCGCGGAAGGAAGAATTACAAGCTATAATATAGATAATGGACTTTGTCTTTTTTACTATTATTTATTTTAAAGTTTTTTTCTAAATAAAATACAACTCGTTTTTTATCTCACATTTTATCCTTTTTTTATCATTATTTTAATTTTTAAAATAACATTATTAATTAATATTTTATCCTTTATCATTATTATTTTAGTTTAATAACATTCTTAATTTAGATAATAAATTATTAACAGTCGTATATTCATAAAAAAATTATACATCATAATTTCATATAATAAAATATATTGCCTTAATTTAATAATAATAATTTAATAATTCTCTCAATTTAGAATTTTAAAAATTTAAAATAATTAAAATTTCATATAATATACACTACCTTAATAATAATAATAATTTTCTTTTAAAACAATATGGTTTACCATTAATTATTATTGTTATTATTATTATCATTACCTTTAACAAAAATTATAATTTTCATATTTGTAAGAAAACATGTTATATTTTATTTATTTGAAAATAATGGTAAATTTTTTATAATAATTAGTATCCTAAATATACATTTCATTACATATGCATGTTCTTATTTTAAAATTTTAATTCTTAAATAATCATTTTAATTTTCAAACAAATTTAGTTATTCAAATCTTATATTTTTACAAAAAAAATCAAATAAATATATTTATATTAAAATATCAAAATAACATTATTTTTTTTATAATTTAGAATATTAATTTAGAAATAAAATATTATTTCATTTAAATTAATGATCTATTTAAAAATATTATAATATTTTTAAATATTTTTTTCATAAAAGTATAAGTAATATTATTTCTAAGTCTTATTATATAATTTTTAATATTATACTTTTATTTTGATTAAAAATACTTAGTTTATTATAAAATAATTCATTTATTTTACACTAATTTAATATTTTAAAATTTATGGGATGTTAATTTATTTACCCCATAAAATAATTACGTCCTAACAATTCATTCATCGATTTTAAGAAAATTCTGAATTTCTTTCTTCAAAATTAAGAAAAATTAGAATTTCTAAACTTCTATAGTCTACCACTTATATTTTCCTCAAACAACAACATATTATCTCCAAAGTTATATAAACTGTCACTCTAAAACCATGTGTAAATCCCTGAATCCGCAATTTTAGATTCAGTACATAAAAATACTACATATTTTTTTTAAAGACAACAAAACACTACACATAACATTTTACATTCTAGAACCTTTTTTAGTCAAGGTTTTGGAAAATTAGACAAATACATTACAATTTAACAAATCTATACAAAAATTTAAACAAACGTATTCACATGTACTTCCTCCTTATATGAAATACACACCAAATTTAAATTATACTAAACCTATGAAAAATAAATTTAAAACATAGGGTGATCATTAATTTTCCTAGTAAGGGGTTTTAAAAAATCATTTAGAATTGATTTTATTTGAAAACTATATTTTTTTATGAAAAATTTTATTAAATAATTCATTTAATAAAATCATTATTTAGAAAAGGGTTTTCTGTACATTGAATTTTTTTTCTATATATCCCTACATAGTGTATATTACTTTGAAAAACATATATATTCAAAATAATAATGCTTTTGAAATACTATTTTGGATTTCTCCATTTTGAAAATAATATTTTTTATGGATTAATCATGATACTCATATGGTCATAAGAAAAACCATAAGACCACTTAGCTATATCACATGTGGGAAAACATACCCTTGAGGTCATGGGTTCACTCCCCACACCACATTATACTATATGATACTATAGTTCCAATTTCAAGAATATATTTTAATGGTCATGAATTTCTCACTCATAACCCAAAAACAATTCAGAACCTTACATAAATTATTTTCATATAATAAAATAATCTTATAAATTTTCTTTACATGATAAAATCTTATTTTCTTAAAGAATTTATAAAAATAACTTAGAGAAATCCATACTCCATAATAATTTCTCTTATTTAGAAAACATAAATATAACTGCTTAATAAATTAAACGAATGCTTGAATTAAAGTGCATGTAATGTCAATAATATCTTAGATGATTGTCATATCTAATGTTATTAATGACATTCACGTATATGTCAAAACAATCCACACATAAAATGATAAATTTTATTATTTACATCATGCCATAAAATGATCGCCAATATAAAATACATGAAATACTAACTTTTCTTACAAAAATTGATTTGTAAAAGAAAAAATTTAAATATAACAATGACAAAACAAAGTTTTGTTATTGTTTTAAAATAGATTATTTAAAATCATGGAAGAATTATTTATACTATTAATTTTCAACATAATATTAATATATATATTTATATATATTTATATATAGAGATAGTTATTTTAAAAATAAATAGATGATTGGATTTATTTGAAGAGTTATAATTCAAATCAAAGTTTGAAAACAAAATAGAGAATTTATTTTTCTAAACCATAAACTTGATATAAATACTAACACCCTTATTTTATAGAATTTTGAATATATATATATACACACACACATATATATAGACTTGTAAATCAAATAAATTCATTACCTTAAATTCAGATTGACTACCATAGCTTAGACACACCAAAATCAAAATAGAAAGGGTGCAGATTATAATGCCCTCTTACGCAGGTTGTGTAGTGCTCAAACAAGGTGTGCAACAGGGCGTGCAACTCTCAAATTGGCATGCAGAACTTAAGAAAGGTGTGTAGAACTTAAAAAAAAAGATAAACTAAGAGGCAAAATGAAACAATTATTTATAATATCAAATTTACTATTTATATAATATTTATATAATAATTCAATTATTTTATTCTTCCATGTTGAGGAAGTAATACAAATTGACTCTCTCACTTTTTTTGCATTACACATCACACACTCATATTATATGTATATTATATATATAAATTATGATCCCTAATTTCTAGGCATTAGAAGACTTCCATATTCCTAAAGTGGGGATTCACCCTTTTGACTTCACCACACACCCATGCTTCACATGAGTCACCATTTCTATTTTTATCTCTATTTTTTATTCATTTTATCATTTTTCCTAATCTCATGTTTTCAACCTTTTTTTATTTTTTTCTTTTTATTATTATTTGTCTTACCATTTTTTTCTAAATTAAATAGAACTAATTTTTTATCTCATGTTTTATCCACTTTTATTTATTATTTTAATTTTTAAAATAACATTATTAGTTCATATTTTATCCTTTATCATTATTATTTTATTTTAATAACATTATTAATTTAGATAATAAATTATTAATACTAATATATTCATAACAAAATTATAAGTCATAATTTTATATAATAAAATATATTACCTTAATTTAATAATAATAATTTAATAAATCTCTCAATTCAGACTTTTATAAATTTAAAATAATTACAATTTCATATAATATATGTTACCTTAATAACAATAATATTTTTATTTTAAAATAATATATTTTACCATTAATTATTATTGTTATTATTATTATCATTACTTTTAATAACAAATTATAATTTTCATATTTATAAGAAAATATTTTAGATTTTATTTATTTCAAAATAATGGTAAAATTTTAATTATAATTAGTATCTTAAATATATATTTCATTACATATGTATGTTCTTATATTAAAAATGTAATTCTTTAACAATGATTTTAATTTTCAAACAAATTTAGTTATTCAAATCTTATATTTTTATAAAAAAAATAATCAAATAAAAATATTTATATTAAAATATCAAAATAACATCATTTGTTTATAATTTATAATATTAATTAAAAAATCAAATCTATTTTCTGAAATTAATGATCAATTTAAAAATATTATATTATTTTGAAATAATTTTTTCATAAAAGTATAAGTAATATTAATTCTAATTCTTATTATGTAATTTTAAATATTGTAATTTTATTTTGATTAAAAATACTTAGTTTATTATAAAAAAATTAATTTATTACACAATAATTTAATAATTTAAAATTTTTAGTATGTTAAATTCTTCTTCCCTTAAAGGAATTTCTCTCTCGCAATTTATTCATCGAACTTGAAAAAATTCTAAATTTCCATCTTCAGAAGTAAGAAAAACTAGAATTGCTAAACTTCTGTACTCCACCACTTAGATTTTCCTCAAATGACAACATCTAATCTTCAATTTTTTTTAGATCGTCGCTTTAATAGCAAGTGTAAAGCCCCAAACCTGAAATTTCGGATTTAGTAAATAAAAATGCTGTGTATTTTTTTAAAATACAATAGAAAAATACACATAAAATTTTACATCCATGACCTTTTCTGGTCCAGGTTTTAGAGAATTAGACAAATACATTACAATTTAACAAAGCTATACACAAATTTAAACAAATGTCTTCTCGTAATCTGCATCCTTATATGAAATACACACCAAATTGAAATTATACTAAACATGTGAAAAATAAATTTAAAACATAGGGTGAGTATTAATTTTCCCATTAAGGTGTTTTAAAAATCATTTGGAAATGATTTTATTTGAAAACTATAATTTTTTGTGAAAACATTTATCAAATAAATCATTTGATAAAACCATTACTTGGAAAAGGGTTTTCCAAACATTGAAAACATTTTCTAAATATCTTTACATAGTGTATATTACTTTTAAAACCATATATATTTCAAATAATAATTCTTTTTTGTAATACTACTTTAGATTTATTAATTTTGAAAATAATAATTTTTATGGATTAATCATGATACTAAATAGGACATAAGAAAAACCATAAGGCCACTTAGACATATCACCTATGAGACAACATCCCCTTGAGGTCATGGGTTCACTCCCCATACCACATTATAACATTCGATACTCTAGTGCCAATTTCAAGAAAACATTTTAATTACCATGCCTTTCTCACTCATAACCCAAAAAAAATTAAAAACCATACATAAATTATTTTTCATAGAATAAAATAATATTACAAATTTTATTTACATGACACAATCTTATTTTCTTAAATAATTTTAAAAATAACTTGGAGAAATCTATATTCATTAAAGATTACTCTTATTTAGAAAACAAAAATATAACTGCTTAATAAATTAAATGAATGCTTGAATTAAAGTTCTTGGAATGTCAATAATATATTAGATGATGAACATATCTAATGTTATGAATTGATTTCATGTACATGTAAAAAAAATTCACACAAAAAATGATAACCTTTATTATTTACAACATTCCATAAAATGATTGCCTATATAGAATACATGAAATAATAACTTTTCTCATATAAATTGATTTGTAAAAGAAACAATTTAAAGATAAAAATAGCAAAACAAAGTTTTGTTATCATTTTAAAATATCTTATTTAAAATCATGGAATAAATATTTATAACATTAATTTTCAACATAATATATATATATATATATATAAATAGATTTATTTTGAAAATAAATAGAGTATTGGATTTATTTGAAGGGCTATAATTCAAATAAAAGTTTGAAAATAAAATAGAGACTTTGTTTTTCCAAATCATAAACTTGATAGAAATACTAACATCCTTATTTTATAGAATTTTGAATATATATATATATATAAAATTATAAATCAAATACATCCCTTACCTTAAATTCAGATTGATTACCATAGCTTGGACATACCAGAATCAAAATATAAATAGTGCAGAAGATAGTGCCCTATTATGAATGTTGTGCAGTGCTCAAGTGGGGTGTGGAACAGGGAATGGAACACTCAAGAAGGTGTGAAAAACTTAAGCAAGGTGTGATGAACTTAAAAAAATATAAACTGAGAGGCAGAATGAAACACTTATTTATAATCTCAAATTTACTATTAATATAATATTTATATAAGAATCCAATTTTTTCATTATTTCATGTTGAGGAAGGAATACAAATTGACGCTATCACTTTTTTTGGCATTA
Source organism: Viscum album (assembly GCA_963277665.1). Lineage (NCBI taxonomy): Eukaryota > Viridiplantae > Streptophyta > Magnoliopsida > Santalales > Viscaceae > Viscum > Viscum album. The sequence goes on from OY728125.1 coordinate 994,583,060, forward strand.
CACGTCATACACTCATATTATATGTATATTATATATATATATATAATTTATGATTCCTACTTTATAGGTGTTAGAAGACTCCCATAAAGCGGGGTTCCCTTTTTTGACTTCACCACACACCCATGCCCCATGTGAGTCACCATTTCCATTTTTTATCTCTTTTTTTATTCGTTTTAGTGTTTTTTCTTATCTCACATTTTCTACCTATTTTTCATTTTGTTTTTTTTATTATTTGTTTTAACGTTTTTTTCTAAAAAAACACAATTTGTTTTTTATCTCACATTTAATCCTCTTTTTTATCATTATTTTAATTTTTAAAATAACATAATTAATTTATATTTTATCATTTATCATTATTATTTTAGTTTAATAATATTCTTAATTTAGATAATAAATTATTAAAACTCATATATTCATAACACAATTATAAGTCATAATTTCATATAATAAAATATATTACCTTAATTTAATAATAATAATTTAATAATTCTCTCAATTCATAATTTTATAAATTTTAAATAATTACAATTTCATATAATATATATTACTTTAATAATAATAATAATTTTCTTTAAAAAAAATAAGTTTTACTATTAATTATTATTGTTATTATTATTATCATTACCTTTAATAATAAATTATAATTATCATATTTATAGGAAAATATGTTAGATTTTATTTATTTCAAAATAATGGTAAAATTTTAATTATAATTAGTATCCTAAATATTCATTTCATTTCATATGTATGTTCTTATTTTAAAAAATGAAATTCTTAAATAATATTTTTTATTTTTAAACAAATTTAGTTAATCAAATCTTATATTTTTACAAAAAAATAATCAAATAAATATATTTATATTAAAATATAAAAATTGCATCATTTTCTTATAATTTATAATATTAATTTTAAAATCAAATCTTATTTCATGAAATTAATGATCCATTTAAAAACATTATAATATTTTGAAATAATTTTTTCATAAAAGTATATGTAATATTAATTCTATATCTTATTATATAATTTTAAATATTATAATTTTATTTTGGTTAAAAATACTTGGTTTATTATAAAAAAATCATTTATTACACACTAATTTAATATTTTAAAATTTATGGGATGTTACATCTGCCGTGTGACTATTCTTCTATATGTGACCTCATATCCTTGAGTAAAACTTCTCAAGAGATGGTATTCTTGAGCATATCCTTTTTCCCACTATCAAAACTTGACATTTTAGCTAGTATTAGTAATAGATTTATCATAATGACAAACTTTACTTTCTAGGTGTGGTTCCAAGAACTGGAAAAAATCGTTGCATTTAATAACTTCTTTTTAGCTGCCTCAGAAGCTACAACGTACTCGGTATTCATAGGTATGGCTACCAATATCTTTTATGATCTCTTCTCACTCATTCTCTTAGCTTGACTACGATATTAGATCACATTGATCTAGGGAAAACTAGTTTGTGTCCCCACAAAAACTAGTGTCCCTTCAAATCCACTTACCAAGTACATATCTTTTGTACTTTCCCAAGTACAATCAGATAGTTCTAACTACTTCAATTGTAGTTCTCCTGGATATAAATGATATTTGTATACTATAAATTATATCTTGGAAATATCAATTCATGTACATATCATGTCATTCATGATTGATCCATCTCTAAAGTGTATGGAATTTAAACTCCCCACATTAATATCCTCCCATGTTCCATACATGTCATCTTGGGGAGATTTATGCCATGTGACATTGGTAACAATCCTCTCTTGAATTGTTCCATCTTGTATTTTATTTAATAACTTATCAATATATGTATGATTGACTAGGTCTAAGTAGCCATTATATCTACCTTAGTAGATCCTATTCCCTATAACTTAGGTTGCTACTTTAAGTTAATCACTGGATAATTACTTTCATCCCGATCTTAACTAACTGTAAGACCAATATCTGTTTTCCACATGTTATCGAACATATTTTACTTGGAAAACAATGGTTCTCCTACTAACCTCTGGAAGACACATGTCAAAGATTCATTCCAAATGAATATTTTATGAACATATTTCCTACTTCAATCCTAAACAATATTTCAGTAACTTGCAACCCTATCGGCATTCTATGATGTCACTATCCTTTTATGGTTGTGTCGAATAGACACCTTCCAGAATTGCTGGTCACGACATCAAATGCATAATAAAATGATCATAAAATGTAGCTATGATAAGTGAAATTCTAATAGATTTAGGCATAATGACTTTGCATTACCAATCAATCCTTATTGGTACCATGCATGTACCACCCATGTATCATTTCACTTGAATATCCACTGCATTATTCAAAATAATAATCCCCTTTTCACTTTGATACATGGAATCCATTATTGAATTTTAATTGACCTTGTCAATCTTAGCTGATTTCCATATACTATATACCTGTAGGAATTATTATTCTCAATGAATAATTTATCACTATCCGCAGTGAATACAAAACCATCACTATGGTTTTAACCTTCCTACAAAGTATGTGTCTTTGGAGCAATCTTATTCTATATGCACTTATGGAACTTGTTCCTATTCCAACTACTCATACATCTGTGGCATTGACTAAACCCAAGTCAATCTTTCTCCCCTATCTCAAATAGATATGAACACCCTTATATATAAATATAGTAATTATCTTTGACTATATCTTTTCTATATAAGTAATTTTTGTAATATCCTAAGAAACCTTTAGGATACTTACTTTAGATGCAGTTTGTGTTTTTCTTGATGCAAGTTTGTTTATATCCTAACAAACTCTTGGCATCTAAACACATTTCCTTATGATATAATGGATTTCCATCATACTATAATTCATATTATATCCATATTTCATGATAGTTGGCATATGGTTATGAGATATCACTATTATTTTCAAAGCACATCTTTAAATATAATGGAAGTTTCTGTAAGTTGCAACATTGATACTAATTACGTAATGGCTCAGATGTATAAAATGTTCATTTATGAATTTCTCCACACTTCATTTTGTTGATCAATGTTAACTGGTAAGGCTCATCTTCGATCCTCATTATTGACATCATAGCCATGATATGGATAAGCTAACATGTATTTTGGAATTACTCTATGCTACATTATATTGATCGATGAATTCTTGGTCAAGATATTCTTTGGTGTACTGGCCCAAATAATCTTATATCTTTTGACCATGAAAAAATCATACTTATTTTTCATATTCCTTAATTACTTAAAAGAATCATATGAAGTATATTTACCACTAGCTTACCCTTGGAATAGTTCACACTCACTAGCTGAACTAATTTCGAAAGATTTGTGGCATACCTTTATTTATAAAGGTTTATTTTTACAAACTAAATAAGCATATACAACGATAATACCTAAGGTGTTTAGCTCTGCAGAGTGTAAATACCAAAATGGGTATATCCTTGATGTCCACTTTTGTTTTTACTTGAAAAAGAATTATCTTGCCACAACTAGGTAAATAAGTATTATATTTTTATATTCATCACTTATTTCCTATGATTAAAGTATCACTAAACTACTAGTTGAGTATGTGAAAGCGCAACCGATTGCTGCCTATCGACCGATCAAGGTTCCGATGCTCTACTAATGTGTATAGCAGCACTCGGTTCAAATCCTCGGCGATGTTACTTTTTAATAGTTGATTGTTTTTAGTTGATTGTATTCTATTTGGGGGGTTTGTTTACAGAGATTATGAAATAATTTATGGATTATGTTTGATTAAGATTGATTTAACAATTTGATAAATATTTGGGTGAGTTCATCAATAGGTAGTTAAGCTTGTGATATCATTGAGCCTTGCTTTGTATTGCATTAAATTAACACCCATGTCACAAGTTGACGTTGATTGGAATTCCTAAGTGTTAAGGCTTTAATACAAGCCTTAACTTAACCAGGATTATAATCTCAATTATTAATTGATTGTGGTAGTGTATTTATGGTTCCAATAATCCATGGAATCCATACGTTAAACAAAATATGTCATTAATCCATGACATTTTAAGTCCAACATACATAATGTTAATTCAAAGAATACTCATCGAGAAAAATCTCTCAATCGTTTAACATCCATAAATTATAACTCACCCCAATGAGAGATTTAATCACCCATTTAAATGATTATTAATCTGTTTATAATGATTATGATGATAAATTATGAATATAAGAAAAAAAGGGATAAGAAAAAAGTGGTGCGTTGAACACACACACAAACGATGATGATAATTAAAAACGAACTTAAGATTGAATGAGAAAGAAAAATAAGGGAAGGTGATTCAACTATATTTAAAATATTTTAAGAAAATAAATATTAAACTACAGAATATGGATGATAATAAGAGATATTGAAGAAGAAACTTTCATTAAAATACAATTACAAAAAAAAAAGACTCAGAAGATTACAATAATGAAGAACACAAAAGTAAAAGGAAACAAAGAGAGGAGGAAGGGTATCTCAAGTGAAAAATTGAGTATTTAAGGTCTTAAAAAGACCTTTTAAAGGCTTTGGTTATGCCAATATGTGATCCTATATTCTAAAATTACAACTCTTTTGAAAGGAGAGGAGGGGATGCATTTATAGCCCAAGGTGGTGGACTATTTGCATTCCAAAACTACCCCTCCACTTGGCTCGACGATTTGGACATCTAGACAACTGAATATAGAGATATCTCCTTCTTAAAAGTTGTATATAATAATGTTGGTCGACTAATATAATTTTTTTGAGCCATTTGGACTTATGGAGCAAATGTTATGGCTGTTTGATTAAACAATGTTAATCTGTCCATTTTGAATCCATAATGTGAATGGGTTTATCAATAGGAATATGCCTTCAAATACGAAACCTTTATTCAACAAAGTTTTCCTCCTATATATCCTATTTCACATTGAAAAATATCATCTTTATTTGATGATTTCATCATGAGATATGTCATAAATAGTGTTCAGATTTTAATTTTCGGCCAGAATGGTGGGCCGGACTTCAAAGAATCATTTGGGATTCTTTTTTGTGTAGTTGGACCTCAAATTTTTTATCCATGATTCTTTTGGATAATAAATAACATATATTGGAGTTTCATAAAATTTGGGCTTCGGGATTTAGACAAGTAACTCAATCATCATGGCTGGTCCAGTTTCTTCACAGTTTCTTTGGGTCTTCTTGTGTGGACCATATGACCCTCCAAATGGATGATTTGGACAAAGGTTCCTTCTAATTAAATGTTTAAATTTGAGTAAAGAACCCTAAAAAACAATAATAATTCAATATATATAAGTAGGGAGGGATTTATTATTAAAAAATTAAACAGACTTGAATCTGGATGAATTCAAATAGTTCTCAAAAATTATAATTAATATTTAAACATTAATATTTTACATAAATTATGCACATTTCATATAAAATAAGTAAAGGGATTATATAAAAAGTAATGAAAATATTAATAACATCAACTCCCCCACACTTAGTCTTGTGCATGTCCTCATGTGCAATAAATATAAACAACATTACAAAATCATTTTCACTCACCAAAAAATATTAAAATTTGGTTTTCCCCACTCATGGGAGGTTTAGACAATTTCAATCATCCATATTGAATTCCAACACAATTTGTTACAGAGAAAATGTTCCAAAAACAATTCATTTTTTCATGCTCAAATTTATAAATAGAAAATGGTGGCACACAAAACTTACTCCTCTAAAGATGATAAAATTGATTTATGGAGATTCACTCATTCACCAACAAAAAGTGAAAATATTAGAGTTTTTAAGATCTGTCATATTCCAATCCCTATCCTAAAGTGAACAATAATCAAGAGGAATTTTTAAGGGGTTGTTCTGTGGCTATGGGACGGTAGGAATTTAATGTCCAAGAGAGAGAAGAGTGGTAAAACACCAACATGGGTAAAACAATGCACAATTGTTTTGAAATGAAACATGGAATGAAATGAAAACACATATTTACAAGGGAATTATTGTGTGAAGAAAGAAACAAGAGAGGAAAAGAATTTAAAGGTGATGAGAATATTAAATATTTACAAAACAAAAAACTTCTCTCAATGACATAAGTGTTCTTGTTTTTATTTTATCTTCTTTTTTTTTTTCAAAAGTTAAACTTGAAAAATATCTCACACTCATATCCCAACCCATGATTAATCTTCTCATGACACTAATTTTAATAGTTATAACAAGATCAAAGGTTTAGGAAGAGTTATTTTTGACCTATCCAAGAAACAACCTAATTTTTTTTGTTCTTTTTTTTGATCAATTTTTTTTTTATTTTTGGAACACTTGTTAATAACATTTACAAAATTACATAAATGAAAGTACATTACATTCCCCAAAACACACTGAATGACAACCTCTCCCCCACATTGAAATGGATGATTTCCCTCAAAAATATGATAACATAGTGAAATCAACAAAGGGTACCCAAAATTAAATCCATCCCCCCACACTTAAATTTCAAAAAATTATGCAATGAAAATCCATGTTGATATTGGGTGGGAAAATTTATTGGGCTTATAATGTGGCTATCAATGAAAAAGTTTTCATAGGCTCTAAGGGGCTTTCAAAAGGAGGATTAATATAAGGGAAATGGGAGGCTATTTGGCTATTGTGATTCTCATGTGGTTCAGAAAATGCCTCTGTCATATCAATTCACACTAAAGTAGGAAATTTAGACCGAAGGTCCACAAACTCAAGACTCAAAAATGGGGGTGAAAAAAACACATTTTAAAAATATGGCCATAGGTGGCCTTGGAATGAAAGAAAATGGTGTTCCTCACAGGTGGGGAAAATCAGTTTCCAAATCAAAAGTTGAGCATTAAATATTTTTTGGGTTTGACACAATATTCTTTATCCAAATATATATTTAAAACACAATATTTTTGAGATGAAACCATGTCTTTTGACTCCACAAAATGGTTGGATAAAATGTAAAAACTAGATGGTGAGTAAGTATGAATCGTTTGTTTTTTACATTTTTTTTAGTTTTTTTAGTGTTTTTAAATTACACACCCACACAAAAGAGAAAGAGTAAATAAAAAAATGTGATGTGTAAAGTGGTAAAAAACAAAATGAGAATGAGGGAGGAAGAATAAGAAAGATATAGAGGGAGAAAAGGATTTAAAGGGAAAGATGGGACCCTAGGTTTGGATTTGGTGGGTTCCATCTCCATCCAATAGTGGTTCAACTGCAGAAGTTGGGGATCTAGTGGAAGTCGAAGTTGTTCCAGGATTGTGTGTCCTCTCATGGTGATGCTTTAACCAATTTCCATTAACCATGAATGTCCTTTTGGAAGATGGGTCTTGGACCTGCACTGAACCAAATGGGTAAACATGAGAAACAATAAAAATACCTTCCCAACAAGAATTAAGATTACCTAAGTGAAGCCGAAATTGGGAGTTAAAAATAAATACCTTTTCACCTTCATGAAATACCTTTCTTAGGATGTTTTTGTCATGGATTACCTTAGCCTTTTCTTTGTACAGATTGGAATTCTCATTGAATTCAAGTCAAAGATCCTCCAGTTCATCCAATTGAAACAATCTTTCTTCACCAGATTTTTCAAAATCAAAATTACAGGTTTTCATAGCCCAAAATGACTTATATTGTATTTTAACTAGAAAATGACATTCTTTACCAAAAACTAGCCTAAAAGGAGACATACCAATGGGTGTTTTATAGGCAGTTCGATAAGCCCAAAGTGCTTCACCAAGTCTTTCAGGCTAGTCTTTTATAGTGGGTTTTACAATTCTCTCAAGCACTCTTTTCACTTCTCTATTAGAAAGTCTATCCATGCCATTTGTTTGGGGGTAATATGAAGTTGAAGTTTTATGTACAACACCATTATTTTTCAAAAGAGATTCCATGGTTCTATTACAAAAATGGGTTCCTAAGTCACTTATCAAGGCACGTGGTGTGCCAAATCGGTAGAAGATGTGTATCTTTAGAAACTCACTAACAGTATGTGAATCATCATTTCTAGTGGTTTTGGCCTCGACCCACCTAGAAACATAATCAACCTTAAGAAGAATGTATGAGAATCCATTGGAAGGGGAGAATAGTCCCATGAAATTGATGCCCCAAACATCAAAGTTCTCATAGAAAATTAAAGGTTTTTGGGACATTTCATTTCTATTTGAAATTATTACAAAATTTTGGCAAGTAGGACATGATTGACAGAACTCATGCAAGTCCTTAAAGAGTGAAGGACAGAAGAATATAGAGTCTAGGAACTTTCGGGAAGTCCTTTTTGGTCCAAAATGGCCACCACCAGGCATTGAGTGACAAAATTCTAATATGGAAGAATTTTCATTTTCATCAACACATCTACTAATTACCATGTCTGCCCCAGTTTTCCAAAGTTTATTTTCATCCCAAAATAGTATTTTGAATCACTTTTCAAATTAATTTTTGTTCTTTTAAAAAAATTTCTGGAAAAACACTAGAAACCAAGTAATTTACAATTAGGGAATACCATGGTATTTTTGGAGTGAGAGATGAAAGGTTCTCAGTTGGAAATTCTAGATCAATTATTTCAGAATAAGAAGAATTAAAATTCTACTCAAGTGATCAGCCACATGATTTTATTTTACTGATCTATCTTTGATTTAAAGGTCAAACTATTGGAGCATTAGGATCCATCTTATTATCCTTAGTTTGGAATCACTTTTATTAAGTAAAAACTTTATAGCAGAATGGTTTGTGAAGATGATGATTTTGGAACCTAAGAGATTGGGCCGAAATTTATCTAAGGAATAAACCATTGCCAAAAGTTCATTTTCAGTCACAGTGTAGTGAGATTGAGTTTCATCCAATTTTTTTGAGGCATAATATATGACATTAGGAATTCTTTCTTTTATTTGACCAAGAACAACCCTGACAGCTCTATCAGAAGCATCACACATGAATTTAAAGGGTAAGGACCAATCTGGGGGTTGGATTATTGGGGTATATGTAAGAGAAGTTTTTAGTTTAATGAAGTCTCTCTTGAAAACCTCATCGAAATGTAAAGTGACATCATTTTGGAGAAACTGAGTGAGTGGGAGGGAAATATTACTGAAGTTATGGATGAATCGTCGATAGAAACCAGCATGACCAAGGAATGAATGGATGTCTCAAACAGAAGTGGGTTCAGGAACTTATTGGATCACTTCAATTTTGTCAATATCAAATTCAATACCATCTTGTGAAACTATTTTCCCTAGAATAATCCCATTTTCAACTATGAAGTGTCATTTTTTAAAATTTAACACAAGGTTACACTTGACACACTTTTGGAGGACTAGAGAGAGTGAATTAAAGCAAGATTCAAATGACTCACCATAAATGGTAAATTCATACATGAATACTTCCATGCAGTGTTCAATGAATTTAGAAAAGAAACTCATCATACACCTCTAGAATGTTGCAGGATCATTGAAATGGCCAGAAGGCATTATCCTATATGCATATGTTCCAAAGGGGCATGTGAAATTAGTCTCTTCTTGGTCCTGAGGTGCGATTGGGATTTTAAAGTAGCTGGTCTATCCATCAAGAAAGAAATAGTGTGACTTTCTGGCTAATTGTTCTAGCATTTGATCAAGGAATGGAAGAGGGTAGTGATCTTTTTGTGTTTCAACATTCAATTTTCGGTAATCAATGAACACACACCATTTGTTCTTCACTCGAGTTGTGTCTACATCTCCATGTTCATTTGTGACAACAGTTATCCCACCCTTATTAGGTACAACTTGAATTGGAATAACCCATTCACTGTTAGAAATTGGGTAGATAATACCAGCTTGAAGAATCTTGGTGATATCTTCCCCAACTACCTCAAGGATGAGTGGATTGAGTCTTCTTTGTAGTTGTATAATTGGTTTGTATGACTCCTCAAGATGGATGTGATTCATGCAAAGGGCATGGTTGATTATTGGTATGTCATCTAGGGTCTAACATAAGGACTTTTTGTTTTCCTCTAATACCTGAACAAGTTTGGACTCCTCAGTTTCAATAAGTGAAGCAGAGATAATGACATGATATGAGTGATCATGGAAAAGGAATGCATATTTTAGATGTTCAGGAAGAGGTTTCAGATTAGTCCCATCTTTCATTTTTTGAGCTAGACAACTCAGGAATGGAGGAAGGGATTTTAGTTGATTTAGATTCATTTTCCTTAATACTATCCAAGGTGGAGTAGTAGAAATTGGAGTTTATGTGGGATTCAAGAGAGTTTTCAAGTTCCTCTAGATTGACATAGTCTATGAATGAGAGGTTCAAATAAACTTGATTAGCCACTAAATGATGCTAATATTCATTGTTAATATATATAATATTCATGTGATTTATTATTCATAAACACCATTTTAGTGCATTTTACACTTTGAACATCATTTCACATTATGATTGTAATACCTTCTTAAAATGCACTATTATGTGGTACATTTTTGAACATCATTTAAAGTACCCAATGATTCATCTGATTTTAAGGAATCTAATTATACATATTTTAATTTTATATTTTGGTAATTTTATATACAATTAAATATATGAACATGTTTGATTCAGGGATCATTGTAGAATTCATGGAAGAAGATGGGGATATTTTGTGATGAAAGGAAACAATTCTGGAGAAGTCAGACTGGACACCAACCCACTGATAAGATTGTGGGGCCCAAAATATAGGCCCAATGAATCCCAAATATCTTGTGATTCTATAATACATTTATAGGAACAAATCACTCTTCAGGATCTAATGCTAATTCTGTCTCCATGGTATCAATTTATGTGGCCCAAGTTAGAGATAAAATTTTGGGCCAGATTCTGCGGCCCAGAAAAACATCCCACTAATTGGATCATATCTTGGAATTCACAACTCCAAATTGGCCCAAATTTGACATACGGTTATAAGACATCAGAGGATCCATTTTCTTCTTTTATGGACTACTATGATTCGGCCATCTAGAAGGTCTTCCAAGCGCTTCTGTTCGGTGAAGGAAAGCTGGCTGCCACCTCGGGTCAAGGGTGAAAAAAATCAACTCGCCCTTACTTTCCACCCAACTATGGCCTAAAAAAATTAATTGAGGAGACTTGGAATGTTGGAGGCTCGACCCAATGGCACACAAATTCCTATTTAAGGAAGTGGTGTTTGAGTATTTGATAATCTTGGGTGTTTGGATTAATTGTAATGTTATGCTGCCACTTTGTGTTTGTAATCGCATTTCAATTTCCATGTAAGTTTCCTTTTTGTACTTCTTTGTTATTAATCAACATAATTCTATTCTATTATTCCCATTTCTTTCATTAAAACATTATAATAACAAATCACAGTGATATCTCTTTGTTGTGCTGAATTAATTCACACACACGGAGGAGTTCTCGTTATTTCCGCGGTTTTAATTTCTTCAATCTAATTCTTATAAGCCATCTTCCACCCACCATTGAGAGTATACCATAAATGGAGGGATAAAACTTTAATGGGTTGATATTAGGAAGATTCAAATGCTTGATTGAATGTTATTTTATTAATTAATTGTTGTTAATTTCTTAACTAATTTAAGACTTCCATTCTTCAGTTATTTCCACTCTTCATCTTCAATGTGTTTGAGGAAGATAAATCCAATTACTAAAAGGACCATATACCTTGGAGACATCATTAATTTGGTTATCTAAGTGTGTAGGGGATTAGTAATTGAGTTTAGTTGCATCAAACCAGAAAACTATGAAGGTAGTGTTATTTTGAAGAATGGATTCATCAAGAATTAATTAAACCAAAATTGTCTAAAGAAGTAAAATTCATTCAATCCACCCCTAGCATAATCTTAAGATCAACCCATTTTCATTTAATTTAATTCACTTAAGTCTCTTAGAGTTCACTTAAAACAATATAAAATCAACCCAATTTGTCCACTTAATAGCCAAAAATAATCCATAGATTGCATGTGTCTATAGGTTACTTCTTAGGTCTCTAAGGATTCGACAACCCAAGCTAGACTACAAGGACCGTTCTACCTTCATCTCTTGGGTAAATTTGAGCGAGAACCAAATTTTGGTGCCGTTGATGGGGAACCAATTAAGTCATCTAAACACCCATTCTATTCTCCCCCATTTCTTCTTTTCTCATCCAAATTCTCTTATCTTGTCCCTTTATCATTTTTTTTTCTTTTTGGTGCATGTCCGCCTACACCTGCGATCAATCAAACCGTCTATTTAGGGTGGATAGTCCTGGGGTTGGGGAGTCAAGTACACAAAGGGAACTCATTACATTATATCCTAATCTTCTTAATACTCTAGAGTCCAAAATTGATCCCATTTCAATGGAAGGTCTTCAAATAAACCAACTCATAAACCCGGGTGGAAACCAAAATGGAAACCCAAATGAGGCAGCCCCAAACTTGGGGAATGCGGTCGATCAAACCATGAATGACTACCTCACACCTTCCTAGACCAATGCCCCCTCATGAATTATACATAATTCCCCAGGAGATTCCAACTACTTCTTTAAACCCCATGTCCTAAACCATCTTCCCACATTCCATGGAATGGAGTTCGAGATGCCCTACCTTCACATTAAGGAGTTCAATGACATTGTAGAAACCATGTGTCCCCCCCATAAACTAGAATTAGCTAAGATGAGGCTATTTACTTTTCCTTTAAAGGATTGAGCTAAAAACTGGATAAACAATTTGAGACCATCATCCATAAAATCTTGGTACCAACTACAAATATAATTCTATAAAAAATACTTTCCCCACCACAAAACAATTGCACTTAAAAAGAGTATCCAATTTTTTTTTGAAAAAGAGGGAGAGTCATTCTATGAAACATGGGAGAGGTTCAAAGACACTCTAAAAATGGTTCCACTCCATGATTTTTCTATTCCTGAACAAGTGAGAATTTTCTATGAAGGGTTGGGTCCATGGAATAAACAATTCTTTGACATGATGTGTAATGGAACCTTTAAAAACAAAGCCCCAAATGATGCTTACGAGTATCTAGAAATCCTTTCTGAACAAAACCAAACATGGGGAGCTACACCTTATTATGAAAAGCCACAAATAAGTACTGTAATTCATACACTTAGAGAAGAGGAAATCCTTAGGGATAAACTCACAGCACTCTCTAGGAAGGTTGAAGAGATAGACCTTAGGAAATTCCATGAAATCCAAACCGTTGACTCTGTTTACACAATTTGTGACAAACATGACCATAAGACAGACAACTGCCCAACAATTCCATCCATAAAGGATGTTCTCTTAGGAGGACCCCCAGTGGAATTAAATGCCTTGAACTTTCAAAATCCTAAATACCAAAAGAACTTCAACCCAAGGTATAATGACCACCCAGGCTTCCGCTGGAAAGATAACCAATAACCTAGCCAACCACAGGGAAAAAATCCTTACCCCCATCAGAACTACCAATCCCATAACTAGTTCCAAACCCAAACTATCCAATACCAACAACCACCAGTCCATTTTTAACAAACCATCCCACCTCCAAAATATCCCCCTGGGATAAACCAATCTACTCAAGCACCAACCCAAACTGTTCCACAAAGCCTACTAGAACAACTGTACAAACAAATGGAGAGGATGAGCTCGAAAGTATCTTCCCTAAAATAAGAACTTCAAACCATCAAAACTGGAAAGGCACCCATGCCTACTTAGGTGGTTCCATCCTCAACTTCAAGGGGAGAGTCAAGTTGTGCTCAAACAACTCATGAACAACTAAAGGCTGTAACTATTTTAAGAAGTGGGAAATAAATTGAGAAACCTGAACAACTAATTTAGAACTCACCTGAAGATTCAAACTTGGATGAAAGTTCAAATGAACCACAAGATTAAACTGAGGAAACTGATAACAATGTGAAAGAAATAACTCTTCAACAAACACACCCACAACCTGCACCATTTCCTCAACGCATGAGGGGGAAACCCAAGCCTGAACTGAGTGAAACATTGAGGGAAATCTTCTCACAAGTCAAGTTAAACATTCCCCTTCTCGATTCCATCCAAAACATACCTGCCTACTCAAAGTACCTTAAGGACTTGTGCACTTTTAAAAGAAAAATTTCACAGAAAAACCAAGTCCTTTTGGCTGCTAATGTGAGTACCACCATTCAAGGGACCATTCCTCCTAAGTTGAAAGACCCAGGTTTCCCTTAAATCAATGTTGAAATAGGAGAAAGCAAAGTTGTCAAGGCCTTGTGTGATCTAGGTGCTAGTGTCAATCTCATCCCCTATGCCATGTAGTGCCAGTTAGGCCTAAAATAACTCTAACCCACATCTGTCACACTTCAACTTTCTGATCATAGCATTAGGGTTCCAAAGGGGATTTTAAAGGACGTTCTGGTAAAGGTTGAAAACTTCATCTACCCTGCTGACTTCATTGTCCTTGACAACCATCCAAACTTAGGAAATAAGAAACAAAACCCAATCATCCTTGGCCGTCCTTTTCTTGCAACAATCAACTCTGTTATCCGAGTCCGAAATGGGAACATGACCATCACCTTTGGGAACATGAGTCTAGACTTGAACATCTATAATGAAAGCTCACAAATAGGGGATGATGAGGACATTCATGAAGTAAACATGATAGGAATCATTGATAATGAATCCATAGAACATCAAGGAATATTTTCTGAATGTTTAAGTCAGGATGAGATTGATTTCCTTTGTTCACATGAAGGAAGTTTATCTCCTTGTCTTGAATCATTTTAAAATTGCTCTTATGATGAAGTCTTAGGTCCAACAATCAGTGAAACCTTTCAGGAAACCAATTTCATGAAGACCAATCAAACTTCCTTCCCTAAATCTAATCAAGCCAATATAGTTGCTGAAACTTCTACATGTGGGGAATCAATACTATCTGAAACTCTAAAAAAAGAAATTGAACTTGATCCAATGTCCCAATCTTCTGCTGAAATTCTAAACCAACCTGATCTTGAATTGAAGGAACTTCCCACTACACTCAAGTATGCTTTCCTAGGGGACAATCAAACACATCCTATTGTCATCTCTTCTTCTATTAAAGCCAATCATGAGAGGATTCTTCTAGATGTCCTTAGGAAACATAAGAAATCCATTGGTTGGACCCTATCTGATATTCTTGGGATTATCCCACTTATCAGGACTCATAGGATTGTTCTAGAATCTAATTCAAAGCCATGTAGTCAACCTCAACGACGACTCAATCCTAATCTCACGGAGGTAGTAAGGAAAGAACTTCTGAAATTTTTAAAAGCTGGTATCATATATCCCATATCTGAGAGTTAATGGGTGAGCCCAATCCAAGTGGTTCCAAAAAAGGCTGGAATCATAGTGATAACCAATGAGGATGGAGAGATTCTTCCAACAAGGTTGAGTAGTGGATGGAGGGTCTACATTGACTATAGGAAGCTAAACTCATTCACCAAGAAATACCATTTCCCCTTACCATTCATTGACCAAGTCCTCGAGAGAGTGGCAGGTCATGCCTTCTACTGTTTCTTAGATGGGTACTCAGGGTACAATGAAATTGAGGTCTCCCTAGAGGATCAAGGGAAGACTACATTCACATGTCCATTCAGTACCTTTTCCTTCAAACACATGCCCTTTGGTTTATGAAATGCTCCTGGAAACTTCCAGCGGTGCATGATGGGAATCTTCTTAGAAATGGTAGGGTATTTTCTAGAGGTCTTCATGGATGAATTCTCTATGTTTGGGGATACTTTTTAGGGATTTCTAAGGAATGTAGAGAGAGTCTTGTCAAGATGTGAAGAAAAAAATCTGGTCCTAAACTGGGAAAAATTCCATTTCATGGTTAAAGTGGGACTAGTTCTAGGCTATCTGGTCTTAGGTAGGGGGATTGAAGTTGATAAAGCCAAGGTTGACATCATTCGTCACCTTACATCACCCAAAACTATCAAGGAAGTGAGGTCTTTCTTAGGACATGCTGGTTTCTATAGAAGATTCATCAAGGAATTTAGTTCAATCTCCCGTCCCCTTTGTGCTCTGCTAGTAAAAGATGCTCCATTTGTTTGGACAGAAAGCTGTGAGGGTTCATTATCAACCCTCAAATCCTCTCTCACCTCTCCCCCATCATGAAATCTCCAAATTGGAACCTTCCTTTCGAACTTATGTGTGATGCCAATGACTTTTCTGTAGGATTTGTGTTAGGACAACATTGTGATAAAAATCCTTATGTCATTGATTATGCAAGAAAATCCTTAAATGATGCCCAAATCAACTACACCACCACTAAAAAGGAGTTACTTCATATTGTGTTTTACTTAAATAAGTTTAGGTCCTACCTCTTAGGATCCCCCATCACTGTGTTCACTGACCATTCTGCACTAAAATACCTCTTCCAAAAACAAGATGATAAGGCTAGACTGATTAGGTGGGTCCTTCTCTTACAATAATTTGACCTCACAATCAAGGATAAAAAGGGAGTTGAAAATGTTGTAGCTGATCACCTCTCTAGGATAGAATTCAAAGACAATTCAAATCACCTTTCTGTGTCTGATTCATTTCCTGATGAACACCTATACTCTGTGAGTGACTTCCCTTGGTATGCTGACATAGCCAATTTCTTAGTTACAGGAGTCATTCCAAAATTCCTAGGGACACAAGCTTGAAGGAATTTTATTTCTAATGTCAAACACCATGTGTTTGATAATCCTTACCTATTCAAGTTATGTCCTGATCAAATCATTAGGATATGTGTTCCTGAGTCTGAGAAAGAGTCCATTCTAAGATTATGTCATACGGAGGCATGTGGAGGCCACTTTTCCACAAAGAAAAGCACTGAAAAGGTCCTAAAAAGTGGTTTCTACTGGCCTAACCTCACTAAGGATTCCTACCAACTCTGCCAAAGTTTTCCTCAATGTCAAAAATTAAGATCCATTACCAAAAGGAATCAAATGACCCTCACTCCCATTCTGGTCATTGAAATCTTTGATTGTTGGGGAATTGATTTCATGGGACCCTTCCCAAACTCTAGGGGATACCTCTATATCCTTTTAGCTGTTGATTATGTCTCAAAATGGTTTAAAGCCATTCCCACCAAGTCTAATGACCATCATGTTGTGATCCAATTTCTGAAAGAGCACATATTTTCTCAATTTGGAATTCCTAGGGCTATAATCAGTGATCGAGGAACCCATTTCTGCAATCGCCCATTCTCTTCACTCATGTATAAGTATGGTATTTCTCATAAAGTTTCCACTGCATACCATCCTCAAACCAATGGTCAAGCTGAGTTAGCAAATAGGGTGATTAAGCAAATTATTGAAAAAACTGTCAACCCCTCTAGGAATGATTGGTCTGAGAAATTCTTAGATTCTCTTTGGGCATATTGTACAGAATTCAAAACCATCATAGGAGTGTCCCCATATAGGGTGGTTTATGGAAAAGCATGCCATTTACCTGTTGAAATTGAGCATAAGGCCTTTTGGACAATTAAGAAAATGGATTATGACCTCTCATTGGATGGAACAAAAAGGAAATTAGATCTCAATTAACAAGAGGAACTAATGATGGAGGCTTATGAAAATTCAAGGATCAATAAATCTAGAGTTCAAGCCTACCAATCTAGGAATATCAAGGTCAAACATTTTGAATCGGGAAAACTTGTGCTCTTGTATAGTTCAAAACTTCATTTACACCCAGGAAAGTTAAGGTCTAGATGGTCAGGTCCTTTCATAGTGCATCATGTGTACCCCCATGGGGGCAGTAGAGATTCAAGATCCCACAAGTGGTTACATTTTCAAGGTCAATGGTCAAAGGTTAAAACCATTAATTGAATCATTCAATAAACAGGAAATAGAGGTTGAGTTAACTGAGCCAACCTATGAACCAGAAAAAAATTGATAGATTTAGGATCCATGTCGGGATAACGATGTTAAACAAAGCATTGCATGAGAGGCAACCCATGGTTTTAAAGTTTCCAATCATTTTTTTTGTTTTAATCAAATTTATATTTTAAATAGGATTAATTAATCATTTTGATATTTAAAAATAAAAAATAGACTGTTAGCCTATTCTTCTATTATGAGTATAGATGGGTATGAAAGGGAAGCACCATATTCATCCGTGTCACGTGGTGTGATCCTTGAGTAATGCCTTACCCAGAAATTTAAGACGAAGACAATGTATCATCAGTTGTTTTATTTTAATGTGTTTGTAGGATTAAAATAAAAATACAAAAAAATACAAAAAAATATAATAATAATACTAATAAGGGACACGTCGTGGGTTGTGGGTCAAACCCCATCACAACCAGCGAAGCCGTGGGGATTCGAACCCAGGACCGAAGGGAGACAGGGGCGCACGCTTACCACTAACCTACGACTTTTTGTGCTTCCTTATTCTATAATTTTTATATATATACTTATATTTTACTTTCCTTATTATATATATATATATATATATATTGTTTTTTTTTTGTTTTTTTGTTTTGTTTTTCCTTTTTCTACTAGGGAACTCTGCAAGTGACATGGATATCAAAGGATTAAAATAAAGAAGCAAGAATTTCAACTTCAACCACCAGGTGACTTAATTCCATGATCCTCATTTTCAATTTCCTTTTTGAACTTTCATTATCTACCTCTACCCCCTTCTAAATTTTCTTTTTTTTAAAACACTGGGGACAGTGTTATTTTAAGTTGGGGGGAGATAAAATAAAAAATTCTTTTATGTAAAAAAAATGAATTATTTGAAAAAAAAGTGTAAATGGAAGTAAAAATTCCTTTAACTTTGAACATGGTAATACACATTGCACACTTTGAAACTGAATATCAAATAATTTAGAATGCCCTGATTCTGATTTTAATCCTTGTATAATTTCATGAGCATAGATTTTGGAAATTGTGGCTGTCCAATGTGATATTTCATCGTTTATATTTTCATCCAAATAAAAAAAAGATCACAATGCACGTCCTTTGGATAGTGGGGTATTAGTTTGAGTTCATGGGGTCCCCCAAATAAATAGCATATGTTTGGTGATCATTTTAGTTTTAGTATGAGTATTAAATAAAAAAAATAAAAAAAATAAAATAAATTTGCGCGTAGAGCAATGAAATGACCTAATGCGTGGATTTCGGCACTTGAGGATCGTGACTCCATAGTTGTCTGGCCCAGAGTTAGTAATTTTATCTCTATTTTTGGTAATTTGAATTTTTTTTTGACTGAGTTAACTTGAGATGATGACCAAGTATGTGGGATTCACTTGGTTCCCTAAGGTCTTTGAGCCTGAGAGTCATCGGCAAAGTCTCGCTACAGGGGTTGACTCTTTTGAGTGCAATTTCAATTACCATGGCAAAATTGCAAAAAAAAAAAAAACAAAAAAAAAAAACAAAAAAAAAAAAACAAAAAAAAAATACAATACAAAAAAATAATTGAATAATCATCTTAATATTGAAATGTGATTCCACCTAGCACTTCCTTAATTTCCCCCTTGAATAAATATGAACCCCCCATGTCTATTGTGACGCACAACACATCCTCATACTTAATTGATATTGGATGAAATATGACAATGAATTTGAACAAAGGAATGAGCTTGGGATTGGGATCTGCTTATGAAACTATCTTGTATTAAAATATTTTGATGGGTTTCATGATTGTTTGGTATAAGGGATTCTGGTGATCATTGTGTATTAAAATGTTTTTGGAAAAGGGAATTCGAATTTCATATTGTTGAGATATATTTTGCCCAGGACTAGCAAAACTCAAGTTGGGGGGTGTGATTAGCCACTAAATGAGGCTAATATTCATTGTTAATATATATAATATTCATGTGATTTATTATTCATAAAGACCATTTTAGTTCATTTTACACTTTGAACATCATTTCACATTATGATTGTAATATCTTCTTAAAATGCACTATTATGTGGTACATTTTTGAACATCATTTAAAGTACCCAATGATTCATCTGATTTTAAGGAATATAATTATACATATTTTAATTTTATATTTTGGGAATTTTATCTAAAATTAAATATATGAACATGTTTGATTCAGGTATCATTGGAGAATTCATGGAAGAAGATGGAGCTATTTTGTGATGAAAGAAAACAATTCTGGAGAAGTCATATTGGACACCATCCCACTGATAAGACTGTGGGTTCCAACATACAGGCCCAATGAATCCCAAATTTCGTGGGATGATAGAAGACATGTAGAGGAACAAATAACTATTCATGATCTAATGCTAATTTGGCCTCCATGGTGTCCATTTAGGTGGACCAAGTTAGAGATAAAATTCCGGGACAGATTCTGCGACCCAGAAAAACAGACCACTAATTTGATCATATATCGGAATCCACAACTCCAGATGGGTCCAAATTTGACAAGAGGTTATAATAAATCCGAGTATCCATTTTATTCTTCTATGTCCTGCTCTGATTCTTCCATCTAGAAGGTCTTCCAAGCGCTTCTGTTAGGTGAAGGAAAGCTGACTGCCACCTCGGGTCAAGGGTGGAAAAATCAACTCTCCCTTACTTTCCACCCACCTATGGCCTACCAAAATTAATTAAGGAGACTTGTACTGTTGGAGGCTCGATCCAAGGGCTAAAAAATGCCTATTTAAGGCAGTGGTGTTGGAGGATTTGAGAATCTTGGGTGTTTGGTTTAATTGTAATGTTATGCTGCCACTTTGTGTTTGTAATCACATTTCAATTTCCATGTAAGTTTCCTTTTTGTACTTCTTTGTTCTTAATCAACATAATTATCTTCTATTCTTTCCATTTCTTTCATTAAAACATTATAATCACAAAGAACAGTGATATCTCTTTGTTGTGCTGAATTATTTCACACATAAGTGTGAATTTCATTCACACACACGGAGGAGTGCTTGTTATTTCCACAGTTTTAATTTCTTCAATCTAATTCTTGTAAGCCATATTCCGCCCACCATTGAGAGTATACCATCAATGGAGGGCTAACCCTTTAATGGGATGATATTAGGAAGATTCAAAGGCTGGATTGAATGTTATTTTATGAACGAATTGTTGTTAATTGGTTAACTAATTTAAGACTTCCATTCTTCAGTTATTTCCACTCTTGATCTTCATTGTGTTTGAGGAAGATAAATCCAATTACTAAAAGAACCATATACCTTGGAGACATCATGAATTTGGTTCTCTAAGTGTGTAGGTTATTAGTAATTGAGTTTAGTTGAATCAAACCAGAAAATGATGAAGGTAGTTTTATTTTGAATAATGGATTCATCAAGAATTAATTAAACCAAAATTGTCTAAAGAAGTAAAATTCATTCAATCCACCCCTAGCATAATCTTAAGATCAACCCATTTTCATTTAATTGAATTCACTTAAGTCTCTTATAGTTCACTTAAAACCATATAAAATCAACCCAAGTTGGCCACTTCATAGCCAAAAACAATCCATAGAATGCACGTGTCTATAGGTTACTTCTTATGTCTCTGAGGATTCGACAACCCAAGCTAGACTACAAGGACTGTTATACCTTCATCTCTTGGGTAAATTTGACCGAGAATCACAACTTCACCATTTATAACTTGGTTAATCATGGTTCATATTTCACAAGATCCTTTATCATTAGAACCTGATGAACATGATGCAATGGGGTTCAATTGAATCTCATAATTTTCCTCGGAATCATGGATTGAAAATGCAGAGTGATCCTCAGATGGGTATCACTTTTCTTGGAAAATGTTGAACTTGACCAGTTGGTCACCAAATTCCATGGGAAAGATTCCTGAATGGACATCAATCTTGGTTCTTACTGTCATTAGGAATGGTCTTCCTTGAATTAGGGGAGATCAAGAAGAGTTTGTCCCACCTTCCATGTCAAGGACATAGAAATCAGCAGGAAAGATGAGATCATTCACATGAACAAGGACATCCTCAATTATACCCTCCAGAATAGCTGTTCTTCGATTGGCTAACTTAATGAAAACACCCGTTGGATGTAAGGGACCTAAACCAAGGTTGGAGAATATGGATTTGGGCATGACATTAATTGAGGATCCTAGGTCTATGAGTGCATCATCAAAGTTGGAACTTCCAATTTGGCATGGAACCGTAAAGGTCCCTGGATATTTTCACTTTATGGGAATATACCGCCGAGTGGAAACATTTTCAAAGCTCCTAAGTTTCCTCTTGTGGGTGCACAATACCTTAAGAAACTTGGCATACTTAGGGATTTGTTTTATGGAATATAAGAGGGGAATATTGACTTCAACACATCTAAACATGTAAAGCATTTCAGGATCGAGTTCAAAGGACTTATTTGGATTAGAAATGGCTTGAGGAAAAGGAATTGGGTTCCTAAGTGAAATGGAAGGCGGTGAGGGAATGTATTCAGATTCCTTTTCAAGTTTCTTTTTCTTTTCATTTTCTAGGTCAAAATTTAAATGAGGGTTGGAGGACTTATCTTGAGGCATAGAAATTTTCTTCGCCAATCTAAGTGCAATTGAACTTACATTACCCTTGGGGTTGGGTAATGGTTGAGCAGGTAGTTGGGAAGAATTTGATTGTTGTTGCTGGTTCAAGTGGGATGCAATTTGACCAATTTGTGTTTCAATGTTTTTGAGGCTAGAACGGGTGAAGGAGGAAAGATCTTCCACTGAACTTTCCCATGGTTGCTTGGAAGAAGAGGCTTGTCTCAGATTGGAATTACCTTGATTTTGGTTCTTGGGAAAGAGATTGTATTGGTTTGGGAATTGGGAAGAATCACTAAGATAGTGGAATCTAGGAGGAGGAATAGGAGGATTAATTCTTTGAGGTTGAGGAACAAAAGGGTAAGATTGTTGAAAGTTACCAACACCTTGAACATATTAGAATTGGTTTGGGTTTTGATGAGGGTATTGAGGGGGATGAGAAACGGGATTCCCATATCTCAAGTTAGGGTTATATGTAGAAGAGAAGGGATCAGAATGAGGTTGGTTTAAGTTTCTAACAAACTGACCTGATTGTTGAGGGTTGGGGTTCTGCTGAGCATATGCTGCATTGAGCTCCATTGGTACGGATGAATAAGAGGGATCCTCTTGAAGTTGTGGACATGTGTTAGTTGGATGAGATGAGTAGCTACATATTCCACAATTCTTGATAGGTCCAGGGAACATAGGTTGTGGAGAAGATGATGTTGGGGATTTGGCCACAACATCTAGTTGTCACACATGACCCGTGAGTTCATTAATCCACTCAGTCATCTTGTTCGGATCTGTGAATTGATTATCTTGGGAGTGTTTAACTTGAGCATGTTCTCGAGTATGGAATTGTTGTGTGTTCACAGCCATGTTACTTATGAGACCTCTTGCAGCTGTAGGAGTTTTATCAACAAGAGCACCACCACTTGCGACATCTATGAGAGTTCTCTCCATAGCCAATAACCCCTCATAGAAGTATTGGATCAAGGGTTGGTTAGAGATTTAGTGGTGTAGGAAGATTAAAACAATATTTTTGAAGCTCCCCCAGTAGTCATGGAGTGATTCATTTGGGAATTTATAGATACCACTTATTTTCTTTCGGATAGAAGCAATACAAGAAGCAGGAAAGAATTTTTCTAAGAAAAGTCACTTCATGTCATTCCATGTAGTTATGGAACCAGGAGGGAGGTAGTAAATCCATGACTTGGTGGATTTAGATAAGGAAAAATGGAATTCTAGAAGTTTAATTTTCTCCTCATAAACCCCTTGAGGCTTCATGGTAGAGCACACCACTTGGAACTCTTTAAGGTGGAGATGTGGATCCTCACCGGCTAGCCTATGGAAATGAGGAAGAAGATGAATCAAACCTGATTTGAGTTCAAAGTCAGCCTTTATGTTTGGATATTTAATACTAATAGGTTAGTAATTAATATCAGGGAAATTAAGTTCTTTAAGTGTTTGTTCCCTAGGATTGGACATATCTAATTCAATTGGTTGGACAAGGACATGTTCTTGAATGAGTTGATTATCTCTTATGTTCCTCCTAAGTTGGTGAAGTGTTCTCTCAATTTCAGGGTAAAACAAATTTGAGGGATTGTTTAGGAGGCTACAGGGAATTTAGAGAGATGCTGGAAGAAAGAGGAATATTGGGTTTTCTTTGTGTTTTTTTAGTTTATGATTTTTCTGAGAAGGCAGGTTTTTCTTTGTGTTTTTTTTCAATTTTTTTCAATTTTGTTTTTTTTGGGTTTTTTACAATAAACAGAAACTAATGACTACATAAAACAACATACCCATCAACGAATCCATTTAAAAGCATGGAATATTGTCTCCTATCGACCGTTCAAGGTTCCAGTGCTTTGCTAATGCGTATAGTAGCACTCGGGTCGAATCCTCAGTGATGATACTTTTTAATAGTTGATTGTTTTTAGTTGATTGTATTCTGTTTTGGGGGGTTTGTTTATAGAGATTATGAAATAATTTATGGATTATGTTTGATTAAGATTTATTTAAAAATTTGATAAATATTGGGGTGAGTTCATCAATATGTAGTTAAGCTCATGATATCCTTGAGCCTTGCTTTGTATTGCATTAAATTAACACTCATGTCACAAGTTGACGTTGATTGGAATTCCTAAGTGTTAAGGCTTTAATCCAAGCCTTAAATTAACTAGGATTATAATATCAATTAGTAATTTATTGTGGTAATGTATTTATGGTTCCAATAATCCAAGTAATTCATACGTTAAACAAAATATTTCATTAATCCATGACATGTTAAGTCCAACATACACAATGTTAATTCAAAGAATACTCATCGAGCAAAATCTCTCAATCGCTTAACATCCTTAAATTATAACTCACCTCAATGAGAGATTTAATTATCCATTTAAATTATTAGTAATCTAGTTATAATGATTATTATTATAAATTAAGAATATAATAAAAATAAAGAGATAAGAAAAGAGTGGTGCGTCGAACACACACGCAAACGATGATGACAATTAAAAATGAACTTTAGATTGAACGAGAAAGCAAAAGAATGGAAGGGGATTCAAATTAATTTAAACTATTTTAAGAAAATAAATATTAAAATATAGAAGGTGGATGATAATAAGAGGTATTTAAGAATAAACTTTCATTAAAACAGAATTACAAAAAAAAAAGACTTACAAGATTACAATGATGAAGAACACAAAAGTAAAAGGAAACAAAGAGAGGAGGAAGGGTATATCAAGTAAAAACTTGAGTATATAAGGTCCTCACAAGACCTTTTCAAGGATTTTGTCGTGAAAATATTTTCTCCTCTCTTATTAAATTCCAACTCTTTTGAAAGGAGAGGAGGGGATGTATTTATAGCCCAAGGTGGTGGACTGTTTTCATTCCAAAACTACCCCTCCACTTGGCTCGATGATTTGGACATTTGGACAACTGAATCTCGAGATATCTCATTCTTAAAAGTTGTATATAATAATTTTTTCTGACTAATCTAAACAATTGGAGGCATTTGGAGTTATGGATCCAATGTTATGGCTGTTTTATTAAACAATGTTAATCTGTCCATTTCAATCCATACTTTTTAGAAGGCCGAAATGTGAATGGGTTTATAAATAGGAAGATTCCTTCAAATACAAACCCTTTCTTCAAAAAATTAGGCATCCTATATATACTATTTTACATTGAAAAATATCAGCTTGATTTGATGATTACATGAAGAGCTATGTCATGAATAGTGTCCAAATTTTAATTTCCAGCCAGAATGGTGGGTTGGACTTTAAAGTATCATTTGGTCCCCTTGTTCGTGTAGTTAGATCTCAAAAGTTTTATCAATGACTATTTTATATAATCAAGAACATATGGTGGAGTTTCATAAAATTTGGTCTTCATGATTTAGACCAGCAACTCAATCATCATGGCTAGTCCAGTTTCTTCACAGTTTCTTTGGGTCTTCTTGTGTGGACCATATGACCCTTTAAATGGACGATTTGGAAAAAGGTTCCTTCTAATGAAATGTTTGAATTTGAGTAAGGAACCCTAAAAAACAAGAATCATGCAATATGGATAAGTAGGGTGAGATTTAGTATTAAAACATTAAATAGACTTGAATTTGGATGAATTCAAATAGTGATAAAAAATTATAATTAATATTTAAACATTATTATTTCACAAAAATTATGAACATTTCATATAAAATCAGTAAAGGGAGTATATAAAAATTTATTAAAATATTAATAACATAATTATTAAACACTAAAAATAATATTTATTCTTGAACTTGGAATAATGTATCATTGTGTCCAAATAACACGTGGTATAAATATTCTGGTTATAATTAATAATAGTTTGACTTAAATAATTAACTTGACAATTATAAGTTATGTGTTTCTCACTGCTGACTTAGGAATCACCCTTTCTCAGCCACTTGGAGAATTCAAATTCTTATAATGTTTCTATTACTTAATCAGTTACATTATTTCGATACACATATGTAAGAAACATATTGTATTTAATACCCAAAAAGTATGTTTGAAACATTACATTTTATATTTATGAATATACCTGAAGAAAAAGAAATAACTTTCTTCTTTAATTCATTTCATTGTGATTAAACTTCCATAAATTTATTTCATGATATGTGAATAAAATAACCTCCTATTAATTATCTCTTTCTTTGAAGGATGTTCCGAAGGTGCCTTTGGCGTCACTCCTTCCATTTCCCTTATCGCATTGCCTTTCAATTTATTCACCATAAGAATTAAATATTAATCTATATTAAATATTATTATTTCTTGGAGAATTTTACCCAAAGGTAATGAAGCATTTATTCCATCCTATTCATTTTGTGATCTTAAAAAAATTGGATATATGGGTAAAAATAAAATATGAATGACTCATGATCCATTTTTATATTACACATAGAAAGTGTAATTATAATGAATTCACATCTTATTCACTTTATCCTTGAAAGCTTTTCAGATATGAGACTACATGTAATATCATCCAAGTCCTGATGTCATATCCAAAATTCACATCGAATATTGACGATTACATTATGACATAACCATCATATGCATCGTACATGAGTCTCCTATAAGCTTTTTTAACACTCTCGCTTCCTGAGGTGTCTTAATAGGTATTGGGAATCTATCACCTTGAATATCAGATATCATAGTATTGTTTGCAAGCGCTTGTACTACACTTAGAAATTCATGATAGTATGGACATTTAATTTTTCCAAGATTATCACAATGTACCTTTATGGTATTAGATGTCATTTATTACAAAAATAAAAACTAACATATTGTACTTTTTATCTTGATTACGAAATTAGACATTATTGATTAACTATATCATTAAATGCCTCCCACTATTTTATCAAATTATAGGAAACCTCTATACTAGAATCAGAATAATCTATCGCTTGAGTATTCTAGTGGAAAAGATCATTGAATATCCCCTCATAGTCAACAAGTTTTGGCTACACCAATACTTAGAGAGTTCAAGGTAAGATTTTGACTGTCCAACTAAATTAACTCACAATTCATTGATCTGTTGAGTTAAGTCCCAAATTCTAAAATCATAAAATTGATTTTCTTAATGCCTTACTCTAAATTTTCAACAATCTAGTTTTGGATACTTCTTTGCTTCCAACTTCAGTTAAGTCAACCCACCACTCTCATAAGAACTCATTAGTAGTAAGAGGCACCCTTAACTTTGGTTGATGAGTACCCCAAACACTCAGTTTTGTTCAAATTTTAATGATGGAAGATGTTTTGTGACTTAATATTTTTGTGAGAGATTTATTATTTTTCTTGATGAATGTAATACATTTCTATTAATATTGTTCATACTATGTTGTCATGATCACAATCGAACACTAATAGAAAAACATCCATCGCTTCTTTATAAATTTTATTTTTTATTACTTTATATATTTTCCCATTGTCATAAAATGAATAAAATAATAAATAAATGCATAAAGGAAATTAACTACCTGACTCTTCATGAGTATCTAAAATGGCCTAGGGGTATCATACTTGAGTCTTAGCTTGACTCACAATGCAGATCATCCCCTATCCAGTGTGTCCACTGCTCGTATGGATTTTCATTGACTTGGCATTGTCTGTATATTACACTATCCTCACCATGGTGGGGTCCAAATCATACATCATCTTCATCGAAGTACAAAAATACTTGCGTGAAGGTGAGGGGAACTCGGGAGTGTAATGTACATATGATAATGATAGACATGTAGACCCTTATACATATTGACCAAAAAAGATGATGTGCAAACTATCAATAAAATAAATAATTATTTATAATCATCACACACAGATAATAAATAAATAATTAAATAAATAAACGATATACATATACATATATGTCAATGCTCAAGATCGGTCAAGGGTAATAAATGCATGATAAAAATTAAATTCCAATAAATTAAACTATGAGGGTATTTAGTTAAATCAAATGATTTAATTATATCCAGTCCCTTTATTAATTTAATTTTAATACCAACAATTAAATTAATTAATTAATTCAATTTAATACCTAAATTAAATTAGTTTTTCCTAAGAATTAAAATTAAATATTAAACCAAAATTAATTAATTTTAATTTAATTTAATTTAATATTTAAATTAAATTAATTAATTATTTTTTATTATTTAAATACCTATCTGGGCCTCGAAACCCCATGCAGGGCCTGTGTGGGTCGGGCTGAACCCGTGCAAGCCATTTCGGGCTATACGAAGCCTGCACAAGCCTATTCTGGGCCAGGTAGGTCTGCCCAGACCCATTTTGGGCCAAGAAGACCCTCATGAAACCCATTTCGGTGAACATAGAGTCTAACAGTAGTTTGACCAAGTAAAATGGGGTACCTCACGGTAGTATATAGCTAAGACTTAGATGACAATGCCTGCCGGAGGGAGATCCGACATCAGTTTTCTTCGGTGAGAGGGGGGATTTGCTGGTGGCTTCAATATTTACCCTGGGTGGAGGCGGTCAGTGACTGGAGTGCAATGGTGGGAGGCAGTCGGTGTAAGTGGTGCGGGCTAACAGGGAGTGGTGAGCCGAAGTATCCTGGTGGCAGGAGAGGGTGGGATGGAAATAAGGAGGTCATAGAGAGGTTCGATGAGGGGAGGAGCTAGGTGTGGTCGCCATTGGCAGCGGAAGAGGCAGTGGATCAATTGCGGAAATCGCTAGATCTGTGTAAGAGGAGGACCCCACAGTGGTTGGTGAGGCATCCATGACAGAGAAGATGAGGGCGGCAATAAGGGATTTCAATGGGCAGTGTGCCTAGGGGTGTAAATGAGATTAATTACTTGCAAGCTACTCAGGTTCGACTTGACATATAATCGAACTCAGATCATTTATTTTCGAGTCGAGCTCGAGCTTGAGCAACTTGAGTACTAACTCGAGTCAAGTGCAAGTATTATAACAACATAATTGAGTATCTCATGAGCCTAATTGAGCATATAATTTTTTAATATATAATTTTTATTTAATATTTACGTATTTAATTTCGAGATCGAGTTTTCAATCTCAAGTATAAATTTGAGTTCGAGCTCAAATTTGAACTATATTTTGTAATTAAAATTATGAAAAAGTGTCATAATCGAACCAAGTTGAGCCTAATCGAGTGGTTAACCAAGATAGAGTTGAGATCAAGCTTGATGTTGAGCCAGGAAATCAACACTTAGTCAAGCATCGATCTGAGCTCGAGCACTAAGTTCAAGTACCGAGCTCAAGATCGAGTACTAAGATACTCATATCGACTCGACTTGTTTACACCCTTAGGCTCCCAAATTAGTGAAAGTAGATCCAGGAATAGGTGGTAACTAGTGGAGGTGCCTCAGGTCTCTGGTTCTTTTGCACTTTCGGAACGAGAGGCGAGCCATGTGGTGGGTCACTGGAAGGAGACACACCATCCAGGGCCGCAGATGCAAGGTCGTGGAGGGGATCAGCCAGAAAGGGCCACCATGTGGTGGGGAGGAGGGGTCCTTTTTCCCGATAGTATTCCTTGTGAAGGAAGTCTTTTCATTTTTTGATTCATTTTCTTTTTCATGTATGGAATTTAACACGCCTAACAAACCCTTACCTCCTTTTTTTTGAGTATGTGGAAATATCTGCACGCCTCTCTGCAGATTTTCCAGACCCATTTTTTATTAAGGCTATTAAAATAATAATTTAAATAAAATAATAATAATTATTATAATAAATTAATAAAATTGATCCAAATTCATGAGGAATTAAAAATAATGTTGGATAGAACTATTCCAGTAATCACTGGCTGGAACACACGGGTTTATCAAAAAACAAAACTGATTTTTTTTTAAATTTTAATACCATTTAAACAACCATTTTCAATCCATAATTTTTTCCAGATGGCCTTAACTTGTCCATACGACCTCGGATTGGATCATGGTTGGATCTATTGGGACTATTTTAAACCCTCTACTAAATTTTAAAGCAACTCAGTTTTTTCTTGGCGCAAATAATTTACACAATCGTTCTGATACCAATTGAAGGTATCAGGGTGCGCAACGGAAGCTGATGGGTTGGAGTTTTAAAATTTATCATCATGATTATGATGAAACTTTTTGTATCCATAGATATGATCCCCATTATGGTCCATGGATCTCATATAAATTAAAAATATAACAATAATAAATCAAAACGTGTAGCTTGTTCGATTTAGTGGCGTGTCCTATAGTATAAAGTTGCTAGCGATATTTGTACAAAGTATCCAAATACAAAACCATCTAGATCATAAACACACAATCTAAGAATCCTCATGCTCACCATTCATTTAAATATGAGTGTTAGTGCATAGATTCAATGTATCCTTCAACGTCATGTCGATCACCATGATTCGTTGACTTCAATCCATTGAAGGCATGCTTGGATCAGCGCTCAGAGAGAGAATTTATCTCTATGGAAGGCGAGAGGAGAGAGAGGTTCTCAATTAGTTAGAATTAACATTGCAATGAAAATGATCATCTCTACTGCTTTTATAGTGGGATTCAAAATTCTCTAAGAGGTTCCCCAACCCATAAAAAAATATTACCCACTAAAGAAGGAATAAATAAATTTATGAAAAACTAAATTACATCATAAATATTATTTATATCTTATCAAATAATTGTAATATATATTAAATATATTACTTGATAAAACCGATTCATTAACTCGACTCATAATTCCCACTAATTTAAATAAACTTGGAATATTAAAATAATATTCATTCGATTAATATTTTCTGGTATTTACTTAACTTGTAAATAATTTTAATAAATAAATTCAACCCAATTATTATTTACTTTAATAATAATGAATTTATTTATTCATCGGTGATCAAATACTTAGACAACACTCGAACCCCATGGTGGGGCCCACCATGTAAAATTTACCTATTCAACATAGTAGGGCGGGAATACAATATTGTGAGTGACCCTCTAAGACCTTATCTTGATACCTGTGAATAATATTCACAGACCAAGATTAGAGTTTAACAACCCACCAAGACCCATAAAGAGATAAGGATAGTCATAGCAATGACAACCAACCTACGAACACATAATGTGTAATATAATCTCTTTGTCTTTACATATCTCATAAAGAAGGATGAACACTTGTGTAATCTTCCTTTCTTGATTCGTTGTTTGTTGATCTAACCGAAAGGATTTACCATCGACTTCCTTGTCCAAGGACTTATGAATGCACTAACATCCCGATCAACCAAGCCTGATATATAACTTCCTCAACCCAGAAGTGAAAAATACTATCTTGATCATTCAACCAGTGTCATACCACCAATGGTACACCCAACACAAGCCACCTTGACATGATTTCATTATCATAGTTTTTTTCCATGAATCAAAGTACACGATCAAATGGAACACATTGATAATGATCTCAAGTCAGGAGACCAATACACATCTGTATATAGGAATAACCAATAACACCTAAAACATGTGATTTTTTCTATTGGTGGGTCTATCCTCATGATCTCACTACTAGAGATCACCAAGTTAAAAATTCATAAGAATAAGTTTCAATGCTTATGATCCCCAACACCTGATAGTCATACATCAATTATGTCCAATCAGTATGATGTATCTAGACCATAAGACCTTGGTTTAATAATAATGTCATAGTATCTTGAGGTTCTTATTATATCTTAGGATATTCTATAACCTTTTTATTTGACAATTAATATATGGACATGAACATTAAATAGTGGACATAATTTTTTTTACACTATAATGGTAAGTGTACATCATATATATATATAACTGTATACACGATATAGTAATCAAAAGTACTGTTTAAGTTGGGTCTAGGGAACCCACTATTACAATAATAACCCTCTAGTGTGGTGTAGGTTGATCCGTGAGTTTCCTATGCATCTGTGGTTTACAAGATGTTTCTTCTTCACCTTGTAGTGCACAATGAGATCAGAATGCTTTATTTGAGGTAGGTCATGCTTGTTCTTTCTCTTTTTACATGATATGTGTTATATTTTCATATTTTTTGTTCCCTTTGGGTGGAAAGTAAGGGTGGATATAATAAATATAATAATTGGAATAATTGAAATTTATGGGTATGAGGAGATATCACATTTTTTCCTACTTTGTTATTGTTGCTGAATATATTATGCTATGTTGCATCCTTGGTAAAAATAATGGATGTTGGGTGATTTATTTGTGTAGTATATGGTATGAGTTGAGACCCTTGATGTTTTATTGTTTTATTTCACCTTGAATAAAGGATAAGAATATATATTTGGATAATGAATTAGTTTCCCATGGAATCTAGATTATGTGATAATACCAATGATAAATAAAGAAGTAACGAAATGAAATCTATTGAATAAATTGTGGAATTTGGTGTGTGTTACGGTGGTGTGAGTTGTGTTTGTTATGTTTCTTTGTGTCTTTTGGCTTGTTATGAGGTGATGGAGGTGACCGGTTGGGGTGTGTGATGTGTGGGGAAGTGATGCAGTGGTTGGTTGACATGGATGTGATGTGGGAAGTTGTGCAATGTGGTGTGCAGTTGTGATAATGTGATGTGATGCACAATGGTGATGATGTGTGGTGGTGATGTGTGGCTATTTTGTGTAGTGTTTTTGTTGTGATATATGGTTGGGATGTGCTATGTGTGGTTTTTGTGGCGAGATGACTTGGGAAATGTGGTGCAATGACGATGGAGGATGTATGCCACTGATGGTGGTGGTTGTGTGAGTTGGACTAGGTGTTGCATGGAACAATTGTGATAGTTTCCCGGTTATCCATGGAATTAATTGTGATGATAAAATAAAACAAAATAGGATAGTAAATAAGAAATATAAGATAGAAATAGATGTGGGGTAAATTGATTAAATGAATTGAAAGAAAGAATGGGTTGCGTAACATGAAATGGAATAGCTAAATGAATAAAAGTGGTGGAAATTGTAACTGAAATTGGAAATGTTGTGTGGAATTTGTGGAAGTTGTGTAATGCGTTTCATATAGTGGTGGAAGCGGCTGTGATGGTTAGTGTGTGGTACAATAGTGATGATGTGGTGTATGCCGGTGCAATTTTTGTGAACTCATAGGTTGGGTAATGTATGCTATCTATATATCATGTATATTTATGTTATTTTTATATGTGACCCACTCGAGTTGGATAACCTTTCCAACATTCATAGGTTTTGGGTTTTGGGTGTTTTCCCCAACATCCAAGATAGTGGTGATACGAATGGTTGGATACCCCCTCTTCCCCCCTCTTCCTTCAGCAACGATGGTCCATGTGTCTTCAGGAGTAATGTATAGTTATGTCCAAGGTGTTTTTAGGTGATATGTGATGTGATGAGGAAATGATATGATGTGATATGTTGTGGGGGTTATGCGTAGTAGTAGGAGGGTTTGAGGTTGATGTACTTCACATTCATGATACCATACTACTCTGGTTATATGATGAAACGAGATGTAATGACCCAGGTTTCTTCGAGCGAGATGTGGTGTGGTGATGCTTGATGCTAGCATAATATTCTAGACCTTGTGAGGGTGGGGTAGGTAGGGATGAGTCCCAAACCACATAAAATAGATCCTAGGTGTCTTTGAGTGTGATGTGATGTGATGTGATATGTATGGAATGGATGGGAGAACATGACATTCGATGTTGGGGTGTAAGAGAAGAAAATCAGCAGGGAAACATCAGTGTGGAACCTTGATTTGTTATGATATTGATGTTATATTATTAAATTGGATTCATGATTTTGTGAGAGAGCCATAGTGAGGCTGGGTTCTGGTTAGTTGACCCGTATAAGTGCTTATTGGTTCTGTTGTTTTTTCACTAGCACATTAGCATTCTATTTTTCACATGTGCACTTAAGACCTTTGTTATTCCCCTACTAATTATACCTATTATGATCACCCTACTTATATAAAATATTTTTCAGGTTTCCATGAGGACTTTGGGGATTGAGCTAGACATTGTTGCTTGGGTTTAGAGCTACTTTTGTGTCGCTACCATAGACTTTCCTTTTATTATATTTGTAAACTTTTATATGCATTAATTTACATTATTCATGCATTATGGGATGGTTTTGTTTTAACTTTATTTTATCTACTATAGTTTCTTGTTGGTTTTTTATCTTATCTTCCAATCCTATTTTATATTATAGAGGGAAATTCCTCCCATTTGTGAGATTATTTTATACCTCATTATATAAGGACGTGACCTTAAACATTACATAATCTTGAGTTTTAAGTCAATAATTCATTCTCTTACATTTTAAGATCTTTTTAGGTTTATAGTTTTTGAGAATTAGGCCATAAATCATACATAACATAACCATATAATAAAAATTAGACACTTTCGATCAGTATCCATTTTTTTCACAACATGATATTTTAAGATAAAACATGATCTCTTTTTATGGAAAATCTTTAATATTTTCAACTTGACTTATTCCTTTCCCTTACCCATCCTTAAATCCTATGAAAAACAATTTAAAAATGTGGGATAATCATAAAAATATTAGTATGGGATATAAAAATAAGAAAACCATTTTTCCAGTGAAAAACATTAAAACCCATGACACACCTTTTATTAAAAACATAAATTTTTACCTAGAAAGGGAACTATCATTTTTTAAAAAGATCATTTATATTACAATTTGAAAAAAATGATTTCTATGAAAAATAATTAGCAAGAATATAAAATTCATGTATGTCGTGACCTGATCCAATGGTGATTGAGCCGCAACTACCCCAAGCCTGCCTCCATAGGTCTGGGGCTGGTGACAAGCGCCAAAAATACATAACTAGCATGGGAGGAATTTTACTAGTGTTTATTTATGCACACACCCAACCATCTCCATGTAGAAGTTTATAGGAATGATAATAAATGATAAAACATATAGAGTATAAACCATGCATGTAAAACCTCTAGGGAGTACAAGAGTATGACCACATAATCTAAAAATAAAAAGGGAAAAAATACATGCCCAACTAGATAGATGTCCCAACCTGAAAAAACTAGAAAAGTAAAGCACCGAGAGATCCTGACTCTAGATCTCAAAGTACCAACCACCATATGTGGGCTAATACACCAAGGTATCCCTTTGATCCTCTGTAGTTGTTGCCAACCTATCCATCATCCACATAAGACACAAAACGTGTGAGAAAACCCCATGTAGGGGTGAGTATATACATACCCAGTAGGATGACCTGAAATATGAAGGGGGAGCAGTAGGATACACCGTAAAAATAGACAGCTCAACCCACAAAAAGAGAGTAACAAAATCCAAGAACAAGGATACATACATACATACATATATATATATTTATATATATATATATATACTCAACAAAAGAAACCTAGATGAGATATAAAGGGGATCTCCATCTCACAACCCAGCCTAGGATAATATTCTTCCATTAATTCTAATAGGTTTATCAATGATTCCCAACATCTCATGTGTCTATCCAGTAGAAGAATCCATGTGAAGATACACCTCACCACTATTCCACACAGTCGAGGGGCCACAATATTTAGGTATAGGACCCATACCCTGGTACAATATAAAGGTTTCACTCAATAAAAAGAGAACCCATACCCTAACCCTATAGGAGGGTTCTATGAGGACCCATGCCTTGTCCCAATAGAAGGGTGACACTCTAAGGGTCAATGAACCATTCCCTGACTCTACAGGAGGGTGCCACTATGATAATCGATAGAGGACCCATGCCCTGTCTCAGTATGAGGGTGCCACTATATTGACAGGTAGAGGAACCATGACCTATCCCAATAAGAGGGTTCCACTTTAATGGTTGATAGAGGACCCATGCCCCATCCTAGAAAAAGGGTTCCACTCTAATATTCAAGGACCCATACCCTGAATCTACAGGAGGTTTCCACTCTAATGGTTGAGGACCCATACCATAACACTACAGGAGGGTGCCACTCTAATAGTAGGTAGAGGACCCATGCCCTGTCCTAGTAGGAGGGTTCCATTCTAGTGTCTGTGATGATCCTGACCAATCACTTTCATCATTGTGAATCACCTAATGAATCATCACACTCAAAAAATCTTACATTGTATATAAAAATTTACTATTAAGTCCACCATTGCGTTCTATATTAAAAAACACTCAGGATAGGCTACTTGAGTGCCAAAATATGAGTCCAAATGAAGGAGATACGATAGGTAGAAGTTTCCTTAAGAAGGAGGGTACAAGAGGTGTAAGGGGACCCACGTGACATGTGGTACCTCCCTTCTTCCTGAATGTGTCCCTACCAGTACATGGATCACTACCCATGTAGCCCTACATGACATGTAAGGGGACTACACAACACACCTTAGCCACCTGAGGTCCTGACCATGCTCCTGTCCATGTCCATGTGATCTTGTCTATGCTCGTGTACTCAGATACATAGTGTGTCCTCCCACATGAGGTCCTCCCCATGTCCGTTGGGCCATGTCCTTATACCCCAGCCATGTAGAAGTACACGACATGTTCCGGGACATGCCCGTGTCTGTGTACTCCTAGAGTACACATCAAGTTTCCAACACTGAGTCAAACGACATGTGGGGATCCCACAAGGTGTGTGATACTTATAATCTCTCGAAAAACCTACTATCATAGATTTATGAAGAACACACCATGTATTCTTCCTCACTACA
Organism: Viscum album; assembly: GCA_963277665.1. Taxonomy (NCBI): domain Eukaryota; kingdom Viridiplantae; phylum Streptophyta; class Magnoliopsida; order Santalales; family Viscaceae; genus Viscum; species Viscum album. Next base: position 994,620,148 of record OY728125.1, read on the forward strand.
TGGTTTATAGTCATGATTTTTTCAAAATCCTAGATCTTCTACACGTTCCTCTAAATCCACTATTTCCATTTTAGATCTCACCTGATGCTCACCCAAAATCACAGGGGGAAGGCTCCGTTTTTCATTTTCAACCATCTGGTGTCTGAAAATCATATTTCCATTGGGATTTTCAACACCTATACACACCTTGCACGCCTCTCTTTCCATGTACAACCCGTATTCAGATCTCGGATCCATAAAGAAATCATCCAAAACTTGAAACTAATCTTGATACATCCTCTGATAACCGATCCATTTTCTACCCTTGAATCATCCATGAATTCAGGGTCCGATCACGCCCGCTCCCACTCAAAAATATTTGAATCATGACCCTATGGTCCAACAATTAAGAATATGAAGAACAATGGGAAAAAACACATAAAAATGGTGCAAAAATTATTGGTCAAGTGTTCTTGTCCAATGAATTCAAATTTGGGACATTTGGGGTGAGAAACATAGAACAACAAGGATTAATTTAATAAAAAAACTAAATATGATATGTGAGAACATGAAAAGGATCAAATTTGACATAGATCAAATAAATAAGAATGATTATGCTCAATCATTTAATAATAAGGGAAGAAATCCACATATGATGAGTCCTACCCTAATTCAGTTTGTTTGTTGATGAAGAATGCACTCACCAACAAAGGAGGAAGATTCGTAGAATTTTGTTGCATCTTGATTTGCTTGGATCTGGAATCTCATCATTAATTGATCTCAATTTTTCAATAATATATGGTAGAAATATCTTCTCAAAAATCACAGGGTTATACAACTAACCTTGAAAATTATATATAACACCATATTTATAGAGGTTTTAGGATTATGTAATTTAAATTAAATAATTAAATTAATTAATTAATTTAATTTAAACATACCCACAAATGGTCTCTGAATAAAAATACCCTACATCGACCATCTTTAGGTTGTGCCTAGGGTAAACCCTACATTCCATATTCAACCTTGATCTCATATTTTCAATTCGAGACTCTGTTTAAGTGTTATTCCATTATTTATGAAAAACCCTATGCATGTAATATAAAATATATTTAATATTTTTATAAAATTAATTCTAGGAACACTAGGCCTTGGAATCACGTTTCGTCTCAGTGCCTGGCTCTAAAAGTATTTCTAAATATATTTCAAAGTCTTAAAAGGAAAAAAGGGGTCTCTAAATTATTATCTTCTTCAATTTTTTCATCCTTAAAAAACAAAAACTAAGAAAAATGGTCCGGATAATGAGCCTGCATCTAGCTCGCCCGCTCCTATGATCTCTCCTGCCTGCTCCTGTGCTACCATAACACATGAGTTTAGGGGATGGTACATCCACGCAGGAACCTTTCCTGCCAATAATTTATTTCCACCAGGTTATCCATGAAAGTGGATTCATCCTCGATGTCCAGATCACCCTAATCAATGATGTGTTTGGGTTCATGCACATATCTCTTTAACAATGACACATGGGAAACATTATGCACCCGATCCAACTATGGGGGGAAAGGTGAGCTGGTAAGAAAACTCAAAAACTATATGCAATATCTTTAACGGCCTGATGAACCTTAGGGATAACTTTCCTTCCCGGCCAAATCTCCAAAATCCTTATCTTGGGGAGAATATCAAGAAAACATATTCTCCCTACTTGAACTCCAAGGGCCTATGGCACCGATATTCATAATATTTTTTTCTTCTTTGGGATGTCCTCATCCACTCACGTTTCACCTAGATATTATTTGTCCTCTCTTTCACCATCTCTGGACCAATAAGAGATGCCTAACCAATCTCATTCCATCATAAGGGTGACCTTCAGGGTCTCCCATATAGGGAATTTAAATGTTCCATGATTATATTTGAGTGGTATTTATTATTGTACACAAACTCTAGCAATAGGAAGTGGTCCTACCATCTCCAGAAAAAGTCTAACATGAAATCCCTAAACATATCCTCTTGCACCTGGATAGAGCACTCAGTCTACCCATATTTCTGGGGGTGAAAGGATGTACTCATCCTCATATGGGATCTTAATTCCTTCTGTAGGCCTCTCCACAACCATGACATAAAATGAACATCATAATCAGAGATAATCATCGAGGGAACCCCATGAAGAAGAATGATCTACCATATATACAAATTCCCCAAACTCTCCACCAAAATCTGTTCCCTGATAGCAAGGAAGTGCACTGACTTCATAAGCCGGTCAACTATCATGTAGATAGTGTCAAGGACTCTCGTTATATACAGAATCCCTATCATGAAGTCTATAGATATTTTCCCCCATTTCCACTCTGGGATCTCAAGGGGTTGCAATAAACCTTTCAAAACCTGGTACTCACCCTTCACCTGCTGACATGTGAGGCATAAAGAGATGAACTCGATGACACTCCCCCTCATGTCAGCTCACAAAAAATTCTGATAAAGGTATATATACATCTTCCCTACACCAGGATGTACAACTAAAGGATAAGTGTGAAACTCTATAATTAAATCCTCTCACATCATGACCGAGACCACTTTCCATCCCTAGAAAAAGATGACGTGATTCCCACCTTCAAAAAATCCATATGGAAAATCTCATAAAGATATATGGTAATGTAAGACCTCACAGTCAATGTATCCCAACTAGGAATCTCTCACACACTGAAGGAGTGAATGATTCAACACCATTGACTGAAGAAAATATGCACCCGCCTCCTTAACTAGGTTCAACTATAAGGAAGCTAACTTCTCTGACGCCTCCTACACCAAACGATCTTGGGAATTCTTGATAAGGTAATTTCCACCACATTTCCCTTCCCATGAGTATATACCATCTCAAAGTCACAGTCCTATAGGAACTCCAACTAGTACCTCTTTCTCAGGTTCAAGTATCTCTATGTGAAGAAATACCTGAGAATCTGATTTTTTGAGTAAAAAACAAAGAACAACCCAGAAGATAGTGCTTCCACATCCTCAGAGTGAAGAATAACACTACCAAATCTAGGTTGGGATTCACATAGTTTTTCTCATGGGGTATCAACTACCTTTACCCATATGAGATAGCTACCTGACTATGCATCAACACGTAGCCAATCCTAGATCCTGAGGCATCTCAATATACTAAATACTCCATGCCCTCATCTGGTAGTCTCAAAATAGAAGAACTCATCAGCCTCAACCTCAAATACTTGAAATCTCTCTATAACTTCTTAGTCTAGGTAAAAAACTTCCATTTACATGTCAGGGTAGTTAAAGGTGATACAATCCTAGAGAATTATACCACAAACCTCCTATAATACTCTTCCAAGTCATGAAAACTCTACACCTATAATGTGATCTTGGGTGGCTCCCAACCAATCACCATATCAATCTTTACTAGGTACACAACTAATCCATGCTAAGAAATGACATTCCTCAAAAATTGAACCTCATGGATCCAGAACTAGAACTTAGAGAGCTTACCATAAAGTTGGTGCTCCTAAAGAAAATCTAGTACCATCCTCAAATGCTCTGCATGATCCTCCTTTAACATAAAGTATATGAGTATGTTTTCAATGAAGAAAACTAAGAATCGATACTAGTATGACTAGAATATTTGGATGATCAAAGCCATAAACAGAGTAGGGGAATTCATTACACTGAAAGGAATAATCAATAACTCATAGTGTCTATAGAAACATTGAAATGACAGATTTAGAATATCAGCCTTGCCAACTCTCAACTGGTGGTAGTTGAACATGAGATCGATCTTCACAAAATATCTATCACTTAGAAACTAATCAAAGTGTTAATAAATACTCATAAATGGGTAATTTTCTTTATCATGTCTTGGTTTAAGTGATGATAATATACAAAAATTTGTAATCTCCCATATGATATTTTCATAATAAACACTAGATCTTCCTTGGGGGGCACACTAAGTCTGATAAAACCATTCTCTTGAAGGTCCTCCAATTGTAACCGTATCTCCTAAATATTGTTAGGATCCATCAAATATTCTTTGGAAGATATCATAGTAGTATTAGGATGCAAGTTAATGAAAAACTCTATCTACTGCCTTAGAGGTAGTACCAAAACATCCTCAGGGAAGATATCCCTAAAATAATCTATGACTAAAGGAATCCAAATTCTTTAAGATCCTACTACATTAAGGTATACACTCTATAACTGATAGGTAATGGGTTGTAGCCTTTTTCTTTCTAAACCCTCTCATATTACCATGAGATCTCTCTCACCCACAAAACAGAATCTCATCCCATCAGTGTGTAGGCATCTGAATCATCTACAATGATAATAAATCTAGGCTTGGACAATGGAAAAACAATCCATACCCAAGATGACATCATAAGGTCACATCATAATGACCAAAAGTTCCCACAAGAAACTCTCTCCACCAAGTGATAGCTCGAACTGCCTAAAAACGAAAGAGATTGAAGAAGCATTCCCCATAGGAACCTCAAGATAAAGATATTGAGATAAAAACTTAAATGGGAACTCCATATCTCACATGATAAGTAAAAAGATGAAGGAATAACTCACACATTTTTCTACAGGTACTAAAACAAGAGTATAATAAACATAGATCATACCTCTAATCATCTCATGTGCCACTGGGTCATATGCCTCTATAGCTTGAAGCTACCCACAAATCCAACTGAAAACTACCTAAGCTTGACATGGGTCACCTAGTGGTAGTGGTGGTAGGAGATCATACGATCATCCACCACCCATAGATCCTCCTCTTAGAGCCCCACATTCTTCTCTTCCAGCTCTGCCTCCCTGAGGGCTGCCCTACCCTCACCTAGAAGATCCATCACGATGTTGCCCATACCATGGTGGTATATCTACTATTTTTCTACCCTGGTCATAATTTTGGGTCAGGAAATCACATTCCATGTTTCCTATACCATCATATGTATAGAATCACCCCTCTCTGGGATTCCCTGATCATCTGCATGGTCCCTGTACCACACGAACACATGCCCGAGTCTGATTCTGGAAAGATCTCCTACACTAAGATACTACCAACCAATACCTGCTAGCTATTGTAGATAATTAAGTCCTATAATTCCCACCTATATCTCCAGCTATCTAGCATCCCTCTCATAGAAATCTCTCCATCACTATAACCCACTTCGAAACTCCGACATAAGTGGGAACACATTGGGGTACCACACTAGCATAAATGTATATGTAGAGACCCTAATCAAAATTACATTCTTGAAAGCATCCATCCCAAATCATGTCAATAGAGTATCTCACGAGGTCTATGAACCTCAAAACATACTCAAAAACCGACATCCCTCCTTGATGAAGCTCCAGAATCTCCTAAATCTAAATTGGGCGCAAGAATGAGGGGTAGTAATCCTCATGAAACAACTACTAGAATATAGTCCATGATAGTGTAAAATAATAATGTATCTATGTGAATAGACTCTATTAATGTCCTACTTCTCTATGGAAAAGACTAGCTACCAGTGCAACCACCTGATCAGTCGGTGTCTGGATAAGCCTGAAAACTCAAATCACCGACTCCAGCCAATCCTCTATTGCTAGGGGATATTGATCACCATTTAACCTCAGTGGCATCTATAATTAGAACTTATAGAATGTGATAATACTAAAAACATCCTTATCCTTCTATACTAGTACTATATACTATTTAAAAAGCAAGGGTGTTGCTACCTATACACCTAGAGGAAAGATCTCGCACGATAGCCCCTAAATTGAGGCCTCATCACTCATTGGGTCATCATCACGATCTGAAATCAGTAACCTGGATGGATGTCTTCATGAATGAATATTGAAAATTTAATCAAAATTTACCATGGTTAGATAAGCATATATACATGGGGAGATGACTCAAGAAGAACTTTCAAAAGTCTCTATCCTATACAATGCATGTACTGTTGATCCCTTCAACCCATTTCTTAGTATAATGAGTAAAAAAATAGGTAGTCAGAGTCCTGGTGAATGGATATGTCAGCCACTACACCAAAATTGGGTCCCCTAGAATAAATTCCACACTTGATACACTTTGACAACATTTATCCAAATCCCAACCAAATCCTCATAAGGGAAAAACTCCAAACACCATCCCGAGGAATGAACTATTCCAATACTAATCAGTCATGACCTGACCAAAAAGGGATTGAGATGAAACTACCCCAAGCTTTCCTCCATAGGCCATGGGCTAGCGACAAGCCCCAAAACGGATAACTAATACAGGAGGGCTTTTCCTAGTGTACCCGTATGCATGCACCCAACCACCTCCACGATGAATTACAGAAGAATAAAAATAAAATATGTAACATATAGAGTATAAAACATGCATGTAAAAACTCTAGGTATTACAAGAGTCTATCTGCATATTTTGAAAAGAAAAAGGGAAAAAATACATACCTAACCAGATAGATGTCCCAACCTGAAAAAACTATAAAATTGAATTGCTGAGAGAGCCTGACTCTACATATCTAAGCCCTGGATACTTTACATGGTATAATGCACCAAGGTATCCCTATTCTCCTCTGTGATCACCATTAACTATTCTATCATCTACAAAAGACACTACACGTGTGGGAAAATCCCATGTAGGGGTGAGTATATACATACCTAGTGAAAAGCCTTGAAATTTGAAGGGGGGAGAAGTAAGAGACCTGATAGGAATAGATAGCTCAACCCATAGTAAGAGAGTAATAAAATCCTAGAAAAAGGATACATACATACATACATACATACATATATATATTCTCAATAAAAGAAACCCAGATGAGAGATAAAGGGGATCTCTATCCCACAAACCAACCCAGTATAAGAGTCTTCCATCAATTCCAATAGGTCCATCCATGATGCCCAACATCTCGCACGTCTGTCCCGTAGAAGCATCCATGTCAAGTCACAATTTTCTACTATTATGGATAGTTAAGGGGCCGAAATATCTAGGTAAAGGACCCATACTCTAGTACAATAAGAGGGTTCCACTCAATAGATAGAGAAATCATACCCTAACTCCACAGGAGGGTGCCACTATGATATTTGATAAATTACCCATACCTTGTACTAGTAGGACGGTGCCACTCTAATGGTCGAGGAACCATTACATAATATTGTAAGAGGGTTACACATTGATATTAGGTAGAGGACCCACACCCTATCCCATTATGAGGGTTCCACTCTAGTGTCTTTGATGATCATGACTGATCACCATCATCATCGAGTGTCACCTAAAGAAGAACCACACTTGAAAAATATCGCATCGTATCTCAAAATCCACTATAAAGGACACCATAAAATTATACATGGGAAAAAACTTAGGATAGGCTACTCATAATCCAAAATCTGAGTCCAAATGAAAAAGATATGAGATGTAGAAGTTTCCTCAAGAAGGAGGGTACACGACGTTTAAGGGTACCCACACGATGTGTGGTCATGCCCTGCTGCCCAACTATGTCCCTTCCAATACACAACTCACTTCCCATGTATCTATATACAATGTGTAAGGGGAATATATGTCACACCTCATCCACCTAGGACCCAGCCTGTGCACCTAGTTGTGTCCATGTGATCTTTCCAGTGCTCGTGTACTTTGATACATGGTGTGTTCTCCCACACGGGGTACTACTCGTGTCCTTTGAACTGTGTCTGTGTACCCTAGATGTGTGCCAATACATGGAATGTACTTGGCCATGCCTATGTCCATGTACTCCTAGAGTACACATCGGGTCACCAATACTGAGTCACATGGTGTGTGGGGGTCCCACACAACATGTGATACTTAATCTCCTAGAAACCCAAGCACCATAAATTTCTGAAGAACACACAATATGTTCTTTCATACTATATTTCATGTAGTCACTATTTTCAAAAAATCCCATATCCACTATGTGTTCCTCCATATCCACCTTTACCGCTTTAGATCTCGGTTAATGCTATCCTGAAATTGAATGGGGGAAGGATCCTTTTTCATTTCCAGCTATCTGGTGGCTAGAAATTGGATTTATGTCAGTCTGTTCAGAACATATACGTGACTTTCCCGCCAATCATGTCGCAGCTAACTCTTATTCGAATCCTGAATCCATGAAGAAATCACCCTCAACTCCCAAATCATCTTGATCTATACTATGATCACCGATTTATTCTCTGCCTATGAATCTACCATGAATTTGGGGTCCAATCATTCTTGTTCCTACCTAGAAATAGTCAAATCATGAACCTATGGTCTAATGATGAAGAACACTAAGAATGGTGTGGTAAAATCACATAAAAGGGTTAATTTTTTTTTTCCAAGCATTCTTGGACAGAGAATTAAGATTGGGGATAATCGAGGTGAGAAACATGTTACAATGTGGATTAATCAAATAAGAAAATTAAATCCGATACATGGGCACATGAAAAAGATCAAATTTTATAAAGATAAAAAAATAAGAATGATAATGATCAATAATTTAATAATAAGGGTGGAAATATACATATGATGAGTCTTAAATTAATTTATATTGTTCATTGATGAAGAAAACACTCACCAATGAAGGAGGAAGATCTGTTTCATTTGCTGCATCTTGATTCTCCTGGATCTATAATCTCATTGTCGATCGATCTCAATTTTCCAACAATGAATGGTAGAAATCTCCTCTCAATGATCCTAGGGTTATGCGGCTAACCCTATATATTCACTATAGAATCATATTTATAACTTTTTTAGGATTATTTAATTTAAATTAAATAATTAATTTAATCAATTAATTTAATTTATATGCACCCTCTAATGGCTGCTATATCTGAACACCCCATGTCGACCATATTTAGGTCACACCTAAGGTAAAAATTTCATTTCAGATTCAATTGTGATTTCATATTTTCAATCTGAGATCTTGTTTAAGAGTTATCCTATTATTTATGAAAAACCATGTGTGAATAATATAAAATATATTTAATATTTTTATAAAATTAATTTTGGTAACACTAGGCCTCAGAATCGTGTTCTGTCTCAGTTTGTGGCACCAAAAATATTTCAAGATATATTTAAAAGACTTACAAGAAAAAAATGTCTCTAAAATGTAGGTGACTTGGGACATCATCTCATAGAACCCATACAAAACCCTTATAAATTGGAATAACCATATGACCAACTTCCAATATAATTATTCAGAGAACATAATCATTACCCAATGCATTAGAGCGCTATCTACATGCATCCATTATATAAGCTATAATGATATCACCCAAAGATATCTTGGTTCACCAATATTAAAAAATTTCCAAGGACCATATGTTGAATAAAAAATTTTAATCTAGAAAATTTTCATCATAAAACCCTTTGAAAAATACTTTTGAACCCATATGAAAATCCTTTTTGGATATCAAAATAACCCAATATTTTAAAACCCATTTTCAATACCAAAATACCCAGAAAAAGGGAAAGAGATATTTTCATTTAATAAAACTTTAAATCTTGAAAAGGAATATAGAAATCAAATAACAGTCATAGTGGCAGGAACATTTGTCACCATATATGTAATAAATAGGACATTCCTTTTGTCATTTCTCAAAACATTATATATAAAACACATAAAAAGATTTGTTTTGAAAAAATTTGGAATAAAGTAAAAAAAAGAAATAAAATTTCCTTTACAAATCCTTTATTTCCATATAAAAAACATTTCTAAAAACATTTTAAAAACATGGACATGTAAGAGAAAGTGATTTTGAAGGAAAACTTTAAAAAATGATTTTTTTAAAGAAAATCCCCTTATCACTTTGTAAGTATTTGAATCATAAGACCCATGAAAGAATAAAATTAAACAAAACTTTAAATTATATTAGAATAGATAAATTAATTTTAAACATATCAAAAAGTTTGTATACACACCTTTTAAAATAATATAGGTGCATAACATCAAAATATGCCTCAATGAAAGGAAATTGAGATGAAGTCCTTTACCTTGGGTTCGATTCATCCCATATGTTATTTATATTCCTAAATAATAAAATTATGTTAATTATTTAATTAATAAATAACACTTTTCAATTTTATTATTACTTTTATTTCACTTATTACCATGTTATATATGATTACTTAATCAATTAGGTTTACATTGTATGTTTTGACCATATTCGGCTTATGTGTAAAAAATGATTTTGGTAGGTTGAATATGGTTAAATAGGTAATTATTTAAACATCCCCCAGATAATAATCATGTCATAATTATAATATTTATAATCAATTATACTTTTATGAAAAATCATGAAATATTGTTATGAAAAATGAACTACGTATGTACGCATGAGTAACATTTCCATTTTTCAATGATAATTAGGGAAAGGAGGTAAGTAATATTTTATATTTATAGAATTATAATAACATAATATATACCATATTATTTCTTTAAATATACTTATATATATCATCTATTTGGTTTGGTGATGAAAATAGAGTCACATCACTTCGTGAAGGCAGTAGTCCACACGTACATGAACGACATTATCATTTTTCAGTGAGTGAAAAGGTAAGAAATAAAATAAAATATTATATTTTAATAATGATAAATATTCCATTAATATCACAATTATTTCATGTATATCACATTTATTATTAAATTTATTCTTACTACCTTCCATGTAAAGTGTTAGTGAAAAACGAATCACATCGCTTTGTGAGGTGGTAGTCTGCCGTACACACAAGCAACATTATCATATCCCCCACAAAATGGAAAGTAAAAAGGTATATATGATAAAATTGATAAAAATGTATAATAATTTTATTAATATAATATATACACTTTATACCCATAATCATATCCAACTACGTGATGTGTTGATGGAAAATGTGTTACATTACTTCATGAGGCGGTAGTCCATCATACACATAAGCGACACTATAGTTTCCCATTTGAGGGAAGAGGATATTGATATAGGTCATGAATTTAACATAAAAAAATATAAGTATATATTATATACTGGTGTTATTATATAATAATAAATGAAGAATATTTTAAGGAGTTGTAATAAAAAATAAAAAAATGCATAGTTAGGAATTTTACCTCTTCTCGGACAAGATCATTGGGATTATACATAAAGTATTCCTAGAATGGAATTATGACCAAAACATGATTCTAGGAAAATGTTATGGAATTTGGTATGTTATTTTGATAGGTATTGTCCAAATCAAAATGGTTTTAAGGTGTTAAGAAGAGAGGAGAGGGGGTGACCTTTTATAAGTGAGGTGAGTTCCACACTTGTAATTTTTAAAAAGAAAATGGTGTGCCCACATTTTTCACATTCCAAAATGATCCAAAATGAATTATTATTGATAATTATACATGATAAGGTCTAAATATTTCCATAAAAAATATTCTAGATAAGTTTTTAGGTCATTTTAACCCTTATCTATTTAGTTTAACCTCCAGGTAAACCCATTTTTACCTTAACCGTGATAAATAATTTTTACGATTTTAACTATTGATCATGGTAAAAAATTAATTTGAGATTATTATAAAATATAAGTTATTATAATTCAAAATATATAATCAATTTTACTAAATTTAACTCAAATAAGTGGAAAAATTAAATTTAAAACTAATTTCTCAGACGCGACGAACAAGCGGGTTTTCAAGAAGTTTATTTTTCAAGGAAAAGACAATTTTATATTAACTCTATGACTAATAATAATCATTGTATGAATCTAAAATAATATTTATTGATATAAAATATATAAATTTATTTTAAAACATTTCTAATCATGGACTATTTTAATTAATCAAAATGGAGAAACATTGTGAATTTCAAAACATTTTTTTAGAAAAATCCCATTTTTAAACAAAAAAAAACTTATAATAAAATCCAATTTAAATTTAATTAAAAAGTAATTAATTGTATTTAATATAAATAAATAATAATTATGTTACTTTAAATCATATTCAAAACATATAGGTACTTTTAAATTACTTAATTTATTGGAAAGAAATGTATTTTTTTACAAAAATTTATATTTTTCACTATTCACTAAAAGATCAATATTTTCCAAAGAATCAAAAAATTTCACCCAAATTAAATTTTTTTATGATTATTTAAAAAATGAAATTCATTTTTTGTAATTAAAATTATAAAAATTTAAAAATTAAAATTTTAAATAAAACCTTATAAGTAAAGAGTTTAGTTAAAACTATTTCTTTTTGATTTAAAAATTACTTAATATTTTTATGATGAATAAAATAATGAAAGTGATTTATTATATCACTAACTGGGTTGATACATTATTCCAAACTTTTTGAAATTATTTCCTCACAATTTTATTTGCTTATTAAACAAGTGGGGATATTTTCCCCTCATAACATTTTCATATTCCCATGTTTCCTCTTCGACCATATGTTTTTTTCATAAAATATTAACATGGAGAATCACCTTATACCAAATCAATTTCTATCTACAATAATGAATCTAAACTGGGTGTTACTCATAAGAAATATTCAATTCCAACTGAACTAATTTAGGGTTAAAAATATGAGATGAATCCATCACATATTTCTTTAACATTGAAACATAAAATACATTGTTTACCTAAGATAAACTTATAGGTAAAGCCACTCAGTAGGAAAATAATATGAATTTCTATAGGATTTTATAGGGTATAATGAACTATTGACTTACCTTCAAATTTTTACCAAAACACATAACACTTTTCCATGGAGATAAGAAAAACATGATCACCTACCTTGAAATAAATATCATTTCCCAGGTTGTCCACGTAACTTTTTTTCCTACTTTGAGCTATCTGCATATGTTTCTAAATCAACTGCACCTTATCAACCATTTCCTCTACCATCATTGGTAACATCAAATTCCTTTCTCCCACTCTATCCCAAAAATATGGAGTGTGACACTTATTTCCATATAATGCCTCAAATAGTGCCATCTGTATAACAGAATGAAAAATGTTATTATAAGAAAACAAAACCAAAGATTGATGTTGATCCCAAATTCCCTAGTAATACATTGAATAATAATAAAACGTTTCTTCCATGGTCTGAATCATTTGCTCAGACAAGCCATCATTTTGAGGATGAAAATATGTGTTGAAATTTAATTCAATATCCAATGGATTCTGAAGTCCTTTCCAAATATTAAATGTGAACTTGAGATCACTATATGAAAAAAAAGATATAGGAAGTCCATATAACTTGACTATATCCTTTAGAAATGATCAAGAAAGTTTATCTAGATATATGGTATCTCTAATGGGAAGAAAATTCATAGATTTAGTTAATTGATCAATAATAACCCAAATTACATCATTACCTCAAGAAGTATTTGGTAATCCCACCACAAAATCCATGGATATATTTTATCATTTCCACTCCAACATTGGAAAAGTTTGAATCATTCCCTTAAGTATTTGTTATTTTATTTTATCATGTTTAAAATTCAAACACTTCATGGTAAATTCAGTAATATCCCTTTTCATTCCATACCACTAGTAATACTCCTAAAGGTCTCTGTACATATTAGTATTACCTAATTGAATTAAAAACAGAGTAATATGATCTTTACACAATAATTATTTCTTCAAAAGGTAATCAAAAGTAACTCATTTTAATGGAACATACATTATGGTCCATTACATTGTGATAAATCTAGTATTTTAGGTGTCCTAGGGTAGTACAAGGTGTTTTCGGGACATATGATTCATTCCAATGATGACTCATTTCAAGAGTTTTCCAAATTTCTAATTTTCCAATGGTGGGACATTCCAATGGTGGGACATTCCAACATGGAGACATTCTAATGGTGAGACATTCCAATAGTGAGACATTTAAATAGTGAGACATTTCAGCGGTGAGACATTCCAATAGTGAGACATTCTAATGGTGAGACATTCCAACACTGAGATATTACAACAATGCGACATTTCCAATGGTAGCTCATTATAGTGGTGACTTGATGTAGGTGATTCATCTTGTGGTGACTCATTGGAGGTGACTCATCTGGCGGTGACTCATTGGAAGTGAATCACTGGCAGTGACTTGTCCGGTAGTGACTAGCTGGTGGTGTCTCCTTAATGTTGACTCCCTAGCAGTGACAATGAACTGTGTTTCCATATTTTATAGTTTTTCCCTTTTAACATCCTTTTTGATTTAAAATGAGTTTAATTACATATTTAAGTAGTTTTGAATCCATTTCAAGGTATATAAATCATATATTTGATTTTCTAAAAATCCATAGGCTTTTAAATGGTCAAACCACATGGTTTAATGTGATCCACTTTAATGGAAATTCTAATCCATTTCAAATCTTGTGAGTCCCAGATCTAATCCTTCATATCTAGAGTCCTTCCCTTATTTCATTCTTTCTCCTTTATCTTGATACAGAAGGTTACAAATCCTTCTTCCCATAGGAGTCGTGCAACCTAGTTGGTGTGGCTGGTTCATGTTTCCCTGTAGAGTTTTCTCATGTATGCACCCCCTATTTTAGTGCAGTAATCCTAGGAGAAAGGATATATTGATCACCCTACTTCCATGTAGGGTTTTCCTTCATTTCTATTTATGTGTATCATATGGGATTGGTTTATTATTATCACCTATTATGAACATGGTTGCATCTGAATTAATATAGATAATTGAATTGGTTTAAAAAAAATATAAAGGGGATGTGGAATGTGACTTGTGATCCTATCATTTTATTGATATTTTGATCAATGTCGTGAATTATATAGCCTAAATACCCACTAAAAATCATGGCTGTTGGTGGCTTGTTAGTGCAATAGTTTGTGGGTCATGGAATACATGCATGTTATGTGGATGTTGAATTCACTTACTATATAATTGGTTAACCACATACATTCAGATGAAATAAATAGATACCCTGGTATTATATAGTTTCTGTGATAAAATGATAAATTAAGTGAAATTGAATAAGGGATGCCCTGCTAAATCTGAATGTATGTTTTTCTCTGTTATGTGATGTAACATGTTTGTGGACATGATTGTGTGTTGTGGGTTGGCTCTAGTGATATGATGGATGGAATATGACTATGTTGAGATATGTGGGGGTAGTGGATGAGATGTTTTATACAATGGGATGTAATGATGGTTAGGGTGTGGATGTGCATCAAGGATACAAAAAGGGGATATGGATGTGAATTGGTGATGATGTGGGATTATTGTTAAGAGAGCATTGGGTTGTTGTGGGGTGCTACTTTCTGTGTGTTGGTTATTGTATTATGATAATTAATTCTAGTTTCTTGGGAAGTATGGAACTAAAATAGAATATCCATTCTTGGGAAGAATATGAAAAAATGATTTATTTAAATGGAATGTGGAATGTGAATAGATAATGAATGAATGATAATAGATTGGAATTTAATGAACCAATGTGTTGTTAATCTCGTATTATTTGATATTTGTGAAACCTGTTAAGTAGAAAAATGTGGATTAAGAGTATAATGTGACTTATTTCTTGTCTTCTACTTGTATGGTGTTGTGCTTATTTTTTTTGTGGTTAGTTCTGTTATATCTACCCAAGTATTAATGTAATTAATAATTCATTTTAATGATTTAAAATGGGCATGTTTAATGAGGAAATTGATATTGGGATGTGTTTATTAATTAATTAATGTTCATATATACAGAAATGGGTTGGAAATATAAAATAATATTAGATGTGTTTCCTAAAAA
Source organism: Viscum album (assembly GCA_963277665.1). NCBI lineage: Eukaryota > Viridiplantae > Streptophyta > Magnoliopsida > Santalales > Viscaceae > Viscum > Viscum album. Next base: position 994,635,831 of record OY728125.1, read on the forward strand.
ATATTGATTGCACAAATCAAAGTGGATGATAAAGCAGAAATTATTGATAAAATAAAAACCCTGAAATATGGCTTAAAGAATGAAAATGAAAATGAATTGTGGTTTGTGTTTTTTTTGTGTTTTTATGCATTTAGAGGTGGCAACGATTTTATGGATTCTTTGATATGGTTAGTTCTTGTTATAAACCCATATGACAGGCTTGTGTGCTGTAAATGTATATGTTTATACATTGTACATTCTCTTGATTTCTATATGTACCCTACACTAGTTAAGCACTATGTGTTGAGCACCCCCATCGTCACAGGAGAGGGTGTCTTTACCAAACATCCCAATGGTAGGATGGATGTATGGCCACCCACTATTCCCTAATACCTCTTCCAGGTGATGAGAATCCAAGTTTCTTTGGGCAGGATGTGGTGAGATGTGGTAGCCCAGGTGTTTTAGGGTGTGGTGGTTTATTTCCCCGGTGTCTTCGGGATGAGTTGTGATGTGATTACCCAGGTGTATTTGGGATGAGTTGTGATGTGATTTCTCAAGTACCTTCGGGATGAGATGTGGTGAGATGTGATGTGTTGTATCGTGAGGCCCATGTGTGTGCGGATGTGATGTGATGTGGTTTGGGCCCAGGTGTGTGTGGTCAGGATGTGATGTGGGTTGTGGTCTAGGTGTATGAGGGCTATATGTGATGTGGTTTGTGGTCTAGGTGTCTGTAGGTGGGATGTGGTGTGGTTTGTGAGGCCCATGTGTGTGCGGACGATTTGTTACGTGGTAATTTCAGAATAGGTGGGAGCGTGAGGATGTTTTCCATCAGGAAAGAGAAGATAATTAGTGGTAAGTGGTGCGGGGTACCCTATAATTAATGTTCTTTACCAATATTACATTACTTGACTTGAATTATTTGGTGAGGATGCCTTGGTGAGGCACATATGGGAAAATCCCATGTAAGGGTGAGTATATAAATACCTAGTAAGATGTACCAAAAAAGGGACTACTAGAGAGATGAAAATAAGTTCATATCAACCCAAATCAAGAGGGAAACAAAAACCATTATAGATATATTCTCATAAAGAAACCCAGACGAGAGATAAAGGGGATCTCCGGCTCACAACCTAGTCTATAGTTTATGAGTCTTCCTTCCTTTCCAAAATTCCATAATAGTTTCCTAGCATCAAATGCAACCTCATTTGAATTTATGTGTAGAGGGGACCACTCCTCACTACTATTCCCCATAGAATAGGGATCCATAACTCCCGTGGAGGACCCGTACACTACAAGAGATCAAAGTTGGGGGAGTACAACTCCATAGATAGAGGACCCACACCAAGTGTAGGAGAGTACTGTATATATCTATATAAAGAGTATGGGGTACCTGCAACCTAGTGTGATAGGGGAGTTCCAACCATGGAATCTCATCGATGATATTTACCTGTTCACTTCCATCATTTAGAATCACATAATGAAGCATCACCATTATAATATATCGTATCTTATCTTGTATTCCACAAAAAAGGCCACCATCATGTTCTATATATAAATTAACTCATGATAGTTTACTAATGGGACAAAATATGAGTTCTAAATAAAGATATACTAGAGGAAAATGAAGTATTAGGGAGTTCAAAATGTGTATGGAGGTCTACAAAGTGTGTGACCCTACCTCGCAATCTTTATGGATTTAATGAACAAAGCCTTTAAATATTACTATGAAAAATTTGTGTTAATATTTATAGATCATATTATGAGATACTCCAAAATAAAGTAGGAGCATGATGAGAATTTGAATATTGTGATAAAGGATTTTAAAAAATATAATATATATGAAAAGTATAGTAAATGTTTGTTTTGGATGAAGGAAGTATCATTTTTTGGCATTTTATCACCATCAAAGAGATATTTGTGGACCCTTGTAAGACAAAGGAAATTGAGGAGTGGCCCAGAATAACATTTATAATAGAGATCTATAATTTACATGGACTATATTGATATTATTGATGATTTATGAGAAAATTATCATGATTTTAATACCCAATAACCAAGATGACTTGGATGGGGTAACGTTTTTCTGGACCAATGAATGTGAAGATTGTATTATGGATTTGAAAAGGAGGCATATCACTTGACTGGTCCTCCTGATTCCCTCAATTGGGGAAATTTTTTTGGTATATAAAGATGATTAAAATAAGGTTTTTGGATATATATTAATGAAAAATGGAAATTTTATAGCCTACTCCAAAATTTAGATGAATGTTCATGAGTAGGACTATCCAACACATGATATGGAGTTAGCTATAATGATCTTTGCACTAAAAATATGGAAACATTATCTCTTTGGGGAAAATTTTGAAATATATGGATAATAAGAGACTAAAATATATATTCACATATAATAAGCATAATATGTTCCAAAAAATATGGTTAAAGATGATCATGTATTATTACTGCTCACTTCATTACCATCATATGAGAGAAAACATAGTGGCATATTCTCTAATTAGAAAGGATCTGAAACATTTATCAAAGATAATAATTTAAAAGGATATAATCATCTTAGAATTTAAAATTATATAGATGGTAAGCATAGAGGATACAATATCATCATTAATTACTCAAATTATTTCTCAACAATCCCTTTTAGAGATGATAAATGATGGTCAAAGATATTATATAAAAATTTTGAAAAAATATGGAAGCTATAAAAGAAGGGAAATCCTTAGAATTCAAAATTGATGAAGAAGGAGTTATAAGATTTGGGTCACAATTATGTGTGCCATAAAATCCTGAGATAAAGAAAGATTTATTGAATGACGCACATAGCTCGACCTTCTTGATCGCACAATGATTTACTGTTTCATTTTCACACTTACACCATTGTGCTAAACTAGTTTTTTTTATTGAAAATTATAAAATTAAAAATTGCACATTATGTTTGATTTAATTATTTTATTTTTATCACTTTTTAAAATTTAAAGGTTACTTTTTTGGATAATTTCATTGTAGATGGAGGTGATTTGTAGGGCCTATGACAAAGTTCAAGAAAAATGGGCCAAACTGCGCAGGATCCAATCACACCATTGGACTAAACCACACACTTCTATAAAATAATGTATCAAAATGGTCTGATATTTTGTGGTCTGGTCCAATATTAATTGGGATACATCTTTTATGAAGGAACCCAAGCTCCATTTTTCCATCTTCTTCCCCATTCGTACTGATTTTTCCAAGACACTAAATCTGCATGAAGTCAAAAGTGATGTTCTATGTTATATCAATATATCAAGTTATAGTTGTCCAAAAGGTGAGAAATTTTTAGTAGAGATATTAAGGAGGTGCAAATATAATTTTTATTTTATTCAAGGTGAGATAAGACTATTTAGAGGTCAAAAAATATGGTACAAGTGGTTTCTATAAATCTGGGGGCTCAAAACCACCTTCCAATTTTCCTATAAAATGATACCATGGGCTCCCCATTTCAAATTTCAAACAAGAAGAAAATATCTAAAATTTTGGAGTTCCATTGGATTACTCTCCTCATCCTAGAAGTTCTAGAGGACCCTATCCTCATAGGGGGATCAAGGATGTAGAATGAGTTCCAACCGACTTTCCTCCTCCTCCTGATGTTCGGCTAAACGGTGGGTGTTCATTGTGAGGGAGATACAAATATTTTAAAGGGAGTTATGACACTTGTAATATAATTGGTTTGATGTATTTTGGCTTTTAAAACACTTCATTTATAAATATCTTACTTTGATTCATGTTTCAATTCTTTGTTTGATTGAATCTAATAGAATTCTACTTACTTTTAACCGATCAATGTGAAGTCTTGAGTGTGTGACTTGTGTTGTTCTGATTGGACAACACAAAAATCATTTTATTACCCAATTTTTTTATATTTAAATTTTATTTGAATTTTATTATACCATTTATGATAACTGGACTTTGGATATATTATTTTCATGTCATAGTTTGGCTCAATATGATTTGATATAAAAACATGGAATGTAATTGCGATTCCAATTAATTTCAACCAAAGACATACATCAAACACTGATTAATCTCCAATAATGATGAACTTGAATTTTTTTAGGGAACTCAAAAAACCCATTTTTCTCATACTTTTCAAAATCCACTTGGTTCTTTAACTATTAAACTTTTTAAATTAATTTATTTTATTTAAAATATTTTGTAAAACCCCTCTTTTAGTGATTTTTATTAAAAATACACACTCTAAACCTATCAATGATCCTTGAGAGAGGAACCAGTGTCTACCCTAGACTATAAATACCCTTTAAAATAATAATAAATTTGATGTGTCACAACTCATTCTAATTTTCACACCATTGTTGTGGAGTTCTTTTTTAGTGTGTGATTTTTATAAAAATATTGTTAATTTTGTAACTATTTATTTGCTTCATTCCTTCCATATTTTTTAGTTGATTTATAAAATATTACTCTTGTGTAGGTTATGTGAAGGAGTAATTGTACACCAGGGGATTTACCTACTTTTGAACCTGAACTGGAGAGGATCCTACGTTAGCAACACCATGACACATAAGACAACCCTTTGGATGAGGACACATCACATCTTGAACCTATTCTTGATCCTTCTTCTTCTTCTAGAAACAACATCAAAACTGAATTAAACTTATATAATATATATGAAAACATCTTTACATTAAATGAACTAACCTCACCTGATGTTGATATACACCCCACCTATATTCAATTACAAGGTGAGACACCCAATTTTGAATTAAAAACTAGTCTAATTCACTTATTACGAAGATTTCATGGAATTATTAGAGAATATCCCCATAACCACATAAAATAATTTCATATTGTGTGTTTTAAATTAAAACCTACTAATGTGGATGAAGAAAATGTAAATATTAGAGAATTCACATTTTCATTAGAAGACACTACAAAAGATTGGTTGTATTATGTTAATTCACCAATTAGAGGTTGCACAGACATGAAACACCTTTTTCTTGGAAAATATCTCCTAGCCTCTCAATCCACAACAATAAGGAAAGAAATTTGGGGGATAATACAATCACATGGGGAAACACTTCAGAAATATTGGGAGATATTTTAGAGGTTATGTTCAAGAAATCCACCCCACCAAATAACTAATAAACTTTTAATTCAGTATTTTTATAAAGGCTTAATTCCTATTGATCGAAATATGATTGATGTTGTTTTAATTAGTGTACTAGTTTATAAAATCCCAATTTCTACAAGGACCCTGATTGATAACATTTCACAAAACACTCAAAAATTCAGTTCAAGGTCTAGTGTACCCATTCCAGGTATCCATGATGTGAAAACTACTGAAATTGAGAAGATGGTGGACACTAATATCGAAGAGGTAAGTACCCTTCTTTGAAAAGTTACTCTTTCCTAAAGGAAATACCATTATCCTCCTCCCATACATTGTGGTATATATTCTTCTAACACCCACTACTCTAACCAATGACCCCATCTAAGAGAAAATTATGAGAGTTGTGAGGCAATCTTTCCAGGCCTCCCCCTTAAACAAACCTTTAGGGAAGAACCATACTATCCATCCATATAAGGACCTGACCTTAAAAATTACATAATCTTGAATTAAATTAATAATTCACATTGAGGATCTTTTTAGGTTTAGAGTTTTAGAGAATTAGGAATAACAATTACATTACATATAAAAAATTACAAAGTACAAACTTCTACTCAATTTTCTTTTTTTCATAAAATAAAAAATCTTGAATAAATGAGACATGTCTAGTTCCATGTTTTAGACAACATAAATTTTCCTTGATCCCATCCTTGACCCTATTCCACATTATGTCCTGTGAAAAACATTTCAAAAACTTGGTATGAGCATAAAAATCTCAGTAAGGGATACACAAAGAAAGAAAACTGTTAGTTTTTCAAAAAAACAAGTAAACCATGAATACTTTATTATAAGTAATACTTTTCACCTTTAAGTAGTAAATAATCTTCACTAAATAAAAGATCATTGCATACCCTTTTGTAACCAAAAGATTACCATAAAACCCATATAAAGAACACATAACATATTAAGGTAACTTGGGACATAAACATTCTTAGTGGAATAACTATACAGTCAACTTCCACAAATATCACTAGAAGGAATAGCCATACAGCTAACTTCCATACGCAAGGCATTGGAGGTTATAACATAACCACCCATCCTAGTTTATCACGACACCACCCATCATATGGTTTATCACGTAACCACCCGTCAAATGTCCAAGTACCATCATAACACATAAAATATTGCAAATATAAACATTTCACTAATAACATTTCATTTTCAATCACAATAAGTCATTTCAAGATAAAGAAATAATCAATCCATTTTCATAAATCATTTAAAAAGATATTTTTGAATCAAAGTGTCCCATACAACTTTGAATATTTTAATGAAATTATAATTTTAAAACATTAATGTCCAAATAAATAAATACTCAAAACCATTTTTAAAACATGGACATTAAAGATAGATATTTAGAATAATAAATCTTTAAAACATTTAAAATGATATTTTAGTTAAAGAGTTTTTAACAAAATGAGAGACTCTTGAATACAAATAATCGAGGAATAAAATTTAATCAGAACTTTATAATATCATGAGAATAAAGTAATTCATGATATAATATGATAAAGGAAAGTATATACACCATATAAGAGTGAATTGGTGCATAACAACAATGAAGTCTCAATGGAAATGTAAATTGAGATGAAATCCCTTATAAAGACGGTATCCTTAAATTAAGGATAAATAAATCACATAATTATGTGTGAAAAATATAAGTACACCCAATATAAGTAGATATTAAGTGTAAAACAATCATAGTTCATTAAAACATATTCATAGAACAACATATTCAAGAAGTACAATTTTAACCCAAAGAATTGAAATTGGGTTAAAAAGTTCCCTTGAAAAAATTCGACAGCCTAACGATGTCACTTTAAAATTTAGAAAATGAGTTGATGAGATAAAAAGGTTATCTCATCACTTGGACATAAAATTTACATCAATAAGGATATACAAGAACATATCCCAACATAATAATATGTAAATTAAATGACATAAAAAAAATAATTCTTTTAAAAAGAGGAGGGTACGTGGTACCCTATCATTAATGTTCTTTACCTATATTACATTACTTTAATTGCATTATTTGGTGATCATGCCTTGGTGAGTTTGGGTTTGGTTAGTATACCTTCTTAGGTACTGTTTGGTTCTACTATTTTCATACGAGTGCATTAGTATGCTCTTTTAACATGTGAATGAGAGACTTTGGTTTTCCTACTGAGTATACCTGTTTTTTCACCCTACATATATAAAAAACATTTTCAGGTTTCTAGGATGAACTTTTAGACCATTCTGAACATTTCTATTTCATGTATTTGGAGCTGTTGTTGTGTCACTGCCTTAGCTTTTACTCTTTTGGGATTTTATTTGGAAAATTTAATATAAATTAGTTTTTGATTTATACATGCATTGTGGGATGGGTTGGATTTATTTTATAATATTTCATGGAGTTAATTTTGGTTGATACATCCTATCTCTCGATATTGTTTCCTTATAAAGGGAAATGCCTCCTATATTGTGAGATTTTTATACCCTTGGTTCTAGTCGCCAACCCAAGGCTCACTGGGGGTAGGAATCAGAGGTCATTATCTCCCTTTCTTCATTGGCAGCCCAGGAGGGTTATCTTTGGAGGGAGGGGGTCATGAAAGAATTGTATTAGAGGTGATGGTTGAGATATAAGATGAACTTTGGAGTTAGGAATAATGAGTATTTCATGGGTTGATATGAAAACAGTGTCAGTTGACCTTGGTATATGACATAGAACAGGGAGACTGGATAGGACATGGGATTTTAGGTCCCCCCATGATCTAGTGCACAAACTTTGAGGCTACTGAACTACTAAGTAGCACGAAACTGCTTGCAGGGTAGAGACCTATGATAGGTCATGCATCATAATTATTTGTGTTATTATTTGAAATTAGTTGATTTTGTGAAGATAAAACGAATTAAATGAATCATGAAATTTTATGCATGTTTATATGACTTTTAATATGTTTTTTTCTAATAAAATTCATTAATTATTTGCTGAATTATTCTTATAACCAGGAGGAAAGAGTAATATGGTGGTTAACTAGCTTGAATTTTTTGTTTGAAACCTTCTTGTGGTTTGAATATGTTTTTTCCTTTCTTATCATACCACAATTCTTAATAAATTGGACTTTTATTCCTTTTTTATAAATTTACAACAAACCTTCTAGTTTTTCTAGTGTATGAAATTATTAGAGAAACATGATTAGTGTATTTTGTTAAGATCAACTGTTTAATTTTGAAAACCCTTATGGAGAATGTAACCTCGAAGTAGATTTCACACTAGCATGATAAAATAAATTACTTTGAAACCATGCTTATAAGTATTCTAGTTTCCATGTGAGATAATATATAGTGTGTTGTTTTCCATCTATAATTTTTCATAAGTATTTTCTGTTGATTTATTGTAAAATGTGGATTTAGACATTTAAATTTATAAATTTTTAAAAATGTCTATATTAATTATTAAAAATTATTTTGAATTTAGAATCCTTGACAAGAATAAATTGATTCTAATTTTTACCTCGATTGAAGTTATACAGTATTAATATAACCATATCTTGTAAGCATGTATCAGGGTAGAAATCCAGGTGAAATTTATTTCTAATTTTTTAAAAAATGATAACTATACTTTGTGGTAACCTTTTGGGACTTAAAACTATATAAGTGATAAATTTTTTTATTTTATGACTGATAAGAATTTTTAATAACTGAAATAATCTTACCTAAAATTTTAATTCATGAGTAGTTTATTATGGGAAGAATGTCTAAATTTGAAATCATTTTTGTAGTAACTAGGGAAATTATAGTATGAGAGACCTACAAATATAGCACATTTAATATGTTACATTTAAATATGTCAGTAGAATCATGTTTTACTTATTTTAATATATAACCATGTTTTCTTGAACTATGAAATGATTAATTAATTTTTATCCCAGGCATGATAAAGCATAAAATATAGTAATACAACATGTGTAGTTTTAATTTTGTTTTCAGAAATCATGTTTTCCTGAGCCATGAAATGATTAAAGAATGTTTAGTCTGAAAATGATTAAATCATGAAACATAGCAATAAAACATGTGTAGTTTTAATTTTATTGTCAGAAATCATGTTTTACTTTGATGATTATGTTATTATATTGTTTATGAAATGGAGAATCAAATACAAGAACATATCATGTGGAATTCTTTTAAATGAAGTTGGAAGTGTTTTACTTGGTAATAAGATGAAACTATAATGCATTGTTTTATAATATTAAACATGGTGTGTGATATGGAATGTGTATAATTTTTTCTTTAACTTGGACACATGTTATAACTATTTAAAATGAAAGACATAATATTTCACTAGAAATAATATGGGAATGTTGAGTGTTGTTGCATTGTTATCATTGCATTGATGTGTTGATATGCCTCACAAAAAATAGAAGTTGTTGGAAACCTTATTGTGATATGATTTTTGTAGATAATGAGACCCTCAATATGACTTCTTGTTTTAAATCACCATGTATTAAAAGGATAACAACTTAAATAAGGATAATGAACCGATTCCCTATGAAAAATTTAAAATTGTATGAAAGTTCCCATGATAAATAATGATATGAAGTAATATAAACCCATGGATAATTATAGAAGATTATATGTGTTGCTTCTATGTGTGATTATTATTGTGATTCCTTGTGTGACATGTGGTTTAAAAACCTTCAAGTATAAAAATAGGCAGAAACCTGATCCCTAACTGAGACGTGTTATACTTTGATGCGATTAAAACCATATGAGAGAGTTAGTTCCACTCAAAGCAGATAATATCTCGACATGGGAAAGGGGATTCCTTGATTTTCATACTCGGGTCTTGTTGTGTGATTTTAGTAGTTATTATTGGTTTTAGAAGTGTGGAGGATGGGATGGTGAAATTGGTTATGTAAAAAAGGGTATTTTCTTGTGGATGGTAAAGTGGTGTGATGATGTGGTTGTGTGAAATTTCTAGTAGAATTTTTTGGTTAGGAAGTTTGGACAGTGGCTGTGTTGTGTATTAGTGGTGATGTGTGGTGGAAGAGAAATTTTTATTTTTATGGTAAGATATATTTTGTTGTGTTGTGTTGTGATGTGTTTGTATTTATATAATCCCTCACCTCTCATAAAAAGGATAATCACTTAAAGGTGGTAATAAAATAAACTAGTAATTTTTCAAATCATGAAATCAATAAAGATGGGATTGCCTCCCATGCCTAAATATTTTTATAAAGTAAGTGTTGAGAAAGTTTTAATACCACCATGTTAGTTGGGTTTGTTCTGTTTGATCTTATATTGATGTCATGTGTTAAGACCACAAAAATATAAACATATGGAAAATATTTCCCCACATAAAGACACATTATATTATGACACATTTTAAAACCATGTAGGTGAGTCATTTCTACCCAAAGTGGACAATATCATGGTGTGGTGGATGGGTTCCTTTGATTTGTATGCTTGTGGTAGCTCGGTCTATATTAATATAAGTTTTCGTGTTGGTATATGAATCCTATTTTAAACTCTTACAAGTAATTGTTGGGCGGAGAGTGATGGCAAGAGGGGGGGTGAATTGCCTTTTAAAAAATAATTAACAATTTAAAAACAAAGTTAAAAGTGCAGCAGAAATAAAAGAGGCAAGACACAAAACTTGATAACGGAGTTCGGCTTAAACCAAAGCCTACGTCTCCGCTCCCAACTCAACCGTTGAGAGATTTACTACCACTTTCTTTTTAATGGTTTTATCAATAAACCCACTAGACTTTAAGGTAGTCTAGAACCTATTACAGCTTGCTTTTAATGGTTGAGCAAGAACCCACTTGCTTTTAATGGTTGAGCAAGAACCCACTAGCCTTCTTACAGGTGAAGGCTAGCTCACCTATGACTCAAGACTTTTAAAAGGGAAGGCTTGACTAACCTCTTCACACCTTGAAGGTGGTGTGAAAACCCAAGCAAAGAGAGGATGAGAGAAAGAGGGGTTTGTAGGCACAAACCCAAATTGATGCTCAAAAAGATAAATAATGAAAAACCGTAATGTGGAGAAGTCTTGGGCGCCAATGGATTGATTGGAGTTGATGAAGAGCGCTCCCAAGCTTCTATGGTGGTGCTCCTTGGATATGGAAATGGGTTGGAGCAATTGGGGATCCTTGAAGGAATGCGCCGGAGGTTCGCCAAATGATCGACAAATGTTCCCGTGGGCTTCCGTACGTTTCCGGGGCTTCCTAGTCCTTTATTTATAGAGGGGGAACCCTCAAATGGCCTTTGGGGGTCTTCAGAGCCGTTGGAGAGGCCTTCGGAGCCGTTGGGAGTCAAGTGGACAAGTCTGGTCAAAGCCCAACGGCTAGTTTGACTGGCTCCACCGGCTGACCGGTGCTTGGCCACCGGTTGGCCGGTGCTTGGCCACCGGTTGGCCGGTGCTTTGGAAAAGGGAGGGGCCTTCTGCCCAGGATCCACCGGCTGGCCGGTGAGGAGGCCACCGGTTGGCCGGTGAGGAGACAGTAGCTGACCCTTCTGTCTGGGTTCCACCGGCTGGCCGGTGATGGGACACCGGTTGGCCGGTGGTCTGGACAGAAAGGATGCCTTCTGCCCAGGCTCCATCGGCTGGCCGGTGGTCATCCACCGGTTGGCCGGTGGACTGAAAATCAGTCCACTTTCAGTCCTTCTTGGCCCAATTACTTGGCAACCTTTTTCCTATCAACAAAAACACTTAAAACAAGATTAGATAAATAATAGAGTGATTGTGATCATGAAAATTAAACCACGAGGGGTACGAGAGGTACAACAGTAATGACATGCATCTATGAAAAATAGAAATTTGAAATGTTGAACCCATTGTTGTTTCTGCATAATTATGTTCCAGGTAATTAATATTTTGATGAAAAACCTAGAATTTTTTTAAACTTGGATAAGCTGGTACATTTAAAACTCATGTCATATTTGTGACGCATTCCATTTTTTAATCGGTGTTATCTAAATATGATGTTAAATTGTATTCATATTAACTTTGTAAAGAGCATGATAGAGTTCTATTAGTAGAACACAATATTTTTTTTGAAAGCATGAACCCTTCCAATTTATGTAAGTGGTATTGGGAAGAATGTTGAAGAAAAGTGGTTTTATAAAATTTGTTGAAAGTGTTTTCATAAATAGTATTTTGATAAATTCTATGTTATAAAAAGCATTCCAAAATGGGTTTTGACTCAAAGTGGTTTTCAAAGCCTACTGAAATTGTTTTAAAACAATATCTTTCATGGGAATATTTTAATAACCATGTTACCCTAACTTATCTAGTTCTAAAAGAAAATGTTGAGATAAATGTTCAAAAAGTAATAGATCATTTGAAAAATCATGCTTAGATTTTTAAACTCCTTCACCGATATGGATTAATAAAATTATTACTCAAGCATTCTAATATGTTTTCTTCGTGATATGTTAAGTATGATATGTTTTAAATGTTTCAAATTTAAATTTTATGAAATATAAAATGAGGATAATGCATGTATGGGTGTTCGTACAATGAAATTTATAAGTGATGTCATTGAAGTAAAAGGTATAACAATGTTTTCTCCTATTTAAAATCTATTCCTTTTGTTTAAAATAATGTGAATATTTTTTTTGAATATGATACAATCTACAATGTTATTATTGTTGTCTTATTGTTATGTATTTTCATACTAGACTTATTATACCTATCTATGTGACTGTGTTCTTGTTTGAGAGGTATCTCCCCCAGGATATTGCGTTTAATATATTTTTGTAGATTTGAACTTCTTTCCCTAGTGTCTGTTGTGTTCCAAATATATCAATAAACTTGAGAGGTATCTTAAGGGATGGTTGTTTGGACCCTTCCACTCTTTTCATCTATTTTGGTTTTGAATTATAGAGGGCGAGAATAGTTTGATAGGTATCTGATGTAATGGACCAGACTTTCTGGTCCATTACATTATTAGAAATCTAGTGTTTGAGGTTTCTGAGGGTAGTCCAATGTGTTTTTGGGACATATGAGTCGTTCCAATGTTGAATCATATCAAGAGTTTTCCAAATTTACAGGTTTCCAACAGTGAGACATTCCAATTGAGAGACATTCCAATGATGATACATTCCAATGGAGAGACATTACAATGGCGATACATTATAATGTGGAGAAATTCTAATGGAGATACATTCCAATGGTGAGAAATTATATCAGTGATACATTCCAATGATGAAACATTTCCAATGGCGAGACATTTCTAACAGTAGCTCATTCTGGTGGTGACTCGCTGGCGGTGAATCATCTAGTGGTGACTCACTGGTGGTGAATCGTTTGATGGTAACTTGATGACAGTGACTCATTGGTGATGAATCTTATGATGGTAACTCACTGGAAGTGGCTCCTTGAAGATGAATCCCTTGTGGTGGTAGTGAATGGTGTTTCTAGATTTTCCAAATTTTCTCTTTTGACATCCTTTTTGACGTAAAAATCTCGTGAGTTCCAAATCTAATCCTTCAAAGTTGCATACCTTTAAATCTCATGAGTTCCGAATCTAATCCTTTAAAGTCGCAAACCTTCCCTTAGTTCATTACTTCTCATTTCTCTTGATATAGAAGGTTCTGAATCCTTCTTCCTATAGGATTTGTGTAACTTGGTTGGTGTGGATGGATCGTGTTTCCCTGGAGAGTTTCCTCATGTACACACCCCCTATTTTGGTGCAACAATCCTGAGATAAAGGATATATCGACCATCCTCTTTCTGGGTAGGTTTTTTCCTTCATTTCACTTTATGTGTATCATCTAGTATGAGTTTATTATCATTACCTATTTTGAACATGGTTTAATATAAATTAATATAGATAATCGAATTGGTTTAAAATAATATAAAGTGTCTGGGAAATGTGACTTATGTTCTTACCGTTTTATTGATATTTTGATCAATGTTGTGAATTGTATGGGATAAATACCCATTGAAAATCATGGCCGTTGGTGGTCCATGTTTGTGCACTAGTTTTTGGGTCATGGAATACATGAATGTTATATGGATGTTTATGTCACTTAATATATAATTAGTTAACCATGTACATTGATTTAAAACAAATGGATGCCCTAGGATTATATGGTTTTTGTGATAACACCCTAAATTAAGTGAAATTGAATAAGGGGTGACCTAATAAATCTGAAAGTTTTTTTTCTCTATTACGCGATGTAACGTGTTTATGGAAATGATTGTGTGATGTGGGTTGGATCTAGTGATATGATGGTTGGAATATGACTATGTTGTGATATGTGGGGGTAGTGGATGAGATGTTTTATATAGCAGGGCTGTAATTATGGTTAGGGTGTGGATGTGCAATAAGGATACAAAAAGGGGATGTGGCTATGAATTGGTGATGATGTGGGATTATTGGTAAGAGAGTAATGAGTTGTTGTGTAGTGATACATTATGTGTGTTGGTTATTGTATTGTGTGAATTAATTCTAATTTATTGGGAAGTATGGAACTAAAATGGAATATCCTTTCTTGGGAAGAATATGGAAAAATTGTTTATTTGAAATGGAATGTGGAATGTGAACACCTAATGAATGAATGATAACATGATGGAATTTAATGAACCAATGCATTGTTAATCTGGTATTATTCGATATTTGTGAAATATGTTAAGAAACTAAATGTGTATTAAGTGTATAATGTGACTTGATTTTGTTATACTTGTATGGTGTTGTGATTATTTTTGTTTGGTTGGATTTTTTATATCTACCTAAGTATTAATAGAATTAATACTGCATGTTAATGATTTAAACTGGGAATGTTTAATGAGGAAATTGATGATGGGCTATGTTGATTAATTAGTTAATGTTAATATATACAAAAATAAATAAGATGATATGGGTTTCCTAACAAATTTTGATTTCATAAATCAAATTGGATGATAAAGAGAAAATTATTGATAAAACAGAAACCCCGAAATATGGCTTAAAGATTTAAAAGAAATTGTGGTTTGTGTTTTTGTGTGTGTTTTTATGCATTTATAGGTGGCAGTGATTGTGTGGATTCTATTATATAGTTAGTTATTGTTATAAACCCATAAGATGGGCTTGTGTGCTGTAACTATATATGTATATACATTTTATGTTCTATTGATTTCTATACAGACCCCACCCTAGTTGAGCACTATGTGCTGAACACCCCCATCGTCATAGGGGAGGGTGTCTTTCCCAAACATCTTGGTGGGATGATGGATGGATGACTGCCCTCTATTCCCTGCTCCCTATTGTAGGTGATGAAGACCTAAGTTTCTTCAGGTAGGATGTGGTGATATGTGGTAGCCCAGGTGTTTGTAGGCATGGTGGTTTATTTCCCATATGTCTTCAGGATGATTTTTGATGTGGTGTCCCAGGTGTCTTCGGGATGAGTTGTGATGTGATTTACCAGGTTTCTTCAGGATGAGATATGATGAGATGTGATGTGATGTGTTGTGAGGCCCAGGTGTGTGTGGGAGAGATGTGATGTGGTTTGTAGCTTAGGTGTGTGTAGGTGGGATGTGATGTGGTTTGTGGACCGAGTGTCTGTGAGATAGATGTGATGCAGTTTGTGGATTAGGTGCCTGCAGGCAGGATATGGTGTGGTTTTTGAGGCCCATATGTGTGAGAGCAGGTTGTGATGTGGTACTTTTGGAAGAGGTGGGAGTGTGAGGATGTTTTCCATTAGGCAAGAGCGACTAATCAGTTGGAAGTGGTGTAGGGTACCCTATCATCGATGTGATTTACCTATATTACATTACTTTACTTACATTATTTAGTGAGAGTGCCTTGGTGAGGTTGGGTTTGGTTAGTATAACTACTTAGGTGATATTTGGTTATGCTGTTTTCACATGGGTGTATTAGTATGATCTTTTCACGTGTTCATGAGAGACTTTGTTTTTCCTACTGAGTATACATGTATGCTCACCCTACATATATAAAAACTATTTTCAGGTTTCCCAGATGACCTCGTATACCATGCTAGACATTTTTAGTTTGGGCCTTTGGAGATGTTTTTGTGTCACTAACTTAGATTTTACTCTTTTGGTATTTCATTTGGAGAATTTAATATGTATCAGTTTTTGATTTATACTTGAATTGTGGGATGTTTTGGATTTATTTTATAATATTTCATGGATTTGATTTTAATTGATACATCCTATCTCCCGATATTGTTTCCTTATAAAGGGAAATGCCTCCCATATTGTGACATTTGTATACACTTGGTTCTAGTATAAAACCCATGGCCTACTGGGGGTAGAACTTGGGGGTCATTATCTCCCTTTCTTCATTGCCAGCCTAGGAGGGGTATCTTTAGAGGGAGGGGGTTGTGATCCTCATAATATTTTTATAAATCATAAAAAAACTTCTTCATCAATATCAAAATCTTGAAACTTTTTCTTCTTAATGGATTCTACCTTTTACTGCAAATATTAATCTTTATTTTGATCATTCTTAATTCTTTATGAAAAAATAAACTACACTAAAACCCAAAACAAAATAGAGGATGTCCCTACATCCACAACTTCTAGGATAAAATTCATCAAATCATTAACCAAAGGATGATGTTACAAATGTAACATAGTTAATATAGTATTATTATTCTGAATCAAATCATCAACCACTTTTTTTCTTTCTAATATGGTAATTAATCATGTAATCATAATCCTTGATCACTTGAATCCATTTTATCTTCCTTATATTCAACTCTTTCTAAGTGAATATACACTTCAATTTTTTTTGATCAGTATAAATTTCACACTTTACTCCATAAAAATGATGCCTCCAAATTTTTAAAGAAAAAACCACACTAGTTAATTCCATATCATGTGTAGGGTAATTTAACACACAAGGTTTCAATTGATTTGAAGCATAATCAATTACCTGATCATTCTGCATTAGGACACAACCAATTCCTTTCAAAGAAGCATCACTGTATATAAAAAATTCTCCATTTCTAGAAGGTAGTTCCAAAACTAGATCATTCAGTAACATTATTTTTAGTTTCTCAAAACAATCATCACACTATTTTTTCTAGTTAAATTTAACTCCTTTTTGAGTTAACTTAGTCATAAGGCTAGACAACTTTTAAAATTCTTCAAAAAACCACTAGTAGTAACTTGATAATCTAAGAAAACTATGAATCTCTATGATATTTTGGGTATTGGACATTCTTTAACAACTTTTTGTTTTATTAGAGTCAACAGTTATTATATCTTTATAAATAATATATCCTAGGAAATAAATTTGTTGCAACCAAAATTCACACTTACTAAATTACCCATATAGTTTATTTTATTTTAAGGTTTTCAAAATAATCCTTAGGTGTATTTCATGATCCTAATTACTTTTAAAATACACCAAAATTTAATCTATAAACACATCCACAAAATTGTATAAGAACTCATGAAAAAATCTTTTCATAAGGTTCATAAATACAGTAGGTTTATTGGATATACCAAACGGAATAACTACAAACTCATAACACACATATCCAGTTCTAAATGAAGTCTTCAAAATGTCATCATCCTTCATATTAAACTAATGGTACCCAAACCTCAGGTTAACCTTCAAAAAATACTATTCTCCCTGGATATGATCAAAGAAATCATCTATATGAGGCAAATAATACTTGTTCTTAATAGTGATGTTATTCAAGGATATATAATAAATGAAAAGTATCATTGAACCATATTTATTTTTAACAAATAAAATAGGATCACCCCATGGTGAAGTTTTAAGGTGAATGAAACCTTTATCTAACAACTCGTACAATTTATTTTTCAATTATAAAATTTCCAATTGATCCATTCGATAAGGGGGTTTAGAAATCATCTTAGAATTAAGAACTAAGTCAATAATAAACTGAACCTCCCAATCAGGAAAAATATAATGACCTAGAATCTTATCAATTGAAATACCCTTCTTATAATTATATTATAAATCACATAAAATAACATATAGAACACAATAAAAACTTTATAAATGAATAATTAATGAAATAAAAGGTATTTCTAGAAATTAATAAGCCTATACCAATGGAATAGTAATACGAGCCCTAAGAATAGTAATCCAACCAATAGAATAGTAAAATCACCTATTAAAGTATAAATAAAATTTAGGTATCTTATAAGTGAAAATATGATATATTTATATCATGAAATAAGTAAATAAATGTTTTAAAAATGATAAATTAAGTGTTGGATTTTTTTTGTAAAACATAAATGTTTATTTACAATTTTACAATTAAAATAATGATTTAAAAGAAAATTTGTTTTCATAAAATATATTAATAAATTAATATTTTGTTTTATTATGATTATAAGATAATTTTATGAGACCTTAATTAATTTTTCAAAGTGTCATAAAATCTGTTATAATATCAAAATCATTATTTTTTGAATAAATGATGAATTTAATTAAAAATTAAAAATTTCATATTTAGAAAATAATTTTCATAAAATGGATTCCATTTTTTAAATTTACACATTGAAAAATTTTTGGGGTTAATTTTTGGTATTTTTCTAAAATAGTTGAATTTTTGTTGAAAAGGGAAATACGATAATTTACGATATTTAATATTTTAAGCAAAATACATGAATTTTTGAGTCATGTATGATGTAAGTACCCATTAGTTTGAACTAAAATTCACTAGTTAATGTAATTAGTCATAAGAATAAACACTATTGATAGTCTTGATCCAAAACGATAGACAAATGAATAAAATAATCAAAAGCACCCCTCTCCTCCCACTATAAATACCACCCCTCATCACCTCTTCTCCTCACACTTTATAAAATTTGGAGCTTGGTAATATTCTACCAAATTCCTCTACCAATACTCTTATCAATGTTATGATCTTTCTAGACTCAACAAAATACCATTTTCAGGTGCCTTAAGGAGGTTCTTAAGGAGATGTTATTCAAGAGGTAAAATCCTCCACCTTTCCCTTTTAAATTCTTTATTTCTTCTACCTCATCCTTTTCTCCACTATACCAAGGTAAAATAATAAATAATGTATCATAAATATACTATAATTTTATTATTTTAATGATAAATCCATCATAAAATATATTCTCTTATCTTTTTATATTAAAAACAAAACAACTTCCGTGACGTGTCGATTCACCACCTTCGTGGACGATTATTTTTTCATTTTCTATTACCGCCTTCCTGGCTGGTTGTAAATATATTATAATGGTTAAAAAAGATTATAAAATCTATATCACAATTTTTTTTATGTTTTGAAACTAATATATATATATATACATAATAATAAATATTAAAAAAATTGGTTTGTGATAATGTAAAATTCACCAAAATATATTAACATTCATTATTAAAATTTTATCTAACGAATCATACTTATATTTGAAAAAAATGATATATGGGAATATTTAAAATTATTGAGGCACATAAATTTCATATAATTCAACTTCTGTAGTTTTTCTTCCATTTAATAAGAACTCTCATAATTAAACTCAAGGGAACCTATCACGAACCAACTCGGGTACCCTGGTAACCCAATAACTGAGCTGAACCTGACATAGCCCGAAGGGAATTCCTAATCCCCATGGGTCGGTGAATATAAATTTACATCACACAAACTGAAAATGGGAATTATTTTTCCACTAACAATGGAAGTAAAACATATAAGGCAATATGCATAACAATAAAAACTCAACTAGGAGTAATGTACCAGAAATCAAATAGGAATTAAATCCCAGAGAATTACAACCCAAGTACTAAAATAGGGGAAAAAAACCCAAGTCCCTAAGGATTAAACTCAACAAATCCAAGGTTTAACAGCTATATCTATCTCCAAGAGATCCTTTCCCCTTGCTCGAACCTGGAAGAAGATAATCTACAAACACCCGAAGTCATAAGTAGGGTGTGAGCTAAAAATCCCAGTAGGGTCTCACCAAGGATTACATAACAGATTCCAATGATAGATTAACTAAATGAATTCTTTAAATTTTAAATAAACATGTTTTTAATTTCAAATAATATTTAAACAAATCTTGTTATACAGTTCAAATGATGGAAAATATTTTAAGCAAAGTCTTTACAAGTGATGTAATATTTCTAAAACAATGGCTTAAATAAAAAATTTATATAAAATAGTTTATATAAATTCATAAGGACTGTAAAGAAGTTTAACAACATTGGAATATATTTATATCTCAAATATAAAACAAGAAAGCAACATAGTCATCTTCCAAATAGGTACGAAAGTTCCAGGCTATAGGACTCCACACTCTCTAAGTGATCACAAAAATATGTGTATATATACACATCCCTCTAAAACTAGCCAAAGATGACTCATCACCATCCCATAAGGGATGTGTCCTGCTGTATTTTTGTTTTAGAACGTTGTATAAGTGTAGAGTGTGTCCAAATAACTCACAAACTACCTACAGATTTCATGTTCTCTTACATAATAAATTATGGGAAATTTATTTTAAGACTACTTAAAATACAATTAAATATCATTCCCCCATTTCAAATACCAATTATATATTTAAAACCAAAATAGGTTTTAATTAAAAACATTCATTTTTAATAATATAAAACCACTCAGTTTCTATCAAAACTTTTAAATCCATTTTCACAAGTTTGAAATTAATTCAAAAACAATTCCATCAATTTCAAAATTCATTTACACAATTAAATTCAAAAATTTAATTGAAATAATTTCCATAAAATTTATAATTTCAACCAATTTCCATAAAAACACCCCAATTTAATGGAATTGGGGTTTTTACCAATTTTCATGCCAAAACCAATTCAAATATCCCAATTCACTATAATTGGGTTTTATTAAATAAATTGAAAGAAATTTTGAGAAATTGAATTTAAATCAACAATTAAAATAAATCAAGTAATTCAATGTTTATCAATTTGGTCAATTGAAATGGAATCACCAACCTTTTTCTAAAACACAACGCCCACAATGAAACCCACTAATAAAAACAAATGTGAATAAGACCTAGAAATTCAAAGTAGAAATGCGATCCAACATCATGGAGCATAGATCCATAAATTTTAGGATGATCTATTGAAATCCCAAAGGATGAGAAAGAGATAAGGATGAAGAATGAGTGAGAATGCTTACCTAGGAATCACAACACAAGTGATACAATGATCAAACGCCGAAGAAAAGGATCCATAAGTGTTCGAGAGCTCCAAGATTGCTTGTGGAAGGCATTGGGTTGAGAGAGATAATTTGGAGAGGATCAAAAAGAGATAGATCAGTCATGTTTCCTATTTAAAAACCACAATCGGGGTATTACATGACATGTAATCCCATTACATGTTGTGAAATACTTAAGTTTCATAATTGTTGAAAGACACATCCCTTTGAATGAAAAACTGTTCATTAATTACCCCATGATGTGTAATGACTCATCATGTCATGTAAATTTCATGGTGTGAATCCTTCATGGAATGCACCTAGTGATCATTACATGTTGTGTAACCTAGTTACACAGTGTGTAACCCTCCAACAGCCTATAGAAAATGCCGGTTAATGATGAGAGTACAAAAAATCTCCAACTTCACCATTACAAGTATCCTCCAAATTCATTCTCAACCATACATAGTCAATGAAAAGGAAAAACCACAATAATGTTAAAGACGTACCTGTCATATCGGTAACAGAATGTTACAACCTCCCCACCATAAAAACTTCCTATCCCCAAAAAGCCTATGATAAATCTTCCTTGACAAAAATATGAGGCCACTAATCTCTCATTAGTGCCCCGTGTTCCCACATCCCATTATTATCATAACCATGCTACCATAGCACACAAACCAAAGGTATCTTCCTCCCAATAAGTACCTTGGTTTCAAAATCAACTATCCAGACCGGCCGCTCAATCAAAGATAAATCAGGTTCAATCTCAAGATCACTCCAGCTCAAAACATGAGATGAATAAGAGAGAAACTTTCAGCTATGATACATGGAATACATTATGTATCGATGAAAACTATGGTGGAAGTGATAAATGGTATGCAACTTTATCCACCTTCTCAAAAACCTTGAAAGGTCCTACAAAATGAGGAGAAAGTTTCCCTTGCCTCCCAAGCCATCGATGACCCAACTGTGGTGAAAATATCAAGAACACATGGTCACCAAATAATAACTCCAAAGGTCTAAGGTGATGATCAACATAAGACTTATATTGGATCTATGATGTTAATATTATCTAATAAATTAACTGAATATTTTTTGTCATCTCATGCACCAAGCTTGGTCCAACCAAGAAAAGTTCACCAATCTTTGACCAACACAACAGAGATTTACAAGGATAGCCATACAAGGACACAAAAGGTGTCATTCTGATCATGAACTGATAAATATTATTATAAGAAAACTCAACCAAATCCAAGTGATCATCCCAATCCCCAATTAAGTCGTGTACATAAGCATGAAACATATCCTCAAGAACCAGTATAAATCTCTCTGCCTAGCCATCCAACTGCAGATGGTAGGCCGTGCTCAAACTGACTTGAGATACTAGTGCCTCCTGAAGGCCTCTCCAAAAGTGATAAGTGAACTGAGGATCCTTATCAGAAACTATAGTAGACAAAACTACATGCAAATGAAAAACCTCTTTCACATAGATATTTCTCAACTCCCCACCTTTGGATGAGTCACAGATGGGTATGAAGTGATCCGACTTGGTCAGCCTATCAATCACAAGCCGCATCACATTATTCTTTCTATGGGTACGAGGAAAACCAACCACAGATTCCATAGAGATCTCATCCCACTTACATGTAGGGACTGGAAGTGGATGAAGTAATCCTGAAGGTTTCTGGCGCTCGACCTTCATCTACTGGAATGTATAACAATGAGAAAAAAACTTAGCAATGCCTTGTCTAATACCTGGACACTAGAACTACTACCACATATCATAGAACATATTAGTGGTTCCTAGGTGCAAAACCAACTAGAAATTATGACAGTCCCCCATTACAACTTTTATTGTTGCTAACTGCACAACATAGTGTTCCTGATAACATAGAACACCCTATTTGGAGAATAAAAACTGGGAAACTGTCTCCCCACCATAAATAGAGTATCTAATGCTATGGAATTCATCATTAGACTCTTGGTCCTGAAGAATCATCTCAATAATAGAGGATTTCAACTGAATGATGTCTAAAGAAACTTCATACCATTTATCCTG
Source organism: Viscum album (assembly GCA_963277665.1). Taxonomy (NCBI): domain Eukaryota; kingdom Viridiplantae; phylum Streptophyta; class Magnoliopsida; order Santalales; family Viscaceae; genus Viscum; species Viscum album. The sequence goes on from OY728125.1 coordinate 994,659,164, forward strand.
AACTCTAATACACAATAGTGAAAAAAGATCCATCAAATTACACTCCTCTGAATATTATTTCACTATTTGGGTTGAAATTTTCCTTCTCAATGAATCTGTAATGATATTCCCTTTCCCCAGGGTGTAGGAAATGTCAAAATCAAAAGAATCTAGGTATTCCACCCAACAACTTTGGAGTAGATTTAAATATTTTTGAGATAATATATAACTCAAACTATTGTTGTCTGAATACATAGTAAACCTTTCTCCATAAAGGTAATGCTGGAAAATCTTAAGTGCATGCATCACAACTGCAAGGTCAAGGTCATGGGTAGGATAATTCTTCTCATGTGGACTAAGCTGATGAGATCCATATAAAATGACATGATCAACCTACATAAAAATGCAACCCAAGCCTAAACCTGATGCATCAAAAAAGACAACATAGCCCTACCTGGCCTCTGGAAGAGTCAACACCGGTTCAGTAGTCAGAAGAAATTTCAGCTCAAAAAAATAATTATAACATCTATCATCATAAGAAAACTTAACCCCCTTCTGAGTTAGAGCAGTCATCAGAGAATTCAACATCGATAATACCTTCATGAACTAATGATAATATCCAACTAATCCCAAGAAGATCTGAATCTCTAAGACATTTCATAGTAGATACCAATTCATAACAGTCTTCACCTTCTCAAGATCAACTGACATACCCTATTCAAACACCACATGTCCCATGAATTTTACTTCTTGAATCTAGAAAGCACACTTCAAAATATTGGCATAAAGTCAGTGATTTCTTAGTAGATGATGTACATGATCCTCCCTGTACTTGGAGTAATTAATAATGTTGTCCACAAAGACTACCACAAAGGTATCTAGATATTTGTGGAAAATCCTATTCGTCAAAGACATAAAAACTATATAAGAATGTGTTATACCAAAGGGAATAACAAGGTAATCATAATGACTGTACTTTCTATGAAAGATGGTTTTTTGAATGTCATATTATTTTATCCTCAATTGATGGTAACCAGATCGAAGGTTGATATTTGAGAACCACTTCTCCCCCTTTAACTGATCAAAGAGATCATCAATTCGTGGAAACATATACTTTTTCTTTACCATTACTCGATTAAGATTTTGGTAATCGACACATAAGAAAAGGAAACCATCATCTTTCTTAGTGAAGAGAACCGGTTCCGCCCAAGGTGACACACTCAGGCAAACAAAGTCTTTCTCAAAAAGATCGCCCAAATAGGACTTCATCTCTTTCTGTTTAGCTGGTTTCATGCAGTAAGATGGAATATAAACTTATTGATTATAAAAAATTTATTCAATAGAAAACCTGGCCTCTCTTACCAGTAGAAATCAAGAGAAATCATAAGGAAACACATTAGAAAACTCAATGATAACTGGAGGGAGATCACCGCTCAAATATTCCTTCTCTAGAACAAAAGAAAACACTGAAATTACCTCCCCCAAAGCTGGATAAGAAGGTCTGGACCTTCTCAACCTTGGGTATCATTCTCCTTGAAAGATAAGATACACAAAATTGGGTGTATTAAGGTAGAACTTTCAAAGATAACAATCATTACAGACATTATTGGTAATGATCCAATCCATTTTGAAAATGATGTCAATAGGTTTCATGTCAAGGACCAGAAAACTCTAAGTCAGATTGATATATAATAGAGAGAAGAAACAAGAGTGACTATGAAGAACCTGCTCTCTCTTTGTTCCAAGGGGTGTATTAATCTCTATTTCACAAGATAAAATCTTCATTGAAAGATTTATCAGATTAACTATATGGGTTGAAATAAATTAATGAGATGCACTAATATAAAATAGAGCAGTCACTAATGAAGAAGCTATAGTAATGGTACCTCTCACAGTTTTTGGACCCGTGTCTACTTCCTCTGGAGACTCTTCCACTACGTGAATTAGCTTATTTCCAAATAAATGTGGCTGGAACCCTTTTATACATGAATCATCTGATTGCCTCATAGTTTTAGGAGGAGCTGATCATCCTGCTCCACTAAGAAGAGTATAAAAGATATAGAAGAATCTCTATAAGTGTCCTGAACATCCATAGAATCTATAGTTCTTGGGTGCCTCAGTGAAAAACCTCTTAGAATTTCCCATCTTTACACACTGATATCAAATCAAAGGACTTACTTCTAGCACTACAGGAGGTTTGGAATGAACCTTCCATCGAGAAATGCTGTGAGAATCATTACAGTTACGCTTTCCCTTGAAGGAACTGACGCTACCACTAGGAGACAAATGAACTCCTATCAACCCTAAATTTATGTCCAGGTCTATCTCAAACATAATTTCTCTATCTATAACATTAGAATAAGTAGGAATATTTTGCAAGAAAACTTTAGAAAGGATATATAATCAAATTACCAAAAAAAACTGTTGAGCCTTCACCCTATCATTAGATACAATCTCAAGCACAAACTACATGAGTTTAGTAAAGTGATTTGAATACTCAGTCATGATTATATCATCCTGATCAAGCTTAAAAATCTCTATAGCCTTGGAAAATACCATTGAATTTGGATAGAACTAGTTGATGAAAAGAACCTTGAAGTCTTTCCATGCCAATCCCTCATGTTTCTTTATTGTCACTATCATGTCCCACCATCTCCTGCTTGGTCCCTCCAGCACGAAGGTGGACCACTTCACCTTGATCTCGTCTGATGTTTCCAATAACTCAAACATACATTCTATCTTTCCCAACCATTCCTCAACATGATGAGGATCATTGGAGCCCTTGAAAACTGGTGGCATTTGGTGAAGGAATTATTGAGAATGGTTTCGAAGAACATCCCCCTGAGGTTCCACAGTAGGAGCTTGAATGGGAATTGGAGGTGGTGCCTATCCCAAAGTTTGAATAGTACACACAATCACCTCGACTATATTGGGGTCCACTGGTGGAATCTCTCACTGCAGTTCAGCAGCAACTTACTCCTCGATCTGATTCACACATCTTTTCAGAGGCACGATGTTACACAACATCAAAAAACAACAAGGAAGACAATAAAAAGTTATCAAATTGAGCAATTAGGGAAATATAATACAAAAAAAAAGAATAAATAATATTTAGATTACACTCTATCCAAATCAAAATAGGGAAAATACAATAACTAATCCACAAGATGTATTTCCCTAACCACCCCTGGCGACTTAAGGTTCATTTCGGTGAGAGCTATCCATGCACTCAATCGAAACTACCTCCTAAGTACTGACAAGATTTCACAATGCATATTGAATTTAAGACAAGAATCTCAACAACCTCTCCCTGATACCACTTTTTCATGAACCAACCTGGGTACTCTGGTAACCCAATAACTGAGTTGACCCTAACATAGCCCAAAGGGAATTACCGATCCCCATAGGTCTAAGACTAGAACATGACATCACACAAATTGAAAATGGGAATTATTTTTCCATTAGCAACAAAATTAAAAGATACAAGGTAGTATGGATAATAAAAGAAACTCCAATGGGAGTAATGTACCAGAAATAAAACTAGTATTAAATCCCAAAGTGTTACAACTGAAGTACCAAAATAGAGGAAAAACATCCCAAGTCACTAAGGACACAACTCACCAAATCCAAGGTTCAATAGCTGGATCCACCTCCAAGAGATCCTTTCCCTTTTCTCGAACCTGGAAGAAGATAATCTACAAAAAACCAATGGCACAAGTAGGGTGAGAGTCAAAAATGCCAGTAGGGAATCACTAAGGATTCTATAATAGATACTAATAATAGATTAACCAAAGGAATGCTTTCAATTTTAAATAAACAGGTTTAGTATTTCAAAGAATATTTAAAAAAATCATTCTATACAGTTCAAATGATGGAAAATATTTTAAGTAAAGGCTTTACAAGTAATGAAATATTTCTAAAAAAATGGATTAAATAAAACATTTATATAAAATAGTTTATATAAATTCATAAGGTATGTAAAGAAGTCTAACAACATTGGCATATATTTATATCTTAAATATAAAACAAGCGATCGACATGGTCATCTTCTAAATAGGTACGAAAGTTCCATGCTATAGGAATCTTCACTCTCTAAGTGATCATGATAATATGTGTATACACATTTCCTTCTAAAACTGGAAAAAGTCAAATCATCACCATCCCATCAAGGATGTGACCTGCTATATTTATGTTTTAGAATATTGTATAAGCGTAGAGTGTGTCCAAATAACTCACAAACTACCTAAGTCTTGAATGTTATATTACACAATCAATGATGTAAAATTTATTTTAAGACTTCTTAGAATAAAATTAAATATTATTCACCCATTTCAAATACCAATTTTTCATTTAAAAACAAAAACACATTTTAATGAAAAACGTGTCTTTTTTATAAGATAAAACTACTGGGTTTCTAAAAAAACTTTTTAATCCATTTTCAAAAGTTTGAAATTAATTCAAAAAAAATTACATCAATTTAAAAATTCATTTACACAATTAAATTCAATAATTTAATTGAAATAGTTTCCATCAAATATACAATTTCAACTAATTTCCATAAACAAAACCCAGTTCAATGGAATTGGGGGTTTTCCTAATTTTCATGCCAATACTATTTAGAATCTCTCAATTAACTGGAATTGGGTTTTATTAAATCAATTTAAAGAAATTTTGAGTAATTGAATTTAAATGAACAATTTAAATAAGTCAAGAAATTCAGGGTTTATCAATTTGGTCAATCAGAATGGAATCACCTACCCTTTTTCGAAACACAATACCCACAACAAAACCCACCAAAGAGAATGAAGGTGCATAAGAACTCAAAAATAAAATTAGAAATAAGATCCAACATCAAGAAGAATAGATCCATAAATTTTAGTATGATATATTGAAATACCAAAGGAGGAGAAAGATATAATGATGAAGAACGTGGGAGAACGCTTACCCGAGAATCGCACCGCAAGCGTAATGATGATCAAACACTGAACAAAAGGAACCAAAGGGGTTGGAGAGCTCCAAGATCACTTGGGGAAGGATTTAGGTTAAGGGATATTAATTTAGAGAGGATAAAAAAGAGATATATCTGTCATGATACCTATTTAAAAATCGTAGTCGGGGTATTAAATGACATGTAATCCCACTACACATCGTGAAATATTTAAGTTTCATAACCGCTGAAAAACAAATTGCTTTTAATGAAAAACCATTCATTAATTCCCTCACGATGTGTAATTACTCATCACATTGTGTAACTTTCATGGTGTGAATCCTTCACGGTATGCACCTAGTGACCATTACACATCATGTAACCTAGTTACACGATGTGTAACCCTCCGATAGCCTATAGAAAAGGCCAATTAATGCTGAGAATCCAAAAAATATCAAACTTCACCACTATAGGTATCCTCCAAATTTTCTCTCAACTATACAAATTCAAAAAAAATTGAAAAACCAAAATAATGTTAAAGATGTTCCTGTCATATCGGTTATGGAATGTTATATAACCAATCATAAAATCATGAAACAAACTCTCCCAGAATGAAAAAATTGAACCTTATAAATCATAAAAAAGGCTATAAATAAACTTAAAAAAATTGTAATAAATATAATACATGTATAATAGGTTATAAATTAATTAATTAATGGATATAATTTTATTATTCTATATATTAAGTGCAAGTACAAAACACATTCGAACATAAGGTAAGGTATTCTCTCTGAACCACCATTTTTTCCCTTCTAGTTACACTTTCTCTCTATTAACGCTAATGTAATTATTAATTATTATTATATAATCCTCCTAAATTCTATGTGTATGTTCCAAAAATATGTACCTATCTCAATTATTCTTTTTTTATGTGAAATATATGTTTTATAAGGCTCCCTTTTCAATTTCTCATGATAAGCAATCCCAATTAAAGGGAACTTCTCAATTTATTACCCACTTTTAATCACCATACATAATCTATTTTAAGCCTCCTTTATTTTTATAAAATAAAATTTTTTATCATAAAAAACCATCTGAGTTAATTTTTGTTTTTTTAAGAAAATTATTCCTTTGTCCTCTTTAAGTATCTTTAATATTTTCACGAAAAACCGCACTAAAGTGTCTCTTTTAGAAAGTTTCTTAAACAATAATTTTATATGTTTTCACTTATGTTGGACATAATTTATCATGATATGTTCCTATTTTAGTCCCATGATACATCATTTTGGGACATAGAGTAAACCTTATTCCTTTATTGGAATTTTTCAGCATGTGATATAGTATTGGTAGTTAGCCTTGAATCATGTTTTTGACATATTGTATGTTGCTTCCAAATTACTATGATGCCATGATTACATGATAACATGTTCTAAATTTTATGATTCCATATGTTTATTCATGTTCCATACCTTTTTATGTCAACATGTTTGCCTTTATGCATTGTGATTTATTCCCATGTTTATTCCCTTATTGGGATTTTTAGCTCATCCATTTGTTCATGTATTCCCTAGGTTATCCTATGCATATGTAATAGAATAAATGAATTTAGGAGATCATTATGGAGATTAAATAAAATATGTTTTTATTTTGGTTTCATGCTTTCTAATTATGTACCTAATCTTCCAATTACACTATAATTTATGATCCTTGGTTTGTATTTTATGGTTAATTATGCTTAAAGTCTTGTAATAATATATGTAAAGGGATAATGTCACTATAGTTAGTATCAGAGTATGGTATAATTTTTTTGGGGATTAGGATTAGAAAACTTTAGTAAGAACCCTATGGATAATTCTATCACCATGGATAACCTAGATCAAAACTTAGGGAATCACATGTTATGATATACTTTCCATTTATAAGTTCATCCTTATATATTTAAATTTTCATTTTTACATGCTTATTATATAAGTATTGAATCCAACTTAATTATGATTTCTTTTTGTTAGTTAATGGAAGGAAATAGGAGAACCCATTCTAACAATCAATGTGATAGAAAATGTGACAATTACCCTAATTAAATGGAAAATCTGATGAGAATGGCCATTCAAAACTTTATGATAGTAATAGAACAACTATCTCAAGTTATGAATAATAACTTGAATCATGTGGAACATCCTCCTTATCCTAAGAAAGTGAAAGTTCCAATCAAATACTTTAAGAAAAAAATGCCTCCTATCTTGAGTGGACCTTCTAATCCCCTTATCACAGAATAATAGATTAACTCAATTGAGAATATATTCTTTATCCTCTAATTTTCTTAAGTAGAGAAAGTTGTGCTGGTGGTCTATTGATTTGATGGGGAAGATAATTAGTGGTGGAAACTAATCCAAAACACAATGTCCAAGGAGGAAATTGATTCTATGGATTAGGATGCATTCAATAAAATATTTTTCAATAAATACTTTCCATGAACTATCCATACTAAGATGGAAAGGTAGTTACTTAGGCTGAATAAAAATCAAGAAGATTCTATATGAGTGTATAAGGAAAAATTTACAAGGCTTGCACGATATTCCTCCGACTTTGTGATGAACACCAAAAGCAAAGTGGATTTCTCCTTTAGTGGACTAAAGCTGGTTCTATAAAAAACTTTGGCGACTCAAGACTTTGAAATATATGAGAAGATTATCCATTATTCCATTAAGGTTGAAATGGAGATCATAGACTCTTAGTTTCCTTGTGGGCCTAGAGATAAAAAGAGGAAAAAGGATTTTAATATGGTAGGATCAATAGATAAATCACATGATGGAAAGAAAACCGAACATCCCACATGTTAAAAGTGTGGGAAGAATCATCATGGAAACCACCTAAGGGTAATAATTAGATGATTAAAATATGGAAGAGAGGGGAATATAGCCAATAATTTATAAATGGATATGAAGAATCCCACAAATGTATAGGAATAAAGGTTTAGATCAACACTCAGCCTATAGTGTAGTGTTTCAACTGCAAGGAACATGGGAATTATGCAAGCCATTTCTCTAAGCCATGGGTTGTTGGAGGTAATCAACAACAACCTCCAAGGAAACAAGGAAGGGAATATTCTATCACTACTACTGAGGTGGATCATGATAATTATGTGGTGATAGGTACGCTATTTATTCATTTAAGTATAGTGAATGCACTATTTGATTCTGGTTCTATACATTCTTTCATATCTTGAAATTCTAGTAGAACTATTCAAACACCACCTCAAAAATATCGAGGTTGAGTTATCTATGAGAACAAAAAATGGGGAAATTGTTGCATCCAAAGTATAAAACTACTCACTGGTTAATGTTTGTGGACTGAACCTCCCATCCAATCTTGTCTTACTTCCTTTGGAGGAGTTTGATGTTATTTTCACTATAGAAAAAAATGATTTAGCAACAATTTTTTCATGGTGGTTTTCAAAACCATCGCTAAATCTTTTTTAAATGTATATATATATAATAATTTTTTATGAAAAAAATTTAAATTTATTTTGAGTGGAAGTTTTAAAAAACCACTGCTAAATTAAAGGAAAAAAATTAAAAATTAAAATATTTAATTATGATTTATGATTTATTATTTACTATCATATATAGTTTATTATTTATAATTTTAATTTATTATTTTGTGTTAATTAATAAATCTTTATAATTATTAATTAATAATAATTTTAAACTTAAAAGAAATCTTCAACAAGTTAAAAATCAGAGTTTAACATCAAATGACCAAAACTTTTGATCCGGGAGTCTGTTTTAGCTCTACAACGAGTCAAATTGAAGCTTATAAAATGAAATAAAACAAAATTAGATTTAAATTTTGTAATAATTAATTGAATAAAATTTATTATAGTTTCAAGAAAAGTTAGAAATCGAACTTGAACTTCAAATGACTATAAAATTTGATCCACATATCCGTTTAGGCCATACCACATATCAAATAAAAACCTATGATGATATCTACAACCTGGTTACCCATGAAACATCAATAATGTTTTTCAAAGCTAAAAAAGACCTAAAAGGCCTAAAAAACTGAGTTTTTAGTCAGGGAATCCCAATTTTTTAACATTTGATGGAATTTCAGCCTCGTTTAAGGGGGTCTTATTGTATTTTTATCAGGGGATGAATTTATTCTTAGGGATTACATTCATATTGATATTATGGTTTTGATTTTTTTTTATCATTTTTCACAATTTATTTTTATTTATAATTAAATATATGCACATTTTCTTATATTTACTTATAATAAATCACTTATATAAATGCATATTTACATATAAATTTATTTTTAAACATATAAACCTTATGAAAATAAATATTAATTATTCATCTAATTTAAAATAAATAATTATTGACTTTATTTACCTTAAAAAATGCATTAATATGTATATATATCCCTATACAAATAATGTTTATATATAAACATGTGCGTGTTAATAAAAATATTTACATTTATGTATATATTCTAATATATGAAAATAAATACATATATATATGTAAATATTTGTGTGTACAAATAATATATAAATGTATTTTTATATAAATATATCACTATCATTAAATATGGTATATAAATGAATTTACAGTAAAACTATATGAATATATATATACACATATATAAATAATGTTTATATATTCATATGTATGTGTATTAATAAACATATATATATTTATATTTATATTCTAATATATGTAAATAAATATTAATATATAATATATTTAAATAAATTTAAGTATATATATATATATATCATACACATTTGATGAGATTTAATCTCCTTTTAAGAGTGTCTTCATATGACTTTTATGTCATTTACAATTTTAATCTATTGATTTACATTCCAATTGATTTGATGGTGTTGCAATTATTGCGATTTATCCTCTTTTTGTAACTTATTATTAATTATATACACATGTTTATATGAATTTATGAATATTTGTATATATTTATAAATATTTTTAAAATTTTATACATATTTGTGTTTATATTTTTTTATATCATATTTGTGTATATATATATATATATTTATGTTTACTTCTGTTTATATATATACATATATATTTATATTATTATACAATTATATATTTGAGTGTGTTTATATATATTTATGTAACATAAATGTGTGTTTATATATATTTATGTAAATTTTGTTATATGTATATATATTTATAGATATTTATATCCATTTATTATTTTTTTATTTTTTTATTTTTTATTTATTATCTATTAAATTATTAATTAATTAATTATTATTGATTTTTAGTTATTATTTTATTTTTATTATTAAATTATTATTAAATAACTATTTATTATTTATTTATTATTTATTATTTGTTAGGTCCACTAGGCTAGATACCCTGAGAGGGGGGGGGGGTGAATCAGGGTATGACAGATTAAAACAACTACCCCTTTTGATCTTGTTTTGCTATTAGACAAAACCCTCTTCTCTCTCCTTCCCGATGCAGAGTATGAACAAACCTTAAAGCATGCACATGACACAACAATTTTTTACTTGGTTCACCCTCACTGGGCTACATCCAAGGAGCATACACTGGCAGTGTGCTGATGTACCAATTCCACTATAAGCACACTGCTGTTTACAAGTTCGAAGCGGACTCACTGTCCCTCCTGGTTTACAACCACTCACAATTTGAGAACTCACTGCTCTCTCAACTGAAGTGAGCTCACTGCTTCTTCAGAATATCCACTCACAGTTTATAGACATATATTTCTCTTCATTATCACTAATGAATGCATCCTATACTATACGTAGATACTCTATTGAAGTTCAAAGGTCATCCACTGATGAATACCTCTTTTCCCCTGAACATCGGGCAACTCACTTTGGAAACACCTTTGCAAAGCACCCTACTTCGCAAGACTCCTAATTTCGTGAAGCTCAAACAAGACTTCGTGAATATCCTGCCTTTTCGCGAAGCACTCTTGCAAAGCACTCTCGCGAAGCTCAATTCGTCACAGAGAAAATTCCCTCGCGAAGCTCACTGAGCCAACATGAAGCTTGCAACTTTCACGGAGCTAGATAAGCCGCCATGAAGCTCTTATTTCGCGAAGCACACTGCCTTCGCGAACCGAGAGAAAAATGTTTTCTTCTAAAATTCTCTCTACTTTTCTCGTGGGGGTCGAGGTCTATTTATAGGCGATTCCACCGACCCTCGAACCTTCCACGTGAAGTCAATGCAATTTCATCACAAATCGTAATGCTCCGAAGTTCCCGCCGAAATTATCTCAAAATCACAAAGCACCTTGGAAATTTTCTGATCGCGAAGCTCTTCGTAATCACGAAGCATCACCATAAATTCCTTCACGCATTCACCGCGAAGCTCCACTCGCAATGTCCTTCACTGCCGTAATGCTATTCAACGCTTCCGTTTGCGAAGCTCATCGTAATCACGAAGCATCACCGTCAACATTATTCTGGTCTTCACGAAATCCAATCCATGAACCCTATCTTCGCAAAACTCATGGCTTTGCCATATTTAAATGAGATATTCAAGGATATACACTTTTTGCGATGCTTACCAAACTCCAAATTTTGGACCCCAAAAATTTGGAAAACACTGGAAAACGGTGCCACCTTGTATCTGCTCTTTTATACTACCTCCAGATCATCCATTCCTTTGTCACGGTTCTTTGTCAACATTGATTGTTAAAAACATCTCTAGAACATGACAATTCACCATGGAAACCTGATTTTTCAACAAACACAATCAACCCAAAAATGCTATAGTGTTACCTTGAGGAATTTTTCCCAACAATGTCCCCCTTTGGGTTTGTTGACAACTCTTCTCAGAATGATTTTCTTCACGTTGATACCTCACTGAGTCTGCTTCCATAATCAACCATCCTTCACCTCTTTCAATTCAGATAGCGATAAGAGATTCACTCACCACATACTCTAAGCCCACATGAGAAATGCTCGTCGCGAGAAACAAGAGTAAATTAAAAGATCATCAATGAATCACTTCATTTCCAACACCAACTATTGACACCCAACAGATACCAATTTCCAAACTGATACTAATTGTTGATAACAATTAGATACCAATTTTCAAACTGATACCAATTGTTGATTGTTGGAACCCTTCTCACACCATTCCAACATCACTCTTTTGATTTTATCATGATCCTAAGCTATCGTGATATCTAATCTTTGATCGATCACTTCTTGCATCGTCAGATTTAAAACGCTCCCCCAATCTCATTTCTCTCCCCCTATCTCGCTGCTCCACCTATTATCTTCTCCCCATGTCTTTGACAAAGACATTTTCTCCCTTCATTAGCCACATTTTCTCCCCCTTGAGGAGTCAATATTTATCCCCCTTTGTCAACGAATACAAAAGGGCACTCCTCTGTGGCCAGAGACATTGGAAGGGATATATATTAGCACAATAGAGAAAAACACACCATACCTTGAGGGGGGGGGGGGGGTCCCACATCCACACTTTTTCAAGTGCGGGGAGTCGACTGAACTCCCAAATTCAATCAATGCCTCTCAAAAGCTTCCTTGGGTAAGGCCTTTGTCAGAATGTATGCAACCTGTAGTTCTGTAGGCACATACTCCAACTTTACAATTCCCTACTCAACCTTCTCCTTGATAAAATGATACTTTATCTCAATGTGCTTCGTCCTTGAGTGATGGACTGGATTTTTGCTGAGATTGATAGCACTTGAGTTATCTCACTAGATTCTGATCGGAGACATCACTTCAACTCCCATATCATCAAGCTACTGCTTCATCCACAATAACTGTGTGCATGCTTGAGTGGCCGCAATATACTCAGCTTCCGCAGTGCTTAATGAAATGCAAGCTTGATTCTTACTGAGCCAAGTAGTACATAGTCCACTAAGATAGAATGCACCTCCTGAAATTGATTTCCTTTCATTCACTGAACTGGACCAATCTGCATCAGTATATCCCAATAACTATGTTTGAGATTTTCCATTATACATCAATCCGAAGTCCACCATGACCTTGACATACCCAAGTATTCTTTTTACTGCAAGCATGTGGCTTTCCTTGGGATTGCTCTAATATTGTGCTGCTTGGCAGGTGGAAAAAACAATATCGGGTCTCGTCGCTGTCAGGTACAGTAAACTCCCAATAATATGCTTGTATTCTGTGATATTAACTGCCTTTCCATTATCATCTTTCGATAATTTCATCCGAGTAGTAACCAGAGTCTTCATCTTCTTGGAATTTTCCATTCCAAATCTTCTCAAAACCTCATTGGCATATTTATATTGGGAAATAAATATTCCATACCTTCCTTGTGTCACCTGTAGACTAAGGAAAAATGTTATCTCTCCAATCATTGACATTTTGAACTCACTTTTCATGAATTTGGAAAACTATGTGCACTGAGTTTCATCTGATCTAAAAAATATTATGTCATCGACATAAACCAAGACCATCATACTTTGATTACTATTATTGATGAAATAGATATTGTGATCAACTCCCCGATGCTGGAAACCAAGCTTCTACAAGTACTAATCAAGCCTTGAGTACCATGATCTTGGTGCTTGTTTCAGCCCATACAATGCCTTCTTCAGTCTACAAACCTTGTTCTCATCCTCATGAATGAGAAAACCATCTGGCTACTCAATATACACCTCTTCCTCCAGAACCCTATTCAAAAAATCATATTTAACGTCGATCTGGAAAACTTTGAACTTCCGTTGCACTACAACGGTGAGAAATAATCTGATTGTCTCTAGTCTCACAACCAGTGCAAATGTCTCATCAACATATATTACCTATATCTTGGAGTATCCCTTGTACACTAGTTGTGATTTGTTCCGAATCACTGTGCCATCTTCATTCATCTTTTTTCGATAGTCCCATTTAGTCCCGATGACATTCTTATCTGCTGACCTCTAAACAATCTCCCATGTATGATTCTTCCCAATCTGATCTAGCTCTTTATTCATGGCCTGAACCCGGTTTTCATCTTTAGTTGTATTAGAAAATCATTTAGGCTCTACCTGATATAAGAAAGATGTCTACTGCAGTGAGTTCATTCTTCTTGTCTGAACTGGAGCTGATTGATCACCAATGATATTTTTCCTATCAATTTCAGCTCGACTCCTTGGATTCCGTGGAGATACAATTTTTTCTTCTTCATTATATTCATCAGTATCTTCTTCTGAATCAACATTAGACACTTCTACTCCTCCTACACTACTTTCCTCCTCATCGCTTTCATCTGGAAATTGTTCGCTGTGCTGTTGAATACTCTTTTTATTCTCTTCAACAGTGACATCATTGCTCTCAACTAATTTTCCCAGCCTTTTCTTAAAGCATTTGTATGCTTTTCTTTTTCCTGAATAGCCAAGGAAAATCCCCTCATCTCCACGCGACTCAAATTTCATATGTTTCTCCTTGTTGAGGATGAAGCACTTACTTCCAAATATTTGAAAGTATTTCACTGTTTGCTTCTTTCCATACCACATCTCATACAAAGTATTTCCTTCCTTTGGACACAACAAAAAACTATTAGAAATGTAGACTGATGTCAAAACTGCTTCCTTGCAAAATTTCTCTGGTAGATCTTTTTATATGAGCATCATTCTGGCCATGTTGTTGATGATTAGATTTCTCCTTTCAACCACTCCATTCTGTTGTGGAGTTCTCACTGAGGAAACTTGATTCCTTATCCCATGTTTCTCGAGATAGTCTTCCACCTGACTATTTGTGAATTCCGTACCATTATCAGTATGAAACTTCAGAATTTTCTATCCAAGCATCCTTTCACTCTCTCTCTAGTACTGTTTTAATTAGCTGAACACATCAGACTTATGGGCAATAACAAATACCCATGCCATTCTTCTATAGTCATAAATGAAAAGAACATAGTACTGCTTTCCATCAATTTCTCTTGGTGTGATAGGCCCATATACATCAGCATTCACCAATTCAAGCACTCTTGTTGACTTATTTTCCTTTACTTTATACATATTTTTGATGAGATTCCCTTGTTGGCATGCATCACATGTGTGAGTATGATCACATGATAGCTTAGGGAGGTCTCTTGCTGCCTAAAACTTTACTAGATCTTCCATGGATGGTTGGAATAGATGACCAAGTCGTTTATTCCACAACTTGTTTTCTTCCTCTCTAGACAGAATGTATATATATTCTTCTCCACATACCAGGTAGAGATTTCCCTTTGTCATTTTTATCTATAGAACCACCACCCCATCTCTTACTTTGATGAAACACACCTTCTTAGTAAACCTTATAGAATGTCTTGAGTCACATAGTTGACTGCCGCTGAGCAAATTGTAACTGAGACCTTTTACTACTAAGACATCAGCACGTCTCATTTATTTACCCCCAAACTTGGCCTTTCCTGATATAATTATCTTTAGGCCTTCATCATTTCCAAAATTGACAATTCCTTCTTTGTCATATTTTATACCTATAAAAAGATCCTTATTACCTTTCATGTGAGATGTGCAACCGTTTCCAAGGATCCACACACCAGAGCGATCTGATGCTTTAAGGTCAATTTCTGCCACCACTTCCTTCTCATCCTTTTTCTTCTTGGTCCATATTTTTTCCTTCATACCTAACATGGATTGAGACTTCTTATCTTTCTCAAAGTATGATGGACCAGCTTCATCTTGCAAAGCTACAAATCTGTTTTACATTTTCAACTCACATGTTGGTTCATTGATCTGCTGCTTGTGAACATTTTGATTCTCCATTGGCACATTCCTCTGTATGGTCAAAGTACAATACCTATCCATGTGCAAAAAACCTCTGCACCAAAAATAGTGTCCTTCGAAATATGTTCCGGAGAACCGTTTTTTGTTTGGATTCCACCTTTGTTCTTGTGCCCTTCGATATCTCTTGGCTATGGAACACACATACTGTGAATGTCCCATCCTTCCACAATAATAACACCTGATACAAGGTGTATTCCTTTGTGTGATTTATAAACTGAAAGTTTCCCCTTGGGATCTCTAAATATTTTGATTCTACGTTGTGTCTAAATCAACCTTCAATCTCAGAGTGGGTGCTTGCGGTCTGACCTCAATTTTCATAGTTTTTTGTTTTCGATCAAGCCCCCATCAGTCTTAGCATCTGAACATAGTTGATGCTTCTTTTCTTCTGAACCACTATTCTCCACTTTTAGCTTCTCGGTTTTCTGACTGATCTACTTTCCTGATGACCCAGCAGAAGTTAAGAGTTTTTCTTGATCGTTAACCCTTTTCCGCAAACCGACAACTTCTCCTTCAAGTTCTTCAATACGCTTGATTTGATCTTTCCTTGTGTTATTCAAGCTATCGATCTACCTTTTCTGTTCTTAAATTTTTATTTTATACTCACTAAATGATTCTGAGTCCTCTAGTGTTGATGACTTGAGTTTCTTAATTTCTTCCATCAACTCAGACTTCTCTTCTTCCTGATGCTGTATATAGAGTTTGGGGTTACGAACAACTTTGTTGGATTTATTTGTTTTGGCTCTCCAAACATATATCTCCTCAAGATCATCCTCTAACTAAGATTTCATATCAACTCTTCCCTCAAATTATTATTCTTATTCACCAGCTTCGGTTTCATTATTCTTCTGAGAGCTACCAACAACTTCCACCATAGCATTTTCTCCATGATCTCTGCAGTTCTCTATCTCTTCAACCTCTTCAACCTCAGACTCGTCTGAACTATCATATTCTTTTGAAATAAGGTTCTTCTTCTTAAATAAATTTCTCTTGAACCATTTCTAGCCTTTCCCATAGGCTGGAGACTTCATCTTGGGAATTTCAATTTCATCGATATCATCATCCTCTTGGAACTTTTTCGGGCACCTTGCCACAAGATGCACAACCTTTCCACATCGAAAACAAGCAAGTGAAAGCTTCCCTTTAAAATTTCCTTTTCCTCTTTGAATGTTTGAGGAGAGGAATGACATCACCTCATCTGTCTCTTCTTATTCCCGAGAGTCTTCAATGGTGAGATTCTTCATGGCCTTGAATTCCACCTCTTTGGATTTCCCCTTTTCCACAACATCATTATAATCATTTCTCATTTCATATGCGACAAGGGTGCTATGAATTCTATGCATGCTATCCAATGTAAGCTCTTTCGGGTCTTTTTCTTCCAAAACTGGAACTTTCTGATTGAACCGAGGTGGAAGTTTCCTCAAGATGCGCTTCACAATCTTTATGTCTTCAATAACTTCTCCAAGATCTCGCATGTCTTCCACTACAACATTTACCCTGTCGAAAAAAGCATCAACCGACTCATTCATGTTCATTATCAGATCTTCATACTTGTTCCACAACACTTGTATCTTTTCCTCTCTGACATTTGTATCCCCTTCATATATATTCAATATATTTTCCCACATGGCATGTGACGTTTTTCATGACATCACCTTTGTATAGATAGGATTGGATAGGGCTCCCCCTAAGGCATTAATTCCTTTGGCATCAACATCCAACTCTCTACGCTCAACTTTGGATAATGCAACACTATTAATATCAGCTGTTATGCCATGAATTTCTGCTGTGAACACATCCATTCCTAATGATCGGAAGTAGTGTTGCATCCGATTCTTCCATAGCTGAAAATTGTTCCCGTCAAAGATCAGAATCCCTTTATGATTAGTGACCTCTATTTGAGAGAGAACCACTGATATTAACCTCCATTTGATACCAATTGTTAGGTCCACTAGGCTAGATACCCTAAGAGGGGGGGTGAATCAGGGTATGACAGATTAAAACGAATACCCATTTTGATCTTGTTTTGCTGTTAGACAAAACCCTCTTCTATCTCCTTCCCGATGTAGAGTATGAACAAACCTTAAAGCATGCATAGGACACATCGATTTTTTACTTGGTTCACCCTCACTAGGCGACGTCCAAGGATCATACACCAGCAGTGTACTGATGTACCAATTACACTATAAGCACACTACTGTTTACATGTTCGAAGCGGACTCACTATCCATTCTGATTTACAACCACTCACAATTTGAGAACTCACTGCTCTCTCAACTGAAGTGATCTCACTGCTTCTTCAGAAGATCCAATCACAGTTTATAGACATGTAGGTCTGTTCATTACCACTAATGAATGCATCCTCCATTATACATAGATGATCTATTGAAGTTCAAATTTTATCCACTGATGAATACCTCTTTGATCCTGAACACCGAACAACTCACTTTGGAAACACCTTCGCAAAGCACCCTACTTTGTGAGGCTCCCAATTTCACGAATCTAAAACAAGACTTCACAAATTTCCCGCATTTTCATAAAGCACTCTCGTGAAGCTCAAGTTTTTGCAGAGTGACTTCCCTCACGAAGCTCACTGAGCCAACGCAGAGCTCGTAACTTTCGCGGAGATAGATAAGCCACTGAAAAAATCTTCTTTCGCGAAGCACACTGCCTTCGTGAACCACCTTCGCAAATTGAGATCAAAATATTTTCTTCGAAAAGTTTCTCTACTTCGCTCGAGGGGGTTGAGGTCTATTTATAGACAATTCCACCTACCCTCGAACTTTCCACGCGAAGTCAATTCCATGTCATCACAAATTGCGAAGCTCTGAAGTTCCCACCGAAATTCTCTCAAAATCGCGAAGCACCACAACAATTTTCTGATTATAAAGCTCGTCGTAATCATGGAGCATCACCATCAATTCCTTCGCGCATTCTCCGTGAAGTTCCACTTGCAATGCCCTTCGCCGCCACAATGCTCTTCAACACTTCTGTTCGCGAAGCTCGCCGTAATCACAAAGCATCACCGTCAATATTCTTATGGTCTTTGTGAAATCCAATCCATGAAACCTATCTTCGCGAAACTCATGACTTTTCCATATTTAAATGAGATCTTCAAGGATATACACTTTTCACGATGCTCACCAAACTCCAAATTTTGGACCCCAAAAATTTGGCAAACATTGGAAAACGACGCCACCTTGTATCTGCTCTTTTATACCACCTCCAGATCATCCATTCCTTTTTCATGGTTTTTTGTCAACATTGATTGTCAACAACATATCTGGAACTTGACAATTCACCATAGAAACCTGCTTTTTCAACAAACAGAATCAACCAAAAAATGCTGCAGTGTTACCTTGAGGGATTTTTGCCCAACATTATTTATATATTGTTTTGTTTATTTTCCATTATTATTTTATTATTTTATTTGTTTATTATTTATATATTATTTATTTAATTATTATTAATTTATTTATTATTTATTATGTATTATTTATTTATTATTAATTAATTAAATATTTTTCATTTTTATATTATTATTAATTTCCAATTTATTTGTTTATTATCTATTTATTCATTATTTGTTTATTGTTTATACATTAATTATTAATTTTTTAAATTTTTTATTATTATATTACTATATTATTAATTTATTATTAACGTATTATTGATTTATTATTTATTATATATTTCTTATTTATTTATTCATAATTTATTATTTATAATTTATAATTTATAATTTATTAATTTATTATTTATTTATCATATATTAATTTATTTTTTAATTAATTTATTATTTATAAATTATTTATATATTACATATTATATATTACATATTATAAATTATAAAATATAAATTATAAATTTATTAATTATTAATTGTTAATTATTATTTACCACTTATTACCACATATATATATATATATATATATTATTCATTTATATTTTATTTATTAATTAGTAATATGTGACTAGTAATTATTAAATATTAATAATTAATTATTACTTATTAATTATTAATTATTAATGATTAATTATTGATTACTGATTAAACATTATTGATCAATAATTATTTATTAATAATTATTTAGTTTGTATGTATTTGTTATGTATTATTTTTTTTCTTAATTAATATATATATATATATATATATATATAATTATATTAAATTCTCTTTATTTACCACATGAAGAGTCTGTTGGAGTGGTAAAGTCTTTCAAGAATTAGTAAGAGTAAGGGGTTCAAATCTCACCCAACATAGAATTTTTATATATGGCATGTGCATGTGCATTTCATGTTCATGGGCATGGGCATGGGCATGTGCATGGGAATGGGCATGGGAATGGGCATGGGCATGGGCATGAGAATGGGGATGGGAATGTGCATGGGCATGAGAATGGGCATGGGAATATGCATGGGCATGTTCATGTGCATGTGCATGTGCATGTGAAAACATCACCAGGGATTTTGTTAGTAAGTGAAGGATGAAAGGAAAAAGTCTAAGGGCATGATCCAAAAATTACCCATACCAAAATGGAAATGAGAAAACATCACCATGGACCTTTTCACTAGACTTCCAAATACATCTAGAAAAAATAATGCTATATGGGTTATTATGGATCATCTTACAAAGACAACTCACTTTATCACAATCTGAGAGGACTTCTCACTCGACCAACTTACATAGATATAAATCAAAAAAGTGGTGAGGCTGTATAAAGTACCACTATCGATTTTACCTAATAGAGATTTGATATTTACTTCCAAGTTCTGGAAAAGTCTCCAACATGCTCTAAACACTAAGTTGAACTTTAGTATGTCCTATCATCCTAAAACTAATGGCCAATATGAGTGGACTATTCTGACACTATAAGACATGCTTAGAGCATGTTCTATGGATCTCAAAAGAGGATGTGACCAACATCTACCTCTGTTTGAGTTCACATAAAACAATAGTTTCTACTCAAGCATCCAAATGTGTTTATATGAATCCCTTTATGAGAAAAGATGTAGAACATCAACATGTTGGGATGAAGACGGTGAACGTAAGCTGCCAAGACCTAAAATGGTCAAAGAAATGGTTGAAAAGGTGAAAACCATTTAGTAGAACATTAAGGCAGCCCAAAGTTGAAAAAAGAGCTATGTATACAATCGTCAAAGAGACCTAGATTTTGAGGTTGGAGTCATGGTATTTATTTGCATATCTCCATGGAATATGATCATGAGATTTGGGAAGAAAGGAAAGATGAGTCCCACGTAGATCACCCCTTCAAGATTCTTGATCATATCAGAGCTGTGGACTATCGACTAGCACTCTCACCTACCATGTCTCAAGTAAACGATGTATTCCATATATCCCTCTTAAGGAAATGCATACTAGATCCCCCATGTGTAATGAATTTGGAGGTGGTACAACTGGATAACGACCTCTCATATGAAGAGAATCCGATGAAGATCTTGGACTGTAGAGATAAAGATCTATTCAAAAATTCTACTCATCTAGTCAGAGTACTATAGTGTAACCATAAGTACGAAGAGGCTACATGATAACTGGAGGAATCAATGAAGGATAAGTGCCCTTTCCTATTTTCACCTTAGAATGTAAAACAAAATTTTGAGGGAGAAATTTCCTAAGGGGGGAAGAATGTAATGACCCAAAATTTTATCAATGGAAATTACCTTCTTATAATTATAGTATGAATCACATAAAATCACATAGAGAACATAATACAAACTTTATAAATGAGGAATTAATGAAATAATAGGTATTTATAGAAATTAAGAAACCTATACTAATGGAACAATAACTTGATCATTGGAATAGTAAATATGACCATTAAGAGTAGTAATCCAGCCAATAGAATAATAAACTCACCTATTAAAGTATAAATAAAATTTAGGTATCTTATAAGTGAAAATATGATATATTTATATCATAGTATAAGTAAATAAATGTTCTAAAAATCATAAATTAAGTGTTGGTAATTTTTGTAAAATGAAATGTTTATTTAAAATTTTATAATTAATATAATGATTTAAAAGAAAATTCATTTTCATAAAATAGATCAATAAATTAATACCTTCTTGTATTATGATTATAATATAATGTTTTGAGACCTTAACTATTTTTTCAAAGTTTTATAAAATTTTTTATAATATTAAAATCCGGATTTTTCGAATAAATGATTTTAGTTAAAAATTAAATTTCTCATATTTAAAAAATTATTTTAATAAAATTAAGTCCATTTTTGAAATATAAACATTTAAAAATTGTTGGATTAAATTTTTGGGATTTTTATAAAATAGTTGATTTTTTGGTGAATAGTGAATACAATAATTTACGGTATTTAACATTTTAAACAAAATACAAGATTTTTTGAGTCATGGATGATGTAATCACCCATTATTTTGAACCCAAATGCACTAGTTACTTTATTTAGTCTGAATAATCAACATTATTGATAGTTTTGAGCCAAAATAATAAAGAAATGAATAAAACAATAAAAAAACACCCCTCTCCTCCCACTATAAATACCCCCCACCTCTTCTCCTAAAACCTTCTAAGATTTAAAGCTTACTAATATTCTATAAAATTACTCTCCCAATCCTATTCTCTACATTATGTTCATTCTGGTTTCACCAAAATTCCATTTCTAAGTTCCTTAAGGAGGTTCTCAAGGAGACATTATTTAAGAGGTAAAATCCTCCCCCTTTCCCTTTTAAATTAATTTTTTATTCTACCTCATCCTTTAATCCACTATCTCAAGGTGACATGATAACTCTAGTATCATAAATACAATATTATTTTATTATGTTAATGGTATATCCATCATCAAATCTATTCTCTTCTCTTTTTATCTTAAAAATGAAAACATCGTCCGTGGTGTGTCGATTCACCACATTCATGGACAACGATTTTTTTGTTTTATATTACCACCTTAATGGATGGTCATAAAAACATTATAATTTTAAAAATAGATTTTAAAATATATATTAAAACTTGTTTTATGTTCTGGAACTAATATATATATATATATATATACATACATACATACATAATACGAAATAATAAAACAAAACTAGTTTGTGATAATTGAAAATTCACCAAAATAAACTAACGTTTATCATTAAAATTTTATCTAATGAACCATTATCATATCTAAAAAAATGATATATCATACCATTTAAAATTATATAAGTGCATAAATATCATATAATTCCACTTCTGGAGTTTTCCTTCCATTTGAAAAGAACTCCCATAATTAAACTCAAGGGAACTGATCCTAAAATCATGAAAAAAACTCTCACAAAACGATGAAATTGAATATTATAACTCATCAAAAAGACCATAAATGAACTTAATAAAATTTTAATAAATAAAATAAATATATAATAGGTTCCTAATTAATTAATTAATGGATCTAATTTTGTTATTTAGGATATTAAATACAAGTATAGAACACATTCGTACATAAGGTAAGAGATTCTATCCAAACCCCCATTTTCCCTTAGGGTTACACTTTATCTCTATTTAACCCAATTTAATTCTTAATTAATATTATTTACACCTATTAAATTATGTTTTTATGTTAAAAAAATATTTACCTATCCTAATTATTCTTTATTTTATGGGGGAATACATGTTTTATAAGGATCCCTTTTCAATTCCTCCCGACCAGCAAGTCTGATTAAAGGGAACTTACCAATTTCATACCCACTTTTAAGTACCATAAATAATATTTTTTAAGACACCTTTATTTTTATAAAATTAATATTTTTAATATGAAAAAATATCTTAGTTCATTTCTGGTTTTATACAAAAATTACACCTCTTTCGTCTTTAAGTCTCTAATATTTTCCCTTAAACTGCACTGAAGTGGATCATTTCTAAAGTTTCATAAAAACTCTTTTTATATGTTTTCATTTAATTTGAGAAAAATTTATCATTATATATGCCTATTTTACATTATTAATGGTCAAGTATGATTTAAATCTATTCTTTCATGGACATATTTATGATATTCCCTGTGGTTATGCCTTATGACATGATTATGATACCCATTTCATTCCATGGGTAAACTTATTATTTATTCTTCATGTGGAACAAATATTCATGAAAATGTTATGATGGGTTCACCCAAATATCACTCCAATGAATTGGGTAATGTTTTTGTCTCATGAGATGTCATGTTGGGATAGAGAGTATACCTGATTCCTTTATGGGACGTTTTCTACCTTGTAATATTGTCTTGGTAGTTAGCCTTGAATCATGTTTATGTCATGTTGTATATTGATGCCGCATTCCTATTATTCCATGATTACATGATCCAATGTTCTACATGTTATGATTCCATAATTTTATTCATGTTCCATGCCTTTTTATGTCATCATGTAATGACTTCTAACCCATGTTCTATGCATTATTCATATGTTTATTCTATTACTCGGCTTTTTAGCTCATTATTTTGTCCATATATTCCCTAGTTTATCCTATGAAGATGTAAGAGATCAAAGGAAGTTATGATATCAATATGAAAATTAAATAAAATATGTTTTTTTTTCTGGTTTCATGCTTTCTAATTATTTACATAATCTTGCAAATACACTAGACTTTATGATCCTTGGTTTGTATATTATAGTTAATTATGCTTAAAATCATGTAATAATACATGTAAAGGGATAGGGTAATTATAAATAACAATATAAAAATCATCAGGAAATACATCTATGTATTCATTTACTACTTTCACATCACTAATTTGAATAGTTTATTTTCAACAATATGATCTAGGTAACTTTCTCTGCCACCTCTAATCAATTTCTCAGATTCTTGGTATGTTATCAAAGGCATGAAATCATTTAATAATACTTTATTGGATCTTAAATATATCTTATCATGATAAAATGAAATCCAATCCATACCCAAAATGATATCAAACTCTACTATGACCAGTTCAACACAATTTGTAGTAAAGACTATTCCACTTATAACAATAAGATGATTCCTATAAATCTTGATTTCTTTAATACTTCCACCTAGAGTTTTCACTAAAAGTTGTATCTTAATTTCATTAGGTGATACTACTAATTTACTTTAAAATTTATTATAAATGAAATAATGTGAAGATCTAGAATCAAACAGGGTATTAGATTAATTTTAATACACAAGTAACATACCTATAACCACTTAATTTGATGGCCAACCATCAACCATAGTAGTAGAAAAAGATTTGTCCACACCCTTTTGTGTTTGATCTTGTTGATTTTTAGACTTAGTTACTAACTTCAGGAATATATTAGCATAATTACTCAACTCATTGCAACCAAGACACATCACCATTGGGTGGCTATCGGTTACCCCATTCTTTGATTCTTCAGGATTATTTTCCTTAAAATCATGGGCCATATGGAAAAAATTTACATATATATAACACTTACCTTATTTCATAAGGAATTATACATAGTGTTTTTTACCACACTTACCAAAAAATGGGAACTTCATTTTCTTACCTCAAAATTTCTTGGTTTTATGGTTCCCCATTGTCTAGCATCCTGACCGCTTCTTACTTTCATCATCACGAGGTACATAATTGTCAGCAAATTCTATATCAACTTTTTCAGAACAATAAACAAATTTCTCATAACTTTTAAATTCTTATTCAGTCAATGATCTTCATAGAATTGGTTTCAATCCTTAGTAAAATATATTAATTTTATTATTAATGTCCAAAAAAAAAATTCGGTATGTACCTGCTCGGTCTTATAAAGTTGGATTCATACATTGAAAAAAAATCTTCATTTTTTACCTAAATTACAAGAATATTTTTTCTATACGGATTCAAACAACCTTAAAAAATGTTTCTCAAGGAAAATATCCTTAAATGTTTCTCATTCCATGGCATCAAGATCATATTTCTATTTGGTATTCTTAACAAAAGACCACCACCGACCATCTTCACCTTCAAAATGATAAATGGAAAGAGTTACCTTTTGATGTTCTAAAAATCCCATGACTTTAAATATCCTCTCCAGATAATTGATCTATCCATTGGCTACCATACGGTCAAATGATCCACTAAATGATGTGGTATTTTTCCTTATGAAATGATCTACTATAGACATGTTCCATTGTAGTAAATAAGGTTCCTCTTTGATATGGATACCACCACTATTTATAGCTTGTGTGAACTGATCTGTCACTACAACAAACTATTTTGTTCAAATTATAACCATCTTGGGATGCTTATTTTGAAGGATATTTTCTTCTTTGTGTCTTCCCACTATAGGTTCCATATTCTTTATATGGAAAACCATTCCAAAACAAACGTATTTTAGATGAAGTAATATGGTAATATTAAAATTATATATCATTTCAACTTATCCATAAAGTAAAATCATTTAAGGGTATGCTATTAACATTATACCAACTTTTAAAGTTATCTAAAATTTACTTTGATACCAACTATAAAGTCCCTACCTTAAACATTTCATAATCTTGATTTTTATGTCAAGAATTCACTCTCTTATATTTGTGGATCTTTTTAGGTTTATCATTTTTAGAGAATTAATCCATAACTCATACATAACAGAACCATATAATACAAAGTGGAAATTCTCAATCAGTATCTATTTTCTCCATAATATGAAACTTTTAATATAAAATATGATTTCTTTTCATGATTTTTTTTTATAAATTTCAACTTGAATTCTTTATTTCCCTTACCCATCCTTAAATACTTTGAAAAACATTTTAAAAACATAGGATTAACACAAAAAGATCATTAAGGGATATAAAAATAAGAAAACCATTATTCCAATAAAAAAATAAAATCCCATGAAAAACCTTTTCTTACAAAAATAAATTTTTACCAAAAAAAAAACTATCATTAATTTAAAAAATAATTTATATTAGATTTTGAAAATAAATTATTTCCATGAAAATACATTAGAAATAATATAAAAGTCATGTAGGTTCATTGGGATATCATGTCATGGAACCCTTATATAAACCTTACAAATTGGAATAACCATATGACCAACTTTAAATATAATTCTCTGAAAAACATAATTATTACCCAATACATTGGAGCACTATCTGATCTCACCCATCATATAAGCTATAATGGGTTCACTAGGAACTATCTGAGTGCACCCATTGTAAACAATATCCCTAGACATATCATGAATAAAGTTTTTTAAGATTTCAGCTTTTCATTATAAAACCCCTTGAAAAACACTTTTGAACCCATATGAAAAACCTTTTTGGATATTAAAATACCCTAAAAAAACCCATTTTCCAAACCAAAATACCCAGAAAAAGGGAAAGAGGAGTTTTTATTTAAGAATACATGAACGTATAAAAATTAATATAGAAATAAAATAATATTCATGGTAGTGGGAAAATTATTTGTTGATATATACGTTAAAAATAGAAAAGTCATTTTTTCGTTTATCAAAACGTTTCATATATATAACACGTAAAAAGATTCCTTTTGAAAACCTTTATAATAAAGTAAAAGTGAAAAAAAATTCCTTAATAAAAACTTTATATCCATATAAAAACATTTCTAAAATAATTTAAAAAACATAGACATGGAAGAGAAATAGATTTTGAAAGAAAACTTTAAAAGGAGATCCTTTTAAAAGAAAAGTCCCTTATCACTTTGGAAATATTTAAATCATAAGATACATGAAAGAATAAAATTAAACAAAACTTTAAATACCATGATAATATATAAAATCATGATATAATATTTCAAAGGGGATGTATATAAACCTATTAAAATAATATAGGTGCATAACATCAAAATATGCCTCAATGAAAGGAAATTGAGATGAAGTCCCTTACATTGGGTTCGATTCGTCATGTACATTATTTATATTCCTGAATAAAAAAATTATGATAATTATTTAATTTATAAATAATAATTTTCAAGTTTATTATTTATTTTATTTTACTTATTACCCTATTGTATATTATTACTTAATCAATTAGGTTTACATTATATGTTTTGACCATATTCATCTTATGTGTCAAAAATGATTTTGGTAGGTTGACTATGGTCAAAGAGGTAATTATTTAAACATATATAGAATAATAATCATGAAATAATTGTAATATTAATACATAGATTATAATTTTAAGACTAATAATGAAATATGGTTATGAAAAAATGAACTATGTTATGATCATGGAGACGGTAGGCCGTACATACTCATGAGTACCGTTTCTATTTTTCAATGATAATTATGAAAAAGGAGGTAAAAAAATATTTTATCTTTAAATAATTATAATAATATCATATATAAAATATTATTTATTTAAATATACTTATTTATATCATTTATGTGGTGTGGTGATGAAAATAGAGTCACATCGCTTCGTGAAGGCAGTAGTCCACACATACACAAACATCATTATCATTTTTCAGTGAGGGAAAAGGTAAGAAATAAAATGATATATTATATTTTCATAATGATAAATATGTAATTAATATTATAATTATTTTATATAAATTACATATATTTATTATTTTTATCCTTATTACTATCTATGTAAAGCATTAGTGAAAAACGAATCATATCGCTTCGTGAGGCGGTAGTCTGCCATACAGACGAGAAAAGTTATCATATCCCCTACACAATGAAAAGTAAAAGGTATATATAATATAATAATTAACTAGGAATAATTATGTTATTAATATCATATATATACTTTATATTCATCATCATACCAAATCATGAGAGGTTTTTATGGAAAACATGTCACCTCAGTTTACAAGGCGGTAGTCTGCTGTACACACGATCGACATTATCATTTCCAATTTGAAGGAAAAGGAGATGGATATTCGTCATGAAATTACCATAAAAATACCTCAGTATATTATAAATACTTGTGTTATTATATAATCATAAATTAATAATATTTTAATGAGGTGTAATAATAAATAAAATAAAAATGAAAAGTTAGGAATTTATCTCTTCTTGAACAACCTCTTTAAGATTATACCTAAAGTATTGATTGAATGGATTCATGACCAAAAAATGATTTTATAATCATGGGATGAAATTTTGGAAGTTATTTTTATAGGTATTGTCTTAACAAAAATGTTTTGAAGGTGTGAATGAGAGAGGAGAGGGGGATAGCCTTTTAAAAGTGAGGTGAGTGATACACTTGTATTTTTTGAAAATAAGAAGGTGTACCCACGTTTTTCACATAACAAAAGGGTAAAATAATGAATTATTATCAATAATTAGACTTTATAAGGTCTAAATATGTCTATAAAATATATTTTAGACAATTTTTAGGTCACTATAACCCTTATCATTTTTAGTTTAACCCCTAGGTTAACCCATTTTTACCTTTACCGTGGTAATTAATTATTACTATTTTCACTATTAATTATGATTAAAAACTTATGTTGAAATTATTAGAAAAAATAAATTATTATGATTCCAAACATGGAATCCATTTTATCAAATCCAACTCATAGAAGTAGAAAAATTAAATTTAAAACAAAACCCATAGACACAATGAAAAATGGGTTTTCAAGAAGTGTATTTTTCACGAAAAAGATAATTTTATATTAAATAAATTACTAATAATAAACTATTTTAATATAAATTAATATTTATTTATAAATACTCTATAAATTTATTTTAAAATTTTTACCATTTGGTATTATCTTAATTAATTAAAATAGAGAAAAATTATTCATTTTAAAATAGTTTTTAGCAAAATCCCATTATTTATAAATACTCTATAATAAAGGTGTCTTTGAGAACCTAATATCTAATTGATTACATTTATTATTTACTAATGTTCTTATTATACTTTAAAAATGATTTATTTTATACTCACAGACTAGATTCCATTAGACACTATTAGTGGTGGCCTACTGAGTTTTACTCACAACTTGTTCAGGACACTATTTTTTACCCATACATTTCTCATGAATGCATGTTAGGTATTGGATTGTACTCTATTATGTTTTTATTTATGGACTAGGACTGGACATGGGGGATTATAAGTATCAACTAAGCATGTACTGGGGTCGCCTTCTAGAGTTGGAGTTTTTAATTTTTTTTATTTCTTTTTTTCAGTTCAGTCCTATTGTATGTTTCTACTATATACTTTACTATCTTGTATTTATAGTTTAACATGTACATGCATAGATAGATATTTATTTTGTATTACTAGGTTTTCTATTTATTATTATTTATTAGCTATTCATTTACCTTCTTTTTCTCTTCAATTTATTTTTTTATTCTTCCACTGTGTTTATTACTGATTCAGAGTTTATAGTCTCCCCACTCTACCATATTTATACTCTCAATAATATTTGAAATCATATTATCTATGGGGAGGTGTTCATGAGGCTACGTGGTGATCCAGATTGGGGAACCATTTAAGTGGATCCCAGGTTAGGAAGTTACAATGGTTGTGTGAGTTGGGATAGTTGTTACATGGTGTGGTTGTGATAGTTTCATGGTTAGCCATGGAATAAATTGTGACGATAAAAAAAAAATAGAATGGTAAATAAGAAATATGGGTAGGAAATAGATGTGTGTTAAATGAATTAAATGAATTGAATGAAAGAATGGGTTGTGTAATGATAATTGGAATGTCTAAACGAATAAAAGTGGTGGAACTTGTAACTAAAAGTGGAAATTTTGTGTGGTTGTTGTGTGATGTGTTGCATATAATGGTGGAAGAAGTTGTGAATGTTGGTGTGTCTTATGATAGTGGTGATGTGGTGTGTGCTGGTGCAATTGTTGTGAACCCATAGGTTGGGTAATGTGTTCTATCTATATATCTTGTATGTTTATATTATTTTTATACGTGCCCAAACCAAGTTGGATAACCATACCAATGCTTATATTTTATGGGTTATGGGTGTTTCCACAAAAATATAGGATAGTGGCAATATAGATTGATGTTTAAGCCCTCTTCCCCACTCTTCCTTCAGTAGTTATGGCCCATATGTCTTCGGGTGAGATGTGCAGTTATGAACCATGTGTTTTTAGGAAAGATGTGATGTGACGTGATATGTGATGGGGGTCATGTGTGGTGGGATGAGGGAATGAGGTTAATTTCCTTCATGTCCATGATACCCTAATGCTTTGGTTTTGTGATGATATGAGATGTTATGGCCCTGATGTATTTGGGAAAGACATGGTGTGGTGATGCCTGATGGTAGCATGAGATGCTAGACCTCATGATGGTCGGGTAGGTAAGGATGCATCCCGAACCACATTAGAGATGGTTTATGTGTCTTCAGGTGAGATATGGCGTGATGTGATATGTATGAAAGGGATGGAGGTACATGATGTTTGATATTGGGGAATGAGAGCGACAAATCAGTGGGAAATGGAAATGGAGTGACTTGATTTGTTTTGATATTGATGATATATTATTATATTGGATTCAAGATTTGGTGAGTGAGCCATAGTGAGGATGGTTTTTGGTTAGTTGTCTTGTATAATTTCTTTTTGGTTCTACTGTTTGTTAATTGGTGCATTAGCATACTCTTTTCACATGTGCACTTGAGACCTTGGTTATACCCCTACTGATTATACTTGTTATGATCACTCTACATATATAAACTGTTTTTCAGGTTTCTAGGAGGACTTTGGGGACCAAGCTAGAAATTAGTATCTTGGATTTGGATCTTCTGTTATTTTTTCCATGGAATTTTCTTTTGGTATATATGGCGGCTTTTATGTGTACCAGTTTACATTATTCATGAATTGTAGGATGATTTTTGATTTACCTTTATTTTTCCACCAGAGTTTCTTGGTAGTTGTTTATCCTATATCCAAATACTATTTTATATTATAGAGGGTAATTCATCCCATTTGTGATATTTTTTTAATCTCTCACTACTAGTCACCAACCAGGGGCCTACTAGAGGCGGGACTTTTGGGTCATTATCTCTCTCCCTTTATTGTGATATCTTTGATGGGAGGGGGTTGTGACAAGTTATGGTTGGTTATAAGTTCTTATTTAAAATATAAATATTTTTTATCATGGTAATTTATTTTCAATTTTTATTAGTGAAATAATTACCATAAATAATCACATGATTCCAACATAGTGCTTATGCAAGTAATATAAAAATCAAGAAAATAATTTTAAAAACTTTAAAAGTAATATTTTTTTGAGTGGTTTATAGTGTATAATGAATTTTATATATAATTATAATATATTAATGTTAAATTTTTATATTATAATTCATTTTCTGTCATGTTTTTTTTAAAGTTAAATTAAATGAATAGTTCAAAAAATAAAATTAATGATATTTTATAATAAACAATATTTTATTAAATGATTTAAAATTTGTAAAAATTATATATTTAGACAAGTGGATGGGATATGATTCAAAATATCAACCATGATCCGTTTATGTTCCATGTGTCCTTTTATAGTAACTTTCTTGACCTCTAAAGAGTAAAAAATATTTATATCATCATAATTATCAAAATGGTTAATGTGGGGTTAAAATAAAGAGATAAGGGTAAAACATATTCTAAAATTTTATATATTTTATTGGATGATATAATTTCAACTCATAATCATTATAAATTCTAATTATGTTAATTATGATCCATATTTCCATGGAAATTAATTTATATTAATTTAATACTTTAATTAATTCCAAGAATGCCCCTCCCCTCATTTATAAAAGGGACCCTCCTATTCGCTCTTCCTCACACCTTTTTAGAACACTATTTCAAGAAAAAACCTACCCAAGTATCTACCCAACTTCACTCCCTATATCTTATAGGGTTCAGTCTCATCAAAAGACTAAACCTAAGAGAAATAATGTGTGAGCCAAATAGGTTTTCTGAGTAGAAGGTATAAGTCCTAAATGACCCATTTCAAGTTTATTTCACCTTCCACCCCCTTAAAATATTATTTAACCAAGTTTAAATGATAAAATTATTATATTACATATACTAATATGTTATTACGATTATGGTATAACTCTTTTTAATCTCATTTTCCATCATATGAGAAATGAAAACATCGCTCATGAATACATTTGGATTACCACCTCCATGAAGTGATAGTTTCATTTTCCATCACTACATCTAATGGATATTTACTATGATGGATTTATTGATATATATTATATTAAAGACATAATAAAAATTATATAAAGAGAATTTATCATATTGTTTCTTAACTTTCCATCCATTTAAAAATCATAATGTTGTTCGTGCGTACATGTAGACTACCACCTCCACAAAGCAATGTGAATCATTTTTCATAACTGCATCACATTAATTATATATATAAGATTATTTAAAGATATAATATTATATTTATTATATAATAATAATTATATAAATATAAAATAATACTTACCTTATTTCTATCAAGATCATTGCAAATGGAAACATTACTCATGCGTACACATGACATACCATTTCCATGATTATAACGTAAATATTTTTTCATAACCATCATTCATGGTTGGTTTTAAAAGTATAATTGATGTATAAAAATAATAATTTTTTCATGATTATTATTCTAGAGGTGATGAAATAATGACCTCTTTGATCATATTCAACCCACCAATGCCATTTTGGACATATGTGCCAAGTATCATCAAAACGTCTAACATGAACTTAAATGATTAAGTAATTGAATATAAAATGGTAATAAATAAAACAAAAGTAATAGTAAAATTAAAATGGGTTATTGATAAAGAAAATAATTAACATAAGTTATTATTCAGGATGATAAGGAACATATGTGATGATTCAGACTTGACGTAAGAGACACTTTAACTTAAAACCTCATTTTTAAATGTTTTAAAGATTTATTTTCTAAATATGTTTATTCTATGTACATATTATAAAAATTATTTTATTTATGTATTTATATGTACATAAAATAATTATAAAATATATTTTATGTATCCTTTTTTACTTTCTTTCATTTTTTTAAAAATAAATATTTTTAAGTAATGTTTTGAATTTCTTTATAAAATATCAAAAGGAATGTACTATTTTAACATATATGGATTAAATGAATTTTCCTAACACCATAAATATTATTTCATATATTTATTAATTTATAATATTCTATGTTTTCTTCAATAAAAAACCAATATTTCCTTTATTTTGGGTATTTTAGTTTTGAAAATAGGTTTTTAAAATGATAGGGTATTTCGATATCCGAAAATGTTTTTCATATGGGTTCAAAAGAGTTTTTCAAGGGTTTTATTATTAAAAGGCACTAAAATAAAATGTTTTATTCATGATACAATAATTGATAATTATATACGATGAAGGGTGTGCCTGATAAATCTTATATGATGGGTGATTATGATGCAACTTATATGAAGAGTGAGCCTGATAAAACTTATATGATGGGTGACTCCGATATAGATTATATGATAGGTGATCCCGATACAACTTATATAGTGAGTGAGTCTGATATAGATCACCAATGAATTTGGTAATGTTTTTTGTCTTAAAATTTAATAAGTATGGAGTTAACTGGGGAGGTTTCTCTCATTTATTTAACTGGGCTCCAGTTATTTTTGACACCGATTATGAATATAATGCTCTAAGTTACCTAAAAGGGTTTCTATTTTCTCACTATTGGGTTTAAAGGTTTTATTTGAGAATTTTTTTCATGTGGATATGATTTATTTCATATTCTCAAATAATATTATGAAAAAGTTAAACATTTTATGGGTTCTCATGTTTTTCAATAGACTAATATATTTCTTACTTTTATGTCTCTTATTGATCTTTTTCTTCTCATACAATATTTTTAAATGTTTTTCATAGGGTTCATGAATTATTAATAATAAGAATGATTCAATTTAAAATTCATGAATTTTTTTTTATGAAAAGAAAAAATGTTTCATTTTAAAAGTTGTATATTGTGTGAAAAATGGATATTGAGTAAAAGTTTCCTCTTTATAATATATGGGTTTATTATGGAAGAGTTATGATCTAATTATCTAATAATCTAAACCTTAAAGATATTTGGGAATAAATAAAGTGAATTGTAGTATAAATAAACTAGATTATGTAATGTTTAAGGCTAGGTACTTATATGATGGTAACCATTCTTGCATTGATATTTGGGAAATAATAATGAACATATCTTAAATCTATAAGATATTCCTAGAGTAGGAAATAATTTTCCCCTAAAGGGTGTGATGATCCTAAAATCCCATTCTATTGACCGATGTGCACCTGAAGTGTTGCTTTTAAAGCCCCAATGACTAACTACCTTTAAAGAGATGGTCTACATTGCTCAAAATGATATGGATCAATTGTGAACAAAAAAAATGACAAACTTGAGATCCTTATATACTTAATAATAATAACAAAAAACAAAACAAAATGAGTGAATGATACTTGTTTTCAGTGCCTTGTTACCTTCTAAAACAAAATGGTGAACCCGACATGAATCATTTACCTATGTGAGTGACTAATAGACAATGATTTACTTGAGATGCTATATTTATGGGTTTATTATTTATGGTTATTTAACCTTTAAAGACTCTAAGGACTATCAAAATCTTCAATACCTTAAAAAAAATATTATAGAGCTTCCTTTGATCCAAATGGAAGTACTAAGATTCACCTCATCCCAGGTCACTCTAGCAGTAAAAACTTATGGATATTATCAAGTTACTTAGTCTAATTATACCCACTTTCCCAAACACACAAAGTATGTCTCAATGATGATGAGAGTTGTGGCCTTCTCATCTAGGAGTATTTTTTCATAGATCTAACATCTCCAATATCAGGCAATGAATGAGTTGATTTAGAAGTAACATCTCAATGGATATATCCACATGTTGGAGGTAGATCATGAAATTCTATAAGAGGTAAAGCCATACTAATCTTCTTATTGATGGCATGCCCTAGAGAAGCATGTAGCTCCTATGGATACATGAAACTACTTTAGGATTATTTCCCCAAAGCATGATGATGCCCATCTCCCTTACCTAGAGTAGGTGGGGGAGGATTTCATCAACATATATTCCATTATTCAAGAGTTTCCCTGGAGGGATTATACTATATAAATCATGGATGTTTCACATACTAATAGGGATTTATGAGTCATTCATAAGCTATACATAAAAATTTTATGTTGTGTAAAATATTTTAATTTATATTGAATTTATAAATTATACCACATGTCTTGGATGCATAAAATATGTCTTTATCATGTTATATTTTATGAATTCATGGTTTATATGATACAACTTATGCCTTTACCCACTACTATAAAAAAGGCTATAGCCACAGTTTATAACCGTGTCTATAGACCACAAAACCGTGGCTATAGGTAATAGCCACAGTTTTACCAACCCTGGCTCCTATTGGCATGGCTATAGGGGAAAATATATAGACACGGTTCAAAACTATGGCTATAGACCTATAGCCATGGTTCAAACCGTAGTAATAGACCTACATCCATGGTTCAAAACTGT
This sequence comes from Viscum album, assembly GCA_963277665.1. Classification (NCBI taxonomy): domain Eukaryota; kingdom Viridiplantae; phylum Streptophyta; class Magnoliopsida; order Santalales; family Viscaceae; genus Viscum; species Viscum album. The sequence goes on from OY728125.1 coordinate 994,695,323, forward strand.
GGCTATAGAGATATAGCCACAATTTGAAACCGTGGCCATAAACTGTTCCACATGAATTTATTACCACGGTTATAAACCGTGGCTACATAATGAAGTCTCCAGAAAAAAAATAGATATAATGAAATGGTATCCATGATTTTGTAGTAAAAAATCCTGGTATGCAATCCGTTTCCAGAAAAAAACAGCAGATTTGCAATCTGTTTCTAGAGAAAAAAACAACTCTACTGCACCCTTGTTAAACCGCTGCTACTCCCTACTTCCTGCCCGCTACTCCCTGCCCCCTACCTTCCTCCCTACACCCTACTCCCTGCTCCCTGCTCCATGCTCAACCACTGCTCCCTTCTCCCTGCTAGCTCCGCCCTGCTCCCTACTTCCTACTCCCTGCTCCATGCTCAACCACTGCTCCCTACTCCCTGCTGCCTCCGCCCTGCTCCCAGCCTCCGCCCTGCTCCCTACCTACCTACCTCTACGCTGCCCTGATCCCTTCAAACATCATAATTTGATCCTACACCTTGGTATTAAAGCTTTCATAACCATCAACGAATCTACTCATAACAATACTCTTATTGTACTGCTACCCTGAATTACAACAGATGTAGATAACTCAATCATCCATTTGAAGATTACTAAGAAAGACTCATGCACAACCACAACAAGGCATGATTGTAGTTAACAGATACAATGATATTTATAGCTCTGGACACTATCAAAAGGTGCAATACATCACTAGTTTTAGAAACCAAAACCAATCCATCAAAATAAAATAGAGTAAAACAAACACACATAATTAGAAGCTTATAGCATAATGATCCAAATGACCCCCATCAAAAAAAACTTTCCCACGTATCCCCCAATAGATAGAAGTAGTGCCAATAAATTTTATTACTGAAGGATTATATGAATTATGGACTGTTGTAGTGTGATGAATTCAGGTCACTATAATTCATCATTAAAGCATGCTACTAGAAAATTTATTGGCATGTCATCTCCTGAAAAAATCCTGTTTTTAATAAGTCAACATTGATTCGGAGTTGTGATAAGTATATAATTCATGCATGTAACATACTTAAGAAAATATGAAGAACATATTTTACATGTTAAAATTAAATTACTCTGATGTGTAACTTGTACTGAATATTCATCGAAGTATATCAACAAATATCTCTACAAGAAAAAGATAATGTCATTAATATATAAAACATGATTCAATTGTAAAAATTATCCATATATGAATATCATGGCGATTGTTGCATACACAACTATCTATACTTTTCATGTTAAGAATGATATTATAATGCAACACATAGGCATAGTGTTAAAAAAATTATATTACAACATACGATAATGTGTGTATTTTAGTATTTATAGAAGCATAATCATAAGCTCTGTAAAACTTGAAATTCTTGAAGCATCCCTTCCTAAATTCACCATGTGATCTCTATAATCTTTCATTGGATTCCCTTTCTTCCCAAAATGCCAACATAAAAGTACAAGACCATCAAATTTACCCTGAATCCCCTCAATTGATTTTAAAATTTTCCCTCTAAACTTTCCGTTGAATAAAATATCATCTTTCTTTTGCATTTAGCATGGTTCTAGAAAATTCTTGGACTTCACTATACCTAATCTCTTCATTTGGGATAAGATCGCAAATATATTCAAACACATGGTCATAATTTCTATAATAATTTCTTATAGAATTCAACATCATATCCCATTATTACATAAGTAATAAAAGCAGTAAAAATTACTAAAAAACATACAAAAATTTCACTTTAATAGATTTGATATGACTCTAAATCATTTTGAATTCATTGACATGATTAGACACTAGTATTACTTCATATATATCATACCAAATAACCTTTGTATCATGCATTATTTTTCATTGTTGTTGGATTCTCAAACATATTCACTATAACCTTCATTAACTCTGCTATGGTTTTCACCTCCTAGATGTTATAGGAAACATTTTTCTCTAAAGATATATGTATCACTACAAGTTCCATCCTATCAAGAAATTCCCATTCCACTTTATCAATTTCTTATGGTTTTAATCCTTTTAATAGAAACTCAACATCATTCTAAAATAGATAATCCTCCATCTTCATCCTTCAAAAATCAAAGTTCATCCTATCAAACTTGTCTATCAAGACATTTCCTTCTTATAATTCCATTCCATCAAAATAAGTTAACTCCAAATAAAATTAAAAAACATGTTGCAAAATCATTGGGAGTCACAACGACAGAAACGAGAAAAAATAAATAAAGAAAGAAACAAGAACATAGTGATTTATGTGGTTTGGGAATAATCCCTACGTCTATGGGAGAGGCATAATTTCTCTATTTGGGAGCACAAAATTACAGAGGATTTTCTAGTAGTAACCATAGCCTGAAAATGGGATATAAAACAATGGAGAAGACGATCACTATTCAGAAAAGTGAGTTCGTGTCGCTAAAGTGAATGGTGTCCAGCTTTGTCAAAAGCGCTACAGTGACTGCCGGCTAGAAGTCAAAAGTGCTACAGGGAAGTTGTCCCCTAAAACCCCCAATGAGCTCACTACAGAGCTCGACCCGTGACAGTTGCGGGCCACAAGCATTCGGACCAACCAGATTGGGCAACACCAATCCAACAAAACATAGAGTCAAGAATATTACCATAAGAACATGTTGAGAGTACTGATCCTTGATGAAGAACAAGATATGATACAACTTGTTGGGATCCATGAAACCACAAATTTGGAAGAAAACCATCAGAACTTCAACACATGGAAAAAATTCTAAAACTAACATAATCATATGATCTTATATAATGATGTTCTATAAATAAGATGAAAAATACACCCTAACCACTACACCAAATCATTAAATATCAAATGCTCACAACTCCCAAAATAATTGCACAAGCAGAATCAAAATCAAACAAGGAATAAAAACAAGATATTTGCATGCTTCATAATTTTAGGTTTTATCCATGAGAGAACAATATTTCTTTCTTTTACACATGGAAGAATAGGAACATTGCAATCCAAAATTGGATAATTCAATTGATATTAGATAAATCATAGTTACAAGTACAAATTCATAAGTGTTAGCACCCTAACTATTTATAGTGGGTCTAGTTGGTCAATTAATTCCACTGACTTTTAAAATTTATGGAGAGACCATTGTTAAAATATGTTGAAGGCCACCAAAGTGACTTTTGTTTTCTTATATATCATTATTCATGGGGAGATAGCTGAATCTAGAACTTATAGAGGAAAGAATGGCTGGTTGAAAATTTTGAATTAACAAGTTTGTGGCTTCATATAACTTGGTTTATTCTAGGATAACTGGTTGAAGGAGTCGCATGGGGTAAGAAGAGGTGGGGGGTCTCATGATGGTTTTACATGGTCCAGCCTACAGGGATCTTTTATGGGAGGCCCATGAACCCAAAGATGTTTTATAAGAGGTTTTACACTCTCTTTAGACTTAAATTAAAGTCTACATGAGGGATGTAATCTACAAATACATTCTCACTAAGTAGATTTTCATAAATACTGTCATTTCTCAAACTTCACGCATTATGAAATTACTTCTCAAAAAGTGTGTTGGGGGTGTAATTATAAGAAATGTACTATTTGTTCTGGGACTTATGAAACTGCTATTGTATAAAATTGATGTGCATCAGCATGGATCACTGCATCAATGCCATAAAACAAAGGCCATAAAATAGACTAGTTATAGCATGAGGGTGTAACCTTTCTCCCTTAAATGACACCCGAGATACCTGAATCCTTTCAACCAAAAAGAAGGGGTCCAAACTGAACAGAAAGAACACACACATCAAGAAATTTTTTTCATAGTTTTGTTGATTGTTTTACATAGTGAATGATCCTTTTGATGAAAAAGTAAAAAATTTGGAATTATTCTATATAGATCTTCATCTCAAAGTGTTTACAAAATTTTCAGGAACCAAAAAATTACCCAATCATAATTGGATCTGATTAGAATAAAGAGTATTCAAAATTGAGGTAAATATGTACTTCTACATAATGCTTTCATGGAACACATAAAGTGGAAGATGAATAGTTATTTCCCCTATATATATTGTGGAGGGTCTCCTTCTTCTATACTTTTTGAATAGAATAAGGTCCTTGAATTCTCCCTATTTATTGATAAATTTTTTTCTAGTGTCTCTGTATATTATTTTTCTATGAAGTAATTCCAAAATCCACTAGGTAACTATATAAAAACTTACACAAAACTATTTCCTATTAGAATGATTTACATGAGTCCACATAAAACTTATGGGACACATCCTCTCCAAAAGTTTTATATGGAATTCATTCCTTGGAAAACAATTGTGATTTTCTTCTTTTCAACTCCTTTTTTTAAATTAACATGGCCTATAAACTCTTTTAATTATTCTTTTATTAACATAGATATGAAACTAGATGATCAATCTTAGAATTTGTGATGAACAGATATGGACAACAACATTTAGTATAACCAGTGCCAATATGTTTTTCTAAGGAAGTTTCTACTTTCAGAGTTGATTGGATCAATAGAAAGAAATTACTTGGAATTAGAGAGGCTTCATCATTATGTATTTGGGTTTCTAGTTGATGCACCAATCCTTGAACATTATCCAGGAGGGAAGAAGCCAGTGCACTGGATCAATTGACATCAGAGCTTTTTATTAAGGAGGCTAAACAGAGAGATGTGTATGTCTTTGGATATTCCTCACTAAATCAGGAAGTGGGTCCTCAAATCCAGGAAACATATATTCCTAATTAATCAAATATTATGTGGAGGGACTTTAAAGACCACAAGCGAGGGAAAACATGGAATAATAGGTGCGCGACCATAAATCATTTTTCTAGTAATGATCCCAATTTATACAGAACATGAAAAAACCAAACATGAAGGTGAAAGAATTAAAATTTCAAACATAAAAAGAGTTTAAAAAAATTAACATGAAAATTAAGGCATGATTATACTTAGAACAAACCCTTTTTCATGCAGCACTTGCACCAGAAACTCTCATAGCTAGTTGAGGGCACACATATTTTCCAAGTTCAATATCCTTAATATGAAATAAAAAACAATGTTGAAGTGACTTGGTAGGACGTTCATGCATGTGGGAATTTATCAGACTGTTACTGATCACAACATGTTAAATAAAATATGAACTGGAATCAATGGATATAACTGGAAATGGCCACATAGATTTTATGATAGGTATGTAAAAAATGAAATTAAAATTCAAAGAAATACCAAAAATATTTATAAAAAAACACCAAAATTCAACCCCCTCCATGAATACCTTGCTCACAGGGAGCAATGGCTAGGACTAGCAATGGCCACACGTTCTTGTATTTGCATCCTCATTTTTTCATTATTTCTCTAAAATGACTATTTTTAAATTGGAAACCATTATCATTGATTATAGTTATAGGAACTGCATATCTATAAAGGATTTATTTTCTAAAACAATCACTATATATGAACCCATACTATCTATTAATGCAATAGATTCATTCCAAAGTGACACATAGTCTATTGAGAAAATTATACACTCATTCCCATGAGATTTAGTAAAAGGGATAATGAAGTCCAAGACCCATATATCAAAGATATCGACTTCTAGTATCCATGACTATGGAATATCCTATCTACTCCCTATATTTATTATTCTCAAGTAGTTGTAACAGTTCTTAACCAACTCCCTTGAATCTTTGAATGCAGTAGGATATCATAAACTACATTGAATGAACTTTTTCACTACTAGAAAAACACTATATACCCATGGAACCAGTAATGAAATCCAAATAGTTTATACTTGGAGGATCAAGACTAAGATATTATGCTACATAGGCTATAAAATAACCCAAAATAATTCTAAAGAGAACATTGTAAAGTATCTTCTCCCAATATAGTGAATGCATTTTAATGTTTCCCTGCATTGTAACATGATACATTAAACATGTCTAAACACAACGTTGAAATATTTTCATAAAAAAAATAGATAAGGAATTTTTCATGCAACAACATTATGGAATAATATCGAATGAAAATGTTACATGACACCAATATTTATAAAATTGAATCATGCTGACACTGAATGCATTCAAATTCGTGGGAACCAAAACAGTATTTTTTATACGCAATGTTAGGAGACTTTTTTCTTAAGAAAACTTAAAAAAATCAATTCCAATTTCATGGAAAGTTGAGACAATGAAACTTTTAGTTTTTATTAGATGTTTCCATTCTCTATTTTCAATGGATTTGAAAATTCAGGCAATCCAACTAGTGATATCAACCAAATTCCAAGGATACACAATTTAAGGGATAGAAAAAATCAAGTAAATATATATCAACTTCCTTGAATAGTGAATGAATTACAATGTATTAGCATATTCCATGAAGGCTATGAACACCAAACGGTGGTGTATTTAAGAAAATTCTTAATACAAAACCAAATTTTTGGAACCGTCTGTGGACTTAACATAGACAGTATTGGAACTCAATGGAGTTTTAGGTCTCCAATTAAATAAATACTTTAGTTTTGTCATTCCAAGGTAAGAGATGGCTTCATATAGATTGTGAGTAATCAAAAAACAAATTTTAGTGATATTTTATGCCTACTGAAGAGGGAATATTTATAAGGTAACAAAATATATTGTTGAACTTTCAAAACACATGGAGTACATGTCCATCTTGTGGGGATAAAGGTAATCCTTGTACATTCAAAAAATAAATAAATTAGGTAATATATTAAAGAGTTTTATAGATGGAAACAAACCTCTATTTGATAAATTATGGTCATTGGAGCAAGGTTAGTGGAGTTTAAGGGGGTTATTTGGTGTTGTTTTACACGTGTAATAATTCTAACCTCGCTTGACTATGTGGAGTGATCACAAAATTTGATGAGAAACATGCTGAGGTATAAAATAGGAGAATAAAACATAGATAGGGAGTTTTATAATGGAGAGGAGACCAGCCATTTGAAACCCATCAAGCATTAGAAATTCACCAACTGAGAGGAACTATGTGTTAAACTACCTTCATTTGTAGTACCTTCCTACCATTAAAGGGATTCCATTAGAGGTTTCCTTATCATTCATCATAGATTTCACAACAACTTTATTGTATCTCAAGCTCAATGGAGTATCAATTGATTTATATATATTAAGGTGTATTCCAAACTAAATGAACTAATAAGAAAGAAATGCATTGTTTCCAAAGGAATATAACTCTTACAGAACATTAGAAGTCATATATATTTAATTTACTAGGAGATTTTAACCTATATAACTAACCATTGACTTGTGAACTAAAATATCAGTTTTTGTAAAAAAAAAACAAGAAAAAATTTCAATAACATTGGGAATGATTCCATGACAATTAATAAAAATTCCCTCTTCAGTTTTCTCACTCACTATTAATTAAATTCATTAATGAAATATTTAATGTAATAGGTTAGAGACTTATTGATTCAGTTATAGGAGGCTATTATAGTGATAAAATAGTAAAGGAACTCAAATATATTTGTAATATAATCTACATGAACTTGCATTAAAATAGAATCATAGGTATATTGATATTTCTAATAAATTTTCAGTGATATTTGATTTGAGCCCCCAAATTATAGAATTGAATGAAAATAATTTCAAATTCTCATATCAAATTTATAAGGAAACAATGTGGAATTCATCAACTATAGAATGTTTAGTCACAGTTCCATTAATTTCATGAATATTAATATTCTAGAAACAACTTCACCACTAGACCAAATTGAGGAAGTATATTACAAGGGTAACTATAAGACAAATTAAGTGATATATATTCCATTTTGAAACAGCTATAACCACTGAGGGTATAAATATCCAAATATTTCTTTGAAGGAGTAAGGTGATCTTAAACAAGTTGGTCCTTCTGTAGTCAATGGGAAATAATAAATCCAATAAAGGATTCAAGATAAAATATAAGGGAATCAATCTTGAAATTCATCCCAAGAGGATCTAGGGACTTATAATACATTAAAAATGATATATGAGATAGAAAATAATCAAATAACGAATGATTTTATGAAATGCACAAAATAAAATCTTCTTAAGTTCTGATTAGTTAATTCAGGGTAGTCATTCAAGCATCCATAATCTAAAAATGAAAGTGGGGTGGATTGTATGAAAAAACACAATGATATATAAGGGGAAGATTCCTAATACAATTAGAGAAAATTAAATATATGGATTTATGTAAATTACCATAAGAGGAGGATAAATAGTCAAGGGAAAGGATGAAAAAGATACTAAAAAATAAATTAGATGCTAAATAGTAGGAAGAAAACTATCAAAAAAATGAGATGAAAGCAATGAAAAATTAAAGTGACAATCTAATGAATTTTTTGATAAATAAGAATTTGGAATGAATGAATCTCTAGGAGATTTATATTCAAGCTAGATAATAGAGATGTTAAGTATTATAAGCCACCTACAAAATTTTCCAAAAGAGGCATAGAACTTGATATCAATAGAGATAGATACTACTTATGTTTTATTGAAATGATTTAAAATGTTAAATTTGTTATGAAATTTTAAGAAACAAATTCCAATATTCTCACAAATACTATGTTCAATAAGAACATTATCACAAATAGAAGGAGTCGTGAATAATTTTAAATTCTTCAATTTATAGAAAAATAAAGTGTTTTAATTCAACAGAAGATCCCGTTAAAGCCTAAGGATCCTCATAGTTTCAGAATTCCCTATGAGTTCGAAAGGAAAATAACATTTACTTATCAAGTATATTTGGTATCCAACATTAATTTAATCCATTTTATAGTTAATAAGAATTTGGATATGGGAAATATTGATCACATAATAGTGGCTTTACAATTAGTAAATAGATCCATCACTTACCTGATAGGAGTGATTGAATACTTACAAGAGATATTTTAAAAGATTATACTACTAGGTGATTTTCTATTCTCAGACATGAAAATTGATAGGGAAGTACCAATCATCCTTGGAAGACCCTTCCTAGATAATAGAGGTTTCTTGATAGATGTTCCACAAGGAATGATAACTTTTTAAGCTGGAGAAGATAAATAGATACAAAATGTATTGCAGGTTGTGAAACATCCACATAAATCGGTTGATTATTTAATAGTTGACGTGATTGATAAGGAAGTTTAAAATAATCTATGAAATTAGTCAAACATTGAAGGAGCAAGAATATATGAACTCATTAATGGTATAAAATACCCACCTGAGAAAATTGAAGAGTGTATTGATCAATATGATGATTACTATCGCAAACATGCATTTGGGTATTTAAGGGATGAGTTGCATGATGAGAAATTGGTTAGGAAACTATCAGACCATAATCCATAAAGATTTTATTTGAATAAATTTCCTATAAAATTGAATTATGAATATATCGGAGACAATTATACACAACCTATGATTGGGTCATCGAAATTAGAGATGAAAGAAGAAAATAGAGAGTTTAGGATGCACACTAAATAAGCACAATACATCCACTGGATATACTATATTATAAAAAAGAATGAATAATTCCTTCCATTTTTATACATAATATACTAATAGAAGATAATGTGAGGCCCACTATTGAACCAGTAATGGAATCCAAATAATTAGGGTTAAAAGATTCAAACGAATTTAATATGATGTGCAATAGAAGAGAACCACAATACCTGTATATTACCATGCTGAGAAGGTTCACATTTACGAATGGTCGTAGTGAGGGTAAAATCGGGAGTGACGCGATGCAGGAACCGCATGGTAGAAGTCGAGATCACAGGTGGAGGTAGACACAGTAAAGGAATGGAGAGAAGTGAGGAGACCAGGGTAGAACGATATTTCCTGAACCCTAGGGTATAAGGTTGGGATCCAGATAAGAGGTAGGTGCGAGCGGGATGACGGGTATAGAGGAGTCCAGGGCAGAGCGTCTGGAGGTGGAGCGGCCAGAGGAGGAGCTGCTGGAGGTGGAGTGGCCCGAGGCGGAGTGGCTGGAGGCGGCGAAAGAGGAGAGAGAGGGACGAGTGTGATGATGGGTATGGAGGAGCCCGATGGAGAGGGACGATCGACAGTGGGAGAAAGTTTTGAGCACAGGGATCGTGGGTAGGAGAGTAAAGACGCGAGGGAGGGTAAAATAATTGAGTATCTATTGCCACATGTTGTTTTGTTCTATGGCTATATTTAATCTAATGCCACGTTTTAAAAATAATTGTGGCTATATCTCACCCTATAGCCACGACCCAATTAAACTGTAGCTATAGACATGTGGCTATAAGTCATTTTTTTAGTAGTGACCATAATGTCATTCATTATAAAGATATCACATATCATGGTATGAAATCATAAAATGTTATACTTATAAGTCCTTTCTAATACTAATTAATAAATTGATAATCATAAATTTTTGGCCTCAATATTCATACACTATGATTCTAGGTCATACTATATGATATCCATATTCCATATCTTATGATATGTTGAAAATCCATGTTTTTAACTAATTTTTATCTTTGTAATTTGAGAAATACTGCTATTAATGTATGATATTTTGTTTTTAAAACTCAGTTTATTAATATCACACCTTATAATATAATATATCATACTATAAAATACGTTGTAAAACCAATATTCTTCATATATTGTGTCCTAAAATATGCATAGTAAACCTATACAACTGATGAACTTGGATAATCATAACTATCAATTCTATAAAATAACCTATGATATTAGTGTATCATAGCCTAGTATATCATGATATTATATATATATGCATATATTTGTATTATACAAAACATCACATGATGCATTTGATACGACTGATAATATTTTTAGGCATCTCATATACCTAAAAAATTTGTGGAATAAAAATAAAAAACATACCAAGATCAATTGAGGGAGGTATAAGAAAATCATCTAAAAAATGTGAACACTAATTACTAATAATATATTATGGATTTAATATCCTCTTTTATATTTTCATAACAACACCATGAAACAACCAAAAAGATGTTTCCTCCTTATGAATTCTTCCATTTGATCTTCTAGCTCTCTAAAATTTATTAACACCTCATATAGTAAAGGAAAAAGAGGGTAAAAACCTTCGACTAAGGAGTTCAAATCAAATGATCATTTTACAGTGCTTGTATCACTTAATACAACCCAAATTTACTAAAATAAGAAGGCTTTAAAGGATTGTAATATTTATAAAATGTTCTCACAATAATGGGTAATTTTTTTAACTTTTATAATGTATATTTTCATATTAAAATAAACCTCTTAATAGTTAATCTCTTAAAAAATTAATGAAAGAACAATTTAAAATCATTTAGGCATATCATCATATAATATTTATAAAAATTAAATGTTATCCATCGTAGAGAAATAAAGATATACAAAAACAACCATCAAATGTTATCAGACCCATGTAGTGTGGATTTTGTTGTATTTTTTTATAAAATAATGTGTTAGGATCACTTTGGGATATACTCACACCAAGGGAGGTGGGGGTAAATCAGTGTGGTGTGACTTCTAATCCAATTTCACTTTTATACCTCAATTACCTATTCACTTATTTAGTGAATGTATCTCCCTCTCTCTTTATCTCTCCTTTGGTCAATATGAAGATATATAATAAGAAAGAAAATAAAGGGTACACCGAGGTTTGTTAAGAAGGTTCACATCCTTTTAGATGACTATGTCCCCGATACATCATGGTTGTTATATCACATGAAATACTTCCTTCTTATTATCAAAATAATCCCACTAAAGGGTATGAACTTGAAACTATAATCCTAGCATCGACCAAGTACAACACAAGAGAGGGATTGATGAGCCTTCATATAATATAATGGTCATGTAATTACTTTGAATCAATATCACATGTGATAGATCGATTCCCTCCTAGACTATATGTATGATCTTCTTCCTATCTTGAATCTATCATTTGGGCTAACTCAATTTTATTCATACTTCCAAAATAGGATTTTACAGGCTATCCCTCTTATAAATTTATCTTGGAATGTGATCAACAATAATACATCCAAACTTTATCTTCTTCAGTATTCTAAAATGAATAAAATTTGTAGGATATCTCTCTCTATCTCTCTCAATATTCTTCTTCTTATTCAGTGTGTAATAATTTATACAACACTGGAACACTTTCTTCTTTCGTAGACTCAAGAAATTTTCATCACACTTAGAGTTAGGTCATTTTTCTCTTCTTCTTTTGACTTTCTAAGTATTTATAAGTATGCATAGTCAAGAACTTATTCTTCCTTATTTTGAATTATTTAATATCATGGATTTTTTAAATAGTTGAGAGTCACATATATTTTCTTCTTCTTCAGTACATACACACATATAGAATAGTTGAATCAATATAAGATATTTCTCATATTCGAACTCCCTCAGATCTTGACCTTTAATTCTCAGGATCTATGAGTCAAAGAATTATTCATATTTTTCCTAAAGGTTTAGTTGAAAAATGGGATTTTTTCATTATAGAGATATTTAAAATATCATTTTCTTATTTTATATTAAAAATTTCTACAAAAACTACACCTTTTAGTTTTTTTGATATTCCCACATAGACACGGTGATGTGAAATTTTATTCTATGGCATGGAACTCATATCAGTACTCTGGAATTCTCTTCTAGTTGATATTCCTTTGATTTAAATAAGAATCATGATCATGTGTTTGATCATAATTTTTGATCCATAAAGAAAATTTCATTGGCATCATCATATTTTTTTCTTCCTTTTCTATTATAATATTTAATTATATATCTCTTTTGATTTTAATCCCTAGATATCTTGATTCTAGATTCTCAGAATTTCAATGAGTGAATCATTATACATGATCAGCGTAATTGAATTATTTTACATAGATTAGTATATTCTCTGTGTAATATAAATTATCTTATATCCCCATTAAGTATATTACACATGTAAGATAAATAACTTTATCGAAACATGCCAACTCAAAATTCTGTTTGAATAGATTAATTATCTTACGCATCTTTCTGTAAGATATTTTCCATCAAGATTTTATCACATAAATAAATTATCTTACGATCCTTCAAAATATCGTACATAGTCTAACATATATTAAATGTATAAAATAAATTCATTTTACAAATTTCAAACTCCTACTCTAAGTGTGTAAAATATTTATCTTACTGTGTAAATGAATTTGGTTATTTGATTCACCATAGGATCAATGACCTTTTAATTTCTTGGCATCAGTACAACACTTACCAAGTTTCTCCAAATCAACTTACAAATTCTTGAAATAGACACCGACCATTATTAATCATGTTAAAACACTATCCAAGAGGTCTCCATAGTTTCCTTCAAGTTAATTAAACCATGTATGGGTCCTCTATAGCCTTAGCTCATTAATCTTCCATTTGGACTATCTTACAACATTATAACCACCATCTCTCAAAGTTATTGATCCATATATTTAAGAAAAATAGTATTTACTTAATTTTTAATCAATGTATTGGAACCTTAATAATATAATGGTAGCACCATTATCTTCAATATTTCTAATTGAACCAAATATGCATGTTAAGTACCAAGTGATAGTACATTTAGATCCCAAATGATCTTTTTTGAGTGAATGGATCTTCAATAAACTCTTATAAAAAAAATCTACTTCAGATTATTATCATAGATACTTAAAAAGATTTCACATATGGAATTTAAGTATCATCTTCACCCTTTTCCATATATATAATGGTATAACTTCCAACACTTTTTATTTTCCATATGGCAGCAACTGACTAGTACTTACAAGCTTTATTTCTTTGTAACTTCATAAATATTCACAACAGTCTCGGGTTCTATAACTTCCTTTCAAGCTATAATTCTTAATCTCATATTGAAATCATGAGTTTTACCTTATTCATTGGAAAAAATACAACTCAAACAAAAAGTGGGTTCATCAATATCCCCATTTTTATTTTTTTCAATACTAATACTAGAAAATGACATGTCAATTTGTGTGCTCATTTTCTTCTCTCTCCCCTTATTGTAAATAATTACAAAGTGTATGAGAGAGGGTGGTATCGATTATTTCTTAAGAAAAGTTTCATCAATCATTCCTCTATAAGTATATTTGATCCATGATCAATATATAAAACAAGAGGTCTTGATTTAGACATCAAGGATATCAATGATAAACATAATATATTACCAACCACTATATTAGTTAATTATTTTACATAGGGGCTATCCACTTGTATCCAGATAGACAATAGTTATTGATATCAATCATTGAAAATATTCTTAGAAAATTTTAGACATAAATTTCCTTCAATTTACTTAATAAATATATTAAAAACATTCAAGTGCAACCAATAGGTTTTTCTTTCAAATAGGTCTTGATCACTTTAGATTTTATCAACTTCTAATAATTAATTAAAAAAATTTATCCCCCTAAATGTTAGGACCAATTATTTGAGAAATAAGGATGAGAGAATATTAATTCATACCTTTTCAATTATTATTTGTTAAGAAACTTACATAAATTCTAGTTTTTTATTAGTTGGATGATTCTAGAAGATTCTCATATAGCTCCCCCTTAGGGGATACACACCATCTTCACATCATTAGGAGTGATATAATCATCAAGAAAAACTTATAATTCTAATTTTTTGAGAAAAAAGTAGGATAAAAACATTAATATTTTCTTCATCCAGCCAAATTCAATTCTTCAGATACTCTTTATGATATCATGTACTTCATTATGGCCAAGATATACAATTTTATCATTTGGATTATCCTATTTTGACTGCTTATTCCCCTTCATCATGGTTGTTATTTTCTATATATATTCATTAAATCACCATGTGACATGTCATACCATGATGGTGTCTTATTTAGATATGGATTTTTTACTCTATCTTACTTTATTTTATTGGTTCTCAATTTGAGAACCAACATTACCTCCAATTACCTGTATGGTTAGTATAAAAATAAAATATAAATAATAAGGTAATAAAGTTAAACCTTATTATTCTTTAATGTGATTATTTATATTGATAATTTATTCTCAACCATATTTCAATTTTAAATTTATCTCCAGGTCTAGATAAACACTTCATGCTTGCATAATCATTTTCAACTCTAATTTTGATTTGGGAAACATGGGCTCTTTTCTTTTATCCTTATATGGGATCTTTATTTTAACATGATCCATCATGGAACATGTATCTCTTAGTGCAAAGTTAATGTTATTAAAGAATTCCATCTAGGATATAATAAATGTTACACAATTCTTTAAATTGTGTCCAACATTTTTTTACCTTCCACACGACTCCTCATAAGATTTTAGGCTATCCTCTTTTAAAAACCATTCAATAAATTCTATTTCTTCTTCATGTGAAATATTTTATTTCAATTTTTATTTCACATTTTCTTGGGATTATAATTTTATTGACTTTTCGAAATTGTATAACCAAATTTTAAAATACACCTTAGGAATATAATCACCCCTTTTGGATTTTACACGTAGCTTTTATAGATGTTCTCTTCATTATCTTAGTTTTTTCTTTTTCCCTTGGTCTGATCTTTTATTATCTCCAAGATTGTTCCCTTCAACTCTCACATTCATGGAATATTTAAAATTTTCCATGATATTTACTCTTTTTACAAAAAATAAATAGATTATACCTTTTGGTGGAACTTCCATAGTTGTCTTATTGGGAATGCTGTGAACTTCAACATTTTCATTCTACTTATTACCCAAGGATAACTTTTTGGACTTCTTCAAAAAATTATTGGGTGCATTATTTTAAAAATATTTCTCATCAGTCTTTACCAAGGTTATATTATCTCCATTATTCATCTCAAATTTTATTTTCTCCATATTTTTTTCATTCTTTAATTATTTATATTTGAATACCTATTCTTTATGACCACTTCCATTGAAAATAAGATAAATATTTCTAAGCTTCTCAAATCTATTTGAGATTGATGTATTTTTATTTATCACATGAAATCCTTACTTCTTTTAATATTTAATACCCCTTGATTTAGGCTCTCATTTTCTTGTAAAGGATAACATATTACTCCAGTAATACAAATAAAAATTCTTGAATCTATTGTAGTAAAAACAATAAACAATAAATCTTGGTTCCCTTCTTTAAATCGCTTGTTGTCCATATTTTACAAAACCAGTATCTTATTATTTTTTAGAATTTTAATCACCTATTTGGGTTTAATTAAAAGAAAATATTATTATAAAACTTATTTTATCCATTCTTGACATGATGGTGGGATCTTATTAACTTTTAATTACCCATATTTGTATAGATTTTGGTTTTTTTACTTTCATTGTACATGAAAAAAGATTTATTGAAAAAATTATTTCTATAAGTGGATGGTACGTTGAAATTTAATATTACTACATATAGATCATTGAATAATCTTATAATGTTATTCCCACAAGATAGGGGTATTTTAGTATAAGAATCCTCTTTAGGAGTTTATGTGCCGATAACTTTCCTTTTAACTTTTTGTGAAGATTTATCTTGTGTTGACTCCATATTTTTCAATTTTATTGCAGATATAAGAATTTAATATTAAGTATTAATTTTTCATCCTCTAATGATTTTTTAATATTTATAGGTCTTTATAATGTCTTCAACATGATCTTCATGAATCTTTCTCTTTTCTTGAAGTAGATGCTCAAGCTCTTTTATCCTATTTCATTTAATCTCCAGTTGAGAATCTTTGTCAACGATTACTTATTTTAATGAATGTATATTTTATTCAATACCTTTATTGAATTATTTTGAGATACTCATATTCAAATCCAAAGCATCTTTCATCAATATTCCCATTAATTTCACTAATGACTCTAACTTTTTTTGTAATCTAAATGAATATTTTTATCCTTTATATCAAATATTTCTTAATTATTTCATTTTGATCTTCATGGATGGTGATATATTCATAAAAACTTCTAAAAATTATATGGATATATGAGATAATTTCTTCAAGATAGTTATACTGGATATATTTTTATAGCACCAATTGATTTATCTTATGAATCCTCATAACTATGATCACACTCACAGATACATGGTTCTTCAGTTGGAAAATTTTGACAACAGAGTTTTGGTACCCCTTATTATTATAGAGATGATAAACTACATGAGACCAGACTATTGTCTAATTCCTTAGTGGCAGATTTATCTACCAGATATTCACCATTCATGCCTAATTTTTCTTGTTCAGGATTATTGCATGGGGAGATAAATCTTTCTTCCTATTTACTTAAGAGGGATGACTTCTCATTATCTTTAAGAGGATTATCAAAAACATATTTAACAGAATTACTTAAACTATGATTTCCTTCAAATAATGGAGAGTTATTATTATTTTATTATGCCCTTATTAACTTCTTTTATTATCTTTTCTTTATGTTATGCAATATCTTGACATACATATATATCCTGATTTCTTTTAAAAGGTATTCAAAGGCTTATTCAAATCTGTGCTTCATATATACTTTTTAAAATAGGAAGTCAATAGTTCAAATAGAACTTCAAATATGAGAGTCCAATAGAGGTGTGACCTATTCTCTGATACCAATTGTTAAAATTATTTTGAGATATAGCCACACTAAGAGGGAGGGGGTGACTTAGTGTGGTGTGACTTCTAATCCAATTTAAGTTTTATCCATTAATTACATATTCACTTATTCATTGAATGGATATATATCTCTCCCTCCATACTTATCTCTCCATTAGTTAATATGTAGATATAGAATAATAAATTAACAAAGGAGAATGACAGAGTATGTTAACAAGGCTTGCCTTCTTTCAGATGACCATGTCCTCAGTATATCATTTTTGTTATCTCACATGCATGAATTCCTTATTATTATAAAAAAAATCCCTAAAAAGGGTATGAACTTGAACCTATAATCCTGGAATTGACTAGGTACATCATAAGAGAGATATTATTGTCCCTTCATTTAATATAATGGGATTGTACTTAATTTGAATCAATATCACCTATAATGGATCAAGTACCTCATAGACTATATGTATGATCTTCTTCATCTATTTCAGTAGTTATATGGTCTACCTTAATTTTCTTGATACTTTATAGTAGATGTTATAGGCTATATCTCTTAGATCTTCATCTTGGAATGTGATCAGAAACAAAACACCCGAACTTTCTCTTCTTCAAGCTTCTACAACAAATAAAGGTTGTGAGATGGATCTATCAATATCCTCCCCCCTAATACTCATTCTTCAGTGTGAAATAATTACTACAACACTATAACACCTTTTATTTTATTAAATCTAGGAATTTTTAGTATTATTATAGTTAGATAATTTCCCTCTTCTTATTTTGACTTTCCAAGTATTCACAAGTGTGCACACTCCAGAGCTTCTTCCTCCTTATTTCAATTTGTATAATATATTTTATGTTTTTACATAGTTGAGAGTATTACACACTTTCTTATTATTAAACATATATATATATATATATAGAATAGTTGTATAAATATTATATCTTTCTCATATCCTAACTCCCTAAAATCTTAGCCTTTAATTCTTAGGATCTATGAGTCAAAGAATTTTTCAAATTCTTCCCGAAGGCTTGGATGAAGATTAGGACTGATTCCTTCTTACAATATTTGAAATATAACATACTTATTTTCTATTCAAAATTGAAAAATAAATTGTGAATTTTAGTTCTCTTGATATTTCCACATAAATATGGTGACATGGAATCTCATTCTATAGTGTGTAACTCATCTCATCACTACAGCAGTCTCCTCAAGTTATAATTCCATTAATTTCAGAAAGAATCATGATCTTGTGTTTGATCATGATTTTTGATCCATGAATAGCATTACACTAGAATCATCATATTTATTTCTTCACTTTCTATTTGAATATTCAATTCTGAATATATCTCACTTGATTTTACTCTATATATATCTCGATTATGGATTATTATAATCTCACCAAGAAAATAATCGTACATGCTCAACATAACTGAATTATATTACATAGCTCAATAGATTTAGTGAAAAAGATAAATTTTGTTATGGTCCCCTTAAATATCTTACATACTTAAGATAAACACCTTTACCAAAATAAGAAAACTCATAATTATTTTTTGATAGATGAATTCCCTTATACAGATCCTTATAAGATATTTTCCTTCGTTAATTTTCCTTAAAGATTTTGTCAACTAGATGAATCATCTTACATGCCTTTAAAATATCTCATGTGATCCTAAATATCTTACATGTATAAAATAAATTCCTTTTCTAAATTTCAAACTCCTACCTTGGGAGTGTAAAATAGTTATCTTACCCTATAAATGAATTTACTTATGTGGGTTTTCATAAGATAAATGATCTTTTCATTTCTATGGAATTTGAAAAACACTTCCAAAGTTTCTTTAAATAAACTTTGAGGTTCTTGAAAGTGACACCAATCATTCTCAATGACTTAAGAACATAATCCATGGGGATTATATAGTGACCTTCAAGTAAAACACAACATGGATGTATCCTTTATAGCCTTATCTCATTCCTCTTCCATTAAGACTAGCTTACAACATTATAACCACTAGATCTTGAAGCTTTCCCACTAGATATTAAAGGAAAATATTAGATCCTTCCTTTTCCATTAAGGTATTAGAACATTAATAATATAATGGTGTCACCATTATCATAAAAATTTGTTCTTAAGCAAAATATTCATGTGAAGTATCAAGTGTTAGTACATTTAGATTCTAAATGATCTTTGTAAAGTGAATGGATCTTCAAAAAACTATCATCAACAACATCTACTTCATATTATTATTTTAGTTACTTAAAAATATTTCATATATAAACTTTAATCAGCATATTTACCCTTTTCCATATGTATAATGGTAGAACATCTAACACTTCTTCTTTTCCACATGGCAGTAATCCACTATAACTTCCAAGATTCATTTTTTGAGAACTTCATGAATCGTCAAAATAGGGCTGGGTTCTATAATTTCCTTACAAGGTATCCTTATTCATCTCATATTGAAATCATGAGTGTCTTATTATTTATTGACAAAAGTACAACTTAAACACAAAGTGGTTTGTTCATAATTCTACTACTTTTATAAGTTTATTTTTATATGGTAAATATTAAATAACATGTGAATTACATGAAGAGTGGTTGTGAAGAAATAGGTTAATTTATTCAGGATTTTATGTGAATAATAAATATGTTTTTGAATCATGGAGAATATCATAAATAATAAATGAGATGCTATGTCACCAAAAAATATGTGTTATTGAATTGTAGTAAGGGATGTAAAACATTTCATTTTTTAAATGTTGTAAATAATTTGATAATATCATGGGATTTTATATGAAGACGCACTTTTCTTCATGTTCATTATCATGTGTAAAATATTTGTGAAACATGTGGAAACTATTCTATATGAATGGATGTTATATGGATTCTTAATAAAAAATGTCACAATTAAATGGTTTTTTATATATTTAAGACTCTATTTTAGCACATAGTTTTGGATTTATAATAAAATAATTATGAAAACAAGTTACAAAATTATCCTTTATGAATAGGAAAATTCTCATCTAGATCAGTGATATAAAAACATGCATCTAAGTGGTCCAAGAGTAACATGGAAAATTCACCTAACTGAAATCCATGAAATACAGTTCAAGATCTATGTTTATATAAAATCAGAACATGAACTACATCATATTATTCTAATATGAAAAATAATATTTAAAGTATCGATATAATTTTAAGAACATTCTTAGTACTATATTATGAATTTATTAAATAGTAAAAGACCCTATAAGATTATATTCTAATAATAGTTACCATGTTAAACCAATAAAATTGAAAGGAGTTTCATAGTGTTCATACTCTATACATGGGAGGAGAAGTGTTGTATTAGTAAGTTGGATATGCAATGATAGTATCACTGTTTATGTTGAAATTTTCCCATAATATATAATTATATTTGTATATTAAGAAAAATATATCATATCCTACTAAATATAGTGATAAAATATGGTAGTTATACAAATGAGGGTGCATTTGAAGTATGTAGATCGACTAAAATGTTTATAATTTTTTATTGTATACACTATATAGTAATAAATTTCTTTAGTCATATAATTTTTAGTTGCTACAAGTACGATTAAATAACCATCTTTTAAATTAATAGATAAGTAGAATTATAAAATGGAAGAAACATAGTATAAGATAATTAATGCATAACATGAGGGATTAATGGGGATATAAGGTTGTAGTTAAAGGTTCTTAACAAAATATAAAGGTGTTTCTTATGATTTTTGATGATTATTAAGACAATGTGAAGTGTATAGTGTCATGCCTACTGAATAAGAAATAGAATTTGTTAATCCCTCTAACTATTGTGATACTTCATAGGGAGGGTTAAATCGTAAAATTATAGTTTTAATAATTTTATACTCCTTTCATCCATTCATACCTCCCATAGTATGTTCATATCTTGAATCATGTATTATCATGGTTATTATTATCTCTTCATAATGCTTTGATTATTGTATTCATTTATGCTCACTAATTTACATCTCAAAACACCCATTAAAATTGATATCTAAATTAATCACACAAGGTATTTAAATTTGTTAACCCCAATATGGGGTTCTCATCTTAACTCTACACCAGTAATACTAGACCTCACTAATTCAGTACAAGTTTTGGGAGGTCACTCCTATCCCTAGAATACTTCCGTACAAGGTTCTAGTTAAACTCATTGTCTCACTAAAAGGAACTCCTTATATGGTTCACTACCAGTTATAAAACCTATGAAACTACTATACACACTTATACAAATACAATGTATGCATGAGAAAGATTTCTCCCTCATATGGTAAAATATTGTTTTTCTTCTTAGATAACTCCTTTACTAGGTCATCTCCATCATCATCATCCACCACTTTGTGGGTTCTATGATATGTACTAGACTCTTAAACTTTTCTATCCATAAATTATATGGTGACATATTCTAGATATGAAAGTGTAGTAATTATTTTTTTATTATAAACATAGATAAATGTTATTTACTCTCTTATTTACTCTTCTTATTATATATTTTTATCCCCCACCCAGATTGACCACTAGGGGGGGTGAATAATGGCTTGTTTTTACAAACTATTCCTCTTTTAAATTCAAGATCTTAAACTTGTTAAAGTTATTGATCTTCTCAATAATAGCTCATGCTACCACTTCACATGTAATAGTAATATAAGAGAGAAAAATACACAACATTTACAAGATTAAACATAAAAGCCTCATCCTTGCCATATTTTTTAGACACCCAAAAATGGATTATTAACTTAGACACAAGTGGATACAACTGATTAGAAACTCTAGTTAAAATTCCAATGAAATTGGTTAAACACACCTAAAACCCTCTAGTGATGGGTTTGATACCCTAATTATAAGCCTCCAACGATGAACTAGACACCCCATTCACAAGATTCTTATTCAATTTGATCTGTTTGTAAAAAGATCTCTTTATGCCCCCAGATTATTATATTACTCTTTTGAATTTATCTACCTCTATGAATATATGGATCAAAATACTTTCTCATGTATAACACCTTTTAAGATATTTAACAATTGTCAATGATGAAAAATAGTATTGGTCTTGAAACTATCTTCATATTTAGAATGATTTGGGTCCTCCTATTTATTCTAAATACTTAAACAATAAGTATTATTCTATATAAAAGATATCCATGACTTTAGACTCTTATTATCTCTTTTATATTGAATAATATCAGGAACTCAATAATATATAGCACTCAATTTTTGTGAGTTCTCAGTATTCTCACTCTCTATTCTTTATTTTCTTTTATATTTTTATAATATCTTAATTTTATGTGAATATTATTTATCATATTCAAAATAAGTTAACTCCATAATCTTTTAAAAGTGTGATTTCCTCATTTAAATCTAGAATATATTTCTAGTTTTAACTCACCCTTGTAATATCATTCAAAATTCCAGTCAAATATCCCTTTTAAATTTCTATATGACTTGGGAGTTTCCTTATTATAATTACTCTATAAAATATTTTTTATTTAAAATATATATAAATCTCCACATGCATGACTGCATGTATCTCTTCCACATGGATTTCCCACAGGTAAGAAAAACTCAACTCAACACCTTCTTTATTATCAAATCACCACCTATGGTTTTATGATTTGATTCAAAATATCTAGGATCATGATCATCTTGAGGGATCATGAAATTTAATCCCATTAAGAACACAAAAACAACATTATCTGATTATTTTTCATTAGAACAATCAAATTCTAAAACCTCAAATTTTCACTTATTTGATGCATAAGAAATCTCTAATTATGTGACTGATTATGAGTCCAATTAGTCATCTCAAGTGGAATATCCATCTATATCAATTGCATGAAGCAACCATATGTACAACCCATAGACCTTGGTAATCAATCATGTAAATTATATTGGACCAATGAATAAACTCAGTCAACCACGATTTTCTGGATCGACCACATGAACAAAATCAATCAACTTTTCATTTTAGGATTGACCACATAAACAAACTCAATCAACCATTATAAAGTATTCTCTATTTATATCAAATTGTAAAATTGATAATATGTAAAAATATAATCAACCATGCTTGTATCAAAAACATAAATGGATCTAATCGATCATATATGTAGTGACTAGATAGTTAGTGGATCAGCCACACATCTGGAAGTGATCACACAGTAAAAAAACCAACCAAACATCTATAAATTCTAAATATCATTCAATTAAAACCATAACCTGTTTGAATCATCTCTATCCACTATCAATCAGCTAAAAACTTTTACCATCACCAAATAAATATTAACATATTAAAAACAAATATAATCAAACACTTTGGGAATAATAATCTCACCCATTGTGTTTGTTCTCAATACTACCAAAAACTTATGTCAATATATGGGTTCTTATAGATACTTTATTCTCCCCTTTATTGATAATAATTAAAAAGGTAAATGTATGGGGTATTCCTACCACTTATTTTGACTTTAAAGGCACTCATAAACTCCTTTATGTTCTCAATTTTCACATCTAAAAATAGTATATATCCACTTGAGATAAATATGATACCACATGGTTCTCTTAGTAAAGATCCTTTAATTAATCTACTCTAATCTACATAGGCTAACCTTGTGTATAAAAAATATAGATTTCACTAATGTGATCAATTTTTTCTATAAAATACCATGCATGTGATGATATTATCAAAACTCAATTTACGGTTACTCAAAATAGATTTATCAAAAAATACATTGTATCGTACACAAATATCAACAAAAAAATTAAAAATTTATAGTGAATAGAATAAAACTTACCCTTTGTCTCTTATTTTCATAAACAAACACTCATCATTCATAAAAATGTTTGTTATAATCAAGAAAAAAGGTTATAAGTGCAATTGAAATACATCATTATCCTAATTTTAGGGAGATCTATATATTTTTTAGATTTTCAAAATTCACACAACTTATGATATATTGATAGCTCTATCTTCATTTTTCTTCTCCCTATTAAGGGATACACTCACTATTTTACTTTATAGTAGTTGAAACACCATGAATCCAACCTTATTTTCTATTTATTAGTGAAAAATCTGAAAATATCCTTCAATTACCTACAATTTATAAAAAACAATAAAAATAATAGGGAATAATGACAGTCATTATTTTTTGAAGAAACATTCAGGATGGGAGTTCTCTCTCAATATATACTTTTTAATATTTTCATTATCAATAATTTTCCTCTTATAAATATTATAAACATGTTGTTTTCTCACTGCCATCCTCTCATAAACTTCTTGTTTGTGTGTCACTATTGTCTCCACTTCATAGGTCAAGGCATCTTTATTATACTGATCTTGAATAATCTTTCTCCAAAACTCTTCTTAAGATAATAATACTACCATACAATCTTTTAATCCATAACTAGACTAACCAAACCTTTCACATGGATTTTTTTGATACTTAAAGTCTATATTTGTGGAAATATTCTCATGAATGTCAACTTCTTAACCTATAACCACTTTCTTTCTATTAGCTTTAACATCCATCTCTTATTTATCCATTTTCTTGGCTAACTCCAACTAGTTTGAACAGATCACTAAGCATTCTTTCTTGACCTGCTCAACTTTTTTAGGCTTATAATTTGTTTTACTTGAATATTTAAGGTTTCATGAGTCTTCATATTATGATTTATAAATTTTCTTACCATAGAAACCTCTTTCTTATAGTATAATCATGTATACCTTAGCTCGGTGACCCTCATGACTACATCTTCCATACACCAATTCAAAAATTTTAAATCGGTTCTAAGTGGATAGATTTTATGAAAGTACGATCATAACATTTTTAATTATTGAATCAATACTCATTTTCCACCTAAGATACTTCTATATTCTTTCCTCATTCTTGCTAATGGTATATTATTCCAATAAGAATAGTTTTTGTGTCCATACTTTCCATAACACTAGTAGGACCCTTGTAAATTTGATATCCTAGATTGATTATAGATCATCATGTATATTACTGGGCCTATATTTCTTTAGTTTGATCCTTCTTTTTCCTAAGTATAAATATCATCCTTTTCATATTATTACCTTATTTTGATGTGGAAGTTTTCCTCCCAGTTTTATGTTTCTCACCATCTTGAGAATATTAAACTTTGGATTCAATTAAATTGGTAAAGTCTTATCTGAATTTATTTATCTCACCTTGGACTAAGAGACATATGGATTGTGTTTCAACCAATTATTCTTCACTTATATCCAAATTCTCTTTAACATCACTTTTAATCTTCTTATGTTCAAATACCTTCAATATATTCTTATTGGTATCATAAAAAATGGATGTTTCTTTTCTATCATTTTTATTATTATTAGCAGTTAGTTTTTTTTCATATTTTCTCTTTTCATTCTTGAGATTTTTATTATTCTCATTAGTTGCATCCAAATTTTCTCTAAATATCCATTTGAGTTCAGTTTTTATGTACCTTCATCATCACTATTGTAATAATAAAATATATTCTCTACTTTATCATGAAAATTAATCTCATAATTTGAAGATCTACTTGATTATGAATTGAATTTCTCATATGTTCACATCATATTTATTTTATTTTTTTTGGAATAATTCATTTTCTTCTTATCCTTTTTTTTAATTTTTAAATTTTTTATCTTAATTTGATTTAGATTTAGGAGCCTTATTCTTTGGAAAATCATAGACAAAGTATCTAAGGCTATCAAAATTATCAAACTTGGATGTTTTTTTGAATTTTCATTACCACTTAATATTTTTAATCCTCTTAATATAAGGGAAATTAGTTCACCAATATATTCATCTTACTTTATATCTAAATCACTTGATTCTTCAATTTATCCCTTCTTAACTTTTCATTTTCTCTTGGATTCAAAAATTATCTCTTCTTTTTCTTTATTCTTGAAATTTGGAGTTTTCCTCATCTCATAAGTTATGAGTATATTGTGTAACTCATCCAGTGATAATTATTATTCTTTCTATTAGGGATAATATTTTTGAATCAAATAAATCTATAAAATTTCTCATTAGTTTTTTTAACAATGAAGGAATCCTATAGCTTCTCATAAAAACCTTGTATATTGCTCATAATCTCATTAAACCATGTAAATTAGTCATTAATGGTCTCATCATCAACCATTTTTATGTCTTTTAATTGGATTCCCTAGAATTATATCTTTTCTTATATGAATTTGATATTTACTTTATAAGTGATTTTTAATTTTTAATATATTTACTTTACAGTTTGAAGGATGATTAATTTTATGTAGAACTTTTCTTATAAGGATATCAAGATAACAATTTCAGCCTTACCATCCAAATTCAATGTTCTCTTATTATCTTTAGTCATGGAAGAACCTTCAGTAATGGGTGGAAGACCCACCATTGCATCACCTATCACTTCCAAGCCAAGTGAAATGATATAGAGTATCATCATATCTATTCCTCTATAATAATTATTCCTATTGAATTTGGAACACCTTGGTTGTTGGATGAGTTAATATTATATATATATCATAATTATTCTTGGATGTTTAGATGGAACCTATCCTCTAATAACACTTTTTCCCCCAAGATGGTTTGACCAATGAGGGGGGGGGGGGGGGGGGTGAAAATAGTATTATTTTACAAATTACTCTTATTTTAAATTCAACCTCTTAAACCTATTAAATCTATTTATCCTTTCACTATTATCCCACAATCTCACCTCATGTGAAGAAGTAATGGAAGATAGAACATCATATAGATTTTACAAGGTTTGATAAAAAATCACAGTTCTTTCCATATTAGTTAAACACTCTAATATGGATTCTCTACTATATAAACAAGTAGATACAACTGGTTATACACCTTAGTTAAAATTTACCAATAATTGGTTATACACCTCAATTAAAATCATCCAATGATTGTATATACACCCCAATCAAAAACCTCTATTAACTTGTTAAACACCCTAGTCATGAGTTTCTTCTTCAAATTGATACTCTTGTATAAAGATCTCTTTATGTTCTTGGATTCTTCTATACCACTTGTGAATTGATCTCTCTCCATGAATAGATGGATTAGTAGACCTTCTCATGTACAACACCTTTCAAGAGCTTCAAAAACTATCAATTATGAACAACACTACCAATCTTGAAACTCACTCCAAATATAGAATGATGTGGGTCCTCCTATTCTTTATAAATAATCAAGCAATGCATCTTCTTCTCTAGAAAAGGGTCTCCTTGAATCTAGACTCTTCTTTTCTCTTAGATAATGAAATTTATCCATCTCTCAATAATCTCAAGAACTTAGTATTCACGAGTTATCTTTTTTCTCACTTATTCTTCTTCACTTTCCTATATATATTTATAATAATTTAATATCATATGAATATTATTTCCCATATTTTAAATATAGAAAATTCACAGTCTTCAACAGGTGAGATTTCCTCATTTAAATATGGAAGTCATTTACAATTTTAATTTACCCATGAAAGTGCATTAAAAATCCTACCCAAATATCCATTTTAAATATCCACATGACTCAAGAATTTCATTATTTTAATTACTCTATAAAATATAAATTATTTAAATCTGTATAAATCTACACATGTATCTCTACTATACGTACCTCATGTAAGTGAATAGAAATAAACTCAAAACTTCCTTATTTCTTAAATAATCACCTTTGGTTTGATACTTTGATTCAATAATGCTAAGATCATGATCATATTGAGTGATAATTATATTTAATCCCATGAAGAATGAAACAAAAACATCATCTAATTATATTTCATCAAAATATACAAATTATAGAACCTCAAATTTTCACCCAGCAGACCCATAAAAAATCTCCAAGTTTGTGACTGATCATGAGTCCAATCAACCATATTAAGTGATATCCTTGTTTGGATCGACCACATGAAGCAAAAAAATTCACAAGCCATTGACTATAGAAATCAACTGTGTGAATTAGATCAATCACATGAACAAACTCAATTGACTATGCCTTTTTGGACTGACCACATGAACAAACTCAATCAATCATGACTTTTTGGATCAACTGTATAAAAAAAATAAATTGATTGTGCTAATTTATTATGATTTAGTATTCTCTATTAGTCTCAATGTTTTGGATCAAACAAAAGTAAACATAAAATTTACCATACATGAAGGGATCCAATCAACCATGCATTTAGTGACCACATGGTCAGTGGATCGATTACACATTTAGAAGTGACCACACAATTAATGGATTGGAAACTCATCTATAAATTTCAAACTTCCTTCACTTAGAACTAGTTACACATCAAATAATTCCAAATCCTTCTCAATTAATGTAAGGTCCTATGTTTTGGACCCATTGAAAATTTATAAAAGTAATTGAGTTTTCCATTTGGTGGATGGGAAAAACCTTAAATTAAGACCCATGATGTAAATAAAAGATTTAAAACTCATAAAATTGTTATTTTTAGATGGGGTTTAAATGATGAGAGATATCTTAGGTGTTTGAATGAGTTTCAGGAGCATCGAGCCCTAAATACTCAGTTTTGGGAGAACTAGACAAGGACGTACAGTTGGTGCCAGATTTGTATGAACCAAGCGACACAACCATGTAGTCAATTTTTATAGGGTAATAGTTTGTTTAAACCATGATTCCCTCTAGGATAATCTATTTTTCCTAGTCTAGAGGAGATGGGGTGTTGTACAGTTTCATCTAAACTATTCAAGGTAAGGTGAATGACTGTGTGAGATCATTTAATTTTATTTAAGAGGTGAATCACATGACAGGATCATGGTTTGTCTAACCATGCAACTATCCCATGTAGGGTACGAAGCTAGATAGCTCCAAGGGAATTGTTGGTGCATGATTTTCTTGATAATGTGGCCAAACCGAATGGTGTATAGCTCTTTTATAGTGAGGGCTGCATAGTGGTTACCCAAATTATGAGGCCTAATAGTGTCCCTCATTAAAAGGAAAAAATGACCATTTTCCACTCCCTTAAATGGGTTTTACCCCATTTCTACTCCATTTAATACCCAAAAGGTCCCCAATGTGCTCACCTCGCACTCCCACTTCCATGGGTGGTCTTCCTCCATTTCTTTCTAGAATCAAGTGCCGTTAGGCATATTGTAATAGTATCAATGAGTCTATGACACTTAAAGCATTATTTAATCATCTATCTCATCATAATAAAGGATAAATACATGTGAGATAATTTTTTATATTTTTATGGTGTTTGACTAGTGTTCCTATTTATTTCTTCCTGGCTCAAATGAAATCTTGATATTGGAAGAGTGAACCTTCATAAGCATTATGTAGGTGGTCTATTTTCTTTTCCATAATGTATCATTCATTTATAACAATTTTCATTGTTCCGTGTGTTGGTTGCACCTGTGATTTGACCCTAAAATAAAGTTGACTTAAATTAGATATTTTAATTATAATTTTAACACCCTATTAGAACCTATTATTATTATTGGGGGTTAATTACCTCAACTTGAGATACCCCTTGGGTGTTTCATAATTAAATCTATTTACCACTTTACACTTTATCAACTAAAACACCCATTAGTGTGTTTATTTTGTCTTCCTAAAATGATTTAATTAATTTAAATGGTTGTTTTGACACTATATAATTAGGAAATCATGTTTTGATTGGATCTCATCACTTGAAATGAAATTTTAAATGGTATGAAACCTTCTATATCCTTCATCATTGTTGAATGAAAAGGTATGTACTTGAATTAGAAAATTTTAATGAATTGATATGATCAATTGGAATGACATCCATTGTTGAACCTTATCACTTTTTAATGAAAGGGTAATATTTTAAATAAATAGAAATGATACATTGGAATTATTATTACATGGACAAGAGTAATTATGAAATAAAAAGTGTCTACTATTATTATTGTAGTCCTTTTTCTTTTATAGGAGTGGTCAGACTTAAGCTAGGATTGTATTCCCTTGGTAATGTCTTGAGCACTCAGAGGATGCCACCTTGATTTCTTAGGCCGATTTCTAATGGATATACACACCTTGAAACTTGGTCAATGACTTATATGTGAATTAATCATCATGTTCCTGACAATTCACTAGATATCTCTCTAATCTGGATATTAGGATGAATTTGATACACTCCTTATGTTCAACTTGATTTCATTGGATATGTGATGCCAAGGGATACCTCATTGGGATCCAAATAATGCTTAGCCCAATATTACTTGGGAAATGACTCCACATGTTCAGTTAGAAATTTTTATAGTGGAATGATAAGGATTTATCCCATGGATTATACTTAGACCCATGTAGCCGAACTTCATGAGTTGATACTATTAGTTAGATCGAACTAATATGATCAAGGATACATAAATTACACCTTAGATCCATCCTTATTATTATCTTTATGTATCATATGGTTCCTTATTATACATTATGCTTATATAAATGTTTCCCCATAACTTTAAATGTAAAAATCATGATATTATCCCTATATTCACACTTTGGTACTAAAACTTAGGTCTACAATGATGCATGTATATCTAGGAAAACAGTTTCCTCATGTATGGATATATATACCTGATGGTAGTTGTGAAGAGACATTCCATCTTAGGTTGAAGCATGTATGGTCGTCCAGGTTTCATTTGAGGAACCTGATATTGACATGTTATTATTTATTTTTTATATCTTCATTTTGATATAAATGAACACTGATTATTTTATATTCATGGATTGGATAGATTTATACACCATTGGTGGTATCCTACTGAGTACATCTCATACCCTATTCAGTCTTCCATTGCACAAGGGTATCCGAATAAACCTGTTGGTTATAGGTTCAGGTTCACAGTTCGCTATTGTGCTATTATACTTGTATATGGGATCTTAGGAGCACAATACCAAGACAGAGCTCAAGATTCTCATAGATATGACCCTTAGTTTTTTCTTATATACATATATACATATATATATATATATATATATATATATATATTTTCACCTATTGTATATTAGTTGCTACACATTATGGAATATTCATGCATGATTACTCTTCATTTATTATTACGAGATGCTATTTATTCCACTAACTTTATTTATGATTTATTTGGATATATTTATTACATATCCAATAGGTATAGTCTCGACACTATACCTCCATTAGACCCTCACTACTAGTCAGCAGTCTCTGGCATATAGGGAGGTGTTCTTGATGTCATGTAGCCCACTAGCTTAGGGAACTATTTTAGTGGATCTCGGCATGGGATGTCACAAATTGGTATCATAGGAGTTTCTTTTATTTTTTTTACTATTTTGGGATGGTAGATATGAGACTAGGAATGTGTCAGAACATGGTAAATAGATTTTTTCTAGTAATGAAAACACATTCATGGGGTAAATTCCAAGTTTCCATGGATGGGACTGTTGTTCATGTTTTTTCATATTATAGTTGATTATTATTTCACTTTGGGTGATTTTTTTACTTCCACTAGTTATTGATTAATTGGTTTATAGATATGTACCCTTAGACTAGTATAAAAAGTGTTGTTACTTTCATCATTCTAGGAACATAGATATTCACATGCCATGCATATTACATTCCACATAGTTTACATTACTTGGTTTCCTAATACTTGTTAGATGTTTCTTTCCTATTTGATCATTTTTTTATCTGTTTAATATGATTTGGTGATTATTTATCATGCTTTTATGTATACATGATTCTATTATTATTTGATTATATGCCTATAATTTATTATTTATGTAACAACATGCTTTCTTATATTTCAACAAACAATTGGTTATTAAAGTGTCTGCATCAACCTAAATGGTGTTTTAATATATGGATTGATGGTGGCACCTTAATTAGCAAATTATTACATGTTTAAGTCATGAACTAATGTCCTAAAGGGATGAAACATTTATGGCTGTGATTAAATGGTCACCATTAAAAATTTATAGAGTGCACCTGCCTTTTTAAATTGGGAAGGTTAAACCATTTAATCAAACACTTTTACATGGATTTGAAATATTTCAGACCGGAAATAAAACCTTGGTTGCAGATACATGAATATAAATAGTAACTCATAATGGAAGGTACCTTTATAACTTGGGAATGATAATTCATCTAAATGAAACATGATTATTATATCTATATGTTATACTAAATTTCTATAGAAAATGGTTGCCTTTATGAATCCTAGTACCTATTATTTGGGTATGATGACCTGTATGAATTAATCCTTATGCATAACTGGACCCAAGTGGGTTAGTTGGGACATGTTTCTTATGAGATAATTTTGACTCAACCCATATAGGTCGGTCTTGGTGTGTTGCTTATGAGATAAACCTGTTAAGGATGTTTTAAAAATCCTGAATGACATGATGGGACCCTTGTAGGCCGCCTTTAACTTCTTAAGTGATTAGTACTTAAACCCAATGGGGGTATGTTATTTCCAATGGAATGGTCATTTAATGTTTTTGAATCCACTTATATAATGTTACATATAAATATATGGTGGTGTCTTACTTGAATAATTTTCTAAATTTATAAAAATACCCATTATCTTCTTTTAAGATTTATTATTATGAGGTGTCAGTTAATTAAAATTCTATTTAGAAACTAAAGAGTGTTTTCCTCTAAAGATTATAAATTGATATTTTCTTTAACTAAGCCAGTTGTAAAAAATCTTAAATAAAATAATTGGTTAAAAAGGAAATTATAAGATAATTTTCAAATGATTCATGGTGTCACCTAAATAATGTGAATGGTATAATTTCTCTAACAACTGGTACTTTCTATACTTGGTATATGAACTATTTTAAAATTTTAAATTAATGAGCATCGTTTAAATACCTTAAAATTAAATCTTATAGAGGTTCTATTATAAGGACCCCCCATATAGGGGTCAGTTTTAAATATTCCCTTGAGAGTTGCCTTAAATGGGAATTTGACCATTTTAGTAGAACTCTAATGAATTATTATTAGGTTTTATTAGACCTAGAGTTTATACAATAAGGCCTAGTGACCTTTTTTTGGCATGGCCATATTTCAGGGTTGATGACTTGAGTATGTAAGAAACTAGCTCGGTTATGGTTCTACCTTTTGACAATAAATAATTGATAAATGATTACTTTAAATTTTTTGACAACAAGTTCTATTCAGGTGTTAGTTTTCCCAAGTAGGAATCAAGATAATTAAATTACATCTCAAGTAGATGGGAAATTTTATGGTAAGTTAAACCTCAAAGAAGTATTATCGTATCCGTATACCACTGACTGTCATCAATTTATATTCCTTATGTTAGTGTTTTACACTTTTAATGAGAATTACTCTATTCAGATTCTCAAAGATGATCAAGGACTGGTAGCTCAATTCTTGTCAAGTGATTACACTACACCTATAATAATAGATTATGACCCTTGTGGGTCGATGCTTCCATTCCTGTTCAGTTTAAAATTTTCCAAAATAGGGGTTTTCAGTAATGTTAGATGATGTGTAATAAATGTCCATGAATGGGATATAGTTATCATGTGATAGATCTTAGGGATAGGTGGGAGGCATAGAGATCCTTACTTTTAACTCAAACCATAGTAGGTCAATGATGTGGTTTTGTTAAGGAAAACCTATGGAAGATATTGGTGTGGGGATACATTTTTATTTCTATAGTGAGATCTTTTTTATGATATTTTCTAGACCGATGCATGGTAGGTGATTGATTATTTTGATCTAGGAATGGTGATACCCTTAATTTTGAAATCATCCTAAGCTCTTGTTTATTGAAACTAGATATGTTGATCATGAATGTTCGAGTTCTTAATCCAGTTAAACAACTCTTTCACTATTGATGTTTTCTTCTTGGAAAATATGTCATGAGGTGGGAAGTTATTCGATAAATCATGGCACATGTGAGATGCCCAATGTTGAATAGGATTTCCAAGGGAACTCCCAATGTATTCAAATATTGACATTCCATGTAGTATAGTTAGTTTTATCTTGTTGGATAATGACTATCAGTGAGTCAAGTTTATGAATTGAGGGGTATGGGATGTACACCCATTTCTTATGGGAAGTTTATCTCATGCATGTTTCATGAGGAAATTGTTTAGTGTTGAATTTTTGTGATCATCTAGGTAAGGGATAAGGATCAATAAAATCTATTATGATTCTTGTGAGAATGATGACTGAGAAATTGGGGTAATTTTAAAGGAAGTGACTGAGATAAGGACTAAAATATAATAGACTTGGACCATAATGGCTGGGAGATGTGGTGTAAAGCATTGAAAAGGAAGGAATGACTTAGTTGTTGTAATCATGGATCATAGGAATCTATACATGCCTACCAATAAAATATTAGTGTTATCCTAGTAAAGAGGAGATCATGGTCCTCATCTTGACATATCCCCAAGTACACTGATAGAGAATCTAATATATGTTGATCTACCTATTTAAATATCCATTGTAGTTTGATGAAAGAACTCTTTGGGAGTTAATCTCAAGGAGAGGTTTTATGATAAGTAAAATATTGTGTAGTACACCAATAGCCATTGAAATTCAATGAACCTTATTATGATTCAATTTCAGCTATCATCATGATAACCATTCTCTACAATTATGAATGGGAAATGGGAAACATTTCTTATCACTCGGGTATGAGTGGGATCTTGTACATGCTAGGAATATGTCTAGAATGAATGAGGCATGCTATGAGTTAATCGGTTTTCATTTCTTTTAAGCATCAATTATGATGATCCTAAGATGGGGAGTGGGAAATTGGTCGCTAGTGGGAAACCCTCAGGAGAGAAGGTCCATAAGACCTTGATACTAGTCATGTGATAGTCATTTTGGAACTTCTATGCCATTTAATAGATTATTCAATGTATGAATGGAGTCCTTGGTAGATTCTAGGTATCAATTGATAATGGATTTGGGTGAAATAAAAATATGGGCATCAATCCTATAAGACCTTATGATGATACATGGATACTGGATCATAATAGTGTTAGTACTGGTGTTATAGCATGAAAATGTTTTTTCTTGGGATATGGATTAGTCATGAGACATCATTGGAAGTTGGGTACAAGCTTTGATGAAAATTCTTGGAACAATATTAGTATGTATTTGGATAAGGATTTAAAATTAATTCTAGTGATGTGTCAACAGTTTAAGATGATTGTTTTCAAGAATTAGTTGATTGGATGTGGTTCAACTTGTTTTCTCTCATTTAGATGGATGCAATTGGTGAGTAAATTACAATGGACACACCTTTGGGATGAGGTGGGTGAAACTTAAAGGGTTGAACAATGATCTTCAAGGAAAATTCAGTGTGACCAATTTGATATTGGTTGATTGAAGTTTGACCATTTTGAATATATTGATGAATTTTGGTAGTGTTATCATGTGTAGTTTGACGAATGTGTCGAGAGTGTTAATGGAATGCTATGTACATAGTTTAGCAGGCAATTCTGAGGGTGGGAGTACCATGAATCAGAAATGTCTATTTAAAACTAGAACCTATGGTGGGGAGATACATAGTTTGGATGAGGTAATATACAATGAAGTTATCATGTCTTAGGTTAGACAAGATTGGGTAAGCCCCTTCTTGATGTATCAATGGTAGTTTTGAGCATTGGATCGAGTTTTTAGTGGCTTTAATACTGCGTTCTTTAAGTGTTTCTAGGAGGTGCATTGGGGGTTTAGAAATGAAACATGAACATCTAAATGAAACTTAATAACCCAAGTAGGTTGGGTGATATTTTCATTATTTTGCCAAGGATTCTCAAGGATGAGAAGTTTTAAGGTGGGGAGACTATAAGGTCCCGTGGTTTGAACCCGTTTATTTTTTTGAAGGAAATTGAGTTTTTCATTTAATGAATTTTACAAACCTTAAATTAAGCCCAAAAATGTAAATCCAAGTTTTAGAACAATTAAAAGTGTTGTTTTTAGACGAGGTTTAAGGAACAAGATATGTCTTGGGTGTTCAGATGAATTTCTAAAGCATCGGGCCTTAGAAACTCATTTTTGGGAGAATCAGACAAGAGCACACAATTGGTGCATGGTCTATGATTACTGTGTGGAAAAATCATGCAGTCCATTATTTATAGGGACCTGATTTTTTTAAATCATGATGCACCCATGACAAACTACACAGTCTGGTCTAGAGGATCTGGGGTTGTTGCACTATTTTATCTAAACTATGCCAGGTTAGGTGCATGACCATGAAAGATCTATGCAATTGATCACAGAGGTTAAATGCATGACTTGTGAATGGTTTTTCTAACCATGTGCCTAGACCATGAGAGGCATGGAGTTGGATAGTACTACAGTCATGTTTGGGGCATCGTTTTCTTGATAGTGTGTCCAAACCATGATGGTGTAGCTCTTGGATAGTGAGAGATACACTATCGGCACGCGATTAACCAAACTGTGCAGCCTAACCATGCACCTCATTTAAAGGAAAATATTACCATTTACCCCTCCACTCTTAAATGAGTTTTACCAAATTTATCTTCCATTTTAAACCCAATAGGCTCCCATTCACTCATCTCTTCCTCCTACTTCCATGGGTGTTCTTCCTTTGTTTCTTTTCTGAATTAAGTGACACCAGGTGCATTAGAAGTATATCAGTATCTCTAAGACTCCTCATTATTCTTTTATTCATTTATATCATCATATGATAGGCTAAATCGATGTGAGATAATTCAATCAATTTTTAGTTCATCTGTATAATCTTCTGATTACTTTCATTTTGGATTGAATCAAATCCTGATATTGGATGAGTGGACTATCCTAAACATGATATAGGTGGCCTAGTTTATTTTCCATAATGTCACATTATTTTATAACAATTTTCATTGTTCCATATGCTGGTATCACCCATGAATTGACCCAAAAATCAAGTTTCCTTAAATTATATGTTTAAATTGTAATTTTAAAACCCAATTAGACCCTCTTTCTATAGTTAGAGGTCAATGACAACAACTTGAGCCACCCCTTGGATGCACTATGATTATTTTTATGTTCCCCTTTACACTTTATTAACTAAAAACCCATTATTGTGTTTGTTTCGACTTCCTCAAATGATTTAATTAATTCAAATGGTTGTTTTTGAAACCTTATAATTGTGAAAACATGTTTTTCTTGGATATTATCACTTGAAATGGATTGTTAAATGGTATGAAACCTTCCATAGACTTTGTAATCATTGAATGAAAAGTTATAGAATTGAATTATATAATGTGAATGTATTAATACGATTAATTTCAATTACATCCACTGTTAACCCTTGTAACTTGTTAATGAAAGGGTAACATTTTAAGTAATTGTAAATGATAATTTGGAATAATTATTACATGTAAAAGAGTAATTATGAAATTAAGGGTACCTACTATTATTATTGTGGACCTTTTTTCTTTCTAGAAGTGGTTAGACTTGATCCAACCTCAAATTTCTCAAGGGAATGCCTTGAGAAATTAGAGGATACCACCCCGATTCATTGGGATGGTTTCCAAGGGAGATACTCACCTTGGAACTTGGTTAATGTTTTATATCAAAATTCCTTGGTTTGTTCTAAATGATTCTATAGATCTCTCTCTACTCAAGATATTAGAATGCATCAAATACACTCCTTAGATTCATCTTGATTTCCTCCTACATGTGATTCTAAGGGATACCCCCTTGGGATTCAAATTATTCTTATCCCAATATTACTTCAGACATGACTCTCCAGACTTGGTTAGAAATTTTTATAGTGGAATTCTAAGGATTTATCGTATGAATTATACTTAGACCCCTATAACATGATTTCATGAGTTTACACTATGAGTTTTCTTGACTTGATGCGGTCAAGGATGGCTCGGTTACACCTTAGATCCCCCATTATTATATTTATGTATCATATGGTTCTTTTTTATACATGATGATTATAATAATGTTTCCCCATAACTTTAAATGTGAAACTCATGATATTATCCCTATGTAGATGCCAGGTACCAAACCTCATGTCTAAAATTATGCATGTATATCTATTAAAATTATTTTCTTAGGTATGAATATATATACATTATGGTAGATTTATAGAGACATTCCTTATTAGGCCAAATAAATTATGGTCGACCAGGTGTATTTGAGGAACCTCAACCCAA
The DNA here is from genome assembly GCA_963277665.1 of Viscum album. NCBI lineage: Eukaryota > Viridiplantae > Streptophyta > Magnoliopsida > Santalales > Viscaceae > Viscum > Viscum album. Next base: position 994,734,129 of record OY728125.1, read on the forward strand.
AATGTTGTTATTTGTTTTTTACAACTTCATTTTGATATACTTACACACTTTTTATTTTATATTCATGGATTGGATAACTTTACACCATTTGTGGTGGACTATTAAGTATATATCACACCCTTTTTGAGCCTCTATTGCACTGGGGGTACCTAAAAAAACCTATTGGTTATATGTTTAGCTTCACAATTTTCTCTTGTACTATTATTCTTGAACGACATAGCTTAGGAGAACTAGACTAATCCAGAGCTTAGGATGATCATAGAGATGGATCTTAGGGATTTTATGTTTTTCTTATATATTGTTTGTCAATACCTATTGTATTTTAGTTTCTACACATTATGTCATATTCTTGCATGGTTACTCTTAATTTATTATTTTCAACTGTTGTTTATTCTTTTGCCTCTATTTATTATTTCTTTTGTTGTATTTATTACTAATCCAGAGGGTATAGTCTACTCACTTTACTTCCATTAGACCCTCACAGCTAGTTATAAGCCTCTAGAATATAGGGAGGTTCACTTGAGATTATGTATCCCACTAGATTGGGGCATCATTTTATTAGCTCTTGGGTCAGGATGTTATAATCAAATCTAAACTATTTCCATCACCAAAAAAATATTTACATATTAACAACAAATGAAGTCAAAAACTTTGGGCACAAAAATATTTTTTATCCTTATTGTTACTGAGATCACTCCATATGTATCTCTATTTTCATTAACTACAATACATGTTAGGCATGTATGGAGAGATATAATAGAACTTTCTAAATCAACTTTTTATATTTATACACCAATAATAACATTTAACAGAATCCAAAACCTATTTTATGATAGAACACAATACATGAGCATGATAACATGCATGTGAAATGTGTTTCTTGTGATATTTTAGATCATTATCACTGGCTTCGATATTCCAGTTAATAATCTGAGATACAAGATTATTACACATATAGATAAACTGTTAGGTCATACTCCTTTAGAGGAATTTATATAAAATGGGTAATATTACTTATTTTTTGATAATCAAGTAGTAACATGTCATGATAATAAAATTTTATAATAGGTACATATAGGCACATATTCATTTGAGAAAACTCAAATGATCACCTTCATTAACCTTCATTGAAACCTATTATCATTTTCTATATATATATATATATATATGTTTTCTATCTTGATCACGCCTTCTGATCTATCATATAGATAATATTTCATCACATTAAACTCATCATCATAATATTTCATCATTATTCTTTAATTTATAGCTTTAGTATATACAATGCATGATTCATGGTCTCCAATGAAATTTAATTCCATAAAAAGTAGTGTTCTTGTGAATTGAAACCATAATGATCTATTGAAACACATTAGTTACTACATTAAAACCATGTGAATTTTTATTATAAAACTATCAATCCTCCTTTAACCGTTGATGCTTTTTGAAATATAGTACACTATGAAATTAAATAATCATGAAACCAAAGAAGTAGGAATATCTTAAAGCTAATTATTCATAGGAACATCTCAAAAAACATACCACATATCCAGATAAGTATCCCCATCCTTCTATTCATTCGTATCTCCTAAATACTAGAGGATACTCACTACATATTATGATCCCTTTAAATTTTTTTTCACTATTATACACTATACATCACTCAATAATGTGTATTATACCATTATTCATCATGAACAAAAATTCCATTATACATATGAAAATTTAATAGCTTGATTGAAAAATGAAACTCAAAATAGATTATTATAAACAAATTATTATTAATTTTTTTATTTTACTTGATAAAAACTTTATTTTATTCTTATTTATATCTTTTTCCAAAAAAAATGAACATATAGAATTTATCTTGAGATATTTCAATTTATATAGGTTACCTATCACACTAAACCAATAGTCATCGACGATCAATACAAAATCGCAGTCAACTCTTGATTATTTATGATCACCTATAACTAGGTGTAATTTCTATACATAAATAAAATAATAGAATAATTTATAAAAGTACATTACTGATGAATCCTGAAATATTATGGATTCCAGTTATAAGGGAGGGAATCAAATGAGAAAGTTCCTTCTTCAAATTATTTGTCAATATATTACATTATCATATAGATTATTCTTTAAAAAAGTTTCATAGAAGACACCAGGTGGGAAATCACCTTCTTTAAAATTTTCATGAAGAATGAACTTTCTCATTCATAACCCCCTTCTAAAATTATAAAAAGAACATTTATTTCGGTTGGATTCCCTCTAATTATTATTTTTTAAAATGTTTATTTTGTTTTTTTATATATTTATACATATAATAAAAAATTATGTCTAGTTTTTTTATATTTGATATTATTTTTATTAATGTATTTTGAAAATATTACATTCAATTCACTCAAGCCTCCCTTTTATAAGGGGGTGATCCTTAACATCCTTTAAATATTTTCAGTGTGGGTGCATTGGTGCCAACCAACCAGCCATCTTTCGCCATAGAATTTTGATGTGGTATAGATGGGTAAGCTTCTATGTGACTATCAACATAGTGGTACTAGTTAGATTGTGAAATGAAATAGGTAGATGATGTAGTGAGGCACCGCTAAGGCATCCCAAGATGGGCCACTCAAAAGCGAGATGAGTGTGCTGACACCTATCATCCAATCCTCTTCGCACAAAAATCTCCAATGTCGGATAGAGAGGTACCTTTGCACAGTGTGTCAAAGGCTATCATTATGAAATAATTCTTGATGGGGGGAGATGAAATTTTTTTGTACCGGTAACACAGTGTGATGACTATTGATAAGTGGGTGACACATTGTAGTACTAGTGACCACATGGAGTAGGATTTTCATTTAGGGGAAAGCATGTATTATGAATTCATCCCGCTGGGCCTTTAGGCCACCCATGTTCTAAGGCCTCTGTACCTCTGGGCCTTTGGGCAATGTATTATAATAAAACTAGTCTAGTGAGAGTTTTCCACTCCTTTTGGGAAGGGATGAGGCTTAAACCACCCGATTTCCTGAGTGTGTGTGTTATTTAGTTTCTTTTAATCCCATATACTTATAATAATAATGATTAATAATCTAATTATTAATGATAATTAATAATATAATTATTAATAATTATTAATAAATAAAAATAATGCAATTAGCAATGTAATTAATAATAACTAATAATGAAATCAATAACAATTAATTATAATAATGTTATTAATAATCTCTATCCAATTATTATTTTTATATTTATGAAAATATAGTTTAAGGTATTATGTGGTAACCCATACAAAATTCAAAACCAAAACACACTCAACAAAACAGAAACCAACAAACAATAATGAAAAACCATAAAAAACATCACTATTCTTTGATCAAGATGGGTTAGACCAATACTTCCAAGATAAATGAATGAAATAAAAGTTAGGATAGAGTTTAAGTTTTTATTAAGTACTATAGGATAATAAGTCTACGACCATAAGGTAGTCATTAACAAAGAATATGTTAGGTTCTAATTCCTGAAAAATAAAATCAAGTTGTGAGTCAAAACAATGCATTATTTCATCATTGAGACCCCAATTAATTTTATCATTATTCACTTTGTATTTATATATCCATGAATATTTCATATATATGTATTTATATTTGTTTAACTCATTAATTGAATTCTTTCTAAACCAATAATAAATTCATTTCATCATCCCAGAGAAGTGTATGGGAAATAAGAAGTTCACGTGGTCCTAGCCATGCATCCCCTGACCTATAATCCTAGAGATTGGGTCCTTAGGATTCAGTTTCAAATATTTCTCCTTGACCAGATCGTTTTATACATTTTTGTACCCCTCTTAGTTAGAGGAGTCTTTTCCATTCGACAATGTAATTGGTGGCCTAGGAAACGATGAATAATCCTTTCACCACTGCAACTTCTACCTACGAAAGGTGGTGAGGACTTTAAAGACCACCAATATCTTATTTAATTTATTTTAAATATATTAATAGTAATATTATAATTTTACACCCCATTTATCTATGATAATCATGAATATTTGTGATTCCCTATCTCTAAATCACTATCACTAATACTCCCTCCTTGAGAATCCTTCACTTCAAGACCTGCCTCTGAGATTGCTTCCTAAACATGTTTCTTCCTCCTATTGGATTTTACTACTTTACAACCCTCCTCATCTTTTTCAATAACACCATCACCTAATTTTGAAAACTGATTTTATTACTCCACTTCATGGAATATTTTTTGGTTTGTTCCATGGGTGTTCACTTGTGAAGTACCTTAATTTTACTCTCTTCCATAGTAGCTTCCTAAGCATCGACCACAAGCAGAACCCCAAACACTCATTAATAACCATTACTAATAATTAATGACAATAATATATTTAATAATAATTAATAATAATCCAAATACATATTTATTAATAATTTCATAATTAATAATTAATAATGTATTGAATAATAATTTAATTAAAAATAATTTAAAAAATTAATAATAATTAATAATGTAATTAATATTGGATTAGTCCACTAATTACTTATTTTAATGATATTAAATCAAAATTTTTATGATTATAATGAATCATGTGTTTTATGATAACAAAGTGCTTTTCTGGAAAACAATGTGAAAATTGGCTAAGTGTGGAAGCAACCACATGAAGACAGACTACATACCACATGAAGTGATTATGGAAGTCAGATAAATTTTTTTTAAGTGTTGGTGCCACCATAAGAAGGAGTTGATAGACAACATTATATAGTGGGTCTACCACATGTAGACTTGGAGTGACCGAAAGAAGGATTTCAATCAACCATGCTAGTCTGCCAAAATTTCTCTAAGTGTTGAAGAAACTATATAAAGGAATTCGAGTGACCACATGATGAACTTTCCATGAACCTACATGATGTAAATCAAGAGAATTAATGCTGAAATTTTAAGTGACCATTAGATATAATCCAATGAACTTATCATTGAGATTAATCGATCATATAAATAATCTTTTTATGAACATGCCCAACTCAATATTTATCTAAGTGCTAAAGATACCACATAAAAGAGTGAAGATACTAAAGGGTGACTCTGTATTGACCATGAGTGGAAAATATATCAGGGATAAAGATCAAAATTTCCAATTCCTAGTTTTTAAATTTAATGGACTTTTCTAAGCTATTAAGATATATCTGTCCAAGTATGATCATTCCTAAATGACTTATTTTTGAAAAAGGTTATTCAAATAAAATAACGTCTCCCTCATGAAAAAGAGGAGAGGTTGAAAACATGGTATTGGTATTTTACTCTAAAAATTTCACTCTACTGTAATACTCTATTTTTTTGATGAAATTGAAAAAACTCAGAAGAAGGATCAATTGAATGTAGAATTCATTCTAAAACCTATCAAATAATCAGAAAAGAAGGAGAAACTTTTTTATTGATTGAAATTTTACCACATATTGACCAAAATAAAACTTCAAACAATTTATTTTCACTTTACCTTTATTTTACATTTTGAGTTGTTCTTATTTATTATTTTACATTTATTTTTAACTTCTCTTAAACTACATTAATTAGTATTATGATAATCCTTATCTTATTTATTTATATCCATTATCCCATATATAACTATAGTAGAGTATTTGTATATCTTGGACTGTAGTGCATGTAGTTGTTTTTGGTAAACCCCAATATAGATTTTGTAATTGTTTATTAGGTTTTAATAAATTTATTTGGTAGTGTCTTACAATCAAGTAGAGAGGAATAAGATCCAACTTGAAGATAACCTATTATTCAATTCCATTATGTGTTATTTTATTCTAACTAATTATTTTTAACTTCTCTCTAAATGTTTTTTTATAACTATTGATTTACACTGAGTATTTTTCAAATTCATTTTTTAAAAATATTCTCAGACAGTTTAGATTTACAAGTGATACATATATTGTGTTTGATATAAGTAGAGTATTTTTCAAATCCAAAATAATTTCAGTTGTTTTTAACTTGGATTTGATCATTCCTTTGAGAAATTATTTTAAATTATTAAATCATATACACACACCAAATTTGTAAACTTGGTAGATATTTTAAATTGAATGGATTTGGATTTATAATTTTCAAAGATCAAACTTTTAATATTAGAAGATCAATTCACACCCTACTTGATCATTCCTCTTTAACCAAAATTTGGTATCAAAGTGGTAAAAATTATTTTTTAGGATCTTTGTTATTATTATCTTTATTTTAATTTTTGATATTGATCAAGTATTGAGGGAAATATATTTAATTTTTTTATTTACTCGATAATTATGGATTCTAGACCTAAAGATCATGCTTCTAATAAACCTCCTCTTTAATGTAACTAATTATTACCAATGGAAAATAAAAAAGGAAAATCTATTTATAAATTATGGGATTTGATATTTTGGAAACTATAGAGGATAAATATGAAAAACCCAAGACTAATAGAAAGGAATAGGATACTCCAATTGAGGTTATTTATGATTGTAATTGAAAATATATGAATGATTTATTTTATGCTTTGAGTTAATATTAATTTAATATAATATCTTCTTGTACTACTACTTTTGAAATATGGTATACTTTAGCTGTTTCTCAAGATGGAACATAAAATTTTAAATATATAAGATTAAATACATATACTATGAGTATGATTATTTAAAAATGAAACCCAATGATTCAATATCTAAAATGTATTATTGATTTAATGAGATCATAAAAGCTATAAAGTCTCCTAGAAAACCAATGTATTATAAAGAAAAAGTTCCAAGACTATTGAGATGCTTTCCCTATAGGTGGTGAAACACCGCTGTTTCAATTAGAGAATCACGTAACATTAACAAGATGATATTCAAAGAACTAATTGGAAATATAATCATTTATAAAGAATAATTAAATTAATACAATAAAGATTTTGAACTTTAGAATAAAATTATATATTTTAATTCTTATAAGTGTAAATACAAAGAGGTAATAAAAGATGATTTAAGTGGAGATGAATCTGAATCCAAAAGTGATGAGGAAATGATTTATATAACCAAAATATTCAATAAGTTATATAAAAATAATAAATTCTTCAGAAAGTAAAATTATAAAGGAAATTATGAAAAAATAGTAAATTTAAAAAATGACTCAAATAAAAATGATTCCTTTGGTGAAATTACATACTATGAATGAAAGATGAAATTACATATTAAAGTTGAATTTCCTAAGCTGAAGTATAAGAATAAGTATGATGATAGGGAGAAAAAGCCAAAGAAATATATAAAGGAAAATTGGAGTGAATATATATAATGACCATATCCTTTTACACATATTAACATGTAATTTTAAGCATTATTCACCATCAAATACAAACAAACGATCATAAAGTTTAGTGTCTTTGGATGATTAGGTACATAAAATTGAAAACATTAAAATAGAATAAAACCTATTTATATTAATAATCCATAATGAGATCCTAACTTCCTTTGATACATTACATTTTCATAGGGTAAACTGGGGAATGCATAGACAAAAGGGATGAGTTGAAAATCCCAACAAGGAATAAACATAGGAATAAAGCATAGTAAATGGGTTAGAAGGAATAACATTATGGAATAAAAAGGAATGAAACATGAATATGAATATAGAAGAATAAAATATAGAACTTGATATCATGTAATCATGGAATCATATGAATGTGGAAACAACATAAAACATGACATAATAATGAGTCAAGGCTAACTTCCAATACCATTTCATATAGAAGAAAAAGTTCTATAAAGGAATCAGGTTCACTCCCAGTCCCAACATAACATCTCATGAGACTAAAAATTACCCAAATAATTGAACTAATATCTAGGAAAAACCATCATAACATGTTCATTCATATGTTTTACACATGAATAACAAAACATAAGGGTTACCCATAGAAAGTAATGGGTACCATAATCTTTTCATAAGGCATAAAAAATGGACGTATGATAACTGATTCCATGAAAGAATGGATTTAAATCATAAATGGACCATCATAATGGAAACTGATCATATAAAATGTTAAGTAATGTCAAAATTAAGTGAAAAAAATGTAAAATAGTGTTTAAGAAACTTTAGAAATGATCTATTTTGGTATGGTTTAAGGGGAAATATAAAGGAGTATTTAAAGCGGAAAAAACATATTTGCTTGAATAAAACAAGAAATGAACTAATATATTTTTTTCATGATAAAATGAATTATTTTATAAAAATAATGGTGTTTTAAAATATATTATGGAGTGTACTTAATAATGGGTAAGAAATTGGTAAGTTCCCTTTAACCAGGCTTGCTTATCGGGAGGAATTGAGAAGGGAACCTTCTAAAACATGTATTTCCCTATCAAGGAAAGAAGAATTGAGATATGTACATATGTTTGGAATATAAAAATAGAATTTATGATGATAAAAAAATAATAATTAATAATAAAATTGTGTGACAAGAGAGAGAAAGTGTAACTCGAAGGAAAAATAGAGGTTCATAGAGAATCCCTTACCGTATGTCCAAAACTGTTTTGAACATTTACTTAATGTTATGAATAATAAAATTAAATACATTAATTAATTAATTTTGAACCTTTTTACATGTATTTTATTTATTATAATTTCATTAATCTCATTTATTTTCTTTTTGATGGGTTATAAGATTCAATTTCATCATTCGGAGAGCGTTCTTTTCATGATTTTATGATCATTTCCCTTGAGTTTAATTATGGGAGTTTTGGTCAAATGAAAGAAAAAATACAGAGGTGGAATTATATTATATTGATGCACCTCAAGAATTTAAAATGGTCCCATATATCATTTTATTTTCAGATATGATAATTATTCATTAGATAAAATGTTAATGATGAATATTAGTTTATTTTGGTGAATTTTCGATCATCACGAACTAGTTTTATTTTATTATTTAATATTATACATATGTATTAGTTACATAACATGAAAAAATATATAATATACATGTTTTAATCTCATTTAAACATAATAATGGTTTTATGACCAGCCTTATATGCGGAAAAGGAAAATGAAAATGCATCGTCCACGATGGCAGTAAATCGACACATCTCATACAATGTTTTCATTTTTATAATAAAAGGAATATGGAAGAGATTTGATGATGGATTGTTACATTAAAACAATAAAATTATAGTATATAAAATATAATATATTTTTCATGTCACTTTGGGATATGAAGGTGAGAATAGGATAGTAAAGAAATATATTGAAAAGAAATTAATAGAAAACGAAAGAGGATTTTACCTTTTGAACTTCTTCTCCTTGAGAACCACCTTAAGGAAATTGGGATTGGACTTTTATTGTGACCAAACGATTATATATTCATGTAATATAATTGGGAGAGTAATTGAGAATAATTTAATCAATCTAAAAGGATTATAAGGTGTGACAAGAAGAGGTGGTGAGGGGTAATATTTATAGTGGAGGAGAGGGGTGGTTTTTGATTATTTTATTCATTTTATTTTAGCTCCAGACTATCAATAGTGAGGATTATTATGAATAAATACAGTAAAAAGTGCATGTGATTTTTAACTAATGGTTCTTACATCATATATACATCATTAATGACTTAATAATTCATGTATTTAGCCGATCCCCTAAATTATCATATTTCACTATTCACCAAAAATTCAATTATCTTAGAAAAATCCCAAAAATTCATCCTAACCATTTTTAAACATGTAGAATTAAAAAATAGACTTCATTTTATGAAAATAATTTTCTAAATATATGAAATTTAATTTTAAATTAAAATCTACATTTATTAAAAAACACTAATTTTAATATAATAACAGATTTTATGAAACTTTGAAAAATTAATTAAAGTCTCATAAAATTATATTACAATAATATACAATAAAAAATAATTTTTTAAACTATTTTAAAAACATAAATTTTCTTTTAAATCATTATGTTAATTATAAAATTCTAAATAAACACTTTCGTTTCACAAAAATATCAATATATAATTTATCATTTTAAAAACATTTATTTACTGATGCTATGATATAATTATATCATATTTTCATTTATAAGATAACTAAATTTTATTTATAATTTCATAGGAGTTGTTACAATTCTATTAGTTGGTTTACTATTCTGATGGTCACATTACTATTCCAACGGTCAAGTTACTATTCTCTCATTATAGGTTCTTTAATTTATAGAAATACCTATTATTTAATAATTTATTCATTTATAAAGTCTGTATTATGTTCTAAATGTAATTTTATATGGTTTATACTATATGAAATAATCAGAAGAAGTGAATTTACATTGATATAATTCTGGTTGTTACATTCTTCCTCCTTATGAAATTTCACCCTCAAAATTTTGTTTTTACATTCTAAGGTGAAAAAGGTGAGGGTACTTCTCCTTTATTGTTTCCTCTGATTACCATGTTCCCTCTTCATACTTATGGTTCCTTCATAGCACTTTGATCAAGTGAGTAGTCTTATTGCATATAACTTTATCTCTAAGATCCAACATCTTCACCAACTGCTCTTCATACAAGAGTTCATTCTCTAGTTGTACCACCTTTGGATTCAATACATGTGAGGGATCTGCTATGTACATCTTTAAGAGGGATATGTGGAATAAATCATGTACTTGAGACATGGTAGGTGGAAGTTATAGTTGATAGGCCACAACTTTGGCATGATCAAGAATATCAAAGGGGCCAATGTACCTAGGAATCATCTTCTCTTTGTTCCCAAATCTCATGATCCTCTTCCATGGAGATATGTGGAGGAATACCATGTCTCTAAACTAAAAATTTAGGTCCCCTTTATGATTTTCTACATATCTCTTCTACCGAATTTGGGCTACCTTAATTTGATGCTAAATGGTTTTCACCTTTTATACCATTTCTTAGACCATTTTAGGTCCTAGTAGTTTATGTTCACTGACTTCATCCCAACATGATAGTGTTCTACATATTTTCACATAAAGGGATTTATATAAATCCATTTGGTTGATCAGTTGGAAACTATTTTTGTAAGAGAACTCGACTATAGGTAGATGTTGGTCCAATCCTCCTTTAAATTCCATAAAACATGCTCCCAATATGTCTTCTAGTGTTTGAATAGTTCACTTAAATGGGACATCAGTTTGAGGATGATAAGACGTAATAAAGTTCAACAGAGTGTTTAGAGCATGTTGGGGACTTTTTGAAAACTTAGAGGTAAATCTCATATCTCGATCAGATACAATCAATAGTGGTACACATATTCATGACCTAAATATTATGACTCCTTCCTCATCAATTTTAAACTATTAGGATTTTATATTTTTTATAGATTCCACCTTTTTATGAATTTTCATATCATTTATTTGAGCATCCTTTATTTTCTCCATAATTTATGGTTGATCAATCATTTGAGAAAGTATTTATGATATTCCTTCCTTAATGATTTCCATGTCCATCCAATATAAGTCTAAGTTGATTTGATCCTTCTCAATTCTCATCATTAATAAAGTTATAGGATTATTTCTACTTAGAGAATCAACAAATTTATTCACTTTACTAGGATGATTGTGGATTTAGAAGTCATAATATTTGATGATATCTAACCATCTTCAATAGAACATATTAATCTCCTTCTATGTGAATATATATTTGAGGCTCTTATGATCAGTATATATCTCACAATTCTCCCCATAGAGATAATGCATCCAGATTTTTAATGTGAAGATTATAGTTACTAACTCAAAATCATGAATTTTATAGTTTTTATCTTTAATTTTCAACTTCCTTGAGGCGCATGATATCACTTTATCATTTTTAATTAGTACGTATCCTAATACCCCTTTTGAAGCATCACTGTATTCCACAAAGTATTCCCCACTTGTTGGTAGTGTGAGTATTGGTGCAATGATAAGATTTCTTTTCACTCTTTAAAGTAGTATTCACATTCACTGGTCTAGATGAACTTTACTCCCTTTTTAGTCATGTTGGATAACGAGTTTTACAATCCTGATAAGTTATTCACAAATCAATGGTAATACCCAGCTAGACCAAGGAAAATATGGATCTCTATTACAAATGTTAGCATGAGCCACTCTTTGATTGAATTTGTCATGGAAGGGTCCAAAAATATCCCTTTTTTAGTGATAATATTCCCTAATAATGATACTTACTCCATCTAAAACTCACATTTACTATACTTTTCGTACAATTTCTCCCTTCATAAAGTCATCAGAACAATATTCAAATGATCCTCTTATTCCTCATTGCTCTTGGAGTATATCAGAATATCATCGATAAAGACTACCATAAATTTTTCTAGGTAATATCTAAAGAATATATTAATTAAGTATATGAAAATTTCTTTATCATTAGTGATTCTGAAGGGAATCACTATGAACTTATAGTTCCCATACCTTATTTGAAAGGAAGTCTTGGGAATATCTTCCTTCTTTACCATTAATTGGTGACATCCCGACCAAAGGTTCACCTTAGAGAAATAATCAGCACCACATAGTTGATCAAAAAAGTCATATATATGTGGAAGGGGATACTTATTCTTTATCATGATTTTGTTGAGTTCACAATAATCAATGTAGAGGGAGATTTATCTATCATTCTTCTTAATGAGGGGGATTGCCGCACCCTATGGTGAAGCTCTCAAGCATATGAAACCCTTATCCAGATTCTCTTGTAATCGATTATTTAGTTCCTCCAAGTCAATGGTGTCCATTATGTATGGAGTCTTCGATATAGGTTGATATCCAAGAACAATTTCAATTGATAAGTTAGCCTCTCAGTTAGGAGGAATACTAGAAAATTATTCCGCGAACACATATGTGTAGTCCCTCACAATGGGAATGTCTTCGATCTTGATTCTCTCCTTTATCTTAATCATTTGATCTAGATATGCATGCTAATAAGTAAATAATATATTAAATTAATATGATGATTTAAAAATAGATTCATCCTCCTCCTTACACTTGTACAAAATTTAAGGATGCTTCAGGATGTGAAGAGTGATATCCCTTTCTTGAAAGTTAATGATGGATTTATATAAATATATCCAATCCATGCCCAATATAGCATCAAAATCCCCAAAAGTAAGTATGACAAGATTTTCTGGGAGGTTCAGTCTACAAACATTAACTGAGGAGGAGTTATATACTTTGGATGCAATAATTTTCCCATTTACTATTCTCAGAGATAACTCAACCTCCATATTTTGAGGTGGTGATTGAATAATTATACTAAACTTTCAAGATATGAAAGAATGAATAGAACCAAAATAAAATAGTAATTTCCCTATTCTATAATGAATAACTAGAATACCTATCACCAGATCATTTTCAGGTTCACCTCAGTAGTAGTGATATCACATGCCCTTCCTTGTTTCCTTGGAGGTTGTTTCTGTTGATTTCCCCCGAAAACCCTTGGCTTAGGGCATTTGTTCATAAAACTAAAATTTTAATTTTGTTAAAAAAATTAACTACATAATAGTGTTGATATGAAAATTCCTTTCTTCCTCCACATTTTTTGTATTTTTTATATCCCTTTGGAAATTATTAGCCAAATGCCCCTCTCTTCCACATTTAAAGTATCTCCTTGTTCCTTTTAGACATTTCCCATGATGCTTATTCCTATAATTTTTACATGTGTGATTTTGTGTTTTCTTTACATATTGGGATTTTTTATATTTATCCTATTATATTAAAATCTATTTTATACTTTTTATCTCTAGGCCCATGAGACCACTGAGATTCTCTGGTCTCCATTTCAACCTTAAGGTCACATTGAATAATATTCTCATAGCTGTCGAAGTCTTGAATCACCAAGACTTTTTGTAGACTCTACTTTAGTATTCTAAAGAAGCAACCCACCTTGATTTTAGTGTTCATAGAAAATATGAAGGTGTATCTTGCATGTATTGTGAAATTTTCTTCATATTCCCTAATAGACTCATATTCCTTTTTCTTTAGTTCTAAGAACTCCCTCTCTATCTTAAGATGAAGAGTTTGAGGAAAATATTTATTGGAAAATATTTTATTGAAATATTCCCATTTAATGAAATGAATTTCTTCATTGGAATTCATGTTCTTGATCAGTTTCCACCACTAATCAGCTTCCCCATCAAAACGATAGACCGCAAACACAAATTTCTCTTCTTCTAATCAATAGAGGATAGAGAATATCTTCTCAATGGAGTTAATCCATTTTTCCATGATAATGGGATTGGAAGATCCACTAATAATTATAGGCCTTTGTCACATAAAGAATTTGATATAAATTTATTCTTTCTTTGAAGAAAGAGATAATTCTACACAATTCAAGTAATTATCCATAACTTGATCTAGTTTTTCTAGTACTTTCAAGAATTTTTGAGCTCCCATCCCCATAATATTTGGAATTTAATCAGGTAAATTGTCACATTTACTATCACATTGATTATTAGAATGATTTATCATATTTATATACATTAACCAAGAAAAATAAAGTATGATTAGGGGGAATTTAATACTTATTTAATAATTATATAGAAAATTAACATTGAATATAGAAGGATAAACATGTAAATAGAAATTATATCCTATATTGGTATTCCCTAAATTTTAATCTAAGTTATCCATGTTGATATAATTACCCTTAGGGTTATTACTAAAGTTTTCTAATTATAATCTCCAAAAATAACAAGACCATGCTCTAATACCAACTAAAATGACCCTATCCCTTTATAAATATTAATACATTATTTTAATAATAATTAACCATCAAATACAAGCCAAGGATCATTAAGTCTAGTGTCTTTGGATGATTAGGTACATAAAACAAAAATCATGGAAATAGAATAAAACATATTTATATTAATCATCTATAATAAGCTCCTAAATTTCTATAAGACATTAAATCTACATAGGATAACTTGGGAAATACATAGACAAAATGGATGATATGAAAATCCCAGTAAGTGAATAAATGTAGGAATAAAGCATATCACATGGGTTAGAAGGCATAACATGATGACATAAAAAGGCATGGAACATGAATATAAATATGAAAGTATAACATATATAATATGGGATCATTTAATCATGGAATCATAGGAATGTTTAAACAATACAAAAAATGACATACGCATGATTCAAGGCGAACTTCCAAACCATTTCACATGGAGGAAAAAGTCCCATAAAGGAATCAGGTTCACTCCCTGTATTAACATGACGTATCATGAGACTAAAATTTACCCAATGAATTGCTGAACTATATGGGTGAACCCATCATAACATGTTAATTAATATGTTTTCCACATGAATAATTAAACATAAGGAATAAACACAACAGTTACACATGGAAATGAATGGGTATCATAATCATGTCATAAGGAAAAAAATGGATGTACCATAAAGGTTCCCATTGAAGAATGGATTTAAATCATAAATGGACCATAATCATATATCGTAATAATTTATGACAAAATAAAGTGAAATAATGTAAAAGAGTGTTTAAGAAACTTTAGAAATGAGCCATTTTGGGGCGTTTAAGGGAAAATATAAAAGAGTCTTTAAAGAAGAAAAGAAATATTTGTTTGTATAAAACCAAAAATGAACTAATATAGTATTTAATGATGAAATTATTGAATTTAGAAAATTAATGGTGGTTTAAAATATATTAAGGAGTGTACTTAAAAATGGGCATGAAATTGGGAAGTTCCCTTTTATCGGGCTTGCTTATCAGAAGGAATTGAGAAGGGAACCTTATAAAACATGTTTTTACCAGAAAAGAAATAATAATAGAGATAAGTAAATATGTTTGAAACATAAAAATATAATTTATGAGGAGTATATAAGAATAATTAAGAATTAAATTTGGGTAAATAGAGAGAAAATGTAGCCCGAAGTAAAAAATGGAGGTTCAGAGAGAATCCCTTGCCTCATATACGAAACCGTTCTACACTTATACTTAATGACCTAGATAATAAAATTAAATACATTTAATGATTATTTCATAAAATATTATACATGTATTTTATTTATGATAATTTTATTAATCTCATTTATAGCTCTTTTTATGGGTTATAATATTAAATTTCTTCGTTCCAGGAGCATTCGTTTCCTGATTTTATGACTAGTTGCCTTGAGTTTAATTGTGGGAGTTCTTATCAAATGAAAGAAAAACTATAGAGGTGTAATTATATGATATTGATGAACCTAAATAATTTTAATTGGTCCCATATTTAATTTTATTTTCATATATGAGAATGATTCATTATATAAAAAGTTAATGATGAATGTTAGTTTATTTTGGTGAATTTTCAATTATCACAAACTAATTTTATTTTATTATTTAATTTTATGAATACATATTAGTTCTGTAACATGAAAAGAGATATAATATATATGTTTAAATCTTTTTTAACAATAATAATGGTTTTATCACAAGACTTGAATGTGGTAAAATAAAATGAAAATTCATCATCCGTGATGGTGGTAAATCGACATATCACGAATGATGTTTTCATTTTTAGAATAAAAGGAAGAGGGAAGATATTTGACGATGGATTATTCTATTAAAAAAATAAAATTCAAGTATATAAAATACAATTGATTTATCATTCCACTTTTTTATAGGTAGGTGAGGATAAAATAATAAATAAAAGATATTGAAAAGAAATTAAAATAAAATGAAAGAGGATTTTACCTCTTGGACTTCTTCTCCTTGATAACCTCATTAGGAAAATTGGGTTTGATATTTTTTTGAGAAAAAAGGCTCATGGATTTGGGGAAGTTACTTGGGAGAGTAAATTTTCAGAATTTAATAAATCTCCAAGGATTAGAAGGTATGAGGAGAAGAGGTGGTATTTATAGTGGAAGAAATGGGTGTTTTTGTATTATTTTATTCATTAGTTTATTATTTTGGCTCAAGACTATCAATAGTGAGGATTATTGTGACTAAATATAGTAACTAGTGCAAATGAGTTTGAACTAATGGTGCTTACATCATCCATACATCATTCATGACTTAATAATTCATGTATCTAGCATATACCATAAATTACCGTACTATTCACTAAAAAATTAATTATTTTAGAAAAATACCAAAAATTTACCCTAACTATTTATTTAAATTAAAAATTAAATAGAGGACTTAATTTTATTTAAATAATTTTCTAAATATGATACATTTAATTTTTATTTAAAATCATTATTTATTTGAAAAATACAAATTTTAATATAATAACCAATTTCATAACACTTTGAAGATTTAAGTAAGGTCTAATAAAATTATATTATAATAATAATAAAATATATATTAATTTATGAACCTATTTTAGGAAAATAAATTTTCTTTTAAATCATTATATTAATTATAATATTGTAAATAAACATTTTCATTTTTCAAAAATACCAATACTTAATTTATCATTTTTAAACTTTTCTTTACTTATACCATGATATAATTATATTATATTTTAATTTATAAGATACATAAATTTTATTTATACTTTCATAGGTTAGGTTACTATTCTATTGTTCAGTTTACTATTCTTAATGGTCACCTTACTATTCCAACGGTCATGTTACTATTCCCTCGATATAGGTTACTTAATTTCTAGAAATACCTATTATTTCATTCACTATTCATATATATATATATTTTGTGTTATAAATGTAATTTTATGTGGTTCATACTATATGAAATAATTATAATAAGGTAATTTCCATTGATATAATTATGGGTTGTTGCAATCTAAGGGAATCTTCAATGATTTTGAATCAAACATGAATGATGTAAGTTTGAAGGGAAATTTGTTCTTTATGGACACTATATCTGAGGTAAAATGCTTAAATAGATGAAGAAAAAGTCTATGGTATCTAGATATTGAATGTTCTAGACACATGACTATAGGATACTCAATTTTCAAAAGTTTAATAAAAGTGTAAGGAAGAAATGTCACCTTTATTGACAATACCAAAGGAAAAATAATTAGTATTGGGAAAATTGGTAACTTTGAAACTCTTATTATCTATAAAATTTTATTTATCAATTCCTTGAAATATAACATGTTTAGTACATCTCAATTATTTGACGATGGTTAAAATGCTAAATTTGAAAATAATTCTTTCAAGAATTATTATTCCAATCATGTTTCAAAGTTTACTACTTTAAGAAATAATAATTTTTATTTTGTAAATCTAGATTATTTATTTTCATAAAATGTCTCATGATTAAGTGATTTTCATAGAGAATATTAGTAGTATAATATAATAATAGACCACTGTAATATACACTATTTTAGGAAGCTAACCATAATTATATTAGTTAAGTATACACCCAAACTAGAATTTCTAAAAAGAAAGATGTACAATCCCTTTTAAAAGGGAAAGAAACAAAAGATTTATTTTAAACCAAAGAATAGGGTGTCAAACTCTAAACTAATAGAATTATTTCATAGGGATTTATTCATACCTTGTAAAGTTTATATTTTAGGTAGAAAACATTATTATTATGTGATTGTTAGTGAACATTCACCATACACTTGGGTATTATTTCTATCCCACACGAGTTATGATCCTTCCTATTTTGTCTAAATATGAAAAATATATAGGGAAAATTAATGGAATTACCATTAAAATATTAATAAGTGACCATGGTCATGAATTTGAGAATCAAGAATTTAAAGATTTATGTTCACAACATGGCTATAATCATAATTTCTTAGCACCTTGAACACTTCAACAAAATGGGGTTGTTGAAATGAGAAATAGAACTCTTAAAAAAATTAAGGTACTATGCTTAGTGAATATGACTTAACTATATATATTTGGGATGAATCTCTGAGAAAATATTTTTATTTAATAAATAGGGTTCTGATTAGACCAATATTAAAGAAAGATGCTTCTAAACTATGGAATGGTAAAAAACCAATGGTGAATTACTTTTAAGTTTTGATTGTAAAGTATTTATACCAAATAATGAATATAATCTAGAAAAATATGAACCAAAGTGTCAAAATGTAATTTTTATAGGTTATTCAACCCGTATTAATGCATATAGAGTTTTCAAAAAGTAATATGGGATTGTGGAATGATATACTCATGTCACTTTTTATGAGATAGATCCACATGAACCCAAATCTATTATAGAAAACCTTGAGGGTGATATGTTAAATATGAATATCAATAATAAATCTATGATTTTTGACTATAATATTGATTTATTTGATAAATCTCTCAAAAATTTCCATCTTGACTAACCATACCTTAAATAATTCTTGTAACAACCAAGAGCTTTTATTCCTAGTACCATTGGGACCCATAAGTATCACCCTGTAGATTTTGTAATCGGTGATCTTGACAGAGGAACTCAAAAAAGAGATTCTACTAGAAACAAGGTTGAATATCAATCCTTCTAGTCTTAGTTAGAAACTAAGAAAATAACTGAATCAATTAACTATGAACATTGGGAGATAGTTATGAAATAATAATTAAATCAGTTTGAAAGAAATAAAGTCTAGAAATATATTGAGATACCTAAACACCACATAACCATTAGAGTTAAATGGGTGTATAGAAACAATGTTTATGAGTATGAAACTATAGTTAGAAACAAATATATGTTGGATATACTATGTTATAGTCAATAAGAAGTTATTTATTATGAATACACCTTTAAAAAAGTAGCTAGACTTGAATCCATTTGAATATTGCTTGATTATTCTTCCCTTCTTAATTACATTTTTTTAAATTGATGTCAAGAGTGAATTACTTAATGGTTATATTATTGAGTATATTTTTGTTGAGAATACCCCTATATTTTTAAACATTTATTTACCATATCATGTTTTAAATCTTTCTAAATAAATATATGGTTTAAAATAGGATCCTAGAGATTGGTATGATAGAATCAAATCATTTCTTATTTCAGATGAATTTTTAAAAGGTATATTCGATCCTATATTGTTTATTAAAAGAATTTGAAAATATTTTTTGGTTATTCAAATTTATTTTGATGACATTATTTTTGGTTCATTTAAAAATTACTTATGTGTTAAATTTACAAAGATTATAAAAAATTAATTTGAAATCAATTGACCAAACTACTTATAGAGGTATGATTGCAAGTTTACTATACTTAACTAATAGCCGACCTGATATAATGTTTAGTGTGTATGTGTGTGCATTTTTTTAAGAAAACCCCAAAGAACATTTAAATATAGTCAAAATAACTTTTAAATTCCTTAAAATTATGAATAATTTTAGGTTATATTAATAAAGGGGACATGAATTTTAGTTAGTTAGTTATTTTGATGAAAAATGTAGTGGTTATAAGTTAGATAGAAAAATTAGCTCAAGAACTTGTCACTTTTTGGGAAAGTCTATAGTTTTATTGTGTAGTAAAAAGTAGAATTTTCTTTCATTGTCTACTATTGAACTTGAGTAAATAGTTATAGGTATTTGTTATGAATAAGTCATATGGGTGAAATGTACATTATGATGATATGATTATCAATTTCTAAGTGTCCCTATAAATTTTGAAAATACAAGTGAAATTAACATTTCAAAATTTTTTGCATCTCATTCCAAGACTAAACAAATTGATACAAGACATCACCTTTTGAGGGACCATTTTAAAAAAGTGGATATAACTCTTGAGTTCATATGTAATTTTAATAAACTTGATGATATATTCACAAAACCTATGAACATTGAAATATTGAATTATATTATACATGAGTTCGATATGATTAACTACTCTAAATTATTAATTTATTAATTTAAAATTAATTTGGTAGTTATAATATTTTTTAAAGGACACAACTAATGAGAAGGATTAAGTGGTCTTATGGAAAAGTTGTGTGTTAGGTCAAGATACCAGGCCATGGAAAGTTGTCGTATAGTTTAGTTGTCTAGTAGGCCAAGATTCCAGAATACCACTAGCTACCATGAAGATTTACTCATATAGTAGGTCAACCTACCATGTTGCCTAAAGCTACCACAAGTCTCATGGTTAGTCATGATACCATAATAAATTTCATATGGTCACTCAAGTTATTGTGATTATCTATTTAAATTTTATTATAAATATATATGTTTCCTTCAAATTATGGTTTAAATACTTAAATAATTTTAAATATGACCAAATCTGAATTTAAATTTTTTTTCTCTCTCGAAACCCCAAAACCCTTCAATTTTAGATCCCTATCTTTTGATATTTTTCCTTCAACTAATCCCTAGACTCCAGAACTTATAATCTCAGTGAAATATGGTTATAATGAAGCAACCATTCATATTTTCAACTATTGTAGGTTTTTTCCTAAAGAGATGGAAAAATTCATCTAATTCTTTTGTCAAACTTGTTAAGCCACATCTTTGAACTTGATAGGTCATACTTGAAAATGATGTAAATTATGAATAGTTGAGAACAAGTAAATCTAAATTTTAGAAGTTTATTCAGAAGTAACATTATATCTCTTAGTTTAATGAATACAACCAATCATTTTATTTGAGGATAGTGAAGGAGTTATGTTTGAATATTAATATATAAATGGGTGATAAGAAGGATGTCATCAAAAAATCTGTGCATGGAAAATTTTCAACTTTTCTTCAAAAAGGAAAAAATTATTAGGGATTCTTCATAAAGGGGATTATGAGGATTTTCATAAATATTACACTATGGGTTATAAACTTTAAATTATAAAAAATATTTTCTAGATATGATTGGTGATAAAACACCTTGAAGACCTACTTCTGTAGATATTGATGGTGAATGATAGATATTGGTAAAGTTTACCCAATATTTAATTTTCCTAAGGAAAATAGAATTTAGTATCCTAAGCCCTTAGGATATATTATTTCTATACTTGATAAAGGCTGGGGTACAGATTAGCCTACCTAGGTAACTCATGAGGAACATGGAATAATCATGAAAACCCTTATGGAGGTTTATTTTTTTCCATACATTAAGTTTATTTTATTTTTTTTGGATTTCAAAGGACTTGTTCCTCAGGGGAAGGAAATTTCAAGAGACACTAGTGGATTTTTTTTGAATCAACTTGTTTATATAAGGATGAGGATTAATTGGAATCCATGGAAGAAAATATAGGTTATTGATAATTAAAAGCTATATGAAAAGTTTAATCCACTAAAAAACCTTGTGAGATCCTAGGATATAGAAGTCCCAGGGATAGAAAAAGATAATGTTTTTGAATACTCTTTTGATGAAAATGAAGGTGTTTTGATAGATAGAATATAATAGAATATAGTGTATTTAAATACAGAAGCTACACAAGCTAATGAAGAAGAAAAAGACTCCACAAGTTAGTTGATTCAAAAATGTCTTATCCTAAGGATATTTTATTTGGTTCTCATGATCATAATCTATCTCTACCTTCCAAGGAAACAAATATAGATGATTATGAAGATGATAATGATGATTCAGAGGTTTTTCATGCTCTTGTTAAAACTAATTCTGAATCTGAGGATGATAAGTCCAATGAAGAATAAATAAGTGAAGAAAGTTATGAAAAATATTTGCTGGAGGAGAACTCCAATCATTCAAGAAGTGAATGGATATAAATTAAAATGATTAGAATTACTCCAAGACCCATTTAAAGGGAAGTATATCTTGGGGGGTGGGGAGAAATATACTTTAGATTCTTCTCATGATGACTTTAATGGGGGTAGTCCACCTAGACATGGTGGACCTGCAATCTCTATTTTATCTAAGGATCCGGAGAGATCTCTTATAGCTTAGATTGATATTTAATATAGGATTGAGCCCTATTATCCCAAAATAGTGTTTCAAAAAGGTCAGTTAAATTGAAATTTCTAAGAAGTATTGGATGATATGTTTGGGACTATTCTAGAGGACAAAAATAAAAATCCTAAATTACAATTTGATGAATTTGGAGGAAAAAAATTGATTGAGCTTGGTGATTTGGAAGAAGTTAAAATAGAATCAATTTTTGAGATAAAATAAGTTCATGAATATAATAGGTTGTATCCTATTATAGATATATACCATTATATGGAATAAATTTTTGAAAGGTATTCACCTTCTGAACTGACTGCACCCTCTCCTTGTACTCTAAAATATTCTTTTATTTCCAAATAGAATTATGGAGAGTCCAAAGTTGATTTGATAAAAGTACTTAAGGAATTATTTATGAAATTTAAAGTTTTAATTTCAACTTCTAGAGAAGAATAAACATCCAAGATTATTTTTTTATTGTATCTAACATTTAACCTAAACTGTTATTGAATATTTATCATATGAATCCAGAGATCCATAGTTTGAGAAAACAAGTTGGAGCATTGTAGGCTTGTAACACTATGAGATTTTGCGAAATATTATTTTTTTCAAAATAATTAAGTCTTAAATATTTTTCATTACAAAAAACACTTATTTTAGTTTTCATTACATGAAACACTGAGTTTAGCTTCCATTATACACAATAATGAGTTTAAATGAAACACAACATACTATTAAAATATTATTATTTAATATGATAGTTATCACCTAGACATTGGTATAGCGTGTATGAATATGATTAACTAAATTATTAAAATATATAGTCTAAACATTTATATAAAATTAATTCATTGGTGACCAATTAATTATAAATTAAAATAAAAACTATTTGAAAATAATGGAAATCTTCTTAAAAAACTATTTTTATGCACACAAAAACATTTTACCCAAAAAAATTAAACAAATAAATTTTGGTGTATGATTTTAATTATATTTATATATATTATATATTAAATTAAATTTTTAACATTAATATTATGTTTTTTCTATATAATAGATAAAAATCCATCCATTTTTTCGCTGTATTTTTCTAAAAAACTACATTGTCGCCTTTTGCACACTTATTTTAAAATTAAATTTTGACACTTTTAGAAATTTATTTTATAAAATAAAGATAATTTTTGAAATAATAGTGTTAAAATTATTTGAGGATAAGTTTTTGATAATTTTTTGAGAAGATAAATTATTCGATGAATATTGAAAAATACTGGTTTTTATTATTAATTGTCATTTATTTTAAAGCATTTTAAAACATAAAATTTGTTTTAATATGGTTTTAAAGGTAAAATTAGTTCAATTAAATATATATTAATACAATTTAGGTTATTTTAATCAATTTAATATTGAATTTTTATATAAAAACTTTTTAAACAATTGAACATTTTCTCTTTGGAAACCCGCTTTCTCCCCGTGTTTGCAGGATTAATTTTAAATTAAAATTTTCCATTACTATGAATTTAATTTATAAAAATGTATTCAATATTCTGATAAATCATAATTTATATTATATAATATGTTAAAATTAATGTTTGAATATATTTAATTGTAAAAACAATAAAAATATTTTCCACAGTTAAGGAAAAAATGGGTTTACCTAAGGGTTAAACTAAAAATATAAAGGTTAAAAATGAAACAAAACTTCTCAAACACCATTTATATGAAAATATTTTAACCTTATCTCTTATAGGTTCTATAATTTACCATTTTCAAGCCTTGTGATAAGTGAAAAATGTGGAACCACCATTTTCTTTTCAAAATTACTGGAGTGCCACTCACCACACTTATAAATAGAGACCACCTCTCATCTCCTATTAAAAATTTAAAAACCCATTTTTTTGGCCATTTACTACCAAAATAAATTAATAAATTACCTAATATCATCTTATAAAAACTATTTGGTCATAAATCCATCCTAATAATCCTTTTATTGAAAACCAAAAGAAGTTTTCCATAAAAGAGGTAACATCTCTAATCAAGCATTTTATTTTATGTATTTCTACACCTAATTAAATTATTATTAAAACATGATGATATGATAACCTAATAATATTTCATATTATGAGATGTTATTATGTTAATTTTATAACATAAACCCTTCTCCTCTTCTATCAAATGGTTCATGAAATCATTATTCGTGTGTATGGCCGACTATCACCTCACAAACCGATGTTATTAACTTTCTATCACCACCTCTAATGAATGGATATAATGTTGGATTTATTATTTATATATGATATTTATGATATTATAATGCTTAATTAATCATGATATCACATATTCCTTCTTACTTTCCATTCATGGGAATATGATAATGTCATTCATGTGTACGACGAACAACTAACTTGTGAAGTGATGTGTTTCAGTCATGATTTACATGGAAGGAAATAAGGATGGTTTTAATGAAAATATGTGATATATATAAAACAAAAATGACTCTATAATTTTAATATATTATTTAAATTTCTTTATTTCAATTCAATGATAAAATGGAAACAACGTTCATGCAAACTATTCCCCCTCAGAATG
Organism: Viscum album; assembly: GCA_963277665.1. Lineage (NCBI taxonomy): Eukaryota > Viridiplantae > Streptophyta > Magnoliopsida > Santalales > Viscaceae > Viscum > Viscum album. The sequence goes on from OY728125.1 coordinate 994,759,480, forward strand.
TGTGTTCTGGTTAAGAATCACTATTTCTAAACAGTTTACAATGAGTTTATTTGTGGAACAAAACACACCCAATGATTCTCCATCCAAGGGTAACTACTTTACAAAGGTATATTCTCTTCAGGGGTTTTGGATGATGATACTTAATAACTTTTATTGGTCAAGAGGATGGTAGGTTGGGCTTATCACACCCTTTTGAGGGGAATTAGTTGCCTACTCCTGGACTCTATTATAGATTTAATAAATATTCATGAATAATTTATTAAATCCTAAGTATTATGTGGATTACCCTAGAATTAAAAATAAATTATTATCATGTATCTGAGTTTCTTCATCAATGTATATATTAGTATGTATATAAGGTTCTCCATCAATGGTATCCTATCATATAGTAATAAGATATTATTTGGTCATTATCATGATGATGATAGTTTTCTAGCCACAAAGTGGGGAAATATAGAGTTTATTTTCATCCAGGGAGACTGAGGTTACTCTGTAGTTAACATTATCTAGGGAGACAAGAGTTGTTTTGATGTTTGGGATCAGACCCATGAATGGGTTTCCTATGTATCCTTGTGAAAATAATTAGAACCCACATAATTTAGTGCTTCTTAATGGGGCATGACATACCTTTTATGGTCATTTGATAAGGACCTAATTGTATAGTTTAATGTCATGTGTAAAGGACATCTAAGTGGATGGTGCCTAGTCTAAGTTTGTTGTGGGACTTATATTGAATAATCCCAAGGAACCTGGAAGAGTTGGATTCCTAGGATCAAATAAAACCTAATAGGAATGTATCCCAGAGAGAAAAATGGTTGATTTGGGTGTTGGTTTTGAACCTTATATAGTCTTCCTATGTATCCCAATTGGATGAGAATCAAAGCCCATATAGTTCGGGCATGTCTGGTAGGGGAGTAAGGCCCTTTGGGCAGATTATGTTGCGGATTATTACTAAAGAGAATTCTCTTCTAAAAGGGACTATGAGGAATGTATTAACTCAATGTGTCTTGGGGGATTAAATTAGGGAATACTCTTGAGTATGATGACTGAATTAAGGGAATTATGATTGGGGCTTACTTCTGAGGAGGATTCCCATTGAGCCCGAGCCCTGAGTGGGTATCCAACATATACTGATCTGATTGCAATCAGAAATTAGAGTTCTCATAGTTCAATTGATAGCATGGATTATTTGTATATCATGATCCCCATTAACCCCTAAGACCACATGAGTCATGCTTAGTGTGAGAAAGAAGAGGAAGTGAATGGTATGACGATCCACACACTTTTCCTTCTCCACTGGTGGAAGAAGAGGAGGATGATGATGCGAGAGGCCGAGGTTATGGAACTTATTTCTATTCACTTTAACCCAAGGAGGGAATGAAGGTTAAGGAAATGGATGTAGATAGGATCAAGAATACAACCTTATACACTAAAGGATAGAGGTTTACTCATGGAGGGATTCTATTTGACATGGACGGGGCTTATTCTAAAGGAGTATTCCCATTGAGATTTGGTTTGGGCTTACTCCTAAGGAGGATTTACATTGAGATTTACTTGAGACTTACTCCTAAGGAGGATTACCATTGAGAATAAGTTTTGTATTATTCCTAAATAGGATGACCATTAAGCATTGGTTGGGGATTACTCCAAAGGAGGATGCCCATTTGAGGTTTATTTGGTTCTTATTCCTAAGAAGGATGCCCATTTGAGGTTTAGTTGGGGTTTAATCCTAAGGAGGATGCCCATTAAATTTTGGCTGGGGATTAAACCTAAGGAGGATGCCCATTGAGCTTTGAATGGGGCTTACTCCTAAGGAGTATTCCCATTGAGCTTTGTTTGGGGTTACTCCTAAGTAGGATACTCGTTGTGCTTTGGTTGGGACTTACTCCTAAGGAAGATTCCCATTGATATTTGGTTGGGGATTACGTATAAGAAGGATTTCCATTTATATTTGGCTCATGATTACTCCTAAGGGGTATTTCAATTAATTTTTGGTTGGGGATTACTCCTAAGGTGGATGCCCATTGAGCTTTAGTTGTGGCTTACTACTAAAAAGGATTCCCATTGAGCTTTGGTTGGTTCTTAGTCTTAAAGAGTATTCCCATTTATCTCTAGTTGGGGCTTATTCCTAAGGAGGATTCCCATTGAGCTTTGGTTGGGGCTTACTCTTAAGGATGATGCCCGTTGAGATTTGGTTGGGGCGTACTCCTAAGGAGGATTCCCATTAAGCATTGGTTGTTGGCTCATGTAATTTTCTCTAGTCCTTGGATCAAGTACTTATCTCTAGTACTTGGCTATATTCCTTGGATCTAGTCCTTGGCTCAAGTCCTTGGATCAAAGTAATTGTATCTAGTACTTGGATTGAGCTTTGGTTGTTGGATCAAGTCCTTGGATCTAGTCCTTGGATCAAGTCCTTGGATTAAGTCCTTGGCTCCAGTACTTGTCTCTAGACCTTGGATCTAGTCCTTGGATCTAGTCCTTAAATCAATTCCTTGGCTCTAGTCCTTGGATTGATATTTTGTTGTTAGATCAAGTCCTTGTCTCTAGTCTTTGACTCTTTTCCTCAGCTATCATCCTTGGGTCTAGTTCTTAGGTCAAGTGGATGTATTGGGTGAAGGGGATACATGAACATATCTCGGGGGATTCTTCTGAGTTTTTGGTCATCCAAATCAGTATCACAAGGATCCTATTTATAGGATAATATGGAATCCTAGGTGAGGAAGTTACTCTGCACTAGATGTCTGCGCTAGCTATCCATGCTTACTCAGGGGATTCTTCCAAATTTTTAGGTCATCCAAATGAGGAGCCCATGGGTACCATTTATTAGAAAATATGAAACCATGGGTGATGGAGTTACTCCATGCTATCTATCTATGCTAGTACCCTAAGAAGTGATGCAAATCCATTTAAAAAATGTTTTCAACTTCTGAGAGCCATAAATTTTGATCTGTGAGTCCGTTTGGGCTCCATTACTAGTCAAGTAGAATCTCTAGAAGAGATTTAATCTTTTGAACATGGTTAATATATCAAATTTTCTTGAAATAAATGTGTAAATCTAATTTTAATGCATTGAAATATTTTTTTCATCGATCTTGGAAATCCATGGCCTACTCTTGGAGGGGGGTTCTTTCCACTTATACCTATTTACAGAGTAGTCATTTGGAACATAAAAATATGGCCTAAATCTTATTTTGGAATAGAGACACATCTCTACTCAAACCCAACATTTTTTGTATAAGTTAGGTTCACATCATGGATTCTGCGACAAAGTGCATGAAATTCATTTTGCAGTGTCAACAAAAGCCCCCCTTAGAATTATATTTATTCAAAACAAAATAAATCTAGCTTTAAGGTAAATATAGGGAACTTTGATACATTCTAACATCATTTTTGGGTTTTGGAGATACATAAAGAGTGGAAGGGTGATCTAATTTTTTCCTAATCTATGGGGCCCAGCGAGCATAGTTTGACTATTGATAGGGTCGTATGAAAAACCCTACAAACTTTGTTTCTTTTGTGTCATCACCCTAATTTTTTTCCTAATATTAATATTAAGGAGACTTAGAGGAATATACTTGTATTTTTATTAGACCTCCCTTTTTAGGTTTTCATCCTAATAAGATTTGTGTCTTTTTATTTTCATTGATCCATTTTTCCTAAACTTCACAGAGTGCAGGTCTAGCGAGATGAGACTCAAATTTTGTTCAGAGATCCCTTTATGGGTTTTAAATATGGTGAGTTCTCTGTCTCTTTTTTTGAGAAGTTTAAATTCATGCATGAAAGACTAAAATTCTAGTCTTTTAGGATAAACATATTTGACCACTAATTTTGAAATAATGGTCCAAATAGGGCTAGTTGGATAATAATGTTCTAAAATTATTTAGATATACAATGGGGAATCCTGAGCCATGATTTTGTGGTTTCAAAGTATAAAACATAATACATAGGAATAGTTGAGGTCTCTCATAAGGATGAAGTCCCCACCGGTTAACAAACCTGCTTTGTGGGTTGTTTTATGTAAGGCCAACTAGGGAATATACTACATAGTCAACAATGGAATCCTTTGGCTGACATGCCCTGAAATTTATGAGCAACTTATAAAAATCCAAATGGGGAATATTACAAAATAGTCATGAAAATAAGTTTTCAGGAATTATGACATTATATTTTTGATGATTGAATGTTCTATGATTTGGATTTCTTAAGACCACAATGGTTGGTTTTTCCAAGGGAAGGTGTTTGAGAATGAAAGAAAAATCTATATTGGAATTGACCATAAATGAGAAAACGCTCCTACATGGATTTAACTCGAGTGAATGAGGATAAATTTTGTAAGATGAACGATGTCATAGGGAAGGAAACTTTTATAAAAAAGGTTAATGTATCGTGCATTATAATGTTGTGTGACTAGGGAATTAATTGTGAAGTTTAAAGTTGTACAACAAGTAAATTATGCTATGCGGTTTAAAGTCATACAGTAATGATATTATTCTATATAGTTTAAATTAATATAGTAAGGACATTAGTATATACAGTTTAAAGTCATACAATAAGAAAATTATGGGTGGCTATAATTTAAGGTCTTTAGATTTGACTGAAAGGTTGGAAATTCTCCCATTCTGGGTAATTTGTCTAGAAGTGTGCTACCATGCTCAGGTGTAGGAGGAGAAAATTGTAAGTTTTTATTTGGGAATTTCCAAATCTAAAGAGTTGTATGGAAAAAGGTATTATGACGTTAGAGGAAGAATCTCTTGAGGATGAAGTTACCATTGGTTTAAAAACCTATTTTATGATCTATTTTATGCAAGTTCTACTAGGGAACATACTGTATAGACCATAATGGCATCCTTTGGTTGAAAAGACCTAAAATTTGTGAGTAACTTATGAAAATCCAACTAGGGTGTGTTACAACATAGTCATGCAAATGATTTCTTAATAATTCCAATATACTATTGTTAAAAGTTTATGAAAGTTTGCTGAGATTCAGATTTAAATGAGAAAAGGGTTTGGTTTGTGGGAGGAAAGTACCTAAATAAGGAAGGGGTATTTAAAGTAAATATTTCCCAAGAATGGGGGGAAGTGGTTTCCCATATAGGTATGACCCAAGAACAAGAAATATAGAACCTGTATCTTTAGGTCCTATGACTAGGACCATTGCACCATGAAAATAATAGGGATGCATGGACTTTCAGAACAATATCATTCTAATATTCTTCAAACACATGGAGGATGAAATTGTAAACCATGGTATTGGGGATTATTATATTGGGAGAGAGAATATGGGAAATGTATGTAAGATAACCAAATAATTTTTTAAATCATGGGTTTTAACATATTTTCATCAATACTGATGGGGATAGAAGAGGCTTCTCCCAACGATGAAGTTACTGTTGGTCAAAAAACCCATTATGAGGGATGTTTATGCAAGGCCAACCGGGGCTTGTACTACATAGTCAAATAGTGATATCCTTTGGATAAGAAGACCATTATAAGGTCAATTTTATGTAAATCCAACGAGGGAATATTACATATCTAGGAAAAAGATCCTTTAGGTATCAAAAATTCTATCATCGGGAACTAAAAAAAGATTATGAAGATCTAAAAGTGTCCAAGATTATAAGTATAAATTGTGGAAGAAAATTTTTCAAGGACAAAGGAATTGTATAGAACAATATTGGTCATGAATTTGGAGTCCCTCACATAAATTTGACTCATATATAGAAGGGGTTACATCTCTGTATCCTTGGTGGGTCCTCCCTTATGAGGGGGACCCGAATCAAATTATTTTGCACATATATTTGTTTGTATGTAAGAAAGGGGGGATTTCATCTTTAACCCATGATTGGGACTAGGTTTTAAGGCCTAGGAATCACTATATATCTCAATGGGATGAGAATAAATCTATATGAATTTCTTTGAGTATCGTATAGTTTAAATTCAAGTGGCAATGACATTATTCTATGCAGTTTAAAGTCATACAACAAGGACATTAAAGTATCTTGATGTGAAGAGAAATGGGATATTACAGATGTACTAGGATATAGGGCCTTAGTGTCACTGCATATCTTGTCAGAGCATGAATCAAGCCACACATATTTCTGAAATAAAGATCCCCCATACTAATGGAATTCATATATGGAGGAAAATGGGGGTTATATTTTGATATGAGTTCATGCATATGGTGAGAACTCATATTGGGTATTCTCAAGTAGATTTGAATCGTACATGGGATAGTGGGAGTATTCCCATATTGTGTTGTGGCTGGGCCTAATATTGAGGATCTAAATGTCACTACATATCTCATAGGGATGAGAATCAAGCCACACATAGTTCTTGAAGGAATGCTATTTTTTTTGTAATACAGTGAGGATATGGGTGATTCTGACATGAAAATGAATATTGTGGTTGGACTAGGGAATAGGGCCTCAGTGTCACTATGTATCTTGCTGGGGAAATAACCAAGACACACATAGTTCTTAAAGAGATGATGCAGTTTATTATCATGCGAAGAGTACATATGGTGTGTGTTTTGATGTCTTATATCTAGGACCATGGTAACCCCAATGTGAATTGATATTCCAAACTTATTTAGGGAAACTATTTTACCAAATTTCCTAAGCCCACATGAGTTATGCTCGGTATGAGAAATAATGGTCTGAAAAAGTTTCTTCCTTGGAAAAAAGGAAATACAAGTAAAGGATAAGAGAATTTGGATTATGATGTGGTTGGTCTAGGAGATATGATCCGGGTGTTTCTACATATCTCATTAGGATGAGAATAAATCCAAATGTAGTTCTTGAAATACCATGTAGTTTAACATCGTGCGGTGAGGATGATGATGAAATGATGCGAGAGAATAAAAATTTTGTAGTTGGACATGAGATTAGAAATCTAAGCATCACTACATATCTCATTGAAATGAGAATCAATCCACATGAAGTTCTGAAAAGTCTCCCTATGCAGATCTGATTCATACATAAGGAATATAGGGGCTTTGTGGTTGAAATCCGACTGCACCTAAGATTAGAAACCTGGACATCACTACATATCTTGTCGAGGCAAGAATAAATTCACACATAGTTATTTAAGGAGCCCTGTGTAGATGTGATTCATATACAGGGAGTGGGAGATTTTTTGATTATGGATGGACCCAAGATTAGAGATCTAGGTTTCACTATGTATCTCATTGAAATGAGAATCAAGCCACACATAGTTTTTGAATAGATCATGCAGTTTAACATCATGAAATGAATACATTGTCTAGGAATTTTATCATATTTTGGTTAGGAAATGAAAATAACTGGGATTATATCTATAAAGGGGACCTAGTGCCACTATGGAGTGGCCATGATGTGAGTGGGGATTACGTATAGGAGCTTCTTATATTTGAGGGACCATAAGAAGTATTAACTTGTGATATTTTAGGGGATCTTAACATTGAATGTGGGAGATGTTAACCATACAGTTTAATGTCACGTGGTAAGGATGATGATTCCATTTATTTTAACATCGTGCGAAATGAAAATTATGTCATTCCTTTTAAGGTTGTGCAACAAAGACCAACTGCAGAGTTTAATATCTTACAGATGGGATTTATATTGTTATATGAAGTTTAACATCCTACAACTAGGATGTTATTTCATGTGATTACATGAAATACATTTTTATGAACCTTTTATTGGTTGGAGTCATAATGATTTCTCCATCTACTGAGATCAAGGAATAAGCTCCATTGTAGTAGAACTTGTGTATTGAATAATCCCCCTACCACTTCATCTCAATTTTTGGAGGATTATTTCCTTGTATCATTGGAGCCCTAAGGACCAACACCAATTCTCCTTAGAGAAATGAGTGGAGGGGGACCTTCTTGTTGAAATATTCCCACTATCTGATTCTAGTAGACTTCCAAGTGATGCAAAGTATGTAATCTTTTTTTGTCCAGTCACTCCAAATCATCCAATCATTTCTAGGATTGTTTATTTGTAGATAGCTAGTCGTAGATGAAAACAAAATGAGATGGTAACTAGATGTCAATGGGCATGACTGATTCCATTCCATATATCAAAGAGTACGTAGTTTCTCTCATTACAGTGTGAGTCATAGTTTGATTAATACTTAAGGCATTGAAGAGATTGTCAGGATAAATATTTTTATCTTTATCCAACATCTTCTAGAGTATGTTCAACAGGGTATTTTTGAAATCCTCTATCTATCCATCAGTCACTACATGATAGCAGGATGAATGGTTCGATTTGATATCATATTTATAATATTTCTCTTCCTGTCACATACATGTGTTATTTAAAAGTTAAATTTCATTTAATTTTCATTTATGATTTGTTTTTGTGGTTTGTCAAGCTTTTATGGTGGAATGGGTGATTTTTCATGAATTGGGCCAAACCGTGAGCCCAATTCCAGATTTAAAAATAAATATTGTTTCTTTTATAACTTTTTCAACTTTTAATATTTTTCATCAATTCAAGTTCCTAAATGGTCTACCCTGATATAGAAACACCAAAATTGTAGTTTGGAGCTTTTAGAAAACCATAAACAAGTTGTATATGGGTTTTTATTTAAGGGATTGGGCCAGGCCGAAAGCCCAATTCCAGTTTTAAAAATAAAATTTGTTTAATTAATAACTTTTCCAATTTTAAGGATTTTTCGGTGATTCCAAGCCCCAAACACGCCCCCTGAACCCAGACGCGCGTATAATATCCTTCCACCCTCTTTGCAGCTCACTTGCATCGTGGTTTAGGTCGAAACTTCTGAAGAACTCACATTTCGGGCAGATTAATAAAGGTACTTTGTTTCCTTCATAAATCATTCAATTCTCAATCTTTTTTCCCCATTAAAATTCCTACATGGTCTCCTAATACTTGTTCGAAACTAACTTAAATGTTTGGATGTTTTCAAATTCAGCTACTGGTGTATGTGAGGCGATTTATACAAGATCCCTCAAGTAAGTTGGTCTTCTTCATTCTTCTTTCATTTTTCTTAGGGTTACATTCCATGTGTTTAGGGTTTCATGCCTTATCCATAAGGTTCCTAATGTCCAGAAGTTAGGCTTCAATCATAGGGTTTTATATCTTGTCTTTTTTTGTGAAATCTTCTGGTTTTAGGTTGGATTTCAATTCCTTGAGGTACGACGGTGGTGCGGTTTATGTTTCACACCATGTTTTGAGTGTTTCGACATAAAAGGTAGGTGATTCTATGTATAACCATTTTATGATGAGTTAGCTTGCTTAGTTTATTAATTTAGTATGTTTCAAATCTGTTTTGTGTGGTGCAAAAATTGTTTTTGTGATGGATTGTGTTAAGTGTTTAATTTTGTAGTTGCATTATTGCTTGGAATTGGGTGCTTTTCATGCGTGGCTCTTGGGGAAATATTTGGGTGTATTTTATAAGATATGAAATTGATTTATTAATGTTAAAAGGGGATTAAAATTCGGTTTTGTTAATGCCTTAATGTCATGTTGGCCTTCAAATGGGGTTTTTGAATGGTTTTAATGTGTGAAACCATGTTGTACTTCTTGAACATGATTTGTGAAAACACGTGTTTTTCATGTGTACCTTTTGTGGTATTGTTTGAGGTATTTGTATAAAACTTGGGGGTGGTTCAATAAATGTTTTTAGGGCTTCCAATTATGATTTATATTGTTATTAGCGTTGTTTTGGTCTTGAATTAGGTTTTTGAAATGGGTTTTGTATGCCAACCACGGTTGCACCTCTTGGGTTGGTTTTATGAAAACTGTAAATGATTTAATGAGTTACACAAAGTGTGAGATGGTTGATTATGTACTGTTTTGAAACTTAAAGTGGTCAGTTATGTTGTAAAACATTTTGGTAATGTTTTGTAATTTGTCGAGGTGATTTATGAAATTGGGATGTGGGTGTGAAACGCGTTTTCAGGCTGTTTTGCGTGAGTGTGATGTGCAAAATGGACTTTGATTATGAAAATGGTATTATGTAATATGTGAGTGGGATGTTTTGTGATGTTTAACATCTTGGGAAATATTTTATAAAATTTTTAATAGATTTTATGAATTGTGAAAGATGTGAAAAATGTGATGTGGGCTATTTTTTGTGTGAGTATGATTTCAAAATTCATTTGAATGAAAAAGTGGATTTTTATACTTGTGTGGAATAAATGTGGTCTATTTGGAGAACTTGTGATGTGAAAATGATATTTTCATGTGAAAAGTATATTTATTGACTTGTTGAACTTATCTGAGCACAAGGGGAAAACCCGAGTATCTAGGTGGGTGGACGTGTACTAGTATGCTAGTGAATCTGTGGGGTTTGGCCTTAGTTTCACTTAGAAAGATTGAAACATACAACTCTAACTAAACTATTATGATGATGATTTGGGACCACTAGGTTATGGGTATGTTCCCTACTAGTGTCTCGTGCACGAGAACGGATATTGTGATGGTTACTCTCACCGAGATATGAGGTACCTGGGACCCACAACGAGCTAGTGCCTAGGGGTTATTTCCTATTGCTTGTGCTCATTATTCACTTTGTACTTATCATCGACATACGGTATAGTTTTCTGGAAAATTCATTAGTGTTGACATTATTTTTAAAAGTGTTGATTCTTAATGATAGACCACTTGAAAACTGTTTTTTTAGTTTCATATTTTAGAAATTGTAACTAGCATTTTCTGTTTATGAAAACGTGCAAGCTTTTCGTCTTTGAATGTTTATCACATGGAATCTCTTAGTGGTGGTATCCTACTGGGCATTGTCTCACACCCTACTTACACCCTTGGGTGTAAGTAGATTTGGTTATTTTGTTGTTTTAGGTTTGGATACAGTTTTTAGTTCTAGTGGTTCGGGTTTCTAGCATGTCCTTGGTGGTGAAGTTTTGTAGAGATGGATTGAGGGCGGTTCCCCTTGCCATGAGGGTTCTTGGGCCATTTAATTTTGATTTTGTACATTTTTTATAGTATTATTGAGTTGTTTTAAAATGTGTAATTTAGTTCTGAATTTTGTAAAAGATGGTTTTAGTTGAAAAATCCAGATTCGTTTTATTGAGTTTGTTTGTTGTTTAATGTTTATAAACTTGGGTAAATCGTTCCCAAACATCATTTTATGATACTCGAGCACTTGTGCCAGCCCGTGGGGATTGGGAACGCCCTTCGGGCCTTGTTATGGGCTGGGTTGGGTGCCGGTTTTGATGGCGACCAGATTTGGTTCGTGACAAAATTGTATCAGAGGAGGTTCGCTCTCTTTAAGTCATGTTATTTGGGGAATAGTCAGGATAGTCTGGAGTTAGGAATTTTAGGACTTGGAATTTTGATTATGAGTAGTGTGGATGATCACCACACCTCATGATGGGATTTAGGTCTCCAGGGGAAGTCAGGACCTTTCATAGTCCTTTGGTTTTCTTGGTTTAATGATGATAGGGGAAATGAAAAGAGAGTTGGGTTAATAGTCTTAGTGAGCTCGTAGGGCCTGGAAAGCCATGTGGAGCCGAGGATATTCCCTATAACACTCTCTGTAACAGTGAAGTGATTGGAATATGGATTCCAACCATATGTCCAAGTCACCCACTGAAACTAGTTTCCTCTCACATTGTCTTGTGTTCTTTAATTTTGAAATCTTGGAACTTTGGTTTTAAAGAGACTTGGTTTTAAGAAGTGTAAAGTTTTTGTGAAATAATTTTCAAATAAATATGGAATGGTTTGATTTATGAAATGGTGGAACTGAATTTTCATAATTATATTCAAATGGAAAATGGTGTGCTTACACCTCTTTTTAAAAGTAGAAACTATACTAAAGTTAGTTTTGAAAAAGTGTTTCTAATAGAGTTTTCTAAACAATAAAAGGGTGTTTTAATGGGAAAAGATGATATAAAATTGATGTGAATAACATGAAAGTGAGTTCTTGTCTAAATGGTCGTGTCTTTCTGAATTTTTTGGTAAGATTTGAATTGGGATTTTGATCTTCTGGTTAGTGGTTTTGAGAAAAAGGATGTGTTGGTTGACCGTTTCGGTTTTGAAAAGTGAAAAAAAATCTTTGTTTTAGACTTTGGTATTTTCTTGAGCCACCACATGCATGTGGTTATATGGGATGATGGATGGTTGATGGCATGACTGGATGAGTGTCGGAATTGATATGAGGAGGGAGCCCGATGTGGCACCAAAACATGCATGTGTGAGCCCCATGGGGTACCATTGGTGGATACGCTTACCTCTAAACCGTTTTTTTCAAAGAAATGATTTTAATGAAAAACATGATGTCTTGATAAATAGTTTGGGATTGTGTGTATTATGTGTTTTTGAAAAATTTGATGTTGTGGGATGATTTGAGTTCAAGAACCCCTCCTGTTTGAACTGTGTTTTGGGATTGAGTTTGGTCGGTAAGTTGTGTTGTAGGGACGATTAGTGGTCTCTTTTGAAAAATGTTTTGGGACTCCATTAAGGTGGTTCCATTCATTTGTTTGGATCTGTTTTGTGGTATATCTTGACCAATGAACCATCTTGGTTGGGTCCTTGGGTTCAATCGTTGTATAAGGTACACCCCATTAAGGGTTAGTGCACAACTGAAGTAAAACCCGGATTGTTTCGCCGTTTTAAGACCCTCCAGTTGATCAATATAAGGAATATTTTTCTTGATCTTTTTAGATTGAGTCTACACCCTTTCCTTTCTAGTTTTTTTGTATCCTCTTATAGTGGGAGAGTGATCATGGAAGTTTTCAAGAGACCATAGCTTCTTAAGTTTTAAAATTTTCCTATGGTGGAAGTGGTCTGGGGTTGTTAGCATGGATGAGTACCTGGATGGTGTCTAAGAGGTCCTCTCGGTCCATTGTAGTCTCTTCGAAGAAGGAGTACACAATAAACTACCAGTGTGAGAAATCTGGTCACAAGAGGATATTGTGGCCACTTTCTATAATTTTGTGTTGTTTGGGGATGTAGTATAAGGTCCCTTTCTATTAATTACTTATATTAGTCGCAATGGTCATGTTTAGTGACTCCTTGTGATGTCATGTGCTCGATTGACCCTAAAGGTGAAATTCATGCAATACTTTGAGAGTCTCTATTATGTTGGGAGAATGTATCCTGTGTAAAAACTTCAAAATCATCCATTTTTTTAGAAGGTGAGTATAGGTGTTATTTACTTCTATTGTTTCTTACCCAAAGAAACAAGGTGTGATTTGTGTTCATCTTTTAATCCCTTGTTTCATTGAAATATTGGGTTAGTGCAAAGTGAGTTTGGAATGTGTTATGTCTTGGAAATATTATCGGGGATTGAAGTGTAGTTTTTGGTAGCACTGAAAGAATAATTCTCGTTAAAGGGGTTTCCAAGGACTAACTGTGAGGCCGAAGATGCTTCGATCATTTGAGCTCCAGCCATAGGTCTCAGAGAGAAGATGGCTCGTAGTTAGGGAAAATCCCTGGGTCATTTAAACCCTTGTACAATTTCATATCCTCGGTGTAAAAATATAGGAAGTGTTTAAACCTATGTTATAATCATATTCCTTCTGTTGTTCTCGTTTGGTGGAAATAGGTGCTGGGCCTTGTACCCATGTCATCTCCTAATGTCATTCCCTCCCTCGTTGGTTTCCATTGATTCATTAGATAATGGTTTGAAATTTGGCTAGATAGTTTGAGAACACATTTTGTGAACGATTAGTAGTGACAGTGTGCTAGGAAGCCACGTGGAAAGAATGATCTTCATAGTTAGTTCACGGTTCCCAAACCGTGCGGACTGACCCTGTGCCCTTCCCAAATCTTTAAAAAAAATTGGTCTTTCTGTGTCTGCCCATGCTGGTTAGTTAAGATGGTTGGTTCTTATGGTGGGGAGACCCACAATTATTCTCATGTACATTCCTTTGTAAACTATGAATGGAATTCTACCCTTTGTACTAGGGAGTTCGTTCAGGCCTCCCCCTGTTAGTGTCTTCATTTTATCTTGGAAAAAAATATAGGTTGCCGCTTATGGTGGGGTGCCTATTTGTGTTCCCCCATACCAATAGATCAGATTTATCCATGGTATTGTCTTGGTGGTAGGTAATCTCATTCGGAACTATCTGGATACCAATATCTTCCTTGAGTAAATGTTTGGATTGGATAGCTCCCAATGGTTTAGTTAATGTTAGGTAAGTGTAACCTTGTTCGAAGTTGTTGTTCATTTGGGTGAATTGCTTGAGTCTTGTTCAGATAGATTTCGAGGAGTTTCATTTTGGGATAATGTATGAATGTGATTGATAATTTTAGTAAAGTGGTGTAAGTTTGGGTTGTGAGATTAATCATTCCTTAATTGATCACTGGAGGTGTTTTGGCCCTTGGGGGCAAAGCTTGACAAAAAATTACATCTTGGTTTATCGGTTGGGCGTGGTTTTGGTATCTGGCCCTGTGGTCGCTTTCCGGGGATGGAAAGTTTTCATGGTGGGGAGAATTGTCACATAAATGAGTTATTTAAAAGTTAAATTTCATTTAATTTTCATTTATGATTTGTTTTTGGGGTTTGTCAAGCTTTTATGGTGGAATGGGTGAGTTTTCATGAATTGAGCCAAACTGTGAGCCCAATTCCAGATTTAAAAATAAATTCTGTTTCTTTTATAACTTTTTCAATTTTTAATATTTTTCATCCATTCAAGTTCCTAAATGGTCTACCCTGATATAGAAACACCAAAATTTTAGTTTTGAGCTTTTATAAAACCATAAACAAGTTGTATATGGGTTTTTATTTAAGGGATTGGGCCAGCCCGAAAGCCCAATTCCAGTTTTAAAAATAAAATTTGTTTAATTAATAACTTATCCAATATTAAGGATCTTTTGGTGATTCCAAGCCCCAAACACGCCCCCTGAACCCAGACACGCGTCCAATATCCTTCCACCCTCTTTTCATCTCACTTGCATCGCGGTTTAGGTCAAAACTTCTGAAGAACTCACATTTCGGGAAGATTAATAAAGGTAATTTGTTTCCTTCATAAATCCTTCAATTATCACTCTTTTTTCCCCATTCAAATTCCTACATGGTCTCCTAATCCTTGTTCGAAACTACCTTAAATGTTTTTCTTTTTGAAAATTCAGCTACTGGTGTATGTGAGGCGATTTATACAAGATCCCTCAAGTAAGTTGGTCTTCTTCATTCTTCTTTCATTTTTCTTAGGGTTACATTCCATGTGTTTAGGGTTTCATACCTTATCCATAAGGTTCCTAATGTCCAGAAGTTAGGATTCAATCCTAGGATTTTATATCTTGTCTTTTGTGTGAAATCGTCTGGTTTTAGGTTGGATTTCAATTCCTTGAGGTGCGACGGTGGTGCGGTTTATGTTTCACACCACGTTTTGAGTGTTTCGACATAAAAGGTAGGTGATTCCATGTATAACCATTTTATGATGAGTTATATTGCTTGGTTTATTAATTTAGTATGTTTCAAATCTGTTTTGTGTGGTGAAAAAATTGTTTTTGTGATGGATTGTGTTTAGTGTTTAATTTTGTAGTTGCATTATTGCTTGGAATTGGGTGCTTTTCATGCGTGGCTCTTGGGGAAATATTTGGGTGTATTTTATAAGATGTGAAATTGATTTATTAATGTTAAAAGGGGATGAAAATTATGTTTTTTTAATGCCTTAATGTCATGTTGGCCTTCAAATGGGGATTTTGAATGGTTTTAATGTGTGAAACCATGTTGTACTTCTTGAACATGATTTGTGAAAACATGTGTTTTTCATGTGTAACTTTTGTGGTATTGTTTGAGGTATTTGTATAAAACTTGGGGGTGGTTTAATAAATGTTTTTAGGGCTTCCAATTCTGATTTATATTGTTATTTCTCATTTTTTTGGTCTTGAATTAGGTTTTTGAAATGGGTTTTGTATGCCAACCATGGTTGCACCTCTTGGGTTGGTTTTATGAAAACTGTAAATGATTTAATGAGTTACACAAAGTGTGAAATGGTTGCTTATGTACTGTTTTGGTGATACTATGTTCCTAAAATGAGTTTTTGAAACATAAATTGGTCAGTTATGTTGTAAAAAATTTTGGTAATGTTTTGTAATTTGTCGAGGTGATTTATGAAATTGGGATGTGGGTGTGAAACGTGTTTTAAGGCTGTTTTGCGTTAGTGTGATGTGCAAAATGGACTTTGTTTATGAAAATGGTATTATGTAATATGTGAGTGGGCTGTTATGTGATGTTTAACATCTTGGGAAATATTTTATAAAATTGTTAATAGATTTTATGAATTGTGAAAGATGTGAAAAATGTGATGTGGGCTATTTTTTGTGTGAGTATGATTTCAAAATGCATTTGAATGAAAAAGTGGATTTTTAGACTTGTGTGAAATACATGTGGGATGTTTGGAGAACTTGTGATGTGAAAATGATATTTTTCATGTGCAAAGTATATTTATTGACTCATTGAACTTATCTGAGCACAAGGGGAAAACCCGTGTATCTAGGTGGGTGGACGTGTACTAGTATGCTAGTGAATCTGCGGGGTTTGGCCTCAGTTTCACTTAGCAAGATTGACACTTACAACTCTAACTAAACTATGATGATGATGATTGGGGACCACTAGGTTATGGGTATGTTCCCTACTAGTGGCTCATGCACGAGAACCGATATTGTGATGGTTACTCTCACCGAGATACGAGGTACCTGGGACCCACAACGAGCTAGTGCCTAGGGGTTATTTTCTATTACTTGTGATCATTATTCACTTTGTACTTATCATCGGCATACGGTATAGTTGGCTGGAAAATTCAGTAGTGTTGACATTATTTTTAAAGGTGTTGATTCTTAATGATAGACCACTTGAAAACTGTTTTTTTAGTTTCATCTTTTAGAAATTGTAACTAGCATTTTCTGTTTATGAAAACGTGCAAGATTTTTGTCTTTGAATGTTTATCACATGGAATATCTTAGTGGTGGTATCCTACTGGGAATTGTCTCACACCCTACTTACACCCTTGGGTGTAAGTAGATTTGGTTATTTTGTTGTTTCAGGTTTGGATACAGTTTTTAGTTCTAGTGGTTCGGGTTTCTAGCATGTCCTTGGTGGTGAAGTTTTGTAGAGATGGATTGAGGGTAGTTACCCTTTACATGAGGGTTCTTGGGCCATTTAATTTTGATTTGGTACCTTTTTTATAGTCTTATTGAGTTTTTTTAAAATATGTAATTCAGTTCTGAATTTTGTAAAAGATGGTTTTAGTTGAAAAATCCAGATTCGTTTTATTGAGTTTGTTTGTTGTTTAATGTTTATAAACTTGGGTAAATCGTTCCCAAACATCATTTTATGATACCCGGGCACTTGTGCCAGCCCGTGGGGATTGGGAACGCCCTTCGGGCCTTGTTACGGGCTGGGTCGGGTGCCAGTTTTGATGGCGACCAGATTTGGTTTGTGACACTTCCACACTAGCAGAACCAAAATTAGTGCCATTGTATATCAATATTGTATGAGGGAAACCAAATATGGTAATGATGTTGGATTTTATGAAACCAACAATGTTTTTTTTCACCAAATTCTTTGAGGTGTATTTCCTTGACCCATTTGGAGAAGAAATCAGTAGTAGTAAGGATATACTTGAAATGCTTGGTCATAGATGGAGGGTATAGTCCCAAAAAATCCATTCCCCATATGGAAAATGGCCATGAGTATTTGGATGTATGTAGAAAGTCTAGGGATTGATGAATGAAGTTGGAATGCACTTGGAAAGAAAGAAATTTCTTGGTGAATTCTATGAAATTTTGTATCATTGAAGGCTAGTAATACCCAAGCCTTTAAATTTTGTGGGAAATATTATATACACACTAATGAGAACCATAAGACCCAATATGTACTTCATCCATAATGGCCTCAATCTATTCCCTATAAATAAATTTTGGAAGGAATCCATCAAAGCCTCATTTTTAGAGGACTTTTTGGTGATTCAAGCCACCATATAGAGTGAACTTGGCTGATCTCCATCAAATTTGTTCTCTTTTAGCCCTATCTGGTTGGATTAATCCATCCTGAAGGTAGTCTATAATTATAATCATCCATGTAGTGGTAGGGTCATATGGCACAGGGATAGGGATGAATTCGTTGATCTCCTCTATTCTGACTCGAACAGAATGGGAGACCATTCTATGATGGGTGATGGTGATGATCGTTTCATCCTGATTTGGATTTTCCAAAGATATGGATGTATTGTCCAATGCATCTACTTGGTAATTTTGTGATCATGGGATGTGAGTCAATGTTGGTTCTAAGAGGAAATCTACCATAAACCCTTGAACATAGTCAAATAGAGGGATAAAATATTCTTTTCTTATGGAATAATATCTATTTATGTGTTTGATCACCAACTCTAAATCGCCCTTTACCTCCAAGTGATTCACTGGTATTTAGAGTGCCAATTCCTGACCCACCATGATGTCCTGGTATTCTGCCTCATTGTTGGTACATCCTTCTAACAACAAAAAAGAGTATAATAAGACTGCCTTTGCTGGGGAAATTAGTATGATCCCTAACACAACATTTTTGAGCTTAGGGTCTTCCATTATCTTCCACATTGAGCTCTTGGATACGCTATCAAAATAAATTTCTAATGTTTAGGGGCTGTCCTGAATAGATAATACCTCTTCATCTGAAAATTCAGTATTTAGCGAGGATGTTTCCGAAGGGAGAAAAACTAGTGAGAAATTAGGAGAGAGTAAACCTTGATGTTTTCTTATATTATATTCTCTATTATATTCATTACTTGTTAAGAGTTATCCATGGTGTGGCTGTGAGCTTAGTATACCTATTTAGGTGATGAGTTAGTTTCACTATTGTCTACTGTTCTTTATTATGATTTCTTTATCTTTAACATGAGAGGATCTATTGAGGTTCCTACTAAGTATACTATTAATATCAACCTATGTATATAAAAAATATTTTCAGTTCATTTGGAGTAGGTTAGGGATTGGGATGGATATTACTAACTCAAGGTTTAACAAGAGTTGTTTGGCCTTCGTGGTTGCTTCCATCTTTACCTTTTTGGTACTTGTTGTTTTCCTTCTAGTTTAGTACTATATGGAATTTCATGTTTTCACTTGAATTATATATATATATATATATCTGTGTGTGTGTGTGTGTGTGTGTGTGTTTGATCAGGTTTTGGTTTTTGTATCATTTTAATCTCTCTCTTCCACATGTCTCTCTTACATGTTAATGCCTCCCATATGAATGTTTACTATACCCTTAGTGAAAGTCACCAACTCTGGGCTTATTAGAGATAGGACTCATACAATCACCATCTCTCTCCCCTAATTACAGTATCTTTGTGGGGATGGCTTCATGATATAGTGGAATCAATGGTTCAAGTTTAGGGATATGATGGTGTTTGGAGTTAGGCACAAGTGATATTTCATGGGTTAGTAAGGAAATGGTGTTAGCTATGTTTATTAAGCACTATAAACATGGGATATTGACTGAGACATGGTTATTTATCACCCTTATGATATGATGCATGGAACTTTAAGTTTACTAATCCTACTAAATGAAGTGATACTAGATGTAGGGTAGAGACCTAGTAAAGGATCATGCCTCATTATTCTTTGTGATTTTGTTTGAAATGGGTAGAACTTGGGATAGGTTAAAACCTTAAATAAGAAAATTAATTAATTAATGATAAATATTACATATTATTGGTTTAGGATTTCTAATTTTTTTTTCTTATTATAGGCATATATATAGTCCTATTCCCTTTTTAGGTTCGCACCAAAGATGTTCCAGAAGAACACCAAAAATTAAAGGTCAATGATGATGAAAATTAGAGGAGAAAACTATGAGTGTTTTATCACTAGAGTCTTTTAAAAGTATAAGGGATTAATTTCAAATTCATTCATAGAGGATTGGTTGGAGGAGGTAGAGATTTCTTCCAGTTTGATCAATTCTCGGAAGGAGCACTAGGTTTTGTTGGCTGTGATGATGCTATGTGGAGCAGCATGGTAGTGGTGGTTCTTATTCCTTAGAGATTTTGAGTAGTAGGTAATCTCATGGGATAAGTTTTGAGACTAGCTCAGAGCAGAGTTTATTTCTTCAATTGAGAAGGTATCCAGTTTCCAAGAGTAGCTTACCCTTCGATAAAGGATATCCAATGTGTGAGAGTTTAAGATCCATTTCAATACCCTTCTGCGATATGCTTTAGACATTTTGTTAGAGAAGGAAGATAGGATGAGGCATTTAGAGGAGGCTTTGCATCCAGATATCTAAAGTTAGGTCACCCTTCTTATGATGAAAACTTATCTTGAGGTTATGGAGAGAGAAGAGGTTATTGAGATGCTACTGTCCAGGACTAGATCATCATAAGAGGAGAGTCGTCTAAATTCCTCATGACACAGAGCTATAGTCTGGGGTTCCCAATTGTCTGGATAAATGTATTTTCTATCAGTTAGGGGTAGTTCCCAACCCTCATCATCTTTTTTTATCTAGGTTTTGTGGATATAATACTATTTATAAAGGATAAGACATGTTTTATTCTTATAGAGGCTGAAATCATCAGTGGTGAGAATTCCCAACCGTTCCGGGCAGTCAACGTGTGCCAGTTTCTCTGCTCCAGGTTCCTCCATTGGGGAAGTTTTAGCTGAGGTAGTAGTGGAAGGGCGTTCTAGTTTTGAATCAATAGATAGGAGATGGGGAAGGTATAGGACTACCCTGATATTCTCCTCATCCTTATAGATTAGAGTGATACTACAAAGGTGGTCATTAGTAGAAATAGAGAGGCTGATGAGTAGTTCATGGTAAGTTTCATGCTTCAGAGTTTCTAGTGCCAAGCGAGCTAAACATCATTTGAGGTACCCTTTAATTTCTTTTTCTAATTGTGTGTATGAATTTTTTGATTTTGGAGAAATGCACTTCTTCATATAAACTTACATTTTCCATGCTTTGGGACATGAAATAGAGAGGCTTCTAGTGCCCTTGGCATCAACTATGCCAGTTGGATCTTGATTTGACTTGTGTGAAGTATATAAAGAATGTGAGATAGTTCTAGGGTAGTACCACTCTTGGGAAGATTTCCTATATTTATGGATACACCCATATGACATCATCCTTAACATGGATTGACTGTATTTGGTGCAGGATATTGTGGATTGATTCAGGAGGCATGTTGTGTTTTATGATGGTGATGGGGAGCCAATAGTGGTTTTTGGAAAGAAAGACCCTCAAATGGGTTAGGGGAATATTCCTTCCTTGTCATCTTTTATGGAAAAGATGATGCAGAGCTCTTCATAGGTCTAACAGTTGGTGTTTCCTAGGGTTGTGGAAGAGTACCCTAATGTCTTTCTAGAGGATGTTGTAGCATTACTACCTTGATGGGAGATTGAGTTTGGGATTGAGCTATAACCAGGAATGTATCCTATCTTGATGTCTTCATATAGGATGGTTCCTTATAAGTTGTGGGAGATACAAGTATAGCTCAATGATCTATTGAAGCGAGGTTTTGTTTAGTCGAGTGTGTCACCTTGGGGTGGACCGGTTTTGTTCATTAATAAGGTTGATGGCAGTTTGAGACTTTTTATCAATTATCATCACTGGAACCAAGTTATAGTGCTTGAAAACACAACTAATTGTCACCTATTTAATGTTCAAAGGTTTGGTGCTCTGTTAATGTGTATAGAGACACTTGGGTCGAATCCTCAATGATGGTATATATTTTAGAGTCGATCGTTTATGATTTGTCTTTTTAATGGGGGTTAGTTTGAAGAGCTTAATTAAATTTATTGATTTGTGATTTTTTATTTAAAAATTTGATAAATATTAGGGTGATTTGATTATTTTTTATTTAATATTATGATATCATTGATCATTTCTTTATATTTCATTAAATTAACACCTACTTCACAAAATGATTTTGATCAGAATTATCAAGTTTTGAGGCTTTAATCCAAGCCTTAACTTAACTTAGGGTTCTAATATCAATAAAAATTTGTTTATGGTAGTTTATTTATGGTTCCAATAACCCATGGAAACCACTCATTAAACAAAACATGTCATTAATCCATGACATTTTAAGTTCAACATACACAATGTTAACCTAAAGAATATTCAATGAGAAAAAGCCCTCAGTCAATTAATACCCCCAAATTATAACTCACCCCAATGGTAGATTTAGTAATCCACTTATATGGTTAGTAATATGGTAATATGTGTTTATGGTGATGAATTATAAAGATAATGAAAAGAATAGGATAAGAAAAGAGTTGTGTGTCGGACACATACACAAACGATAAAGAGAATTAGACAAAAGACATTCTATTGAATGAGAAAGTGAAAGAAGTTAAGGGATTTAAACTTGATTTAAACTATTTTAAAACCATTAATATTTAATAACATAAGGTGTATGATTAAAATATAATAATAATAAGAAACATGCATTAAAATTCAAGCTAAATTGAAAATAACTTACGCGATTACAAATGAAAATAACACAAAAGAACATGAAAAAAAGAGAGGAGGAAAGGTATATTAATTGAAAAATTGAGTTTAGAAGATTCTACTAGGCCTTTTTCAGGGCCTTTTTTATTCTAATATATCCTCATATTCTATGAAATTCTAACCCCTTTCAAGGAGAGAAGGGGGATGTATTTATAGCCCGAGGTGGTGGACTATTTTTTTCCAAATATAGACCTCCACTTGGATATCCAATATGATAATTTATACAACATAATATGGAGAAATTTTCTTCTTAAAAGTTTTAGATATGAATGTTTAAAGTATACCCTAAAAATTTGACATCCATTTTACTTAATGAACCAATGTTATGGTGGTTTGAATAAATTATTTTAATATGTCCATTTATGTCCAGGATTTTTCATAGGCCAAAATGTAAATGGGTTTTTGAATAGAAATTTTCCCTAAAATACAAACCATTTATTCTAAAAAGTAGTTATTATATATATTGAATTTCACAATGAAAAATCTTAACTCCATTTTATTTCTATATTAGGAGAAACATTAAGGATTGCGTGCTGATTTTAATTATTTGATAGAAAGGTGGGATTGACTTCAAAGAATCATCTAGGGAACTTTTTGATGGAGTTGGGGATTAAATTTTTTATCCATGATTATTTTTGATATTAAAGAATATATTCATGAGTTTAATAAAATTTGGGTATCTGTATTGAGCCAAAAAATTGTATCATCATGGATGTTTGAGTATCTTCATATATTCTTTGGGCCTTCTTTTGTAGAGCATATAACCTTTCAAGTGGATGGATTGACACAAACTCCAATTTAATGATTTGTAGGAAATTGAATAAGAAACCCTAAAAAATAATAATCATACAATTTTTATAATTAGGGTGATATTTATAATTAAAATTGTAAACTGAATTGATTGTATTAATTCAAATAATGCTCAAAAATTATATTTAGTATTAAAACATGTGTATTTCACACCAATTATTCACTTTTCATTGAAAATAAGTAAATAAAGTAAATAAAAATTTGTTAATAAGTGAATAAAATCAGTGATGAACTACTATCCTATTCCATGGATTGATGATTTATTAAGTTAGATGAAGCTAGAAAGTTCATTCTCAAAGATCAATTTGTGGTCTGTATTTCATTAGATGCGGGTGAAGGATGAGGATATTTATAAGACTTATTTTCATTGTTATCACATGCATTAGGAGTTCTTTGTGATCCCATCAGTGTGAATAATTCTCCATCAATGTTCATGGGGTTGTTGAATTTAGTTCTTAGAGAGTTCTTGGATAATCTCATGGTGGTTTTCATCAACAACATACTCATGTACTCCGCATCAGAGGATGATAATGTCGAGCACCTGCATGCCATTTTGGGAGTTCTTTGTCATGAGAATCTATTTGGTAAGTTTTAAAAGTGTGATTTATGGGATTGTGAAGTTTTTTTCATGGGGTAATGTGGTGTCCGAGTAGGGAGTAGCTGTGGATCCTTCAACAATAGAGGTAATTGTGTCTTGGGAATCCCCCAATACAGTGGTAGAGGTGCAGAGTTTCCTTGGTATTTCATGCTATTATTGGAGGTTCATAGATGGATTCTCTTAGGTTTTGAATCCTATGATAGCCTTAACCTTAAAGGGTTAGGCATTCTTGTATACTGACCAGTGTCAAGAAGTTTTTGTGTACCTGAAAGAGAAGTTTTTCAGTACTCCTGTCATGTGTTTTGTAGTATAGGGAGTTCAGTTTGAGGTTTTCTATAATGTATCATGTATTTTATTAGGATGCATTATGATTCGGTATATATCAGTAGTTTCTTGTGGGTCCCGATAGTTATGTACCCATGAGCATAATGATTCCACCCATGATCTTGAGTTGTCAGCAGTAGTGTTTTCTTTTATGTTGTGGAGACATTACTTCATCAGCAAGAATTTTATGGTTTTAATGATGATAGAATCCTAATACATGTATTCCCCCAGTATGACTTGAACTTTCATTAGCATCAGTGGATTTATTTCTTGTATTATTACAACGTTTTGATTTCATATACTCCAGGAAAGAAAAATGTTGTAGCTGATGAGCTTAGCAGGAAATCATATAGTGATGTTGTGCATGAATTTGGATATTCCTAGAGAGTGATAGAAGAAATATTTGTAATGAATCTTGATATGAGAGAGGTTGGAGGTACAAATTGTCTTTTATAGATGAAAGTGTTATCATCCTTGGTGTAGTAGATTGAGGAGTCCCAGTTTGGGGATTCCGAGGTGAAGGTATGGAGGGATCAAGTTACTTTTGGTAATTATCTTGATGTTTAGTCTACGAATGAAAAAAATGGGTTTTATTCTATGGAAGGATTTTCTTTCCTTTAGTGATGCGTGTTATGGTTCTCTATGAGTTCTATAGTTCAACTTTTATGGTACATCTTTCCATTGAAAATATGTACCAGGCATTGATAAGTTATTTTTCATGGCCTTGGTTGAAGTGTGAAGTTGTAGAGTTTGTTTCTCGATGTTTGGTATACCAGAAGGTGAATTTTAAGCATCGTGTTCCTTGTGGTTTTCTCTAGTCATTAGATATTACCCAGTGGAAGTGGGAGGACATCATAATGGACTTTGTTACAGGTTTACCTCAATATTAGGGAGTCTATGATGCTATATGAGTGATAGTGGATTATTTGATAAAATTATCCCACTTTATAGAGATTAGAGTGTCAAGATCAATAGAGGTTTTGTTGAGGTAGTATCTAGAGTAGGTGGTGTGGCTTGATGAAGTACCGAGGATGATCATTTTTGATCAAGATCCTCATTTTACCTCTAGATTTTGTAGAGTTATCCAGAATAATTTTTGTTATTAGTTATGCCTTAGTACTACTTTTCATCCATAGATGGATGACCAGACAGAGTGGACTATCCAGACTCTTGAAGACATGTTGCACTCTCGTGTCCAAGATTTTGGAGGTTTATGGATGAGGAACCTTCCCTTGGTCGAGTTTTCCTACAAAAATATTTTCCAATACACCATTGGTATGGAACCATTTGAATATTTGTATGTTCTACCTTACCATTATCTGTTATCCTAGATTTGTGTTGGAGAGGCAACAATTATCAGGTCTAAACTGGTACAAAATATGACACATATGGTTCAGGTAATTCATGAGAGGATTAAGAAAGTGAAGGATATTCATAAAATCTTATGCCAATAATAGGATGAGACCTATGGAGTTCAAAATCACAGATCATGTGTTCCTAAAGGTGACTCCTCATCAAGGGAAGCAATGGTTTGGTTGTCGGAGTAAGCTTTATCCCCGATTTGTTGGGCCTTTTGAGGTGTTGGCTCATATTGGAGTTGTGGCATATCAGATAGTAGTTCCCCCACCAATGAGTTGAATAAACTATTTTTTAACATGTCACATATCTATATTTATCTTCATGATGAATCTCATGTCATTGATTAAGGTGAGATCAATTTTGAAGGTGATGCGACCTTCAAGAGGAGGCTCATGGAGAACCCAGACTGTTAGGAAAAGGCATTGCATGGGCATGATATTACCTTGGTTAATGTTTTGTGGTATCATGGTGGAATATAAGAGAGTACCTAGGAATTTGAGTCACAAACTCATTCTCAATACCCCAAGTCGTTTGATGTTTATCTCTTCTCTTGTAACAATTTTCTCTTGTGGATGTTGATATTTCTAGTTTACGATATAGTTTATCTTGTTTCTTGTTGTGTATTTTATCTCAATTGATAGGTATATCCCCCAAGATATAGTTTAGAAGTTAGTTGTAGTTGTTGCATGGTTTTGTTCTTGTTCCTCTAATGAGGTGGTTGATCTCTTTTGGTGGCAAGATCTTTGAGATGTATCTTACTAGGTGGATGTTCAAATGACCCCTTTTTGTTTCCTCTCTGCTTTTGGTTTTAGATTATTGAGGATGGGATTTTTTGAGAAGTATCTAATGTAAGGGACCAGATCCATGGGGTCAAACCCTTTGGGAGTTTCAGAGTCTAGTGTAGCTTGTAGGAGGCTTGGAATAAGTCTGGAGGTGTTGGCTACTGAAAAGCTGGAAGCAGGGAGAATACACAGTGTGTAAGTCTTTCACATTGTGTATGTGTAGTTCAAAACTTGTGCAAGTCCAGTTCATGATTTATAATTAATATATGTTAAAGAATAAAAATGATATATTTTTTTGGAGGAAACTAAACCCTGAGGATTACATGATGTGAAAGGGGATTACACGTCATGTAAATCCATGATGTTGTATATCCTTAAATGTTTCATCCTCTTGGGTTTTTATACAAACCGTACGGACTAAGGCTCTCTATATATCTCGATATCTCTCCTTCTAGTTGATCCACATACCTAATTCTAGGATTTTTGATATCTTTTACATTGTAATCAATCCTTGGGCTTTCTTCTTCGATCCATGTTTATCCAAGGTGAGTTCTACCACCATTTCTTGTAGTTTATTATTTGTTCGGTTCTGTTTCCTACCATGTCTTCTTTACATCCTATGGAATTTTATCTCTCATATTTTTAAAGGGATTTATATTGGTTTTTTGGTGTGTTTTAGCTATGGTGTCCTTAGATGGATCTAGTTCTTGTTGGAGTGGTGATCAGATATCCATAACGTGGTCTATTCTTATGAGAAGAATGTTGATGGCTTTTGAGGTAATAGATTCGTTTCTTCTATTTTATTTACATGAAATATAAACATTATAACGATTTATACATTTTAATTAAATGAAATTGAACCAATAATTATTGAACCAGATTAAAGAAATTAGATAGAAATCACATGTGATGATGTTGTTTCTTTATACTGTGATAATTGTTTACCTCATGATTTGATAAATAGTGTGATATCTATGCCTTGATTTTTTAGAATTTTGTTCTTGATAGAAATTGGTAAAGAAAATAAAGACTAAATTAATTGATAACTAATTATCTTGATAAACTAAATAATAAGAACATTTATAATCTGATGGTTAATCTAATTTGATGATAATCAAATTGATGCAATGTACATGTTTAGTTGAAATGATCTTACATGTGATTAATGGAATTGATAAAATTGGTTAATAAACATGAATCATGTTTATACTTGATGATAATAATTAAAAAGTAAATTTAATTGATAATGTTACTTTTCTAGGTTTTTTTTAAACTAGAATAAATTCTAAGATCATGTTTTTTTACTTTGAAAGATTGTATAGCTTGATACCTTAGGTTGACTGTAGTTGGAACCTATTAATAAATGAATCAGTTAATTCAAGATGGAATGAGAATTGGTTTTATGATAAAGATGTTTTTCTAGGGTCTAAGTTTCCCATTTCTTGAGAAGGAAGAGTTCCATATTTTGGATCTGTGAGATCTCATTTGCCTGAAAAGGCTGAATGACTTGTTTTGAGGGCCCAATTGTCATATTTGATTTCTTGTTTGTTACTACTTCTTGTGTTGTGATATGGATATGAGCCTTGTGTAGTGAGTATGGTATGGATAATCCTGAAGGTATGATGTGTGATATGGGGTGGGGAGGCCTAGATGCGATGTGAGCCTGGTATGGTTGATCGTGGGATGACTTTTGTGATATGTTGGGGAAGGGAGGCCCAAATGATATGGTAGCAGATGAAGCATATAATGGAGAGATAAATCGATATATTCATGTGGGTGTTGAGGATGGAATAAAAGTAAATGGAATGAGTTTAATATAGGATTACCCATTGATTATATTCTAAGAGATGGTATGGTCACTTGAATAATTTAATGGCCGATGGTCATGTTTCTTATTTTATCTGCATTCCTTTCCTCACTAATTAAGGCTACACGATGTTATTGGTTTAATGTTTACTCTTGATGATAGCTTAGGATTATTTTACTAGATTACCTAGATATGGAATAATTCTCATAATGAATAATAAATGTTTATCCCATGGGGTTGGTTGATGATGGAATACAAATTATTAAAAGATATTAATATTAATCAACCAAGTACTTGGTTTGGACTTATGCATGGAGGATATTGACTTTACTCTGATGTTTTATGTAATTTTTTTTTGAATAATATTAATGGTTAATTAATATATAATTAATTAATTAACAAAAGTAAATGATAAAAATAAATAAATAATTTAATATATCTCTTTTATATGCTTGTGTGATATTATGATATCTTTTCCCAGTAGTAGAAGACGAGAGTCCGAACGTTGTTAACTACAATTTAATTTAAGACTAAGTTATTCCCATAGTATGTTTGTGAGCTATATTATATTATGTATATTCTGTTAAAATGTTTACTCACCCATATTTTTTAGGGAAACTAACACCTAGTAGACTTTGGGAGGGTGTTTTATCCAACATCTCAGTGGGAGGATGGATGGATGACTGCCCCCTCTCGACCCACTCTCTTCTCTTGGTAGTTACATGTGATGGTATACACAATGATTAGTTTTACCATATATATGTGTAGAGGGATGTGATGGTCCATGGTTATTTCACCCACATGTATTCGAAAATATAGTATCCAAAGTATGATTATAGGAATGACATGTATATGTTGTGATGGCTTGAGGTACTTACTCAGTGTATGGTATGTAATGGATTGAGGTATAATACTCATTATTTGATTTAAATTATGTGGTCTATATTGGTTCCTGGTTTCTACTTGGTTACTATTTTGTTTTTGATATGGCATGGTGTGGTTATGTGATGCATGTGGTGGTGCTTTTCCCAGGTATTTTCAAGACAGATTGCTTTCGGAGAGTTGGCTCAAAACGTGCGATGTTAGGGAAGATCATCAAAACAGTGGGGAAGTTAGATAGATTTACCTTTGATGTTTTATTATATTATATGATCTCTTGTATGCATTACTTGTTAATTGTTATCCACAGTGAGGTTTAGAACTTAGTATACCAATTTAGGCGATGAGTTAGTTTCAATGTTGTTTACTGTGATTTAGCATGATTTATTTATCATTTTATGAGAGAATCTAGGGAGGATCCTATTGAGTATAATATTATTCTAACCCTATGTATATATAAAATATTTTAATGTAAGTTGGAGTAGGTTTGTGATCATTATGTATATTAATAGATCAAGGTTTATCAATAATTATTTGGTATTTGTGGTCCCAACCGTCTTTACCTTTTTGGTACTTATAGTTTTCCTTCTAGTTCAGTACCATATGGTATTTCATTATTACACTCAGTTTTTATTTATATATATGTATTTGAATAGGTTTTGGTTATTTTATCTTTCTTATCTCTCTCTTATGTATTTTTGTCTTGGAGGGTAACGCCTCCCATATTCGTGTTTATTATACCCTCAGTGCTTGTCGCCAACCCAGGGCCTACTAGAGGCGGAACTTGACCAGTCACCATCCATATCCATACATGTAGGTATCTTTTTGGGGAGGGGGTCATGAAACTAAGTATAGAAAAATATCTTAAAATTTTGGAGAAGGATAAAGAAATGGATTTCTAGGAAATTACATCCCTTTCTAGATACAATAACTAGAGGTAATAAATTTGAAAATGGTGCATTGATCTGGAACCCATCATCACTTAGTGCATGACAATGGGCCTTAGTGCACACTTGGTTCGAAACTCCTTGGGGATATGCTTTGGAAATTCACAAAATCGTTACAAAATATCCAGAAGGATTTAAATAATGTATATGAATGACATTGGTTAATCCTAAGGTGCCATAGATTGAAAAAAATGTGTCATGATTTAGACATCCTATAAACTATTTTTCATGATTATGTGGTTTTACACTATGAATGGTGTTTCTCATTCTATAAATTTTGGTTTTAGTTAATGGAATGAACTAGAAGGAACTTGATTAACATTTAATGTTATAGACAATATGTTTATGAAAAACCAAATGGGATGATGACTGGAGTTAAGGATATTGTGATCATGCTTAATTAGTTATCATGATATATAATTAATTACCTACACCTTAACAAACTATCATACTCACCAAAGAATATAATGATATAGATCATCGAGAGTTCGGGTAATGGAGACCAAGGATGGAAGAAGACTTGGTTTTCTATATGTCAAAAAATGTGGGAAGAATCACTCTAGGGAATTTACCAAAAGAACAAGAAGATGTTTTAGGTGTGGAGAAGGACACAAAGTAAGTGATTTCCAAAGAAAAATGAAAAGTTAAGTTAACAAAACGGATGAGAATAATGATTCCCCTAAGGAATAATCAATGTTTGAATGTTATAAATATGGAAAGTATGGGCATTATACAAATATATGTTCTAGAGAGAAAGCTCAAGAAGAGGGTTAATAAGGTGGTACAAGTAAATGATTTGTTGTTGATGATTAAGAGACTTCAAATTACATATTAAAGTAAAGAGGTATTAAAGAAAAAATTTATGAAGGATAGTTAATGGTTTTATAATGAATTAGAATGATTTAAGTGTTTATGTATTGGAAATAAATAATTCTGAATTAAATAAATATTGTTAAATATAAGTTTTTTGTTATGGTTTCTCAAGAATATGTATAATGTGCTAATTACATAGAAAAGTGATTTAATAGAAAGATGATATTTCATGAAAAACACATGATTATGGGAAATATAACACTTAATATGTTCCTGATGTTGATATATTGATATTGGGATAAACAGATGATGGATATAGATAAAGTAAATTGGATAATATTTATTACCTTTGAACTAATTAATGAGTTTTTTGATAAAGTGGTTTATGATATCATTTAAGGAGTTTACAACATTTTTGGATTTATGGAATATATCAAAAAAACTATGTTTTATTTAAGGAATAAGTAATAATGTATGTTTTCAATAAGGTTTTATAGAAATTCAGGTAATTACAATGTTTCATGAGAATACAAGATGAAGGTATTCAGATGTTTGGTATGTGACAATTAAGAGATACTTCATATCATTTGGGGGATTAATGATAAGTTAATTTTGGAAATTTAGTAACCTTGTTTCTAAAATTTTGGATTGTAATCTTTTATAATGGTCATAAGGTTAACCATTTATGAAATGGTTTAAGTTGAACTTTGGGTGAGGTTTTAGAGATTAATGTATTACTTCACCATAAGAAAATTTAACTATATCAGATAACCAATGCTAACCATTTTATCATAACTTGACATAGAAGAAATGAATTATAATTCTATTTTGGGTCTTGTGACATGTTAGTGCTTTAGTCATAAAAGGAAATTCATATTTATTTATGGGACTAAGAGATGAAGTGAAAATTGATCAAACCATAAATGAAGGATGAATTTTTTCTTATGATACAAATGAATGAAAACCCCTAGTTATATCAGTACCTTATAAATTATTGAATGTATTGGGATGGTAGGATATCAATTGAAGCTTCCAATAAACCTTTATTAGGTTTTTGATGTGTTCTATTTATCTATCCTGAGGAAGTACGCACTTGATCCATATCATGTGATGAACTCAGAGGTCATACTGCTGGAGCATGGTATTCCTTATGAGGAATATCCTGTAGATATTTTGGATCAAATAGAGAAAGTTATATGAAATGAGACCACTCACCTGATCAATATTTTATGGTGAAACCACCAGATTTAGGAAGCTATATGTGAACATGAGGATGTAATGAAGTAGAAGTATCCTCAATTGTTAGTACCAAAGTGATGAATTTGGAGGGTGAAATTAATTTTAAGGGGGGTAGATTGTAACACTCATAGATTTCGTGATGTCTTTTTTTCAATTTTTTTTAATATTTTTGATATTTTCATTACACACAACACCAAGTTTATCTTGTGTTAAATGAAATACTCAGTTTATCTTATGTTACACACAACACTGAATTTAAATGAAAAGTTACATAATATTAAAATACTATCATCTAATATGATAGTTGTCACCTAACCATTGTAATAGTGGATATGAATAGGATTAACTAAATTATGAAAATATATGGTCTAAAAATGTGTGTAAAATGAATTATTTAGTGACCAATTAATTACAAATGAAAAAAACTATTTGAAAATAAAGGAAATTTTCATCGGAAAAACTATTTTAACGCACACAAATGCGTTTTACCTCAATAAATTAAAAAATAATTTTTTATGAATTATTTAAATAAAATGTATATATAATATATTTAATAAAATATTTAACATTCATATTATGTGTTTTCTAGATAAGAGAGAAGAATTAATCCAATTTTGTCTTAACAAATATATTTTTCTAAAAAACAGTTTTTGTCACATTTTGTGAACTTATTTGAACAATTATTTTTGAAACCTTTATAAAATTTATTTAAAAAAACCTTTATTTTTTAAATCATAATGTCAAATAAATTTTAATATGATTTTAAAGGTAAAATTTGTTCAATTATAAATATATTAATCTAATTTAATTTATTATAATCAATTTTTTATTTAATTTTCATATAAAAACTTTCTAAAACTTTTGAACATTTTCTCTTTGGAAACCCAATTTCTCGCTACGTCTACGCGATTAATTTTCAATTAAAATTTACCACTTATTTGAATGGAATTTTGAAAAATGGATTAAATATTTTGAATTATAATAATTTCTATTATATAATAAGGTCAACTTTGTTTCACCATAATTAATAGTAAAAACAGAAATAATTATTTTCCACGGTTAAGGTAAAAATGGGTTTACCTGGAGGGTTAAACTAAAAAGATAAGAGTTAAAAATGACCCAAAATTTTTCAAACACCCATTTTATGTAAATATTTAGACCTTATATATTATATTTTCTATAATGGACTATATTTGGATCCTTTGGTCATGTAAAAATCATGGGCACACCTTTTTATTTTTCAAAATTACAAGTTTGCCACTCACCTCACTTATAAATGACCACCCCTCTACCCTCCTATTTAAAATTTTAAAACTAATTGGTTTAGTTAATAACTACAAAAGTAAATTAATTAATTTACTCTTGTAATCCTATATTACTTATTTTGGTCATAAATCCATCCAAATAGTCCTTTTAGTGAAAACGAAAAGATGTTTTTGAAGAGGTAACATCTCTAATCAAGAATTTTATTTTATATTTTACTAAATCTGACTAAATTATTTTTAAACCATGATGATATGATAAAATAAGTATATTGTATATAATTATATGTTATTATGTTTATTTCATAACCTTAATCCTTATCCTCTTCTATAAAATGGGTTAAGAAATCATCATTCGCGTGTACGACATACTACCCCCTCGCGAACCGATGTTATTCATTTTCCATCACCACCTATCATGGATGGATATAAAGTTGTATTTATTATTTATATATGATATTTATGACATTATTATTTTTATGTAATCATGATAGTACATATTACTTCTTAACTTCCATTCTTTGAGAATACTATAATGTCATTCATGTGTACGACGGACTACCGTATTATGAAGCGATGTGATTCATTCATTCTTTACATGGAAGGTAATAATTATTGGTTTAATGAAAATATGTGATTTAAATGAAATAATAATAATTATATAATGGTAATATTTAATTTAAATTTATTTCTTTAAACCTTACAAGAAAATGGAAACAATGTTCATACGTATGTACGATCTACCGTCTCCATGAACAATGTATTTTAATTAATATATATAACTTTTATAGATTTATCTAAATACATATATAATGAATATATATGATATTTAAATAATGGTTAAAATTATTTAGATTATTTAACCAAGATAAAATTAAGAGGATGGAAAATATCAAATCAAAACATAAACAAAAAATAAAATAGTAATTACCTAAAATGTCATTTTAACAAGGAATTGTTGATAAATAAGTAATAAAAGGTTATAAGTAGATTATATATGGTATTATAAATATGATTATGGTTTATTAATATATGTACAATAAACTTATATTTATTATATAGGAGTTTTGAATGTGTATTAAGGAATTCATGACTTAAGGTAAAGAATTTAAGTCTCACTTTTTTTTCTTTGAGACACATTCCATATTCACCATGTGTTTCTTTTATGTAGTGTATATAATTCCCATGAATTTATTTTGAGATTATTATCCTGAAATTATTTTTATTTACATATCTATTAGAGTGTTTATATTTCATTGGGTTTATAGTAGAAAATTTACCAACGTGTTAAGGGTTTTATGATACAATCTCATCATTTATTGAGATTGTTTATGTTTCAATGATGAAATATTATGATCTACTACTTAAGAAAATAATGAAATTTATTCTACTATAGTTATATCATGAGAAAACATTTTTTCACTTCATTTTAATCTCTTAATGTTGTCAAGAGTTCAAAATAATGTTTTTAAGAAAAATCCTATTTATTATTTCTTTGGTCGAAAACCCTTTTTATTATAAAACCATATTTTATAAAAATGTTTTTAACATTATCTAAATGATTTATTAATGAAAATTTTAATTTTTTAAAAATGTTTTGAAATTAATATTCATTTCATTTTCCAAACAACGTCCTTTTACTTTTACTGAAAATGTGAATGGAATATTTCTTTTAGCATGCGTGGAATGAAAATTATTTTCCACCATCATGACCAAATAATTATTTTAAAGATTACTTTATAAGTTTAAAATTTTATTCTAAAATAAAATTATTTCCAATTATTTTAATTAATTTTTAGTTTTAAAATGCGATTTTCAAAATGGAAAGGATATTTTCCTCAATAAATGTTTTAAATGATTTTTAAAGATTCCTTTATAAGTTTCAAAATTTATTTTAGAAGAAATGTTTTTCCAAAATGTTTTATGAACATTTTAGTTTTAAAAAGTGATTATCAAAATGTAAAGGATATTTTACTGATGAAATGATTTAAATTATTTTTAAATCTTCCTTTATAAGTTTCAAATTTTATTTTCAAAGAAAAGGATATGAAAAATGTTTTTTGAATTTTTAGATTTAAAAATTGATTTTCAAAATAGAAAGGATATTTTAATAAAGATATTTTTAAAATTATTTTTAAATATTATTTTATAAGTTTCCAATTTTATTTAAAAATAAAAATTATTTTTAATTTTTTTATATTTTAAAAAGGGTTTCCAAAGTGTAAAGTTTATTTTCCCAAGAAATGTTCTAAGCGATCCTTAAAAATCATTTACCATATAAGATAAAATCCTTTGATATTACTTATGATTTACTATGGAGAAGATAAAATGATACCATACTTAACCTTTATTTATATGGTTATTTTTTATCTTGATGAAATGTTTATGAAACCAATTTATTTTTTATGAGTTATGCTATGGTGAATAGATGAATGGTTTATGAAACCTATTTTAATTACAAAGGTTATGATGTGATGACATGATGAAAGTTTTATGATATTGTGGCACACATAAGTATGGTTTTCATTATTATATGAGTGGGAACTATATCTACCTCTAATGCATTGGGTAAATATTTATATCTCATGTGATAACAATGGGAAAAAAGTCTATGGGCTTGATCCACTATGGTGAGGTGAGTACTGATCCAATATGGTAAACAAGTGTGTTGTGATCCACTATAGGAAATAAGTGTGTCTTTTTCCACAATTGGAAATAGGCGATGAGTCATGATAAAATATGTTGATGGTATTGGTAGTTAACCTTGACATATTATATTTTTGTAATATTTATGATGGTGCCATAATTTTATGACAGGAGCTTATGGTTCATGATTTATTTTTGATGATTTCTCACTCTTATGGGCCATGTTTTCAAAAATGATAAAGTTTTTTAACATGAATCATGTTTATGATCTATGATAGGTTTGGTATGAACTTATTATGTTATATTCATGATAACATAGACTTATTCATATCTTATTCTTTCATATGATCATAGATTGATAACTCTTATGTTTACCCTTACTGAGAATATGAGATAAACCTTTATTATATTTCCTTCCCTAGGTTATGAAGAAAGGTTTAGGTTGGGTATTCCTAAGAGGATTACTATATGAGAAGATATTTTTAGGATATTTTGAAGATCTTTCACTAAATAATAATATTTCTTACTTGGTATTAAAAGGAACTAAACCATTATGATACTCAGGTGTGTGTTTGTGTAATGTAATGAATGTTCTTCTAAAAGGATGTAATATATATGTATAAGATTCCAGGGTCGCTATAATGGTAACCTGAATGATATGATGTTTAAGATTGAACAAAGGTACTTGAATACCATATGAAAAGATTACTCTTTTAGCACACCTTCTTATCCTCAAATTTTGGTTACCATTGATGACAATCAATTTATATATATTTTCAGAGATTAAATGAATGTTTGTTTGGATCATTTCTGTAAGACAATATAAATGGTTTTTTTTGGTTTTCATACTCACGCTTATAAAACCCATGAGGAAGTTTTTAATGATTATTAGAAAGCTGGAAGGGACAAAGAAGTAATCAAGAGGGAAATTAATCATTATTCAAGGAGGATCTTTTGCAATATATATTTTGAGTCCATGTTCATATATTTATCTAGAGACCATAAAAAACATCCTTTGACTTAATATTTCAATGATCAGATTGATATGTTGAAGGTGATAACCCATATGTTGGATATTTCCATGAAGGATAATGCTTACTTTTTCTATATTATAGAGAAGGGGTTCTTAGCCTAGAAGTACTTTAATCCCTAATGGAGCCCAATATATATAATGCTCACAATTCCATTATTTCTCACATAGAATTTCCTATAGTTGTTGTCTTTCCAACCTATACCTCTTCTATTCCTACCTCAACAAGAAACTATATTCCTCCTTTTGTATTTACTCTAATACAGGTATTTCAAAATCATAGAATAGTTTATAGAGGAGTTTTCATTTATAAACCTTCCTTTTATCAACCATAACATTCATCCTGACTTACCTCTCAGCCATATAAGAAAAAAGGAAAAATCATATTGATCTTCGATCCCCTATAGAGAAGGAATTTAATTCCGATATTTATTATATTATCTGATAGGGCATATGAATTTTGTAAATTTTTTTAACATTTATTCTATAATAATTAAATTTGTTTTTGTATTGATTATATTTATACATATCTTACTTATATTTAGTTTATTAATATTTTTTATTATCTTGTTACTTTTATTCAGTGCCATATATTCTAATTTTTCTTATCATTTTTATTATCCCAAATAGTTGAGAACTATGATAAGGTAGTCCACATTGTTTATATTTTATTTATTCAAACGTATAAAATATTCACGTTTTTCTAAATGCATGCTTTGCCTTGAAATTTTATCCTGCAATGAATTGTGATCATAAAAGGGGGGATATTATTGGATTTTTACAATAATTTATTATTCAAATGATTATAAATCATGTTTCTTATGTTTCTAATTAATTATGAGTTTTATGATAGAAATGGTTTTTTTTAGAAAAAATATGAAAATTGGTTAAGTGTGGAAGTGAATACATGAAGAAAAACTACCTAATTCATGAAGTGACCATGATAGTAAAATAAAATCTATTTAAGTGTGGTATCTACTATAAGAAGGATCTAATTAACCACATGATATAGTGGATTGATCACAAAAATACTTGAAGTGATCAAGAGAATCATTTCAATTGACCATGCCATTCATATTAAATTTATTTAAGTGTTGAAGTGATCAGATAATGGAATTCATGCGACCACATGATGGACTTTCCAAGAGTGCACATGAAAAAAACAATTTTCCAAAAGACAGAATCCAATCAGAAGCTTGTTGAGATAAAGAAACCATATAAAGAAGCTTCAACCAACCGTGAAAAACTTGATATTACTCTATGTTCTAAATCTACTACATAAAATAGAGAAGATAATGTAGGGTAAATATATATCGATTATAAGTGAAAAATCCCCCATGGGTAAAGTTCAAAAATTCCAATGAATTGTTTTTTAATTTAATAAACTTATCAGAGTTGTTAACATCTATTAGTCTGATTATGATCATTCCACAATGAATAATTTTTGAAGAAGGATCTTAAAATACAAGGAATCCTCCCTTGTGAAAAAGGGATAAGATTTAATCATGGTACTGGTGTTTTACAATGAAAACTTCACTATATTGTGATACTTTATTTTCAAGAGAAAATTTCAAACACTCAGAATAAAGGAAAATTTATAGAAAATTTCATTCTAAAACCTATTGGATAATTATAAAAGGATAATAAACAAGATAATAAATTGAAATTCAATCATAGATCGAGAAACATAAAAATTCAAATGATTTAATTTCTCTCTCTATTTCTTTTAAATTTTGATTCATACTTATTTATTAATATTCATTTATGGAGCACTTCACTTGCACTACATTGAGGAGTAATTTGATACTACTTATTTTATGTCTTTACATCTGTTATCACACGTCTTACTATGGAAGTGGTTTTTATAGTATGGACTAATATGTGAGCAGTTTTTTTATAAAACCCTGATCTAGGTGATGGATTTGTTTATTAGTTTTAATAAACTTGATTGGTAGTGGATTAATGTTAAGTGGAAAGGAATTAGCTTCGACTCAGATCTAACCTCTTATTCAATTTTGTTGTGTGTTATTTTTTAGGTTTTAACTTTACTGTAAAATTGTTTTATAATTTTTTATTTTCACAGAGTAGTTTTCAAACTGAGTTTAGAAAAATATTCTCTGATTGTTTATATATACAAGTGACATATATACTGTGTTTGAAATATGTATAGAATTTTCAAAGCTAAAATACTTTAAGTTTTTGAATGAGGCTTGATCAAGTATCTAAAAAATAATTTAAAGTATCAAATTATATATAACCACTGTATTTGTAAATTGGGATAGTATTTTAAATTGGGGGGATTTAGATTTATAATTTTTAATGTTTAAAATTTTAATATTATAAGTGATGGGCCTAAGTTTTGTATTTATTTTCAATAGGTTAATATATGAAGTGATGATGCTTGGAGAATTTTTATGGATTTATTTAATGGAATGGGAGGTCATGCGTGAGAAATTATCCTTGAAATTGTGACGATTATTGAATTGGTCTTAAATCTCAGGGACATGAAGAGATTAGATCACTACTTATTGAATTTTATGATGCAAGGAGATATTTTAAAAAAATAAAAAGGGGGATATTTTTGAGTCCAAGTGTTTCATTTGTTGTTAGTGGGTCAATATTTGAAGTGATGATGTTTTGAAAATTGATATGGATTTATTTAATGGAATAGGATTTTATTCTCGATAAATTATACTTAAAACTATGATGATTATTGAACCGGTATTAAAGCTCAAAGACACGTGTCAATAGTGTTGAATATCTAATTTTTTTTTCATAATAATGAATATAAAATTAAATAAGTACCTGAAAAATATTATTTATTTTTCATGATGGTTAATTGAGAAGAAGACCATGCTATATTCCATTATTTCATAAATATTTTTGAAGAAGTAATTTGTTGATGATTTTGTGAAATGAGTTTTGGAATTTATGTTTAAATTCAAAATTTAGAGAAAGAGGAGAAATATAATTACACTACTTGATTAAAGGTAAAGTGAGAAAGTTATTTCTTACACAAGTTTAGTGTGGCCTGCGTAAAGATAAGCTATTGTGCTGTGTAAGTATACAAGTCACTGTGAAAGGGTACTGGACCTCATACATATAGTTAAACAGGTAAACATGAATCTTGCATAAGGGTACCAATATACTTGTTTAAAGTTATATAGTAGGCCACATAAGGGTAACCCATGAATATCCCATCTCATGTAAGGTTGAATGGGCACTATGTAAGGGTAACCCATGAATATATAATCTCATGTAAGGGTAACAAAGTAATGTGCATGAGCACAACCAAGTTTATAAATATTTCATAAGGGCTCAAGAAAGCTTGTATAAGGGCAGTGATAAAGATACAAAGGTTACATAATGGTAAATGAAGATTTCCACTCCTATAGAAAGGTAACTAATGCCTTGCGCAAAGGTAAACCCACACCTACGTAAAGGTACAACAAACTTTACCTTTATTTCATAAGGGTAATTAAAGTAAGGGTAAGTCATGTTAGAATAATGTACCCTATGTACAATATAGGGATGATCAACATGGAACATAAGCTCTATGGATAATGTGATGTCCACACCACATCTTTTCTCTACATCATGTAAGGTAAAAATTCAATAGAACCAATGAATTTGAGGTATTGTAACCTACACCATGATATATGAGATTTCACCATAATAAACATTGGATAATAATGTGGTTTTGGAAAATTAAAGGGTTCTGCACTATGGAAGAATCACTATGCCACAAGGGATTCTTGGTTTCATAGTGTAATAAATAGACATGATACAATATCCATGCATGAATAAAGAAGAATGATTTAAGGAAATACTAAGATCATATATATATTAATATCATGTGAAATAAGGTATGAATACTATGTCTTCATGGGATTAAAATTGAGATTATAATGGGAATAAATATGAGTATAAATGATAAATTAATCGAGAAAAAATATTAGCTAATATAAAATGAGAAGATCCTATAGAATATCTTGGATTTTCCATAATTTAGATATAGAAACCTTGAATTTCATATTATGAGAATATTATTCATGATAATAATTTGAATATAACCATGCATGATTTTATTAAAGAAAAAATGTTTATTCATTGAGAGATCATGTATCCATTATGTAAGTGTATTATGAGATAGACCGATACATCTAGTATCGAGGAAGCTAAGGACAATCCAGATCATACCATATCTAGAAGAGGTCTCAAGACCATCATTTCTACTAAAGTTATTGAGGATTTCACATGAGAAAACTTGATCCTGTAGGCTCATAGAGGAAGACTATCAT
Organism: Viscum album; assembly: GCA_963277665.1. Classification (NCBI taxonomy): domain Eukaryota; kingdom Viridiplantae; phylum Streptophyta; class Magnoliopsida; order Santalales; family Viscaceae; genus Viscum; species Viscum album. The sequence goes on from OY728125.1 coordinate 994,800,690, forward strand.
CTAGAAGTTTGAAGATATTTCTAGTTGTGGATCATATTTAAAAAGTTGAAGGAATATTCTAGTAGGATTAAGAAGCGGAATAATATAGTAGACTTTGGAGTTGGATAAGGGAACAATAGGTTCATTATTAATCATTTATGTAGGTGGTATTTTTGTAATATCTATTATACTATAGAGTTGGAGCACTATGGAATGAGTGTTGATGAGAATTGACTTTCCCTAGATGTAACCACCTATATTTAGTGAAGAATCCATGTTTGGGGGTATAACCAATATGGAAAAGAGTAGGAATTTATACTAAACCTTGTAAATAATATGTTATTATCTCTCTTATATTAAAAATACACATTAAGTGAGATTGAGAAATAATATTAAGTGGATCTAGAACCTTATCATGTTTGAGAGGTTGAATTGGAAAGTAAAAGAATTTTTAAAATAGGGGTATCACTGATTCAACCCCCCTCTTAGTGTCACTAAACTAGTATATGGACTCTATAATTAGTATCAGAGTATGATCCCTATAAATATACAAATAAGTAATTGAGAATGGAGAATTAAAATTTTGTTAACAACTAAAGATTTTCTATATTTTATGGAGAAATTACCAAAACTATAGGAATATTATGCTTCTTAACATCCTTAAACTTGGACCTAAAGTTAAATATGCTACTATAGTGGGGTTTCAACTCATTTTTGAAGATACCCCCTATGAATCATAGTGATAATAGGAATATGGATATGTATGGAAAGAAAAAAAATGATATTTTGATGTATTTATTAGAAAAAAGTTTTCACCAACCTTATGGGTATTAAAAATGCTAAATAAATCTATAAGAAATTGAGGAGTAGTTATAAAGGAAATATCAAAGTCAAGGAAGCCATGATATAAGCATGGAGAAGAAAATTTTAATACATAAAAATAGCTTATGATGAAATAATTTATGATTATTTGACAAGAGTTAATGAGATTATGAAAAATATCCAGCGGTATAGTTAGAATCTAGATGATTCCATTATTGTTAAGAAACTATTGATGAATTTTCTAGATCGGTTTGATAAAAAAATATCACCCCAGGAAGATAGAGAATATTTAACTGTTATTGAGTTACATAATATAATCATTTCATATAAAATGATAAAGGATCCCGATTTCAAGAAGAAATACAAAAAATGATATGGCCTTAGAGGACTTAAGAAAAAGAAAATTTAAAGGAGGATAAGATTTTGTTGAAATAAGTGACTTAGAAACCAAGGAAGGTGAATATGAGTTTAACTAGATTATGAATATTCTCTCAAAAATATTTAATATGGTAAAATGGAAAGGGAAAGGTAAATAATTATTAAGATGTTATAATTGTGTTAATATTGATCATATTGTAAAGAATTTACTAAATAATAAGGTTAAATAATCTAACTCATATGAGAATAGATTACAGTAGAAGAAATGGGATATGAATAAAAAGTAATCCATCATCAAAAGGAGAAGTTCAATGAGAAATAAAGGGAATGATGATTCATTTATAGATTCATATGATAAATTCACTCTATTTTATCATGTTTAGAAATTATTTTATTCATATATTAGTGATTATGAAATAAAATAAAGTACAAATATTTAATAAAAACTTAAATGTAAGTTGGAATATTGTCTTGAGAAGATTATACAGCTAAAGAAAGAAAAGAAAAAGATCTTCAAAGAAAATACTAAATTAATTATTGAAAATAACGAGTTCGATAAAATGGTAATATTAATTGTTGATGCCAAGAAGGAAGTGTATGTCAAGAAGTAAGACAAATACATTGATGAGATCAAGAAGCACATGATTAGAGAAGTAAAATCGGAAAAGATTCTCATTTATCTTAGGAGGAATTGACTACAAAAGAAGATGAGCTATTTGAGACATAATATATATGTGTCATAGTTTTATATGAGTTTAAAAAATAAAGAAAATATTTTGATAAATATATTTATATCAAGGGATAATCTTCTAAATATAGAGATAATAAAGTTTAAGTGCACCTAATCATTTTGAAAATAGACCAGCTATTCCAAAAAGTGTAGGTAAAACCAAGGAGGTATAGGTTAAGATACAATCTTCCACATAATTGGAGTAGATGAATGTTATAAGGAAACAATCACCTCATAAGAAAAATAATACTTATTATACACTAGGAAAATAATAATACAAATCCAGAAAGATATGTAACAAATATAGAAGATCATAGTTTAAAGGTTATTTCTTGTGTTGTGGAAGGTGTGGTCACAAATATCATTATTGTTGGTATAGTATGTCATTACTTTAAAAAAAATAAAAGATTTAGTAGGGATATTTTATGATAAAATGAGACAAAAAATTTAAAATAAAGCTTGTGGAAAGTCATGTGACAATTATGAGAATATAGAGAATATCAGGGAATAGTTCCTAGCTATTTCTCTAAATAAACTAAAACTGGCTAAATAATTGTTGGAAGCTGAAAAACTTTCCAAGGGTAAAAAAATAAATTTGATTCATAAGGAAAGGTAAATTTTTATGAGAAGTTATCAATAATTAGAAACTTAAATTTTTAGAAGAATGAGGTGGAGATATATATTCCACATAAAGACGAAGTAAAAGGGAAAATTCTAAAGAAACTTCCCATGATAAAATTAGAAGAAAGGAATAACCTAGGTTTATAGGAAGTTATTGGTCTAAATTTTGTTTTGAATAAAAAAATAGGTCCCTCATTATTCCCTATTATTTCATGTGTTTTTTCTATAATGCATGGAATTGAAGGAGAAATTTTTGGTTTTCACTATTAGGAAATATGTAGATATTTTCCTTCATAGAGTTGATGAGTTCCATAAAATAGAATAAAAGAGTACATACATTAAGTGGGGTAAAATTTAGAAGAATATATCATTATAATTAATTATATTTAATGTTGAAATTATAGATAGATTTCAAACCTAAGGGTTGAAGTATGAGAATAGCACTTCAAACCCTTTTTTATAATTGTATTGAATTCACTTATTAAGGGGGATTTTTGGAAATATCAAAATAATAATAAGGGGGAGTTATACTTGTTCACCCAACATTTTGGTTGTGTTTGTTAAAATGTGTGCATGATAATGTATTTCTTTCCTTCATATCACCTATCTTGATAATTGATAATTTCTAAGCTTGATATCTCGTGAATGGAAATATATTGAAAAAATAGACACCCTTGGTCGCATATCTCTTGTTTTATACAATGAGTTATCCCATGTTCCCTTAGGTATTTCTAACAAAAGGATATTTTCTAATAGAACCAAGTGGTATCATCCTTCTATTTTAAAAAGGGGAAGAAAATCCTAAAATTACTTGAAATGAAAAGTAATAGATATGAAGATACCCACTTAGACTTTACATTTGATTATCAATAAGAGGGGAAGATATTTTATTGCAACATATTCACTTTTATGATCTAAGGAGATATTTAAAAAAAATAAAAAGGAGGAGATTATTGAGCTTGATTATTTCATTTTTTATCAATGAGTCAATATGTGAAGTATCATTTCTTGGATAATTGTTATGGATTCATTTAATGGAATTGGATGTATTGATTGAGAAATTATCTTTGAAATTTTGATGATTGTTCAACTGGTCTTAAATATTAGATATATTAAAATATTTTACCACCATATATTGTTTTTTATAATGTGAGGGAATATTGACAACAAAATAAAATGGGGAGATTTTTGAGCCCAAGTGTTGAATTTTTTTTCAATGGATCAATATGTGAAATGATGATTCATGGAGAATTTTTATGGATTCATTTAATGGTATTAGATGACATGATTGAGTAATTATCCTTAGAATTTTGATAATTTTTTAACTGGACATAAATATTAGAGATATGTTTCAATAGTGTTGAAGATCTGGCATAGTGTTTATATCAATGAAGAATTAATTAAATAAGGTCATGCAAAATATTATTTTTTCATGATGATTAATTGAGAATAAGACCATTCTATATTCCATTATTACATTCTGATATTTGAAAAATGAATTTATTGAAGATTTTTTGAAATGAGTTTTTGAATTTATATTTGAATTCTAAATTAAAATAAAGAGGAGAATGGGGATTACACTTTCTGTATAAAGGTAAAGTGAGAAATCCATTTCTTGTTTAAGGGTAACATCTGCATAAGGGTATAAGGAACCATGTAAGGGTACCGTGCCTCATGTGTAAAGGTAATTTGGTGAAAAGGAAGCTCCCAAAAGGGTAAAAATATACTTTTATAAAGGTATCTGAGAGGATATGTAAGGGTGTCCTGTAAACATATTTTCTTGAGTATCGGTAACTAAGCACTGCTTAAGGATATCCTTAGAATATACTAGCTCACGTAAGGGTAATTGGGAGCTGTATAATGGTAAAAATGAGTTTTGAAAGCTTGCATACGAGTATAGGAAATCTTGAGTATGGGTAGTGATTAAGATCTAAAGGTTATGTAGAGGTACGTGAAGATTTACACTCCCACATAAGGGTAATATATTCCTTCTATAAAGGTAAACCCACACCCGTATCATGGCACAAACATATTTCCCCTACTTGAATAAGGCTAGTCCATGTATGGGTAAGACAAATAATAATAATATAAACTATTTACACCACATATATGATCACCACACCAAAGAATCTCAATGGATAATGAGATGGCCATGTCACAGATTTTCTATGAATCGGGGAAGACACTAATTAAATAGAAGAAATGAATTTAAGGTATAGTAGGATACAAAGTAGTATACAAGATTACACTATAATAAACCATGAAAGATATTATGGTTCTAGAAAATAACAGGGTGCTACACCATGAAATAATAACTATGCTACAAGGGATTCTTAGCCGCACAATAGAGGTAATGGATACACTGTAATATCCATGATTAAACAAAGGATAAATATTCGAGGAACTAATAAGATCGCATGAAATAAGGGATGAATATCTAGTTTTTATAGGATAAAAATAGATATTGGAATAAGAATATAGATGAGTTTAAATGATAAATGAATTGGGAAAATCTATTGACTAATTTAAAATGAGATGATCCTACCAAATATCATGTGTTTTCTATAATTTAGATATGGAAATATTGAATGTGATATTATGAGAATATTATTCATAATAATATTATGAATATAAATATGCATTTAGGTATTAAATAAAATGAGTTTGATCATTGAGAGAACTTCCATTATTATGAAAGTGTATTCTAGGAGAGACTAATACATCTAGTATCGAGGAAGATGAGGATAATCCAAATCATACCCAACCTAGAAGAGGTTTTAAGTCCATAACTACTACTAAAGTTATCGAGGATTGTACATAAGAATACATTATCACACATGATCATGTAGGAAGAATATATTTGAGAAGTTTGAATATATTTCTAGTTGTGGATCATCTTTGAATAATTGAAGGAATCTTCCAGTGGACTCTCAAATGGAAAGTTTTAGTGGACTCTAGAGTAAGAGAAGGGAACAATGGAATATTATTTATCTCTTGTATAGGTGGAATATTTATGATCTATAGTGGACTCTAGAGTGGGATAAACATAGACTTAGTGTTGATGTGAATGGAATTTTCTGGGATGTAACCACCAACATTTAGTGAAAAAATCCATCCCAGGGGTTATAACCGATATGGTAATGAGTAGGATTTTATGTTGAACCTTATAAATATTGTGTAATACTCTATCTTAAATTAAAAATTCACAAGATATGGGACTAAGAAATAATATTGAGTAGACCTATAACCTTAACAAGTTTGAGCGATTAAATTGTAAAGTAAAATAATTTGTAAAATGAGGGTACCACTAATTAACCCCCTCTTAGTGGCACCTTACTGGTACTTGAACTTTACATGAAACTCAATTCACCCCCATCTTGATCATTCCTCTCAGACCAAAAATTCATAATAATTTACTTTAAAATAATTATTAATGATAATTTAATTACAATTAATTAACAATAATTAATAATAATAATAATTTAATTAATAATAAATAAGGATTGTAGTGGATATCTTTTTAGTGGTAACGAACTCTACTAACCTGATTAAATATAATTTGGGTAGATTAAAATCAGGTTTTTACCGAATTGGGGTAACAATACCATTAATAGATTTAGATATAGGTTGGATTAGAGTATCAGTGGCCTACCCTAAACTCAAATCTATTTATCTTAATTATTTTTAAAAAAACATCACTATAAAATATAAATAAAAAATCAGAGGCCTATGAAAAATCTATTTACTCAGTAGTGAACTTATTATATTCTTCTATCCAAAGTTGAATTAGTGGAAGGCTTAAGCCCTTCCACAAATCCATCCCATATCAAAATTAAAATACTTACAAATAATGGTGGTAAAATAAGTTGTTAACCTAATGGTTAATGAAAACCAAATAAAAAATAACTAAATCATTATACTAAAATAATTTTTGGTTAGAAATAATTTAATTTGGTTAATAAATGAATAAAAATATATATGGATTTATATTTTTTTTTCAGTTTAATAATTTAAATGATATATGAGATTGATTTTAATCTTTTAAAAAACAAAATATTTCTGTTTATAAATTTATTTTTATGTTGAAATATTTTTTTTATAAAAATTATGGTTTCATTTTCTATCTCAAGTTTTTATCTAATGTGATAACGGTGATATTTTTTTATATTCTTGTTATTTGAATGGTTAAAAGAAAACTAAAATAAAAATAACTAAATGGGTAAGTCAAATTGATATAAAAAACCTGTAAAAAGATGGGTTTTGGATATGGTTATTAAAATGATAACTGGAATACCATATGGTAATCGAATATTGGTTTTGGTTATAATTTAAACTGATGTTTACCCACCCTTGCTCACAAAATTCCTACCCTATTCCACTTAAATCATGTCACCATATCACTCCATCCTCATTTTAGTCATGACATATTAAAATTTATTTCACATGAAAATATATAAAAATAAAAAAAATTAAATAGGTTAATGAATGGGATTGAGTTATAAATTGGTATAAATTTATCATTAAGATTTGGGTTTGAGTATGTTTTTAATGTTAAAAAAGTTTGTGTTTAGGTTCAATTGTCATTTTATTAATTAGATTCAGGTACCTTTATTTTTACGAGTACTCAACCTGTTGTCCCCCCTAATTAATAATATTTAATAATTTAATTACAAATAATTATTAATAATTAACAATTGTTACTAATTAATTAGTTGATTTTGTGTGTATTACTAATTAATAATTAATTAATAATATGAATACAATTAATAATTAAAATGTATTTATTAGATAAAAATAGTATATAAAATATATTTACATTAGGTATAAAATATATTAAATTATCATAGAACATATTCATTTTAATAAATATATTATATTATTAGTTATATTATAATTAAGAATTAATTCTTAATTATTAATAAGTACACTATTAATTTATTAATCAATAATTAATGATAATTATTAGCGACCGTATTATTAATTATTATTAATTACACAATTAATTAGTACTAATTATATTACTACTACTATTATTATGAATTACACTATGGTTATTAATTAAATTGGTACTGTTATTAATTATTATTAATAACATTTTTTTAATTATTAATAATTATCATTAATTACATTTTAATTGTTAAATATTATTATTTAATTGATTTTTTATTAATTATAATTAATTATATTAATAATAATTAATTAATTATTAATTACATTATTGATATCATTTATTCCACCCTCTAGGACGTTGCATATACAAAATATTTGGCATTATAAATTGTAAGTTTATTATTTATAGGTAATATTAGTTTGTGTACTTTTTTATAGGAATAATAAAATGTGTTAACACCTTTTATTTGAATATGATTTTTCCAAAAAAATCTAGATGAATATATCATCATCGTTTCATTATAATCATGCTACTGATTATGACGTGGCCTCTTTTATGGAATGTTTCATCAACACTGGGCTAAGTGACTACATAAAAAAACTTTAGTCCATTTCTATTGCAACATACATTTTCTATATATGAAATATCTAAAATTAAAGTATATTTGAAAGAAAGGGAACTTCTATTAAAGAAGTTATCACCAACATTATAAAGGATATTTGAATGGAATAAAAGATCGAAATTTATAGTATGCATAATTCAATGGAGAATATTATCGCCACTAAACTACTTGAGATCACTATCATTACAATGAAAAAAGTGGAAACCATGTAATAAACCTATTCTGATAACCCAAACAGTATCAGGTTAGGTCACTATAAAACGTCGAGTGAACCTATCATTCACCAGAGGCTAGCATAAATTCATGGAGATTGATAACATTCATGTGGGAGGTGATTTCCCCCTTTTAATGACATTCCAAGACAAAAAAATTCCATAATTGATTTGGCATGGACTAATGGCCCCTACAAACCTATAAAGACGTAGGAGGACAGGAATGTTATAGAGAAGGTATAATAAATTGTATACAATGCATGGAAGTATCATGAACATACATGAATCCTATATAAAAAAGTCTAAACATCTAAATGGAATTTAACACTATAGATACAAAACAAAACCTACACACATGAAATCTAGGTAATCTCAACATGGACTAATGTACAAAAAAGTATCCCCTAAGTGCATGTTCCCTCTAAGAGATCTCTATAGATAACCCCATCACCATCCCTCAAATCACCCTCCAAAATGTTCAAAAATTCATCACCCAAGATCCAGAAATCCATACCATACTATCTCCCAAAATAAAATGTCTTAACTTTACTTGTATCATGCTCTATAGTATCTTTATGCATCCAAATAAGGAATGTATAGGGTGAGAGTAAAATATAACTAGTAGGCATTCACCACCTCATATCTAATAGCATGTCATATTCCATAGTGTATAAAAAAATAGTTGAATGATAATTAATAAAAGTAGGATACAATAAATGAACAATATAGAGACATCAATAAGAAATTACTCTTTTATATTGGTAGTTTTATTACCCTCTAAGAGCCTCAGATTAATGTCTGAGATGAGTTGGACTGTAAAATCTATATTTATTCTTACTGGAATATCATAAAGTATTTTATGAGTAATAACCATTACATATAATAGATAAGGGTTTATGTATACTCAAGTCAGTGAAATATTAAAACCCATCCCTTTGGGAATGGGGAAAATGGTATAAAAGAGTTAGGTCATTGTAAGCCCATCTGGTATTGTCAACCCATCTGTGAAACCAAGGTGTACTTGAGAAAATTTCATTCTATCCCATATTACCACTTTCATTATTGATTTTTAACCAAAAGGTATCAATTATATATAATAAGGCTATTAAATCTTGATTCATTCTTAGAAAAGTTATATCATGTTAAAACAATGTATTAAACATACTAGAAAGTAGCCATGTAATACTAAACTACCATTCTAATTCTATTATTATTATAGGAAATGAAGTCAACATACTTACTAAGAAACTATTAAGGATACTCAACCCTAAATATGACTTGAAATCATAAAAAAATTATGGGAAACATCTATTACATGGTTATATTCCCGTTTTAAGTGTTTAAAACATTTTCCGTCAAAATACATACTAAGGAGTTTTAACAACATTTGGTAAAGTAGTGGTAAATCACATGGTCAGGTTCACACTAGAAAATGTAAACATAAACGAGAAAAATAACTTATGAAAATTTATAAAGTTGGGTTTAAAGGGATTTATTAATTTAAAACACATAAATTATTATGTATTCACTCAAATACAAACCATTTCTAACACAAATCTTTGAGAGTATGATAGGGATAAGAGATTCAACCACTGATTAATTCATAGAAAAGATCTATAGGGGTTAATGGAAGAATATCAGGCTACCAATTGAATGTTAGTACCAACCTAAGACTAAAATAGAAATATGGTTTTGAAAAATCTTTATCTAAAATTGGATTTCACATAAAGAAACCATTTTCATACCATTAATATCGACCAAGACAACCCTCCACTGATATAAAACCAAGATAGGATTGAAGAAGCATGATTATTTTATAATTCCTACATATTAGAAGAAAATGTTCCATACCAACTACTATGAAAACATAAGAAAGAGTAGGGATGGAGGTGAACCATGGCCTCACATTGATGGAGATATATTTCCTCAACAAAAATTAGTTCCTTGGATCATTATTAGAATATGGATTAATGGAGTGGAGCTGGAGAGTAAGCAGAGTTCCCACTAATTAGTTTCACACAACCATTTGGAGTGATATCTAAAAGAAAACAATTAAAAGGTTTAATTAAGGGATTTGAAGTGAAAATTAAGTATTTTATTAAAAGAAGATTCCTATGTCATGACCCGTCCCTCGGGGCCTGTGCTGTGACTACCCTAAGGCCACCTTCCATAGGCCAGGGGCAGACGACTAGCACTGGAAAGGCATATCCCTAAAACTGGGAAGGAATTTCCTCTAAACCTATAAACTCATGAAAACCAAGCAGACAATAAGATACAAGGAAAAGGTAAACTATATAGTAAACACGGTGTGTATATTAAGTAAAAGGGGGGCTGGAATACAAGCCCTACAGGAAAGTACAAGTAAAATCGAAAAGTACAAGTAAACTGAAAACAACTCCTCCGATCACCCACTAAGGATCCTACCTGAAGGGTAGGTACAACTTACGAATGGTCATCTCCGTGGATCATCTCATCTAAGGTCCACCCCTGAGCAACCTCCATCCCTGGTACCCTTGTCCTTGGTCAGTGTTGTCCGTTGTCTGCACATGACACAATAAGGTACGGGCAAAGCCCATGCAGGGGTGAGTATAATGGTACTCAGTAGGGACCCCGAGACCCTCATAGGTCTCATAGAGTTCGACAATGGAAAAACCACAAAGTACGAAGCAATATTCATCAACATTACTTAGGTATATTCCCATACATATACCTAAGTTATCAAGACATACAAAGATAACACCAAAAAGGTAAAGTACCTCACAGGAAACACCTCGAAGGTAGAATTACCACACAGGTAACACCATGAAGGTAAAAGTACCACACATGTATCACCACGAAGGTATTAGTATCACACAGGTATCACCACGAAGAAAGTACCACACATGTATCACTATAAAGGTAGAATACTTAGCTCACACCAGGTATATAAGTAATCCATAGAAGTACAACTGATTAGTCATGAAGCTAGATCATATTATTATTTCAAGAGTCACTCATGCTGATTATAAAGATTCTGTCCCAAACAGGATTGATTGGTACTAACCTCCGCAATAACCCACATAGGATCTGACCCACACAGTATCGGTATGCGCTGACCCACACAGGATCACTGAGCGCTTACCCACACAGGATATGACCCACACAGGATCGGTATGCACTAACCCACATAGGATCGCTGAATGCTGTCGCACACAGGATCTGACCCACACAGGATTGGTGCTGACCCACATAGGATCGCTCAGTACTAACCTCCGTATGATCTATCTCAAACCTCCACATCACTGCCAGCCACTGGATTCTTGCTAAAAGAATATTTGGGAGAACCCATACTCAACTCAATGGTAGTACATAAACCTCCAAAAAGTTCTATTAAGAATTATCCCAAAGGTCCTTCATGTCATAAGGGACCCAATACAACAGACTCTGCGTCAATCGGACGCCTGGTCTGTAAGTTATTAGCGTTTCTGCTCCGAGGGCTCGGTTGGACTTGGCTTCAATCCATATTTTCCATACTACAACTTTATTCAATACTCAAGTGGATTATATCAAAAGGAATGTCTCGATCCAAGGATTCCGGTGCCACAGACGGTTCATTAAACTAACACCCGATTCTCAAGATACATCCAAAAAGGCGTATCTAGGTCTAATTGGGCCCGGGTCCGATACGACCCAACCAGACTGATCTGGGCCGACCCGACCTGGACCAACCCAACCCTACCCGGTTCAGGTCAACACGGCCTGGTCCGGGTCTGGCCTGACCCATGAAAGGGGTGGCCCGGCTCAGCCGGCTGGGTGCAGCTCGCTGGGTGAGGCCCGCTGGCGTGTCCTGCTGGGCGGCCCGCGGTGCAGCCATAGTCAGGTGGCCCACCATAGTGGGGTCTGCCCTAGCCATAACCTGGGGTGGAGTCACCCCCCCCCCCCCAATATTCCAAATGGCCCGATGGCTATTAGAATGCTCAGTTGGCATGCGGGACCGCTCGGCGGTCCTGTTCGGTGCGACATGGCTAGCCGAAAAGGCCGACCAGTTATCCTCCCAGCAGCGCGGTCGTGCACCGCTGCTCACTTGCCACCGGCCAGGTGTCGACCGACCTCTGGCCTCTGTCGCAGCCAAGTGGCCGCGACCTCCTACTCTAGCAGCGTGGACTCATGCCACTGCTTTGCCATGCGGTTGGCCAGCGTGCCAGCTGCCACCCTGCTCCGCCGCGGCCGACAGGCCGCTTCCTCTTCTTCCAGTGGCACAGATGTTCGCCGCCCTCCTTCCATGCGGCCGACCAGGTGCTGGCTGCCTTCTTATTCCCCAAGCCATCACAGCTTCGTTCCAAGCTCTAAAATTATGTCATTTGCATATTCAGAATCCTCGGGTCTAGATCTTCGCATCCATATGTCGCACTAAACGAGACATTGGGTTTCCAGCACGCTTAATTATTTGGCATTGAAGAAAGCATGAAGAATACATGAAGAAAGAATAGAAAAGGTTATGGTAAAAATTTTCAGATTGACGGTCGTGTTTTCTTGGCCATCGTCATTGAGAATCAAGTATATGGAGAATCAATAAAATAGATTTAATCATACTTTGAATTAAATCCCTACCTAGTTTTCTCATTGGAGACGGCACAAGGAAAGAGATGATGATGATGAAGTCGCCGATATCCATAGATCCTATAAGAGGCTCTAAATTCAGTTCCTCATTCTTGATCTGGATAACATTATTCATTGAAGAGGTTCTTCGTTTGGAGGATGTTTCTCCAAAGGCTCTCTTTTTCCAATCATTTTACCTGCGAGAGGTGAGATGCCAAATTAATAAGTTAAGTAAATTAAATCAATTAATTTTTGGAACATTTAATTGGGGGAATTCCCTGGGATAACTCATATTAAATAAGGAGGTTTCAAGCTCGGGTGGTCCCCACCACTAAAATTCAAAAAGGAGGTTTCAAGAAAATAAAATAAAAGTTGTTTTCTTATTTTATTTTTATTCTTTTAACCTCCCACGAAAATCCAGAAAACTAACTTCCACACTCGACCTACTTCCGTCGAGGTGAATGTCTCTTTAAGATAATATCAGCGCTGTGAGTTCAACGGTGTCCTCAAATTTCAATTCTGAGCATCAGTTAAAAAGTTACAAAACACCGCTCACGCGTTTACTGAACGTACCTGAAAAAAAGTTCAAAAATTTATTCTGGGTACACCGGCCTCGGAATCACGCACCACCAATTTTCATAGACTTGTAATATTCCTGTATAATTTAAAAAAATTACATTGAAAAATCTGGGTCTTTAAATTCTCCCCACCTTGAGGCTTTGTGTCCTCAAAATCCACAACACAAACTAGGGAAACAAGTGGGGATACTGGGCACGAATCTGATCCTCCTGCTCCCATTTTCTCTCCTGAAGGTTCCCATGCTGCCAGAAAATGCGCACCAGAGGTATCGACCACCCACGATGGACCCACTCCTGTCAATACTCAATCTCCACTGGAACCTTTGAAAATTTCACCCCATCATTAATGTGCATCTTTCCCCAGTCAATGATGTGCGAAGGATCATGTACATATCTCCTCAGCTAGGATACATGGAAAACGTCGTGCACCCGATGCAACTGAGATGGAAGAGTTAAGCGGTAAGCCACCTCACCCACTCTTCTGAGGACCTGAAAGGGTCCAATGAACCTTAAAGATAACTTGCTGCACCAACCAAATCTCTGCAAACCTCGTCGAGTTAAGGACCATATAAATACATAGTCACCATATTCAAAATCAAGAGGTCTCCGTCTCCCATCAGTATAGGACTTCTTCCTGCTCTGTGTAGTCTTCATCCACTCTTGGATGATTTTCACCTTTTCCGTGGTAGCCCGTACCATCTCTGGTCTCATGAGTGCTGAATCCCCTGGGTCATTCCAGCACAGAGGTGATCTGCAAGGTCGACCGTAAAACGCCTCGAATGGTGCCATTCTAATAGTGGAATGATAGTTGTTGTTGTACGTGAACTCCACCAAAGGAAAGTGATCCTCCCATATACGACCAAAATCTTGGATGCAAGCACATAGCATGTCCTCAAGGGTCTGAATGGTTCGCTCTGTCTGACCATCTGTCTGAGGTTGGAAGGTGGTGCTCTACCGAAGCTGTGTCCCGAACTCCTCCTGCAATCCCTTCCATAGAGAGGAAGTGAAATGTGCATCATGATCTAAGACAATCATATATGGAACTCCATGACGCCGTACAATATCCTACACATTGAGGCATACCAATCTCTCTACTGTTCTCTGCTCTATGATAGGTAAGAAGTGGGCCAACTTGGTGAGTCAGTCAACGATCACCTAGATGGAATCATGCCCCTTGGACGTGCATGGAAGTCCTATCACAAATTCCATGGGGATTCCATCTCACTTCCACTCTGGCACCTCTAGTGGCTGAACTAAGCCCGCTGGAACCTGATTCTCTGCCTTCACTTTCTAGAAAGTGAGGTACCTTGAGCTAAACTATGCCACTACTTTCTTCATTCTTGGCCACCAGTGCTAACACTGAAGGTCCTGGTACATCTTCGCCACTTCTGGATATACTGCTAGAGGGGATATATGGAACTCCCTCAACACTTCCTCCCTAAGAGCCACCGGTACCACAATACGTCCTATGAAGAGGATGATGTTATCTCCACCTTCATAAAATCCATTAGGTGTATATCCTTTGGATATCTGAGCACATCAAGACTCGCAGTCAGTGTCCCCAAGCTGCGCCTCCCTGACTTGCTGAAGGAGTGGGGGAGTGACTGTTAGAGATTAAAGATAAGCTTCTCCATCTCGATCCACATAGGATATCCTCAAAGAGGCTAGCTGCTCTGTCGCCTCACTCAAAAACTGTATACCAAATCTCCTACTGAGTGTATATGCTACTACATTCCCCTTCCCAGGAGTATAGACTATCTCAAAGTCATAGTACTAGAGGAACTCAAGCCAATGCCGCTGTCTGAGGTTCGGGTCCTTCTAATAGAATATATACTTGAGACTCTTGTGATCAAAGTAGACTATAAAATGTTTTCCCATAAAGTAATGTCGCCACATATTCAAGGCGAAGACCACTTCTGCTAACTCCAGGTCATGTGTAGCATAGTTCTGCTCATGCTGTCTCAGCTGTTGAGAACCATAAGTGATCACTGCTCTCTCCTGCATCAGGAAACATCTAATCCTAGTCCCTGGTGTTTAGTAGTAGACTACGTACCCAAATCCCTCCTCCGGTAACCTCAAGATGGGTTCACTCATCAGTCTCCGCCTCAGCTCCTAGAAACCCCACTGGCATTTCTCCAACCACACGAAGGTTTTCCCATTATTCTTCAATGCAGATAAGGGTTCTGTAACTCTGGAAAATTCTGGCACAAACCTCCGGTAGTAACTGACCAAACCCAGGAAACTCCCCACTTCTGTCACACTCTTGGGTGGCTCCCAAGAAAGTACAACCTCAATATTCACTGGATCCCCGACAAATCCAGCCTCTGAGATGTTGTATCCCAATAAGTGAACCTCTCAGATCCAGAAATGGTAATTCGAGAGATTACCATAAATCTAGTTCTCTCGGAGTGTTTCTAGATCTATCTGATAATAATAGGCATGCTCCTCCTCTGTCCCTGAGTATATCAGGATGTCATCAATGAAGACTACCATGAAGAGATTGAGGTATGGATTGAAGATCCTATTTATGAGTCCAATGAACACCGTTGGGGCGTTGTTCATGCCGAATGGCATAACCAAGAACTCATAATGGCCATAAAGACATCTGAAGGTTGTCTTCTGCACGTCCTCGTCTCGTTCCCTGAGTTGGTGATAACCAGATCTGAGGTCTATCTTCGAAAACCACCGTCCTCCCTTCAGCTGGTCAAAGAGATCTTCAATCCTCGGAAGTGGGTACTTGTTCTTCATAGTCACCTGGTTTAGGCTCCGGTAGTCCACATAGAGTATCAAACTCCCATATTACTTTTTGGTGAACAAAATTGGGGCTACCTAAGGAGAAACACTGGGCCTAATGAACCCCTTTCCCTGTAAGTCCTCCAGCTGTACCCACAACACTCAAAGCTCCGCAGGAGCCATCCGATATGCTAGAGTAGATATCAATGATGTCTCAGGGTACAAGTTGATGTAAAATTCCACCTCTCTATGAGGAGTTAGACCTGAAACATCATTAGGGAAAACATCAGTGTACTGGTCCACCACTACAGAATAACTCAGACTCTCAATATCAACTGCTCCAAGGGTAAGACTAGCCAAATGATGTGTGATCGGCTGCACCCTCCTCTGGGTAAGTAAATCTTACACTACAAAGGTTCCCTTATCACCAGTGAAGGAAAACATGGTCCCATCCATGTGGACACACCACACTTTACACCTACTATAGTCGATCTTAGCATGGACTGTATATAACCAGTCCATACCCAAGATAACGTCGTAATGACTCGACACCACTAATAGAAGATCCCATCCAAAGCTATCACCTCCTAGAGTAAGATAACACTACTGGCACCAGTGTCTAATCGTCGAATCTACTCCTTTAGGAGTCTCTAGACGTAAGGATCGAGCCAATGTCTCCACTGGAATCCCCAAGCTCTGAACGGGGGATGTGGAAATAAATGAGTAACTAACACCTATTTCTATAAGTACTGCAGCTAGGGTTTAGTAGACACAGATCATACCTTGTATCATCTTTGGAGCACCGTGGTCGTAGGCCTCAACTGCTTGGACCTGACCTCGTCCTTTTCCACATGCTCCCTATGGTTGTGTGGACCACCTGGTGGTGTTGGCTATAGAACCTCAAATTGCCGCTCACCACCTACTGCATGGCTTTCTCCTTGGCCACATCTTCTTCATGCCTGCGGACCTCCCTGATTGAATCTTCGTCTCTGCCCAGGAGGTCCTTCGACTGTATTTTGGTCATTCATATGGCGGGTCGGGCAGTCGTGAGCCATGTGACCCTGCCCATTGCACATGTAACACTGCCTGATCCCCACCCATCCTGCTCTGTCTCGAGAGCTCCACCCCACGAACCCTCTATCATGCAGTCATCCAAATATAGGTCTGTTCCTCTTGGACCTCTGCGTCATCTGTCTGCTAGCATCTGCCGATGAATCTACTACCTGTCGTCTGGTGGTGGGTCTCGCTACCGGTGACTGCTTAGAAAGGAATATCTCCACTAAGAGTGCTCGCTCTAACACCCCCATCTGCATCGGGATGCTGAGAGAAACCATCGAATCTCGAATCTATCATCTGTTCCCCTGCTCGAAGGTCTGGGCCCTGAAGAAAGGGTCCCACACTATGTTAGTGGAGTAGCACGATAGGTCGGTGAATCTCGCTAAATAATCAGCCATGTTCATGCTACTTTGCTGTAAGTGGAGAAGCTCCTGTACACGCAATGAGCATAGGGTCACTGGGATGAACTCTGCCCTGAAAAGGCTCTCAAAGTCTGCCCAGATGAGAGTCACCTCATTGTGAACATGGAGCATCAAGCTCCACCATCTTCCCGCTGCTGCCTGAAGAAGACTGCCAACAAGGATCACCATGAGAATGACTGGTGTCCCTACCAGTTGAAAAACTCTAATCACGACCTCCATCCAATCCTCAGCTGCCTGTGGATCCATCTCACTCTGGAACCTCGGTGGTCTCTGGTGCTGGAACTCGTGCAACACGCTCAAGAGGCGTGCACCCTCTGGTACTAGGGATAGTGGAATCGGCTTCCTAATGGGTATTGGTGCTGTTGGTACACCACCCGATGGTAGAACTGCCGTAAGGGGGGCCCTACACTGAAGCCTCATCGCTCGGTGGGATGTCATCACATACTCTACCTGGAACCCTGGATGGATGTATACATGGAGGCATCTTGAAAGATAAAGGTGCGTCAAAGTTAATAAGTTATACCTGGTGAGCTGACTCAAAGATATCACAAAGAAAACTTTTCAAAAACACACACGCAATTCGTGTTTTCACGCACAGAGTCAGAAATCAGAAGTCAGGGCCCTGGTGCATGGATATGTTAGCCACCACACCAACACTGGATTCCCCAAACTGATAACCACACTCATAACACTTAACAATATTTCCAAAAAAATATATTAGATTCCTAGTTCTTCGGTAGAATCGAACTCCACTAATACCAATTTGTCACGACCCGTCCCCCGGGGCCCATGCCGTGACAACCCCAAGCCTGCCTTCCATAGGACAGGGGCTGGCGACTCGCACTGGAAAGGCATATCCCTAAAACTGGGAAGGCATTTCCTCTAAACCTGTAAACTCACAAAAACTAAGCACACAACAAGATACAAGCACAAGGTAAACTATATAGTAAATAGGGCGTGTACAGTAAGTAAAAGGAGGGCCGTAATACAAGCCCAACTTGAAAGTACAAGTAAAACTGGAAAGTACAAGTAAACTAGAAATATCTTCTCCGAACACCCGCTAAGGATCCTACTTGAAGGGTAGGTAAAAATCACAAATGGTAATCTCCATGGATCATCTCGTCTAAAGTCCACCCCCAAGCAACCTCCAGCCCTGGTACCGTCGTCCTCGGTTAGAATTGTCCATCGTCTGCACATGACACAACAAGGTGCGGGTGAAAAATGTGCAGGGGTGAGTATAACAATACTCATTTGGGGCCTCGAGACCCTCATAGGTCTCCTAGAGTTACAAAAAAAAAACCACATAGTACAAAGAAATAGTCTTCAACATTACTTAGGTATATGCCCATACATATACCCAAGTTATCAAGACATACAAAGGTAACACCACGAAGGTATAAGTACCTCATAGGTAACACCCCGAAGGTAGAAGTACCACATAGTTAACACCACAAAAGTAGAAGTACAACACAGGTACCACCACAAAGGTAGAAGTACCACACATGTATCACCATGAAGGTAGAAGTACCACACATGTATCGCCACAAAGGTAGAACACTCAGCTCACACCAGGTATATAAGTAAGGCACACAAGTACGGATGATTAGTCATGAACCTAGAACATCTTATTCTTTCAAGAGGCACTACTGCTGATTATATAGAGTCTGACCCACACAGGATCTGACCCACACAAGATCGGTATGCACAAACCCACACAGGATCACTGAGTGCTGACACACACAGGATCTGACCCACACAGAATCGGTTTGCGCTGACCCACATAGGATCTGACCCACACAGGATTGGTGCTAACCCACACAGGATCACTCAGTACTAACCTCCGTATGATCTGTCTCTGACCTCCGCCTCACTGCTAGCCACTGGATTCCTGCTAAAAGCACATTTGGGAGAACCACTCCTCAAGTCATGAGTCATACCTCAACCACCACGAAGTTCCAAGAAGAAGTATCCCAAAGGTCCATCACATCATAAGGGACCCAATGCAATTATGAAACATCAATCGGATTCCCAATCTGTAAGTTATTAAAATTTCCGCTCTGAGGGCCCGGTTGGATTCGGGTTCGATCCAACCCGGATGTACTCCAACTTTATCCAAAACTCAAGTGAAGTATACCAAAAGGACCATATTGATTCAAGGATTTTGGTGTCGTATACGGGTCATCAAACAGATGCCTTATTCTCAAGATACTGCCAAGAAGGCGTATCTGGGTCTAATCGGGCCCGGGTCCAGTCCGACCTGATCGGACTGACCCGGCCAGACCTGACTTGGCCCGACCTGACCTGGTTCGGGTCGACCCGACCTAGTCTGAGTCTGGCCTTGTTGTCCTTAGCTGCAGTGTGCCTAGCCTGGTTGGCCTGGGCCTCGATGGGCCCATGAAGGGGGTGGCCCGGCATAGCCCGCTGGTGGGACCCGCTGTACGGCCCGTGGTGCAGCTGCGGTCAGGCGGCTGATTGTGGCGAGGTCTGCCCTAGCCGCAACCTGGGGGGGTGGTGACCCCCAATATTCTAAACGACTCATTGGCCATTCGGTCACCCTGCTGGAACATGAGATCGCTCGGTGTGATGCGGCCTGTCGGCCGATTCTCCTCCCAGCGACATGGTCGCGTGCCACTGCTCACCTGCGGCCAGCCAGGTGCCGGCCTCCCTACAGCTTCCTCTACGGCCAAGCGGCCACAACCTCCTTCTACGGCGGCGCAGACGCGCGCTACCACTTTGCCACATGGCCGGACAGCGTGCCGGCCGCCGCCCTGCTATGCCGCAGTCGACGGGCCGCGATGTCTTCTTCCGGCAGCACGGACGCACACTTCCCTCCTTCCACGTAGTCGGTTGGGTGTCGACCGCCGCCTTCTTCCATGAGCCATCACAGCTTCATTCCAAGCCCTAAAATTATGTTTTTCGCATATTCACGATCCTCAGGTCAAGATCTCCGCGTCCATATGTCGCGCTCAATGATACATTGGATTTAGAGCGCGCTTAATTATTTGGCGTCGAATAACGCACGAAGAACGTGCGAAGAATGAATAGAAAAGGTTATGGTAATAATATGCGGATCGATGATCATGTTTTTTGGCCATCGTTGCTGAGAAAAAAGTATACGATGAATAAATAAAATAGATTTAATCATAATTTGAATTAAACCTTTACCTTGTTTGCTCATTGGAGATGATGCGAGGAAGGAGATAAAGATGATGAAGTCGCCGACGTCCATCACTCCCATAACAGACTCCAAATTTGGTTCCTTGTTCTTGATCTGGAGAACATTCTTCATTTAGAGGATGTTTCTCCAAAGGCTCTCCTTTTCCAATCCTTTTCCTTGTGAGAGGTAAGGTTCCAAATTAATAAGTTAAGTAAATTAAATGAATTAATTGTTGGCACACTTAATTGGGGGAATTACAAGTGATAACTCATATTAAATGAGGAGGTTTCAAGCTCGGGTGGTCGCCACCACTAAAATTCAAAAAGGAGGTTTCAAGAAAATAAAATAAAAATTGTTGTTTTATTTTATTTTTATTCTTTTAACCTCCCACAAAAATCTGGAAAACTAACTTCCACCCTCAACCTACTATGGTCGAGGTGAAGGTATCCTTAAGAGAATATCGGCGCTGTGAGTTCAATGGTGTCCTTAGATTTCAATTCCAAGCAACGGTTCAAAAGTTACAAAACGCCACTCGCATGTTTACTGAACGTACCCAAAAAAAAGTTCAAAAATTCATTTTGGGCACACTAGCCTTAGAATCACGCACCGTCAATTTTCGCGGACTAGTAATATTCCAATATAATTAAAAAAATTACATGAAAAAATCTGGGTCTTTATATCCTAGAAGACCACCAATTTCCTAATGGTAAGCCATTGGGTGCCTAGTGGTCCTCAAAGAACCACATGAAACCTGTATGTTCTCACCAGGTAAAGAGAACTAATCCACTAGGTACCTGGTGCTTATAGTACCCTACCCCTTCCCTTTTCTCCTCCAACTCCTCCTAAAAAACCCATAACCTTTTGAGCCTCCCTTAAACTATAAATTAATTAAAAGTAACTTATAATATCCTAAAATGATGGTAAATTACTTTCCCATCGATGTTGATGTTTTTACCACCACCTCACCATCAGTCTTCTCTTTCCCCATGGAACTTCAACTATATTTTTAAGGGGAAAAAATATAGAAATTGGATTCTTGTCTTAGATTCACACCCCCAAGTCTCATTGTGGAGCTACCCATGCTTCCATTTCACCCGTATCATAGGAATTACCTTTACCCATAACATCTTCTGACTTTGGTCAATGATTCATATTGTATTATTTATATAGGATGAATTAGCTTCAAGCTCAATGTCATCATATCAAATCATGAATTATGGTTCAAGAACATATGTCCTCCAATGAGATATCTAAAAAATGTTACAGATGAAGCTAAATATTAGTAGTATAAAAAAATGATAAGTTGCTTCTATGACTCTGAATAGTTTCTTGAAAGACCCGATATACCTAGGAGTTGCCTTCCCCTATTTTCCCATATTCCAGTGACCCAATCTTAGAGATACCTAAAGAAACACATGGTCACCCACCTTGAATTATAACAGTCACCTCAAAGAATAGGTAACATTAATACTAGTACATAACATGATATACAAGATATATCCTATAATGGATGCATATTTGATCCTAATTATTTTTATTTTCTCTCTCTCTCTCTCTCTCTCTATATATATATATATATATAAGGACACATTTTCTTAGAGATGTGTTTACTACATGACATTGGATCCAATCCCCTCTTGTATTTTCCAATACCCAATATCTTTAGTATCTAGTTAATTTATGTACTTTGAATTAGTCACAAAATCCTTTTGGATCTATCATGAATGATCTTGGTTCTAAGGATATGCGTTGCTTTACCTAAGTCCTTTATAGAGAAATGCTTTCTTAACCAACACTTAACTAATAATTAGATTGGTAAATCATTTAGAATAATTGTAATTGATATTAAATACTTGGAATATGACCACACTATGACTAAACTATATGTAAAAACATGACTCACATTCATTTATTATGAAACCAAAATCTTTTATGACTTAAAAAACTAAATGTTTCATGACCTAGATTCTTAATTCAATCCATAATTGCATTTGTATAACTTATAAATCTTATTGGAATTTTCCGGAGTTTCAAACCCTTTAGGCTGTGTAATATTGAACTTGATTAGACACTAAATGAGGCTAATATTAATTGTGAATATATATAATATTCATGTGATTTATTATTCATAAACACCATTTGAGTGCATTTTACACTTTGAACATCATTTCACATTATGATTGTAATTCCTTCTTAAAATGAACTATTATGTGGTACATTTTTTAACATCATTTAAAATACCCAATGATCTTGATTTTATTTTTATATTTAATTTTCAGGTTTATAATTATATTGGGAACAATTCATACTTGTGGAGTGTTGGAAGATTCACATTGGAAGACCACCAAAATGGGATTTCAGGAAAACAATTTTGGAGAAGGTATGTTGGACACCAGCCCACTGATGAGAATGTGGGACCCAACATACGGGACCAATGAATACCAAATTTCATGGGATGATATAAGAAATATATAGGAACAAATAATTATACATGAACCAGTGCTAATTAGGCCTCAATTATTGTTATTCAGGCGGCCCAAGTTGAAGATAAAATTCTGGGCCAGATTATGAGGCCCAGAAAAACAGCCCACCATTTTACACATATCTCGTTAACCATAAACTATTTTATGCTGAAATTTTTTAGACAGTTAAAGTACATCCGTAGATTCATGTTTGTATTGTATGTACCACTCCAATTCTGCCATAGAGAAGGTCTTCTAGGAGAATCTGTTCGGTGGTTGCAAGCTGGTTGCCACCTCGGGTCAAGAGTGGAAAAGTCCAATTTCCACAAACTTTCCACCACCCTAGGCCTACCATAATCAAGTGGGATGCTTTGTAATTTTGGAGGATCGACCCAAGGCTCCCAACATGACTATTTAAGGCAGTGGTTATGGAAGAGTTTATAATTTTTGATCTTTCTTTCATTGTAATGTTATGCTTTGGTTTTTTTGTCTCAAATTTGTCTTCCACATGTAAGTTGTTTTAATTCATCCTTGTTTCTTAATAAAAGTTCTTCTTCTCTTATTATTATATTATTATACATATCACTTTGATACCATTGGTTTATGGTGTGAACTTTTTCATACCAAAACTTGCGATATTATCACACAATGGTGGAGTGATTGTTATTTCATTGTTTTTTTACTTCTCCAATTCCTCCCTTATGAGTCTACTTCCCGCTTCCATTGAAACCATAACATCAACGGAGGGATAACCCAATTATAGGTTAATCCAAGGGAGTATCAAGGGGATGTATTGGATGTTATTTATCACTAACTTAATCACTAATCACTTCTTTAAAGTGATATTTTTATTTGATGATTTTAAAACTTCTTCATCCTTATTGAATTTTAAGGTCACACACTTCAAGTGCTAATACGAAACTTTACCTTGGAGTGCTCAAAGATTTGATCCTTCAAGTGTATAGGTGATTAGTATTAGGGTGTGTAGGCATTAAACCAGTGAGTGATGATTTTGTTTGATATTATTAAATGACTCATCTCAAATATAATACATTGTAATAGTTGAAAAGGGAATGCGTCCAATACACCCCAAGTGATAACATAGGACCAACTCATACTTTAAAATTGAATTGACTTCAGTGTCTTAGAGTTCACTTAAACCCATATAAAATCAACCCAATTTGGCCTCTTCATATCGAAAAATAGTCCATAGAATGTATGTGTCTAAAGGTTTCTTCTTGGGTCTCTCAGGATTTGACAACCCAAGCTAAACTACAGGGACCATTCTACCTTCATCTCTTGGGTAAATTTGAGCGTGAATCAGAAATCTTCATAAAGATTCCCAATAAGGAAGGTTATTTGGGCATCTATATTCAAAATTTCATAGTCATGGAAATTAATTAGAATTATTATGATTTTAAACATGGAAACTGGAGAAAGATTTTATTTTAGTCAATTACTCAACATTATTTAAACTATTTAGAAACTAGACTTGTTTATAGATATTTTATTTACCTTTTATGTCTTGTTTTATCTTGAATACCCATTTTCACACAATGTTTTTTTACATAAAATACTAGATCAATATGATCCTATACTTGGTTTTGATACATGAAATCCATTTCAAAATTCATGTATTTTTGATATCTTGTATCTTTTAATCTCCCTACTATCTCCCTATATAATGGATGATCATTACTATCATCCAATAACGAGTCACCATACTTGGTGACTAGACTGTCATATATTTTTGGATCTCTATCCTCTTCAGTTATCCTACATAGTACCTATGTTTCAATAAAAAATATTCCATAGGGAATTATGAAATATATTACTATACCATCCCTTGTATCTTGAGCATTGACTTCATTGAAGTCAATCTTTATCCCACAATAATCATTAAGGATGTGTTACCTCTCTAGAAAAATGGGGCATCGATCAACTATAATTCTTTTATCTATAGAGTTTTATGGGTAATATCATTTAGTTTCCTAAAAATATCCTATAAAAATATAATTTTTTCCTTGAGTTGGTAGTTTGTTCCTCGTTAAGGCCTTTACAAATTCCTTGCATCCCTAGGCACATAAGTTTGACAAGATGGTTTACCTAGTAGTCCACAACCGACATGGATACCATTTTTCACTTCAGTTAAATTGTGCTTTGGTGTATATGATATAGTTTTTAATGAATATCTCCAAAATGATAAAGTAATACTTTCATATATCATCATCAACCTTTCCATGTCAAGCAGGGAACGCGTACTCATTTTATGGGCACCATTCCACTCTGGTGTAAAAGGAGGAGTGGGTTGGGATAAAATTCCATAATCTTGTATACCCCGAATGGCTTGAAGGACTTATTTTTTATTTTTATTATAGATAATACCCCTTTTAAGGGTTGAAGGGGAACCTATACATGACCCGTAGGCCCAAGGCACATAGTCCGACATGACCCGTAATACATGACCCAAAGTCCTAGAGGTGTACCATCCCCATAACATGACCCGTAGGCCAAGCCCACTAGACTGCCCCTCACCATATTTTTGCATCATTGATCACCTTTAGATCCCCAATTGCATTTCTAATCGGCTAGCATTTCCCCGTACAAAGTTTCACGGTGCCTGGTCCCGATGGCGGTTGCCATTCCCTCTCATTCTTCCAATCCTGGTTAGCTATGCTTTTAGTGACTGCTACTGGTGCTCTGATCCTCTTCTAGGGCCTTCTCTATATGGAATGGGATACTTCATGGTCTTCAATGGCCTGAAGGCCCTGTGGCCTGAAGGCATTTGATGGCCCGAAGGCCCTTGAGACCCGTAGGCGCAAATCGGTGGCCCAAAAGCCCAAATCGGGTGAATAGTTCCGGCTACTACAGTACCGAATAATACATACTATAGTGACTGCAACAGTGACTGTTATATTACTGCTATAGTAACCTGAAAATTTTCCTCCACCCGGTTTTGAACTTGGGTCTCTTGGATGCCAAGAAGGAGCCCTTACCACTTGGGTACGGGATCATTGGCTTCATAATCTTGTATAAATTTGATGAATTATTGGTTAAGATTATTAAATACTCGATAAAATTGAAGATTCTTTATCTTCTTACTAAGTTAATTCTCCACATCATTCTTGAATTATTTGAATTTCTAAATATATTCTGACTTATACCTCATTGATTAAACATATCCATATCAACTTAAATCATCAGTGAAATTAGTAAAGTAAGAATACCCAACTCAATATTCTACTAGAAAAGGTTTATAAACACTAGTGCATACCAATTCTAGAAACTCTATATCAATTTCAATTTATCCACCAAATATTTTCATTGTCATTTCTTCTTGTAAACAAGTTTGAAATCTATAAATTAGTTTTATCTCAAAAGAGTATAAATAACTATCTTGATAACACCTTTTCAAATTATTCTTGTTTATATTACTAAAATGTAAATTATTCTAATGGGTGTGAAATTATTCATGTGAACTTGATTCATTATCAATTACCAATACTTGGTTTTCAAAATTTAATCCATAAAGACAACTACTAAGTTTTACCATACCATAAAAAGTGCAATTTTTATAAAAGTTGTATTATTTATTTCCAAAATTGAAAATAAATCTATCCATATTAAGGAAAGAAATAGAGATGTTATTGGTAAAACTAGAAGCATAATAAAAATTATTTAAAACCAAGATATACCAGGTTGGTAATGTGAGGTGGTTGTCTTTGATGGCTAGATTAGCTGACCTCACTCCATTGGAAGTCCATAAATCCACCTATCCTTAGGTAATATTTCAAAATATACTTGGTTCCTACATTTTAATATAGATGTGAGTACCCAGATATATATTTAATACTGAATGTGTAGATATATAAATATTTCAATCAATAATGGATACACCTAAAACTTCCCCTTTCTTCTTTAACTGGGTGTCATTCTTCTTTTAGTGGCCCATATTACCACATGAAAAACATATTGTTTCCTTTTCCTTATCTTGTCTTTAGATATTACATTTATTAGATGTACAGTTATTAGTAACCTTAGACATTGAGTTATTCCTGGTGATATTTTACTTATTCTTCCTTTTATTAACCGTAAGTACCTCAGGTTCTTCATGCTTCATGTCCTTGTAAACTTGGTGAATCAAAGTAAGGGATTCTGGGAGATACTTCTGGTAATATATTGGATAAAAAGGAACAATCTTTTTTCTTTTCAAAGAGTGTTCTTTTGGGTTTGTAGGGTGTTGGATTTGGTATGGTGTTTTTCTATAGAACATGGGATAAATGTAGCCTCCATGAAACCTTCACGCTGTGAATATGATTCATGATGTGAATATGTCACTAGAAATATACTATGAATTTGGTTTAGAGAATGGAAAATTTACAGGTGGTGAAACATGATTACACCATGAAGTGGTTAATCATCATAATTTAACCCCATGTGATGCCTTTTTTTTGAATTCATGTGACTCATGGTATTCACATCCTGAAACTATATTTCACATCATGAATTATGCATGGCCTGCAGGTTTTATACGCTACACATGTAACTTCCTTTAATTATTTTATTCTGAATCTTCCTTCATTTAACCCTAAGGATCTTGCATAATATTTTGGGTGTCTCTTCTCCTTTCAGATCCCTCCATTTTATGTTTGATCTCCATGGTGGTTGCATCACTTCTCCCAAGTAAGTGGACTTTCTGATTCTTTGTTTCCATTGGTCCCAAAAGTGGTGTTACACTATATTTTGGATTTATTTACCCTATGGTGACATTTATATTGATAATTTATAGATATATCATTCAATAATCCTCTAAAGGCCTACCCTCATGTTAATTATGGTGCTACATGAGGGTTAGTTGAGGTATGTGTTGTTTTATCTTCTCCACCAATTGTTTTAATTTTTAAATTTATTATAAGATATAGGATTAAATTCTATGGCCTACATTGTTTCCTTTGTTTTCCTTCCAATTTTGGTAGATCCTGTTATGGGTGTGTGAAACTTGAGTTGAGGTAGGTGGTTCTGTCTCTAGCCTTTTTTGAATGAACCTTTATTACTCCTATTTTATATTTTTTTTAAAAAATTAATTAGCATGATTTTTTTGTGTGCATAAATGGATTTTAAGTAAAATACAGGGGTTAACTTGGTTTTGGGTTATAAAAAATGAGAGTTTTTTAAATATTTTGAAAAGGAATTTTAAATTAGTTTTGATAAAAGAAAGGGGTTGTGTGTATTTGAATATGAAAACCCCTTTTCAAATTGATTTGAGAAATGCAGTACATGGTAATCCTTGGGTACTTAGGTGGAAGGTGTAGCTTAGGGCCATTATACTTGTATTTTTCAATGTGTGTGTGTGTGGGGTGGGGGCAGGGGAGGGGGGGGGGGTTAAATCATGGATTTTTCTTCTACTCCATAGTCCCATTGTTCAAGGGAAATGCTATTAACATTTATAGGGGGGGGGGTCACTCATGGGGTGTTCCTTTGATCCTTATGTTCACGTTCTACACACTTAAGTTTAAACTAGTTTATTATAGTATGAGTAGTTTTCTAGAATAACCTATTATGATCCATTATCCTATTTACCATTGTGACTTGGATTTTTATTATTTTGTATTTGGTGTACCTGATTCGACTATGATAGATTTTTATGGAAATTACGATTTGAAACTATTTTTCTTCAGTTGTTTTAAAACTGTAGAAAAAGGGAAATATTTTCCCTACTTTTGATATAAAACCATTTTACTAATTATTATTAAATATTTTCATTTAAATGAGAATATTTTGAGGTTTTTTATATATACTTGATATGGAATACTTGGGTGGGATACTACTAATATTTTTTATCTCACACCGTGTACACCTCTTTAGCAGTGTGTAGATCTAATCATGAGTTTTGATGTAGGAAAAGGCAAGGCACCGTATCAAGGCGTTGATGTTTCTATCAACTGGGTATAGTAGCTGGTAGTGATATGGTGGTATTTTGACCACATTTTCACATAGATTAGTTGCCTTTGTTTTAATTTTTCTTTTCTATTGAAATTTCTCTTTGGGTTTGTTTTGACTATTTTGAGTTAGGTCACTTTTATTTTTTTCTTTTAGTTATGAAATATATCTTTTTGGTTTTTTCTATTTTCTTTATGCTATGTATGTATATATTCCATGGAATTAGATTCAGTTTAGGTGAAATAATTCCATCTATTTTTTTGACACCTAGGTTCTTGTCGCTAGCTCACAGGGATCGGGAATTCCCTTCAAGTATTGGATGATCAAGTTGGGTGAAAGTTTGTGAGTTTATCCTATATCAATTCATTACAATTTTGTATTAGAGAATGGTTATGATCACTCTTGGTAATTGGTAGATAGGATATAGGACTGTTGAGACTTGGTTGTTAGGTTTCAGTTAGTTCCTGAACAACTCTTTCCATGATGAGACTCAAGTTACTTTGGGATGATGTGATGTGTGTCTACTATGTTGAGTTCTTGATCTTAATATCAATTTATACTTATGTTTTTCTAGTTTTAAATGATATTATCCTATTTTATAATCATTTATTTATTTTTTGTGTGTACTAATATGCCTCCAAGATGTCTTCTATGAGTTCCATAGGAGGGTGAAACGTATTCTCATATATGGAATCCTACTTTAGATCAAAATATTATTGAGGCTATTGTGTGAGTATTTCATGTTGTAGACCAAAATGCATAAGTCCTAAACCCAGTAATTGAGTTACAACCAGGTGACGAAGGATAATGGGATTTATCTCTAGAGTTATTAATTGATAAAAAACCATTATTTAGGGGTAAAAATTATTCCCAAGAGGTTGATGACTGGATAGACAAGATCAATAAGATATTCCACTTCTTGGATACACCTAAGTCTATTAAGGTGAAGTGTCAAGAATTCAGAATCGAGGGTACCAATGAGAAATGGTGGGATTTCATGGTACATGCATATATACATGAGGTATTGGACTAGAAAGTTTCAATTTCCTCTTATTTTAGTTGTTCTTCTCAAAGCCTCTGGATATGGAAAAGTATATGGAGCTCCTATCATTACAATAGGGAGAACATTCAGTGTCGGAGTACACAAAACAATTTTTGGATACAATTTTTTTCTTTGAGGTAGTAAGAAATTACTAGATGAATTCTCAGAAGTACCTATAGGTTTTTAAATATGATATCATATCACAGGTATTTATGCTAAATATTTCTACATATGCAGAGTTGGTGGATAAGGATAAAATGGTATATATGAACAGAACATGAAAGATTGTATTTTATTCCGCTTATCTTCCACCCAATGGAAGCTTTAATTGCACCTAGGGAAATAAGAGGAAGTTTCATGAGCATCATAGGAGTGTGGATGTGTTTCTCAGCAGTAATCCTACTCTGTTCCATTAGTTATATGTATTTTTTTTACCATGACTTGCTATCAGTGTAAAAAATTCAGGCACATATGATGTTCTTGTTTCATGATTATGAATATTTTCAATTGTTGTGGATGCTACTACCATCTAAAATGATTCTATCAGGATATGTCTATTCCTCACTATAGTTAGGTATCTTTAGCTCCAAATAATACTAAAACACAATCATATGCTTAAAATTCCATAGGGATCTATCAATAGGACTTAGAAGTGAGCAACTTCATGAAGTGGATGAGTTTATGGTAGAGGTCGACATAAGTCCATCAACAGTGATATATACCATATTTATTCCATATTTTGTAGAAAATTATTTATTTGATACATGTTTCTACCACTCATTTATAACTTTCCATTTTTTATGTGTTAAAACTTCTAATAGAGCTCATGTACTTTATTATGGAGTTAGTGACAACTCTCAGAAAGAGGAAAGAGAAGGGGTTTTAGTTTCCTTCTTGTTCTCTATCGATAGATGACTTAGAGTCATTCTAGGATTTCCTAATTCTTGATCTAGATCTATTTTATGTCATCATCATGATGTATTAGCTTATCACTCATTGTGATGAGGTTGATTATTATCATCAGCGTGTTTCATTCCCTATTTCTAATGGGTGATATCAAGTATTTCAGGGAGAGTGGTATTCAATGTCAGGTTGTGAATGACCTTCCTACCCAGAGATTTAGAGTTTTTTTACTTCTATTATTTTTTATCCTGATGAAATTTCTTCTATGGATGATCTTACCTTTGTTATTAGGAGCTTCCATGACTTCTTTCTATACTAATTCTTCGGTATTCCTTCATAGAGGGAGGTAGTGTTTACAATTAATCTTGTTCGGGGTACTAAATCGATCTTGACACCCTCTTATCATGTTTCACTAGTGGAGAAAAAATAGATCAAGATTTAGTTGTAAAATTTGATGGAAAATGGTTATTTTCACCCTTGTGTTTCACCATGGGAATCCCTAGTTCTCTTTGACAAAAGGGAAGATGTTTTACACCAATTGTACGAAGAATATTGAAATTCAAACTAGGTTATGGTTAATATAATGTATCCCTTTCCCCATGAAGATGATTTATTTGATCAATTGAAGGGGAAAAAGTGGATTTTAAGGATTTATCTTCAGTTAGGTTATCATCAGTTTAGAGTTCAATATTATGATATACTGAAGATGGATTTCAAGAGAAAGTATGACCATTTTTAATATCTTGTGGTTCCTTTTGGTTTAACTAATTCTGCTATAGTTTTAATAGAAATGATGAATCAAATATTCAATAAGTATATCAAAACTTTTATGATAGTGTTAATGGATTATATTCTCATTTTTTCAATATCTAATAATTATCATGAGAACCATCTAAATATAGTTTTGTAAATCATGAGGAATCGCCATATTTATGGAAATATTTGAAAATAAAACTTATAGATCCAATAAGTGAAGTTATTAGGGAACATGATTTATGAATGTGGCTTATCAATTGATCCTAAGAAGGTGAAGGATATATTTTCATGAGAGGGGGTTTTTGACGCTTTGTCCGGGGCACACCTCTTTGAGTGTTATTGTTCATTAACATGCATTGTACTCTGTATTCCCGCTTTCCAAAAGTGGGAGAAATTCATAAATTTATCAGAAATTTGTGCTCCTTGATCAAAACGGGATAATGGGATGTTAGTTCCCCCTTCCTTGTATTTATCCATGGAACTCGTCGCCTAGTCCAGGTCTCCCTCATAGATTAATATGTGTTTGTGAAACTAATTCTTGGTGCCATATATTTGTGGATGCTGGTTAATTGTGCTACTTCTATCTGGACATTCCAAGGGGTCTTGATAGGGCATCAACCTTCGGTTAGGGGAGTAGTCATGTTGGGTATCACTAGTTTGTCTGGATTATAGATCATTGTTCACCTATATTCTTCCTCATAGGAGGTAATCTCATAGAGTCATCTCGAGAACGAAACCTGATGCATACCATGTAGATCATAAAGTATCTTCTTCCAAAGGCACATATTTTGATGTTTTCCTTAGAATACTATGTTTTACTTGAGGTATAAGTATGATAGGTTGTGATTTTAACATATTGTAGAGATACAATGGGATTGATATGAACTCCCCATGGATTCAGATAAGAGAGGTAAATCTTTAGGAGGGAGCACCCAAAAGTTTTATTGATGGATGGATCAGAATGCCCATGTAGGAAGACCCTAGGAGGTGTGTCCCATAAAAAGAAAATTCCACACCATGAAGGGGTTCACCCCTATGAGGTAGGAACCATAATTTACCATATAATTGGACTAGAATGCCCAATAAGAGTGGACCTGGGTTGGTGTGTCTCATAAAGGGAATATGTCACACCATGAAGGTTGATTTGGACACCACTAGAGGAGGATCAGAGAGGTGCACCCCCATTATGGGGAATCAAGGTTTACCATTTTTCAATATTTAAAGTCAAAGAGTCATCCTACATACCCCTACTAGGAGGTATGAATCCAAACCCATGTAATTTGATGGATGGTGTGGGGATTACACATGGGAGATGCCCTTCATAGGAGGATTTATGTTGGATTGATTATGTTGGAATTATTCATAGGAGATTCTCAGGAACTAATAAGATAAATAATGATATGGGTGGGTATTATGTATAAGAACAACCCAGATGGATGGCATGATCTCATAGGGATGTGGAGGCCTAAGGAAAATAAGAATGGATATGGATAAAGTGTTGGGGGTGGAAAGGATGGAATGTATGGATTGCTGTGTTGTTGGGATTGAACCTCAAGGAGGCTTCCTATGTATCCCAGTTATTTGGAAATCAAAGTACACATAGTTCTGGATGGGTAATTTGGGCTTACACTAGGAGGGATTCCCAAGGAAGAGGAGAATATAGCTAGGGATTACGCATGAAAGCTTCCCATATGGAGGGGCGTATGATGGTTCTTACACTAGGAGAGATTCTTATTATACATGATGGGTATCATAAAAGGAATCAGACTAAGTTTATTGTATTTTAGGGTTGTTTCTAACCTATAATCCCATATGATTCATGCTTGGTGTGATAAACAAGAGGAAACAATAGACTTAAGCCTCATGTTGTGAAGAAAATGCTGAAGAAAGATGATGTGAGGATTAAATGCGAAAGATGCCTAAGGAGGATGTCATTATGCGTGAGTAGGATCTCATTCCATGAAAGGAATATATCATTCCATGTTAGTCATACACATAACATCCTATCAAGTGTGCGTTGGGACTTATATGTAGAAACTGCCTAAGGCACACATGGTGACAAAGACCAAAGTGATAAGGATAGTGGATTGAGAGCACATGATGTAAGAGGCTCCTAGTTCCCATCCCTTATCTGATCCTATGTGGCGGGTGTCATTCCATGTCAGTCATCCATAAAGACATACTAGGATGGCCACACAGGGTGAGATCACAGTTTAACATCATGTGTAGAGAATGTTGGTGCTAGGCAGTTTTATGTTCTGTAGCTCGGATGTGGGGGACTCACTCCTTA
The DNA here is from genome assembly GCA_963277665.1 of Viscum album. Classification (NCBI taxonomy): domain Eukaryota; kingdom Viridiplantae; phylum Streptophyta; class Magnoliopsida; order Santalales; family Viscaceae; genus Viscum; species Viscum album. The sequence goes on from OY728125.1 coordinate 994,834,862, forward strand.
ACCCTTGGGCTTACATAACCATCATACATACACACTTGGGTTGGTGATGACTTTATTAATTTCATTTTTTAGGGATGGGGAGGAATGATCACTCACAAGGTCCTCATTAGTGTACCTATACTGAAAATAAAGAGTCATTAGCATACCTATGCTGAGAAAAAATAGGTAAACAAGAATATCAGGTAACACATGGAGTGGAGTGAGCCATAGGAATAGATATCACAGATCAAATAAGGACTTGATGTGCAGTTGATACAATCTTGGAGGGATGTGGAGGCCTGGTGCACTCGAACTTCATGAAGAGGTGTTAACTGAAGGGAGGCAACATGAAGAGTCCCATAAGAAGGGCATCACGAAGTAGGGGACCTCACAGAGAAGTGATTCGCAAATCTCAAGTGATTTTCGAGGGATAGGGGAACCATGAAGGAGTGTAACTCATTAAACATGGTGACCCTACCTTGGAATAAATTCACGATTCAGTAGTAGATTGATATATGAAGGCTTAATGCTCCACAATGACTCAAGTAACCCGGAGGGCCTTCTTCCTCTATGAAGGGAATATGAATTCACAAAAGGCATCCCCACCTTAAGAGGAGGTATTTAAGAACAAAGTAAAGGAGGTTTTATGATGCTCATATACCTTGGGTGATTCATTTTAAATTTGGTTCATGATGCTCAAGTGCTTTAAGAATTGGGAGATTACAATTCAAAAGGTTGGGGTAGTCGTGCCTTTGAGGTGGAATGAGATGGAAATTTATAGGCTCAGGGGTCTTGTGATACTAGGAAGTACACCACGAAGAAAAGGTGTGAACCAAAAGGGCCACAACTCTATCACAATCATGGAGTGCTCTTCCATGCCCTCGTGTATTCAGAGGGCTCATTGGACTCATGGAGCATTCCATTATGGCCCCACTGGTTCACTAAGATGAAGTGTCCTCCGTGAAAGAGCTCCATGAGACAAACCCTTTAAGATGGTTTTTTGGGATGTATGAGGTTGGATTCAATCCCGAATGGATATTCCCCCCTCAACTTATCATGGGGAATGTATTTTGATGCCAAAAAATACCCCCTTAAAATGGGAGATAATAGGAAAGGTGGGTGGGATTCTAAGGGAGAATCACCAAAAATTTGGCGAAATACCTTCCATTTGTGATGATCCATTGTCATGCTGGATCATGATGGCCATGAGAATGAAATGAACTATGAATCTGAGCACCTATAAATAGAACTAAGGGACCTAAAATAGTACCGATCCTTCGTGAAAAGACCAGCCCATAATCTCTTTTCACAAAGCTCATTCCCTCTGTGATAGCTCTTGGTGAACATAGTCTTTGCAAACTGAATTAATAAAACCCTTTCTCTATGAATTATTTTTTAGATAAGCGGGCACTGCAATCTATTATTTCTTTGAGAAATTCATAGAGTATTCTCTGACTCTATGAACCGTTGCTCCACAAAAGACCTTCATGAAAGGTATCTGCGAACAGTCTTAGAAAATTGCCTAAGTCTCAAAATTTATGGCCTCTCAGGAAGATACTCGGGAGGTCCTTGTGGATGTTTCCCGAAGGGAAGGAATGGAAAAAAATCATGATTGGGAAGTATATTCTAAAACACTTTGACCATAAATCTTTTATTTTAATACTTTAGAATCCCAAAAGGAGTACCCCTTATGAAATAGGTTTCCACTATATGGATTTGGTTTGAGGGATGACGTCTTCATTCCGGAGGAGAGTAGGGAAAAACCAAATTATTGGTTTAGGGGAGAACTAGGATAATACTAGTGGTGTAGTCCTGCTGAGGGCCACATCAGGAAAAATCACACTCTCATCATAATTGAATGTATTTACAACCACAATAATGATGTTGATAAAAGGGTGCTGTAAGACGAGGTGTCTACGCAAAAATATCATAAAATCATCAAGGAGGGACTGATAAATTAATAGAAAGGATGGATTGATTATTTATATTTATGCCAATTAGGTAATTTCACTGATGATTGGGCCTAGGACTAATGGGAATGCAAGTCATGCGCTGAATTTGGGGCAGAGCTGAAGTGGGTAGACCTTTATGAAGTGACATGGACCTCTCAATTTCATATCTACAATCCATGTGAGATCATGCCAGACCTACTAATTAGGTGGTTTTGGGGGGCCAAAACATTTCCTCTAAATCACAAGGAGGTCTACATTAGACTCTGGGACCTCCCTCAAATCTATGGGATCCCCATCTTAGGGGCGACGTATGACAGGTTTCTCCCCATGACGAATGTGTAAGAGGATCAAGAAAATCTACCAAATTTGGTAAAGGTGCTGATAGATCTGGTGCTGGGAACTGCTAAGTAAAAGTAGGGGATAAAGGATGTAAACTTCAAGCAATGGTTTGGATACTTTCTGAACTTCCAAGTGGAGGATCTGGCTGAGGGTGGGGATCCAACCAAGAAGTTTCTAACGAGGCCCCATACTTGTCTGAGAGGAGCCCTAATAGGAAATAACGGTTCTTAATCATAGATCCTAGAGGATATATAATGGAAGATATGGGGATAAAACATCAATACTGATCCTCAACACATAGTCATGTAGCCTGGGTTCATCACTGCACTCATCTAGGGGTGGATGCTTCCAGTGAGAGATGCACACATCGGGGTGAGACCAAGCACATTTATAATGGTGATGATGATGGAAATAGGTAATCATATAAATATTTAGATATGGATACTATAGAATTTGTATAAAGTACTCTGGAATATTAGATAGGGAAAGAAGCTTCTTCTCATGTGTGGACTGCTCCATTTTCTATACATTTGGGTGGCTTCACACATGGGAGGCTATGAATATCAGAACCCCATCCAACCTCTTGATAAAAACTTCTGATTTGTGATTCTAAATATCATAGGAACTTTCACATTAAATCTAAGATTGACGGTGGTGCTAATAAAGGTCATTCTGGTAGATAACTTTACCTTTCACCCATTCCCTCTACCAATTGGGGTAATAACTAATGACATAATGAGAACCAAGGAGTAGCGGTCATATATTTTGGACATTCGTGGTGGAGTGCTGCTGGAATGGGTGGATTGAGAGCCAATCTATGAATTATAAAACCTATACCAATTAGAAAGGAAGGTTAGGTTCCTACATAGGTTGAGTTCAAAGGTTTACCCAGGGATGAAACATGAAAACCAACCATCGAGGATGAGGTAGCTCTGGTTCATGTTCAAACGTGAAGATGGAAATATGCGGAATGAGATTCCACCATCCAAAGCTGTGTACATGCTGATCTATCTGTATGTGAAGAGTTGGGAGGCTGCCTACCCAGAAGTAACATTGAGTCAATAGACCATCTAATCCAATGAGAGAGAGATCTCTCTACCTTGGGACCAAGGTCGAATGGTGGAGAGAGAGGATCGTAGTAGTAGGGCCAGGGCACATCATGCATGTTGAGCTGTAGTGATAGAACCAATAGTTTAGGGGCCAGTATGAGTTGGAAGTGGAAAAAGAGGACCAACATACCTAGTCCTAACACTCCTAGTCAAGAGAACCCCAAAGGAAGGGGAGATTTCAAGAGGGTTCGGTAGGGCACCTTCCCAAGATTCTGGGAAGCAGTTTCATTTCATGGACATTACAAATGATGCCATCTACTCTAAGGCCTTGGAAAGTTGGGATTTCAACAAGAAGTTGCTCGACCATAACAAGAAGAGGGACCATCTCAATAGGTATGGGATGGAAATTATAGGGATCAATTACACTAGACTTACTTCCTTGTGTCCCAGGATGAGGGGGAATGGTACATGGTGGAACTGACAAACCTGGTGCATTCTTGGGGCACTACGTTCCTAATGTCAGACTAGGTGAAGGTTTTGTTAGATCTGACCTCTCTATAGAAAATTTCAGCTGCTGAGCTAGAGGTGCACTATACATTGGATACAGAATCAGATGAATCTTAAAGAGAAACACCAATGAAGGGATCCCCTAGGATAGTTGTGAAATAATAGCCTCCTTAGGGAGATTTACTGAAATTATCAGGGTAAGCCTCAATTCTTTTCTCTATGTTTCATGTTTCATCACATTTTATCTATGATCCCTAACTAAAATCTATTCCACATAGGAGGATCTCACATGAGGGACCCCTAATGATGGGGATGGAGGCACAACAATAGGTGTTGAGGACTAATCTCTACGATTTATTCATGAAAAAAAATATTTCAAGATCGAAAAAATCAGAGAGATTAGAGAAGCCACCCCAGAATCCCTATATCCCTCATTAATTTATGGGGGCCCATACCCTAGTGTTACAATCATGGAAACCCAAGAGTCTGATCATCCGTCGCTTGGCTTCTTTAAGTTCCATTCATTACAGAGTCACATTCACTATTTTCTTGATTAGGTTGACTGACATTTTTCCTACTAGAACAATGATGGGGATATCATGCGCTCTGCTATCTGAAATGGATGAATTACATCGTATACCTTTTCTAATAGGGGTTCCATTTTAGGTATAGCTCTACAGTTTAGCTAATAAGGCCACAACCTTTGGGGAATAGTTATTTGTGGCTGTGAGTATTGATACTGGTTGGGCGGGACTTAGGGATGATAGGAACAATGATGTCGAGGTAGGATCATGTGAGGATGACCAACCTCATGGCATGAAGCCCAGACCATCTAATATAATGTTGGAGGAAGAACCTACTTCTGAAATTCTAACTGAATTCTCAAAGTATGAGACTAAAGATCCTAAAGATATGTACAACTTTGACCTTGATGCAGTCAAAGAGAATCACATCATTTGGTATAGGACATAGAGGTTCATTCAATCCTTTATTGACCAAACACCAGAACCACAATGGGTGAGCTGGATGAAATCACTTTTCCACTGGATGCACAACCTATATTCCATAGGGGAGGATGCTTGAGACCTCCATGATCAGGTCCATGAATTTATTACTGAGAAATTGTTTTAAGGGAGTCCATATTTGGATGTTTCCTAGAATCAGGAGAAGTTTGAAAACATTCATAAGATTTAGGAGGCCAATAAAGAGATCCAGTGCATGTGAGAACAAATGGATGAACATTGGTCCTTCATCAACACTCAATAAAGGCTTTTCATCCAATTGAAGGATCATATTGAGGTGGATGAGAAGCAGATAAGATATGCATCACATCAAGTGGATGATCTCTGAGATGAGCGAGAAAGGTTTTAGACCAGGGTATTGAACCTTGTTTGGTAGTTTAGGAGGAAGAAAAAGAGATTAGGAAGAGGGATAAGACATTGGAATCCACACGCCAAAGGTTGATGGAACTGAAATTATCGATCTCAGGGGAATATCTATAAGGTAAAATGTGACAGAACTCATAACTCACTTGTTTTGGAACTTACTATGTTTATGAAAACATTTTTTTTCTTACTTAAATATCATGCTTTAATAATATTTTTGAAGAAAATAATGACCGATCCCTAATCTCACGTGGGCCATTCTCGGTGTGAGAAATAAGGGATGACCACATAATTGTCCACTTTGTATGAGAATTCCAGATAATTATAAAAAACCTGGGGTTTGATATTATTGAATAACCACCAAGGGAGTTCTGGTCTATAAGAAGCTGTGGTTGGAGAATAGGGCTCTGAGGAAAGACAAATGCATTTCCTAATGTGCTATAGTTCACGAGTGGGATAACACGAAGGGTGTTATAATCAATTCGAACAAAGGGAAATGAAGAGTGTGAGTCACATTGCACAAAATTTGGAACACAGGGAGGATGATATGAAGGTTTAAGATGACTAATGACTGTGTTTGAAATGAAGTATCTGTACCATTAACCTAAAATAGGGATACACAAATGAGGGTTGACTACTGACCATGTTTTAAAAATGGAACCTATATCTGAATGTCATTTGAAATATTTGGGGATGTTGGCCTGGGATGGTAGGTGAACCAATGGTGGCATAGGACCAGGATGTTAGGGGGTATCTTCAGACATGGAAGAGGACAAGGATTTAAATGAGGGTCCCATGAAGGATGGAATGGAGTGATGGAAAGCTCAGATAAATTCTAACACTCTCGAAATTATGCCACCATGAATTAGAGCACATTGGGGTAAGCGTACTCATCTAAAAAAAGATCAAAACCATCTTCATGGAGAGTGCCATCTCACATTCCGAGCGACAAAAGAAGTTGAAAACAATGTGGTAAATAATTTTCACCGAAGGAGAGGACCTCTCAGGTGACAAACTAGGATGCCTTGTAGTTTTACATCGTTTAAATATAGATAATGAACACACAGTTTAACGTCATATGATAAGGATGATGCATGGAACAATTTAACTTCATTTGATTAGGATGTGTCTCATATTTTAACGTCATGTGAGAGAGATGTGGTACAAAGTTTAAAGTCATTCTTCATATACCCAGGTAAATAGTTTAAAGTCATGTTGCATGGACTATAGAAATGTCAATTCATAAAATATTTATGTGGAATGTAGGAAATAAATCCAATGTGAATGATCTAAATGATTCCTGCACACCACACAAGTATTAGGGACCATACAGGAAGGAGGAACTTGTGATGTAGTAAGGGAAAAACCTGACATGAATGAGGCCTTAGGAGGCTTGGTTACATACCAAATTTTTTCAATAAGGCTCTTAGTTTAAGTTCATAGAGTTGGGACCAAGAAGGTCTCATGTGTGGCATGAACACATCGATACCCACCCTACCAGAATTCCTAATACCAAGTGAGCCATGATCGGAGTTTGAAATAAAGAATGCTATAGGGGGATACTTGACTTGTGGGAGCATGTGTTAGATGCGATGCTAAGGATAGAATTACACCATGATATAAGAACATTTAAAAGAGGTTTGTTGAGACTTCCATGGTTTGGATGATAATGGATATTGGTAAGTAAGGGATGATCATTGATCATGTTCGAAACACAGTGACCATGGCTATACCAATCAAGAGATAGGTGAAAAAATTCATAATCAACTGTTGACCAAGTTCAAAACATAGGATCCTCTATTTATTACCAAAAATACATTAGGAAGTTGTCCCAATATGTGAGGTGAATGGAAAATTTCATGAGACCACCACCATTAGGGGGTCCTTCTAGATTTGTAAGGTGATGATAATTCAAACTTGGAAAGACCCAAAGTGTGTAATATGTGTATTAGGGAGTGAGAATAAAACCTGAATAATGCAAGTAGTTTGTAGCCATGTTTCTAGGACTATAGGGGTTGAAAATATATTAACGTGATAATGAATGGCCCATGAATAAGAGGAGTGTTCTAAGACATTCACACAATGAGAGAGTTAAAGAACTAGTGGGAATGAGGCCAAGGACCCCCGAAAATATGTCAAATGAACCTAAAAATTATTGCATATAGTTTAAAGTCATATTATGTAGACCATAATCAAGGCAAATGGGGAAAATATTTGAAGGGACTTGAGGTTGGGCCTAAATAAGAAATTTCTGGGCATCACTATGTATCCCATGAAAATAGGAATCAAGCCACACATAGTTCTGAAACACAGAATGGTAGAAGACTGACACTAGTAGGAGAAATCCTCTATGGAGAGGGAGTTGTGGCATCCTATAATTCTCATGGGGCATCCTAAACTTTCTCAGGGTATAGTTGTAGTTCAATTTCACGTGTTGATGATGTTGGATATTAGTTTAAGGTCAATGAGTTCAAACCATAAGGAATGGTATCACAAATGGGTGTGCGTTGCACGAAATCCTGAGAGACCTAAAATGAATGAGGCCAAGGGGGATCGACACCACACCACACATCCTAGAGAAAACCCACACATAGTTTAAATTCACAGTTCTTATACTATGATGTGAATATTTTATGTTCATGTTTCTTGAACCATCAGTTCTTAGTTTAAGGTCATAGATTTTGGACCATGATGGGGAATGTCTCAAATGGGTGTGTAGTGTGGTGTTATGAAAAACCTGATGTGAATGAGGCTAAGGGGTCTGATAACACAACAAATATTCCAGAGAAAATAAAATAAATAGTTTAAATTCATGTAAAGTGGACTAAGATGAGGTCAAGAGAACACAAGTTCCATGGGTCTATGGATGGTCCTGAAGATGAAATGGATGGGTGTCACTATGCATCTCATAATAATGGGAATCAAGCCAAATGTAGTTTTTGAAGATGAAATCTCCTCACGTAGGTCTGGCCCGTACATAAAGAGGGGGTATATATTTTAGAGTAGATGGACCAAGATATAGAATACATACGTCACTACATATTCTTTATGGACGTGACTTAATCTATACATAGTTATTGATCACAGAATGGTAGATGAATAATATTGGGGGAAATTTACTCTTAGGTGAGGACATTATGGTAATGTTTAGTTTATCATCATATAGTCAGGATGATAATTGTCATTAATTTTATCATCATGTGACTAAGAAATTTGTTTTTACACAATTTAAATTAATAAAAAATTAACTGTAGGGGATCTTAGTTTATTTTTATAGAGTTTAGACCAAAACACGAGGCTTATAAGGAGAAAATATGCGGTAAGACATCATAAAAAATATGATTCAGATAACGGAGAATAAATCCCAACACCACGCAACACATTACTGAGAAGAAGTCACACATAGTTTAAAGTCGCGATGCTTGTACTAGGGATATGTAGTTTAAAGTCGTAAAAATATGACTATAAGAGATGGGGTATCCGAGAAAGGGGACATTTGTAGCATAGTAGGAACAACCCAATGTGAATGAGGGAAAAAGGAGGCACATGCCACATGACACATTTCTAAGAAGAAACCCACACACCATTTAAAGTCACAAGTCTTGGACTTGAGCACCCATTTTAACATCGTGTTCCTGTGATGTGAGTATGTGCCTTTTAAGGTCATGAATAAAGGATCACTATCACTATGTAGTTTAATTTCGTGTAACTAAGAAACTGGTTGTTACACTGTTTATCATTGTAAAACTAGGACGAGGTACATTCATGCAATGTACTTATTGAGGAACTTGACATTGGTTGGAGGAGTGATGCGCTCCTAGTATATGATGACCAAAGAGTATACTGCATTAGGATTGACCTTATGAATGATGTATGATCTTTCCCACTTAGGTTATAAATTCAGTGGATTCTTTCCCGGTATCATTGGCATTTATAGAGCCAATAATATATCATCTTGGAGAAAGAAGCAGAGATGAACCTTCTTGTTGAACACTCTAGATATCTTGTTTTGGTGCCTCTCTACATTATGCAAGGCTTGGAGCCTATTTTCATCTAGGGAATCCAGTTTCTCTAGATTGACCTTGGCTATCTTTTCTAACATTTTTTGATCATAAAAAACTATTCAGAGTAATAGAAACTAGATATTTATGAACAGGACTGCCTCTGTTCCATACACTAGGGAATATGGAGTCACCTGGGTGGAATTTCAGGTCATCTTTCGATAACACACTACCACAAAACAGGTTTCCGTAGTGCCACCCTTTATCAGCACTAAAAAACCACTGATAAGGGGGGGGGGGGGGTTATTAGCACTAAAAAAGTGCTGATAAATAGAACTTTTAACAGTGCTAAAAAAAGCGCTGTTAAAAGTGACCCTTTATCAGTGTTTTTTTTGTAGCGCTGATAAAGAGGGTTTTATTAGCATGCATTTTCCTAGCGTAGATAAATGTGTATATTTCAAAACAAAAATTCATAAAAAATAATATATTGATATATAAGTATATTTATATTGATATAAATATAATAAATATTTTTTAAAATATGTTTTATATCGATTTGATATGTCGTAGACCCAAAATGGACACCCCGAAGTAGAAATTATGGATGTTTGTAGGGATTAAGGGCCTTTTAGTACCTTTAAGAATATGAAAAGGTGTTACAATGGTCACCGTAGTATATTTTTGGTCGTAATATTCGATTTGATATGTGGTTGAGGCAAAATGGACACCCGGAGCAGAAGTTATGGAAAAATGGACCCCCAGAGCCAAACTTATGATTGTTTAGAGGGTTTTTGGTCCTTTTTGAACCACAAAGAATGTGAGAAGGGGTTTTGGTGATCACCTTAGTGTGTGAATTTTTTCAATCTTCAATTTGATATGTGGTAGATCTAAAATGGACACTCAGAGCAGAAGTTATTGTCATTTGAAATTTTGCAACTCTCGTATAGCCTAAAAACCTAAGAAACCAGCAACTCACAAAAACATGCATAACTTCTACTCTAGTTGTCCATTTGAGAACCAAGATTAGTCAAATCGAATCTTGTGAAATGAATGACAACCATGTCTAGTCAAAACCATTATAATATTAGAGGAACGAAAGATATATTAGTTATAGCACTCTAAAAAGAAGTCCAACTTCAAAAGGTCATAACCTTCACTCCGGGTATCCGTTTGGGCTCTACAACATATCAAATCGAAGGAAGTGAACATATCTATGCATACGGTTGACTCAGACATAGTTTCAGTCATATATTAGAGCCACAAATCCCAAAATACCACCAGACGGCCTCCAAAACTCAGTTTCCATGTCCAGACCCCTGTATTTTTTTTCTTAAAATGGTCATAACTTCTCATCTGTGTGTTTGTTCAGCCTCCGAAACCTATGTTATCATATTTTGTTACATGAGCTTCAGTTTGAATGTTCACGGAGATGAAACGGACACCCAAAGAAGAAGTTATGTCTTTTTCAGTGACTTGGTGATTTGTTAGGTTTTTCAAGACCCCATTTCTAGCACTTTTATATATACATATTAATATATAATATTTGTAAATATATATAAATATGTATAATTATACCTACATATATACATATAATATATATCTGTATGTGTGTGTGTGTGTGTTTTATATATTCCTTTATTTATTTATTTATAAAAACACACATAAGAAAACATATTTTATAAATGTATTTAAAACTAATCTTATAAATATATATTAATATATATTAATATAAAAATAAATATATGAATAATTTTTTTTAAATAAATATATATATATAAATAGATATAAATATATTTTAATATACGGATATATATATATATATATATTAATATAATTAAATATATGTATATATTAATATGTCTAAATATATATGTACATATGTTAATATATATACATATATTAATATATGGATATATATATATATATTAATATAACTAAATATACATATATATTAATATATGAGTAAATATAACTAAATATATATATAAATAAATAGATATATTAATAAATGAAAAGCAAAACAATATGGTGGAGTGGTAAAGGCTTAGGCGCGCAGGCAAGAGGTCTCGAGTTCGAATCCTGGGGGAGGTAGGGTGTACACACAGGTGTGGGTAATTACCTAGTGCTGTTAAAGGGGGGTGGGGATGGGTGGATGGCCTAGGGCGTACATGGGTAGTGGGCACTATTAAAGGGGGTGGGGTTGGGTGGAGCTGGCCTGAGGCTTACGTGGGTGGTGGGCGCTCTTAAATGGGGGCTTCAAGCGCTGTTGAAACCCCCTAGAATTACAAAAATATTTTTTTATTTTTTTAATATTTTTTCAACTTTTATGAGCTCTTTTTAGAGCGTTGATAAATGGGACCCCCTTTATCTTTACTTCGATTAACAACACTTTTTTAGAACTGTTAATCGACTTTTCTAGCACTGATAAAGGCCATATTAGTAGTAGTGATCCTAGAGAGCATTGAAGAGATTTTTGGACCAAATTTTCTTGTTTTAGACCACAATACTTTATAAAATATTGGATAGATTTTTGTTGAATGCCCCGATCAATCCATTTTACTACGTATGATAATGATAAGTATGGTTGGACTAGATGATGTAATTGGCGTACACCATCTTCAGCTCATTGGATCAGAATCTTGTTCCATTTTTATGTTAATAGCATGAGGGACTCCACATAGATGGATGATATTGGAGATCATGAATTCAATGACTAATTAGGCCATGAATTCCCTATGAAGAATCATTTATTCCTATGTCATGACCCCCTCCCACCAAAGATGCCCCTCCTGAGATGGCAATGGTGAAAGGGAGATAATGACCCCCGAGTCCCACCTCCAGTAGGCCCCAGGGTGGCGACTAGCACCAAGGGTATGAATTTTCACAAATATGGGAGGCATTGCCCCTTTTATTTATTTAGGATCGGGAAACAGGACAAGTCAACCACCAAAAAGAAAAAAGAACAAGTGTATAGAAATAAAACCCAAACCAATCCCACATGCATGTTTAAACAATTTTTATAACAAGGTGCAAGTACAAGAAATCTCAAAGTACAATACCAAAAGAAAACAAGAGTACAACAACAACAACAACTCCAACTGTCCGACTAGTAGGGTCCTGCACGACCCTGGTAGTCCTCCTGGAAACCTGAAAGTAAACGTAGGGTGAGCATACAAGTATACTCAGTAGGGAAACCTAAAGCTCTCGTGCACAAGTGGGGAGACATCCTAATGTCCAGTGAGAAAAACATAAGAAACCTAGCAAGGAATTATATCCACCCAACCTCATCGATCGTTCGTAAAACATATCCCTGCCATCCACAAATCATGTTAGGAAAACACAAGCAACACAACCAAGACTTTATTATTAACCAAACAACCCCATTGATTATTAATCCCGTTTCATTACCATTCCCTACCATTCATTAACTCTTATGCTTTTATTATTTATTATTCACAACCCAAAGTCCGTTCACATTCAACCCATCCCCACAGCCCCGCTGCCAACCGCCATAACCACAACCGCACCGTACATCATTATCCATTTAATACCACTTATTGTAGCCCCGCTGCCTTTTACTAACATAACATTCACACCAACCCACAACCAAGACAACCGTAGCCCTGCTGCTCACCCAAACCCCAACAACCCACAAAACACCCCATCACATGCCACGTATCCAAACCAACACCCACATGTTCATTATTCCATTTTTGTTTAACCGGGGTGATCACACAAGGGTTCCATATTTTCATTTAATCATCCAAATTTACGTGATTAACCAATTTCCACAATGTTATATCCACAAAACGGTCTAGAAAGATAGGGAAACATTTAATTGCGCAAGCAAAGGCCCCCAACGACCGTGATTTTCAGTAGGCATAATCATATTCAATTAATAACATATCAATAGGATAAACAAGATAAACATAACAAATTTCCCATCCCCGTTCTTTAACCAGTTATTATTTCAGTTAATGGTTCAACTGCTTCTCATGAAAACAAGTGGATTCCCACCCCGCATGATGCACAAATTAGAGAGACGAAGGTAAGATCCCTACCTCAACAGGTTCTGATCACATCGCTCCCCCGGATAAACTTTAGAAGAAGTCTGTCGGCGTCCGTCACCTATGTCGGGTCCTGGAAAAACCTCCTCAGGTGGATGTTGGAAAGGAAAGGCCGAAGGAAAGACAACAGATTCAAGCTCAGAAGTTCCACCTCGTCGTTACGATCCCGTGGCCACTGACGGATTGTAAATCAGAGCTCGGACGAAGATGTTATGGAAGAAAAGGAGCATTCGAGTCTCTTGGGAGAGCTCTGCTAAGAGGAAAGGGGTGGAGAGGAGTTAATTGAAAGGAGGAGGGGAACCCTCCTTTTATAGGTGAGAAAAGGAAAAGTACACGGCGTGTACTTTATGGTACACAGAGTGTACACAGTTATTTTACACGGTCTCCACACGGCTTCCAACACGGTTTTGCGGCCGTTGACTAGTCAACACACGGTTTGAGGGTAACACATACGCAGGGAAGGACTACATGGCGTGTAGTTCAGACACACAGCGTGTACTCATTTATTTCACACGACAAGGACACGACTCCAACACGGTACACGACCGTTGACTGGTAACGCGTACGTGGGGAAGGACTACACAGCATGTAGAACTGGACACACTGCGTGCACCCATTACTCCACATAGCAAGGACACGACCTTCAACATAGGGTATACCCGGAAAGGGGGTACACGATGTGTACTCAAACTACACGGCGTGTAGTTTCAAAATTCTAGAAAGTGTGGGAAAATTCCATTTTACCCTCCAGAACACTTCTTGGCGTTCTTTTGAAAAAGGAATGGGTCGGAGAGATCCGTTCCATTACATCAGATACCACTTAAAACATTCTCATCCCTGAGAATTCAAAAAACAACCCAGAGGAAACCCAACAAGATACCTCTTAGGGTTCTCGTTATAACAGGAACCCAACCAACAACCCTAATCATATGTGTTAGGAATTCCTTCTCCTATGTCAAGATATTATCCACTTTAGGCGGCACTGACTCGCCTGCACGGGTTCAATCGCATCCTCATTAATGCATCTCGATTAAGAATTGGGTCTTCCCACTTTAATACATTAGGATTTTTCAACTCGCACTACCCCCAACACCACACAACCAACACACTGCCCGAACACGTGGGTTTGGGAAATTCCTTCTCCTATGTCGAGATATTATCCACTTTAGGCGGCACTGACTTGCCCGCATGGGTTCAATTGCATCCGCATTAATGCGTCTTGATTAAGGGTTAGGTTTTTCCCTTTCCCACACATCCGGACATGTTACACATTACCAGGGAACAAGGAAACAAAAGGTCTCACAACTGACAATCCAAGAATTCCATAAATATCAAAGGTACATAGTACAAAATCAATACAAAGCTCAGAAGAACAAGGGAAAACACAAGTCAAAACAGCTCCGGTTACTAAGTGTACATCTGGGTCTCCCGCTCCCAAGTGCTCTCCTCGAGGCCGCTATGCCTCCACAACACACGAACCAACAGAATGGTTCATCCACAGAGCACCTTCTCTTTATGATCCTCAATCCTAACTGGTCGTTCCTCGAAGGTCACATTGTCTCCCATATCTAACTCTCCCCAGTTGATAACGTGGGAGTCGTCGTGTAAGTACCGACGAAGCTGAGAGACGTGGAAGACATCATGAACCTTCTCCAACTGAGGTGGCAGGGCCAGCTGATATGCCACCTTGCTGACTCGCCTCAGCACCTCAAAAGGTCCGATGAACCTAGGTGAGATCTTGCTCCCTTTCCCAAACCTACGCTACCCCCGTCGAGGGGAAACCTTCAAGAACACATGATATCCCACTTAGAACTCCAAGGGCCTCCTCCAACGATCAACATAAGACTTCTGTCGGTCCTGAGCCGCTTTCATCCTCTCACAATCAAGATGGACTTTCTCTGTGGTGCTCTGCACTACCTCTGGCCCTAGCGCACCTGTCTCACCAACCTCTGCCCAACAAATGGGTGAACGACATGGCCTTCCATACAAAGCCTAAAACAGTGCCATGCCAATAGTAGAGTGGAAGCTGTTTTTGTAGGCGAACTCTACTAAAGGAAAGTGTCGTACCCATGATCCTCCGAAATCCAGAACGCATGCTCGCAGCATGTCCTCCAACGTCTGGATAGTCCGCATAGTCTGCCCATCGGTCTGGGGGTGGAAAGCAGTGCTAAGGCATAGCTGGGTGCCAAAAGCATGCTGTAACCCCCTCCAGACTCGTGAGGTAAACCGAGTATCCCGATCTGAGATGATAATCTTTGGAACTCCATGAAAACGTACCACCTTGTCTACGTACCTCTATGCTAAGGTACTCACCGTGCCTGACTCCTTAATTGCTAAGAAGTGAGCTGATTTCATCAGCCGATCCACCACTACCCAGATAGCATCATAACCACCCTGAGCTCTGGGTAGTCCTATGACGAAGTTCGTTGAGATGTCATCCCAATTCCACTCGGGGACATCTAAAGGATGAAACAAACAACTGGGAACACGGTGTTCAGCCTTCAATTGCTAACAGACTAGGCATTTAGCCACAAACTCTGCCACTTCCCGTTTCACCCCGGGCCACCAAAACTGTTCCCTTAGGCCTCGATACATTTTCTAAACTACTGGATGTACTACCAAGGCTGAGCTATGGAACTCAGGGAGAACTCCCTCACGAATTGCCTCCGGAACAAACAACCTTCCATGGAAAAGCATCCGATGTCGGCTGTCCTCTGACCATCCCTCTGGAGAGTTCCCCTGATCGACACTATCCTGCATCACTTCCGCCTCGGAGTCCCCCCCACTGAGACTCTTCCACCTGCTGCATCAAGGAGGACTGTACCGTCATCTGAAACAAACAACCTCTAACACCTTCTACCCTAGCATCCAAGTGCAAGGCAGCCAACTCTCCCATCGCCTTCCAAGCATCAGTGGATTCCCGAACTACTTCCTGATGTGACTTCCTTCTCAGGGCATCGAACAAAATGTTGCCCTTACCTTCAGTGTAAGAGATCTCAAAGTCATAGTCTTGGAGAAACTCGACCCATCTTCACTGCCGTAAGTTCAGGTCACGCTGGGAGAAGATATAATGCAGGCTCTTGTGATCTGAGAATACCACAAATCACTCCCCAAAGAGGTAATGTCACCACAAATTCAGTGCAAACACTACTGCTACAATCTCTAGGTCATGGGTGGCATAGTTACGCTTGTGATGGCGTAAATGACTAGACCCATAAAAGATCACTCCCTTCTTCTACATCAGCACACACCCCAGACCAAGGCCAGAAGCATCACAAAACACCTCATACAACAACCCTTCCTCTGGAAACCTGAGTACTGGAGCACTGACCAACTTATCCTTCAGGTAGTCAAAAGATTTCTGGCACTGCTCGCTCCATAGGAAGACTAGGTTCTTCCTCTTCAAAGCTATCAAAGGAGCAGAAACTCGAGAGAAGTCCGAAACAAACCTTCGATAGTAACTTGCTAACACCAGGAAACTACAAAATTCTTCCACGCTCTTGGGTGATGCCCAAGAAACAACTGCCTCCACCTTCGACGGGTCCACTGACACTCCATGCTGAGCCACCACGTTCCCAAGGAAGTGTACTTATTGTGTGAAGAACTTACACTTCGACAATTTCCTGTAAAGCTGGTGGTGTCGAAGGACTCCCAAGACTGCCCTGATATGCTCGACGTGCTCCTCCTCTGACCTTGAGTAGATCAGGATGTCATCGATAAACACAATGATGAACTGGTCCAGAAACTCCCGGAAGACAAAGTTCATAAGTCCCATGAACACATCAGGTGCATTCGTAACTCCAAACGGCATCACCACAAACTCGAAGTGCCCATACCTACACCTGAAAGCCGTCTTTGAGATGTCACTATCTTTTACCCTCAACTGATGATATCCTGATCGTAGATCAATCTTAGAAAACCAACCTGCTCCCCTCAGTTGGTCAAAGAGATCATCTATCCTTGGAAGGGGGTAACGGTTCTTGAACATTACCTGGTTCAACCTTCGGTAGTCTATACATAGCCTGAGACCACCATATGCCTTCTTCACGAACAAAACCGGAGCACCCCATCGCAAAATGCTGGGTCGAACAAAACCCTTCTTCATTAGATCGTCAATCTGAATCCGCAACTCCCGCAACTCCGAAGGTGCCATCAGATAAGGGGCCATCGAAATCGGATGGGCACCAGGCTGTAAGTCTATCCTGAACTCAACGTCACGTTGGGGGGGGGGGGGGGGGTAGAGTCACAACCTCCTTAGGAAAAACATCGAGGAACTCCCCAACAACCTCCGGGACATCCATCATCTCTGTATCAGCTGGAACCACTGATAGCCCTCCTAACAAGGAAAGGAGAGTCTCCACACGCCGTCTTCCCACCTGATAGATCCTCTCACCAACAAAAGCTACACGCTACCCATCCACGTCGGAGAACACGACTCTTCTCCGAAAGTAGTCGATAATGGAACTAACAGGAAATAACCAGTCGATGCCTAAGATGACATCATATGGCTGCATCTGTAACAGAAGAAGGTCCCCACTAGATCTATGTGGTCCCAACGTCAACCCACATACCCGGGAAACACAAGATACGCTGGTCTGGCCTCCAACTAGAGTACTCAATAGTAGTGGTATGGAAAGTCTCTCTATGTCTAGTCCCAAAGAATGGGCTAGAGACAGGTGAAACAAAGGAGTGTGAAGCTCCCGAATTGAACAAAGTAGAAACAAGAGTGCTAAACAAACAAATCGTACCTCGCACCACCTCTGGTCCTGTTGGAGATGTCAAATCTGCTGTGTGAAACTGTCCACACCCATCTCCTCTACCTCTTTGATGTCGTCCACCTCCCCGACCACGCCCTGGTCGAGGTCCCTGAGGAGCACCCTGAGGTCGGCCTCCTCCCGCAAAGTCTGCCCTCGGAGGAGCATGGTCCTGCTGCTGCTGGAAGGGCCTCACTGGAAACTGGTGCTGCTAAGGTGGGTGCTGAACCTGCCCACCTCCACCTTACTGAGCTCGGGCCAGGCACCGACTCTGAACGTGCCCAAAACCTCCACAATAAAAACACCTCGGTCCTGGGCTCGTGAAAAAGGGACGAGGACCCGAAGATCTGAACTGGAACTGCTGGGGTCTGCTCCCCACTGGCCTGAACCTGGAAGGTGCCGTCGCAGGAGCCCTCCTGCTGACTGCCTTCCCCTTCGATGAGCCTAGATGGATCCCCTCTCAGGGTGCACCTCCCAGCGAGTGCATCCTCTTTACAACCTCTTCCTTCTTCTGTACCGCCAAGTACGTCGGAGGAGTGAAGGGGGTGACAACATACTGGAGCGAAGGACGAAGCGCCTCCTCCAAACGTCTCACCCGAGACTCCTCATCTGGAAAGAGATCTGGAGAAAAGCGCAGGAGATCCTTGAACTTGATCCCCATCTCTCGTACTGACATACTCCCCTGCTGAAGGGAGAGTAACTCCTGCCGCTTCTCTGCCTTGATCATGGAGGAAAGGAATTACTCTCGAAATTCATTCTCAAAGTTAGCCCATGGAACCTCTGCCTATATCCTCTCTCTGAGGTAGAGTGTCCACCACTATCGCGCCTCACCTCTCATCTGACTGACTACTTGGGGAACCCAATACTCCCTCGGAGCACGGATCAAGGTAAAAGCGATCCCTAGCTCCTAAAGCCACCCCTATGTCTCCGTATCTGAAGTACTGCCCTCGTACTTCTTGAGGGTCTGCCGCTGGAAAGAACGGAGAGTCTTCTGCCACTGGATATCTTCTTCCTCTCAGTCAATCCTCAGCTGATCGACCGCCTGAATCTGCTGGGCCTCGGTCGTCTGAGCCACCCGGGGACGACGTTCAGGTTCTATAGCTGTACGGTAAACAAGGATCGCCTAATCCCAAGTAGTAAGGAAAATCTCAAGGTTTTATTTTATCATTTTATTTCAATTTCTTTCCCAGAACACCCAAATAAAGTAAAACACAATCATGATGATGAATATTCCTTCCCTAGGGTCTCTACCCTGCAATCAATGTAGTCCCACTTGGTCGTTCATTAGGCTCAGATTCCTTGCATCAGATCACGGGGGGCCCTAAAATCCCGTGTCCTAGCTGGTCTTCCCTGGCCTATGTCACACACCAAGATTGACTAACATTGTCACCATACCATCCCATGCAATCCTCACTGTGCCTAACTCCAGACTCTATCCTATCTCTCAACCATCACCTCTGATACCATTCTGTCACGACCCCCTCCCACCAAAGATGCCCCTCCTGAGCTGGCAATGGTGAAAGGGAGATAATGACCCCCGAGTCCCGCCTCCAGTAGGCCCCGGGGTGGCGACTAGCACCAATGGTATAAATTTTCACAAATATGGGAGGCATTACCCTTTTTATTTATTTAGGATTGGGAAATAGGACAAGTCAACCACCAAAAAAGAAAAAATAACAAGTGTATAGAAATAAACCCAATCCAAGCCCACATGCATGTTTAAACAATTTTTATAACAAGGTGCAAGTACATGAAATCTCAAAGTACAATACCAAAAGAAAACAAGAGTACAAAAATAGCAAGAACTCCAACTGTCTGACTAGTAGGGTCCCGCACGACCCTGGTAGTTCTCCTGGAAACCTGAAAGTAAACGTAGGGTGAGAATACAAGTATACTCAGTAGGGAAACCTAAAGCTCTAGTGCACAAGTGGGGAGACATCCTAATGTCCTGTGAGAACAATAGAAGAAACCTAGCAAGGAATTCTATCCACCCAACCTCATCGATCGTTCGTAAAACATATCCTGCCATCTACAAATCAAGTTAGGAAAACACAAGCAACACAAACAAGCCCTTCTTATTAACTAAACAGCCCCATTGATTATTAATCCCGTTTCATTACCACGCCCCACAATTCATTAACTCTTCCGATTTTATTATTAATTATTCACAACCCAATGTCTGTTCACATTCAACCCATCCCCGTAGACCTGCTACCAACCTCCATAACCACAACCACACCGTACATCATTATCCCTTTAATACCACTTATTGCTGCCCCGCTTCCCGTTACTAACATAACATTCACACCAACCCACAACCAAGCCAACCGCAGCCCCACTGCTCACCCAAACCACAACAACCCACAAAACACCCCCATCACATGCCACGTATCCAAACCAACACCCTCATGTTCATTATTCCATTTTTGTTTAACCAGGGTGATCACACAAGGGTTCCAGATTTTCATTTAATCAGCCAACATTACATGATTAACCAATTTACACAAAGTTATATCCAAAAAACGGTCTAGAAAGATAGGGAACCATTTAATTGCGGAAGGAAAATCCCCCAACGACCGTGATTTTTAGTAGGCACAATCATATTCAATTCATAACATATCAATAGGATAAACAAGATAAACATAACAACTTTCCCATCCCCGTTCTTTAACCAGTTATTATCTTCATTTAATGGTTCAACTGCTTCTCATGAAAACAAGAGGATTCCCACCTTTCATGATGTACAAATTAGAGAGACGAAGGTAGGATCCCTACCTTAATAGGTTCTGATCACAACGCTCACCCGGATCAACTTTAGAAGAAGTCTGTCGGCGTCCGTCACCTCTGTCGGCTCCCGGAAAAACCTCCTCGGGTGGAATTTGGAAAGTAAAGGCCGAAGTAAAGACAACAGATCTAAGCTCGGAAGTTCCGCCTCATCGTTACGATCCTGTGGCCGCTGACGGATCGTAAATCGGAGCTCGGACGAAGAAGTTATGGAAGAAAAGGAGCCTTCGAGTCTCTTGGGAGAGCTCTGCTCAGAGGAAAGGGGAGGAGAGGAGTGAATTGAAAGGAGGAGGGGACCCCTCCTTTTATAGGGGAGAAAAGGAAAAGTACACGGCGTGTAATTTATGGTACACATCGTGTACTCGGTTATTTTACACGATCTCCACGCGACTTCCAACACGGTTCCACGACACCCTTGGGAGGGGGAAAATTAAGAAATTAGAGGTTATAAAGAAATTAGAGGTTATAAAGATGGGGAGGAATGATAAATCATGAGGTCCAAATTAGCATACATATGATTAAAAGCAAGAGGCATTAAGATACCTATTCTAAGAAGTAGAAGGCAAATAGGAATATTGGGGCACACTTGGAGTAGAGTGGCATAGATCACATAAAGACTTTATGTGAAGATGATCCAATACTAGAGGGATGTGGAGGCCAAGAGCATTTTTACTTTGTGAAGTGGTTTCAATAGAAGGGATAAAACATGGAGAGTCCCCAGATAAGGGCTTTGAGAAGCAGAGGGCTTTGTTATGAATTGCTTCATGAAGCTCAGGTGCTTCACGGTGGATAGAGGTATCACGAAGGAGTGGGATTCATGAAACATGGTGACCCTACCTTGGCATAAATTCATGATTCAATAGAGGATTTATTTTCAAAGTATTAATTATCTATGAAGCCTCAAGTACCAAAGAGGGCCTTATTCCTCTGCAAAGGGTGTATGCCTTCATTAAAGGCACCCCCACCTTAAGTGGGGGTATTTAGAAACCAAGAAAATGGGGTTTCACAATGCTTAGATACCATGGGTGATTCATTTTCAGTTTGGTTCATGGGGATTCAGTGCTTATCAAATTGGGAGATTAGAAGTCAAAATGTTTGGATATCCATGCCTTTGAGGTGGAATGAGCCGGGTATTTTGAGTATTTGGGGTCTCATGATGTTGGGAAGTGCACCGCGAAGCAAATTTGGGAACCACAAAGGGACGTAGCTCCATCAAAATCGTAGAGCAATCCATTATGGCCCCATGCATTCATAGGGCTAATCGAAATCACTGAGCATTCCATCATGGGCTCATGAATTCACAAAGATGAAGGGTCCTCTGTAAAAGATATCCATGAAACATACCCTTGAGGATGGTTTTCAGGGCCGTTTGAACTTGGATTCAATCCCGAACGATTGTGGACTCCTCAAATTATCCTAGGGAATATTTTTTGATGAAAAAAATTATCCACAAAACGTCTTTGATATTTGGATAATCTTTGGTCTTTCTAGATATTATCAGTGGTGTGTCAAGGACTTATCAAAGTTAGAATCACCTTTAGCTGCTCTTACCAGTAAATAGGTAAAATTCATATGGGATGAAAAGTGTTGGAATTATTTTGATGTGTTTAAATGAATTCTGACATCAGATCCTATTTGGATCTTAACTGAGTCCAGTAATGAAAACGTGGTGTTTTGTGATGATTTTGGTGTTTTTTTGGGTTGTGTTTTTATATAGTATGATCATGTTGTATCCAGTAGGTCTAATTAGGTTCAAATGCATGAGAAGAATTACCCCAATCTTTATTTGTATATTTCCACAATTATGCATGCACTTAAGTGTTGGTAGAACTATCCTTTTTTGGGAGGGATTCATAGTATTTTTTGACAATAAGAGTCTGAGATATGTCTTTTCTTATAAGTACTTGAATATCAAATAGATATGATTTTTTTAATACCATCATACGCTCAATTTCAATATCATCTAAATCTAGTGGAAGAAGAATGTCATCATGGACACTCTTAGTAGGAAAGTACCATTAAAGGCTATCTTGGAATCAAATAAAGAGTGGAACCTAATGGGACTCTCCACTAAGTTGCATCTGAACACTCATGAGGATGTTTTGAGTATAGTTCTGACCAGTTTTTAGATATCATCATCTATCCTTGAGAATATTATGTAGAGTCATCATTTGGATGACGAATTCATGTGAATTCGAGAAAACCTAAATGGTGGGGAGACCATTTATAGTTACTCTCTCCCTTTAGATGGTATTATCTTCTTTGGGTATTGGGTTTCTGTCCCAAAATATTTATGGTGTTAAGTATTATTTTACTATCATAGTTATTCATGGGTCATTCATCTGGGAACTATGAATATGTATTATGAAATGATATAAAATTTATGGTGTCTGAGTATGAAGTATGACATTGCAAATTATGCATCCTGTTATTCTACCATCCAACAGATAAAGGCAAAGCATCTGAAACCTTCCAGTTTACTCCATCCTCTTATGATGCTGGTTTGGAAATGGGATGTTGTGTATATGGACTTTTTTGTGAGATTTCCATGGAATCCTTGAGGATATAATGATATATAGAGTGATCCAAGGTGATTATAGGAATACCATGACTCCTCAACTAGTGAAACCTGAATAAGATAACAAAGTGAAAAGTATAGTGAGTAAACAACTATATGGAGTTTTGAAAATGATTGGGGATGATCAATCTGGTCCTTTTATGGTTAGTGGTACAATTATTTTTAATACTACCATTAAGAAATATTTTTTTGATATGAGAACATCTCAATCATTTATCGACTATCTTAGTATTGATTATATGGATTTTCATGTGGATATGATACCTTTTCCTTTAAAACTACAAACAATTATTGGAAAAAGAGATTGTCAAGATGTTAAGTGAAAATATTGTTCTACAATTAACGATGGAGATGAGTTACTTTAGGATTTATATATTATTGAGATGGATGTATATGAATTTATTTTGAGTATGGATTGGTTGGCATTGTTCAAGGCCCATATCGACTGTTATGCACAAAAGGTTAGTTTTATAGCTTTGGATGTCATTAAGAATCTATTTAGTGGAGATTAGGTGTAAAGGATAGTAAAATAGAACCTTTGGAAACAATGGTTAGAACCATCTATTATTAGTTGGAAATTATTAACTTGAAATCTATGTATGATATTGGGAATTGAGATTTTACAGCTATTTTTGATTAGTTTCCTGGTGTTTTACCTTATCTAGGTTTCCACCAAAACGTGAAGGGGAGTTTGTGATTGATTTCCTTATTGGTACTAGTTATATTTAATTTCTATCATATTTTATGGAAAAAAGTGAATTAAGTGAGTTGAAATCTCTGTTGTAAGATTTGGAAAGTAATGGGTTCATTCGATCGAGTACGTCTCCATGGGTAGCACCGACTCTATTTGTAAAGAAGGTGGATGTAACTCTTAGAGTTTGTGTAGATTATCACAATCCTATAAAATATATGATAAAGAATTTATATCCTCTTCCATTAATTGATGATATATTTGATCAATTTAGGGGAGCCCAGTGGATCTCTAAAATCAACTTACATTCGAGATATCACAATTGTGAGTTCAGAAGGAGGATATTCCGAAGACAGATTTTAGAATGTTATATAGTCATTCTAAATATGTCATTATACCTTTTGGTATTATAAATATGTAGCCTTATTTATAGAATTGATGAATAAAATCTTTCATAGGTATCTAGATTCATTTTTGGTGGTGTTTTTTGATGATATACTGGTGTATTCTAGGTTAAAAGAGGATCATGATAAATACATGATAATAGTGTTAGTTATATTGTGGGAACATTGTCTATATGCTAAGTTATGAAAGTTTTATTTCTGGATACAAGAGGTATGTTTCCCTATACACGTCATTTCTAAAAAAGGAATTTATATATATCTGAAAAATATAGAAGCTATTATCTTTTATCAACCTCCAAGGAATGTCTTTGAAATATGTATTTTCCTTTAATTAGTTAGATAATACATATGTTTTGTACCTGATTTTTCATGTTTGGAATCACTAATGATAACTTTGATTTGGAAAGGAATTCCCTTTCAATGGATTGATGAATGTCAGAAATCCTATCACGAACTTAATGCTAGACATACATCAACACCTATCCTCATGTTTCTAGGTTCTGGATGAGGATATTTTTTTCTATTGTGATGCATAAAGATCTAGGTTGCGATGTGTTATCACATATGGTGATCATTTTTTACTTATGGTTTATGGAAGTTACAGTTTCATAAGAAGAACGACCCAACACAAGAATTTGAATTATCTATTGAGGACCATACTTTAAAGACTTGTTTTCATTAACTCTTATATGATAAATTCATAGTGTTTACAAATCATAATAGATTGAAACACGTTTTCTCATAAAGTGATTTGAATTTAAGACAATGCATATTGATGAAGTGTATGCATATTGTTGACTTCGACATGATGTATACACCAGGTAAAGGGAACTCTATGGTAGATTCATTGACCAGGAATTCATATGCTCAGTTGGATTAAGAGGATTTAGACCAGTAGAAACTAATTTTAGTTATAATATATATGAATCTAAATTTCTCAAACCGAGGTGATGTTGTAGTTTTCTTTCCAATATTATTTGTTCCTGATTTGGTAGATTAGGTTAGAGTTACTCAAAAATTTTATCATGGATGTGTTGATATGAGTTTAAAACTCATTGGAAGGGATATTTAATGTATCATATTTTCTGTGTATTTTTTTTTGATATTATCTGAATTATTTTCGAGACCAAGAGCTGAGATGATATACAATTCTGAGGCCTAGTGTGCCCTAAATAAATGTTTGAAGTATATTAAATATTATAAATATCACATGCACATATTTCTACTGAAAAAAGTGGAATAAATGTTAAATAGATATCTGGATCATAAATTTGAGGGCATCGTTGATTCCAGAACATGAGGTTTACCATAGGTGTGACTTAACATTAGTCGACATGGGTCATTTTTAGAAAATTATTTCCAGACGCAAAAAAAGAATAAAATATTTTTTTTATCATATTTCATTTTTTTGATGACATGATTAATAATATTTAAATATATTGTTATGTTACAATCATAGGGTTAGCTACATAACCCTGGAGACATTGGAGAACCCTTAGAGAGACTACTGAAAAATTCTATCAGGTGAACGACGATTAGATTATGGAATGACTATCGATGCACATCAGATTCGAAGGATCTTGCCAATGAATGTGACAAAACATATTTCTTCATTAGAGATCAATCTAAATCAAGATAGGTTGTGTGTTTTTATTTTTTATTCCCCATTATTGAACTCTACGATTAATGTGAATCAATCAAAAAACTGATTAATCTGTGGGTTGACCCTCTCACAGGATGAGATTATTTGTGGGGTTTTTGTGGGAGATTATTATTTGTGATGTGACTATTTCTATTTTCATTCTAATAGAGACGAATCAAGATCAACATGAACATCGATCAAGGCTCATTCCTCCAATCTATCCTTGTTATTTTCTCCCCCCATTAATTGTTCATCAGATAAGTTATTCGTACTGTAACGTGACTCGACTAATCCCAATACATAGATTATTTCACACCCATTTCATGGAGAAATGATCCGATATCATAGATCTAGGATCAGTATAAAAATACGGAGGTGTGATGATATATACAGAGTGATTCCAGTGAAGGTGGATCCCTACCTTCTTGATCTTTAGTGTTCTTTGGAAAAGAATAAAGAATGACCTATAGATCAATTTTATGAATGGATTTGACACCAGAATCTATTGTTTGAGTGATGATGAGGATTGGAAAAAATGAACCTTGATTAATGGTGTTATTGGAACTGATATCAAAGGTGGATGTGTCATGAGCATGCGTGGAATGAAGAATGAGGGTTTTTGAAGAAACCCAATCAACATGGCATGTAATTCGGGATTACATGGTGTGTGGGACCTTGAGTGGAGGATAGGGTATCCAAAAGAAGTTAAGTATCACACAAAATATGACCCCTATCACATAGTATGTGGTCCCTTTTGGATGAACCCAGTGTTTACTTTGGAGAGTACACAAACACGAGGTGGAGTACATGGGTTTCTTACACAGTGTGTACTCCCCACACGAACATGGCCTAGACTAGGTACATTGGTTAATCCATGTATGAGTACACGATAATATTTAATTGAGATGGAGACTTGTACTGGCACATGGGTAGAGTGCCTGAGATTCCTACATGGAATGTACTACTACACAAACACGACTTGATGAAACAGATCATTTACATGGGTAGGACATGGGGTTAAGGGACACTGTGTGTGACTCTTACTATAAATCGTGTTCTCTTTTATACATGGATATGATATATTGTCCTTAATATCTTGGAAAATTTCCATTAGGGTTTGTTCCCCTTATCCTTTACTTGATGTTTGGTATGGAATTGTCTCATACTCCTAGGACTATTATCCCTTCAACAAGACTTATTTGATCGAGTTATTGGAATCCCTCTAGGAGGCCCAGAGTGAGATCCTCTATTCATATTCATTCCCTAGGTGGAGTTCTTAGTATCGATGTGACCAAAATTACATGGGATCCAATCCTTTACTTAGTGGGTTAATCCATAATGAGTTTTTGGTATCACCCCATTTCCATGAAAGTGATCCTCATATGTGAATCGTATTCTCTTCAGACCTTCAACAAGTTATTTCTCCTCACAATACCCGATGATAAATACATCTCATATTGACGTCATTAGTGCTATTATACTCAAGATTATGTTCTCTTGGATGAATGCTTTGTGTAATTTTCGACAATGGAATCATAGGACGGTATACTACAATTGTGACTTACCTATAGACGATGTTTCTTTGTTGAGTATATCTAAATACTTTTATTATATGTTTTATAGATACATAACTGTTTAGAGATAATTGTATTTCCTTTATTTATATTTTTTGGGGTGTCTTACTAGGTATTTTAATACTCACCCCTACAGAGGATTTTCCCACAAACGCTATGTCTGGTGAAGAAAATCGACCTTTTAACATAGTCTAGGTAGACCAGGACAATATGGTTCTTAGTGCGACAAGAAAGACTGAGGTGTGTTCCAATGGTTTTCAGAAAGTAGTCCCAGTTCTCACTTTCAGGTTGGACTTGTGCTTCAAACTCTTTGTGGTGGGATTGTATTTGACCATGTTTACTTTCTTTTATTTCCTATTGTACTCTAGTTATGATATTAGATTTATGTATGTATGGTTGTTCATTTATTTTTACATTTCAGTATTGTATAGCCTTGGAGATGTGTACATGGTTTGAGGCACTTAGGATAAAGCCTCCCATGTTAGTGATATTCCTTCTAGATGCTAGTCCGATACACCTAACCTATTGAATGTGGGCTTGGGAAGTCATGGAATGGGTCCCTTTGTGATGGGTTGTGATAGAGTGGTATCAGAGGCTGTTCGGTTCTACTTTAGTACATGGAGTTTGTGAAATTGGTTTGGGGAAATGATGATAAGTGTTTGGAGTTTGACTTTCTAGTCATGGACTCTAGCATTGGTGATTCAGACAATATATCCATACACCAGGACTCTAATCACCTTATTTTTGATATTGTACATAAGAGAAATGGTTTTAAGGAAAAAAATGGTACATGCATCATATAGGAATGAGTTGAGGTTTCTATGTCCTCATTGAGTTATCTCTCTGGATATACTCATTGAACGTGGTATATATCATTTATTTTAGGATTAATAAATGACATATGATAGCTATGATTCATCATGATGATCATGAGGATGATCCCCTTAGTGATGAGGTCATGATACAGGGAACAGTTCCTGAGATGTTACCTCCAGGTGGTGCACCATTCATACAACCCATAGAGTAGCATGTGGTACCTAAAGTATCAGTGGATGAGGTGTGAATGATGAGAATTATTTATGAGTTTCAGTAATAGAGACCCCTTAGTATCTAAGGAAATGACGAGACATAGTTATCTGAAGACTAGATTGAGGTGATGAACTAATTTTTTCATCTGGTCAGAACACCAGTAGATCAGATTGTGGTCCTGGTGGCGAGCCTTCTACATGGCTCAGCAGGGTGATGGTTGGGGTTAGTGACTTAATATTATTATGAGGTGAATCTTTCATTTAAATAGTTTAAGTTCCTTTTAGAGATGATTTCTCACCATCTATGCTAAGGGATGTACACATCTAGGAGCATCTGCAGCTCCAGAAGGGCAACATGATAGTAGCTGAGTATTCATCAAGTTTTTCCAACCTATCTAAGTACTCAATGGATATGGTTCAAGATTATTTCTTTAGGGATCAAATATTTGAGTGAGGTATGTGTAAATACATATGATCCAGTTTTATCCCTATGTGAATTCATACCTATGATAGAGTGTTAGAGAAATATTTGGCAGTTGAGAGTTTCTTTGCTAAGCAGATACAACCAGTGGTTGCTAGAAGTGGGAAAGTAAGAGAAAATACGTCGACAGAAGGGATACAAATTTAGTATTAGGGAACTATATTTTTGATATGTTTTAGGAGGAGTTCTTGGGATATAGGATCTATCATTCAGGGCTCACAGGTTGGGTCCAATTATCATATAGAGAGGCGGTGTTACTTATGTGATGGTAGAAGACATCTCACCCAAGATTGTATGACCCACTGTACAGTTGATAGAGAGAACGCATATGGGCCACTGAGGTATAGATAATATAAATAGAAGGAAGGTTTATAGGGTGGTCGATGTGGATGAGGATATGGGAGAGTAGAAGGAGGTGGTTGATGTTTTTACATGTTACCACCACCCCCTTAGGTGGTCCACTCTAGGATCAGGGATCTTGAGGATAGGGGATGGGACATCTGAAAGTGATTGAAGATTACAACCCAAAGGATCCAAGGATTATTTGAGGTATGATCTATATCTTTTCCACCTCAGCTAAATTACTAATAGACATTAGTTCTATTAATTCCATTCTTTCCACATACATTGTATGAGACTTAGAGATTCTAATTAAACCTTTGGCTCAATATGTATGCTTGGAGACTCCTACTAGAGAAGACTAAGTGATCACACACTTGGGGTGACCATGTGACCCAACTCTCACAGGTTACAATTTCTATTGGAATCTTTTAGTAGTAGCATCAAGGATTTATAATGTCATTCTTGGTATGGATTGGTTATATATGGTTTATTTCCATACTGACTATTTTAGGTGAAAGGCGTGGTGTGTCTACAGTGATGGAACTAGGTTATCCTTTTTTGGTGAAAAGGAAACCCATGCAGTGTAGTATGGACTCATACATAGGAGGTTAAAGAATATTTCTCATCATTTGGCTATCCTAACCCATGGTGTAGTGGATGTTATGAGTTCCCAGTTTCCGATAGTGGTGGCGAAGAATGTGGACGTCTTCCCTATGAGTGTTGCAGGATTGCCTCCCCACCACGAGATAGAATTATGCATTGATATATACCCCATGAAAACACTAATATCAATCCCAACATATTGGATGGATCCTATAAATTTTCATGAGCTAAGGGTGTAGTTGGAGGACATGTTAAATAATGGATTTGTTAGACTGAACATTTCACCCTGGGTAGCCCCAGTTTTGTTTTCCAAGAAGGTAGACTGGATCTTGAGGTTGTGTATGGACTGATGCTTCTTGAACCAGATTACATTGAAGAAAACGTATCCAATACCAAGGATCAATGATCTATTTAATCATTTGAGATGGGAATGATGGTTCTGTAAGGTTGAAATCAGTTCATAATATCACTAATTGTGAGTATAGTATGAGGATATACCGAATAAGACATTTAGACGTGGCTATGGTCACTATGAGTAGATGGTGATGACCTTTGGAATGATGAATGATCCCATAGTATTCATGGGAATCATAAATCAGATATTTCATCCTTAATTATACCGATTCATGGTAGTATTCATAAATGATATCCTTGTGTACTCAACATATAAGGAGGAGCACATGAGGCACTTTAGGATAGTTCTGGATGTACTTTGAGAGTATAATATTTATAGAGACCTCTCGAAGTTCCAGTTATGGATTTAGGTTGTCCAATTTCTGGGACATGTTATCTTAGTGGATAGAGGGACGGTGAACCAGGCCAAGGTTGAGGCAATGTTAGCTTAGGATCCACCCTAGACCGCGATGGGGGTGTAGAGTTTCTTTGGGTTGGAAGGCTATTTCCATAGATTCATACCTAATTTCTCCAGAATATGAGCACCCATAATAGCTTTGATTAAAAAGGGGGTATCCTTTCATATGGATAGAGAGGTTCATTCAAGATTTTAGCAGCTGAGGTAGAGTTTTATGAGAACTACCATATTGAGATTTCAGTAGGAGGGTGTTGAGTACGTAGTGTTATGAGATGCATCATGAACTGGGCTTGGTTGTGTTCTGATGTAGAACAAAGAAACGATTTCCTATGATTCACACTAGTTGAGACCACACTATCATAACTATAAAACCCACAATATAGATCTAGTGGAAATATTCTTCACTTTGAAGATGTGGTGACAACACCAGATGGGTGGGAGGTTTATCATATACTCCGATCACAAGAGTCTCAAGTATATCTTCTCTTAGAAGGATATCAACTTGGGAAAAAGTACATGTAAATAATTCCTCTAGGACTATGAATTTGAAATTATTTGTACTCCTTAGAAGGGGAACATGGAAGAATATTCTCTCAGTAGGATATCTTGTTTGTAGTTGTTGAACGTGGTGTAAGAGAAATTGACCTCATTGTTGTTATCCTTTGTGGATGGTGGTGGAGAAAATAGCCTCCATTCTATGGCTGCCATACCTCCAATTTTTTAGTTGGTTAGGGAGGCACAACTTGGGGATACAAACTTTAAGACCCTACATAATCAGATATCCACTGTACATGCTCTTGATGGGTTTTCTCAAGGTGAGGATAACATCGTTCTTTATAGAGGATGCATGATGGTACGAGGGATATTGTGGTAGGAGATTCTGAGAGAGTTTAATACATCTCCTTTAGCAGTATATAAATGTGTGAAAAGATATACCAGGACCTCTGATGTCAGTTTTGGTGGCTAGTTATAAAGGAATTAGTTTGTGAGTTTGTCTCTCGATGCCTTACTTATCAGCATGTAAAGGCTGATGACCAAGTTCCAGTAGGTTTTTCTCAACCCATTGAGGTTATAGAGTGGAAGTGGGATGGGATATATATATACTTTTTGGAGGGATTAAAACATAAATCCATGGGAAATGATTCCGTCTAGGTATTCATAGAACAACTCACCAAGTCAGATCACTTCCTTTCTATAAGAGACCAATGTTCAGTAGAGATCTCATGATGCGTCTACATTTAGGAGATAGTCTGACTCCATGGAGTTCTATCGATGCTCATTTATGACTATGATGGTCACTTCACATCTCAGTTGTGGAAGAGATTATAAGAGGTGTTTGAGAATTAGTTACACTTTATCACATCATTTCAAAACCAAACTGACGACTAAACTGAGTGAATCATTCAGGTTTTAGAGGAAATTCTTCGATATTTCATGTTAGACTTTGGGCATAGTTGTGAGGATCACCTACCATTGGTGGAGTTTTCATATAAAAACAAAAACCATTCGACCATTGGTATGGCACTGTTCTAGGCTATGTACGGGTGACCCTATAGGTCACCACTTTTCTGGACTGACCTAGGAGAGTCAGCACTCAAGGAACCAAATTTATTGTGATCTACAATAGAGAAGGTACATATCATCCATGAGCAGATGAAGACTGTATAGAGACATCGAAAATCTTATTCTAACAGGTGATGGGGGATTTTGGAGTTTGAGGAAGGAGATCATGTGTTCCTATGGGGTTCAACTTGATGTGGATTATAGAGATTTGGTGGGGGTGGAAATCTATCCCTGAGGTTCATCAACCATTTCTAGATACTACATAGAGTCAACAAGGTGGAATACCGTTTAGATCTACCTCCATAGTTTGATCGGGTACAAGACGTATTCCACGTGTCTCATAAAGTGACCCATACTTTACAAACATTGATATTAATTCATAATTGAAAAATATTCATTACAAAATATAACAAATCCATGATAGTTATAAGTATATTGTCTTTATAAATTGGGAAACATAAACAACTGGTTCCTAATACATCTTCACTCTCTCCCACTTATTTGTTCATAACTAGACCCCCTTTTGACATATCTTACTTAATACCTTTCTTCATGACCTGGGGAAAAGAAACATATTAAAGGGTGAGGTCATTTGTTTAGTATGGAAAATAAGGGATATATAAATTATATCATAATAATAAGACATAAGAACATAACATTGGAAAATCTTATCCTGCATATGAATGATCGTGATATCATGTCATGAGATAAATAATAAATGTTCATAAGAATCAATGAACATAATCCAAAAAGTAAAAACACAAGACATGAAATTTTGTGGCATACACATAACCATATAAAATAATTTCATATTAGTCAATTCTCATTGGAAAGACCATCATAGTAGACAAAGCTTATTACTGAATCGGGATCACTCTGCGTTCTAGACCTATATTATTGAACTGAGTTAATTTACCATTCTAGCCTTCCTATCTCATGAGATATAAATATTTACCAAATTGATTAGAGGGAGATATAGGTCCCACCCATCTCATAATGAAATCATTATTACATGTTCCATAAAAACAAAAATCATTTAGGATAACATAACCCAAGGAATAAATTGGATTTCTTAAACATCATTCCATCAAAACATAATCCATGTAAAGAACTGATTTAATAAATATAATTCCATAAAAAATAATAAAACCATAAGAATAATAGGGATAGAACTATTAAATAATTCCATCTTAGATGAAAAATAATTTTGATTGAACACTTGAAATTAATTCTTGAGGAAAATATCCTTTCTTCTTAAAAAACATTTTATTTTTTTAAAATGACACTCAATTTTAAAAGAAAATTATTTCTTTGAAAATAATATTGAAATATTTAAATTGAGTTTCATGGAAATAAGACGTTATGAAAATGTGAAATCCCATAATGATATATAAGTTAAAAGAAAACATTCTTCTCGAACCTATGTTGGATATGTCAAAAAGTACCTCATATCAAAAAATGAAAAAATATTCCATGCATAATTTTTAATAAAAATTCACCAATAGGTAAATTTAACTTTAAAAAATTTTAGAATAATAGAAATAATATTACATATTTAGGAAAAATTGACATAGATGATAAACATACCCTAGTAAATACTTACATATAAATAATCTTAGACAATAATGAGATTGAAAAATTATCCCTTACCTTAGGTCTGATTTCCTTTGTATCTATATAAACGTCCTATAAAATGATTTAAATAGCATCATTGGATTATTTCAGAATCATATTCATTTTTATGATATAATATATGATCATATTATAACCCATTTGTTAGTAACATTATTATTCATCCATCGGGTGTTAACTTCTTTATTTTCTTACGCATGTTTTGTCAGATAAGATCTTGTTCTTATTCATAGGTTATAGTTATATCATTTAAAAATTGATATTAGTGTAATATATATGAAGGAATGAGTCTCATAGAGAATTATCCACAAAGGAGATACAAAACATGTCTTGGCCACAGAAGGAGAAATTGCTGAGTGAATGGATTTATGAAAATATTCCTTCATTGCCCGTATTTCTCTTTCAAAAGGTATGCAACCCTGGAAACAAAATGATCTAATTTCTCATCTTTCATTTGTTTGGGGTTTCTTGTATTTCAAATGCATTTAAATCAACCAAGGTTTCTTCCATGTTCTTTTACACTCTTTGGAGTTGAAGGGAATGCATGGAGTGCATATATAGTGAATTTGAGACTGGGGATATTGAGAATCCATAATTGGAGTTTGAACATTAACTTTAATGATTTTAAGGAAACCTATTCCCAAGTTTGGGTTAGAATTTATGGTTTAAACTAGGTTCTTTTTTACACCAAGATACTATTTGACATTACTTAAGCAGTAGGAGTCCCCATTATAATGGATTTGGCTACAGAGAGGCTGAGTTTCAGACATTACGCTAGAGTACTGGTTGAAATTGACCTCAATTCTTCTCTCATTCATAAGGTGATTCTATCCACGTCTCAAGATGAGGTATGTTTACAAATTGAATATGAAAATCCCCCCTCCTTCTGTGACTCATGTGGCAGAGTTGGTCACTCTATTGAGTTTTGTAGGGCCAACACTATCTACTCCAATTGTGATAATAAAGGCCATGACTCAACTCACTGTTGAAGGAAACCAAATAATGAAAATGATCTGCATGCAACAGTTTTTCCCAAGGACCAAAGTTTCATTTCTCTATATTTGGATCTAACCCATACCCTTCAGTTAGAGACAAATAATGAATTGGAAACCTCAAACAAGAAGTTTAACCCTATTGATAAAACTATATATGAGGATACTTCCCTCCTCTGAGTAGAGGACAGATTGGAGGAATGCCCTGTTACCAAAAAGACATGGGATGATTTGTTTGATGAAGATAATAATCCTTGTATAATTGTATCATTTAGAGATGATTTATATAAAGGACTTTTGAATGAGCATGATGAGGTGGATTCTGTTAACAGTCTAGCTGAAAAATAGGTACCAGTTCAGGATGAAGTGGATTTCAACTTATGGAAGGAACATAAAATGGTTGATGCCAAAGCTCGGAAAGAGAAGTCAAAGAAAATCATAGCTAACTTTGTGAAACCTTATCCCATGAGGCCCTCCTTTTCATGTGAGTAGACTCTATATGGGAAAGTAATAGGTGACCCTTGAAATACAATCCTACCATGTGTTTCTTCTGCTAAACCAAATAGTGGTACTAATCCAGTTACAATTTCCCTTCAAGATCCAGATTTGGCTGCTCCTTCTGATCAGGGAGAGGGGTTTGGAGCTACTGGCTATTGTAGCAAAATATTTCACCCAATGTATAACAACAGTGCTACCTCAATGGCTCATTCGGCTTCTAAGCAGGGTAGGGAGTTTGTAGATATTTTAGACTGTGCTGTTGATGGAGAAAAGAACCATGTTCATCATGGCAGGATTTCTACTCTCCACCATGTTCAAAAAATATCTTCTTCTAAACATCAACAAGGTATGAAGGTTCTCTGTCCTATTTTCACCTGTCAATTTAAAGAGGAAGGAGATGTCCATTCTTCTCATTCTGGTAGAGCTTATGTCCAATCCAGGGACAAAGTTCACTCTAAAGTGAATACTTGCAACTCATTTGATTTGCATGCCTCCACAAGCAGTGATGAAGAAGTACAAAAATCTTAATGTACACTCGCTATGAAATAAATGATGGTGGTCAATGATGATGAATTCTTAGATGATGGAGGTGGACCATGGTTGATGTCCAAAACTGGGAGAAGTGGAAGACCTCCTCGTGGCCAAGGTGGGAGACTCACTCACCACAGTATGAGCACCAGATCACAAGTTACTTGAGCCCCTAACCTTATTCTGTTTTAGAATTTTATGTCTTTGTATGTTCCTTTTCCACTTTTTAACTTTCTTTAATAAAGAGGCCCTCGATCCTCAACCTTTATTAAAAAAAAATCACAACGCATCGTGGAGAGGGTAGGCTGTATATACGCACGAGCGACGATATCATTCAAATAATTTTTGAATGGTATTGAAGAGGATGGTGTATAATATTTCATAATAAATATAATGTTATAATAATAATATATATTTATTATTTTCATCATTATACCCATCCAATTAAGGTGGTGGTGAAAAACAGATTACACCATGACATAGAGATGGTAAACCGTACTTACACACATGTGGTGATTTTATTTTTTATAGGATGGATAGATGATGGAATATAGTTGTTTGATAATAAAAATAATATCTAAGTATATATATAATACTATATTTATTACTTTACAATGAAATAACTAATCAATAGGAAGTACTAGAAGATGAAAGTTTTAATGATTTGTTAGAGGAGATTACCTCTTCATTGACATACTTCCACTAAATCCCATCATAAAACACTAGAGTTGGTCTTTGAAGAAGCCAAGAACCTCTATAACGTGAATATAGAAGTTTAAAAATGAAAAGGGAAGGGTATGTATGTGCTTTAAGGATCAAAGTTAATTGAAGAGGTGAGGGAGGAAGTCCCATTTTATAATTGAGGTGAGGGAAACTTTTGGGATATCTAAAAATATTAATTTATAATAAATTCAAACCCCATAAAAAACCTCCAAAATGTCCCAATTTAGAATATGAGATGAGGTAGGGTTGTAATATCATCAACCAATAAATTTTAGTCATGTTTTTCCATAAAATTAAACATTATCATTTTAATTAACACATAGTTATTCTATTTAATTTTTAATTAGGGTAACAAATGTTTCAATATTAAAAGGGTTCAATATTTACTTATTTGATATCAATTAGAACATAAATAAATACCTTAGAACATTTTAAACTATATAAAAATTATTATATATTTTTAATTTTTTTTATTTTTAAATAATTTGATAAAACATTATTTTGATAAACAATTAATAGTGTCAATTTTGACACTATTCAATTCATTGATTTTTAAAAATATTAAAATAAAAAGATAACTTCAAAAAAATATTTTATTCTATTAATAATACTTCAAGTTAATATATAAAATTAATTGGAAATATTAATTATATAAAATTATTTTTATTTTAATATTTTAATAATATTTTTTTATCTCCATTAATAAAATAATAACAACGTCAAATTTGTGTAATTATTTAATACACTGATTTTTTGAATCAAAATAAAAAATAAAATACTATGATGAAGTTAATTATACAATATTTTAGAAGAATAATTCTATTATAATCCAACATAAAAAATGTTTCACCTATTAAAACATGAATGTGACAAGTTTATCATCACGTTAAATAAAATAATATAAGTGCCATAATATCTTATATAAGACTCAAAACGGACAATAACTCGACCCTTGGGTGGTTATGGTTGATATATACTCTACCAATAAGATTTGGTCAAGTGTTTTGGTCGTTTAATGATTATGATCACTTCAATAACAATTATTTTATTGATTTCTCATCAATTAAATAATTTTTTCATCATAAAATTATAAGTATTTAAGGTAAGTATTTATTTCTTAAAAATTAAAAATATATTATCATGATAAATAAAGACATTTTATATTTCAAAAGATAATTTATATTGAAATTTATTTTTTTCATAACTTAATATTAAAAATGGTATAGTTATTAAAATTTGAGTAAGATATATTTGACTCTTTTTAAATAAAATAAATTAAATGCCCTATTTTCATCCAAGTGTCTTCCAAAGGACAAAATTTCGACCCAAGGATGATTTGGGTAAAAAAACTAATAAAAGTTTATTAGGGATAGTGTTAGGGTAATTTTACAATATTATTTTTACCCTTAATTACCTGATTTACTCTTTTACCGAATCAATAAAAATCACTGAGGTTACTATTCATAAATCCCCAAAATAAAATAAATCTATTTAAATAATTGGGAAATACTGATTCCAAATATAGTATAGAGTTTTAAAATTTCAAAACACATAACTTTTATTAATTAATTTAAAATTAATCGTGCTGTCGAAATGAGAAAATGGTTTTAAAAGTTTAAACACTGCAAAAGATTGAAAAATTTTTACATATAAATTCAATATAAAATTAAAGCCAATGAACTAAATTATATTGAATTATAAAAATATATTATATTTATACTTTAAAACCATTCAATAATATAATTTATCCATATATATTATTTTGATGAAAAAATTATTTTCAATCAAAAATTATTTTATTTTTACTATTCATCAAAATATGAAAGTTATCAGAAAAATATCAAAAATTCATCAAATGTAAATTTTTATATCCTTATTCAAAATAATAGTTTTATGTTCTCATATAAAAATTATTAATGTGTAAAATTTTACTTTATAAAGGGTTCACCATTAAAAGGTGGTAAAATTACCCTTTTGAAAAATATAGGTTTTTATACATATAATAGAGTTTATTCATACTCAATAACAAAAATATCTATTTAATGAATATAAAAAATATTTTAGTAAGTATATAAAATATATATTTCATTAATTTAATTTACTAATAGCAATTCACTAAATTATTAATACAAAAAACACAAATATATAATTAATTTATATTTTTTCACAAATAATTGGTAGCCAATGAATTCACCATACATATTCCTAAGTTTTTTATATTTATTAGCACTAACCTAATGAATAGGTTTAATGGTCATTTTATAATAATGTAATCTCATAGTTCATTTAAAATCATGATTACATACAATGAAATCTACTAAATAATTAAAATTATTTAAAGAAAATATTTTATGAAAATATCTGGGTGTTACATCGTAGCTGAGGAGGTACGTGCATGACCCATAACACATTATCGACTAGGGATATCTAGAAATTGAGAATGAAGTGAAATTTTCTATGAACCTAGTAGAGATCAATGATTGACATGAGAGGATCCTTCAT
This sequence comes from Viscum album, assembly GCA_963277665.1. Taxonomy (NCBI): domain Eukaryota; kingdom Viridiplantae; phylum Streptophyta; class Magnoliopsida; order Santalales; family Viscaceae; genus Viscum; species Viscum album. Next base: position 994,874,271 of record OY728125.1, read on the forward strand.
GGGTGATCAATTCATTTGGTGTGTGTTCGGTGGTAGCACAAGAATCTCTAAGAGAGCGCATGAGAGAGGGAGACTCAGATTCATTCTCAATACCCTCATTTTTTTGAGTAACCTTTGTTTTGGATTTTTAGGGAAATAAAGCCCCAAGGTGGGGAGAATGTATTGAATTATATTTTCTCTGTATTATATTGATATTTTCGAGACTAGGTGCTGAGACGACATGCGATTCCGAGGATCGGTGTGCCCAAAATAAATTCTTGAAATGTATTAAGTATATTAAATAGCACATGCATGTAGTTTTCCTGAAAAAGTGGAATAACTTTTAAATAGGTTCTCAAATCAGAAATCTGATGGCATCGTTGAGTTCAGAATGCGAGGTTTACCCTAGGCATGACTTAACATTAGTCGGTATGGTTTTTTTGTAGAAAATTCATCATGGGTGAAGAAGTGAATAAAAAAATTTAAAAAATTATTTTATTCCATTTTTTGGATACTGTGATTAAAGATTTTAAATAGATTGTTATGTCAGAATTCCAGGGTTAGCCGTATAACCCTGGAGACATTGGAGAACCCTTGGAGAGACCGTTGGAGAATTCTTTCATGAGAATAATGATGAGATCATGGATCGATTATTGACGAGCATTAAATTAAAATAGTCTCATTAAATAATGTGTAATGACTTTTTTCTTCATCATTCTTAAATCCAAGTCGAGGTAGGGTGTGTATTTTGATTTTTTTAATTCCCCGTTCTTATATTCTATGATGAACGTAAATCAATCAATGAACTGATTGATCCATGGTTCGATCGTCTTACTGGATGATATTATTGAAAAGTTTTATTGGGAGATTAATGTTTATGATTTGATAATTTAGATTGTTATTATAATATTTATAGATTTATATTGACACAAACATCGATCGAGGTCCATTCCTCCAATCCGTTCTTGTTATTTTATACCCCTATTCATCATTTGTCCAGACGGTTCTTTGTATTGACCCATAACTTGACTAATACCAATAAATAGATCGTTGCAAACCCATTTCTTGAAAAAACTATCGGATATCATAGATATGGGTTCAACACGAAATGAAAGGGTGAAACAATGAAGGCAAAGCGATTCAGATGACAATGGATACCCGATTTTCCATTCTTCAGTGTTCTTTGGTAAGGAATAAAGAACAACCTATAGATCCATTTTCTGAATGGATTTGACTATGGAATATATTATTCAAGTGACTTCAAGGATTCAGAAAGAATATCCTTGATTACTGATGTGATTATAGTTGATATCCAAGGTGATAGTGGTGAAGGCTCAGACAGAAGAAAGAATAGGGGTTTATGAAAAAACCCAATAAACAAGGCATATAATCAGAGATTACATGGTGTGTGGACCCCCTTAGTCGAAACTATGATTTCTATATAAAGTTAAGTATCATAGAACATGTTACTCCTATCACATGGCATGTGTTCCCTCACGGATAAACTCGACATGTACTTTAGAGAGTACACAAACACAGGGTGGAGTACATGGGTTGCCTACACAATGTGCATTCCCCACATGGACATGGCCTGGACCAGGTAAGTGACCTAAGACATGTACTATTATATGGTATGATGTAAAAAGGATGGAGCCATGTATGAACAGATGTGTAGAGTACATGATATTTATACATGATGTGTACTAATACACATACATGACATGATGAAACAATCCGTTTGAACGGGCAGGACCTGGGGTCAAGAGACACGACATGTGACCCCTACTACATTATGCGTACTATTTTATACATGGCTTGGATATCTTTTCCTCTATATATTAGAAATTTTTTCATTAGGGTTCATTCCTCTTATTCTTTCCTTGAACATTGGTATGGAAACATATCTAATCCAAGGACTACAATCCCTTTAGTAGGACTTCATGGATAGAGCCATTGGAATCCCTCTAAGAGACCCGAAGTGAGATCCTTTATTCATCTTCATGCCCTAGGTGGAGTTCCTAGTATTTAAATGAACAAAATTGCATGGTTATTAATCCTCTACTTAACAAGTTAATCGAGATTGTGTTGTTAGTATCATCCCAAGGCCTCAGTAGTGATCCCCAACTGTGTATCACATTCTCTTTAGACCTTTACTATGCTCTTTCTCGTGATGAGACCTGATGAGAAGTACCTCTTAGATAGACATCATCAGTGTTATTAGACTCTCGAGTAAGTTATCCTAGATGATTGCTTTATATAATCTTAGAACTGGAATCTTAGGCTAGTATACTATAGTTGTGAATTACCTCTATACTATGTGTCATTCTTGAGTATATCTAGATATTATTGTTATATGTTTCATGTCTTGTGTAGATGATGGACCTTTTGACAGATTCATAGGAAGACTAGGACCATACAATGTTTAGTGAGACCAAACTGACCTAGGTGTGTTCCTGAAGCCTTTTTACAACAATCCTAGTACTTAATTTACGGTTGGCCTTGTGTTTTAGACCCTAATTGGCAGGCTTGTATTTGGCCTTGTTCAGTTTATTTTAATTCCTATCATAAACTGGTTATAGGATTAGATGTATGCATGCATGGTTGTTCAATTGTTTTTATATTTCATCCTTGTATAGGATTATAAATGTGTGTGTGTGTATAGGTAATTAGGCTAAGGCCTCCCATATTATTTATATGCCTTCTTGGTGCTAGTCGTCATCCCCTAGCCTATTGGAGACAAGCTTGGGAGTCACGACACATGCTCCTTTGAGATGAGTTGTGAATGGAGACCATTGAGGGATAGAAGTTGGATGAGAATTTAGTATTCTAGCTTGCAGATCATATGTTTGTTACTTTATCTTTTAAAGTAAAACTTCTAATTTCTTACCACCATTCGAGATGGGATATTAATCTAGGAATACAAAATATGTATAAAGCATTGAAAATGAAGTTTTTTGTGGGGTTTCATGACAAGAGATGTATCAAATAATGTCTCTAGATTCCTCACATATTAGTAGATAATGGTATATTACCAATGATTAACAATTATGTTGTATTATTTACATATTCTCAGTTGTCAATGAGAGAATATAGCCATGTATTTTTTAATATGTCTACCAAGTATGGTTAGGAAACACAATTCCTTATGGGTGATGGTGGATTGAATCATGAATTTGGATCATTTCATCCATATTATTGGAAGAAATTTAGTGGAAGACTTATAAAAAATCTATATTTGGGAAATTATAAAGATTCACAACATTTTGGCATCTATAGTTTCAAATATAGACCCCATATTTATATCTCGTTTTTGGGAATCATTATAAAAAGACATTGAAATACAATTGACTATGAGTGTGGCTTATCATCCCCAAACTTATGAACAATTTGAATGAACAATCCAAACATTGGAGGACATTCTTTAGGCTTATGTAATGGATTTTTGTCTCCCATGGAAGGATCATTTACCATTAGTGGAGTTATCATAAAATAACATTTACCAAGACTCGATACATATGACTCCTTTTGAAGTATTGTACATGAGTCCTTGTCATTGTCCACTTTTTTGTGTGGAAAGTGTTGATACTTCACTTATTGAACCCATTATTTCCCAAGAGACAATAGAAAATATTTAATTTATCCAAAAGAAAATGGAGATGGATCAGAGTCATTAGTAATCATATATATATATCATTGTCGATGACTGTTGTCATTTTAGGAGAGTGATCATGTGTTCTTGATAATCTCTCCAAGTCTTGTGCACCAAATTTTTATTAAAAAGGGAATGTTATCTCCTTGATAAATTATACCTTTTGAGATACTTTAATGAGTTAGTGAGGTAGAATATCAATTATATTTTCTATCAAGGTTCATTTTAGTGAACAATGAGTTTCATGTGTATCAGTTGAAGAAGTACTGGCCTAATCCATACCAGGTGATTTGATGGAATAACACTGACCTAGAGCTATATACTACATTGATTCACGTGTCAGTATAGATTATGAATATGTAAGAGAATATATTTCATCGGAAAAACATTATTCTAGTGCAGGTTTTATGGAAACATGGTTAGATTTAGGAAGAACCATTGGAGTGTGAGAAGGAAATGGTTGATCAGTGGCCTGAACTCTTCCAAGATAATAACTATTTTCGACTATTTGAGGATGGAATGTCCAATTGATGAGATAGTTTTGCACCAAAATTTTAGGTACATGACTCTTTATTGATGTATTTTCATTCTATATAATGTTTGGGTTATGGTTTGGGAGGTTCCTAGGGGTTTTTTCACATTTTGAAGGCTTTTCTATAGGTTCATGGTTGTTTCATGGCCAGTAGAAACCAAGTAGTATCTATAGGAAACCAGGCAAGGAAAGATAATGGGAACTGAGTAGGTGCATGGTTTTTTCATGATTTATCCAAACCATGCATCCTAGAACATAGTGAAATTCCCAATTGGTGTACACTATGTCTAACTGTGTGAGTCATGTCCTTAAGTTAGTAGCACCACACGGTGGGAACATGGTTTTCCAAACCATGCATCCAAACCATGTGATGTGTAAGTTAACCATCCTAAAATGTGGATCTAATCTTAATTATCTCCTTATGCACTCATCTAACCCTAATACTCCCATAACTATAATTCCCTTTTCTCTTAAGGCATGATAGATGACCCCCTTCGATCTGGGAATGATCCTTTTGAGAATTAAAGTGTGTTGGAGGCCCATATTAATTGGTAAGTGGATGTTCTTCCTGATTATTACAAGTTATTATTAGATCAAAGGTTCTCTTATTTCTCTCTCAGGACCATATATCTAGTCTGTTATGGATATATCTATGTGTTATTAATGGTTTATGATGGAATATTGTTGTATCTAGTGAAGGGAATGCGCATTGCGATCAGATCTTGAATTTTTTTATATTGTTCTTCATTTTTGCCAATGTTTGTGAGGTAGGTGTCTTATATCTATACCCCAATTTATTTATAACATGAAGGATTAATTTTAATTAAATTTTTTGATTATAATTTTTGTGAAATACTTGTGTGACTTTTCATGGAAATCCCAATTTGGTATTGTCTTTGTAAAATTGTTGAAAATTGATTGGATTTCAGAAAACCCTTTTGGTTATAACATTAAAATACTGATTTTAAAATTATGGTATTATTTTGATATATGTAAATTGTTTATGTAAATTATTGAAACAAATAATCTTTTTGGGGGTAATTTTACATGGACTTTGGCATTAATGATTGGTGTGAGTTCATTTTCATTAGACATGACCATCTATAAGGGGCATGTTCCATTGGGGCATGTGGTATTGGTTACCTTATGATGACTTGGTAGATCAAAAATTGACCCCTTATTGTTATAAAACTATCAACTAGGCAAGAATTCTATGTGTGTGTGAAGACATGGTTATGGGTATGTCAAATGTTTATAAAAAGTGTTTTTTTACTTCATTTTCTACTTTGCATGGAAATTTTTTAGGGTTTTGTTATAAATTATTTTTATTTCTTAAAACTAATCTATATAAATTATTATAAAAAGTTTTTTCCTAAAGGAATGAGTTGGAAAGTAATTGGGGAAATCCTATTGTGTTTTATACTCACACCCTACTTGGTAACTTTTTCACATGTTTATATGTCATCTATCAGGATATAGGTAAATGCAAGGTATCAGAATTCTATAGTGAGGCTTCTAGGTACCATGGTTTGGCATATATATTTGGATATTGGAGTGGGTGTGGTGTTACAAATTGATGTCACTAAGACCATTTTTATAGGTAAATAATATTGAAATTTTCAGGGGGTTTACTCATGGGGTTTTCCTATGCTCATTAGACTTATGTTCTAAATACTTGAGTGTGCCCTGGTTTATTGTGGAATAATTAGTCTTCTGGTTTGCACTATTTTGATCTATTGTCCCATTTACCATTGTTATTTGGATTTTAATTTCTATGGATTTAATGTATAAGGCCCCGACCTTAAACCTTACTTAATATTGAATTAAATGAATAATTCACATTGAGGATCTTTTCAAGTTTAGAGTTTTAGAGAATTAGGTCATAGCTATTACATCTCAAAAGATTACATAGTAGACACTTCTACTAAGTTTCCATAAAATAAAAAAAACACTTAAAAAGAAACATGTCTAGTTCCATGTTTTAGAAAGCATGTCTTTCCTTGATCCCATCCTTGACCCTATTCATCTTTAAGTCTTGTGGAAAACATTTCAAAAACATGGGATGAGGATAAAAATCCCAGTAAAGGATACGCAAAGAAGGAAAACTGTTATTTTTTCAAAACAACAAGTAAACCATGAATAATTTACCAAATTAATACTTTTCACCTTTATGAAGTAGTAAAAACTCTTTACTGACTAAAAGACCATTACTTACCCTTTTGTAACCAAATGATTACCATAAAACCCATATAAAGAACACATAACATATAAAGGTAACTTGGGACATAAACATACTTAAATGGAATAACCATACGGTCAACTTCCACACATACTTAATGGAATAGCCATACGGCCGACTTCCATACCCAATGCATTGGAGGTTATAACGTAACCAACCGTCCTGGTATTCACGGCACCACCCATCATATGGTTTATCACGTAACCACCCATAAAATGTCCAAGTACCATCATTACAAAGAAAATATCGAAAATATAAACATTTCAATAACAACATTTCTTTTGCAATCACAATAAGTAATTCCAAGATATTGAATTAATCAATCCATTTTCGAAAACCATTTAAAAGAGAGTTTTGAATCAAAGTGTCCCGTACCACTTTGAAGATTTTAATGAAATTATAATTTTAAAACATTAATGTCCATATAAATAAATACTGAAAAACATTTTGAAAATATGGACATTAAAGATAAAGATTTAGAATAATAAATCTTTAAAACATTTAAAACGATATTTTTGTTAAAGGGTTTTTAACAAAATGAGAGACTCTTGAATAAAAATAATTGCGGAATAACATTTAATCCGAACTTTATAATATCATGAGAATAAATAGATTCATGATATAATATGTCAAAGGACAGTATACACACCATATAAGAGTGAATTGGTGCATAACAACAATGAAGTCTCAATAGAAATGTAAAATGAGATGAAATCCCTTATGAAGAATGTATCCTTAAATTAATGATAAAACAATATCATAATTATGTGGGAAAAATATAAATACACCCAATATAAGTGGATATTAAGTGTAAAACAATAAAAGGTAATTCACACATATTCAAAGGATGACATATTCAATAACTACATTTTGAACCCAAAGAAATCGAAATTGGGTTAAGAAGTTCCCTTGGTAAAATTCGACAGCCTAACGGCGTCACTTTAAAATTCATAAAATTAGTTGATGAGAGAGAAAATGGTATCTCATCACTTGGACATAAAATTTACATCTATAAGTATATAGAATAACATATCCCAACATAAAAATATGTAAATTAAAAGACATAACAAAAGAAGTCTTTTAAAAAGATGAGGGTGAAAGGTTCCCTTACCGATTTGGGTAACTTTCGAAACGTACACCCCATGAAAGAAAGACTATAAAACATTGATGTAAATACTCATAAACGAAATTATGTTACACAAAGATTAGAATAATGGACAGTACATACACCACTCAAAAGGAAATATTGGCAAATGTAGCATGAATCTCACGAAAACACAAAGTGAGATAAAAAGCCCCTTACGAAATTTCGACAGCCTAACGGCACCAATTAAAACTTCCAAAATGGATTGATGAGAGAAAATAGGGTCTCTCATAAAATGAACATATAAAGTACAGTAATAGTAATATAAAATAACATCCCAATCATAAGAAAGATGAGCTTAAAAGGAATGACATAAAAGAGTGTACTTAAAAAGAAAGAGAGGGGTAGGATCCCTTACCTCAAGTCCGACTTGTCTTGTTCGTTTCTTTATATTCCTGAATAATAAAGTTTGGTCAATTTATAATTTCTTAAGGACCTATTTTAAATATTATTATTCAGTTCATATTACATGTTATAATTTTATAATAATTGGTTAATAATGTGAGTTCATATCAGACGTTTTTGTCGATGTTTGGTACATGAGTCAAAAATGAACTTGTTTGAAAATGATTGTCCATGTAGTTATAAGTAAATCATCTCCAGAATAGTATTAATGATTTTAATATCGTATATATCCAGTTCATATTCATTTTATACTTCTCCATAACATTTGGAGATAGAAATAAATGAAATTCACCGTTCATGGAGACGGTAGGCCGTACGTATGCATGAACACTACTTTCATTTCTTTGTCATATTAATGTAATTAAAAATAATTGAGATATATATATATTATAATTCCAGTATAATATATATGTTATATAGGTCACATATGTTCATTAATTTCATTCTTTATACATTCAATGTATTGCATGAACGAGTCACATCACTTGAGGGGGCGGTAGTCCACACTTTCTCGTATGAAATTATCGCATTTGCACAACATGAAAAGCATAAAGGCATGTTTTAAATATAAAATTCAGAAGCATATAGAAAACATAAATAAAATATATATCATATATAAAATATAGTGACATCATAATGGACACCACGAAAGGTGTTAAGAGAAGATTGAACAATCATCATTTCGTGAGGCATAAATTCGCCATCCACAGAAACAGTATGTTCTTTAACCATTAGACGAAGGTGTGTGTAAGTGTATCTCGAATCCTTCACATAACAACATCCTAGTATATTGAATATACTGGTGTTGTTACAAAATAAAGGAATAAAAATATTTTAGAGGGTTGGAGAAGCAAAATAAAACATAAGAATACAAGAGAGGACACTACCTTTAAATCGGGTAACTCTCTTTGATTTGAGCTCAAAGGCTTCCTTGGAAAGGATTATGCCCAAAGTGAGGATTCAATGATGAAGAGAGGGATGTGGAGAGATGAAATGGGCAGGGTTTGGCTGATCCAAAGGCTTGAGAGGTGTGTGTAAGGTGATAGTGGTGGGGGCCTTTTATAAGAGGAGAGAAGGGGCACTCTTGGAAAGTAAAGAAATGTTACTTTATTTTAAAATGAGTTTCGGATTTAAAAGGTCCCACATTGATATAATTCGAGGATAAGGTGATAAGGGTTCGAAATCCTCCAATAAAATAGGTTTTTGACATGTTTAGGTCTTAGATTTTACATTATCCATTCATTTTATTTAAATCATTAAATAATGAGGTAATCGCTCCATCATCATGATTTCATAAATAATTTAATTTATTTAATGTCTAAAAATTATAAAAAAATACTATGATGTAGGAAATATTTTTATTTTTCCAATTACTATTTATAGTAAAAAATCTGACTTGTATAACCCCATTTAAAAATTGTTTTAGTAAAATAACTCATGTTTGTGTCATTTTTACTTTTACATTAAATAAAATGATATTAATGTCATTTTCCTTCCAAAGAGGCTCCATGGGGTCCCCAAGTTGACCCATGGATTTTCTTGGTCGGCCATGACACATCCCATAAGGGTAGGACATGTGTCAAGCTCATATCATATTATTAAAACATTATTTTTACCTTAAACTACACTAATTACCTCTAATCACGATTAAAAACTTAAAAGTTACTATTCACCAAAAAATTATTTTAATTCTATTGAACCACATTTTACTTATTAATGAAAACCATGTATATAATATTTTTGAAATTCAAAACATAGAGGTGGTAAAATTTCAATTAAACTGAAAATCAGTTTTTTTAAGTACCACTTAGTGGTTTCACTATTCATCAAAAATTGAAGTTTTTCAGAAAAATACCAAAACTTCACCCGAAGATATATTTGATATTCCGAATTCAAAAATGAATTATATTTTACAAAATTCAAAAAATATAAGTTGCATTAATTAATTTAATAATTAATTTCCGCTGTCAGAGCAAATAGCGTGTTTTTATGAAACAATAAGTATCAAAAGGTTGACACTAGTTTAAGTCCGATTTCTAAGTGAAATTAATTCCAACAACCATTATTAGATTTAATGGTAAAAATATATTCTAATTTCAATTTAAAACCAATTCAAAAGATAATCTAATCATATAAATAAATTAGATTAAAAAGAGGTTTTGAATTAAAATACAACATTTTTCACTATTCATTAAAAAATGAACTTTATCGGAAAAATACCAAAAATTTACACAAAGTAAATTTTGATGTCCCGATTCTAAAGAAGAATTTTATTTTGTCAAATATAACACATAAAATTGTCAAAAAGTAGATTTAAAAGAGGTTTGTCATCAAAAGGCGGTTAATCGACCTTTTAAAGAATATTAGAATGTTTACGCTTAAAATTGGATTCATTCGCATTTTTAATCCTCTAACATTTATTGTAAAAAGTAAAAATATTTGACAAACATACATAATAATTTTTTAGTTAGTTCCGTTCTTTCCCACCATTACAATGGCTAGGCGTTAACTACCATTTAAAATAATATTATTTTATTATTAGAGTGCAACGTAAGATTTCAAAGGAACTCGTTGTCGCGTATTGGGTACGCCATCGAGCATAGAGTTACCTTTAAAGTAATATTAATATTTTTTTTACAAATAAGGAAAAATATAAAAATTTCATACTCTTTATTTACCTGGGGTGTTACATAATGTAACTTCTTTTAATGTGATAAAATTTTATGGAAATTGTGCTTCGAAAATATTTTTTTATAATTTTTTAGAAATGTAGAAAAAGGTAAATATTTACCATGCTTTTGATATAAAACACTTTCACTGCTTATCATTCAATGTTTTCTTTTCAATGACTATATTTGGTTTGTTATATAGATACTTGATATGAAACACCTGGGTGGGATCCTAACGAGCCTATTTATCTCACACCCATCACACCCCTTTAGTGGTGTGTAGACCTGGTTATGTCTTTTGATGTCAGAATATGTAAGGTGTATTAGTGAGGTGGATCAGTTTTTATTATTTGGGTACGATAGATGGTGGTGATATGGTGCGACATTTCCCACATTATCACATATATTAGTTGTCTTCATTTTAGTTATTCTCTTCTATTTTACTTATACTTTGGGTTTATTTTTACTTTTTTTTCGTTAGATCACTTCTTCTGTTTTCTTTTAATTATGGCATATATATTTCTAGTTATTATCTTACTGTTTGTTTTTATATGTATTTATATATTCCATTTTATATTCTTCATTTTAGGTGAAATGTCTCTCTCTAGTTGTTTTTGATTCCTGGGTTCTAGTCACCAACCTGTGGGGTCATGAATTCCCTTCGGGTATATGGTGAATCGGGTTGGGTGATAGTTTGCGGGGGTATCTTGTGTCGGTTCATTACTCTTCTCACTATTTCTTATATTATAATTAACAATGAAACAAGAGAAGATTTTTTAGGAGTGAGTATAATATGATATCCATGTAAAAAACTTTTGGGATCATAAATCCTAATATGTATAAGTGGTCAATGTAGCCAGTTATCTTGACTACATGATTCCCATACAGTGACGACTCTCCCAGACTACATGTAAACAACGAATTAGAGATCTCACACCTATCTTATCTATCTTTATATTGATAAATATCATGAATGTGATATATGATTATATACAAATTCATATCCCCATATTTCTTTAAAATATTACTAAAGAAAGTTGTTGATATGAAATAATGGATATTTATGGCACCATCCAAATGTTTAATATAGAGAGAAAATTATTCTTTACTATCCTATTTACTAGGAACCTCAAGAATAATATTTTCTAATACATATAATCTTCATTCAAGGAGTATTATTAAAAAGTTCTGAAATTATTCCTAAAACTTTGAGCTGGTTAGAATGTTATCCTTCTCTAATATAGATCATAGTGATATAGTCGAAGTTGCATGAGTTTTCATTTATGCATTAAATAAGAGAAAAAATTTAGTACTTTAATTTTATTAATACATTAGATAATAGATATTAAATTTTTTAACCCCCTACAATTTTATAAAAATATAATATCCCTAACTATTTGTTTTGGAATATCCTATCACAATGAAAATCTAGTGGCATGGATTAATCGACCAATTATCATTACCTAGACTTTGGCCATGAAAATTACTCAAAGGAATTTAGGTAGGAATAACTTACCAACTATATTATTCTATGTCTACAAGATCCATTGAGTGGAATCCATGATCCTGAAATCAAGGGCTTATATTTCCTTAACACATTCCTCTAAAATGGTATTGGATAGATTTTTTCCATTACACTCAATATCAATTTGATTAAGTTGACCAAAAAATCTTATAAGAATTCGCTGATAAAATTAAGATTCAAAAAATTTTCTATGAAAAGACTTAATTTTATGGTTTGAATTTTTACTCAAGTAATGGAAGGATGGTCTAAATTTATATTTGATTTGAGGGATTTTTATATTTATGTGTAAACTTACTATTATATCTTATTATATACCTGTTAATGTTAAATGTATTTTACTTAAGTTATTAATCATGTATAAATTAAGTTTACACATGCATTAATTTTATTTTATTTCATCTTTAAGGATTTTTAATTAATTTTAAACATATATAAAAAATTAACAAAGAAAATAATAGAAATATAATAAATAAAGTAGATTAACCATGTGGTTTTCTAATGGTTGGTTTAGAAGACGATAAACCAACCCTTTCCCCGGGGAAATCACTCTTAGAACCATGTCTAGATTGAGTTTCAACATTCCAATCATGCTAATTTGTATTTATTAGATTGATTTCACCTCAGATCTAAACTTGAACCACCTCTAATCAATTGAGAGATCCATCCATTACATAAGTTTTTTTTTTCTCACATGTGGGTAGTGGAACTAAATGATTGATTATGGTGGTTTATATAAAAGAAACTATGGGAATGTAGTCCCTTACATAATTAGAGGAGATAAATAACATGAAATTAATTACTTAATTTAATAAATTTGTATTAAACCCATGAAACAATAATAAATTAAATAAACCAATCACATAAAAGGCTAGTCTATACTCATGTTCATTCAAATACATCCAACGAATATACAAAAGTACACTAGATATTATTAAATTTAGTTCAATATATATTATTAAGATAGACAAACTTTAATTAATTCTATTATATTAATTTTCCTATGAAGAGTCTTAGAGAAAACCATCTCATAATTAATCATTGAAGATAAATGGTTTGGCCAACATTTACAGATAATTAAATATAATTAATTGATAATTTATAAATTTTTAAATCAATGTTACATAGTTAACACACCAACTAACAATAATGAAATTAGGTTTTTAGTACTGAAATTAATTATTGTTAATATAATTTAATTAAATTAATTATTGGGTGACTAAAAAACATATAATATCAAGATATATGCTGTGTTTGTTTCTTACTATGTATCTGGGATAAAATCATAGGGAATGAGCATGTATCTTGGTCGGTCTACATGACATATAATAATGATATACACACCATTTGGTCCACTTTCCTTATGTTTGAATAACATTCATTTCAAGTTAGTGTGTTCATTAGACATGGAGATTAATGAGTTACATGATGTGTATGCTAGCTACATGTCATATATCTTATTAGTATTACAGACTATCAACCTCACATAATGTATGCAGCATATTTGAAAACATGGTTATCTTGAATTTCACAACTAAAATATTAAACTACACATCATTTTTTCTAGATACAGATCGTGTGGTCTGACAGACCATGTACTAGGCTAGAACAATTAACATGTTGTGTGCATTAAATGCATCACATATTATTTACTACTTTTCATGTCGTGTATCACATGACATGTATTGGTGTAATGAACCTTGGTTTATGACACATGCTTTCAAATACACATTGTGTATCTGTATTTACTATCCAGAATCCTCAACACCTACCGATGACGTCTCCAGTATTTCTTTATCTTATCTTAATATATTTAAAACCATATGAAACATGAATAATGTATATTAATACTTTGAAAATATATTAGTTAAACTCTAGAATAAATAATGAATAAAATAGAAGATAGAAACTAATAATAATTGTGTATAATCAATTAATGGATAATAAATAAGTATAAATCATGATTTGACAACTCTTATACAACTTGATGGTTCTAGGCATAATAGAATTTCCTAGTGGGTAGTTTCCAACTCAACATTGTTTTTTTCATAATCAATGATAACTGTAAGATATACATTAAAAATAACTTCATGACTAATGAATTTAACACAAAGATTAATCGAAAAAACTCAGAACTAAGAATGGATAATATTTTCACACATAATTTATAATTAATTTATTTAAATAAAGAATCACATTGTGTTTAATTATTTCTTCATTGTTGATGATCAGATGAAGATATTGTTTTGTACCATTTTTGTGTTAGAGGGATCAAGGGTATATTACTCCTACGGATGATCAAAATGAGTTTTTTTAAACCTCTGATCATCACCATATAATTCCATGGGTGCTAGCGTATATGGGTCTAACCCTTGAAATGATCAATTTTGATCACAACCAAATCCTTCAAGGAGAGAAGGATTCTCTCTAGTGGGGAAGGATAATTCCTTTTCATTATTTAGATCATTCTTGGGTATAAATCTCTTGGCCTTGAGATTATCCCCTCTATAATTCATTGTGCACTGTGATAGAATGTGGATGGGGTTTCAAAAATTCTCATAACTGGGTTTAAATATTACTAGGCTTAAAAAATAGTAATTTCACAAGGGCCCTTATAATTTTCATAATCCCTGATGAACTTATTTTCTAAATAAAAATAGAATTATTATTATTTACTTGACATGTTATAAGCATGAGAATAAAATAAATATCATTTTATTCAATAAATAAATTAATATTTACTAAAATGAAATTTAATATAACAATTCTCATTTTACCAAAAAACCCAGTCTTCTAATTCTCCTCAATATTTATCAATCCTTGAATAATAACTATTTATTTAATTAAATAAAATCATTGAAATTTTCATAAATCAATAAATAAATATTATATTCACTGAATTAGTGAGTAAATATTTAATAAATATTCATATAACCAAATAAATAAATATTTTTTACCATACGAATACACCAGAATAAATAAATATTTTATATTCCCATAACTAAATAATAAATTACCCTATGAATAAATATTTATTTAATATTCGACTCACACACACACACACATATACATTATCTCAAATAAATAGTTATTAAATATTTTTGATCAAATATACATGAATAATTATTAAACCACATATGAGAATAATATTTATTCATAATTTTAAATTCATATGTAATATAATTGAGATTCTGAATACACTTAGTCTGTGACCATCTAGACCCCTTTCTAAGTTGAATTAGGCAAAAATTTCTTATGTCCAAAGTTAGAATATAGAAACATGTCAAGGCTACCATAAAGAAAGAAGTTAATTAAATAATGATATATAACCTCCTATAAATGTGCACTGTTCAATACAATCTATTTATCTGGATATCTCTAGTCATGCAGATTTCATGCTGGTGTTCTCAAACTTTGTGCTTGATGTCACTTTCCTTGACTTCCTAAGAATGAAATTGTCAATAAAACCACCATGGAAAAGGAATTACTCAAGAATCTCTATTGACATCAAATGACCTGATATATCAAATTCTATTTTTGAATAAAATAGATAAATCATTTCTTTCATTATTCATTAATTCGATATAAATCATGATGCACCTAATATACACAACTTCTCCATGAACATATGTCATCTTGGTTTAAAAAAATACATCAAATTAACCAAATCAAGAAATGTATTAATAGTAATATTAAATTATTAAGTGAATTTACACATTTTCATAGACTTTAACATCTAATAACTCATATAAATGTTGATTTCCTAATGGTGGGTTATGTTCTAATGATTTTTTTTCTTGAGATCACCAAATTCAAAATTCATGAGAAAAAGACTCAATGACTTATGAATACCTTACCCTGATAAATTATATTATTGGTGTCCCATAAAATGATATCATATGGACATAGAAATTATATTCAAGTATATTTTTATGACACTTCTTGGTTCACATCATAATAGGGAACTTATATGAACTTTCAGTGCAACATGTACTCATAGGAATTTATTTCATATTATTTCATAATGAAGAAAAAACATGATGTGATAAAATTTTATTACTTATTAAAAACCATGAATACAAGTAAACATAAATTATATATAAGTTGGTTCTAGGGCACCAAATCCAATAAACAATGGATTAATCTAGTGGCGTATGCTCATCTTCTCCTTTTCGATCATTAGGAAGTGGTAATCTGGGTGGAATCTTCTATAAATAAGTAGAGAATAATCTCAACACTTTATTTTTTTAAGAAAAAACACCAAGGAATTAACTATATCATATAATTTAAGTGTAACGTATCCCTCTCTAGCTAATATCAATGTTTTATTTTTTTTCATTTCAAACACTTTAAAAATTATTTAAAATAACATAACATGCTAAGAAAATCTTATAAAAAATAAAATTCTAATTTAAATATAATATAAAAGAAGAAAAACACAATTATCATATCAAGGAAACTATAAATCAGGAGAATTATTTACTAAACTAGATTAACTTACTCATTAGTAATGAATATATAGGAAAACACTATTTATTCATTGTAAATTTCTCATTTATCATTAGTTTTCAATGATTACCAGTAGTAGTATAATAAAAAATAATAAGAAGCTAAACATTATGGAATGATATCATACTCATGCATAAATACTAACATCTAACATGATACATTATACCCAAGGGAATATGATATATTAAAAGTAATAAGGGGAGGAAAGATCTCCAACCACTCTTAATTAATCATGATTTCAATATAATTATGTTTTACAAGTATATTTATGGATTTCTTCTGATATCTTAATGGTCATAACTACCATATTCTCTAAATTACATACCTAAGTTCCATACAAGTGTTCTATAATATAATTTTTCAATGAATATGTCCTGATAACATTAATAATATTTATTTGAGTCACTACAATAGCTCAAACTCACCTCTCATCTTCTATATATTAGCGTAAATTCATAGATATTTAGAACACACATATGAGAGGAAATTTTACACATTGAATGATGTTCAAAGATCAATAATTCCATGCCTGGTTTTGAATGGACTAATGTCCCCTATAGACATTTGAATACCTAATAGGATATAAATTTAAAAAGCTGGTAGAATAAACTATATATAATTCATGGAAGTATCTATTGTTGAAATGCTGGGAGTCGTAGTGACAAAAAAGTATACAGATGATGAAAAAAAGAGAAAAATAATAAGAATAAGTTGACTGTGAAAAAAATAATTTTTATTGTTTTGGAAATTATCCCTACATCCATATAAAGGCATAAATTTCACTATAAATTGGAGTATAATTATAGGGAAAATTTTTGAGTTTCAGACACACAGAAACCCAAGCTCAAATGAGATAATAAATAAGATGATTCTACTATGCTAATAACAGCACTATAAGTCCACATTTTAATAGTATCATAGCCTCCCAAGTGTAATATGCTACAATTTCAGTGGAAATAATTCCACAGATATACAATACCACTATATCCATAGTACAAGATGATTAAGTAACCATGTCAAAGTTCCCTATTAGTGTATCCTAGTAAACTATGTAACATACTATATTTTATCAATGATATAGACCATTTGTTTTAGGATTAAATTCATTTTTTTGGTCCTTGTAATGTTACCTAATGGAGTCATGGGAGTTATGATGGTGTCCAAGGATTATTTGGATCTTGAAGTCCATGAAATTTGAGAAAATAGACTGGGACTCATGGTTAGGAGAAACCATGCATCCCAGCTCGCACAGATTCCCTAACTGTATAGGGCTGTGGAAGAAGGGAGTGGGGGGATTTATGATTGTTTAAAATCATGTGACCCCAGGTGCACACCCATATGAAGGAAACTATCATTTTTTATAGTGGCTTCCGCACAGCTTGCACATGGTTATGAAAATTGTGTGCCAAAACCATGTGGGGTCCCTTCTTAAGTAGAATAGGTGCACATTTGGAGAATGTTTTGGACAATCATGTGAAAAAATACATACTAGTAATTAAAGATTAAATTACCCTTTTCCCCTAAAATGTTTTAGTACCCTTTCTCTTCTTTCCCTTTATTGTTATCCAATAACACACTCTGGGTTCTCCTCCCTTCCTCCTCCTTAGGGATTTCCATCCCTCTATCATTTGATATCCAAACCATTCACCATCAGATTCATTTGAAAGCATTAGGTAATCTATGAACTCCTCATCCTTCCATTCTTAATTTCTCTTATTCTTTGTTGTGTTATTTTAGTGTGAGCTAATTTTACCCATTATTTGGGAATTTGAAAATTTCTCTAATATCTCTCATTCTAGTTTGATTCAAGGATCAAAAATAGATTAGTGGTCTTTAATACACTAAAGGTAGGGGGTTTATCTTTTTTCATCGTGTTTTGTTGCATTCTATATCATGTGTCATTGTTCCGCATGCCAAACCCTTTTGGCGATGCCTCCAAATTGTTAACAAAATTATATTGAGAAACCTACCATGCCAAATACCTCCCTAGTGAGTGGTGAATCAACCCTTAGGTTGACTTCCTTGCCTTGAGACACCCCTATGAGTGTTTCTTTTCCTTGAAAACCTATATTCCATTGTTCTAAGTTGTGATACACCACTTGATGGGTCCTCCTCCTATAATAAATTCCTTGAAATAATGAATTGAATTTATTAAACTGGTGGTCCATGAGTTAGGCCCTGACACCTTATGCTATAAATGAAATGCCTAATTGAATACCTTGGACAATATAATAATAATGTTTTAATTTATTTCCTTTTAAATGAAATGATTTTGATAGACAATTCATTCCCTTTCTATAAGCCGATGGAGATACAAGGGGTATTTACATTAGGAAACCTTCGATGGGATCATCATGACATAGTTAGAAATTTTTAGTGAATTTTTAAATAGAAAAAAGGTGACACTAGTTATTATTGTGATGGGATCGTTGTTCATTTATCATTTTACCTCTAGTTGGGTGACACCGGTTCCCTAGGGGAGACCTCGTGGATGGTCTCTATGGAATAATGGTTGTTCCATGCCATGATAGAGACACATCACCTTACATGCAATACCAGGTATTAACTTAGTGGTTAGTTCCTGTTGTAGTCACACCATTACAGGAGTGATAGTTAGGATCTCATCCATGGGTCACCTTGGATGGAATCCTATGGAAATAAATATATACGGAGCCCCTAGAGTGATACTTGGGATTCCCATGGGATCTCCTTTGATTTCCTCAGGTTTCCTCTTAATAATTTATAAATATGTTAATTAAATTTAGAAAATAAGTATATGAAACTCAAACTCTTGGGATGTGACCAACAAGAAAAATTACATGCTTGGGGATGGTCCATCCTGTGAAATATTACTTATAGCAGCTCTTACCATGTTTCAAACTTGGGCAGGTTACCTCAGTTTAGAGATATTAGTCTTAGGATGAAGCATGTATAATCAGACGGGTGTCCCATATAGAACCCAGTCTGGTACAATTTATTTATATATTTTCATGTTTCATTTATTATTGGAACACCATTCATTTTATATATCACGAATTGGATTGATCAAGACACTGTTGGTAGTGGACTACTGAGTATATCTCACACCCTTCCTGGGCTACCCATGGTACCCAAGAAAACTTCATGATTTTAGGTATAGATAAATGTAATTTTATATGTTCTCATGCTTGATTCTGTGTACGAGTATAGAGTACAGGAGTAGAGGATCAATCCTATGCTCGTGATGTTATTAGTAGCTGTTTTTTGGCCTTTTTGGATTTTTTTTGTAGCTTGTGGTATATTTCTATTTACCTTTATCCCATTTACTTTATTTTTGTATTACTATATTATCATTATCATCATCACTTTGTATCTATTATTATTTATATTTCATGTGCTTATTTACATTGAATGGTTTGTTATTGATTCTGCTATGTCGGGTTTCTGGTCTAGTCATTATTGTGTCTTCTTATACTATTTATTATTTATCTTATAATACTATGATCCACTTTGATCTATAAGGGAATAGTCTCCCCATATACCCACCCTAGGCTATCACTGCTAGTCGGTTTCCTTTGACATATGGGGATGCATGCTTGAGGTCTTGTGGCCACCATCTCAGGGCACTACTAAGTGGAATCTAGGGTGGGCTGATACAAAGTTGTATCACATGATTCTTATTCATTTGTATTACTATCTGGGTTTTAAATAGGAGAATAGGAATATTAGAATTTGGTAATGAGATTACTCCTAGGAGTAGCTGACCTACATATAGGGGAAAACCCAAACTACATGGGATGGGTAAATCATTTTATTTATTACACTGTTATAGATGATTTGATTTCACCATTGTTGATGTTGATATTATTATAATTGGTTGTTTAGACTTGGATTGATAAAATTAGGGTGTACCAAATTCATGCATCATAGTAGGAAACATAGGTCCTAAATGTCATGCATCATTCCATTCCATATCTATTTCATGCAGGAATTTTTTATATTACAAATTCCTATTGTAGTGCCTTGATTTTTATGTATTGAATTGGGCTAGTGTTTTCATAAGAATGGAATAATTGTCCCAATTAAAGTTCCATCATCAAACAAAATTGTGTTTTCATTCATATATTTATGGTGAAACCTTAGTTAACTAACTATTAAATATTAGTTGATTTTATTGGTGAGTGAAAATGTAAATTTAAGATCCCAATGATTCTATAAGTAATAAATGGTAGTTAATTCAATCAAATCACTATATATGACCCGTTATTTCGTGATACCAGACATAAAAACCATGAAAAATTTATTTGAAATTCTATATTCAATTTATAAGGGGTAAAACCCTTATAAAGTTAGAATTGATGAATTAATTAACTGGGATATGATATCTATAACAAAATAGGTAAGAATAAATATCAATAATTTTAATCTTTTAAATAAAACGTTTACCATTAGATGTAGATTCCAAATGTAAAGTAAAGGGTGTTTTATTATATACCTTTCATTTAACATTCCATATAATGGGACCTCTACTATTAAATGAGACTTTGAACATGACCCAAACTTAGTAGTGGGAAGTAGGTTGTGTCTCCTATGATCCTGATGTGACTCATTCTTATCACCTAGACCTAGATTTTGAAGCATGTTGAGGGTTGTGAAATTCTTATATGAAATACTCGTGCATGTCCCTTCCTTTATCTCTTTCCCCATATATTATAAAATATCAACTGAGGAGTGTGAGTAGTAATTATAGATTTATGACACCATGAAATCATTCCATATGCTAGGAATGTGGCAATGAATACACTCCAATGGTGGTGGGACTTGAGCCACTCATTATACCTCCTATATTGACACCTGAGACACCTCATGAAGATCTTCTTATGAGCATCAATTCTCAGTTCCATGACAGTTGTTTCTACTTTATACAGTCTGTGTAGGGTGCTCCCAGACCATCCCCTTCTATGGCAGATTTGACTTGAGAGTTTTAATAACAGCATCCTTCCACCATCTTGTGGGATGGAGGACCTCATGATATTGAGTCATGGCTAGAGGCTATGATGTCTATCTTTGAGCATATTGAGATTCCTCTAGAGAGGAGGGTCATGCTCCCACCTATATTCTACATGACTCCACCAAGAATTTTTGAGATGTAATCAATTAGGTTGGTCAACATCAGGGTATGGCTTGGGTAGAATTTTAGATATCCTTTTTTGACTACTTCTTCCCAAATACTGGGAGAATAGTTCGGGCTCGAGATTTCATGAACCAGAAACAAGGTGACATGTCGATGATGAAATATTCATCTCGCTTATCTGAGTTAAAATATTTTTCATTGATCACATCCCATGAAGTTTTGACTATTGTGAGGAAATTTTAGGATGAGATTGCATACACCATTTTCTTATAGGTGAATCACCATTTCAGAGATAGTGAACCAGACCCTCATCACTAAAAGAAATTTAAGGGAATCCAGAAATGTGAGCCATGGCGATTCAACTTCCAGGTAGGTAAGTGGTTTTTCTAGTTGTAAGAATCTTCATTTTGACTGTTCATGTGAAAAAAATACTATCCAGGTGGCACACACCGATAGCTATGTAGTGTGTCACTAGTGTGGAATTACAGGACATAAAATGTCTCAGTGTATGAGGAACCCGATCAAGTTCCAGGCTTGCATCAGGATTGGTCAACTTTAATGTTTATGTTGATATTTTTCTGAAGTACCTTGTGAAAGGGGATCCGTACCAACACCACTTTCAGGTTTATGTTCAACAACTCCACATTTGGCTTGGAGTTAGTCTTCTACTGGCCAATCAGGCAGAGGAGGTGGGTACTACCAAGGTTGTTAGGCCACAAATGTTCTTTTCTAGCAGAGAGAACCTACCTAGGCTATTTAGGCAGCATCTCAGGGCCACAGTTCATGCCATATTTATGCAGTGCATCCTACTCCTAAGGAAGAGTTTCAAGTGCCTTATACTATATGAGGTACTACCATGGAATCCTTTACATTAGTTTTTTCATTTGTCAAAATAGGTGAATCACACTCTTTTCAACCTAATGAAACTATGGAAAGTATGGGTCTGGTAATCATGTATTCTAGTGATGTTATGACTCTCTAAACACCACTAGGGTCTATATATGTGGGTATATGAAAGTGAAAGGAGTTACCCCTTGAGATAGGGGATATCATTTATTGTGTAATTTATTCATCCTCAAGATGACCATATTCTATTTCATTCTTAGTATATACTATCTTATGTCTTATCATGCCAATTTTTATTGATACCGCCAACGAGTGTCATTCACATCACTCAAGTTCAGTACGTATCTACAGATGGGGGAATGAGATATCTAGGATAGTTGAGCTGGACCCAAGCATCATGGGTTAGGTAGAGTTACATCACAAATGGTAAGTATCTTTATAAGAGATCATGGAATGAAAATTGTGAAATTACCTCCTATTGGGAATCATTTTAGGGAAATCTTCACTGATGATTTTTCTGGATTACCTCATAGGATAGAGGTTGAGTTCACCATAGAGCTAGTGCCAGGTGTGACACCATTTTCCATTAATACCTATAGGATGGAACCCATGGAGCTCTAGAAACTCAAGAAATAGCTTGAAGATATAGATAAAAAGGGTTTTATCTAACCCAATACATCTATATGCTTTTCACTTATTCTTTTTTCCAAAAAGGAGGATGACACCCCTAGATTGTGTGTGGATTACTGTCGTCTAAAACATATTACAGTGAAGAACCAGTATCCACTACCTCATATAAAAGACATCTTCAACTATCTTTGTGAAGCAATAGTTTTCTCCAAGAACAATTTGAGGACATGATACCATTAGGTTCATTCAAGACAATCAAATATACCACATACAATGTTCCAAAGGAGGTAAGGATTGTATGAGTATTTGGTCATGTTGTTTGGCCTCATGAATGCACCAACGGTCCTTTTTCCTTTGATGAATCAAGTTTTCCACCCATAACTTGCTTAATTTGTGGTAGTCTTCGTAGATGACACCTTAGCATATTCTCACACCACACATGACCATCCCAAACATCTTGATATCATACTAAACACACTGAGAGAGCATCAAATATATACAAATCTAAAAAAATTCCACTTTTGGATCAATAATGTTCACTTAATTATTTATATAATATTATTGGTAGAAGTATATATTAACCCATATAAGGCGAGATCCATGGTTTATTGGGAGCATACCAATATTTTGATCAACATACATAGTTTCTTGGGTATAACTAGCTATTATAAACAATTCATCCATGGATTTTCATGCTTGAAACCTCCACTTACGGGCCTCCCAAAGAAAGGAGTGAATTCCATCTGGTATGAATCTTGTGATAAAACCTTTCAGTAGTTGAATGGGAAGTATGACTTCTACACTAACCCTAATCCTAATAGAACTAGGAAGAAGATATACTATTTACTATGATTCTTTAGGATTTAGGATGAGACCAGTTTTGATGGAAGGTGATCAAGTTATAGCGTACGAGTCCCACTAGCTGAGACCTCATGAGAAGAACTACCATATGCATAACCTTGAGTTAGTTACCATGGTTCATGATCTATTATGTTGGAAGAATTATCTTCTAGGTGAGTGGTTGGTTGTTTACACAAAATAAAATTTTTTAAAATACCTCTTCACATAGTGGTTCTTTAACCCAAGGCTGTGCATGTGGGTGGAATAATTATAGTCATTAGACTTTGAGATTTCTTATGCATCTAGAAAGGGTAATGTCACTATTGATTCCTTGAGATGGATGTCTTAGTGAAAAGACTTCAAGGAGGCCAACAGTGAGTGGAAGATGATGGATTTTTTCTCTAAGATACACCTAGAGGTTCAAGTACAGCACACATAGCCTATTTTAGAAGCTCTAACAGTGACATCCTCGCTTATGGAGAAGGTTCATATGAGACATCATTATGATAAACAATTATTGGTACTAAGGGAAAGTGTTTCTAGTGTGAACCCATATCTAGGTTGGTTCATTTATGGGAATGAGATCCTTTCCTAAGGTAGGAGTTTTTGGATCCCTTCATATATATGCGAAGAGTTGATGCAGGAATCACACGCCTCTGTTTGGGAAGTTCATCCTTGGATTAATAGAATGTACCAATATGTGCATCATTAGTAATGATGGATATGAATGAAGAGGTATATTGTAGGATTTATCACTCGTTTCTCCACCTATCAGTAGGTAAAGGTTGAGAATCTGTGACCTGATGGACTTTTAAAACCTCTTTACATTCCTAAATGGAAATTATATGATGTCACCATGGATTTCATGATGGTATTTTTGAGATCTCCTTAAGGCAGTGATGAATTATGGGTGATCATCGTCCAGTTGAACAAGGTTTCAAACTTCCTACTGATTCGATAGACTATCTCAGTTGATGAGTTTGGGAAGATTTATATCCAAGAGATTGTGAGCCTTTATGATGTTCCCCATTCTATAATTTCAGACCAAGACACCCAATTTAACTCATGATTCTGTAAAGGGTTATTGAAGGAACCATGTTCACAATTACTATTAAGTATAGCATATCACCCTCAGACTGAGGGGTAGTTTTAGTGGATGATATGGGTGTTAGAGGACACGATCCTAGCATATAACCTTGATTTTGGAGGATTATGAAAAAACACATACCTATTAGTGATCTTTCCTATAATAACATATTTCAAGAATTGATTTAGATGGATCCTTATGATTCCCTTTATGGTTTTCTAGGCCATTCAACCCTATGAAGGTTAGAGGAACGTGAGGTAGTTCTACTAGGTCCATATCTCATCCATGAGACTTCAGAGAAATTACAGATGATTCAGAAGCATATGGATATAACTTAGTCTCGAAAAGTCTTATACCATTCATTTCCATTGATCTATAGTTTTTGAGGTGTGACATTATGTCTTTCTGCCTATATTTTTTATATTGGGTCTTAGAAAAATTTAGAGATAGGGAAAATTATAACCTTAACATGACAGGACTTTCAAGATATTGTAGAGAGTTGGTCCAGTAGCCTATCAGATGTTGTTACCTTAGAGGTACCATACCATTCACAATGTATTATATATATAACAACTTTATATTTATCATGATGAACCATCTCATTCATTTGACCTTGAATATATTGATATAGAAGTGGATGCATCTTTCATTGAAAATATGATATGTATCATTGATTAGAGCACAAAGGATCTCTGAGATTGAACCATCCCACTAGTTTGGGTGCTATGGTATCATGACCATGTTTAGGATGAGACATGGGAGTGGGAGGACAATGTATGTGTGCAATGTTTAAAACATTCTCAGATGAAGTTTTACCACCCTTGGAAGGGAAACTTTGGGACGAGTTTTCTTAAGGAGGGGAGTTTGTAATGGGATGAATTTTATCAAAGGTAAGGACTACTTTTTTTGGAGAAAATTAAAATTTTAGTCCTTTTAATTTTACCTAATGGAGTCATGGGGGTAATAAGGGTGTTTGGGGAATGTTCAGAACTCATATCCTTATAAATTTCAGAAATTAGACTAGGCCGCACTGTTAGGAGAAACCATGCTACCCATCTCGCATGATTTCACTAACCTTGTAGGGGTGTGGAAGAAGAGATATGGGGGACACATGATTTTCTTAAACTGTGCAACCCTAGGCACACATCTGCACGAGGGGAACTATAATGTTTTTACAGTACTCATGTCTAACCAAACCCTATTCCCTATATGTGCATGGTTCCTTCTAAAGTAAAATAGGGTGCATGGTTGGCGTACTATTTTTAAAATCATGTATCCAAACCGTGTGCCCTTGTATTTAAATGGTAAATTACCTCCCCCTGAAATGTTTTAATACCCTTTATCTTATCCCCCCTTCATTTTCCTCCAGCAGTAGCCATCAAGAGACCCTCCCTTCCTCCTCCTTAGGTAGTTTGATCAGTCCCTCATACTATCTTTAAATTACTCATCAGAGGAAGAATTTGATATCTTGATTCAGTCTCTATACTCCTCATCGTTCTGTTCTTCATTTCTCTTCTTCTCTATTGTGCTATTTTGATGTGAGATCATTTCCCCTATTTTAGGGTATTTTATGATTTCATTGATATCTCTAATTCTAGAATGATTCAAGGGTTGATAATGGATGAGTGGTCTTCTACGCACCAAAGGTAGGGGGTATTTCTCCTTTCCCCATGTTTTGTTGTGTTCTATATCATGTGTCATTATACCGCACACCAAACCCTTTTGGTGATGCCTAAATAATTTTAAATAAATTATATTTATTGAACTACCATGCCTAATGAGACTCTATTGAGTGGATAATCAACCCATAGGATTATCACCTTACCTTGAGACACACCTATGGGTGTGAATCTTCCATGACAACTTATCTTTAATTGTTCTATGTTATGAAATTCTACTTGAGGGGTGCTTCTTCTAGAATAAACTCTCTGAATTATTAAATTGAATTGATTAGAAAGGTGGTCCATGAGTTAGGACACTTCACCTTATTACTTAAATGAAATGGCTAATTGAATTACTTGGAAAATATAATAATTATTCTATAAATGTTTTCTTGAAAAATGGTTGGATTTTGATAACCAAGTCATACCATTTCTATAAGAAGGGGGAAATACAATGGGTCCTTACTTAAGTACACCTTAGACGGGCTCATCGTTCCTTAGTTAAAATTTGTTAGTGACTTTTTAAATATGATGGGGGAGACACTAGCTATGCCTAGGAAGAGCTCACTATGAATGTATAATTTTTACCTCTAGATGGGTGACATCAGTTCCCTATGGGAGAACCCGTTGATAGGCTCAGTAACATGATGGTTGTACCATGCCATGAGAGAGACATGAACCCTTAAATGTGATACTAGGGATAAACTCGGAGGATAGTTATTGTTGTCTTCACATCTTTCCAAGAGTGATACTCATGATCTCATCAATGGGTTTCCTTGGATGAACTACTATGATACTAGATATATACATATCCCATAAAGTGATAGTTTAGATTCCCTTGGGATCGTCTTGGATGTGCTGAGGGTTCCTCTTAATAATTTACAAAGATATTAATTAAATTAAGAAAAAATAATATGGAACTCAAACTCTTGGTATGCATCCACTAAGACAAATCACATTCTTGGGGGTGATCCATCCTGTGACATATTTATTTTATAATCACTGACCATATTTCATACTTATTGAGGTTACCTTAGTTTATAAATATCCATCTTTCTATATTGAATTTATTATTGACACACTGTTCATTTTATATTGCACGAATTCGATTGATCCAGAAACTGTTGGTGGTGGCCTACTGAGTATATCTCACACCCTACTTTGGCTGCCCTTAGAACCTAAGTAGACTTCATGACTACAAGTATATATAAATGGAAGCATCTAGCTTATGATTCCTGACTTTTAGTACTAGGATATATTACAGGAGAAGAGGACCAAGCCTATGCTCTTGATTCTAATAGTAGCTACTTTTTTGACTTTTTTTGTTTTTTTTATTGGATGTGGTATATTCCATTTTACCTTTATCTCATTTATTTTATTTTATTTTAGCTACATGATCATAATCATCACTTTGTATCTATTATTATCAAGCTTCTATTTGTTTATTTACTTTGCATGGTTCATTACTGCTTCTTCTATGGTGAGTTACTAATCCAGTAATTATAACGTTTTCTTCCACTGTTTAATTTTTATCATAAAACACTATGTTCCACTTTAATCTATGAGGACATAGAATCCCCACAAACACACCATAGGCCCTCACTACAAGTTGGACTTATATCTTTCATCCTTAGAATCCCCAAAGTAGGGAGCACTACCATATATTACCCCCAATGACCTTACCACAAAGATCGAACCGTGAGAGTTGTGTTTTGGTGTGTTGTCTAGGCTGCTAGCATTTATCCAAACATTATCCAAATGGAATAGGATACACAATTAAAATAGTATCATTTACATACATTAAACATACATAAAAAAGTAAAAACATTCAAAAGACACACAAAATAAGAGATACTAAACATAACCTATAAACATGAAATATAGGTAAGAAAAATATGGAATAAGGCCTAAAAAATGGATCCAAAGTGCATATTTTCTATGATAGAACCCTATTTTATCCCTTTCATCATCTTATATATCACCCGCCATAATGTCCAAAAAGGAATCACTCAATATCCATGGCTCCATACTATATTAGCTCTAAAAATTAGGCTCTTTACATTTACTTGAATCTCACTCCATTATTTTTTCATGCATCCAAACAAGGCACGTGTAAGGTGGGAGAAAAATATAGCTAGTAGGTAGTCACCACCCCAACTATAATATCCCGTTATAAGCCAAATTTAATGAAACAAAATTCGGAATATAATCGATTAATTAAGGATAGAAGTAATAAATATTATAGAGGTATCAATAAAAAATAACACCCTATACTAGGATATTATATACCTATCATACCTTCTAAGAGTACTTCTTCAATGTCTAATATGATTAGGACTATGTAATGAGAGTTGAAAATATCAAAAAATTCAATGGATTTTCCTTGAAAATCCCCTCTCAATCAATTCAAACACTAGAAAAAGTCCATTATTTTTTATATTTTATGAGATTCTATAATTTTATGAAAATTTTAATACAATATGAATTGTTAGTGATCATTCGATTATGAATTAACTGATAAAATAAATTCTTTTATTTTTAGAATATAATTGTTTTATTTTGAAGTTTATTTGGAAATGAAATTATTTAATAGATCAAATTTGGATCTTTCATATTTTTTTGGAAGCTACAAATTGTTTTAATAGAAACATGGAATAAAAATTATTAAATGGATTTAATTACAAGTTTGAATAATTTTATTCATTTTTTCAAATTAAATGAAATACATAAAAATAATTTAATGAATTTAATTTTAATGCATTATAAAATGTGATTTTTAAATTGGGGAATAATAATATAATTTTTTTTAATGTGATACACTAAAAATTAATTGATTTATTTAAAATCTATTTTTAGATAGATTAATTCATAAAATGAATTGAAATTTATTTTGGATTTTTTACAATGTTTTTATTCAAATTTATTTAATTATAAAAAAGCCCCCCACTAAAAAAATATTTGTGTCTGATATGCGGGTCAAAATTCACAAAGTCTTAGAGTGACTAGACAACCAACATCATATGGTTGATCCAGAAATAGAAAAAATGGAAAAAACATTGATCAAATGAATGTTTAATTTTGAACCTTCTCATATAGTCAATACACCAACAATGAAAATATGAAAAATGTATAGAGTGATCACAACCTCTAAACAATTGATTGTGCCCCATTTTCTCCTTATGTAGTTGAGTACAACACTTCTTAGGATTGACTGCACACAATCAATTAACTGTGAATATTATTTAATCTTACTACACACCTTCCCCTCTTCATGGAATATCATGCTACCATAAATCAACATGAAGCTACAAAAAATGAGAAATTCAATCTTTCAAATAAAGACACCTAGGACACTAGAAGTTGGAGATCCTAATAAATGATTTTAGGATGGAAGTAAATACTAAAAATGAAGAAACTAAAACTGAAGTTGATTTATAAGAGGGAGATGAAGAAAACTAGACCCGATGCTCACCGCATCACCTGTAGATCCTGATATCGATATAAAGTCCAACAGAGTGGTTAGGAAAACTAGATTTGCACCACCTTTTGGAGATTCATTTCTAAATCCATCAGAGTACCATGCTCATTGATGAATATGATGATGATGACATTGATGATAATCCATGCCCATGGAATCTAAACTACACAATGAAGAAGCCTTGAGATTTTTGTATGAATCAGTTCAGAATACTAAATTTTAGATAAATTCTAGAACCAATACACTTAATACCAAATTTACAATCTCTTAATTGAATAAAATAATTTTCTATCAAAGAAATACACACCCACTAATGTTCTAGGACCAATTCCCACAACCGTGGTCCAATATTGATCTTTCATTATAGTCATGACATCTAATTAGATTCCCAAGACTGTCTCTATAATTCTGCTAAAGTCCCAATCTAGTACATGAAACTTTTTAATTCTTCCTTTGCATGTGAGCACCAAACATGGAATGAATTTCACTACACCAGAAACTAGTAGAGCACTCCCAGTGAGATTTTTCTTGAAGATGTATAAGTATGATTGTGGGAAAAATACTTCCAACTGGATAAATCATGAACCTCAGTTGAAACATATGAAGGAAATATAATCATAGGAGTACATTGGAACTTGTTACTTTGATTTCTCAGAAGATGAAAAATTTATGATTCTTATAAATAATCCTCCTCCTTCCATTTTTGTGGATATTCAGCCTCTTCCAATTTTAGCTCCAAACCTCTATAAATTTTGTTCACTTTAATTTGAATTTTAAATATTTATTAAATTAATTATATTTTGATTCTCTTATCCCATTATTTCTTTATTTGTTCTCACCCTTGTGATGTACCCAGAGATAAAAATCTCCTTGATCATGGATAACTAACCCATTAGAGGTGGTTAGAGGGGAATCATAATGACAATATTGAATTTATGAAATTAATTCTCAATATATCTATTATCTGTTTCTATCAGAATAATGTATGTGAATTCTAGATGAGGATATTATCAATCTAAATCCCATTGACAGTGTATCACTCTTTGAACTATTGAACTTCAATGTACCCTTTATTCGGGAAACACTTTATATCATTGGATTCGTGTGGTTTGAAATGAAAACTGGTATGATATTTCTAAAAGGTGTGTTGGTAAGTTCATTTACTCAATTAAGGAATGTTATTACCCATACACCAAGGTAAACACATGGAATTACTTGTTCTCTTAAGGATATCTCGATAATATTAGTGGTTCCATATAAAATAATGTAGTGGGGGAGAGCAGATGAATGAAATTGAACCTGATCATTGAATGAGATGATTTAAGAGAAAAGTAAATATTAATATATCCCACTAGAATTTAACCTTAGAATCATATATATTTTTCATATTCATTCTATGTGCATCAACATTTCCACTTTCCCCTATTTTCATTCAATCAAAAACCAAAAAATATTTTTAATTCTAGTTGTTTTCAAAATTTATAAATAAAAAAAAATATTAATAAGTGATATATAATATTGAATAATATACTCACATACAATCCTTGGGAAACAATTTTGGATAGATTATTTTGTTCCAACATATCTCGATTTTTATATATATTTTTGATTTAAAAAATCCATTATTATATTCTAATATGTTTATCTTATGTTTTTTCATATTTTATTTATCAAAAGAGTTTATCATACGATTTTTATACAAGTTCTTATCTTTGGCTGAGTAAAGTATTTGATGTATCCTAAATTGTTTTATCTTATGAGAATTGAAGAACCTATTCTATCTACTCAGAATCAGAAAGTTTTTAGAGTTTATCTAGCTACGTAATAATTTAATTTATGAAGATATTTTTTGAGTTTCTTAGATCATATGACCTTGTAAGAATGATAATATCAAAATATTATCTTGAAAAAGGATACTCATAAAATATTATCTTACAAAAGTCATAGAAGTTATGAAAGATAATTCTTGTATCTACACTTAAGATTTATCTTTTGCAGTATGGATAACAATTTATCTTTCAAAGAATTTGAAATAATATTTTATCTTATGGATATTATATTATGATGAACAATACTTCTAGATGATATCTTACAAAGATATAGCTGTTGTATAATGTTATGATTACTTTTCTAATATATCAAGTATTCTTTTCATTCTTTTATAGCACATAATAAAAGAGATTATCCATTTAAAGATGGATTATTCTATATAAGATTTTCCATGAATGAAAATATGTAAATAACAAGAAGATCTTTGACATCGCTATAGAAAAAGTAATTTCTATATTTGGTATTAATATATACATATCCTTTAAATCCTATATCATCAAGTTCAAAATGTCTGGATCATTCAACCATTAGAATAATATTGTATTTAAGTTAAAAATAAGATATAAAATGAAACATTTTTTTGCTACATATATAGAAACACAATGGATGAGCATGAAATAGAAGAATGTGATGAAAATTTAGATCACATATTTCTTGAATTACTGTACATAGAAAAAGTTCAAATGAAAATTATTATACTGTTCTTATCAGTTTCTATTAGTTTCACTAAAGATAATACTAAGCTATACTTTTAAGACTATCAAACTCTAAGGATGAATCTTCTACTACTGTTAGGTGCCTCTTGTTACTGAGTTCTATAAATTATTCTCTCAAAATCGATTCATTCATTTTTTTACACTTGGGTAAGAGTGTGGTTTGAGACTGTGGATAGGTTTTGTAAAGAGGGATCCTAGTTGAAAGATCTTGGACCCTTTTAATAAGTGATAACTACTTGTACTCAGCTGGGTTCCCCCGTTAAAAGGGCTGTTATAGTGAAAATAACCAAAAACATGGAGTAATGTGTTTGTGGAGTGGACTAGGGTATTCTTGTTCCCCAAACCACTATAGATATCTTGTGTTAAACCTCTTTCATTTATGTTTTAATTTATTGTACCTATTTTTACTAAGAAAAAGGATTTGAATGATCATACCTGATGAAGTATTTTTTTTATAAAATAAAATTCCAATAACTCAATTCACCCCCTCTTCTGTGTTTAACTAGCCATTTTTTGGGACAATAATTGGTATTAGATATCATAACTATTGGGTTCACAGATTCCAAATACTGCAGTCCAAAGATCCATTTTCAAATGGATACTATGGATGATAAATGACAAGGTATGTTAACAGTTAGAGATCTATAATTCAATGGTAAAAATTATGGATTCTAGAAGGCTCACATGACCATTTATATAAAGAATATTGGCTTGAAATTTTTTCTCAAATTAGTAAATCCCTACGAAATTCCTAATAAAGAATTTAAAACATGGGATGCTACAGCTAAATAAAATTATGATCTAAACTCCAAATCTAGGAACTCTATATTCTATGGATTAGGACCAGATGTGTTGAAAATATCTTCACAATGTCAAATAAGACATGAAGTGTGAACCAATATAGAAGTTTCATATGAAAGCAATGAGAATGTAAAGGATTATTCATATGATACAACCATTATTATGTTTGATAATTTTAAAATAGATGAAGGAGAAAGTATTACTCAAATAAATGGAAGGCTCGTTGAGATTGTCTATAAAATTTCTTCTCAAGGAGAACATTTTACTGAACCTGAACATGAATGAATAATTCTTGGATTCTTACCACTAAAGTGGAGTGAAAAAAATCTTCCATCATACATTCTATAGAGGTAAAAAATTTCAAGATAAATAATATCATTGGAACTCTCATGATGTATGAATTTGAAATGGAATATAAATATAGAGATCCTATAATGAATAAGAAAGATAACAATTCCTTGAAGTTTTCTACTTATAAAGATGACAAGAAGGAAAAAACACATAGATCTATGAAACATATGATGAAGTAGACTACTTATGAAATTATGAATCAAATGATGATATTTCACATCTTTCTTGAAAGTTCAAAAAGTTATACCAAAAAAGAATAGGTTTTATAAGACCCTTCAACAAGAACAAAAATCATGGTGACAACCCTAAATATTTTGAGAGTCTATGAGTGCAATAAGTTAGGACACATAAAGACCAAATATCCAAAAATTAAGGATTATAAGAATATAGAAAATAAATAATTCAATAATTCTAGTTATGAGAAAACTAAAAAAGTTATGATGGCCACCTTGATTACTTCTGAATATTCCAATGAATAAACATCATCAGAATCAGAACTCGAAGCTATTAATAAAAATTATAGCATATTATTTATGGAACATATGAATGAGGTTGATTACTACTTTTCATATGGCATGAAGATGAATCAAAAAATAAAAACTATTCATATGAATAATTAAATAAATATTGTACCATATTAGAAACCAAGTATTAAAGCCTAAAAAAGAAGAAAATTCCCCCCATAAATTCATATAATAAGATTTTTAATTAATAAGTGGACCTGTATAAATGAATTTTAGAGTTAAAAGATAAATTGAAAAAATACTATTTAAAATACCGAACAATCTAAAATGATAGATAATCTACAAAAGGAGTTAAAAACATTAAGGATGATGCTTGTGTCTCTACTAAAGGAGAAGAATATCTCAATAATATTTTTAGTCAAAATAAACTTAAGAAAGACAAGTTCAGAATAGGAATTCAGGGTGATAATCCCAAATTCTATAAAAAATATTTTTTCCATAACTCTAAAAACAAAAACCCTTCAAGCTTTTCTTGTTTTCATTGTGGTGAAGTAAGAAATTATAAAAATATATTCAATTTGAAAAATCATCAATTCTATGGAATCAAAAATTCCTTTCTTGAAAAATCGTTTTCAAAACAATTTGGTATGTAAAATGGAAAAAAAAAAGTTTCTAAATAAATTTGAAAATAAAAGAAAGTTTGGATACATAATCCTTTCATAGATAACATTTATAGATCCTAAAGAGTTTAGGTACCAAAGAAATCTATTAGTTTATTTTTAATTATAAGGGGAAAACCACATGAATAATAATGAAAAATGGTTCATGTATAGTGGATATTCAATACAAATGAGTGGTGGTTTCTCATGTTTCAACTCACTATCCAAAAGTAATGGAGTCTGTGTCACATTTGGACACAATGGAAAAGAAAAAATAGTTGGTATTGGATATGTTGAAAATCCTTAGTATATTATCATAAACCAAGTTCTTTATGTTGAAGTATTGAAGAAAATCTTGAAAAGTATCCATAAACTTTTGATGATGGTTATTCGATTTATTTTTATAATAACTTTTATTTAGTTTTCAAAGATAAGTTTATCAAGTTTAAACAATATCGATCAGATAATGTTTACACAATAGATATCAATTATTTGTGTAGAAAATTTAAATTGATTAAATTAAGAAATTAATGTATCGTGGATTTGGAATAGAAGTTTTGCACATTATAATATTCATTATATGATTTTATTTATAAGAAATAGTTTATTTATAACTTACATGACCTCAAATTAGACAAAAAATCCATGTGATTCATGCCAAATGGTAAAGTTACACAAGTCATCTTTTAAAACAATTAAATAGGTTGATACATCTAGTCCCCTTAAAGTTATCCATATTGATATGTTCAGGTATACTAGAACTAAAAGTCATGCTGTAAAATCATTTGTTTATGTGTTAGTTTATTTTTTTGAGATTTACATGGGTTTACTTTTTATGACTTAAGAGTGAAGTATGCTCTATTCTTATTATTTTTTGTTTACTTTTGAAAAATAAAAAATATGTAAAAATTGTGTCTCAAATAAGTGATCATAGAGATGAATTTTAGAATCATTAATTTAATTCATATTTCTTAATTTAATGATTTAAACATACCATCTATTCCCATAGGACACCTCAATATAATGGTGTTGTTGAATGGAGTAATAGGACTTTGTAAGAAATTTCTAGGACTATGTTATGTCAATATAACTTTACCACTTTTTTCTGGGTTGAGGTAGTCAACACAACATGTTATGTCATTAACATATTTCTAATAATACCTAGGTTAAATAAAATACCCTATGAGTTATAGGATAATAGAAAACCAAAGGTAGGATACTTAAAAGTGTTTAGATTCATGGTTTATATCTTGAACAGTGATGATAATCTTGGAATGTGTTATCCAAAGGATAAGGAAGGTATCTTCTTAGGATATTATACTACTTCCCAAGACTATATATTTATCAAAAAAGGGTATGGATTTTTGAAGAATCAAGACATGTGAAGTTTGATGAAAGTGATCCTTTTGATCACCTAATTATTGAAGCTAATGATCAAAATGATTCACTCAAGGATATGAGACCAGAACCTCTATTTAATGATAAAAAGGATGATGATATGGAACTTGATTACTTTAAACCAAATCTAATATGGGATGATATGAGTGAACTAGAAATTTTGTTTCCTATAATACATAGAAACCTTAAAGACCATCCTATAGAAACAGTTATAATAAGATTAGATGAAGGTGAAAGAAATAGAAGAAATATAGGAAGCCTAGTAGAGTTATCTTACTTTTTTCCCAACTATAATCTAAGTCTGTATAATAAGATTTATCTCATGAAAGTCGGTTTTTATATATGAAAGGAGACTTAAACCAATTTAAACGAAATGAAATTTTGGAATTGGTTGAAAGACCCTCAAACTATTCTATAATTGGTGAAAAATATGTTTTTAGAAGAAATAAAGATAATAAAGGTGTAATGACTAGAAATAAATCTAGATTAGTTTCCAAAGGATATAATAAAGAAGAAGAAATAAAATATGAAGAAAACTTTACTCCAGTATCGTGGTTAAAAGATATTAGAATTGTTCTAGTACATACATATTATATCAATTTTAAATTATATAATATAGATGTTAAATATGCTTTTCTAAATGGATTTTTAATAGAGGAATTATATGTAGAAATTTTTTTTGGTTTTGATTACCCTCACTCTAAAAATTATTTTTTAAACTTACCAAAACATTATATGGAATTAAACAAGAACTGAGGGAATGACATGAAGGATTAAGTTTTTTTATTTTATCAAATGGTTTTACAGTAGGGATGGAAGTCTCTATATTATTTAAGGAAACTCTATCCTAAGAAATTTTTTAGGGAAAATATATCTGGATGATGTTATTTTTATGTTAAATAATAAAACATTATGCAAGGATTTTTAAAAACTTTTGAAAAAATAATTTTAAATGAGTATGATAGGCGAGTTAAATTATTTTCAAGGATTTCAAATTTGTAAAACATATTTTGGAAATATTTTAATCTTAAGAAAATACATAATTGATTTAATTAAGAAATTTAGACATGAAAATAATAATAATTATTCAACTAATCTGAGCACAAATATTAAACTTGACTCAAATGAAACTAGAAAACCAGTTGAAAACAAGTTTTATAGAGGAGTCATTGGAATTTTATTTTTTATTACTAAAAGTACACTATATATTATGTTTTCTCTATGTATTTGTTAAGGATTTCAATATAATGTAAAATAATTACATTTAAATATTGCCAAAATAATTGAAATATATTTAAAAATAAATGCGTCTCTTTCTTTTTTTTTCAAAAATTTATTAATTTAATTTAATATCATATTCAGATATTGATTTTGATGGATGTGGACTAGATAAAAAGATCACCTTAGGAACCTATCATTTTGTTTGAAAATCCTTAGTTTCTTGGTTGATTAATAAACATCAATCTATAGAATTATCAAATAATGAAGATGAATATATTTTTGTAGGAAGTTGTTATGCTGAAGTGATTTGGATGAAACACACCTTAATGGATTTTTAATTTAATTTTAATTTCATACTAATAAAATGTGACAACACATGTGCTATAAATATTTAAAATAATATGATAAAACATCCAAGAATAAAGATAATTGATTTAATACATCATTTATTAAGAGATCGTGCACAAAAGAATGATATCTCTTTTGATTTTTTTGTTTAGAAAATCTATTAGTTTAAATTTTTACTAAACCATTTCCTCCTGGTAGATATTATTTCATGAAATCAAAATTTAGAATATTTATTTCTTCTTAATTTTATTTTGTTGAATAATTTTGTATTCGAAGAAAATAAATTATTTACATTATTTTATTTAATTTTTGTTCCACCGTTTTGAGTACTAATAATATTCAATAGGGAATATCACCTAGTTTTAGTAATAATAACTCTTTACATCACTACATAACCCCCAAAATACCACAAATGAAAAGAAGTGAGTATCAAACATACACCCAAAATCCTTTACAAAGCTTTGAAACCTCTCCCTATATC
Source organism: Viscum album (assembly GCA_963277665.1). Classification (NCBI taxonomy): domain Eukaryota; kingdom Viridiplantae; phylum Streptophyta; class Magnoliopsida; order Santalales; family Viscaceae; genus Viscum; species Viscum album. Next base: position 994,912,843 of record OY728125.1, read on the forward strand.
CTTATATTATCCCAACATTCATTTCTATAATCTTCCAACCTTTTAAAACCATCATAAATGGAGAAAACAAAGGTAACTGATGGTGCCACTAAAAGTAGAAAAAAGAGACAAAGGACAACATGAAATTTTTGAGTGGGTGAGATATTTATTTTGACTGGATGGAAAAGACAGATATGTTCGTAAATAAGGTAATTAACCATCAAGGATGGGAGTATGTCTCTGATGAAATGTGAGCATTTTTCATATTCAAAAATTAAGTTACCAAGTTTTATGAATCTAAAGTTTTTCATTTAATGATGATAAAGATATAGTTACCTCAGTAGTAAAAAAAATAATATCTCGAAAAACTTTATGTAGTTAGTAAAAGTCTTAAAGATCCCCCGTGAAGGATATTTGTCTTTCAGTACCTCTTTTTCTACGGTGGATGGAGTCATCCACCAGAGATAATAAAGTTTATATTTGGAACATCAAAAGTTGAAAAGAAACTAGTAAAGGAATTAGATAATAAAAGAGAATTTATTACCAAGTTTATACAATATGGAATAGTGAAATGAAGTGGGGAGTTTGAGAAATATTATTTTTAAGACATTACTTTGATTTATCTATTTATGATAGAAAAACTTGTAAATAAGGAATGTTATAATTATTTATACATGTTCCAAGTTCAGAATCATTCTTTAAATTTCTATCCTTTTGGAAGGATATTAAACCTCCTTTTCCAAAATTCTATACCTTTCTTGGATGATAATATCACAATTAATTTTTACGATCTAAAAAATTTAAGTGAGAGTGTTTTATGAAAAATTTATTTATGTTGGAATTCATTATTAAATAAGATGGTGCCAATAGACATAGAAAATAAAGTGGAAACCACATTGACTCAGGGGGAGTCATCCCACTTTCAAGAAATACCAATGTTTATAGAAGTATCACTTAAGAGTATTGAGATAATAAAATGTTAAGATGATGCAGAGACTCTTTCCACAAGTCACAAAAGAGTCAGAGTTGATGTGGAATGTGGAGATTGAACTGCTCATCAGTAGAGTTCACCTTCTACCCTTGGTTTTATACCATATCAAGTAAATATAGAAATTATAGATTATTCTATAACACATATGTTTTTTATTAGTCGTGATAATACTAATTAGATAAAACAAAATACCTCCCATATAATTTTTGATTCCCATTTTGAAGTGTTAGAAAAGTTGGCTACGATAAGGATTGATAGATATGAACCCCAAGAATTATGTCATACAAAATAAATAAAAAATGAGGAAGAAATATACCTAGTTTTTTTAGAGTATGCAATTCTATCATGATATACATTTTCCTATTCGTTAAGAAGGTAAGGATTTTAAATTCCAAAAGCTGAAAGAAGTGTTTCTCATAAAGAGAGTCTTTCCAAGTTGGCATTGAAAATAGAGTATGTGAGGAATCAGTTGCTTGAATATAGAAAATAGATTATATATCTTTTTTAATGTTCCATTTATGTGGTATAAGTGGTTGAGGTAAAGTTGCTAATGCAATTGATTTTAGAGAAATTATCTCACAATCTCTTGGAGGAATCACATATCAAATTGATATTTTGTCAATTCTTAAAATGTGTTTTAGGTGATAAACAATTTAACCTCCTTCATTGCCTAATGATCTTGAAATAATCCATTCAAGAACTTCAAAGAGACTTAATTACTAAAGCAATAAGTATTTAAGTTGTTCCAAAATATTCTCTTGAATTTATTGATCAATCCATAAGGGATATTTCACTTCTATTGAAAGAAAATGGGCATTAAGTTAAAGATATTTATTCTGAAGTAAATAAATATATAATATTTATCATAAAAATATTAAAAAATATAATGACTTATTTGTCTAATAATTTTAAAATTAGAGAGAAAAATGTTGAAGATCTGCATCAGATAGTTGAAAGCAGTTTAAAGTAAGAATCATCTGATAACGGCGATAAAGAAGAAAAAGATATTTTTTTTGGAAAGGAAAGAAGTTCAAACATCTGAAAAAGGGAAGTAAATCATCTCTATCAGTCATCCAATAAATTTTTCATATAATCATTTTGAATAGTTAAGAATGTTGGTGGTTATAATTTCAAAGAAAGTACATATTCAAACTTTCTTATTAAATTTTTCATAGTGATCTTAGAATGGTTTCACGACCATATTAGACTATATAAAAAATGATATGGTAAATATGATAGATTCCTATGCTAATTAACTATTAAAAATTCTTGGGAAATTTATTCCATGACCTCCAATAGTTGATCAACATGGATATACCTCACATAGAAAAAGGGGGATTTTTTATCTAGATAATGAGTACCTAGGGGAAATATCAGTTTTGATTGATAAGTTTCTTTACCTTCACATGAACCACCATATAAACCATTATTTTTTACAACATATGAATATGATTTGGTGAGAGCTTAGTGAGCTGATCTCAACATTCATTCTACACCAGTATGGATTTCTCAAGGAGATCAAGTATGTCTTTGAGAATTTCTATTGATGTTGGGTGATGTTGTTGGTGAAACAGTTAACACCCATTTTCCAAAATCATATTTCCAATTGGGAAATATGTTATCATTCAAGAAACCTCTTCCTAAAAACCATTTCAAACTCATCAGTTGATACACTTTATCTCTTCAGTTAGTAAAGTGGATTTCCCAGTATATAGACATCCTAAAAATGGTCGAATCATGCATTGTTTATGGATTTTTTAAAACATTTGATTCTGTTCTACTTTAACATCTAAATTCCTGAATGATTTTAGTGATTGAATTAATTTAATGTTCTTTTTTAGGATGCTTAATTTTGATATGATATTATCTTTTTAGAATTTATTCAATATTATTATTTTATTATTTTTATATCTTTTTACTCTAACCTATTTTTAATGTTTATCCTTATCAAAATATGTTTTAGTATATATTTTTTATTTTATTAATGATACCTTACTGACATTATTTAATGCTAAATCTGATTAATAATCAGTATCATTATCTATTTACTATAGTTCATGTGAAATATTAATTATATTCCTTACTATAATTTTTTTTGATATCACAAAATGGGGGAGTAGAAAAGGAAAATATTTTTTTTTGTTTTAAAGTTTTTTTTTTCAAAAAGGGGGAGAAAAAAAATACAAAAGTTTATGTATAGTTCATGGAAGAATGAAATGATTTTCAAAGGAAAGTATCATTAAACTAAGATAATAAAAGGAACCATCTATATTTCTAAGAATTTTATCTTACTTGGAAAATTTTGAATGATAAAAGATTATTGTATGAATGTTTTCCATCTCATCGGTTTTGTGGTCATAAAAAAGGGGGATATTGTTAGAAAAATTATAATATTTCAATATATCCAAGTTTTTATGTGTTTTAATGATTCAAAAATCCTTAATTTTATTCTAACAAGTTTATCTTAAGTGTTTTCATATTTTAATTATCAGAAGAATATATCTTATGATATTTATCCATGTGTTTATCTTATGATGAATACAATATTTGATCTACACTAAAGTGTTTTATATTAAGAGAATAGAAGAACCTCCTATTTCTACCCAGAATTATAATTTTTTTAATTTTTATCTGGATATATAAGACATTAACTTATGAAGATAATTATTCATTTTCCCAAGTTAGATACCTTAGTTAGAATGAGAACATGAAAATATTATCTTATAAAAAGGATACTTGAAAAATATTATCTTATAAAGGTAAAAGAATTTATGAAATATAAGTATTGTATCTATTCTATATATTTATCTTATGCTAATTGAGAACACTTTATCTTATAAAGAATTTGAAAATCTATTTTATCTTATAGAATTTGTCTTATGATTAAAATTACTTCTAGTTTATATTTTACGAAGATATAGATATTGTATAATTTTATGATTACTTTTCTAATCTACTGATAAGTATTTTCATCCTTTTAGAGTGCATCAAAAAAGATATTATCCAGTTATGTAAAGATCAATATATACAAGCTTTTCAATGAATGAAAAGATCTGAATAATGAGAAGATATATGAAAAGACTTCCAAAAAATTAATTCCTATATCTAGAAGGAATATATGCATATCCTTTAGATAACATCTCATCAAGTTCCAAATGCATTTAGAATTTGATCATTGTTCACAATTTTAAAATTAGAAATAAAAAAGGAATAGTTGTCCACTGTATATATAGACACACAGAGGGAGAATATGAGATAAATGAATGTGAAAAACATTTATATTACTTATTCCTTGAATGCCTATACATAGAAAACGATCAAACAAAAATTATTGTGCTATGATTATTAGTTCCAATCAGTTTAAATAAAGATTATCCTGATATATAATATGAATACTATCATACTCCTAGGATAAATCTTCTACTACTATCAATTTCTACTTAAAATTGTGTGCTGTAACCATAAAAATTTATTCATTCCTTTTTTATTACACTCAGGTAAGAGTGTGGGTTGAGTTTATGGAATGGTATTTTAAATAGAGGGCTTGGATTAAATATATTGAACCTTTATATTATTGAAAGCTACTTTTACTTAGCTAGAAGCCCCTAGTAAAAGGGTTTCTATAATAAAAATCACTAAACTAATGGGGTAGAGTGTTGGTGGAGTGTACGAGTATATTTTAATTCCCCGAACCACAATAAATATCCCAAGTTAAATCTATTTCCTATTTATTTTAAATTCTTCTTCCTATTTTTATTAAAGAAAATTATTTGAAAGATCATACCTGAAGAGGGAGGTTTTCTATAAAATAAAATTTTTTGAACTTAATTCACCCCACTCTTGAGTGTTCAACTAGCCATTACCTTGGATAATAAACATCCTTGACCAGACATATAATTCATTCTAATTAGTGATATAATAAAAAATTTATTTGACCATGGCCTATGAAAACCACACAATCACTTGTAAATCATACATTCATTCTCATTAGAAGAGAATAAAGTAGTTAAGATGAAATACCTATTCCATATAAAATATATGGGTTCATGTATACTTGATTTGGGGAAATATTTCTAACCATCCCTCAAATAAAGGTGAAAGGGGTATAAAATAGTTACAATGCTATTATCCCATCTCATATCATCAACCCATCTATTTAACCATGGTGTACCTGATTAATTATCATTCTAAACCATATCACCTATTTTATTCTTGTTTATTAACTTAAAGATAAAAAATAATCATAAGAAAATTATTAAAGATAGATCAATTATAATAAAATTTTTATTAATCTAAAACTGCGTTTTAAACATAGTGTACAATATCCATGTAAGACTAGAATATAATTCTAATTCTACGCTCATCATAGGAAAAAAAATTGACATGCTTAACGAGAAATTATTTAGGATACTCAATCATAAAATAGGTCTTAAATATATATAAATAATTAATGTAATAAACCCTTACAAGTTAATTTTTTCATTTTAAGTGCCTTATAAATTTTCCATTCAATTATATGATAAAGTGTCTAACTAATATTTAGGAACGAAATGTTAAATCACATGAGAATGTTAGCATAATAAAAATTTAAACACAAACCAAATAATAGGTTGTGATAATTTATAAATTGAAGCATAAAAGGATTCATTAATTTCAATCAAATCATTTATTATGTATTCACTCATCCTCAAACACTTTTCAACCCAAATATCTAATAATATGAGAGGTAAAAAAGGTTCACCTACCAATAAATTTATAGAAAATTATCTTGGGGTTCAGTGAAGAATCATAGGATACTAGTTGACTGTTAATAAAAACCTAAAACTAAAGAAGAAATAGATCTTGGACCAATATTAACATGAAATATGAAATTAGATAAAGGAACCACGGTCATACCATGGTGTCGACCAAACTATAACTCCACTGATTCCAAAACAAGAGTGTATAAAAGAAACATGATGATTTCACAAGACTTATATATTAAGAGATAAGGTTCCACACCAGCTACTATGAAAATAGAAGGAATAAGAGGGTTGAAAGTAAACCATGACCTTTACTTGTTTAAGATAAGCTTTCACTACAAAAAATAGTTCCTTGGATCAAGAATGGAAGAGAGATTATTGGATAAGAGGAGGAGAGTAAAAAAATCTCTCAATAATGAGTTACCCACTTATTGGATCGAAATATTGAAGAAAAAAATTAATAGGGTTAATTAAGGTTTTTGAAATGAATAAAATAACTTTATTAAGGGTATTTTTCAAAGGAATCTATTAGGTACCTAATGGTCCTCATAAAAACACATGAAAACTACATGTACTCACAATGCACTCATTACTAATACGCACTGTACATAACACTTACACTAACCTACCCAATACACCCTTTTCCTATATCTCCACTTCAAAGATCATATAACCTCCAATCCCTCCCCCAAACTATGAATAACCAAGAAATAATGTAAAATTTACATAAATGAAGGGAAATTACCAGATCATCAAGTTCAGTATCATTACAACCCAAGTATATTAGATAGAATCCTCCATCCCCCTAGTAAATTAAAGTTAATAAATGATGGTTATTCTTGGGGTGCTATAGAACCTACATGGTGAATTAGAATAACTTAAATTTCTAGAGGTTTCATTAAATATTTATTGTCTTTTTATAGTAATTAAATTATCTTTAATGTACAGATTTGGTCTATTATACATGTTTTCACATATTACAAATAGTTTGAATGGGATTAAATTTTGATCAAAAGTGATTCTTTGTTAGTTATTAAAATAAAAAAAATTAGATCGACATTGGTTCTAGAGAAGCTCCATAAATATTTGTTGGACTGCTTAGTCTATCTTTAAAGTACCCAATATTTGGTCTCACACACCCTTAAATTAGGAAACATAGTGGATGGTGCATTTTTGAAGAATGAAGTAGAGAGAAGAGAATTGATTTGGTATTTTAGTCTTAACGATGCATTTTTTCATTTTCATGATCCCAATGTATGAGGAAATGTTTACACATGCCTATAAATTTACCTCTTGTACCATATCCATCTTTTTTATAAATAAATTTTATGGGTATAAGTATCTATAGTTTATCACTATTATATTATTTTATTAATAAATATTATTAATTAAATTATTTATTATGGTGAGGGTAAATCCCTTATAGTCGAATATTGATATTTATATATTGGTTTAACTCTTTGAAATTTTAATAACCTAAATCTTTACTAGATTGAAATAGACCTATAATTAGTAGTGATGTTCTTTTTAAGACCCATACGTGTTCACTAGACCTTCTCATAAATCAGTATATATTGAAATGGAATGATAAATCATTGTATGAAAATCATACATAACTAGTATGTGGGTAATTATGTGCTTGGGTGATTGATTTTCAATGGTTACCTGGAGGAATATATGCTTACTCAAGGACTGGTTCTTTACAAATTGACTACAAGATGATTATTTTTGGGGAAACTATTAGGCTCCAACACTTGAGACCTCCATGATGTTTTGTTTTTTTCTTTTCTATATTTTTTTTATTCCATATTTTCATAATACAAAAATTCAAACCATAATTACTATATATATTATTAATTAAATTATTAATTATTATTTATAATTATAGATTTTTTAATAATTAACCATAATTAATATTTTTTATTAATAATGTATTTTTATTAGCAATATATTATCATTTCAAAAACAGAAAAGAGGAATCTTAATCTCACATCAAAAATCTTGAAAAGGATGTCAAAGACCACTCCCTTATAAATATGTGTCTTGGGTGGTATTTTAAGAATTATTTTTGGAACAATTTATTAAAAGAAATATTAAATATAAAAATGTATAAACATAGTTTAGTTTTTTATTTATATATATAAACAGAACAATTTTTTTTGAAAGAAATTAATTAGAAAGGGCAAAATAAAAATTCATATTTTTTTAATTTTTTGGAAGTGACAATTTAGTGGGAAAGAATATTCTTCATTAAAATTTAAATAAAGGAAATTTCCCTACCAATCCTTCTTTAAAAATATTATTAAGAAGGTATTGAGTGATAAATAAATTTCTTTGTAAATATTTTAAAGAATATTCCTTATCATTCAACACCCGACATTCTACCTAAAATCCACCCTAGGTTGGGAAATAGTTTCACTAATAAAGTATTTTTATATATTTTTATATTATTTTATTTATTTAAGGATATTTTTCCAAGAATAAATGCACATTTACACTTCATATATTATAAAAACTAAATAAAAATACATCATCGACTAAGATAGTAGTCAACCAAGAGTACCACCCAAATAACCAACCCAATAATCTAGGTTTAATTCCCCACATTTCTGTTCCAAAAATCCAATTAATGAATATATGTATCACCAATATAAAAAAAAGCTAAATCAATTCCATTTTTCGACCTTACACAAATTCATAATGCAATTTTTAACACAAGTAACAACACACTAATAAAATAAAAACTACTAAATAACTTTTATCACTACTAATAAACAAGAAATAAAACCTTAAAATATCAATAAACGACACAAAATATATGTGTTTTAAAAATATCTCCCATTTGATTTGGGTTTAAGATAATATATATATTTATATCCTTTTATATATAAATTTAAATGACTAAAATATCTTATTTTTTATTTATCTATTATAAATTCATAGATCTAAAATTTATGAACATATAAAGATAAATTCACTTTTATAAAAGGATTACGTAAATATTTTTTGAGCCTAAATGATTCAAAACTCGGTGCAAGAAATATTAATTCTAGATAGAAATATAATCCTTACATTGATCAGATATATTAAATTTATACCTCAGTTTCAACGTGAAATTAATAACAAATTCATGAACATTCAACTAAAATCATATACACATTCTTGGAAAGAATTTTATAAATAACCTTAAACCACTATGGGAAGAGTACTAAATATTTTAAGATAATAACACAATCTATTTTTTATGATAAGATAGTATTTAAATAACCAATTAAATCCATGGAGTATTTATTCTAATAAAAATAAGTTAAAATTTTCAAATTTTCTTCATAATGTAATAGTAACAAACCTCATAAAATATATAGAATAGATTCCAAAAAACATGGTGTTACTCTAGCTATACTCCTAATATATTTGATAGAACATGAATTCCCTAATTTCACCATCACAAATATGCCTAATATTCTGAATGAGAAGGTGATAAATGAGACTATTGATTTTCCCCTTAACAGTTTTCAATTTGTGTTTCTATTCATCTATCTTGATAATCCATTTATGATTCAAAAAAGTTAAGAAAACAGTATTATCTTTATAAAATTTTAGTCTTTTTCTTGTAATTATGAGTAACATTCATAGAGAATATGTTATATACCAATAAACTGGTGAAAACATCATTCCTTATAACTTGTGCATTCCCCATGATAAATTCACTTAAGCATGCTTCTTCTTTCATTTCACTAATACTATAATTTATAATACCACTTCCTTAATATTATGTCAATAAAGACCCATCTTCATTATTATACATATACTTTCTCCAGATCATGCTACCTTATTTTTTGTTCTCTTTTGGTTTCTATTAAGTGAATGACTTAGTTTATTTATTTTATAAATCGCAATACAATTTATATAAAAATTACCTAACAATATTTTTTTCTTAATTTTCTATGGTTGTATAGAATGAATATTCAATAACTGAAATACCATATAACTAAAACTATTTTATTAAAATATGATGATTTGAACTTCTATGCTAGAATGCATCCATGAATTTATGTTCTTAAAAAATCATCAGTAGATAAAGAAACTTACTAAGTTTATTAGTAGATGAATAATTTGTTACCGATGGAGCAATAAATGAATCTGATATTTTGGGAATCTTACCATTGAATTTTTTTTACAATGATATCTATAAATAAATACAAACCCCAAGCATCATAAAAATGATGATTTATTACACATTATTTATTTTTAAAGTTATTATTCATTTTGAAGATTTGTAATTTCTTATTGTTTAGAGCACTTCCAATCAATGTAATGTTTTTATTTTTGAGTTTTTCTATTAAGATCTATCTTTTAATGTTTTCTTTGTAGTGATATTAGTAATTTCAGTTGTAATTATTATTTTTCCAATCCTGCATGATCAAGGGATTTCAGAGATAAGAAGATAGAGTGGTTTCCAATCATATAGATTGATGGATTTTGTGTATAGGAAGATAGATCTTTGTAACTTCTATGTGTGGAAGAGATATATTACCAAAAATTTTAGTTGAGGACTTCTGAGGATAGAAAGATACACCTTTTGATATTTTATAAAACAGAGGATACTATAAGGAATGTTTAATGTCATTGATATATTATATCTAGTATAAATTTATGTTGTATACTTTTTTTTAAAATTGTGGTTTTAATATATCATTTAAAGGTGAATTTTGTATGTAAAACAATACTCTGAGTTTAGTTTTTACACTTAAATTTTCTATTTATACTAATTATATTAACATAATTGGATTTTTTAAACTTCTAAAAAACTTATTTCCACTATGATATCTCTATTTCATATAGTTTATATTTCCAATTCAAGCATTAATTTACTCTAATTTTGAATTTATAAGAATTTTTCAAATTCATTTAACATAAACATGGGAAAAGGTCAAATTTTGTAAGTTTATTTTAAAACTTCAATTCAATCCCCATATTGTATTTACTTTTACATTATATTATGAAAAAATTGGTATCAAAGAAGGTCTCTACCCAGTTATGAGATTTACTTAATTTCTAATTTCTATAATTTATTGGGATTCTATTTCAGGCTCCAAATACTAACAATTCTGGTGAGGAAATTTTTTTTACAGTGAAAGGTTTGGTAGTTAGAAGACTTGAATGTTAATATCTAACCTAACCTACTATATTTTGTGGATAAGACTATGATTAATTGAATGATCACATCATGTATTACATAATTATTATTATATTTGAAAACATTATCATGATGATTAGAAGTTCCAAAGTTCCAAAGAAAGAGGTTGTTCTTTTTTCTCAAGAGAAAAAACTTGAGTGTCAGGTAAATAATAATGTTAATAATAATTTATTATATTCTATTACCAAGAAAATATATAAACAGTTATAATATTGTGAAATAGGAAATGGAATTTAAAAAATATGGATATTACATATTTTGGAGTTCCAATGTTTTTGAAACTCATAGAACTATGTCGAGAGATGATTATAATGCCTCTGATTTTCTTCTAAGATAAAAAGTTACTCAAATGTATCTACATTTAATGAATATTGTAAATATTTTAAAATATTTAAGTGAGAAAGTTTTATCAGAAGATCAAATCAATAAAAATATAATTGATATTATTCCTAAATATTGAGAATCCTGGAGGAAAACCAAAAATGATGCTAAGAATTTGAAAAAGTTAAATATATATGAATTAATTGGAAAATAAATGAAATATGAAGGAAAACATAGATGAGATGTTGAGAAATAGAAATAAAATAATAGAGTAACACTTACATATATATCAAATAATCATTGTTTGGTAAATTTTAATGTTTGTACTAATACTTATAAATCTCATGTTTTAAAAGGGAAATGTAATCATTTAGATCAAAGTGGTTCATGGAATACTGATAAACGTTATCAAATTGAAAGTATATTTTTTTGGTGGGAATGAAACTATCAAAAAAAAGGAAAAGACTTTTTATTAAATAAAAAAATATTCAAATGAGTCTAAAATAATATTTTTTAAATTAATCAATATTCTAAAAAGTGAATTTATCAGTAGGAAAATAATTATTCAAAAATATTTAATTATAATCCATTCCATTATTATCCAATACATCATAACTATGATTTTATTCATGATAAGTATGTTTAATTTTGTAATTCATTGATAAAATAGATTCCAAGATGTTTTTCAATCTATTAGTAAGCTTCTACAATAAATGAAATATACCATTTTTGATTGGTTGTACGATAGTGGACAAGTCACACTCAAGCCAAAGTTTGAAGTGTTTGTGATTTTGAACAAAAGAAACTAAATTAATGATCCCAAGAATTTATACATCTAGAAAATTAGTGGTTCCACAATTTCCTTAGAGACAACCCAAATCTTTTCCTGTGCAGTCTCTGAAAATGGTACCATACCCAGTTAGACTTCGATTTACTTCTAAAGTATCATCTGTATTGCATTTAATCCATCTTGCAAAAAGGAAATAACCATATAAATTCAAAGGTAACTCAATAAGGTTGATAAGTAACCACAATTATAAATAGTTTTAGAACAATAAAATCATGTATACAGTTTTTACAAAATCCATATTGAAATGAATTTCCCTTTTTACAGTAGTAAGAATATGTGCTATAGTAGATTGAAGGTTAAAACAAATTAATTTATGGATAAAACTATTGAGGTTATTCCAAATTATGTGGAGTATCTCCAACAAATACATATGAAACTTATTTTTAACTTGATACAAAATCTGTAACTAAAAATAGAATACCAGGTGATCATAAATAAAATAGAATTGAGGTCAAAGAAAATGGAAAAGATCGATCAAAATAGCCTCCAAGGTAGAGGCTATAACACATACTAAAAATAGATGATCAATGTAATCTTAATTTTGATAACATAGAATAAAATTTGAACAAATAATAATACCAATTTAATGTGAAAAAGAATCAGTAGGTATATTTGAAGGAAAAATTCCCCATTAAAGAGTAAAATGGGATAGAAGGATCCATGTTTTATTATTGTTTTTATCAAAATATTATTATGTTTAATAAATATTTTTCGATAAAAATATATAGAAAATAACATTACATTAAAAGTTTATTCCCATGTAATAATGTTATTCCAACTAATAATGTTATAATTTAAGTTTATTTCTTTGATTTTAGTAGAAAGGTTTTCTATTGGTGATTCATAATGATCTTTGATTGAAATATTGGTTTCAAAAGACGTGTCATGGGATGAATGATTTCTAATGAGAGGTATAATAGTTTAATTATCCTTCTCTAATTTCAGAGAAGAATGAGTGCTAAAAATTCAATGGGATTCAGCCAAAATATAGGAATATGAATTCTCAAAGTCATGACAAATCGAGGATTCAATAAAATTTACATTTCTAGCTTTACGTTTTACAAGAAATATTTCTTTTAAAAATGTAAGTCCTTCATATTTTCTATTAAGAAGTCTCCATATAATACTATCTTGTAAATAAATATTTAAATTGGTGATATTTTTAATACCTAAACCTCCACAATTAATTGGTTGTAAACGTTTTTTCAAAGGAATAATAAAAATTTTCTTTTTTAGAATACTTCCACTCCAAATAATTTTTTTAGAGATGTTAATACCTTTTATGAGAGTATCCAACCATTTTTAAACCATGAAAGACTAACTTTTTTTGAAATAATGAAATCCGTAACAAGAAAAATATGACCATCCATTGATAATAATTTACCTTTCCATGGGAAAAATTAGTTCCTAAATTGACTTAAAATATGTGAAAAGTAACTAGCCAGAGGCTTACCCAAAAATAAAGGAAAACAATGGTAATTAAAAGGTATATTACCTTCTGTAATCCCTAGTTCATTGATGATGTTCAACTTTCTAGACAAATGAATTGTTTTACCAAAATAAAAAAATATTTCTCCCAACTAATTTCCTAACCTGAATGTTTCTCATAATGGAGGAGATTATTTTTCAAATTATTTATTGTCATTTTACCCCTTGGATAAAAAGAATGATTTCATCATTATAAAAAAGATGAGTAAGAGGAATAATACCTCAACCAAATATGATGGGAATAATTTTATTTTCATTCATCAATCTAAGAAACAGTCTACTCAAGTAAAATTCTATTATGGAGAAGAGAATAGCTGAAAGGGGATCTCCTTGATTAACACCTATTATATAAGATAAGTATCCTTCAGGGGGTCCATTTATTAAAACTGAAACTTGGGAATAACTCAGAAGTATTTTTATCTAACTAACAATGATATCATTAATTCCAATCTTAGTTAAAACATCATAATAAAAACCCAATCAAGAGTTTCTATGTATTTTTTGACATAAAATTCCATTTAATTGTTACCTAATATACTAGGTTTCATAAGGATGTTAAAAAATTCATAATTTATGACAATACAATACTATATTTTTCTACATTTGATGAAAGAAAATTTATTTGAAGAAATTGTCTTATTAGAAATATTAGAAATACTTTTAGCTAGAATATTTCCAATAATTTTATAAAGTATGTTAATAATAAAATGCAGTATAAAAAAATATATTTATTAGTATTATCTATTTTATGGATGAGGAATATTAATTGTATATTAATTTTATGAGTAAGCTGACCATTAAAAACATTATTAACCAATATGCAAACATCAATGTGGATAAAGTCCCAATATTTTCAAAAAAAATAATTAGTAAAAACATCCGGACCTAGAGATCATCCAGAATTTAGACTAAAGATAGACTCCTTAATTTAAAAATCAAGAGGAATGTAAGAGATATTAGAGTTATCTTATTGTGTAATTTTTTTTGGAATGATGTAATATATATACTCATTGTAAGTATTAGAAGTACCAAAAATCTCATGTATTATGAGAAAACAGGCAATGAAAGGACTTTCCTATTTTCAAAAATGTTTCCATTATAAAAAAGAATGGATAGAGGCCTGATAATTTTCTCAACCCTTTAAAGAGAGTTAAAGAATTTTGTATTTATATCTCCACCCTTAAGCCATTTTACATTAAAATATTTCCTTTGTATGCTCTATTTAAGATTAAGTAACATTTTTAGATCATAAGTAACCTTTTTCCCTCTTCAATACCAGTAAAAATAATAATTTCTAGTGTTTTTCTCTTGGATTTGAAGAATCAAGGATTCAAGATATTAAATTGTTTCATCAAAGTGACTAAATAAATTCTTACTCAATGATTTCAATTTCTTAAGGGATCTTAAGTATAGCGACCCAAAATTGTCTTACTTTACTATTACATCATTTTAATGATAAAAAACATAATAGTATTACACAAAGAGGATCCAAAGGTTTAGTGTCTTGGGAAAACTAGGACCATACATAACAAATACAACATCAAGAATAAACATATATTTAATTTCTTCTTCTATAGCATCTTATTAGCACTTGTACTCTCCTTAGTACATGTATCTACCTGAGGATATACATTAAAAGGGGTGAGATAGAATCCCATTAAGAGGATATGTAAGAAAAATATAGAATGGGGTGATCATAATCATGAAATGGGAAAAATATCACGAACATGAGAGGAAGTATAAATATAAGACTTGAAATGTGGCAATGTATAAAAATGAAACATCATGTATTAGTGGTTAACTACCACACATACTTGTGAACTAAGATAGAATATTGTTCACACATCATTTCAAATTTACTCATGAGATTCATCACTTTACCCAATACATTGTAGCGCTGTATAATTCTGGGTGCACCCATCACATTTAAACATTCATATTGCACTATATAATTCCGGGCGCACCCATCACATCATAACATTATCATTTATCATGCATGCCATAATGAACATATAACATAAATGAAAATAATGAACCCATGAAAAGGAATAGGTTTCATCTCATAATAACACATTCATAAACTTTGGGTTCCCAAAATAAAGAGTGAATAACATACATGTTACAAGAACTGTCCACTTTGAGTGAGAAGTAAAAGGGGTGTTCTTAAAAGAGGAGTTCTTTTGGAAAAAATTTTGTTTGACATAAAAAACAGAGAAAAACATGTATATCCCAAAAAAGTAAAGATAATTATTAACAAATGATCTTTAAGGATTAACCACATCAAAAATGGAATGAAAGAGGGAGAACCCGAAGGAAGAAAATTGGGTTCGAGATTTCCCCTTACCTTGTATCTGAATGCTTAATTATCTTTAATGTCCTATATAATGACATTATATTCATTAATTATAGATTCTAGAACCTTTTATACATTAATAGGGTTAATTATTGTTTCATTATGTTATTTTATGTTCCTTTGGATGACTTATAGAGTTTAAAAACATTGTTCCGGGATGTTCATTTTTATGTTTTTTTTCTTGGGTGGTTCACTTGTATTCTTAAATTGATGTTTGGGTAGAACATGGGTAAACATCCCAAAATGATATAAAATTTCACTAATGATATTAAATTAGTTTTAATGATCTTATAGTTAATTATATTAGATCCATTTGGATGAATCATTAGATAAGAATTAAATGATGGTTATTTGGGTCAATTTGGGCGGTTTTTTGATCACAACAAACTTGTTTTAACTTATCACTTAGTAATATGGAAATAGGTTATTTCTAGATATTTAAATAGGACATAATACATATAAAATATTCTTTTTCAACCATAAAAAATGTTTCATTACCAGATCTGAAGGTAGAATTGGAAGAAGAAAGCATGTCGTTCTTGAAGGTGATAAATTAACACCTCACGAACAACGTTCTCTTTACTAAAATAAAACGAAGAGGGAAAGGGGGTTGGATGATATAATATCCCATTATAATAATAAAATTACAGTATATGTATAATAATAGAGTTAATATACCATTTGGATGAAGATAGTTGGGGAGATATCAAGAAATGAACTTGAACGTGAAAGGAAATTAAAGGAGAAGAGGGAGAGAAATTACCTCTTGAATCCTTCTCTTGAGAACCACCTTAAGGGCCTAAGCATGGTTTTTTGATGAGACCATCAGCTCTTGGACGTGGGGGAGGGGCCAGGGAAGGTGTTTGGGCAGAGTTTATAGAAGTCTTGGAGCTTGAGAGGTGTGAGGAAATGAGGGTGTGAAGGATGTTTTTTATAGTGGAGGGGAGAGGGGTTTCCTTAATATAAAATTCATTAGTTTATTAATTTCCCTAAGACAAGGAATAGTAAGTCTTGGATGACCAAGAATATTAATTATTTCATGTGATCCCAAACAAAGTGGGCTTACATCATTAGAACATCATTGATGACTCAATTAATCCATTATTTAGCATTTATTGTAAATTATCAGATTCTACTATTCATAAAAAATTCAAGTATCTCAGAAAAATCCCAAAAATTTACCCCGACCATTTTTTGATGTGTAGAATCCAAAAATGAATTCCATTTTTCAAAAATAATTTTCTAAATATTATTAATTTAATATTTAATTAAAATAATAATTTACTTAAAAAAATAGTTTTTAAGATTAAAACTGTTTTTATAGTGCTTTCAAAAAATACGTAGGGTCTTATAAAATTATCTAAAAACTATAAGACATTGATTTAATAATTTATGAATAAATTTTAGGGAAATAAATTTTCTTTTAAATTAATTAATTAATTATTATTAATTATTTATGACTTATAAAATACCAAAACATTTACTAAGGTCAAATTGTCATTTTCTAAGATGTCTAAATTTAATTTAATTATTCATAGGTAATGTTACTCTTATTTTGGATTATTAACTATTCATAAGGGTCATATTACTATTCATAAGGGTATGTTACTATTCATAAGGGTAGGTCACTATTTACCAAAAATTATTTTTGTTTCACTGGACTCCAAAAATCATCTTGAACACAACCGTGTATGTCGGATTTTCGAAATTCCAAACATAGAAGTGAAAAAATTATGTTTAATGTTCACTTATCACTTAATAGTTCATTATGTTGTGTTTTCATGTTATTTTATGACATAAATATAAGAAGGAAATTTCCATTAAATAACTTTGGGTCGTTACGTTCTTCCCCCCTTAAGAAATTTCGCCCCCGAAATTTCACTTTACACAAACAGGTGAGGGTACTTCTCCTTCATTGCCTCTTCTGGTTCCCAAGTTGCTTCCTCAAACTTATGGTTCCTCCACAACACTTTTAAAAGATGGATTTTCTTGTTGCGTAGAACCTTATCTATCTGTTCCAGAATCTTTACTAGCTGCTCCTCATAGGAGAGATCATCTTCCATCTGCACCACCTCTGAGTTTAGTACATGTGGGGGGTCTGGTATGTACTTCCTCAGTAGTGATACATGAAACACATAATGAACTTGAGCCATATTCGGTGGAAGTGCAAGACTATAGGCCACGGCTCTTATACGGTCAAGGATCTCAAAGGGTCCAATATACCTTGGGCTTAGCTTCCCTTTCTTCCCAAATCACATGACTCTATTCCATGGAGATATTTGAAAGAAGACTTTATCTCCAACGTCGAACTCCAAATCCCTTTGACGGTTGTCAACATTGCTCTTTTCCGACTTTGAGTGATTTGATGTGTTTCTTGATGACTTGAACCTTCTATGTCATCTCTTGAACAAGATCAGGTCCAAGTAGTTTTCTTTCTCCAACTTCCTCCCAACAGGTTTGAGTTCTACATCGCTTTCCATACAGAGCTTCATATGGAGCCATCTGAATACTTGAGAGGAAGCTATTATTGTATGAGAACTCAACCAATGGGAGATTCTGATCCCATCTACCTTTGAATTCTAGAGATCAGGCTCTTAGAATATCTTTAAGAGTCTGAATAGTCTTTTCAGATTGGCCATCAGTTTGGGGGTGATAGGCCGTGCTGGAATTTAATTCAGTACTCAAAGCATGTTAAAGGCTCCTCCAGAATTTAGATGTGAACCTTGGATCACAGTCAGAGACAATTGAGAGTGGAACACCGTAGAGTCTCACCACTTTATTCACATATATCTTTGAAAGTTGTTCAAGCGAGAGATCTTCCTGAATAGCTATAAAATGGGCAGTCTTAGTGAGTCGGTCAACCACAAACCATATTGTATTATTTCCCTTTGACGTCTTCAGGAGACCCGTGATAAAGTCCATCGTAACATTTTCCCATTTCCACAAGGGTATAGGCAATGGCTGCATCATACCTTTGGACTTTTGTCGCTCAACTTCAACTTTTTGACATAGCAAGCACCTAGATATATATTCTCAAATCTTCTTTTTTTGTGTTATCCCACCAGAAGTTTTCTTGGAGATCACGATATATCTTGGTACTCCCAGGATGGATAGAGAATGTTGAGCTATGTGCATTGTCCAATAGATCCTTCTTTATCCTGGGTGATGAAGGCACACAAAGTCGCATTCCAAAATGAATCACACCATCATTATTGATATGGAACTCTTGCAGATTCCCTTCCATTTCTGCATTCACCCTTTTTTGTATATCCACATCATCCCTTTGTACTTCCTTAATCTTCTCTTGGATGGATGGTTGCACAATAATTTTAGAAAGATAGGATGTATCCCCTGCCCTAATGATTTCTAAATCCATTCTTTGCATATCCATGAAGATATGGTCTTTCTCAATCCACAACATGGATAGAGTAATATGTTCTTTTCTTCTTAGAGAATGAGCTACCTTGTTTGCCTTTCTAGGATGATAGTGGATAGAGAGATCTTAAAACGTTATTATCTCTAACCATCTCCTTTGACGCATGTTGAGCTCCTTTTGTGTGAATATATACTTTAAGCTCTTGTGGTCGGTGTATATGTCACACTTCTTGCCATAAAGGTAGTGCTGCCAGATTTTCAAGGCAAAAATCATGGCTGCCATCTCCAGATCATGCGTCGGGTAGTTCTGCTCATGGATCTTCAACTGCTGTGAGGCGTAGGCTATCACATTTTCATTTTGCATTTGTACACAACCCAATCCTTTCTTTTAAGAATCACTGTATATCACAAAACTTTCTACACTTTTCGGTAGTGTGAGTAAAAGTACAATGATCAACCTTCTCTTTATCTCCTTGAAGCTTCCGTCACATTCTTCTGTCTAGACATACTTTACCCCTTTCCTTGTTAACATAGTTAGCGGGCTTGAAAAATGTGAGAAGTTTCTCACAAAATGTAGGTAGTACCCATCTAATCTAAGAAAACTACAGATTTCTGTGACACTAGAGGGTCTGAGACATTCCTCAATCGCCTTTGTCTTTGAAGGATCCACAGAAATTCCCTCACTTGTGATCACATGTCCCAAGAATGTGACTTGCTTCATGCAAAAGTCACACTTGCTGAACTTGACGTACAACTTCTCCTTTCTCAATGTCACCAACACAAGTCTTAGATGTTTTTCATGTTCCTCATTTATCATGGACTAGATGAGAATATCATTGATAAACACTACCACAAATTTTTCAAGGTAATGTCTAAAGACTCTATTCATCAAATCCATGAAGATTTCAGGGGCATTAGTAAGTCCGAAGGGCATCACCAAAAACTCATAGTTCCCATACCTTGTACGGAAGGCAGTCTTCTGAATATCTTCCTTCATCACCTTTACCTAATGATATCCAAAATGAGGATCCAACTTTGAGAAGTATTGAGCTCCTCTTAACTGGTCGAACAAGTCATCAATCATTGGGAGTGGATACTTGTTCTTTATGGTGATCTTGTTGAGTTCCCGATAATCGATACACAGCTGTATTTTTTCATCCTTCTTCTTCACAAAGAGCACTGGTGCACCCCAAGGTGATGTACTAGGGCGTATGAACCCTTTTTCCAGATGCTCTTGCAACTGCTTCTTTAACTCCTCCAGTTCGATAGGGTCTATCCTATAGGGACACTTCGAGATAGGAGTATCTCCAGGTATGAGTTCAATTGATAACTCTACCTCACGATACAAGGGAATTCTAGGTAACTCTTTGGAAAATACATCACTGTATTCCCTCACGATGGAAATTTCTTCAAGGTTGGAACTTTCCTTCGACTCAACCATTTGGGTGAGGTATGATTCTTCATAGGGAATCAACACCCACACCATCGAAGTATTTTTCATTAGAGATTCATGATCTTCCTTGAATTTTTAGAGGAGCATGGGATGGTTAGGAATATGAAAAGATATTTCCTTTTCCTGACAGTTGATATGTGCTCTATATAATGAGAGCCAATACATTCCCATTATAGCGTCAAATTCCACCAAGGGAAGCATTATGAGATTTTCTGGAAGAATCTTCCCACATATGCCAATAGGAGAAGAGTCAAACACTTGGGTTTCAATGATTGCACAAATAGTTGTTTTTACATAGATCTCTACTTCAAGGTTTCGAGGTTCAATTCTATAGTTCTAGAAAACTTGCAAGATATAAAGGAATTCTTAGAATCAGAATAAAATAAGACTTTTTTCCATTCTTGATTGAATAGGAAGTGTACCTTGTACGACTTCATTGTCATGCTCCACCTCCACAGTAGTGGTGGCATAAGCCTTCCCTTGTTCCTTTGGCTTTGGTGGCTGCTGACGGTAATTACCCTCCAGAACTCGAGGTTTAGTGCACTGGTTTTCATAGTGCCATAGCTCCCTATAGTTGTAGCATTGAACCATGAGTGGTTCTCTCCTTTTATCGACTACATTATCCTTCCTTTTTGTGTATTTTCGACACTCTTGATCCTGATTTCCTTCTTTCCCACACTTGAAGAATTTCCCTTTCACTTTGAGGTAGTTCCCATGGTGCAACTTCCAACATTTTTGGCATGTGGGTCGTTGATTTTTCTTCCCACTTTTGTCATTAGATCCACCAGCTTGAAACTCAATCTTTCGTTTCTTATCCCCATAGCCATGGGACAATTCTCCAAACACCATCCCCACTTTGAGAGCACATCGAACAACTTCTTCATAACTCCCAAAGTTTCGAATTATAAGAGCCTTTTGAAGGTGTGGTTTTAATCCAGTAAAGAATCTATTAATTTTTCTATCATTATTGATAACAAAACCCAAAGCGTACCTTGAAAGCCTTGTGAAATTCTCTTCATAGGTTGTGACAGATTCTCCTTATTTTTTCTTGATCTTTATGAATTCTCTCTCTATTTTCATACGAAGAGTTAGTGGGAAATACTTACTAAGAAACATTATCTTAAAGTCTTCCATTCCATCTCTTCAATTTCCTCCCTTGGCTTGGTGTTCTTAATAAAATCCCACCACTGATCGGCTTCTCCATCTAGATGATAAACATCTAGGGTCAACTTATCCATCTCATAATAGTGAAGAATAGAAAATATCTTCTCCATGGAGTTAACCCACTGTTCCGCAACTAGTGGATCAGAAGATCCACTAAACATCGGTGGTCGTTGCCACATAAAACATTCAATAGCTAGTTTATCCCTCTTTGGTGAAGGAGGAATTTACCCATTATTATGGTTGTTGTTCATAACCTGAGATAATTGGGTAAGAATCTCCGTGATGTTTTGAACTCCACCTCCCAAATCATTGGGGATGTTGTTCGGGCAATCGTTGCATTGGCCCTCACACGAGTTGTTGGCCCGATTTCTCCTGGTTCCCACCATTTTCTAAAATAGAAAAGGTTAGAACAAAACATAAGTAAACAAGTAATGAATAAATTATTCATTTAAACAATTTATACCAAAAACATAACATATGGGATCCCTAGGTAATTATTCTGGTGTGCATATTTATACTTAGTCTCATGCTATAGGTTTCCTCTAGGGTCCACTAATCTTAATTCCCAAATTAACTAAACCTTGCCTCTAATACCAACTATAAAGACCCAGCCTTTTCTTACTTTAATATTACATCATTTTAATGATAAAAAACCTAATAGTATTACACAAAGAGGATCAAAAAGTTTAGTGTCTTGGGAAAACTAGTACCATACATAACAAATACAACATCAAGCATAAACATTTATTTAATTTCTTCTTCTCTAGCATCTTATTATCACTTGTCCTATCCTTAGTACATATAGCCACCTGAGGATATACATAAAAAGGGGTGATCTAGAATCCCATTAAGAGGATATATAAGAACAATATAGCATGGGGTGATCATAATCATGACATGGGAAAAAGATCCTGAACATGAGAGGAAGTATAAATATAAGACTTGAAATGTGGCAATGCATAAAAATGAAACATCATTTCTTAGTGGTTAACTACCACACATACTTGTGAACCAAGATATCATATTGTTCACACGTAATTTCACATTTACTCATGATATTAATCACTTTACCCAATGCTTTAGAGTGCTGTATAATTCCGGGCGCACCTGTCACATTTAAACATTCATATTGCGCTATATAATTCCGAGCGCACCCGTCACATCATAACATTATCATTTATCATGCATGCCACAATGAACATATAACATAGATGAACTTAATGAACCCATGAAAATTAACGGGTTTCATCTCATAAGAACACATTCATAAAATTTGGGTTCCCAAAAGAAAGAGGGAACACCATACATGTTACAAGAGCTGTCCACTTTGAGTGAGAAGTAAAAGCGGTGTTCTTAAAAGAGGAGTTCTTTTGGAAAAAATTTTGTTTGACATAAAAACTAGTGACAAAAATGTATATCCAAAAAAAGTAAAGACAATTATGAACAAATTATATTTAAGTATTGACCACATCAAAAATGGAGTGAAAGAGGGAGAACCCGAAGGAAGAAAATTGGGTTCGAGATTTCCCCTTACCTTGTATCTGAATGCTTCCTTCTCTTTAATGTCCTATATAAAAACATTATATTCATTAATTATAGATTCCAGAACCTTTTATACATTAATAGGATTCATTATGGTTTCATTATGTCATTTTATGTTCCTTTGTATGACTAATAGAGTTTAAAAACATTGTTCGGGGATGTTTGTTTTTATGATTTTTTCCTTGGGTGGTTAACTTGTATTCTTAAATTGAAGTTCCGGTAGAACATGGGTAAACATCCCGAAATGATATAACATGTCACTAATTATATTACATTATTTTTAATGAGCTTATAATGAATTATATTAGATCTATTTGGATGAATCATTAGATAATAATTAAATGATGGTTATTTGGGTCAATTTGGGCGGTTTTTCGATCACAACGAACTTGTTTTAACTTATCACTTAGTAATATGGACATAGGTTATTTAAATAACTTTAAATAGGAAATAATAAATATAAAATATTCTGGTTCAACCATAAAAATGGTTTCATGACCAGATCTGTAGGTAGAATTGGAAGAACAAATCATGTCGTTCTTGAAGGTGATAAATTAACACCTCACGAACAACATTCTCTTTAATAAACCAAAAGGAAGAGGGAAAGGGGTTTGGATGATATAATATCTCATTAGAATCATAAAATTACATTATATGTATAATAATTGAGTTAAAATACCATTTGTATGAAGATAGGTGGGGATAGATCAAGAAATGAACTTGAACTTGAAAGGAAATTAAAGGAGAAGAGGGAGAGAAATTACCTCTTGAATCCTTCTCTTGAGAACCACCTTAAGGGAATAATCATGGTCTTTTGATGAGACTATAAGCTCTTGGACATGGGGGATGGTCTAGGGAAGGTTTTTGGGTAGAGTTTATATAAGGCTTTGAGCTTGAGAGGTGTGAAGAAATGAGGGTGTGAAGGGTGGTTTTTATAGTGGAGGGGAGATGGGTTTCCTTAATATAAAATTCATTAGTTTATTAATTTCCCCAAGACAAGGAATAGTGAGTCTTTTATGACCAATAATAGTAATGTTTTCATGTGATCCCGAACCAAGTGGGCTTACATCATCATAGCATCATTGATGACTCAATTAATCCATTATTTAGCATTTATTGTAAATTATTGGATTCTACTATTCATAAAAAATTCAAGTATCTCAGAAAAATCCCAAAACATTACCCCAACAATTTTTTGATGTGTAAAATCCAAAAATTAAGTCCATTTGTCAAAAATAATTTTCTAAATATTATTAATTTAATATTTTATTAAAATCATAATTTACTTAAAAAAATAGTTTTTAAGATTAAAACTGTTTTTATTATGCTTTCAAAAATTACGTTGGGTCTTATAAAATTATCTAAAAACTATAAGAAATTGATTCAATAATTTATGAATACATTTTAGGGAAATAAATTTTCTTTTAAATTAATTATTTAATTATAATTAATTATTTATGACTTACAAAATACCAAAACGTTTTCTAAGGTCAAATTGTCACTTTCTAAGATGTCTAAATTTTATTTAATTATTCATAGGTAATGTTACTCTTATGTTGGATGATTTAATATTAATAAGGGTCATATTACTATTCATAAGGGTATGTTAATATTCATAAGGGTAGGTCACTATTTACCAAAAATTATTTTTGTTTCATTGGACTCCAAAAATCGTCTTTAACACAACCATGTATTTCATATTTTCGAAATTCCAAACATAGAAGTGACAAAATTATGTTTAATGGTCACTTATCACTTAATAGTTTTTTATGTTGTGTTTTCATGTTATTTTATGACATAAATATAAGAAGGCAATTTCCATTGAATAACTTTGGGCCGTTACATTATGTTTAAAAATACATGCAAGAAAATCATCTTTAATGTTGAAGGAATTCCAAGCCTTCTAAATTATAAGTATAAATTCATGATGAGTAATATAGGTGTTAATGGAATGGATAAATTTATAACCCCCATGTAAAAAGAAACTAGTATGTTGAATATCAGTTATGATTTTTTTGAAGAAACTCTTATTAAATAAAATAAAATAATTTTAAAATTAACTACTGAAATTTATAATATTTCAATTGAATTAGAATAAAGAACTATTTTAGATATGAATTTAGCATATCAGAAAATAAATAATCATAATTTTTATGGTATAAATTTAGATAATCACATTTTTATTATAAAACATAAATATAAAATCTATATCTTAAATAAAATTTACAAAATCTTTACTTTTGGGAAATAATATTTTGAGAAAATTTATATAAAAATAAGACCCTCTACAACATCTAATGGATTTTATTTTATTTCAGATAAATTTCATTTTCAATCAAATTATTTTATACCTAAAAGTGCTCTTTTTTAAACTAACCATCAAAGGATAGGTCAATAGAATTAATATTTCAATTTTAAAAAATATTAATCTTGTGGGTTTAACAAAAAATTTATTTATAAATAAATATATGTTTTCTAACATAAAAGTGTTGGGAAGACATGGGTTCCTAAAATTTTGTTTGTTAACATCACTAAACCCAGGAAAGTATAGGTACCAAGAACAAATATTTATCTTTTTCAAGAAAAGATGATGAATATTAGTAATAAAAATAAACGGTATATAAAAATTGGGTTTTCATTATATATTTATAAAGAAAAGTCTTATTTCCAAAATTTAAAAAAGTTGAACAAAGGACAAGTCACATTTTGAGAAAATGAACAGGTTGAAATCCCTAGAATCAGTGATGTTTCATTTCTTGGTAAGACTTTAATTTCAAATGTTTTATATGTTTAAGGTAATAACAAAGCCTTATTAGCAATAATCACCTATGATATGATGGATATATTGTGAAATTTAGGAATGAAAAATATAATGTTAAAATTTAGAAGGTAATTTCCTTATACATTCTAATAAGAATGGGAATGTTTACACTCTTGAATTAGAAGACTTAAGTCATCCAAACTTACTTTAATCAAGTGAAAATTAAGATCAAAACTTGTTGTGTCATAGGAGACTAGGAAACTATAACTTTCAAACTATAACTAAACTCTCTATGAATGGACATATTAAGGATCTACCCGAACATAAATTTAATTGAACTATATTTTTTGATACTTATTAATTTAGTAAGAACCATAAGTTTAGTTCTAAATCTAAATGAGAAGTCTCACATTTAAAATCATTATAATTAGTGTACAAGGATTTATTTGATCCAATACAAACTGGATGTAAAAGAGTCGAACACTATGTTAATGACTTATTTAATGATTATAATATATTTACATGGGTTTATTTTCTCACGTAAAAATATAAATAACTTAATAATTTTAAATTATTTATTGGTTCTAATAAAAATGAGAAAAACCTATATTTGGTTACTATTAATAGTGACAATAGTGGTGATTTTGTTAACTCTGATTTTGAAACTTTTGTAGTAAAAAAGTTATTAATCATAAATTTTCAACACCAAGAACACCATAAAAAATTATGTAGTTAAATGAAAAAATACAATTATTTAAGAAATTAATAAAACTTCACTAAGTGGGTATTATTTTTATAATTTTTTTTGGTTTGAGGCCATTATTTATACTAGTTATACTATAAATCAACTTTTACTCCTGAAATTTCTTAATAAAACTCATTAGGAGTTGTGGACGTGAAGAAAAAAATTACTTCAATTTTTTTGGATGTAAAGTAATCATCTTTAATACTAAATATCAGTCACATAAACTTGATTCTAAATTTTCTAAATAATTTTTATTAGTTACTCTATTACTAGTAATAATTATAAATTTTTTAATAAAAGAACCAATATTGTTGAATAAATGGTTCATTTAATATTTTATGAATATGATCCTTTTGTTTTTGTAAGTCTTCTAAAATTACATCACTTGTATGATATTTTTAAAGAAATACCAATAGTTTACTGAAAGATTATATGAAACTACCTATTATAGATTTTATATAATTTGTATCATCAAAATTTAAATATCATTAATTATCTTTAGTGGAAGATATACATCTGATAGTTGATAAAAATACACCTATTTACCTAAAAATTAGTTAATATTAAGGATTAATCCTATCAATAATATTATTATTGATGTGAGTCAACAAGTTAAAACAAGAATATACTTAAAATATCAACATGAACATCATGATTTATCATCAAAATTTAAACCTAAAACGATATATGATGTATTCGGTGGTAAAATTTAGATAAGGGTAATGAGATAAGCGATCAATTAATTTGAATGGAATAGTGTTTGGATCATGGATGAAGAACATGAAGATCCACCAGTAATAAGATTCAAATTTGTTTTTAGAAACATATGTGATGAAAATAAAAATATTTTTCTAAAAAAACAATACTTATTTATAAGGGTTATTTTCAATAATAATGTTTAAATTATGGTGAAAATGTTTCATCAGTAGTATGATTTGGATCTACGATGATCTTACAAGCCTTTGTAGCATAATTGACATTTACATTATTTCAAATTTATATTAAAAGTTATTTTATTAAAGGATATGTTCATGTGTAAGTTTATATTGAAAAACATCTTATTTTTGAAGGAATTAAATTTTAAAAAAATTATTTTAAAATTTCTAAAGTACTATATGGAATTAAACACGCCATTAGGGATTGGTATGATTGAATTGACAAATATTTACTTCAATGTATTTTCTTTAAAACATGTTTTGATCCAAATATTTTTATAAATAAAGTCTTTAAAGACACCATTATTATAAAAATTTATGTTGATGGAAACATTTATTCTTCAACTCAAAAATATATTTCTAATTTTTTTCTAAACTTATGAAAAATGAGTTTGAAATGAGCATGATTGGAGAACTTAAATATTTTACTATGTTTTCAAATTTATAAAAAACAAAAACAAAAAATATTAACTCAAAATAAATATATCAAATACTTACTCAAACATTTTGGTTTTTAAAATGTATCATGTATAAGTACTTCAATAGAAACTTCTATGAAACTTGATCTTGATGAATCCAATAAAATAGTATATCAATAAATTTATAAAATTATGATCAGAATTCTACTTTATCATATATAAATTTTATAAGATATTATGTTTTTATTTTTTATGAGTGATATTTTAAGATAACCCAAAGGAATCATACTTTATAGCGATAAAAAACATATCTAGATACTTTAAAGGTACTTTAGAACATAAATTATTCTATTATTCTAGAAATTATTTGTACTTAAAAATTATTCAAATTACAAATTTAGTGGATGTATATTAGATAAAAAATATAATTTTTATAGATTTCATTTCTTAGGATAACATTTAGTCTCTTAGTATAATAACAAATAACATTCAATATAACTTTTTACTGTTGAAGTTTTATATGTAACAACCTAAAGTTGTTGTGATCAAGTGCTCTAGATACAACACAAACTCATGGATTTTGGTTCATATTTTACTAGAACTCTTATTCTTTGTTATAATACTAGTGATATTTATTTACCTAATAACCAAAAACATCACTCATGAGAAAAGAAATATGATTCAAGACACCATTTCCTTAGGGAAAACACACAAAAGAAGAGATATAATTATCAACTTCACCATAATGGATAATTAGCTAAAAGATATTTTCACAAAAACATTAACTTATAAAATATTAAAATTTATTTAATATATATTAAGAATTGTAAATCTAATGTTATATTCAATATAATTATTGTTTCATCTATCTCCTTACATTAGAAACTCCTTGAGTGAAATAAGATAAAAATTTTATTAGTCTTTTAAATTTTTCCAGTTTTCTAATTTTATTGGTTTTTAAATATTATCAGTTTTTCAATTTTTTTTGTTTTTCATTTGTTTCTTATAATAATTAAATAAATATTATTTATTTTTCTTTTATTTTTTTAAAATATTTATATATTATGTTAAACTTTTCCTTTGACAATCCTTGAAAGAGGAAGATCATCCATTGCTGTTGGAAAATAAATTCAAAAAGGTTTAATATTTTTAAAAATATATTTTACTATTTTTATTTTATAATAATTATATTGTTTATCATAGGGTGAGTTCATCAAATCCCACAAAATTTAATTTTTTTTCTTTTTTAATTAACTTTTACAGGGGGAGTCATTATTTTTCTCAGAAGACAACATTTTTCCCACTTGAATAAATTTGAAATTTAATTCTTAAAGAATTTTTATGACATATGTTTCGAGATTACATTTATATATAAATATATGAGCACCTATAATATATAAAATGGAAACTTTGGGGATGAAATCAATCTTAAATTATTATATAAAGACTTAATTCTCAAGGATTTTAGTTGCATAAATTTTTCTATCTTATATTTTCTATACTAATATGTTTTTCATAGGAATTAAATTTATAATAATATATTTGAATAATCAAAAAATAAAATTTATAAAGCTTAAAGTTTCTCTTTCCAAAGCAGTAAGAGCATAAGATGCAACCAAATATCTGTCACCGATCAATATTGATGAAGTTGAAGTTCAAAGCCTAATAATACAGAATTATGTCTACTATTATTTGGATATTCCTAATAAGACCCTTATTCTGGTGGATAAAGTGAATTTTAACTAAAATAAATTTATAATAAAATATTGTCAGATAAGAAATAATGGTCGAAATGAAATTGATGTTAAAAAATTTATTACACCAACCTTTGTAAAAGGAATTTTCTTGAAGATACGAAGAACTAAAGAAGCTTTAGAAAACAAAAACAAATGTTTAGAAAATTATAAAGTTAGCTAAAAATTTTCATTTTCATTTTCCCTCTGTATTTTTTACATTATCCTAATTTTTTATTGAAAACTACAAAGGGGGATAAATTTAAGATTTTTTTTCACTTTAAGTATTTTTCAACCCTGACTAATCCTTTTCAAAGGTGGGTAAATTTTTTATCTAATAAAGTTAGTTTAATTTTGTTTCATTTAAAATAAATGGGGGATAATTTCTCAAATATGAAGATTATAGGGAGACTTAATTTTTAATTTCAGTAATTATTTTAAAAATTTCTCATGTATTTTTTTTTGATTTATGAAATAGAGTATATTTTTGAATAAATGGATCAATTTCGTTTTTTATGTAAGAAATTAGAATAAAAATTATATACAAATGATCTAACTTGATTTTTTACTTAATTTTTTATGTTCATATAGAATAAACTTCTAATAACTGAAAAAATGGAGAACTAAAAACTTTTTTTAAAAATCAATGATCTAAACTTCCATGCTAGATTAAATCCATCAATTTTTTAAAGAACTATAGTAGTTCCTAAAAAACTCATTGGTGGATGAATAATCATAATAAGTTCATATATATATGAATAAATAAATTCCAATATAGTTAAAAATGACTCCATTCTTTGTGGAATTCATTTATTGATGTTTATTATGAAGATATATATAAATAGAGTGAGAACTTGTGCATTAGAAAAATGGTTATTTATTACACATCAATAATTAAGTTCTTGTTTGTTTTGAATAGTTTTTATTTTTTTTAATGAGAGCACTTATAATCAACGTAAAATTTCTATTTTTGAGTATTTCTATTAAGATATACCAACATAAGATATTCATTGTAAAGATATTAGAAATAATTGTTGTTTTATCAATCCTATGAGATTAAGGGATTAGAGAGGATAAAAAGATAAATGAATTTCTAATCATCTATATTGAGGGTTTCTATGGTTATGAATACAAATGTTATGAACTTTTAAGTGTGGAAGATTACTACTATCAACATGTTTTATAAATGGAATATGGGGATATGAAGACAAACCTTCTGATAGGTTATAAAATTAAGGATACCATATGACATGTTGAATGTCATGGATACCTTAGATCTAGAATAAATATCTAATTTATAATTTGGTTTAAAAGTATGGTTTCAAATACATCCTTTAAATTTTTATTTGGTTTATAATCCAATACCATGAGTTTATTTTTTAAACTTCCATTGATTTAAAATTTTTAGTTCTAATACTTAAATTGCTATCACCAAATTTTCATAAACATCCAATATATTTACTTTCAATTTTATATATTTATTCCATACATTTTATATTTCCACCACTGACACTATTTGAATTTTATTTTTAGTTGATCTATATTCTTAAATCTGAACCACATTAATCTTGAGGAAATGTTGAATTTTTATGTTTAGTTTAAAACTACAATTCACCCCTCATGTATTTAATTTTCCATTTCATGCTCAGGATAAAAGTTTTAAAATTACTTAAAACATTACTATATTATTTTGTTTGACTTGATTTTGATTCATGTAAGATATCGAGAACTCATCTTTAGATAACCATGTAATTAGTTTTTCTTGATTAAAGGTTCCATATTAAATCTATATGTTCTATTGTTTAATTTATATCAGAAAAATACCTAGACATATGTCCATATTTACCACGTATAAATAATATTCTAATATATATATATATATATATATATATATATCTTATTCCAGTTTTTACTAAATCTTACAGAAACATTCTTCTGTCAGGATCAGAATATATATTTGATAAATGTTAGTAATTCACACCAACACAATAATTTCTAGTATATAAAAAACATTCAAATAAAAATAAAAACTTTTGAATCATGTATTATAATAGGTATGTAAATATTTATTCCAAATTCACAACCTAAGATGAATTTAATGGAATTATAAAACAAATCCATGTGTGTATGGGTATCCAATAATATTAACATGCATTTTAATGTATTTATTTTTTATTAAATTGTGACAACCCAACTTTAATAACCTCGAGTTGGTGGTTATTTTATTACATTGGTTCAAAATATAAAAATTACACCTTTTATTAAATATATTGTGACAATTTTTTAGATTTATCTTCCAAATTTATAATTTAAGAAGAATTCCATGGCTTCATCATAAAAACTAGATGTGTGTATTGGTATCACATAATTGTAAGTCAAATTTCCATGTATTTATTTCATATTAAATTATTACACCCTAACTCTAGTAACCCAGATTTGGTGGTTATTTTATTACATTTGTAAAAAATAAATATATCATAGTATCCAACAGTTAAGTAATATCAAGAAACTAGACACACAAATGTAATTTACATTAAATTGAAAATGGAAGATATATCATAATAAAACATGAAAACTTTATTATAACTCTTTATTAATCCATATGTCACATGTAAGAATCCTCTCATTTTCTAAGGTAAATGGAAAAATATATAGAGGGGTGAGATCGGAGTCTCAGTAAGGGGTAGTGTATAGAGAAAGATATAATACGTAAGCATGTATTCAACAATATGTTAGGAATAAATAAATTCCATAAAAAATAATATATCCATGGATTACATGAAAATAAATAAATTTATTAATAATAATAACTAACCTCCTAGTGATGGAATTCATAATATTAAACATCGAAAACATACTATTAAGGTCTTGTTCCTAGATATTATATATTAAAAGGTAAATATTATTCAAAACACCCAACTAAAATGTCTCAATAGAACTAATGCATTGATGATCTATGTGATTCTGGGAAATTCCCATCAAATAATGATTCAAATATATCCATCATATGAATATAATGTATAAAAATATATATCATAATCTTCCCTATAGAAAATCATACATAATCATGGATAATTAATAAATAGTTTTCCATATACGAATATTGAATATATGATATATTGATACTTCCCCAGTCAATAGAACAATATTGATATCTAATTGAATATCCCACAAACAACATGGAAATAATAAGAAATTAACAATGTAATGGAAAGTACCCTAATCAAAGTAATGATAAAAATAAGGTTGTGAAGATTACTTTTAGTTTATAAGGATATCAATAGGAAATAATCCTTTATTATGGTCTCTAATGTGATCATAAATCAATTTATATCCCCTTTGAGTGTCAAACCAAGTGAGAAGTTAGGCCCATTAGTTATACACTGAGAGAAGATCTTTTTAATACCCAACCAACCTTTTTCAGGGTTATCAACTCTAGGTTTATCTTATTCAAAGACTTCATTCACTCATTTGTATCCAGATAAGGATATCATTTCTAAGAAACCACACGCACTTTAAGTTACCAAAATTTTAGGATGTTTTATGGATATAAGAAAGTTTAATCCTTATAACAAAGTATGGAGGTATTACAATTGGAAGTAATAGTGATATATATTTGATAATATAACAACCAATTTATAAAAATAAATCATAGTAACAATTCTTATTGAAAAATAAAATGAATTGGAAGGTTTTAAAAATAGTGGTAGAGAAGAGGTTAGGAACACTTACATTTAAAAGTAGGTTCTAAAAGTTTTATAGGATCAAATTAAATCCATAAAAAATCCTCAGTGATACTCATGATAGGTAAATGAAGAGGGAATTCATGATCAATGGATTGGATTGGATAGGAATGGGGGAATGGGTGAGTATTTATAATTGGGGGTATATTTTTATGGGTTAAAATATTGATTATTTTGTTATTTTGGAAATCTAGTTTTGAATAGAAAGTACTCCCATAAAAATTATTGGAGTATTATTAAAAAAAGGATGGATATTTTAAATTTATATCAATCCAAAATTGAATTACACCATCTATCCACTCCATTAAATAAATTGAACCAAATATATTTTTTATTAGGATAAAATATAATTGAGGTTTCAAAGTGTATAATATAAGTTTATAAATACAAATTAATTTTTTTAAATTCATTATTTTACTCCTTGAATATATATTTGGTAAAAAAGTGGTTTTATAAAATTTTAACCCATATTTACATAATAATGATGCTAAAAATTTGTGATATTCGTAAAAATTGTAATTTTCTACTTTTTAATAAAGAATAAACTTCTTCAAAAAAATCACAAAAAATCATCCTAAACTAATTTTTGATATTTTTATTACAAA
This sequence comes from Viscum album, assembly GCA_963277665.1. Lineage (NCBI taxonomy): Eukaryota > Viridiplantae > Streptophyta > Magnoliopsida > Santalales > Viscaceae > Viscum > Viscum album. The sequence goes on from OY728125.1 coordinate 994,947,242, forward strand.
TATAATTTAATTTTTATTAAAATAATTCACTATATATTTTAAATTTAATTATAAAATACAAACACTTGTGTATTTCAAAATTATTCATCCGATGTCTAAAATTCAAAAAATATTCTTCTTCTAAATCTAATATTAATTTTCAGATATATTTATATAATTAATATATTTTTTTTAATTAATAATTATATTAATATCAAAATATTTTATTCATTTTATTTGAAACTTGAATAAATAATGGTTATATTATCTTAGTTGAATATCTGGTCTTACATTTTCCCCTCTTAAATAATTTTATCCTCTGAATTTAGGGTAAAAAACAATACATAAATAGATTATAGAAATTATTCCTTATTTATTACTTTGTATCCCATGTTACTACCACTATATTTTGATTCCCCCATATAATTTTCACCTGTCGGGTTATCCGATTCCGTAGCACCTTCTCTCTAGGGACTAGAATATGAACATGCTCTTAAGTAAAGGAAAAGTTTGATTTTTTATTTATTTCTATAGTGGGGGGTATACTTAATGGGTCTAAAATATACTTCCTTATCATTTTGGAATGAAATAATCCATTAAATTTAGATAGGATGGGTGGTGAATCCCAACGATAATCCACAACTCCAATTCTCCCTAAAATCGAAAAGGACTAGTATACCTCAAAATTATATTTGATGTATTACCAAACCTTATAACTCATTTCCAAGGTGAAAATTTAATGAATAAATGATATCATACTTAGAATTATAAGGCTTCCTTTGATTTATAGTATATAATTTATGTCTACTATGAGTTTTCTTGATATGATTCTTGGTAGCTCACACCTTCTCAGTTGTTTCCACAATAAGTTCTAGAATGACTAGACTCCTTTACCGAAATTCTTCCTATAAGGTTATGAAAAAACATATTTTCCCATACAAGGCCTTGTAAGGAGGCCTTTATATACACAAATTTAATCTATTTTTTTTAAAACAATTCCACTATAGGTAGGTATTTTTCCAATGTTTCTTGGAATTCAAGTCAGTATGGCCTCATCATGTTCTATTAGGTTTGGAATGTACTTTCAAACTACCCATCTTTCTGTGGATGGTAAGTGGTGATCAAGGGTACTTTATTATTCATGGACTTTTAGATATTCCTCCAAAATTTATATGTTAAACAATGATCGCAATTAGATACATTCGATAATGGTCCACCATGAAGTCAAAAATATTCATTAATATATATTCATATAATATGTTCATGTGGTAAATCCTCCCTTATTTGTAGTAAATGTGTATACATGGTAAGGTGATATAAAAGTATCCATATGAAATTATTATTCTTATTTGTCTGAGATAGTCTAATAAAAAGTTCCATTGTGATATCTTCCCACTACCACAATGGTATAGGGATAGGTTTCATCCCCCCCTTTGGGAGTTTTTCCTTTTCCTTTACTTGTTGGAATATCAAGAATTTTGAAACCTAGCCATAAATTTCATGCTTAATGTTTTCACATCATAAGTTCTCCCTTAGATCCATATACATCTTGGTTATATGAGGTTTTATAGAGAAATTTGAGTTACGAGCTTCACATAGTGATTCACAATTCAACTCAGGGTTTGATGATACCCATATTCACTTTCCAAACTTTAACACACCATATTTGTAGATGAAAATTATGAATCTACCATATTTAATAGATTTAATGTTCTTTTGTATACCCTTATCATCTTGAGGAGAGTTCTTTATTTTCAATAGTAAATGTGGTTGAGAAATTACTTGGAATATGTATGATGATTCCCGTTTCATAATAATTTCCATATAATATATTTCTAAATCCATGAATATTGGATCTTTGAGCATCATTATTATAGATAAGACTCCATGATACTTCATACTCAATGCGTCTACCACCTATTTTTACTTCATTGGATGGTAGTTTATTGTAAATTATAGTCCTTGAATAGTTCCTACAGTATTTGTTTGTCTCATGCAGATGTGTTTATGAGTGAATATATACACAAAACTTTTATAATTGATATATATGTCACTTGTTTCCTCATAAAGATAATGCCTCCATATTTTCAATGAAAATATTAAAGTTAACCACTCAATATCATGATTTTTATAGTTTTTTTAATTGGTATTCCATTTACATGGTGTATAAGAAAAAACTCTATCATTTTGTATAAGGACATACCCTAGTCCTTTCATTGATTCATCATTGTATATAATAAATCTTCCCTTTATTGAATATAAGGTCAATACAGGTGCATTGATCAATATCTTATTTAATTCCCCAAATCATTCTCAATAATTTTTTAAACATGTGGATTTAAACCCTTTAAACATCAATATGGTAAAATTATAAACTAATTAAACAAAATTTTCAACAAATTACCAATAGTAACCCACCAAACTATGAAAACTATGAATCATAGTTTTATTCATTGTCATGGAATATTCTTTAACCATATTTGTATTTGTAGGTTCAATCAATATTCTATCTTTGGATAAAATATATCTAATAAAAGAAACATATTAAATCCAAAATTCATTTTTTTTTCCAGTTTTTACCCCTATTTGAAATTGATCCAAAGCCTTTATATACTTGTTTTTATCCCAAGATAGATTTAATTGTTAAGAAACCACACACACTTTACTTTAACTGAATTTTATGATGTTTTATGGATATGATAATGTTATATCATTATAATGTCTTATGAATTTAGTATAATGACAAGGAATTATAATCTATCATTGAAAATGTAATAAAGAATTTATAATAATTAAGAATTGTAACATTTCACATTGAAAAAGAAAAGGAATTGGAAGGATTGAAAAAATAAAGGTTGAGAATAGGTTTAAAACCCTTAACTTGAAAAGTACCTTATTAAAGTTTTATTGGAACACTTTAAAACCATATAAACTCTTTATATAGACTCATGAGATAAAAAATGAGGGGAAATTTATGCTTAATGTATTTAAAGTGGATATAAATGAGAGGATTAGTGTGTATTTATACTCGGGGAGGGGAATATTTTTGGGTTAAAATATTGATATTTTTTATTTAGTCTAGATAATTTTTAATATCTTTGATTCCCATGAAATCAATTGGAATATTATTAATAAATGAAAGGTTATTTGACATTTTAGTCAATAACAAACTTAATGAAACCTTTTAAATCCCCAAGCGATATTGATTACTAGGGGGGGGGGGTGAATCACTAGTTTACTTTTATGAATTATTTTACTTCAAATTAAACCACTTGAAACTATCAAGATTATCAATACATTACTTCTAATAAGTTTCTATAAAATCATACACCACTTAAACTTTTCAAGGATATCATTGTCTCTAACAAACATCAACTAACACCACTCCAAGGATAAATGAAGATATAATACAATAGTTGTGAGATAAAGAGCACCATGACTGGGATGTTGATGTAGATGACAGCGACCTTTACAATGAATGTCGGATTAGGAGCCCTGATAATGATGATGTTCCTTCTAAATCATGGTGCGATGGAGCCTTTCGGGCTTTGAGAAATGATGCCTTATCCCACTAACATGCTCATTCAATTCTAGCCTCCACCTCTTCCCATGGCTTCTAGTCTCCAAATCACCTTACCATCTTGATTCAGATAATTACTGCTACCACTTGTGTTTCTTGTCAATCTAAGAAACCATTTTCCTCCTCTTACCCCAAATTCAAGACTCTAAATCATTTGATAAACTTGATTCAGAAAATTCTTATCGCTACTTCTTGTGTTTCTCATCCCTCCGAGAAACCCTTTTCTCCATACTTGATGGCAAGGAGCAACTCTTCTTATGATTCTGCTTCCTGCTAGACTTTTTCTTATTTTTTTCCCAATGGGATGTTCATCATCATCTCAAGAATAATTCCCTATCCAAGGAAGCCTCCATATTCATCGAATATATCTTCAGCAATGATCTGTTGGTTCGGGTCATCGGTGTCAAAAACTACCACGAGGAGGACTCATTCCTATTCTTTACTTCAGTTCCCATTTCAGAGGCTCACTAGAATCTTTGTGAGATGTAATAGCTATAAAAGGATCATCTATTTTCAAATGACTCTCTTCTATGGGAAAAGCACACCCAAAGACTTCTTTGGGTCGTGACCTCATCTTTTCTTTTGTGAAAAGCATGGATTCAGTTGGCATTATAGTGGATAGGACACTATTAGTATCATCTTTCTTGGTCTTTATCTGCTAATATAAAACTTCTATAGCCTTAGTAATTTTAGAATTATAGCCGGGAGGCCTCATATAAATGAAGATAAAAGATTTCATCATCTCCACCTTATCTTTATCTTTCATGGAGATGAGAGAAGTCTAGCAGAAGAACTACTACACTTGGGAATACTCGTGGGATTCTTCTTCTATGTGGCGCTAGTGCTGCGCATCGATTTGCTCAGTAATCCATTTGTGGTGCTGGTTAGGGTAGGAAATAGGGTTCCATGGTTTTTGGTTGAGGAATTTATGGCTTGAGGCATTCCTTGCCTTCATTTTGTAATCTAATTATATGTTGTTAATTATCATGCTCAGCTCCAACCCTCCCTCATCCTCCATCCCATCCTCTGCCTCCTGCAACCCCCTCACTCCCTGATTTCGATTCCTCTGTTAGTATTATCAATAAAAATAGTAATATCTCATAATATCACCTCATATATAGTAATGATAATAGATATAAGAATACATAATATTCACAATGTTTCGCTAAAAGGCATACTCCTTACCATGTTGGTTATACCCTCCATCATGGATTCTACATTAGAATATTTTTATCAATTAAAATGGTCGATATAGAATCACACCATATCCTAACTCCTAAATACACATATAAGGATCTTTATACTACCTCACATAGAGTTATGAGAATCTAAACTAGCCTTCCCACACTTGAATCAGGAAAGATGATTTTATACTACATCATATAGTGTTACTAGGATCCACACTAGCTTTCAGAATCTTAAATCCACATAGAAGGATATTTATAGAAACTTTTATAGTATTATATTATTTAATGTTGTATATAATATATAATGATCACATGATATTCCTCTATGAGATCCTTAAATAAAACGTTCTTATGTACCTGTTCAAGTACCTTCAACAGTTACTGATCGAGTCTATCAGTCTAGCTCAATGAATTCTGATCACTTGTTTATGATCAGTTTCCTTAGTGAAATAATGATTAGGTAGTTCTTAATTATATATGATGAATTACCAACCACTCTTAATGTGTAAAATTTATTCACACACATCCTTCAATATTTTATGTAGGTTATAACTAAAAAAATCTCAAAGTATTATATTCAGGATTTCTCAATACAAGTATCTCGATTATTCTTCATGTAGGAATTTCATGGGATTCATAGATTCATTACCCCTAGAATATAAAAATTCAAATTTATTATTTTATGTAGTATATAAATTATATTTATTATTCTCATTGTACCTTTTATTTATGTATGCATGCATGTGGATAGATAATACATGACATATGCTATTGACTTTCTTTATTGTGTAACTGTATACGCGCACTTCTGAAACTCAAACTATCTTCTTGTAATTAATTTACACAACATAATGCATGTAGATTATTAGATAATTCATTGAAGTAATAATTCACTACCTCATATCTTCCTCTTTGTTCAAACCCTGATAGGTATGTTGTAAATCGGTGTACTTACACAAATCAAGAAGATTTTGTGTAAGCCTATCACACAATCCCATGTCTTCACGAAAAAGATTATTTTTGAAGTAGTTCAAGTGTGTGAAACAAAAGTCAAGTGATCACAACATCATCTTATTTATACATGAAAATACTCCATGGATTCTATTTCTCATGAAACAACATTTCAAGAATGCTTTGTTTCCTTCTGAATAATGAGAGAATCTTAAGCATGGGAGAATCTTATTTTTTCCTGCCCACTTCTCATTCGTAGTCATGTTTCACCACCTTTGGTGTGTTACTCCATCGACTTAGCCTATGAGAATAATTTCCTATCAATGTAGATTTAATAACCCTAAATAATATGATGTTAAAATATTGAACATATGTTTCCTTCTTTTAATCTTTATAATGCCTAATATCATAGAACGTCTCCTTTTTTGATGAACTCCTCATGTGCAAAGGATAATGGTTTCTTGTTTCCTCATTTTTAGAAGATTGAAATCATCCTGTATGAATACCAACCTATTTATCCATATCATCCTTGATCGTATCAATTTTATTCATAAAAAGTAAGTTGCATGATGCTTAAATCATATTCTATTCTCCAAGATGATCAAACGACATGGTCATAGAAGCTTGGTTCTGTTATTACATAAGGTCAGACATCATGAGTTTATTGTGAAAAAAAACAAGTGATGTTGGGAATTCTGTAGGTTTAGTAGATATATAGTGGTTTATAATGAATATATGGAGGGTAGTGGATCATCATATTACATTAGATCAGATAGATGTGAAATGTCTACTTCTTTTTTAAAAGGGTGAACAAAGCCCACAACATTCGATCCCACATGTATTTCTCCTGTGTCCATATGATCCCATATAAAAAATATCATGCTAATGACTTCTTGGAAAATATAATGGGGTCCACTCCCATATCTATACTCACACACACCTGATCTCATGATTCATGCCAACTAGGGCTGGACCACCTGCCTAACTCTATGCATGCTCACACCTATGTGCACCCTAGTGGGAATTTTGTATCCCCCAATGCTCACCATTGTGATATTTTTGAGTTCTATGAAACATCATGTCTCCATAGGGTGGCTAGGTTGACTACCTACAGTATGATTAACCATAGGGTCCCATAATATGGTTGAGGTGGTCTTTGGGTGACCTATTTATTAAGGCCCAACATCATAGACTTAGAATAATTCTAATTATAGAGTATAATGAAAATCCATTCTAAATATGATTTTAAGACCATATTACTCCTCCAATACATCATGAAAAATATATAATATATTTTTTATGGCATTATTTTAATTTATCTTCTTTATTTTACATTAATCATGCAATTAAATATTGGCATGGTAATTCCTCTTCTCCATCAACATGATGTAAAAAATGTGTCCTCATTTACACATGTTAGGGAACATAAGACCAGTGCAACAATCATCACAATTTGACATGGATAATATTAATTATCCATGGTTATTCAATTCAAATATTCTTATAATATGAAATATATATAGAACCTTATTGAAAAAAATACAATCTATGTCCTTTGGTCTCAACAATCTTCCCCTTTATATTTTTTTTCTATATATCTTTACACATTTTTCTTCAATACGTGTGGCCTTTATTATCTAAAAAGTATTATATTATCCCTTTTATGAAAAATTCTTGATCACTTCTAAGAGAGGGATGATATGAAAATATTTTCTTAGAAAAGAAACATTAGTTAATAAAATCTATGTCTACATGGGATAAATCATTGTATAAAAGAAGATAGATACAACCAAGGTTTCCTATGTTGTCCATAAACTACCATGCATGTGAAATAATGATAAAAAATTCTCAATTATAATTTTAGGGGATTGAAGTAATTAGATTTATCAATAAAATTCTAAACCCTACCTATAGTTCAAAACATACACCTGAATATTCAGGTACAATAGATATATATTCCCCTTTATCTCATATTTTCATCAATCAAGCACTCCCCCTTAATTGATATGATTAATGAAATTAAGAATAAGAGATGAAAGTGTGACTTATATACCTCATATTATAATTTTATAAATCTATTCAAAAGCTCTACATTCACTATTAATTTAAGATTTAATTGATTAATATCATCAATGCTCCCCCACAAGGGATGGATCCATCTCCTTAAATTCCAACCATGTTAGTAAAAAAGAATATGCACACACACATAGAGAGATATATATAGGTATGTAATGAGGAACCTTCTTGTTCTTTTAGAGTAACATTTAGGATGAGAACCACCACTCAACCTTGTCCATTATTTTCTACTTATCTAAGTCAATATATCATAAACTTTGTGTAGAATATATATTTCCACCGAAACAATATAATTTTCTTTGTTTGTTTTATATTTGGAATGTTTTTTAGCTTCATTCGATTTTATATATAATTCCAATTGATTTGGATAAACAACTAGAAATCATTTTTTGAAATTTTATGTCATCTCAAATGATTCAACACTAACTTATGAATATCCTTAGAGATATTTTCATTTTCTACTTGGATACTAAGATCCTCGATTCTGTTAGATTTAATATTGAATTGACTATCCTTAAATTGTATAGATGATTTTATAACTCCTTTGAATAAATATATTATTTTTAATAAGTTCCATGATCCTATAATTCTCTTCTACATAAATTCTGATCATTAATTTATCCTTCTCCATTAAACATTGTGTATCATCCTTGTAGCCCTTGTCACACACTGTCACATATTTTTATCAAGAATTTTAAGAAACAAATGTTAATTTATAAAATAACTATATTTTATGGAGCCTTTAATTATAGAATTCAATCCAGTGAGTCTCTCAACTTTCAATAAGGTATTTTTATTCCTTTTTTTGAAAAACCATGATAATCTATTATTTTTTATACTTATTAAAGTATGGATGATTCCTTCTTTAACATTTCTTTTTAATTTTTATTTAGTAGTTTTTGTAACTGAATAAACATAATATGAGTGTTTATTCATAATTTATTTTCTTCCTATACCATTAATAGATTGATCGATTTCAAAATTCATAAATTCACATACTTACATTTCTTAAGGTATTCTTTCTCTTTATATTCATCCTCTTTGTTTGTTTTTTAGAATATTTTAAAGTGATAAAATATTTTTATTCAAAATTATCCATTAAATTACCTCTATACAATTGCAAAAGATTAATACATATGTAATTAATATTTGAACAACTCATAAAATCTTAAAATACAATGATAAATAATCTAGATCATAATACCTATTATGTTTTCCCATTAAGGTTATTTCTATTTATATTTATTATATTTGTGCCACTTTTCTCCTCTGAAAACTTTTTTATTTCTCTATATATATCAATATAAGGAAGTGTTAACCCCATATATAGTAGTATGATTGATACATATGGTACCAACTTAGAGAACCCAAAATTTTGGAGCTAGATATCAATAGAGAGGTGCTTTGTGTCAGGTATGACATGCTAAGTGACATGTATTTTTGAGTATAATTTCAAGCCAAAACATACACTAGGGAGAAGGATTTATTAGAGATACATTATTTCAAGGGAATGAATTTTATAAAGTAAAGGTTTTAGATTTCCACCCGTCATTATCTAGAAACATCAAGACCAAAAGGTTTTAGTGGGATATAGATATGAGGATATAAATAATATCAAATATTTTAGGAAAATGTAGAATGTTTTTGTAGGAAGATAATAATATGGATATAAACATGAGATCTAGAAAATAGGGGGGGGGGGGGTTCAATAGACCCACCAAACCTAGGGATAATGCACAGTGCTAGGGAGAAGTTCACACCAGCTTCACTACTTGGGAAAGGGGTTCACACTGGCAACACCACATCGAGGATTTTACATCATTAGTGATGTGTGAACCCTAGATTTTCTACATCACCTAAATACCACATAGGATAATAATAAAAATTAAATATCGAATGAAAAAAATTGAATGAGAAATAGTGATACTCAATTCAACCACTATATTAAGGAACAATATTTATCTAAAAAAGAAATGTGAAAGTAGATATAGAGGCATAAATCCAACCATCAATGAATGAAAAGGCTTATATTGTATCCAGTAGTAATATAGTGGATGAAGTAATAAATAACAAAATCCCTCAAATAAAGAAAAAATAGACCACTATAATTAAAACTAATCACATAATAAAAGAGATAATAAAAAACTACCTCTAACTCCTCAAATGAGTAACAATAATGGCGGGAGATAATCTATGGAAAATGTGACAACACAATGATCAATTGGATCAAAAATCTTGAAAAATAGAGCTATAAGAGGAAGATGAATCACCATAAATATGAATCCACTAATTATCCTAAGGAATCCACGCCCCATCTCCAAAATAACTATTATTTTAAAACACTAATAATAAAAAAATTAATTATTCATCTGATGATCTATGTTGTTGAACAATAAAAAAACCAACAAAACAAAATAGATTCATAAAACCATAAAGATCACAACCTATTATTTTCACACTGATGTAAGAAAAAAAAAACAAAAACCCTTAGATACCTTGACACCTAGAAAGACATCCATGAACATTGTTAGGAGTGGGAATGTCATTGAGAAAGGAGAATATTATGAAGAAATTGGTGATAGATATGACATCAACAACACATAGGTAGAAGGAGGTAAAAAAATCATCCTATTAGTAAAAAATCTACCCTAATAAAAAACATTAAATTCAATTCACTCTGATGTTAGCATAATTCAAAACATGTAACATAACACATTCTTAATAAAAAGTAAAATAAGAAAATTTTTCTTTCTTGAGTTTTTGATAACCAATACCTTTTAACATAGGAACCTTAATTTATATAAAAAGAATTATGATGTGGCACTTAAAAAAATAATAAACACAATAATATAAATCAGTCTATTTAAAAACATCACAAATGAATCATTAAAAATAAACCTTATACTTTGATAATAGTTGTTAGGACCACTAAATACTGTGAGAACTGTTAATAAAGGGATGAATTAATGAATGTTAATTTTAAAAATGACTTACTTTTATCTATTTATATTTCTCATTATAATGGCCCAAATGTTTCATAAATATATTTCAGATATTTTTAGATGAATATTCCTTATATAACATAAAAAATCCATACCAGAACTATATAGGTTTAGTGTCACTGGAAAATTGGAAACATAAACAACTGGTTCATAAAACATCTATAACATATCATGATTATTTATTCAAAACTACAACCCTTTTTGAAATATCATACTCAACACCTTTCTTCATATTCTGTGGAAAAGAAACATAACAAAGGGGTGAGATCATATTATCAGTAAGGGTAAACAAGAGAGATTACAATGATTTGATAAGAATAATATGAGAATAAGGGTATAATAACATGAATATAACATTTGAAAATTATAAAATGCATATCAAAGATCATAATATTGATTCATGGAATAAATGTTGGAAGTTCATAAGATATTAATCATAAGGAAATCAAAGAACATGATCCATGTTAAGATAACATTGACAGGAGACATGGAATTTGTGGCATACACATAAGAATATAAAATTATTTTCTTATTAGTCAAGGTTCAAATCCAATTGAATCATAGAAAATAATGTCCTATACTGAAATAATTTCACTCCTAGTTTCAGCCCTATCTTACTAAACTATGTTCACTTCCCATTCCAACCTTGTATTGCTAAACTAGGTTCACTAACCATTTCATCCCTGTATGAATGAACTAGGTTCACTTCCAATTTGAGTTTTGTATATCTCATGAGATATAAATCATTACCCAATACATTAGAGGAAGATATAGGTCCCACCCATAAAATATTGAAAACTATACATATGTGTTCCAAAATATCATAAATCATTCATTATATCATAATCCATGAAAATAAATTTATTTCATAACATTTCATTAGTTCATAATGTTGAGTCAATAAGGTTTTCTTTATGACTTTTCCATTCCTTTTTGTTTTGAAAATCACAAACACCTTATACTTAAGCAAATATAAATTTTTACCTCCATAAGGAAAATTTACTTCTTTAAGGAAATTTACCCGAACCGAGATTTTCTTATACAGAGCAATATTTTTCCTTAGTATAAAAACCGGATTCATACCCAAAAATAAAAAATTCATATAATGTAAAGATTTATAGAATTCTGTTTTTAGGATCTGAATTCTGGATGTGAACTGTAATGAAGTTCCAATCCGAATTCTGGACTCCGAAATTTCATGAGGTCGACTCCAAACCCTTATGATGTTCGATTCCGAACTCTTAAGTAGTTTGACTCCGAACTCTTAAGTAGTTCGACTCCGAACTCTTAAGTAGTTCGACTCCGAACTCTTAAGTAGTTCGACTCCAAACTCTTAAGTAGTTAGACTCCGAACTCTTAAGTAGTTCCACTCTGAACTCTTAAGTAATTCGAATTCCAACTATTAAGTAGGTCAACTCCGAACTCTTAAGTAGCTCGACTCCGAACTTTTACTGGTTTGAATTCAAACTCTGCAAGGTCAAATTCTGATCTCTGGTGAATCTAGACTCCGAATTCCTATAAAACAGAATCTGAACATTTCTTAACATAGACTCTGAATTTAATTTTGGTTAGACTCCGAACTTTTAATTTGATTACACTCCGAGCTTTTGTATGGTTTTTACTTACATATTCTCCATTTCAAAACGATGTCATGCATTCAGTTATACATGATTTATTATTAAACGATGCCGTTCATTCTGTTTCTAATTAACTGTTGGTTGAGTTACACGTGTACAGGTCCCTCCGAATTTCATGGAAAATATTACCATTGGAGGAGGGAGTCGACCGTTGGAAATTTTCCTATAAATAGGAGCTCATTTGAAAGAGCTTAAAAGGGAAGTTGATCGATCTAGTGACCACACGCTGTTAAGGTGATTTCTAGAGAGAGAATCTTTTCATGACTTGTGCGTACTGAACCGCTCGTTCAGATTTCTTTGTGCGACTTTGAATGTTGGTGATTACATTCGAGGACTTTCGGTGATAGGAATACTGAGGTGCCGACTACCTTGAAGTTCGAGGGATTTCTTGCTGAGGAAGACAGAGGTTCCAACTACCTTGAAGTTGAGGGCTTGTGGGGATAGCAGGACAGAGAATCTGATCTTTGTATCAAGGGATTACCCTGGTGTGGGTAAGACAGACTTGCTTGAAAGTATAAATCAAGGTACCTTTATCCAAGGTTGTTGGATACCTTTCTCTTTGGGTTAAAAGAATTATATCTTGTTACTTGTAGTTTTACTACTAGTTTTTCCACTTCACTTTTGTATTGTAAGGAAGGTATAACCTTCTTATATTTCCATACACTTGTACTCTGATAAGTTTAGATTCTATATGCTTTAAGGTAGAATCTCTTATTGTAAACTTTGGTCCCAATTCTCCATTTGGTGATTAGAGGTGTTGTGAATTTGCTTAGTTTAACTTTGTTAAACTCAGAACTTTCCTTGTCTAAGGAAAATATAGTTATCCATAACCAACTTTAATGGTTCTAAAGGAATTTTTAAAGTATATAATTCACCCCCTCTTGTATATTGAGCATCTACATCATTATTTCGATCCTACAATTGGTATCAGAGCAGGTCTCTGAAATACTCATACTCACGTATAAGTTTTTCTTGCTCATTTTTCCATTGTTCTTCATCCTCGATTCCGAACTTTGTCATTCCGAACTTTTTCATTCCGAAAATTGTCATTCCAAACATTGTCATTTTGAACTTTTTCATTCTGAACTTTTTCATTCCGAACTTTGTCATTCCGAACTTTGTCAGTCCGAACTTTGTCGTTCCGAACTTTGTGGTTACGAACTTTTTCTACTAACTAGTTTGGTTTCCAAGTTTTTATTAGAATGGCAGGAGTCAATGTGGGTTATATTGAAAATATAAATCCTAAAAGACCACAAATATTTGATGGTAATGATTATGAGTACTGGAGAGATCGAATGAAGACTTTTGTTATCAACACCGGAGTGGAAAACTTCGTTATGATTACTGGTGATTATAAAATTCCTGATAAGGAAGTTAGAACTTTCACTAACCAGGAAAAGAAAGAGTATCAACTCAATTATAAGGTATGCAATACTTTACTTTGTTCTATGACTAGAAATATATATAGCCAAATTTCTTCTTGTGAAGCAGCTAATTGTATCTGGAAGAAGTTAGAGGTTACACACTTTGGCACTTCTAAAGTGATTGAGACTAGGAGAGCTATTCTTAGAGCTGAATATCATGGATTCAATTTTCCGTATGGAAAACCAATATGTAAAGTTAAATAGAGATTTATGACTATAGTCAACAGCTTACAGTCTATGGGAGAAAAAAGGTTAGATGATGAAGCCCTTGTGGATAAGATAATTGATATTATGCCCAATGAGTGGGAATCAAAGAGAATAGTTATAGATGAGAATAGGAAGGAAGGGGATATATTATTTGGATTGGACCCTGCAGAGGCTAAGGCTTTAAAGGAAAGAGCTGCAGAAGAGCTAGAGAAACGAGCAAAAGAAAAGAAGAAGAAAAAGAAGATGTTTGAAGCTGAAGTAGTACAATATTTTCTGAAATATACAGAGTTATATTTGGAAATGCTTCCCGTTCTGGAAACGTTCGGTTATAAACCTTCTTTACTAGAAACTCCAGACAAGAATTATGTCACTCCGGAAAAGTCCAAGGGTAAAGAAATAGTTTAAGAAGCTGAGAAAAAGGTTGCTGAAGAAGTAGAGGAAGAATTTGAAGAAGAAGAAGAAGAATAGAAAAGTGAAGATTTGGATACCCTGATCAAGAAAGTATAGGACTACAAAGATAAGACTGAATCCGCAAAGTTAGTATCTCCAGGAAATACAAATTAGGAAGCTAGTAAGAATGATGATAAGAAACAGCAAGAAGAAGAAGAAGAAAATGTCTTGTATGATGATGAAGAATCTTATGGGAAGAATTTTCTTGAGGAAGGACAAGAAAAAAAAACCAGATGAAGACCAGATCATTCAAGTGTCTGAATCCGAGGAAGTATCCCTTAATAAGGAACCAGTTCCGAGAACTGATAAAGGGAAGAAAGCCCTCATGGAGACACTTATAAAAGATGTAATCAGGAGGAAAGAGGTTGGTGGTACCTCAAGAAGGAAGCTAGTGCAAGTTGAAGAAGATCAATCTCAAAGAGATGTATCTGATTCGAAATCATCATCTCATGGGCATGATTTTGTGGTTCAATCTCTGAGGAAGTTGGTGGACACCATTCTGATTTTTCCAAAAATAGATTCTAGATGCCAGATGCTGCAACAAACTATGAATTAGAAATCATATTCTTTATCCATGGTCATGGATAAGTTTATAAAGTTGGAAGCTGAAGAGAAAAGTTTTCTTATCGATTATGATGTGCATAGAAAGTCCTGCAGTAAGGTAACCAAGTTGTCTAAGAGAGTTGATGAATATTTAGTTCACTTTGAGAATTTTCAGGCTGAAGTTCAAAATGCTTTTGAAATGGAGGATAAAAAGGTTAATGAGATTTATGAAACGTTGACCCAAGAGGAAAATTCTCAGAATCAACAGGTCAGGGATCTGAATGGGAAGCTTAACTCAGTATCTCAGAATTGGAAAACTGAAAGAGATTTCCAGATTGAGTTTCAGCAGAAGATGGAAAAGCAAGATGAGATAATAAAGTTCCAGAAAGAAGCCTTGGAGGCTCAGGCAGAAGATTTAAAAGTCCAAGAAGAAAAGGTAAAATCCTCGGAGAGGAAGTGTGAGGAAGACCAAAGAGACTTGAAGAAACTCAAAAACTTGTTAAAGAAGCTCATTCCGAAGGAAAAGGAAGACAAATGAACCCACTCCAATCTTTTGTTGTATTTGTCTTTCTTTGTAAAATTTTCCAACTCTAATCAAATGATTATTTGGTTGGTTGTATATTGTCATATACTAATGTTTCATGTACCATATTTTGTTTTCCATTCCCTTCAATTCTTTTTGAAAATCACAAAGGGGGAGAAGGAAAAAGAACTACTCCTAAGGAAGAGAACGGAAAATTTATAAGAAAAATATCCTTAAAGAAAGGGGAGTTTCCCACTACAAAGTTTTTTATTCTTACAATAATGAAAACTCCACTCCAGAAACTCAGAATACAATCCTTAGAGTTTCAATGCCTAAGGGAAAGTTAGTTGTATTCATTTTTATCCATGAACAAAGGGAGATAAGTTTTAATTTCAAATCCTAATGATTTTTTTTTCAAAATCCTTATATGCTTTTTCGAAAGGATGTTTGTGCTTTCCAAAAAGGGGGAGATTGTTGAGTTAATAGGGTTTTCCTTATGACTTTTCCATTCCTTTTTGTTTTGAAAATCACAAACACCTTATACTTAAGAAAATATAAATTTTTACCTCCATAAGGAAAATTTACTTCTTTAAGTAAATTTACCCTAACCGAGATTTTCTTATACAGAGCAATATTTTTCCTTAGTATAAAAACCGGATTCATACCCAAAATTCCAAAAGTCATAAAATGTAAAGATTTGGAGCATTCTGTTTTTAGGATCCGAATTCTAGATGTGAACTGTAATGAAGTTCCAATCCGAATTCTGGACTCCGAACTTTCATGAGGTCGACTCTGAACCCTTATGAAGTTCGACTCTGAACTCTTAAGTAGTTCGACTATGAACTCTTAAGTAGTTCGACTCCGAACTCTTAAGTAGTTCGACTCTGAACTCTTAAGTAGTTCGAATCTAAACTCTTAAGTAGTTCGACTCCGAAATCTTAAGTAGTTCGACTCCGAACTCTTAAGTAGTTTGACTCTGAACTCTTAAGTAGCTCGACTTCGAACTTTTAGTAGTCCGACTTTGAACTCTGCAAGGTCATATTCTGATCTCCGGTGAATCCAGACTCTGAATTCCTTTAAAACAGAATCCGAACATTTCTTAACATAGACTCCGAATTTTATTTTGGTTAGACTCTGAACTTTTAATTTTCTTACACCTCTAACTTTTGTATGGTTTTTACTTACATATGCTCCATTTCAAAACAATGTCGTGCATTCAGTTATACATGATTTATTATTAAACGATGTCGTTCATTCTGGTTCTAATTAACCGTTGGTTGAGTTACACGTGTACAGGTCCCTCCGAATTTCATGGAAAATATGACCGTTGGAGGAGGGAGCCGACCGTTGGAAATTTTCCTATAAATAGGAGCTCATTTGAAAGAGCTTAAAAGGGAAGTTGATTGATCTAGATAACACACGCTGTTAAGGTGATTTCTAGAGAGAGAAGCTTTTCATGCCTTGTGCGTGCTGAACCGCTCGTTCAGATTTCTTTGTGCGACTCCGAATGTTGGTGATTACATTCGAGGACTTCTGGGGATAAGAAGACAGAGGTGCTGACTTACTTGAAGTTCGAGGGCTTCCTTGATGAGGAAGACAGAGGTTCCAACTACCTTGAAGTTGAGGGCTTGCGGGGATAGCAAGACAGAGAATCCGATCTTCGTATCGAGGGCTTACCCTGGTGTGGGTAAGACAGACTTGCTTAAAAGTATAAATCAAGGTAACTTTATACAAGGTTGTTGGATACCTTTCTATTTGGGTTAAAAGACTTATATCATGTTACTTGTAGTTTTACTACTAGTTTCTCCGCTGCACTTTTGTAATGTAAGGAAGGTATAACCTTCTAATATTTCCTTACACTTGTACTCTGATAATATTAGATTCTATACGCTTTAAGGTAGAATCTCTTATTGTAAACTTTGGTTCCAATTCTCCATTTGGTGATTAGAGGTGTTGTGAATTTTCTTAGTTTAACTTTGTTAAACTCAGAAATTTCCTTGTCTAAGGAAAACATAGTTATCCGTAACAAACTTCAAAGTTTCTAAAGGAATTTTTAAAGTATACAATTCACCCCCCTCTTGTATATTGAGCATCTACATCATTATTTCGATCCTACACATAACCCTTCGAAAAGTAATAGCATTTATAAACATCATACCATCATAAACATAAGTCATCCAAAGAAATAATATGTATGGTTACCGTGGATCATATTCTTAGTAAATTATAAGTAACATCAAATAATGTTATTGAAAATGGAAAATTATTTTTATATATCACTTGAAATAATTTTTGAGGAAAATATATTTTATATTTTGAAAAACTTATTCCTAAAATACTGTGAAATTATAAAATAAAACATTTTCTTTGAAAATAAACTTTAAAGATATTAAAGGAAGGTTCATGAAACTAAGTCATCATGCAAGCGGGGAAATCCTATCATGTTCTATAAGTTTAAAAAAATTCCTTCTGTATTTTTTCAGAAAAGTCACAAATACTATGTTTTGAAAATGATAAAAATATTCCTTTCAAAACATTTTGAAAAAAATAAAACATAATTAAAAACCAATTTAAAAATTAATAATATAATAGTAAATAGCCTTTTTAAAACATTTTCTTAAAACATGGACATGGAATGAAAATATTCCTTTGTGGATACTTAATCTTAAACAATCTCAAATAATGATGAGATTGTGAAATAAACCATAACCTAAAGTCTTACATTTATTTATTCATGTTAAAAACATATGTATAATAAATATATATTTATTATGAATTTATTCCATAAACTTAATTATATCCTACCATTTATTTTTTTATTTATGAAATCTTATCTCCTGTTTATTAATAATTTTTTATTAAAATCATTGTTCTAGATGATAACTGCTCCATTCTCTAATTATGTTTCTATTTGTCAGTATTGGTGCTTATAATTTTATCTTGTTCTAATAATTTAAATATTTCTAATCATGATATAAATATCATATATAATAATTATATATTTTTTATAATAATTCATAGAAAGTAAGAATACAAAAATTAATTACACCGTTTAAGGTGACGGTATATTGTACGTATGCATGAACGATGTTTTTTTGACTTATGGAATGATAGGAAGGTAAATAATAGTTCATATTTATAGAAAAATTATTACATAATATATATCATATATATTTATTATACCAATCATAACAACCATTCATAAAATATAGTGATAAAGAATGAATTGTATCGCTATGTGGAGACAGTAAGCTATATGTACACACAAATGGTACATTCACTTCTTGTTTGATGAGAAAGAGGGTGTGTAAATGTATTTACATAATCATAATAAAATTTAAGAGTATTTAGGATACTAAAGTTATTATTTTATGTTAAACACAATAGATTTATATAAGGTAATAAAGATTAGAAAAATAAAGTGATCAGTTAGAGGTATTATATCTTCTTCTAAACATCACATTTAGATATACTCTAAAGGGTTCTTGGGTTGGTTTATTGAGAAGAAGAAAACTATAAAATGAAGATGAGGAATTTGATAAGATAAATTGGTATAGTATGATCGATAAATAGGGCTCAAAATGGTGTCAATAAGTGATGGAGGAGGTTCCCCGTTATAATTGTCGTTAGGGGAACATATGAAATTTCTCAAAAGATTAAATTATTATAAATTAATTTTCTACCCAAATAAAAACAAATAGTCATTTATTAGAATATTAGTTATTATAATGTTGTAATTTCACCGACCAATATAATTTAGACATGTTTTGGTGCTTTTATAAAGATTTTTATTTTTGTTAACCCTTAGTTAACCTATTCAAATTTTACTTGTGGTAACAAAATTTTCAATATTAAAAGTTTGTAATTTTTACTTATAAAGTGTAAATTAGACCACAAATGGAACATTTACGGCATTTTAAACCATAAATATCCACTTTTTACATATTTAAATATTTTTTAATTTAAAACAATTTAATAAAATATTATTTTTATAAAATATCATTAGTGTTAATTTTGACATTATTCATTAAATTGACTTTAAGAAAATTAGGAAAATAAGATAAATTTTTAGAAAAATAATTCAATACAACCCTAATATGTGATAATAATATATAAATTAGTTTATCACCTTAATTAAGTTAAATTATATTTATTTTAATATTTTATGTATCATTTATTTTATTTTTCATTTAATTGAATAATCCCTGCCTCGGTTTTGTGTATACATTTAGGGAAAATATTTAATTTATAAAAATTATACATAAATTAATATGACTAAGATAAATATTTTATATTTCCAAAGAGTATTTATAGTTGATCTTATCCTC
Organism: Viscum album; assembly: GCA_963277665.1. Lineage (NCBI taxonomy): Eukaryota > Viridiplantae > Streptophyta > Magnoliopsida > Santalales > Viscaceae > Viscum > Viscum album. The sequence goes on from OY728125.1 coordinate 994,967,129, forward strand.
TATTTTCCCCCATATTAGTAATATTATACTTATTAAAAATCAGTGTGTGACATTGCTATCACTTTCTTTGATTTTAATAATATCCAAGTCATTTTCATAGACATGTCTCCATTAAATGATTCAATTTAGAATATTATGTGTTAATATTTGAATTAAAGTCATCAAATATGTAATAGGATTAAAACTCATGGCCTAATCACTTATTTTTAGTCTATATTAACTTATTTTACCTTTTTATTAGGTAATAAATTTTACCACAATTACTATTTATATTTAAAAAAATTAAAATGGGACTAATTACCAAATTTTAACATCTTTATTTTAAATATGGAATTAATTTTATCAAATTTTATACAACAATTTTATGAAATTATGTTTAAACTAAGTGCACAAAATGTGACAATAATTCATTTTTAGGAAAAATACATTTTTAAGTATTAAAAAAGATTTATTCTTAACCTAATATTAAAACAATATTTATTGAATGATTAAAAAATTTTATCAAGTAAATAATATATATAATTTTTTAAAATTACTCACTAATATTAATTTAATATATTGGTATAAAGTTCATTGAACACATAAAACATTTTTTTTATAAAAACATTACTTTTATTTTAAAATAATTTTTCTTTTAAATTTTAATAATTTGCAAACTAATGAATTTATTTTATAAATGTATAGAACATATATTTTTCATAGTTTAGTTTTTACTATGAATAATCACCAAGCTAATGAGTAGATGATAATGAGCACATAATAATGTTACGTGTTTAATTTAAACATGTAGTTGTGTGCAACACAAGATATTAAAGAAATAAATTTTCTTAAAGAAAAACATTTCATAAAAATATCAGGTTGTTACACTCACAGTACGTTAAAATCTTGGCCCATGTCTTAGTAGGGTCATTGTTATATCCTCTTAATGTTTTGATTATATTGATTATTTTAGACCATTCATGAACATCCTAATACAACCACACAAAATTATATATTAATAAAATATGTATGGGACTTTACTTGGTTCACTCTAATATAGGGATAATCCATGGGATGTGGGAAGCTCCCTATATCTCTTGTAGACATGATTAATACAGTACGAGTTCTCAGGGCCACTCTACTCCCACTACCATAGACCATTTGAAATAAATCATTGGATTTTATCAAGGCTAAAAAACCCTAATAAAGGGAATACATAAATTAATTATTAATAAATAAATTAATTTAGATAACCATTATCTTTGCTAAAAATTGCTAATAAAAGGGCACACTTTATCAATGTTTTTTAGCACTAATAATTATTATCTGCTTTAGGTTGGGAGAAGTTGTTCCCTATGGTTATTTTTGATGCCTGGGTGTTATTCACCAACCCATGGGGATCGAGAATACCCTTTGGTTATGTGAAAATTTAGGCTAGGTACCAGTTTGAGAGGGTATCCGGGTTATGTTTCCCGTAGTGTTAATGTATGTATATATGTATTTATATATTTGTATATATGTATGTATGTGTGTATATGTATGTATGTATATATGTATACACATTTCTATGTATGTATATGTGTATATATGTATGTATTTATATATTTGTATATATGTATGTATGTGTGTATATGTATGTATGTATGTATATATGTATACACATTTCTAAGTATGTATATGTGTATGTATGTATGTGTATGTTTATGTATCTATATATGTGTGTATGTGTATATATGTATGTACATATATGTGTATGTATATATGTGCACATATGTGTATTTATATATGTGTACATATGTGTATGTGTTTATATGTTTGTGTGTATGCATGTTTATGTGTTTGTGTATGTGTATGTGTGTGTGTGTGTTTATGTGTATGTATGTGTACTTAAGTGTATATATGTGTATATATGTGTATGTATTTATGCATGTGTATCTTTATGTATGTGTATATATGTGTATGTATGTGAATGCATGTGTATGTATGTGCATGTATGTGTATGTATGTGTATGGATATGTATATATGTGAAAGTATGTATGTGTGTGTGTATGTGTATGTTTATATGTGAAAGTATATATGTGTACGTGTATTTTTGTGTACATGTATAAGTATATATATGTGTGTGTATTTATGTTTACAACATAATACAATTATTTGTGAATGGTGTGTAGGGAACTACAACATAGGAGGGAGGGAAACAATACAAGAGGCCTGCCTTTTGGGAATGTTGATGCAAGACAAGGTAGCCATGATGCGGTGATGACTTCTAATTGGTATACCTTCAAGATTTTAAATTAAGGATCTTTAATAATGAAGTCAAGAACATTGTGCCTTTTGGACTTTGAGTTATGGAAGGGTTCCCCCTAAACAAGATAAAAAATAAGTTTCTTTGCTTAATAAATGGGTTTGAACTTAAGATATGATGTATTTTATTTTTTATCACCGAATATTATGGTCTGTCATTGTGACTTCTCGACTCAGGTGATACACACCGGTGCCCTAGGCTGGTTGGTAACATGACCTCAGGCATGCCTCCATATATAACAGAGGTTGTTGATTAGTAGTGAGTGTCTAATATCGATCACGGGGAGACTATACCCTATTTATCAAAATAGCACAACAATGGAAGAAAACTAAACAATAGCCAAATTACACAACCTATAACCATTAAAAAATAGTATCACATGATGAAAAAAATAGGAAATACAACACAAAAACTAACAATATATATTTCATACCAAATATGTATCATGTGTCAATATGAAAAAAACAAAAAAAAATAGACACCAAAAACTCCCATGCGGTTTCCGAATCAAGTCTGATTCCCACATCCATGATCAATCCCAACTCATCCTTCTAACATGATGTATGACCGTGCTATCATGAAACGTCAAATTGATTATGTTTTTAAGGTTTATTTATAGTCTAGGGAAGACTCTAGGACGTCTCTCAAGGAGAGTTGGTGGGTTTAGAGTGTGTGTTTTTAATAAGAAGTACTTTAAATAGGGGTGATTTTGGAAAAAAATTTAAGTAAATTACTTAATTAAAGATTTTAATAGTTGGAAAGAAAAGGTACTGTTTATTAACTATGAGATAAAAGGGTTAATTTTGAGTTCACTACACACATTTAATTCTCATTGTTCTTGGAGATTAATTAAGGTTTGATGTAATTCTTTGGTTGAAATCAATCGGAATCCCAATTACATTCCAAGCTCTTATATCAAACCATGTTGAGCCAAACCTTGACATAAAAATCATATAGAAAAGGTCCAGATAAAATTAATTGTATAATATCATCCAAAAAAAATTGAAATCTCAAATAAGTGGGGAAGAAAAGGTTTCTTGTGCTGCCCAATCAGAACAACACAAGTCACGCACTCAAAACTTCGCACCGATCGGTTAAAAGTAAAGATAATTTCATTCGGTAAAATCAAAAAAAGATAAATCAAAGTAAGATACTTATAAATAAAATGTTTTAAAACACCAAAATACATCAAACCATTAGTATTTCAAGTACCTAAACTCCCTTTACATGTGTGTAGCTCCCTCACAATGAACGCCCACTGTTTAGCTCGACATCGAGAGAAGGAGGAAGATCGGGTGGAACTCATTCTTCATTATTGATCCCCCTAGAAGGATAGGGGCTTAAATAACTTCTAGTATGATTAAGAGACTTCTATAAGACTACAAAATGGAAGATCTTCACTTCTTGGCCTAAATTCCAAATGGGAATCCCAAGGTTCCATTTTATAGGAAAATGGGAAGGTGGTTTTGAGCACACATAATTCATAAAACCACTTTTCACATGTGTTTTGACCTTCAAACAACCTTATATAGATTTAGAAAAAATAAAAACATTGTAGACCCACCTCTTTTATGTCTCCAACAAAAGTTTGGAATAAAATGGAGACCTATAGCCTGTGATATGGATAGATCACAACACACCACTTTTGACATCGTGCAGATTCGGCGTGCTAGACATATCAGGTCGGTTGGGCCACTATATGGCCGAATGAGTCTTGGGTTACTGCTTATGAAATGTAGCACAATAAAATTTGGACCAGACCACAAAATATTAGCCAAATTGGAATCACATTATAGTATCAGTGTGCAGATTAATCTATTGGTGTGCTTGGATCCTGCGCAGTTTGGCCCATTTTTCTTGGACTTCATCTTGGGTACTCCAAATCACCTTCACCTTCAATGAAATTTTCAAAACAAGAAACATTGAAATTTTTAAAATTGATAAACAAAAAATTATTTAATCAAACATGAAGTGAATTTTGTTATTATATTTGGAATTAACAATACAAATTCAGTTTAATACAATGGTTTAAGGGTGAAATGACACAATGAATCGTGGTACGATCACACCCCCACACCTAAAAATTTGAACTCCTAGGCAAAGTAATATTTCCAAAAATTATGCATGTATATATTGCCAACATCATGAAGATTTAACATTTGAATAAATTTTAATTCGTTAAAGTAATGTAATCAATGCACAAACCTCACCAAGGTGTTCTTCCTAGTGAAAATACAAAAAGATGTCTCATAAATCATATCACAATGAAATTAAAAGAGAATCATGACACCAAAATGAGAAAGGAATTCAAAAGTCAACCATTCCACTAACTCTCCATGTGTGCGTGTGAAAACCATTCCATGCTATTCTTTCCTCTTTCTATCCAATACAGATATGTTATTTTAAAATTATTCAGCTTTAAATTAATTTTCACTGAACCTTCCCTACATCATTTTAAATCATATTTAAAGACCCACTCACTTAAGCATTCCGAGAAGTCAAACCATAATCCACCAACCTAAATATCCCCATATGTTGTACATTTTATCACTCCCCTCATTTATTATTTTTGTTTTTTTGTTTTTTTAGAAGTTGCATTCTGAACAAATATCACACTCATCTCTCAACCCTTGTTTGATCTCCTCACGACACTAATTGCAATAGTTATAAAAAGATCAAAGGTTGAGAAGGAGTGGTTTTTGACCTACCCAAGAGACAATCCAATTTTTTTTTGAGGGCATACAACAGTCAGACATTAGGTATACATACATAGGTCAATCTGGTACAATGATGAAACATATCGAATAAGGAAAAAACGTATTTTAATATCATTTAAAGCTAAAAAATATTAACCTAACATATATTTACCTTATACTAAGTAAGAAATATTCACACTTCGTGGTTTGGTGTAAAAATATATGGAGATATTAGTGACAGAGTTTTCCCAAAAACTACTCACACAAGGGGCATCAATCATCTCAAATGTTTCACTATGATACAACCATTTATATCATTGACATAAAAAAAATTCACTAAAAATCAATCTTTGATGTTAACTTCATACAAATATTACTTTTCACCATTCTTTATGGTATTTTTTACTTTTCCCCCCTTATGGTCACCAAATCATATAACTTTGAAATTTTTGATGGGGGAAAATTGAAAATACTATAAAGAAGGAGAAAAAGAGAAGAAAGAAGAAAGACAATGAAAATATTAATGAACTCAAAATGATGGAGAAAAGTGAAAATACTATAAAGAATTTGAAAAAGAGAAGAAAAAAACGATGAAAATTCCTATCTAAACCTGGAATGTACCCATACCCCCACACCTAAAATGGGGAGTGTCCTCACTGTAATAATTGAGAATGTGATAAGGAAGAATAAAAACTAGTGTGTTTTACTGGTATGTTGCTTCTTGAACATAGAGTTCTTCCATCAGGAACTCTAGAAGGGATTCGTGGAAGTGCTTCAGCCGCTGCCCATTGACAGTGATGGTTTTCTTGGTTTCTTCATTTTTAACCTGAACAACACCAAATTGAGATACATTAATAACAGTGTATGAGCCAAACTAGTGGGAACAAAGCTTACCTGGATGCAAATTAAGCCTTACATTATAAAGGAGTACCTTCTGCCCAATTTGGAACTGATGATGAAGTATAATACGATTGTGGGTAGCCTTGGTTCACTCCTTATAAATCCTAGAGTTTTCATATGCATATCTTCTCATTTCCTCCAACTCATGAATCTGCAACTTTCTTTGAGAAACTGCACCATAAAGATTAGAATTTCATTGTTTGATGGCCCAGTAGGCCCGATGCTCAATCTCAACAGGTAGGTGAAAACTCTTTCCAAACACAAGATGATATGGTGACAATCCAATGGGAGTTTTGAAAGCAGTACTGTAGGCCCATAATGAATCATCAAGTCGAAGACTCCAATATTTTCTATTGGGTTGAACCGTTTTTCAATAATCTGTTTTACCTCTCTATTTGAAACCTCAGTTTGGCCTTTGGTCTATGGGTGATATGCAGTAGACACTCTATGACTGACCCCATACCGACACAAAAGTGATTGCACTGTTCATTTGTAGAAATGAGATCCCTAGTCTCTAATGATGAACCTAGGTAATCCAAACCTACAAAAGATCTGAGTTCTCAAAAATTCCACAACTGTTTTGGAATGTTCTGTCCTTGTGGATCGAGCCTCTACCCATTTTGACACATAATAGACCACTAGAAGAATGTACAAGTTTCCAAAGGAATTGGGAAATGGACCCATAAATTCAATTCCCCAAACATCAAAAATGTCATGAAAGTGGAATGGTTGTTGTGGCATTTCATTTCTTTTAGAGAACTTACTCATTCTTTGAAAATGAGGACAAGATTTTCAAAAATCATGGGCATCTAGAAAAAGTGTTGGCCAAAAGAAGCCAGAATAAAGGACCTTACGAGCAATCCATTGGGGACCAAAGTGCCCCCCCAAGTAAGAGTGTGGGAGAATCTAAGGACAGACTGAAACTCGTTATCGATAACAGAATGCCTAAGGACTTGATCACTACATGTGCACCAGAGGTAGGGGTCATCCCAAATGTACCAATGAGACTCATGTTTTAGAAGACTGGCAGGGTTTTTATTGAAATCAGTTGGAATGCAAGATGCTACCAAATAATTTACAATTTAATCATACCAAGGAATAACATCATGCTCTCGGTATAATTTCTCATCGGGATACATATCATTTATAGGAATACAGGGGGATGAATCAATGTCTGAGGATAGTGGAATCCTACTGATATGTTCATCCACTACAATATCTTCTCTTTTTTTATCTCTAATTTCTAGATTAAATTCATTAAGGATGATCATCCATCTAATGAGACGTGGCTTGGCATCCTTTTTCTTAAAGAGATACCGGAGGGCTACATGGTCTGAGAACACAATGACTTTGGTCCCCAAAAGGTATGACCTAAATTTTTCCAAGGAAAATACAATGGAAATGAATTCTTTTTCAGTTGTGGTGTAGTTTTATTAGGTAGGGTCCAAAGTACTTGAGACATAGGCAATGACATGTGGAGCTCGATCGACCCTTTGTGACAATATCGCCCCAAATGCATTGTTAGAGGCATCACCCATGAGCTAAAATGGTAAATCCCATCAAGGTGGTTGGATTACTGGGGGTGACGTGAGACTCCAATTTAACTTATTAAAAGATTACTCACATTATTTATCAAAAAATAATCCTTTTATTTTTAGTGTAATTAGGAGAGGGGGAGTGCAATTTTACTAAAGTCACGAATGAAACAATAGTAAAATCTAGCATGACCTAGGAAAGACCGCACATCCCATACATTTTTGGGGAATGGTAGGGAAGAAATGACCTCAAATTTTGATTTAACTACTTGGTTACCATCCCCAAAATGACATGTCCCAAAACTATACCTTGTCGCACCATGAAATGGTATTTCACATAATTTAATACAAAATTCTTTTCAATATAGTGACATAGGATTGAACCAAGACTACTTAATCATTCATCAAAAGAAGATCCATAAATAGTGAAATCATCCATGAATACTTCCATGAAATTCTCCAGGTAATCTGAAAAAATACTAACCATGCATTGTTGGAAAGTACCCAGAGCATTACACAGACCAAATGGCATCCTCTTATAGGAAAATGTGCCAATGGGGCAAGTGAAGGTTGTCATTTCCTGATCCTCAGGAGAAATATGGATCTGAAAGAATCTAGAATACCCATCAAGGATGAATTACTAGGATTTACTTGCTAGACTCTCTAGAATTCGGTCAATGAATGGAAAAGGGAAATGCCCCTTCTTAGTGTGTTGGTTTAGTCGGCGATAGTTTATATAGAAATGCCAACTATTCTGCACATGAGTTGAAACCAACTCATTGTTTTCATTTTTGATTAGTGTAAGGCTAGTCTTTCTAGGAACTACTTGAATAGGACTGAGCCATTGGCTATCCGAGATGGGGTAAATGATTCCAATAGCCAATAATTTTGTTACCTCATTTTTCACAACTTCTAGGATTTTTGGGTTCAGTTGACGTTGTGGCTGCCTCAATGGGTTAGCCTCATCATTTAATAAAATACAACATGTACAAATTGATGGGATAATACTAGGAATGTCAGCAAGTTTCCATCCCAAATCTTGTTTATACTCCCTCAAAAGTTCAAGCAGCCGCAATTCATGCTCAAGAGGGAGTGAACTAGTAATGATTATGGGCAACTTGTTTCCATTCTCAAGATATGAATATTTTAAATCTTGGGGAAATTGTTTAAGTTCCAATTAAGGTGGATTTTGGATTTATGGGAGTGTTTGTGAAAGTGAGAGATCACTAATCTCATCTAAATTCTCAATGGTATCATCCTCGAATGAGGAATGAGCTTTTATAAGCGTAGCGGTATCATCGATGGTTAGTGGATCCTCAGTGTTCAAGAAATCATTAATCAATGAACATGTATGAAACTTTTCTAGACCACTAAAATAATCAATGCATGAATCATTTCCAAGAATTTATATCAATTATGAAAACTCAAAAAGTGGATTAGGGGAATGAAATGAAGTTTTTTTAAGTGATGGGAGTACATCTATAAAATTAACATAGAGAGACAAATTTTCTTCTGAGGGGTGATTAATGGAATCAAGGATATTGAAGCGGAAAATGTCACCACCAAACTCCATAGATAATGTACCATTGTGGACATTAATTATAGTTTTGGTGGTTTTCAAGAAGGGTCTCCCCAATATAATCGGGGTATGTCTATTCATCCTATCATCCTCAATTTCAAGCACATAAAAGTCAGTAGGAAAAAATAAATTTTGAACCCTCATAAGAACATCCTATAACACACCAGAGGGGTGTGTGGTACTCCAATTATCCAGTTGAACAATAATTCTAGTGGGCTCCGGTTCCCCGACCTACAATGTAGAGTAAATAGAGCGAGTCATCACATTTATAGAGGCACCTAAATCAAGCATAGCATTAGAAAAAGAATACTCCCCTATGGTGCATGGAATTGAGAATGTTCTAAGATCATTGAACTTGGTGGGAAGTGATGGATCTATAAATGATAAAACATTCCTCCCCAAGATCACTTTCTCATCACCTAGAAGTTAACTTTGGTGTGTACACATCTCCTTTAGAAACATGGAGCGACGTGGAATTTTCTTCAGAGCATCATTCAATGGGATGTTAACCTGAACTTTCTTGAAAATTTCCAATATTTCCTTATCAAGTTTTGTTTCCTTTTATTTTATTGGTTGAGCAGACCTTTGAGAAAATAGAAGAGGAATGGTTGGGATGGAGGTTTCCAAAAGAGGGGGTTACTCTAATGGAGGATTCATTTTACTTTCTAGTTGTTTTCCACTCCTAAGGGTGATGGTACTAACATTTCCTTTATACCTAGGGTTAATTACGTGTAGAGAGGGAAGTTTACCTGAACTATTACTTTGAATTTCACCCACTAAGATTCTAGTTGTACTAATTGGGTTTTGAGGTCTTGTATGGCTGCTTGAGTGGTTTTTTGGAATTGAATATTGTTGGCATCTATTTGTTTCATCATATCTTCTAGGGTAGGCTTGGGTTTTAGAGGGGTTTGTTGGAAAGGGCTTTGGGGTTGTTGAGGATTTCTAGGTGGTGGTGGTGGATTGATACTCTTACCTGGTTGGTCCCATTGTTATTGAGGTTGGTTTGACTACCCCTTTACCTATAGTCTTAGTTCTCCTTCCACCCAGGATTGGATGGATAGTAAGGTTCTTGCCTAAAGGGTTGGTTATAGGGGCGAACTAGAAATATTTCCTCACAACTCTCAGATGTTTCCCTAAATTGAGGTCATTGGTCAGAGTAGTAGGTGTCATAAGAACATATACCACAATGGATGGGAGGAGGATATTGGGACTTACCTTGGGAAAGAGCAAGTTGTAGAAGAAGGGTACTTACCTGTTCTAACTTTGTGTCCACCGCCTTCTCGAATTCAGTACTTTGCACCTCATGGAATCCTTGAATCGGTACATTAGAACTTGAACCAAACTATTATGTGTTTTGTGCTATGTTCTCAATCAGGGTTCTTACAGTAATTGGGGTCTTATCATCTAGTGCACCACCTGCATCGACATTGATCATATTACGATCAATAGGGATTAAACCTTCATAAAAATATTGAATTAAAAGTTGATCACTTATTTGGTGGTGTGGGAAACTTGAACATAAACTTTTAAAGCATTCACAATATTCACATATTTTTCCCCTTGAGATCGTCTTATCCCACAAATTTCTTTCCTTATTGTTGCAGTTTGAGAGGCTAGGAAATATTTTTCATGGAAAATGTGTTTCATGTCTGCCTAGCCTCTTATTGGCGAATTAACATAATATAACAAATCTTTTTCTGTATCCTTTAAAGAAAATGGGAATGCTCTAAGATTTAGTTGTTCTTCATCCACATTTGTAGGTTTTAACATAGAACACATAGTATGAAATTCTTTTAAATTCTTGTGTGGATCCTCTCCCAGAAGTCCATGGAATCATGGTAATAGATTAATTAAGCCAGATTTTAGTTCAAAATTGGGTGCCTCTCATTGTAATTGAATATAGGTGGGTTGGATATCAACATCAGGAGAGTTTAGTTCTTTTAGTGTTCAATTGTTTTCATTCATGTTATTCACATTAATTTCAGTTTTAATGTGGGTTCTCGAAGAAGAAGAAGGATCAAGATGAGTGTTGATGTTTTGTGCGTCCTTCTTCACCGGTTCCTCTTATGTATCTCAGGGTCGCTGATGTAGGATTATCTCTAGTTCGGGTTCGAAAGGTTGTAAGTATCCTGGAGTATAGTGCATCATACACCAAACCTATAAAAAAAATATACCATAATACAAAAGATAGGCAGAGGTATAAGATAAAACAAATAAATATTACCAAAAAGTATAAAAAAAACTTATAAAAACACACACTAAAATCAAAACGCTCCCTGGAAATGGTGCCAAAATTTGATAGTGTTATCATGACACATCAAATTGATTTTGTTTTTAAGGTTGATTTATAGTCTAGTTTAGACCCTAGGTCGTCTCTCGGGGAGCATTGGTGGTTTTAGAGTGTGCATTTTTAATAAGAGGTACTTTAAATAGGGGGTGTTTTTTGGAAACAGATTTAAGTAAATTAATTAATTAAAGAGTTTAATAGTTGGAAAGAGAAGGTGGTGTTTATTAATTATGAGATAAAAGGGTTCATTGTGAGTTTACTATATACATTTAAATCGCATTGTTCTTGGATATTAATTAAGGTTTGATGCAATTCTTTGGTTGAAATCAATCGGAATCCCAATTACTTTCCAAGCTCTTATATCAAACCACGTTGAGCCAAACCTTAACATAAAAATCATATAGACAAGGTACAGATCACATGAATGGTATAACATCTTAAAAAAATTTAAATCTAAAATAAGTGGGGGTGAAAAGTTTTCTTCTGCTCTCCAATCGGAACAACACAAGTCACGCACTCAAAACTTCACAGCGATTGTTTAAAAGTAAAGATCATTTCATTCGGTTAAATAAAAAAATATAAATCAAAGTAAGATACTTCTAAATGAAATGTTTTAAAACCCCAAAATACATCAAACCAATATTAGTACAAGTTACGGAACTCCCTTTACATGTGTGTAGCTCTCTCACAATGAACACCCACCATTTAGCTCGACATCGGGAGGAGGAGGAAGCTCGGGTGGAACTCCTTCTTCATTTTTGATACCCCTATAAGGACAGGGACCTCCAGAAATTTTAGGATGATGATGAGACTCCTCTAGGACTCCAAAATTATAGGGCCTAACTTCTTGGCCGAACTTCCAAATGGGGATCCCAAGGTGCCATTTTATAGGAAAATGGGAAGGTGGTTTTGAGAACACATAATTCTTAAAACCACATGTCACATGTGTTTTGACCTCCAGATAGCCTTATCTAGATGTGGAGAAAATAAAAAATTTATACCACACTTCTTGGATATCTTCGCAGAACGTTTGGAATAAATAGGACACCAATGGACTTAGATATGGACAAATAATAACACACTACATTTGACATCATGCAGATTCGGTGTGCTGGAAAGATCAGGTCGGTTGGGCCACTAGATTGCCGAATGAGTCTTGGCTTCCATCATGGAAAATATAGCCTAATTCAATTTGGACCAGACCACAAATTATCATCCTAATTGGATGCACGATCTAGTATCAGTGCGAGGATTAATCAACTGGTGTGCTTGGATCCTGCGTAGTTTGGCCCATTTTTCTTGGACTACATGGGTCCTCAAAATCACCTTCACCTTCAATGAAATTGTCAAAACAAGTAACATTGGAATTTTTAACAGTGATAAAAAGAAAATAATTGAATCAAACATGAAGTGAATTTTGTTATTATATTTTGGATTTACAATACAAATTCAGTTTAATACAATGGTGTAAGGGTGAAAATGACCCAGTGAATTGTGGTACGATCATGGTACATACCATTATCATATCCTGCAATCATGAAGTCTATTCGGGTACCTACCAGAAAACCTGAGTAATGCATGATAAAAACTTAGTAGGCCACCACCAATGGAATATAAAAAAATATCCAGTCAATAGTTGTGTATATAGTTGTATACAGAACAAAATGCAAACAATAGAGTAAAAAATTTACATATATTCAATTACTTTTTATTTAAACACATAAACACTTGGGTTCCTAAGGACCCCCATCCATCAATACATGCTTTGGCCCATGCGGGAGTCTGAAATATCCCCAAGGGATACAAAATATAACGATTCCATGGTTATAATATATCATTTCAATTCCATTCAAAATATAGACAATTAGAACCACGGTCCAATGCCAATATTTTTGGTTGAGAACTACATGGCTAGGACCTCATGTGATTTTGAAGTAGCAGTTTGTGCCCCACACTTATGATCACTTTGGGATTTTGAAGTAACAGTCCATGTCCCACAAATATTTATTAATAAATAACATAAGTGGGATTTTTAAGCAACAGTCTGTGCCCCGCACTCATTATCACTATGGAATTTTGAAGCAGCAGTTCATGTCCCACACATGTTGATAAATTAATCAAACATGTAAAATTTATCCCAGTTAATCATCATTAACTAAATCATTAACATTTCACATCATGAATTACCATCAAAATTTTTCACAAAAAATCATTATTCAATACTTTAATCACATGAAATAATATATACAATTCACCATTAAACCATTTTTCAATATTCAATTCAGATAACCCATTATCCCATTAAGGTCAAGTCAAAAATATCATGATACCCATTGTCAATTAATTCATATCACATTAATTAATGAGTATCTCAAATCCAAATTTCACATCAATTCTAGAATCATAACATTCCATTAATTAATTTACCAATTAATTAAACCAATTCCACCAATTTCAATTGTCCCAACTTAACCCAAATAATTATCACTTGGAAATAAAATCAAATCAATCCAATCATTAAAATAATTTCCCAATCATGGTAGTTGAACTTTCACAATTACATATATATAATTAAATAAAACTATGAAATTTTCAATTTAGACCACCTACCATAAGATTGATGATGAACACTCTCCAATTGAAATCCCCAATTTAAGAGAAACATCCAAGATCAAAATGAAGAATAAGATATAGATCTAAAACATTGATCCAAGATTAAACATATTATATCCATTAAATCATAGATCTATATCCACTTCCAATGAAGAAAATAATCCCTTAAAAGGAATAGATAATGATGGGAGAGAGAGGGGAAAATAATTGGGATGAAAATCCCTTATTGGGAGAGGTGAATATCTTCAATTCATGCTTCAATTTTCCAATAACAGAGGTTGGAATGCTCTTTAATCCATCTATGAACCTCCAAAATAATAGAAATCAGTTTAGAGTTGAGTTAGGTCGATATAGCTTGAATGCCAGTGGTTTGGAAATTTTAATCTAATTTTTAGGCTTTTAAAATTCCACACGCACAGTTTTCTTCTCGAGCCACACATTTTTCTATAAGAGACTTGATCCCAACAATAGAATATCCTCAAGATGTTCTCCCAAACATATCTAAGATTTAAAGTAAAAAAGATCAAGCCATTGATCCCTCATAATTGTTTCTCTCTCCCATGTCTCCTCCTAAACATGCCTATGTTTCCACAATACATGAACTAAAGACATGGTATTTCCATGCAATAATTTCTCACTATGATCCAACACACATATCACATGATCCTCAAAGGGTTCATTAGTCACAATCTCAGCACCATCGACATCAATAACTTAAAAAAGGCTAGGGTGATACCGTTGAAGCTCCGACACATGAAAAACATCAGGAATATCATTGTATTTCTATAGAAGATCCAATTAGTATGGATCCATCCTGATTCTCTCCACAACCTTAAATATTTCCTGAAAACTGGGTACCAACTTAACCTATCATAAAATCCTACGGTGACCCAATTTAGGTGACACCTGAAGAAGCACATGATTACCCTATATAAAATATATGGGTCATTAAAGTCTATCAATATATGAATTCTTTCTATCCTAATTCCCATCCATCCACTTCCATATTAGATAAACCTATTACAACATTTCCTACATGAAGCTCGGTCCCAATAACTCTGACTCACCTGTCTCCATCTAAAATATAGGTTATCTGCATATCCTACCATAAGGAACCTCATATGGTTCCATCTAAAAAGTCTATTGGTAATTTTTATTTTGGAAGAACTCCTACAAATCTAGGTTCTTCTCCCAAGACCCACAAAAATCTAGGAAACATACTTAAAGAATATCCTGAAGCACCTTTATAATACCTTCTGACCACCCATCTATCTGTGGGTGGAATATCATAGTTAGTAAAACCTATGTACCAAGATCTATCTACAAGACTTACTGAATGTACAAATTTAAATGGTAGTTAGAGTCTGAAACTATACTCCAGGAAAGCTCGTACACATAGACCATCCCTTTTATTTATATATCTCCCATATGGTCTACTGAGAAAGTCTTCCGTATAGGTAAGAAATGTGCTACCTTAGTCAACCATTCCACAACCACTCAAATAGATTCATTCGTCCACGGTGTCCTTAGAATAACCACAAAAAATTCCATGGTAATGTTATCCCACTTATATTCATATTATCTCCCTTTTCATGTATGGCCACAAATAGTATCGAGGTAGTTCACGGTACATTTTAGTTAAAACCGGATGCACCACCCACTTCGAGGCATGAGATTAACACATCATCTCTTTTCACATGCTCTTAGGAACAATTATATATCCCAGGACATATATGATATCATTCTCATATATATCTAGTTGGAAGGTGACTCCCTACCTTTAAGGATTTCCTTCAATAAAAAATACTATGAATATTTATACTATCTATATCAAATCTATCTCAAAAGTGTAGAATCTAATAAAACTCATGTGAGAGTCATTTTATATGGACCCTCATGATCTAAAAGATGAATTCCATCCAACAAAATCATCATCTTTCACTCAGAACTAGACTCCTGAACTACCTGAGTCTGAGTTTTCCTAATTAAAGCATCAACAACAATGTTTCCCTTACAAGAAATATATTCTAGATCAAATTTTAATGACTGCATATACTCAAAAAATATATACTTATAGATATTGAAATACCATTACGAAAATATCAACGTTACACTCGTTTGATTTGTATACATAGTGAACTTTCCACCCAACAAATAATTCTAGCAACACTTTAGAGCATAAAACATTGATTCAAATTCATTGCTATACATAGGGTAGTTCCATTCATGTAGCCATAATTATTGAGACCCATAATCCCCAAATTTATCTCCCTACATCAAAACTGCTCAAAGACATATACTATAAGTGTAAAAAAACACCATGTACACCTCTCCTAGATTGGGTAGGATCAATATTGGTATTTTTGTAAAATTCTTTGTCGGATCCTGAAAAGAGCTCTCACATGCTCCAATACATTTAAACAGTAATATGTTTTTTATCAAGCCTATAAGAGGTGCTATAAAATGGAAAATTTCTTGGATTAAACTCCGATAATATCCTGCTAACCCTAGAAAACTATGGATATCCAAAATGTTCTTGGGATTCTCCCAATATATAACTTCCTACACATTCTCTGGGTCCATAAAAAACATTCCTATGAGATGATGTGGTGTAATAACTATACCTAATCAATCCAATACCGACACATAGATAGTTTGGTGTATAGATGATGCTATCTCAGTGTAATCAAAATGTTGTCAAGATGTTGGGGATGATCTTCATGAGTCTTCAAGTACACCAAGTTATCCCCCACAAACAAAACCACAAAATGATATTTTCATGGATGTAGGACTCTATTCATCAATGCCATAAACACTATTGGTGCATTTGTTATCCTGAATAAAATCATGAAAAAATCATATAGGAAATACCTTCTTTTAAAATTATTCCAAGGTATGTTAGAAGGTTGGACTCTCAATTGATGATACCCTAATCTCAAAGAAATCTTAGAGAAAACACAAGCTCCTATTAACTGGTCAATAATATCATCAATACCTAGAAAAGGATACCGTTTATTCCCAGTCATTCAGTTCAACTTCAGGTAATTGGCACATAGGCTCAAACACTCGTAAACCTTCTTTGTAGAAAAATGGTAAACCCCAAGGTGACATACTCATCTGGATAAAACCCCCACACACCAACTCTAATGGTGGATTATTATATTCTGGAAGATTTTTTGGTGATATTCTGTATAGTGGGTTAAAAACTGTTTCATATCCCGATATGAGACCAATTGTAAATTCTACATCTCAATCTGGTGGTAGCTATGATAATTCTTTAGGAAACATGTCTTGGAAACTATCCACTATGGGTGGAAAGGCATCATGTTTCATACCCCCATAATCCAGAAACAAACTACCAAACTAGGTGGTGTACTCCTCTAGTTGTTGATGAACTGGCCCTATACGACCTGCCTAGATATCCAACTCTCTATGGTGAATATATTTTTCTCCCTTAGGAGAGACATAAATTTTACTCTTCTATGGTAAAAATCTATGCGGTCTAGTTATTGTACTAAAACTTACATACTAATAATTTGGTCTAAGACCAATATTTCAGGGGTATAAAGATCCCATAGAAACCAATACTTTCCAACCTCTAGATAACCCCCCTTTGACAAACAGATGTCCTTAAACCATACTCCAAATAGTGTATCGACCATTACTAACCTACTCAAAAACATAATTTCTGGACTCAACACATTAAAAAGTTGTAAATATATAAAAGAACAAGAGACACTGGAACCAAATAAGGAATTATCTAGCATAGAAGATACAAGAATAGTTCCTCAAACTATTGATGGTCTAACTTCTCTATCCATAAGTGTTGGATGAACTGAATGAAAATTCATTCCCCTCTTCAATATGATTCAATATGAGTCCCCTGAGATGAACCAATCCACAGATATGGGAACTCTTTCCCATAATATCCACGTTCCTTACCTCTATCACCATGGAAAATAGATATCCAAATGTAAAACTGATACAGTGTAGAAGAACTCCTTTCCATACTCTTGTTCTGTCTAGATACTCCATCATTACCCATATTCCATAGGTTCCTTCTGTAACATCCAAGGTAAATAAAGAATAAATCATTTTCATTTTTATTAATATTTATTAATTATATATTAATTTTACTTTAAAAGTGTTGCTATGTTCTATAGCGTACCCGATACGCAACAAAGAGTTTCTTTGAAATCTTACGTTACACACTAGTAATAAAATAATATTATTTTAAATGGTAGTTAACATGTAGCCGTTGTATTGGTGGGAATGAATAGAAATAACTAAAATATGATTATATATGTTGTTTAATTGTTTTTACATTTATCCAATAAAAGATAAAGGCTTAAAATAAGAAAAGAATTCAATTTTAGGCATAGATACTCTAATATTCACTAAAGATCCACTTATCGCCTTTTCATGGCGAACCTTCTTTAAATATAGTTTTGGTCACTCTTATAATTTCTATTTGGACCAAATAAAATTCTTCTTTAGAATCGAGACATCAAAATTTACTTTGTGTAAATTTTTGGTATTTTTCCGAAAAAGTTCATTTTTTAATGAATAGTGAAAAATGTTGTATTTTAATTCAAAACCACTTTTTAATCTAATTTATTTATATGATTATATTATATTTTGAATTGGTTTTAAAGTGAAATTAGAATCTATTTTTACCATTTAATCCAATAGTGTTTGTTGGAATTAATTTCACTTTGAAATTGGACTTAAACTAGTGTCAATCTTTTGATACTTATTGTTTCATAAAAACATGCTATTTGCTTTGACAACGGGAATTAATTATTAAATTAATTAATGCAACTTATATGTTTTGAATTTTTTAAAATAGACTTAATTTTTGAATTCGGAATATCAAATATAGCTTAGGGTGAATTTTTGGTATTTTTCTGAAAAACATCAATTTTTGATGAATAGTGAAACCACTAAGTGGTACTTAAAAAACTGATTTTTCATTTAAATGATATTTTACCACCTTTGTGTTTTGAATTTCAAAAATCTTACATACATGGTTGCAATTAATAAGTAAAATGTGGTTCAATGGGATTAAAATAATTTTTTGGCGAATAGTAACTTTTAAGTTTTTAATCGCGATTAGAGGTAATTAGTGTAGTTTAAGGTAAAAACAATGTTTTAATAATATGATATGAGCTTGAAACATGTCCTACCCTTATTGGATGTGTCATGGACGACCAAGGCAATAAATGGGACAACTTGGGGACCCCATGGAGCCACTTTGGAAGGAAAATGACATTAATATCTTTTTATTTAATGTAAAAGTAAAAATGACACAAACATGAGTTGTTTTACTAAAACAATTTTTAAATGGGGTTATACAAGTAATATTTTTGACTATAAATAGTCATTGGAAATATAAATTGATTTCCTACATCATATTAGTTTTTTTTATAATTTTCAAGCATTAAATATATTAAATTATTTATGACATCATGATGATGCAGCGATTACCTCATTATTTAACGATTTAAATATAATGAAAAGATAATGTAAAATCTAAGACCTATACTTATCAAAAACCTATTGGAGGGGTATATTTCGAACCCTTATCACCTTATCCTAGAATTATATCAATGTGAGACCTTTTAAATCCGAAACTCATTTTAAAATAATGTAACATTTCTTTACTTTCCAAGAGTGCCCCTCCTCTCCGCTTATAAAAGGCCCCCACCACTATCACTTTACCCACACCTCTCAAACCTTTGGTTTGGACAAGATCTGAACAATTTGTCTCTAAAAATACCTCTCTTACTCCTAGAAGCCTCACTTTGGGCAGAAGTCTTCCCAAGGAAGCCTTTGAGATCAAATCAAAAATAGTTACCCGTTTTAAAGGTAGTGTTTTCTCTTGTGTTCTTTTGTTTTATTTTGCTTCTCCAACCCCCTAAAATCTTTTTATTCATTTCTTTTGTAACAAATCCAGTATCTTAAATATACTAGGATGTTTTTATAAGAATAATTCGAGATACACTTACACACAACTATATCTAATGGTTAAAGAACATACTGTTTCTGTGGTTGGTGAATTTCTGCCTCACGAAACGATGATTGTTCAATATTATTTTAACACCTTTAATGGTGACCATTAAGATGTCACTCTATTTATATATGATATATATTATGTTTATGTTTTAATTATTCTTCTGTATTTTTTAATTTGTGTTATACCTTTATGGATTCCATTATGGGTATACGCGATATCTTCATTTTAGGAAGTGCGGACTACCGCCCCCTCAAAGTGATTTGATTCGTTAATGTCATATGTGGGACGTATAAAAGATGGATTTAAAGTTATTATATATGATTTATGTTACATCTAAATGATTAATATAATTCTGGATTTAAAATATACAAACCTCTCATTTGGTTTTAATTCCATTAATATGACATAGAAATGAAAGTAGTGTTCATGCGTACGTACGACTTACCGTCTCCATGAACGGTGCATTTCATTTCTTACCTATAAATGATTATGTAATATTATAATTACATTTATATGCTGGATATATATGATATATATGATATCCAAATCATGAATATCATTCTGGATATAATGAACCTTTGACCACACGAACAACATGTAATTGTAAGAATTCCACTTTCGACTTAAGAACCAAATATCGACAAAACAAACATTATTAACTTAAATGATTACATAATTTTTATAACATGGAAATAAGTGATATAAAAGTAATAATGAACTTGAAAAATGTTCTTAATAATGTAGAAATTAACTCAAGTTTATTATTCAGGACGGTAAAGAACGATCGAGTCAAGTTGGACCCGAGGTAAGGGACTTCGTCTCAATCTCCTTTCATTGAGGCATATTTCATTTTATACACAACTTTTATTTATACGGTGTATAAAACACTTTTACATTTAGTTTTATACAAAAGGAATCATTTTCTACGAAGCGTTTTACAAAATGACAAAAAGGAATGTTTCTTTTATCGTACGCGGTGACAATGACCTTTTCCGCCACCGCGAGTATTATTTGGTCTTTGGCATCCTCAACAAGCTGTAATGTTTTTTTTTAAAATGAAATAAATACCATATACTATTTTACGTATTTTGGTATTGAAAATGGTTTTTATAATGGATTTGTTATGTCAATATATTTAAGTGATATATTGGGATCAAAGTGTGGAAATTTTTTCTTTCCATTATATTTGTTTGATATATTATGATTTTATAATGGTACTTGGACATTTGACGGGTGGTTACATGATAAACCATATGACGGGTGGTACCGTGAATACCAGGACGGGTGGTTACGTTATAACCTCCATTTAATTGGGTATGGAAGTCGGCTGTATGGCTATTCCATTAAGTGATATGTGTAGAAGTCGACCGTATGGTTATTCCATTTAAGTATATTTATGTCCCAAGTTACCTTTATATGTTATGTGATCTTTATATGGGTTTTATGGTAATATTTTGGTTACAAAAGGGTAAGTAATGATATTTTATTCAGTGAAGAGTTTTTACTACTTCATAAAGGTGAAAAGTATTACTTTGTTAAAGTATACATGGTTTACTTGTTGTTTTGATAAACTAACAGTTTTCATTCTTTGTGTATCCCTTACTGAGATTTTTATACTCACCGCAAGTTTTTTTTGAAATGTTTTTCATAGGACTTAATGTGGAATACTATCACAGATGGGATCAAGGGAAAGCCATTCTATATAAAACATGGAACTAGACATGTTTCTTTTTAAGAGTTTTTATTTTATAGAAACTCAGTAGAAGTGTCTACTTTGTAATCTTTTGAGATGTAATAGTTAAGATCTAATTCTCTAAAACTCTAAACCTGAAAAGATCCTCAATGGGAGTTATTAATTTAATTCAATATTAAGTAAGGTTTAAGGCTGGGGCCTTATACCTTCAGAACTGATATAGGTGTCCCATAAAATCGTAATCTTGTCACTCTACCAATGTTCATGGGAACTGTTTATGAATGTGGCCCAACCTACTGTCCAAGTGATAAATCACTCAAGAATGTTCCTGTATAATATATCCTTTACACTGGACAATATTCATTCCATTGTTCTGGTAAAAAATGTCATAATTATTCTTCCTTATATTGTAATTCATACCTCATGACTATCTAGTAAAAACCACTTTCCCTCCACTGGAAACCTCCTATATGGTCCCTTAAAAAAATGAGAGCATGATTGACCAGTTTCAAGAACTTATTCAAACTAAAGATATTAACATGGGAAATAATTTCACTTTTTACCCCATCATGAAACCATTTCTCCACTATATAATTGTATCCTTTTAACACTAGAGAAATTTTTTGTAAATTAGTTAAGTGACCATCACTATTCAAAACAAACAAAGTCTCCTAAGTTAACCTCGAAAACTCAACTACTCTCTCATGCCTGAGTATCTCAGGGTTAAAGTGCTCCAAGAACCCTGAGAGTTATTATACTCTATATCCTCTAGATATCCATCCTATGTTTGGATGTACCACTTACTCTTCTCTTGACCATGTAACATATAAGAAGAAAATCTAACTCTATTCTCAGTAGGAGTATCTAATTGGTCAATTATAGTCTGGATGGATTCAATCCATAACTCAACTACCTTAGGTCCACCCTCTCAGGTGAAGGTTTGATGATGCAACAACTGAAACTCCAATTTTATATTAGATGTACTCTTCATAACCTACCCTAGATCACTTTCCATAATCTTCATGAAGAGATTAATGTTCTCACTAATCTTATCTCCAATTTCTTCACCCAAAAATATTTTTGCTTCAGGTTCCGCTGGTGGTAGTTTATCTCTAGCCACAACCTCTTATCATCCTATAAACAAATTTCATCATAGAGGCATATATCTACAATGAAAAACACAAGTATTAGGAACTTAAACACAACATTAACACATTTATGTAAGCTTAATTCACAATAATCCATAATAATTCATTCCCCCAAACCCTACCACATGGTTAAAAATGAGGATCTATCACTAACATAACTGTCCTACATCTATGTCCTGGTTGACAAGGGTAAATTTGTTCTCATTATTCAAGTTTATCATTAGGAACCCATTTGTGCTCATATTGCATCATTTTAACATTTTCAATTTCATATCAGACACTATTTTCAGTTCAATTAAACAAGGAAGTAAAAACATTCCGACTTCAACAACTTACCCAAAACCCATTTTCCCATGTGTTCCTAAAATGTTGCTTGCCAAAAAATAAATAAAGTTTTTATAAAGATGAATGCATACTCAACTCTCATGCCATATCAAGACATGAGTGAAATATTATAAAAACTAAGAAATAACAGTTATATCATGAAACAAGGGAATCATTCATGGTGAAATAACATTAAATTGTAACAACAAACAACAATAACAATAATCCTTCTCTGGGTACTTAGCTTTGACCCCCCGGGCATGAGTCAGCTACTCTCATGCACGAGCTCTTGGATAAGTCTTGAATCATCCTATTCTCCTATATTCCTTTCCAAAATAGTAAGAAAAAATTAAAAGAAAATAAAAATACTTTGATACCACTTTGTTATATACCAACCAAGGCACCACAAACCGGTGACCTGATCCGGTTGGACACATGAACTTAGGAACACCTCCCTATAAACCAAAGGATAATGACAAGTAGTGAGGGTCTAATATCAATCATGGGGAGACTATACCATCTTTATAAAAGTATCCAAACAATGAAAGAAAAATAAAAAACACCCAAATGACATAACAAATAATCTAAAAAACTAGTATCACATGATTACTAAAAAAGGAAATACAATATCCAAAACTAAAAATAGATATGTCATGCTAAATAATTTTCAAGTGTCAATATGAAAAAACCTAAAATAAATAAATACAATAAAAGCTACCAAGTGGGTTCTAAATCAGGTATGGTTCTCCTATCCAAGATCCATCCCATCTCATCCATCTAACATAGGGAACTTTCCCTTATCATTTCCTCCAAACATGAATTCTATTGGAGTACCGATCATGCATTTTTAGTAGAGTGTGAGTACAACTCATTAGGTCACCACCAACGATGTATAAAACATTATCCAATCAATAAAATTGTATGTAGTTGTATAAAAAATATATATAAATAATAAATTCAACAATTTACATATATTTAATTATTTGTTATTTAACCACATAAACCCCCAGGTTCTCGAGGATACCCTAACCTTTAATACCTACTTTATCTCATGACAGAGGTTGATATATCCCCATGGGATACAACATATCAAAATTCTATGACTATAATTTATCATTTCAATTCAATTCATTTTACACACAATGGGAACAATAGTCCAGTGAAAACATTTTGGGTATAGAGATCCATGTCTAGGACCCCGTGAGATTTTGAAGCAATAGTTTATATCCCACACTCTTTATCACAATGGGATTTTGATGGATTAGTCCATGTACCACACATATTTATCAATAAATTTCACAAGTGGTATTTTTGAAGCAAGAGTCTATGTCACACACCCATTATCACTATAGTACTTTGAAGAATCATTCCATATCCCACACCTATTTATCAATAAATCCCACAATTCAAATTTATACCGATTAATCATCATTACACTAGTCATTAACATTTCAAATCATGATTTACCATTACAATTTATCACAAAAACCATGATTCAATAATTCAATCACATGAAATAGTATACTCAATTCACTATTAAACCATTTTTAATTATTCAATTCATATAACCCATTAACCCATTAAAGTCAAGTAAATAATCTCACGATCCCCATTGTTAATTAATCCATATCACATTAATTGACCAATTGCACAAATCCCAATTAAAAAATCCCAATTTCCATGAATTTCACTATCACAACATTCCTTTAATTAATTAACAAATTAATTAATCCAATTCCACTAATTTCAACTTCCCTAACTTAACCTAAATAATTATCATATAGAAATTAAATTAAATCAATCCTATCCTCAATGAAATTTCCCAATCAAAAAATTTAAATTTCTTAATTAAATACACATAATTAAACCCAGACTATCGAATTTAAAATTTAGACCACTTACCTCAAGATTGACGATGGACACTCACAAATGGAAATCCCCAATTAAAGGAGAAAACCAAGATCATGAAAAAGAATAAGATATAGATCTGAAACCTAGATCTTAGATCAAATAGAACAGATCCATGGAAACCATGATCTAGATCCACTACTAATGGAGAAAAACATCCCTTCAAAGGATGAGAGAAAGATGAGAGATATAGGGGAAAATAATTGGGATGAGAATATCTTACAGAGAGAGGTGCTTATCTTTAATATTTGCTTTTATTCACTAAGATATGTTGTTGTATTTCCTTGTAATGCATCCAAGAACCTTAAAAAATGAGGGAAATAGGTTTAGGGTCGAGTTGGGTTTACTTAGGGTGAATTATTTGGGTTTGGGAAATTTTTATTTAAAATATTTGGGTTTAAAATTATGAATTAATGGTTTCCTTTTGAGGGAGCATGGTTTCCCCTAACGATGTGCCTAACTATGCACCTCCTCCAATGGAATCACACAATAACTACTATATGGGAACACAATTTAAAAAACCATGCACCAGTTGTATGAATCCCCTCTGTTTGGGTTCACATGTTTTTTTAGAAAGGAAACATGATTTGGGAAAACTGTGAACCAGCTGTGCACTACCCATTTTCTTCGAAATATTCTCTAATTTCACTCTACAACTCCCCAAGGTAAAATCCAAACAGGATAAACTCAAAAGGAAAAAAGAGTACATGTAAACGATCTTGAGAAATCTAAAAAAATGTCTAGATATTACTGTTATAATAATGTATCAAAATTAAATAATATGATATATATGATATAAATTTATTTTTAAATAGAAAATAAAAATTCTAGTTCTTTTACATCATTCAGTGAAAAATAAAAATGTTGCTCTTATGTATGTGCAAAATACCACCACATGAACCAATGCATTTTATTTTTCATCACTACCTTACATGGCTTGTATATATAGTAATATTTAAGGAAAAAAAATATGATATTTATGATATAATTATCATTCCTTAAATAAAAAATAATACTTATCTTCATTCCCTCATGTTAATTGAAAAGTAGAAATGTTACTCATGTGTACGTATGACATACCATCTCCACAATTGTAACATAATACATTTTTCATGACCATATTATATATTTGGTTATAAAAGTATAATTAATGTATAAAAATGATAATTATAACATGATAATATTAATTAAATTATATAATCATGACCCCTTAAACCAAAATCAACCTATTTAAGTTATTATAGACTAATGAACCAAACATACTGAAATGTTGGTAGTAAACTTAATAAATTATTTTATTAAGTGTGACATGAATATACATGAAATAAAATTAATAATAAACCTTAAAAGGTTATTAATAAAGTAAATAATTAAAATAAGTTCATTATTTAGGATGATAAAGAGAATATGTGAAAATTTGAGCTCGAGGTAAGGGACAGTTGACCTTAAAACCTCATTTTAAATGTTTTAAAGATTTATTTTATAAATATTTTTCCTCTATTTTGATTTTCTTAAAATTGTTTTATGGATGTATTTATATTTAAATAAATAAATTATATAGTGAATTTTATATGCCTTTTGACTTTCATTCAAAGTTTTTCAAGAGGAATCTTTTTAATTATTTTATAAGGAACATTTTTTTATAAAAAAATGAATGTTCTATTTTAACATATATAAAAAGAGAAAAATTTCCAAAAATCATGAAAATTATTCACTAATAATATTCTTATTCATTCTTTTATGTTTTTTAGTAGAATTTAATTTTTCTCATACGTCAAGATTTTTATTTTATTTTATAGAGTATTCAAAGAAGAAGGATTTTTATCCTTATTTTTACATGAAACTATAAAGTTATTCTGAATATATATTAAAAATAACAATTTCGGTTATTTTTTTATTAAAGTTAAAGATTATATATGTTTGATTCATTTTATAGTAATTGGATATTATTTTTTATGACGGTTGAGCCCGATTTAGCTCTCCAACGTATTGGGTAAATATTATGTTCTCCAAATAATTATATTGGAATCAACCAAGTAGGTTATTTGATTCATACTAGTTCATGTAAGGTTTATATAATGATGATATCCTAAGGAAACTAATTTATTGTTATAGTCTTTCTAATGTATTTTCATTGAAATCTTATGATTTCATATGGTAAAATAATGCTATTTTGTTTAAAAGAATGATTATTCCCCTTTAGGGTAAGATGTCATGTTTTTATGAAAATTTTATTCATTATTTATCATGTTATAAATAATCCCTCATGATAATGATTTTCCCTTATGTTTTTAAATAAATTTTATTTGAGGAAATTTGGGTAGAAAATACAATTTCATTTGCTAGTTAAATATTATTTTAACTCAAAGTATATCATGTTAAAGGAAAACTCTCTTATATGATATCATAATTTTGAAATGAACTAACGATTTTATTTTCTTCTTTTTATATGTACCTTATGGATATTGTTTTCTAATATCACATATTGAAATGTTTTTCATAGGTTACATGGATGAGTATGAAAAATTATAAAGTCTAGTTGAAAATCATAATGATTTTTATGGAAGGAAAACATATTTAATTTAAAATGTATTATATTTTAGAAAAAATGGATACTAAGTGGAAGTTTCAAACCAACAATTTATGGGTTTGTTATGTAAGAGATATGAAGTAATTATGTAAAACTCTAAATATTAAAGGATCTTATTGAATGAAATAAAATGAATTCTCATTGAAAAATTAAAACATGGGTTGAAAAAGGATAAATTCCTTATAATTTTTTTTATATCAGGTGTCTATCTACACTTACTTTAGAATCAATAAAGTCTACCATTATCAATTCTAAATAAGTATGATAAAATATTTCATTACCAAAACATAATGTTTTGATTCCAATAATGTAAATTTGATCTATTATTCTCCTTTTAATGCCACTAATGGTCATTTTTATTAGCACTTTTTGGTCAGTGGTAACATCAAAACGCATGTCCTCGCTGTTTAAGCCCTCATATAACCCAAACTTTTATGCCACATTTGTTGAATATTTTAGATAAATTGAGTGTTAAAACTAATGGTATACTATTAAAATATTATTTTTATGCATTTATTAACCAATCATTTAGGCTTTCTTCATGATTGTTTTGGACTTTCTTCCAGTAATCTTCTACAAATCTATGATTTCACGGGGTTTTGGGATTTCTTTATTTTCCTTCTCATTTTTTGAAATTTCCATATTTTTTTTGTTTTTATTCACATAATATTTATCTATATCACACACACACATATCCAAATAAATATGTGTGTTGTATCCCTTTTTTGGTGTATTTTTAAAAAGTAATCTTTTTTAATGAAAAGTTTTATACTATATTTTGTACTGATTTTTAATTAGTTTTGATTATTGGAAGTGTATTTTGAGTTTTTAAGGATTTGTTTGTTTTTGATTTTAATTAAAAAGTTAGTTATTCTAACAATGAATTTATTGAATGTTGTAATGATCTAAAATGGAATGATCATGAGGGTGTGACCCAAAATACACCCCAAAATTTATTAAATTAAAGTGAGAGTATAACGTGTATATACAAGGTGAAAAAAGGAAATAACATCTAGAAATTTAAGGATCTCACATTGAAAGATCATAAATATAAAGCATCCAAGTTACCATTATAAGTAGTGTTGAGTGCTCGTCGTGTCTCCATCCAACAAATATTTAGTGCCCCAATCTTTTTTGGATTATATAACAATCCAATTAATTCCTTTCTGCTTTGACGGCTCAAAATTTGTCCAACTTAGAAGTAGGTAAACATCAAAGGTGAGGTCATAAACCATGAAAGGAACTCATGACTGCAGGTTAAGTTTTCTAGGTATGTTTTCATGTAAGTGTTTATATTAAAAAATTTTATAATGTGTGATAGTCATATATTGATTTTAGTTTGACATTTATTAAAAACATGAAATTCAAGGTTAAACCAAGTGAAATGATCCTAAATTGAAACATTAGTATTTTTTAATGATTTTTTCATATTTATCGAGAAACAAGTAATGTAGTTTGTTTATAGTTAATCATAACCAATCCATTTTCTTAAGAATTTATATAAAATATAAGATCTAGAATAAACACCATTTTTTATATATAAGTATAAAATTAAAAGTTCCTTATCTAAATATGTTTTTTACATTAAAAATTTACCTTATAAAAGGGAAAAAGTTACCAAAGGATATTTTCTATATTAAGTTAAATTCTATACATTTTCCCCATATTTAAAGAGAGAAAATATTTCAACTTTAGATCCTTTATATATAAATGAAATACATTTATTTCAAGGATAAAATGAGATAAAAAATAATTTATGAAAGAAATAACCCAAGGTTATAACTTCACTAAGAATAAACAATACATTTTCTAATCTTTATTTAAAACCAATTCCATAATCAACTCTTTAAGAAAATAAACTCCATTAGTAATTATGAATTTTTAAATTTAATTTTGGAAAATAACCTATTTAATGAAAACCAATATATTTAAGAATAAAATAATTCATTTTTTATATGGTCAAACCAAACATTTTTTACATCACTGATGAAATTCTTAACCAAGGTTAATAGTTTTTCATTAACATATAATTCATTTAGGTTTAAGTAGAAATAAATGACTTATTTTAAAATGTATAAAAAATTACAAAAATGCATGATTTACTAAGTAATATTCATAGAATTCAAATTATATATTTACAAACTAAATTAAACTTTTCTAGGACCCATGAAAACAAAAAATAAATAAAAATCAAATATAAATTTTCTTTCTTGATATACTACCAAAGATATGTAATTTTTTTACTCAATAAAAATAAATCCAAGGGACATAAAATTATGTGTGAAAAAAACATTTCCTAATAGATATTAAAACAATTAAAACATGATAAAATTTAATTATTAAAATTACACATTAACATGAACCATAATAAATTAAAAAAAAGAATTTTCATAAGGTCCTAAATTAATGTTTTAATGAAATAAAGTATAAACCAAAAACAAACATGTATGTTCATGTAAAATCCTATCTAAGGCCTTTAACATGAAGAATTAAATATTATTGAAAAGACACCCATTCAAATCCAATTATTTTTTTAAATAAAGTGGGCTATTCAAAATATCTCCCATCTTTATGTATTAAAATTTTTAATTATCCATTTTAAGTTACACTTTATATAATTTATGTATGTAGAAAATGGTACATTATATACATAACTTCTATGTATTTATTTAAATGTGAATATTATTAAACCAAATTGGATGAATATGAATAAAAAATATATGGATGAAAACCTTATGAATAATTAGTATGAGTATGTAGATAAAGAGTTCGTCAAGTTTGAAATTGTGCATGGAAATAACACTTCTCAAATGACTTGTTAGTGTTTAAATTATTATTATTCCAGATGAATTCGTCCAATCAAGTTCGAATAAAACATAATCTATCATAGAATATATCAAAGTTATAAATATTGGACTAAACATTGGGAAGAAATAAATGTATCTAGTGGATAGGATAACACTATTTTTTATGTATCATATGATATGAGTATTACTATAAATGATTATAGAGAATATATCAAGGAAATGATAATGACTATTGAGGATAAAATTTATTTTTTTCCAAAGATATTTTATATTTTAATGCGCTTTTAAAAGATGAAATTGGATGTTGGTTTTACTAAATATACAATGTTTTAAGTCGTATTGATGTTATATAATTTGATAGATGAAAAAATATGGAGAACTACCAACTCTACAAAAGTATTTAGTCTATTGAATGATATGTTACTAGATTATAATGAGATTAATTATTGAATATATGATACTAAACATATTCTATATTCAATGTGAATGATCTCCAAAATAATATATTTTTGTCTAAATGATTTTAAATTGTTTTAAAAGGATGATGAATTACCTAAACATACCCTCAGTTTGGTGCAACTCGATACAATAAATATTAATTAAGTATTTTGAATATTTTTTGGGTACTTTTTTAATAATTAAAATTATATAAACCTATATATATTTGAGAATAATTTGAGAAAATTGGCATAAAATGCATATGAAATAATTCAAGATGTGAAAATTCCTTAGCCATAAGACTCTCCTAAGTGGAATAATGTTTATAATGAGTTTTATGAATTTTGAAACATGTTATGAAACCTAATTCTTGTTATATCTATAGTTGAAATGAATCCTTTTTGTGTATATAGTAAGAATCATAGTACATGCATGTTTATTTTGGTTAATTATAACTTTCCACTACAGCTATACATAAAAAATTATATTATATTATCTTTACTCATATCAGGATTAAGAAAATATGGTAATGATATTTATTCTTATTTGGATCCATTAATAAATGATGTAAAATTGATGTGGGATTCTGGTGTTTTGTTTTAAGATAATAAAAAAAATGAAGAATTCATATTGAGAGACACGCTTTTTAGGATAAAAAATAATTTTTTTTTATGTATTTTTAGGATATATAAATAAAAGAATTTTTGGGCGTCCTATTTGTGAAGAAGAAGCATATTCAATTAGGTTGAAATATTCCATGAAGATAGTGTTTCGATAATAACATACATTTTTAAGATGATGACATAAATATTGGTCTTGGAAAACATCATTCAATGAGAATTCAAAAGAAAGTACAAAAAATGATCCACTAATAGGTGATGAACATTTTCATAATGTAAAGGATATTTTCACCATTTTTGGTAAAATGTTAAAAAAATTATGAAAATAGGTTGGAAAAAGCTATCATTTTTTTTAATAACTGTATTGAAATTATTTGTCTGTAAAAAAATTTATTTATGTAATTCCCATATAAAAAAACATATTTGATTGTGTCAATGGAATGTCACTAAATGCACCCAATAAAAAAATATATGAAAATTAAGTCTAAAAAACATTATTGATATGGGGATAAGGGATTAATTGGTTCTAGTGAAGGGTGGAAGACAAAATGTTCTTCATCTAGATACTTAAACTCATTCAAGTCAAGATATATTTCAATTTTTGAACTTTTTGAATGGTGTAAAGTTTCTATAGGCATATTCATAAAATATCAAGAATATAGTGTTAATAAATAATTTAGATTTAAAGTGATTATAATGTCATGAAATTTTTGTTTTAATTAAATATTTAATTCTCATGGATTTACATTACATTATACATAAAAATCCCCAACACAAATTAATCAGGCCTTACTCATTTTTCAAATATATATGTAGTAAATTTATAAAACTGGGGAAGTTAAAAACTATTTGAAAGGAAATTTTAGTAATATTAAGTGTATTAGAGATGTTATTCACACTCTCATTCATTAATATAGTGGTTTAATTAATATCTCACATAGTTATATAAATATGACTATGTGATCCTATACATTATAGATGGACATACCCAAATGAATGATATATGAATATTTTGAAAGGGTATGTCAAAAATCAAATTCATCTAGAAGGTTTTTTTGCAAAGTAAATGAATTTATAAAGATATATTGTCACAATTACCATATTGAATGGGGTTAGGAACACATTTACAATTTACATTACAATATAGAGTTTGTGCTATATGTTGAAGCTCATAAATTAATTCTAAGGAATTTGAATCCATAAATGGTTAAAATATGGATATCAAATATACATAATTAGTAGTTTATAGTATAGTTTCTAGACTATATTTTTAAGGATTTATTTACTAATTTGAACCCAATTTTAGAACTAATTCAATGGACGACTAGAGGAATAAATTTTCATATATTATTTTATTATGGTTATGTAATTAACATAAATATATTCTAAAAAATAAAAAATATAGATGTAGTATGATGGAAAATAGTGGAATTAGTCTTGAGGAAGAAGTGATGCGTGTATTTGGTACCAAGGAAAAAATCTAATTTATGTGAATATGCCACACTATGGAGTTGTCGAAAATATAAGAGAGTTGGATTATAGAATATTCTATGTATGTATTTTTCATTGAAAAAGGGTTGATAATAAAAAATTAATTAAAATTAATTTAATGTAAATCATGAAATTAAAATTTAGCATGTTTATAGGGATGAAACATTTATATTGGAATCACATGAAGTATAAGTGTTTTATTCCACTGATCCTATAAATTAAGACTATTCAATTATTCTGTTTTAGATTATAACAACAGAAAGTTAAAATGAAAATACCATTGAGGATGCACCTTTCCTTAGTACATCACACTTATTTCATGGTACTTACAATGTAGATGATGTCTAGTATGATAGAGGAGGCCACAATTAGGATATTTGATACTCAATAGAGGGTATAAATCCCTTCAACATTTAATGAAAAGTAAAAGAGTTCAATGATTAGGACAAATGTATCTGATTTATTTTTTTTATATACACCATGTTTTCTTATAAAATTATGTGTTCAATATGGTATTTATGTAATCTAAATTAACTATTTTACTTCTTGTGAATATAATCAATTTTTCAATTATAGATGCTACCAATGCTAAGGAAAATCATATAAAAAATATTGAAAAATAAAATTTCATAATTTGAACAATAGATGGTTGAAGAAATATAGGAGTGTAATTACATGATAGTATTTGGTGAAATTATTAAGGTGATATGTAAAGGTCTAAAATTCAAGGTTGGATGGAATGCATGTGGGCAACCTATTGACACTAAAAATTTCATTTTCATTATAAAAATTACTATCAACACTCGAATTCATGTGACAATTTATGTTGATATGTGGAATGATACTGTACCTACAATAAAATAAATAATTTTAGACTACATTATGATAATATTATTATTGTAATTGAAACATTTATTCCATAAAAATTTCTATAGAACCCATAGTACTATTCCCATTCTGATGACACAAGTCGAGTTTGAATAGAAAAGTATTTCTATGCCCAAATAAGGATAAAATAGGATATCCATGTACCACATTATTTCTCACACACTATGGGATGTGGATTCCTCAATAAAATTTCCCAATACAGTGACATAGCGGTTAGAACCTCCCTCTAGGAGTATCCTATGGGTTTCACATATTTTTAAAAAGGGGGTTAAAAGTTGAAAAACCAATTTTTATGTTTTTTTACACCTATTGGTATAAAAAAACATCCTTATAGATTCTATAAAATATATTTAAGGGAGTACCTTGATTCATAGGATTTTATTTGACTAGTCATGGAGAAAAAACTGGACTCACATATAACAAATTGTGGATGTTTAAAGTTGGTAAGAGATTAATCCCTATTCACAGTGGTCCATTCACATAGCTCATTCTCCCAAGTCATGTTCC
The DNA here is from genome assembly GCA_963277665.1 of Viscum album. Lineage (NCBI taxonomy): Eukaryota > Viridiplantae > Streptophyta > Magnoliopsida > Santalales > Viscaceae > Viscum > Viscum album. Next base: position 995,001,454 of record OY728125.1, read on the forward strand.
TAGTTTACTAGCATGGATTTCCTCACACGTGTAGCACTAATTTACCTATTTCCTCACCTCTACCTATAAATATACACCATGCCTTTTATTTTTACCATATACTAATGGACTAATGGATGAATGAGAGAGATAAGAGATATTTTCACCATACCACTTATACGCATCACCTGAGGGCCCCACTTTTATGACCAACCTAAGGTAAATTACTAGAAATACCTACTAGGGTGATCCACCTAGGATCACCACCTTGGGCACACCACCTTTGCATACCTCTTGGGAACACCACCTTAGTGCCCAGTTAGGGTGAAAACCCTAAGGTTCCCCTAATAGGGAGATCCATCACCCGGTCACCCCTACTAGAGAGAAAATTCACATGAATGTATCTACTAGGGTGAATCATCACCTAGGTGAGAATTCTCCCCGTTCCCCTTACTTGGGAGACCCTAAATCCAAGGCCCCCTATTCTAGGGATAATCCTCTTTGGATGACCCTTAATAGAGAAATGCCTCATCCAAGGCCTCTATTAGGGATAATCAGCATTCCTATCATCTATTGGGACTAAACACCCAAAATAGACCTCACTAGGGATAAAAATAATTATCCAGGTATTACACATAGGCATTGATTCTCCCATGTCTCACATATAGGTTTCAATTCACCCAGGTTACACACCTAAGCACCAATTCACCCAGGTCTCACACCTAGGAACCCCATTATCATGGTATCATAGATGATTACCCCCCCCACACATATATATGGGTGTATTAATTGGTCTAATAAATAATATTTATTTCCTTCAACTGATCCATTTACCAGGTTAGGAATATTAAGAAAGTTCATATCTAAGCCTCACTATCTCTCATTCCCCACCTTGGAACCAAAATCAAACATGGGCCTCCTACTGAGTGTATTACCCAACCCTACCTCAAAGGGTAACATATAAGTATTACCCCATATTATCACCTAATGTTGCGACACTCTTTGTTTCATTATAAACATTGAGTTGAGATCTTATTCATGTTTTCCAAAAAATAAATTCACATGGATTACCAACCAGAGTGAATCTTTAAAGGCAAGGTCCCAGGTAAGCCCTATTCAGTTCACTATTATGAACTCTAATGCAACACTATCAATATTATATCTCTTTTTTCTTACATCGATTGGGAATAATATTGGCTTAGAGGTTTATTTGATTATTCTGTTAGCATTACTGAGATTCATCATATTAATATCCTTTTTAGTCCTAGTTACAAGAATCAAAACTATATAGAAAACATCCTTACCACATGATATTAAACTTCATCGATCAATCCTCACATATTATATTAAACTATTCCACTCTAACTACACAATATTTGATTTCTATTATCACATGATACATAGGATTCTATTACGTGGTTTGAAACTAATACCCTTAAACACACCTCTTCTCTTATGTGATGATCATAAGATGAACCTTTATACTGTGATCTGATATAATCCTCTTGGTTTATTCATATACCTTGAGTTTATATAATCATCTTGGTTTCCTCATACACCTTGAGTCATAATTCACCTATTGGAATCCAAATACACATTGAGTTGATATTCTTCTCTTGATTCCCAAAAATACCTTGAGTTGATACACTCCTCTTGGTTCCCATACATGGGACTCCGACTAGGTATAAGCCACAAACATGACAATATCCCCTCTTTTTATTGTTACTGGTAGACAAGGTGGACTATATATGAGACTCCAACATGGTGTAAGATCCAACCCTACATTAAGTGGAAGTATACAGGTGTAATCAATACACAATCACCTTGAGTTGAGATATTCCTATTGGTTTCATTATACAACCTAAGTCGAGATTTTCCTCATGGTTCCCCACAAATACATTCATCTAGATTACCCACCAGAGTAATCCTATAAAGGGAAGATCATGAAAAATCCCCACTCTTCTCCCTATCATATACTCCAATATAATATAACAAATCTTTTAACTCTTGTTTCTCACACTAATAATGAATCACATGGGATTAGGGGTTTATTTAATTATTCTATTATCATAATTAAGATTCAAAACATGAATTTTATTTTTAGTCCAAGCTATATGAATCTAATATGCATATCAAACATCCTTACCGCATGAAATTAAAATACAAGTATCCATCCTCACATTTGACCATAAACCACGTCACTATAAATTCATGGAATTTGATTCATATTCTCATAAGATACATGGGATTCTTATTTAAGGTTTAAAACTGATACCCACAAACATAATTATTCTCTTATATAACGTGCATAATATGGAACATTTTAACTTGAATTGATATACTTATTATAGTTTCTTCATATAACTTGAGTGAATATACTCCTCTTGGTTTACTTATATTCCTTGATCTGATATACTCCTCTGGGTTTCTTCACACACCTTGATTCTATACTCTAATATTAGTACCCTAATATTCATTGAGTCGAGATTCTCCTCTTACCTCCCAATCAATTTTTTCCATTTTCAAAATTCTACTTTATGATCCACATAAAACCTTACATTTTAAACAAAATTAGTGCCACATTCCACAAAATTCAATTTCAAATTAAAACATTCAAATAACATCACCACCCATCTCGGTTCATATGAATATCGAGTCATGTGCCTACCTTGAGTCACACACCTATCCTACCAAATGTCTCCTTTTACCTTCGCATCATCACCACACCGGTGAGACCCACCAGAATCTGCATCATCACAATGCACCATCATTGTCTTCATAAGAAAAAACAATTAAATCTTATGAAAATAAATCCAATATACTTCTCTTAGTTCTTATATATGGTCCTATAACAATGTATAATTATTGACCTTGAAAATATATCTTCTACGTCATGTTACTGGAAGACAGGGGGGGTAGGAAGTATACATGTGCAATCCCCATAAAATTAGCTTGAGTTGAGATACACATCTTGGTTTCATTATATAAAAAAATCTAGATCCTCCTCATTATTTCCAAATAATACATTATCCTAGATTACCCACCATAGTGAACCCCAAAAGGAAAACTCAATCATGATCCTTGATTAATTCCTTATTATACACTCCAATGCAACATGCCTAATCTTCTATCTCTTATTTTACACAAAATTATGAATCTTGTGGAATTATATGTTTAGTTGACCATTTTGGTAGTGTAAGTGAGATACATCACATGAATCTCTGATTAATTCTTATATCCATGCATCTAAGGTGTATAACACACAACCTTAATACATAAAGATAAACTTCACAGATTTATCCTCTTATACGACCTTAAATTTTTTCACTCAAACTACACAAGCTTTGATTCCTATTATCATTGGACAAATATGATGAATTTAAGTTTTAAAACCAATACCCTCAAACATACCTATATTCTTAGGTAATGAGCATATTATGTCCCATTATACCTTGATTAAATATGATTCTCTTGGTTTCTTCATATAACTTTATTTGATATACACCTCTTAGTTTCTTTATATACCTTGATTTAATATATTCTTATTGGGATATTCATACAACTGAAGTCAATATTCTTCTCTTAGTTCCCTAATACACCTTGATCCTATACTCTCCATTTGATTCACCCAAATAACTTAAGTTGATATACTCCTCAAGATTCCAATATATGGACCCTATTTGGTGTAACCCCCCAACCTAAGATTTCTACATATTATGGGATGATCATAGAACATTATTATCATGCCGAGTATAAATACAATCAAACTTTTATTGCGATTAACTAGGGATGCCACTGGTGATGATCAAGAGATGATTTGTACCTTCTACTATTTATTTACCAAGATTCATAAAAAACTAAAAAGTGATGCTCATACATAATTCCCACTAGAGCATTTCTAGACACCTTTCACCTTATAGTCCTTACCACATTACATTAAACTGCATGGATTGGCCCTTGACACATGACATTAAAAAGTATTATGTGTCCCGTTAAGAGGTACTGGACCACATATGTTTGGATTCCTTTCACAAGGATACATAAGAATCCATCATTATTGGCTTAATCCCAACTCTAAAACAACCACCACCTCTTTAGACAATAAAAAATTCAATAGTTCTGAACTATATGTATTTACACCAAAGTTTCATGAACTAATAAGATAAATACAAATAACATATTATACACAAAGATATTAACATCTCCACATGATTTTTATTAGATCATTGGAATGGGGGTAACCAATATCACTCTGGGATTTGGTAATAATTCAATAAAATATATTAAATTTATAAGAGATTCCAAGAGTTGGAAAGAATCACTAAAAAATGTGTGATGATCCTGAATACCCACCTTATCAACCAATATCCATTCTAAAGTTTCATTAGAAAAGTCCTAATGGTCATCTATCATTAGAAATCAGGTCCACCGAACAAAAAATGAGTGGAATGTGATCATTTGATTTAATTTTATATAGAAAAAAATTATTATACACTTTATTTATTTTATCAAAAAGTAAAATAATGAAAATTTGATTTATTCATGATTATCCCTTGCATATTACATTTATATAAGATTATTTACAGATGGAATTCATATTATTGGTTGCTATAAAGGCTCATAGAGACTTTTATAAACTTATTATAAAACATAAACATAGGGATGATGAGAGGAATGTAAACCCCAACCCACTAGATATATATGAATACATCCTAAACCAATAAAACTAGAATTATTTCATTGGTCATGAGGAGGATTAAGAATTTAAGGTAGATTATAATTGGTAATATTTTATTTGATAGTATTTTTATTAATAACTTTGATTTATAATAGTTGATTTATGAAATAATAAGACAGTGTATAAAATATCTATCATGCATTGTAACCAATTTACCCTTACCGTAAAGCTGGGATGGGGAAATATTCACTTAAAAAATGGTATGTATTCTAAATCTTTAGTAAAATTTTTACATGATATAAAACAACGAAATAATTATGTTTTGTTTTTTATATGAAGATTTATGAATCAAAATATCAATTAACTTTTATCCCACACCATTTCCTATGTAAGGAGGCTTCTATAAATATAAAGGAAAAAATAGTAGATGATAGCACATAGAAATTACTGTAATAATTTTTAAGTATAACATAATATAATTTTTTTCATTAAAATAGTATAAAATAGTAATGAATACTTGTTTTTATATATTATTTATTCAATTTAGATGCAAATATTATCATATATTTTACTTAATAAAAAAATACATTCAATGTATTTTAAGTTTCCAAAATATTCTAGACATGTTAGAGGTACATGTTTTGGAGTGTTACCCTGAGCATACATTGAGAAAGAAAATACATAAGGAGATACCAATGAGAGAATGAAAAACATAAAAGAACAAAAATATATGATATAAATGAAAAATTTAAATTGTAAGATGGTGTTATAGACCAATTTCTTCAATTGAATTAATAATAAGAAACAACACAAAAATAAAAAAAACATAAAGATCTACACCTACATAAATTTAAGGCTAAATATTCCACTCAAATCCCTTCATTACTCAATGAAATCGATTTTTTCATAGCAGTTTCTTTTAAATGTGAATAAAAAAACTAATTATGCATTTCTTGTACAAAACTTTTGTAGTGTATAATTGATTGTAATTTAAGTATATCATTTTTCACTTATCTCCTTGTTGTGATGTGTACAATGTACAATATCCAAGAAGATAATCTACATAATGAAGAACTTACAAGAGATCACATGAGAGTAGGAAACCACGTAGCTTGTGATAAAAGTGCTGAGTTATATGTTGCACTTTATAATCTTAATGTTCACATGGTTGGTCCTACTATTGTAACTAACTTGACATATCCATTTAAAATTTTAAATATATAAGATGAAAATGAGTTATATATTTTATGAGACATTTTAAGTAAAAAAACTTTAATAATAAATGAAAAAGTATAAAACAAGGTAGGTTATTGTAAAAGGAGAAATATAATTCCATATCAAGTCAATATATGGAGAAACTATTAGATAAAATTTACTATATGAGAGAAACTTTACCCCAAAAAATTCCACTACATTATTTATTAACATTACATGTTCATTCAGGTACAATAGTCCAATATAAAAATATATCCTACATTGAATTTGAAAAGAAAATGTATAGATATTTCATTCTTGAGATGTTTGGTCTTGAGAATGTCAATGAAATTCTCAAGCATGAATAATCGAGAGCCTCAATTGTGAATGTATACACATGTTTTATTTTCATAATATGTTTATCCAATAATATATCTACTATGTTAATTACAATAATATTATCCATATTTTATAAAGGTATTTATATAATTATAATGTAACACCACCAAGCTTCCACATTACACTTATCTTTTAATAGTACAATAGCATGTGTTGTACGCAACTTCGAGTTCTAACACACCACAACCAATAAAACTAGAAATTATGAATAGTAATACCCACTTTTTAAAATTTTATAAATTTTATCTTTCAAAAAGGAATTCATTTTTGGATTTGGAATATCGAAATTATATTAGGGTGAATTTTTGGTATTTTTCTGGAAACGTTCAATTTTTGATGAATAGTGAAAAACACTAAGTTATAGTTTAAAACCGAATTTTTATTTAAATAATTATTTATATTATTTAAAATTTATTTTAGGTCAAAATAGATACATAATACCTATATAAGTTTAATGTAATTCATTGGAGTAATTTTATGATAAGTTTGGATATATAAAAATTTTATTGAACTTTTTAACGTCTTTTACCTACCTCATAGGAGCATTTGAAAATTTACGTGAATCTTAATTTTACCACTTCTGTGAGTTGAATTTCAAAACATCAAGAGACACGGTTGATATCAGTAAGGAAAATGTGGTTTAATAAGATGAAAATATTTTTTGGTGAATAGTAAATTATTACTTTTGTTTACCATGGTTAAAAGTAAATAAGATAATTAAGGGTAAAAATGATATTATTATTACCCTAACACAAGTTGTAATTCTATTGGATAAGTTTAATTTGACCAAAAAACCCTAGGAGTAAAATATTAATCTATTTGGTCTAATTTGATTAGATTAGGACATTTATTATTATTTAATTCAAGGAAGAGTTAAAAGTGTTAAATTCAGAGTTTAATAACTAAACCATTTTTAATATTGGGTTACAAATAAGATAAATTAGACCATAAATATTAATTAAAAATCTAAAAATATATCCTACATAATGGTATTTTATTTATATTTTTTAGGCATTAGATAATTTTATTTATTTATGACACAATGATGATGTAATAATTACCTAATTAATGAAATATTAAAATAATTGATATAATAAATATCCAAATAAATGAAATTTGAGACTTTTTATAAATTCAAATAATTTTATAGTTTAATATGACATGTTAGGGTTTGTTAGATGAATTTTTTTTGAAGTAATAATACTGTTATAAATTTAGAAAAAAAATACCAAATAGTGTCAAAATTGACATAAAAGAGTTTTTTTAAAAAATATTATATTATTAATTGATATTATATTAAAAAAATCTAAGGATCATCCGAAGGACTTATATAATTATAGTTTTAACATTAATGAACCACTTGGGGTTCTATTGGAATTTATAGTAAGTTTATTAAACATATAATATAAAAATACAAAGAGACATAGTAAATGTCAAACTATTTAACTAAGAGTTAAATCTAAAAGATAAAGTTAATATAGTGCCTCAAACCTGTCTAAAACCTATTGGTTTTGTGGTTTTAGACACATACCAACCTTATACATTAAATAATTTATTTTGGAGCCACTATAAACTGAAAATAAGTTTATTATAAAATAATATTTCTAGCTTTTCCTAAGGTGTCCCTCACCCCTCCTATAAAAGATCACTTCCCCTTCTCTCAAATTCACACATCCAAAGCCATTTGGATCTGACAAACCCTGCCCAAATACGCTCTCAACTATCCTCCCTTCATCCTAGAAGCCTTCCTTTTGTCATAAATCCAACCTAAGGAGCCCTTTTGATCAAATCAAAAGGAAGAATCCGAAGAAGAGGTAAATATTTCATCACCTCTTTAAAGTTTCTTTCTTCTTCCACATCCTCTTTATTTGTTGTTGAAATTATAAAATAATAACTCTAACATCTTATATATACTGTGATGTTATTTTATGGTACATCCATATTCATTATTCTATCCATCCTTTGAATGACATGTCACCATACATGTGTACGTACGGTTTACCGTCTCCACGTCATGGTGTAATTATAATTCAATACGTTATTATTTGGATGGGTATAATAATGATGTGTAATTGATGTAAATAATAAATATAACATGATAATGATTCTTTATATTTGATATAATATCCAACTATATGTTATTTTAATATCAAAAGAATGATATTGACACACGTGCGTACGTACGGGTTACCGTCTCCACGAACGCAATGAGATTCATTCCCCATCGTATCCATTCAAGATTAATTTTCATTAGATGATTAAAAATAATGATTAAAGACTTAATATCATTCTGAATATTAATAATATACATCCTAACCATAACAAACATTACTTAGGTAACAAATCATATAAAGTAAAATGAATCAGTTAACACCTGAAACGACAATAATACTAAGAAATTATTAACAAAGCAATGTTAAAAGATCATATATGATATCATATTACTGTATATAATTCTTTTATAATTTAATAACAATTATTTACCCATTATAAAGGATGTTAAAATACCCTCTAACCTAGAAAAGAACAAGGTAAGTGTTAATTTCACAATCTCTTTATTATTCGAGGTTGTTTTTACGTAAGTATCTACTGGGACCTCTTTATCATCCACATCCGTGTTTTCATAAAAATATATTTCATTTTTTTTAATATTTACTATACTATGGTATAAAGTCATTTATACCCTTGTTTGACTTTTTATAAGATGTTTATAAAGGAATGTTTTCTTCGTTTTCCAAACAAGGTACTTTATGACCTTTTCAACCAAATTAAGGTAAGAATGTTTTTTAACTAATACATCAGGTGCGGCTGTTTTCCTTCGTTATAACATCATCAAAGCTTCCCTGTCAAGATTATAAGAATATTTTTAAAACAAATGTTTTCTTTTATAATTATATGACATTTAAATGATTTCAAAACAGAAAGAGATATTTCTCTAAAAAAGGTATTTATTTCATCTATTTCAACATCTTTTGAGGGATTTTAAGTTTATTTGAAGTTGATTTGTTATGATACAAAACTTCCATATTGTATTGAAGGTTTTGTGATTTTTTTACTATGGATGTGTTGAAGTATAGACATTTTGTATGCTAGTTTTAATACGAATGTTTATATTATGTTTAAAACTTTTCATATGAGGAATGCATTGGACTTAGTATGTGACAGGTGGATCCTGCTATAGCTCATTGATGCATTGGTAGGTATCATGAGACAAACTAGTGTCTTGGAAAAAGGCCATGAAAAAATATTATTTTTAGTCTTGGCACAAGGCCTTGACTATGTGGTTATGAAGTCTGGAATTATGCATTCTATCATTATAAAAGAGGCTATTGATATTGCATGTGATTATTCGACTAGAAGAATATCTATGTATGTTAGTAAATGGAAGTATTTTGAGTTATATTTTCCATATTATGATGAAGTTTATGTTGAAAAGGATTTTGTTTTAGTTTTACACATTTCCTTAAATGTTTATGCTTATTTATGATAGTTTTCGCAATATTGTTATCCTTAATGAGTATCTGGGATCACCCCTTTCTATGTTTTATTTTTTCTAGGATGCGAAGAAGTATATTATGACAGACATGAAGGGATAGTCTATGGGATCTCAGTGTTGTCTATGAAAACAATGTTATTGTAGTTTTCCATTTTATGATGTAATGTAAACCTTATGAATGTATCTATTACTTCCAAGGATACTAAAATAATCGTTCTTTCAAGACTAGATCTTTTGTGATCATACCAATGATACGTAATAATGCACCGACTCTGGGTAACTGGGGTCGGGGTGTTACAATTGGTATCAGAGGAAGTTTAGTACAAACCATAGAATCTAGATTTAGAAAAACTCTGATTAGAGCACATTACCCTAAGATAGACTTTGAAGATTAGTATAGAATAACTTCTTAGAATTTTGGTATTGTAGGGATTTTTTTAGTTTTCCAAGCAATACATCCTTGTCTAGATATGAGCAGGTAGAGGCGGCTCTAGCACAAATGTACATAGGGGTAAAACCTGAAAACACCGCTTTGAGCTAGACTCGAATGGGAACTGGTGCACGACAATGGGCCTTGCTACACTCTTGGTTACGACACTCCCATGGGATATGCTTAGGATACTTCTCATTTTCATTACAAACCATTATGAAGGGTTTATGGGTATATAATTACTCAAAGAAAACATTTTTTATGATTATGGATTATATCCATAAACTGTTCAATTCATGTTAAGTTTTTTACAAGTTTGGATTTATGTATTGCTATTCATGAACTAATATAGTTTATGCCATTGTTTAGAAATGGAGCATAGTGGAAGGAATGGAAACCATATCAATGCAATCACTCCATGTAGGGATTTACCTCCTACTCAAGATAATTATAGTGGAGGTGGTGATGCAACTGATGCTGATCAGCTAATCACCATACTGGGAAAACTCACTTAGGTTATGAAAAATAACCTTACCCATTTGGAGAACCCTGATCCGAAACGTGGAGGAACAATGTTAGATTGTTTCATGAGGAAACAAACAAAAAAATTAAATGGGAGTACAAATGCACTAGTAGTTGAGGAATGGATAAATTCCTTAGAGAAAATATATCACGCCTTGGGGAGTAGTGAAAGGGAAAAATTTGTGAAGGCAGTTTACCACCTCACTGGAGATGCTAATCAATGGTGGTCATTAATTCAAATCACAAGGTAAGATGATGATGTATAAAATATGTAATGGAGGGAGTTTAAAGAAATTTTATTAGAAAAATACTTTTCTCATGACCATTGAGCAGATATGGAAAGGCAATTTCTGAGTCTAAGGAAAAAGGAGGACGAGAATGTTGCAAAGTATGAAGCTAACTTTACAAGGTTAGCAAGGCATGCTAAAAATTATATACATTACCCAAGAAGTAAGATTGATAATTTATTTCATGGGTTAAAACCATTTCTCCATTGAGCATTATTCTCACAATCCTTCTCGTCGTATGAAGATATTGTCTCATGTGCTATCAAGAGAGAAAAATAATTCTCTAAGTCTTACAAATTTAAATCAAAGAAAGAGAAGAAGAGATCTTATGAACACTCTGGAAATGGAAATAAGGGGAGGAAGGGAAAAGTTGAATATCCATCCTGCAGTAAATGTGGGAAGAAACACCATGGTAATTGACTGAAGGGAATGGGAGTATGTTACAAGTGTGGTGAAAAAGGCCACGAAGCTCGTGATTGCAAGGGGAAGAAAGAGGTTGTTGATGTTGAATGCTACAATTATAGAGAAAGGGGTAATTATCCGAATAAATTTCCTAAGCTTCAGAGGAATTTACCACAGAAAAGTCCAAGGGATCAAGACCAAGCTTATTCTATCACTACTACTGATGTTGAATCTCCAAAAGACGTGGTGCCAGGTAATTTAATGGTTTCCGAAAGTTTTGAAAATGCTTTATTTGATTCTGTATCATTGAATTATTTCATATCATCCTAGTTTGATAAGAAAATTAGATATTTCCAACTTGATTTAACAAGGGAGTTGTCAGTTAAAACTCTTAAGGGAATTATCATTGCAAAAACGTTTTGTGAATCAGTCCCCATTAGGGAATATAAATGTTCTTTATCTACTGATATCATCGTCATACCCATGATTGAATTTGATATAATCCTCAGTATGTATTGGCTTTCGAACAATGATGTGAACATTTATTGTAAGAATAAGGAGGTTACATTTTTTTCAGATGATAAAGAGTACCTTATCTTTAGAGAAGAAACATTACCACCTAATTCTTATCTAGATCCTCCCCCAGTAGCTCAACTAAATTAAAATATTGGGGAGGAAGAGAATGAAATAACTGTGGGTGAGGAAAAGAATGTTAAAATAGAGGATGTACCTATTGTGTAAGAATATGTTGATGTGTTTCTATAGGATTTACCTGAACATCCTCCAGAATGATAAATTGAGTTTTCCATTGATTTAATTCCTGGTTCAAGGCCCATATCAAAGACCCCTTATAAATTGGCCACTGTGGAATTAGAGGAACTAAAGAAATAACTAGAGTAATTGATTAATAAGGGATTTATTCACCCTAGTGTTTCTCCATGGGGAGCCCTTGTCCTTTTTGTTAGGAAGAAATATGGATCTATGAGGTTGTGCATTGACTATAGGGAGATCAATGCTATAACAATAAAGAACAAGAATCCCCTACCTTGCATTGATGATTTATTTGACCAACTTCATGGAGCTAAATACTTTTCAAAGATTGAACTTCGATCTGGATATCATCAGTTGTGTGTAAAGAAGGAAGACATTCCAAAAACAGCATTTCGAACCAGGTACGGGCATTACGAGTTTACAGTAATGCCTTTGGGATTGACTAATGCACCCTCTATCTTCATGGATATAATGAATAGATTTTTCAAGGAATATCTTGATAACTTTGTAGTGGTATTTATTAATGATATCTTGGTATACTTTAAATGCTACGAAGATCATGAAAATCACTTGCGCATTATCCTGAAGACTCTTAAAAGACATGAATTATATAGGAAGTTTAGCAAGTGTGAATTATGGATTTAGGAGACTTCTTTTCAGGGCCATATTGTCTCCAAGGATGGAATCTATATTGATCCTTCTAAAACCAAGGAAATACAAGAATGGCTAGAACTAATGAGTATAACTGAGGTACACAGTTTTATTAGTTTAGTAGGTTATTATCGACATTTCATCTAGAATTTTTCCTGGTTGGAAAACCCATTAACAATTCTCGCATGAAAAAGGGGTTAAATTTGTTTGGAAAAAATAGTGTGAAGAACTTTTTGAAGAACTGAAGAGAAGATTAGCCAATGATCCTATATCAACTCTACCATCAGGGAATGATGTGTTTGTTGTTTATAGTGATTCTTCAAAGAAATGACTTGGTTGTGTCCTTATACAGAATGATAGGGTTATTGCCTATGCCTCACGACAACTAAAAATTCATGAGCAAAACTATCGTACTCATGATCTTGAGTTATCAGCTGTAATCTTTGCTTAGAAGATTTGGAGACACAATCTCTATGGTGATAAATGTGAGATTTATACTGATCACAGGAGTTTGAAGTATATTTTCTCACAAAAAGAACTCAACATGAGACAAAGGTGATGGCTTGAACTACTCTATGATTATTATTTCACTATACACTACCACCCGGGGAAGGAAAATAAGGTGGAAGATGCTTCGAGTAGAAAGGATCATGGATTTTTGAACAATATGAGAGTTGAAAATGATCCTATATACATGTATCTAGTAAAGATGAATATGGGAATCACCCTGTAAGGTGAAACATAAATGACTTTTCAAATGGTTTCCAAAACATCTTTTCTATAAAGGATAAAAAGTTCTCAGGATGATGATGAGAAGTTTCTAAAGAAGATTAATGATTTGAATGATGGGAGATTGAGTGACTTCGTATATGAAGATGTGATTTTAAAATTTGGGAAGAGACTTTGTGTTCTCAATATACCTGATCTAAAAATAAAATTTTTGGATGATGCTCATAGTTCCAATTTCTCTATACACACTAGGAGCACCAAAATGTATAGTGATTTGAAGGAACATTTTTGGTGGGTCAAAATGAAGAGGGATATTACTGATTTTGTTTCAAGATTTATGGTTTGTCGATAAGTGAAAGCTGGAAGGAAACATCCTGGAGGATTCATTCAACCTCTTCTCATACCTGATTGGAAATGAGATAATATTATGATGGATTTTGTCATGGGACTACTAAAGACTCCTAGAAGGAACAATGCAATATGGGTCATTGTTGATCGTCTTACAAAGTTAGCACATTTTCTTGCTATAAAAGAAGATTTACCACTTGAAGGTTTTGCAATACTGTGTATTAATGAAGTTGTAAAACTTCATGGAGGACCCCTATCGATTGTTTCTGATCGTGATCCCCATTTTACATCATGATTTTGGAGAAGTCTTCAAAAATCCGTGAATACTAAACTTCATTTGAGCACTGCCTACCACCCTCAAATTTATAGACAATCAGAACAGACGATTCAAACCTTATAAGACATGTTGAGATCATGATCACTTTACTTTCAAGGTATGTGGGATCAATATTTACCTATGGTAGAGTTTTCCTATAACAATAGCTTCCATTCAAGTATTCAGATGGCACCATATGAAGCATTATACGGAAAGAGATGTCGTACACCAACCTGTTGGGATGATGTTGGTGAAAGAAAACTTGTAGGCACAGAACTTGTTGAGGAAATGATGGAAAAGGTGAAGGTAATCCAAACCCACGTCAAAACAACTCAAAGTAGGCAGAAGAGATATGCTGACAATCGAAGGAAGGATTTCGAATTTTAGGAAGGAGATCATGTTTTCTTAAAGGTATCTCCATGGAAGGGTGTTATACATTTTGGTAATAAGGGTAAATTGAGTTTCAGTTTATCAGACCTTTTGAAATTCTAGAACGAATTTGGGTTGTAGCTTACCGTTGAGCAATATCGCCAAGTCTCTCAAAATTCCACGATGTTTTCCATGTATCACTGTTGAGAAAATACACGCCTGACCCAACACATGTACTCACCTATGAGGAATTAGAATTGGAAGATGATCTATCTTTTTGTGAAGAGCCAGTCAAGATTCTTGATACAAGAGAACAAGTGCTAAGAAACTGGACGACTCATCTGGTAAAAGTTATTTGAAGAAACCATAAGATGGAAGAGGAAACATGGGAAACTGAGGAATTTATGATGAAGAACCACCCGATTATTTTTACGTAGTAATACTCTATAAATTTTGAGGAGGAAATTATTTTATTCTGGGGAGAATGTATCACCCCAAGCTTCCACGGTACACTTTTCTTTGAATAATACAGTAGCTTGTGTTGTATGCAACTTCGAGTTCTAACACACCACAACCAATCAAACTAGCAATTATGAATAGTAATACCCACTTTTTGAAATTTTATAAATTTTATCTTTCAAAATGGACTTCATTTTTGGATTCAGAATATAGAAATTATCTTAGGGTAAATTTTTGGTATTTTTCTGAAAACTTTCAATTTTTGATGAATAGTGAAAGACACTGAGTTATAGTTTAAAACCAAATTTTTATTTAAATAATTATTTATTTTATTTAAAATTTATTTTAGGTCAAAATAGATACATAAAGCCTATACTGGTTTAATGTAATTCATTGGAGTCTTTTTATAATAAGTTTAGATATATAAAAAATTTATTGAACTTTTTACCATCTTTTACCCACCTCCTAGGAGCATTTGGAAATTTACATAAAACATAATTTTACTGCTTTTGTGAGTGTAATTTAAAAATTATGAGAGACACGGTTGATATCATTATGTAAAATGTGGTTCAATAAGATGAAAATATTTTTTGGTGAATAGTAACGTTTTACTTTTATTTACCACGATTAAAAGTTAATAGGGTAATTAAGGGTAAAAATGATATTATTATTACCATAACACATGTCCTAATTCTATTGGATAAGTATAATTCAACCAAAAACAACCTTAGGTAAAATATATGAACCTCTTTGGTCCACTTGGATTAGATTCAGACATTTATTATTATTTAATTCAAAGAAAAGTTAAAAGTGTTAAATTAAAAGTTTAATAACTAAACCATTTTTATTATAGGGTTACACATAAGATAAATTCAACTATAAGTATTCATTATAAAAATAAAAATATTTCCTACATAATGGAATTTTAGTTATATTTTTTTGATATTAAATAATTTAATTTATTTATGACACAATGATGATGCATTAATTACCTAATTAATGAAATATTAAAATAATTGATATTAAAAATATCCAAATAAATGTAATTTGAGACTTTTTATGAATTAAAATAATTTTATAGGTTAATATGAAATTTTAGGGTAGTTTAGATGAATTTTTTTCGAAGTAATAACGCTGTTATAAATTTATCAAAAAAAAATACCAAATAGTGTCAGAATTGACATAAAAGAGTTTTTAAAACAAATATTATATTATTAATTGATATTATATTCCTAAAAATCTAATGTTCAGAAAAAGGAATTATATAAGTATATGCATATCATTAATGAACCACATGGGGTTTTCTTGGAAGTTTATAGCAAGTTTATTAACCATATAATATAAAAATACAAAGAGACATGGTAAATGTCGAACTATTTAACTAAGAGTTAAATCTAAAAGATAAAGTTATTATAGCAACGCAAACCCGTCTAAAACCTATTGGTTGAGTGATTTTAGACCCATAACCACCTTATAATTTAAATAATTCATTTTTATCCATTTTAAACCGAAAATAATTTTATTATAACATAATATTTCTAGCTTTTCCTAAGGTGCCCATCACCCCTCCTATAAAAGGGACTTCCCCTTCTCTCAAATTCACACCTCCAAAGCCATTTCTCTCGAACAAACCCTACCCAAATACCCTCTCAACTATCCACTTTTAATCCTAGATGCCTTCCATTAGTCATAAATCTAACCTAAGGATCCCTTTTGATCAAATCTAAAAGAAGAACCTGAAGAAGAGGTAAATATTTCACCACCTCTTTCACGTTCCTTTCTTCTTCCACTTCCGCTTTCTTTGTTGTTTCCATTATAAAATAATAACTCTAGTATCTTTTATATATTGTGATGTTATTATGCAGTACAACCATTTTCATTATTCTATCCATCCTTTGAATGACATGTCACCATACGTGCATACATACAACTTACGGTCTCCCCGTCGTGGTGTAATTGTTATTCAGTACATTATTACTTGGATGGGTATAATAATGAAGTGTAATTGATGTAAATAATAAATATAACATTATAATTATTCTTTATATATGATATATCATCCAATTATATATTATTTTAATATCAAAATACTGATATTGTCGCTCGTGCGTACGTACGGATTACTGTTTCCACGAACACGATGATATTAATTCCCCATCATATCCATTCAAGACTAATTTTCATTAGAGGATTAAAAATAATGTTTAAAGACTTAATATAATTGTTAATATAAATAAGATACATCCTATACATAACAAACATTACTTACGTAACAATTCATATATTGGAAAATGAATCAGTTAACACCTGAAACGACGATAATACTAAGATATTATTAACAAAGCAATGTTAAAAAAATCATAAATGATATCATACTAATGTATATGATTCTTGTATAATTTAATAAAAATTATCTCACCATTATATAGGAGGTTAACCTACCCTCGACCAAGGAAAAGAACAAGGTAAGGGTTAATTTTACAATCTCTTTATTATCCGAGGTTGCTTTTACCCAAGTATCTACTGGGACCTCTTTATCATCCACATCTGTGTTTTCATTAAAATGTATTCCAAAAAAAATTACTATTTACTAGACTATGGGATAATTTCATTTATACACTTGTATGACTTTTTATAATATTTTTATAAATGAATCTTTCTGTCGTTTTCCAAACAAGGTACTTTATGACCTTTTTGACAAAATTAAGGTAAGAATTTTTTTTAACTTATACAGCAGGTGAGGCTATTTTATGCCATTATAAAATCATCAAATCTTCCCTTACATGATTATAAGAATATTTCTAAAATAATTGTTTTCTTTTATAATTATATGACTTTTAAATTATTTCAAAATAGAAAGTGATATTTCTCCAAAAAGGTTTTGATTTCATCTATGTCAACATACTTTGATGGATTTTAAGTTTATTTGAAGTTGATTTATTATGATACAGAACTTCTATATTGTATTAAAGGTTTTTTGATATGTTTTACTATGGATTTGTTAAAGTATTGACATTTCGTATATTAGTTTTAATACGAATGTTTAGTTGTGTTTAAACATTTTCATATGAGGAATGCATTGGACTTAGTAGGTGACAGGTGGAGCTCACTATAGCTCCTCGATGCATCAGTAGGTCTCATGAGACAAATTAGTGTCTTGAAACAAGGCCTTGACAAAATCTTATTTGTAGACTTGGCATAAGGCGTTGACTATGTGGTTATGAAGTCTGACATTATGCATTCCATCATTATGAAAGAGGCTATTGATATTGAATGTGATTTTTCAAATATTATAATATCCATGTTAGTAAGTAAATGGCATTATTTTGATTTATATTTTCCACATTATGATACAGTTTATGTTGTAAAAGATTTTGTTTTAGTTTTATACATTGCATTAAATGTTTATACTTATTTATGAAAGTTTCTGCTATATTGTTATCCTTACTGAGCATCCGAGCTCACCCCTTTCTATGTTTTATTTTTCTCAGGATGTGAAGAAGTATATTATGAAAGACCTGAATGGATTTCCTATGAGATCTCAGTGTTTTCTATGGAAACAATGTTATTGTAGTTTTCTATTTTATGATGTAATGTAAACTTTATGAAGGTATCTAGTACTTCCAAGGCTACTAAACTAATCGGTTTTTCGAGACTTGATATTTTGTGATCATGCCAATGATACTTAATAATGAACCAATTCTGGGTAACTGGGGTCGGGGCATTACATATAATGTAAAGGGAAAAGCTTCTAAATAAAATTTTGGATTCTTCAGTCCTCATGTCACTTCTACACAAAAAATTTAATTCCGGAATATTTAATTTTATAAAAAT
This sequence comes from Viscum album, assembly GCA_963277665.1. Classification (NCBI taxonomy): domain Eukaryota; kingdom Viridiplantae; phylum Streptophyta; class Magnoliopsida; order Santalales; family Viscaceae; genus Viscum; species Viscum album. Next base: position 995,020,318 of record OY728125.1, read on the forward strand.
ATCTCTATGTAGTTGTGATATTTTAAAAAAAATAATAGACACTGAGCTCTTCTTAATAACTAAAAAGTTGGGGGTAAAACTTTAAAATGAAATCATGGAAAATTTATTTTCCTTATTTTATTTTACTTATTCATTTTTTGTTATTTAGGAATCATTGGATGATCATTGTCTTAATTTTGGATACCTAGAACATATATTTTTATTATTAAAAGCATGGATATCAAATAAATGGACTACTCATATGTCCCTTATAAATTTCTAATAAAGTACATCAAACACTTTAAATATATACATAAAATTAAAATTCTTATATTATGAATTAACTAACATTGTTTTATGATATAGCGGTGTTTATATATCATAATAAGCAAGGTATGCAGGTGGGCAATGTGCATAATAAGCCTATGAATCACTACACTGGGATAAGTATTAATTTATATATAATAATATTTCACTATGAAAACTTATATAAAAACAAATTAATTATTTTTCTCAATATTTATATAGTGTATGAGGATATTTAAAGACAATGATTGTGTATATTGCATTTTTAAATTTATGAAAGATATCATATTCCATCCAAAAACTATCGTCATCAAATAAGTATTTACAAAGATAATTATAATTTCATTTAAAATATTTAATAAATGCTAGATACCTATATCTTTCCAGTAATATTAGGGTCATCTATAGACCAAATATTTAAAATAAGTAGTAGATTGGTTTAGGAATTAGTGGCCATATTACATTGTGTCAAAATGTTTTCATACATCATGTAAAGATAAATTATTATCATATTTGTAAATTTTTTAATTTCATAGACATCATGAATATTTGGTACATCTACTACTTATTTAGTTAATTTTTTTATCATTGTAAGTAAGACTTATGGATAATGACATTACAATTGAAAGGGTTTCATTTATGTAAGAATAATATTGAATATATATAGTTTTTTAATCAAAGGATTGTATAGTAATTTTATGTATGTGAAATTGAGATCCCATGTTATTTAAAATGTTGATCATTTTTTTATATTTATAATTATTTTAATAGTATGATAGATATATTACTGAAATTTTTCCTCATATGATTCAAACTAGATAGATAAAATAAATAAAGGCTTTTAGAATGGTTTATAATGGAAAAATCCCTTTAAAATTGAAGTGTAAATTTTATAGGAAAATTATTATACCAGTTATTCTATATGGTAGTGAGTATTCACCTTTTAGTAGATCCCTTGAATAAAGAATAATGGTAACATAAATGAAAGTGTTAAGATATACATGAGGTCATACTAAGATGGATAATATTAGAAATGAATGTGTTTGAGAGAAAATTAGAGTAGATTTGATTAAAGAGAATATATCCTAGACTAGATTAATATGGTTTGGGTTTGTTATAGAAAAAAATAGGGATGAAATTATTAATTGTGATGATAAATTAACTCACTTTAAGGAGTATGGGGATATTTAACATGACATTTTAGTTCAAAACATGCATTGAATACTGAAAACTGAGAAAATACATTGACATTGTTTTAACACATCAGGATTAATATTAATAATTCATTTATGATATATAGGAATTAATCACATGTCAGTCTGACACACTTCATTCCTAATATGATTGAGTGTTTAGGTTTTCATTTAAAAGTGTTTGTTTAATTCAAAACATGCATCACATACTCAAAACATGGTAAAAATGTTTCGATTATTTTGATACATTAGAAAAAATATTAATAATTAATTTTTGGTATGTGTGAATTAATATCACATCAATCTGACACAAAGTTTAGATAAATTTTATGAAAGTTCATTCTTTTAGTATAAAAGTGAAAATTTAGTTTAAAATGTGAACCCTATACTAAAAAGTGAGAATAAAAAATTAGGCCATCTACATTATTTAATAAAACCATTATTGATTCATTTTCGAATTTTTTGGAATAATCAACACATGAATCTATCTTATAGTATGGTCGATATGACTAATGCTTTTGGTATAAAAGTAATATTTTAGTTCACAATGTGAATTATATAGTAATAAATGACCAAACATTCTTGAATTATCAAGATATTTTTTGGACAAAGATAAATAATTCATTTGTGACATATATGAATTAACCTCACACCAATTTGAAATATAGTGTGAATAGATTGACTAAATGTTAATGATTTCAACATTAAAGTTTCTTTTTTGTTCAAAAAACATGTTATATTCTAAATATAGAGAAAAATAAATTTTATTTTCTTGATACATTATTAAAATTATTCATGATTAATTTTTTATGTATAGAAATATATTACACATAAATCAGATACACAATGGGTAAGGTATGACTCAAAGTGTGTGTTCTTAGAATAAAAATAACATTTTAGTTTGTTACACATCTCACATAGTACAAAAAATAAAAATAAAGTATGCTCTGATTTTACAGGTACTTTACGAAAAATATTATTATTTGATTTTTGTCATGTAAGAACTAACCTCACATTAATATGAAACACAGTGTAGTTACATTGATTAAAATTTCATGTTTTCAGTTTAAAAATATATTTTTGTTCAAAACATATGTCACATAATCAAATACAAGAAAACACACTATAATGACCTGAAATTTTGAAAAAATCTTGTTTCATAATTTTGTGTGTTATTTTATTTTATACTCACCAAAACTATTTCATTTAATAACCTGAGTATAATTAAAATGAGACTGTTGGGTTTCAATTATTATATGACCATTGGTCAATATGACCATTGGAAACTAAATGTTGCGATTTTTCTCTAAATACAAGTAATCTTGGTTAATTAATATAGAAAGACGATTTGATGGCCTTATCCAGTAGTCTCGGGCCAATTGAAGCCCATCTAACAGAACTTGGGAAAGAGGTAGCACAACTGGGCTTTGCTCTGGACCAAACCCAAGACGAACTTCACCGTGTGATGCTAGAATGGAATCGACTTCCCGAGAAGTTCAAACTGATAGAAATTACTACTTGTGCTATGTTGGCCGAGCCTCCCTCAGATTCTCTCACCTTAGCACACCTTACACATAGGTCTTATGCTGGTGTGATAAGGGGATATGTAACGATACCATAGCTGCTTTGTGTAATCCTTTGTTATAAATAAAATTATGTTTACTTCTTATGGAGAAGTTTGTGAGTTTACAAATGTTCAAATGAATATAGGATGTATTTTGTTGATGAATTTTGAAAAAATGATATTTTAAAATATTAATGTAAACCTTAAATAATTAATGATGTGTAATGATTTTCAAAAAATGGTCTTCTGCAAATGTGTTCAGTATGAAATTTAGAGTCTAATAAGATCAACTTAATTTTTGTTGAATAGTAAATTATGAATAGTGATTTTATGCTTAGGATTAGTAATGTGACCAAATGGATTAGTAATTTCACTTAAACAAAGTATTAATATAATTTAGGCACCTTGATTAAGTAGTGTGATTCAATAAAATATATAAATAACGGTTTCATTAATTATTGGTCAAGTATTAGTTTTTTCAGCTGAATAGTGTTTTTTATTTAAAAATTAAATTAAAAATATTTAGAAAATAATTTTTATAAAATGGACTTTATTTTTGAACTCAGAGAATCGATATTATGTTATGGTAATTTTTGGGGATTTTTCTGAAAAAAATGATTTTTTAGGGAATAGTGTTTTTAATTAAAAATTAAATTAAAAATATTTAGAAATTTTTTTATAAAATGGTGTTTATTTTTTAATTCAAATAATTGATATTATGTTAAGATAAATTTTTGGGAGTTTTCTGAAAAATTTGAATTTTTGATGAATAGTCAAAATACATTTTTTAAGGTACGGCTGTTTAATGACATCATTAAATGATGTATTAAGTATGTAATCAATATGGTCGACTTATGAATAGTAAGATAAGGTATGAGGTGTCCCAAGTGGCCAATACCATGGGCAAATACCATGGGAAAACCCATGGTTTTTCCAATACCACCAATGAGGTGTCCCTTGGCCATTAATGCCTTGCCCCCTCACTTTCACTATAAATACCCACCCTTTCCTCCTTTAGTTTTCACTCCCAACTCTCCCCCAACAAATATATGGTCTCATTACCTCCCAAGAAGTCCTCCCAAGGTGCCCCCAAGCCCTCAAGGTCCCAACCTTTGAGTTTTAAGAGTTACGTTTAAGGTAAGGGATCCTACCTCTCTCTTTCTTTTCAATTAATCTCTTTTATGTCATTTCTTTTATGCTCCATGCTCTTATGTTGGAGGATGTTCTTTTATATTCCTCTTACTTCCCTTTTCATGTTCATTTGATGAGAGACCCCCTCTTGCTCTCATCAATTCGTTTTATGAAAGTTTAAGTGGCGCCGTTAGTCTGCCGAATTTTTAAGGGATTCTTTCACCTTTCTCATTTTTCAAAGTTCTACTTTCATGTAAAGTCTTTCAAGTTCCTTTTTATTATGTTGGGGTATTATCTCTATGACTTTCATACTGATATTTTATTCTCATATGATGAGAGACCCTATTTGATCTCGTCAATTCATTTTTGTTGAAGTTTAAGTGACACTGTTAGGCTGCCGAATTTTCATAAGATAAATCTTATTTTTGTTTTCCTTTCATGTTATTCATTTCATACGGTATATCTTTAAAATTTAATTACCATGTTCGAAAATACTTTATATTCTGGCCCTATACTATTTTATGGATCATTTATGAGTGGGTGACCCATGTCCCCTCTCTTTTCAATGTTTTCTAAAACCCCGAAACATTGTCGTTACGCTGCAGAATTTCAGTCTCAAAATGTCTCTTTCTTATTCCCAAATTCATTTATTTTATTAACTGAATAATCAAAGATCTTTTTTCTAAAGGGGTATTCACATATATACCAACATTTTCTATTTTAAATTCTGGGATTTACATACATGAGACCTGCTTTCCCTTTCCTTGGGTTTAAAATGGCATAAAGATCATGTCTTCAAAGCAGTTTTTAAAACGTTGTGATTATGAAATGAAACCCATTTATTTTATGCTATATGGGTTGTTTATGAAATGATTGATGATGATATATGTGGCTCACATGATAAAAAAGACAAATTAACGGTGCGCCCTGATAGTGATCCAATGCATTGGGTAAAGACTTAATCTCTAGAGATGATCATTTTTAACGACGCCTTGGTGAATAAACTTAGTAATCTTTAATGACACCTTGGGGATGGAACTTGGTGAAACAGAAATTATTGTCAATGTTAAATGTTTTAGCCACATCTTCAAGTGATGAAACACGTTATTTTTTTTATGATATGCCTCATTAACTCTTTCTTCATGCCTAAAGTTATTTTTCATGACTTTTGATGTATCTCAAGTTCTCATGTAAATGGTTTCCCTTGTTTCCCTTACTGGGCCTTCTGCTCACCCTTTCTTTTAATGTATGCTCCCAGGTTATGAGATGTTGTAATGAACTTAGGATGAACAAATGAAGAATCCTTTCAAGTGTTTAAGAAGGATGTTTTTTTTGTTGTCATGTATTAAGTTCCTGGTTTCCAAGACACTAAACCTTACAGATCCTCGGTTTTGTATAATGTAATGAACGTTTATGTGATAAAAAGGTGGGATGCTACAGTTGGTATCAAAGGAAGGTTTAGTTATTTGTGGAAATTAGGATATGAAAACTCTAGGAATAACCCTATATAAAATTTTAAATATAGGAAATATTCCTGGTATTTTGGTGAGTATTGAGTAAGGGGTTTCCAAGAAAATACATCCATGTCTGGATACGAGCAGGTAGAGGTGGCTCTGGCATAGATGTACATAAGGGTAAAACCCAAAAACACCTCTTTGAGAGAGACTTGAATGGGAACTGGTACACGACAACGGGGCTTGCTGCACTCTTGGTTACGACACTCCCGGGGGATATGCTTTGGTAATTTCATAATCTTAGTATGAACCATTATTAAAGGAACAAAGATAAAATAAAATAAATATTCACATAAGAATATATGATCATGGATAACCTAGATTGGAACCTAGGGGATCACAAGTTAGGATATACTTTTCTTCTACAAGTTTATCCTTCTATTCTTCAAGTTTCCTTTTCATGATTATTGGCTAAGTATTTAAGCCCCCTAATTATACGTTCTTTTCTTAGTTAATGGAGAGAAATGGAAGAGAATGTCCCAACAACCAATGTGATAGGAAATGTGAAGATTACCCTATTAATGTGACAGAGATGATGAAATATCAAGTTGAACATATTATGATTATGTAAAACTATGACAACCCTGCTTTTTATTACAACTTAAACATGCTTTATTACATAAAACTTCACTTGATACAAAAAAGAAGATCGAGAGGTTTAGTGTCTTTGGGGCTTAGGATCATTACATAAAAACTTTAAACTTGCAATACAACATCCTTATTGAAAACTTCCTTTACATGACCACTACAATCCTTCGTACTTAGCATTGCATGGGATAACCTGAGGACATGCATAAGAAAAGGGTGAGCTATAAAGCCCAGTAAGGGAGTACACAATGAATAACATGAGGAGTACAATACATGTTAGGAAATAGGCATATCAATAGAGCATAAGAGAGACATGAACATAAAGGCATGATAAAGCATGGTAATCATAACATGGAAATGTGGCAACAACACTTAACATTGAATTAGCATGAGCCAAGGCTCATTGCACATGGAGCATGAGTAAACCCTCATTGCACTTGAAGCACGAGTAAACCCTCGTTGCACTTGAATTAGCATGAGTCAACACTCATTGCACATGACGTATCATGATACTATACTTTACCCAATGCATTGGAGCGCTATCAGGGCGCACCCTTCTTAAACATTTCATTTCATGCATAAGTGTGCCACATGGATCATAAAACATGGGTTCATAAAACATAATCATTTATTCCACGATAAAGGAATGTGGAATTCATACATTAAACTTTACAATCAATAAGTAAATGTGCATAAAGGTGAATACCCTTGATGGAGAAATGAGCATGGTATTCACTACACAATGATATTGGCTTAGAAAATCGGTGTGATTTCGGCAGCGTAACGACGTGACATAAGAATTCATAAAAAAAGCTGATGAGAGAGAAAGGGGTTCCTCATCATATTTACATGTAATGGACAGTAAGAAGGTCATATAGATACATGTCCCAACAATTGAAAAGGAATTTAGATTCATGATACAAAAGTATTGCTTGAATATAGAAGAGGAGAAAAAGGTTCCTTTCGGAATTTCGGCATAGTAACGGGTGTACATGGGAGGCATTTAATGAGGGAGAAAGGGGTATCCCATCATTCAAACAATAAGAGGGCAGTATGGGAGAGGTTCGAAACCATACCCCAACATTCATAATTGAAATTAAAAGGGCAATACAACTTAAAGAAAATTGACAAAAATGAGAAAGGAAGAAAACCCTTACTTGGAAGTGTGCTTCCAAAGCCTAGAGAGAGGCTTGTGAGAGGCTTCTTGGGAGCTTGGGGCACCTTGGGAGGATTCTAGAGAGAGTAGGGCAGAGTTTGGACGAACTTCAAGGGCTTTGAGTGAGGAGGAAGTGGGATCTTGGGTGGGTTTATATAGGAAAGGTGAGAGAATTCCTTATTATTTAGGTTTGGGACCCCTTATATTAAAATAATCCAAACCACAAACCATCCCATGGTATTTGCCCATGGTTTCTGGAAAAGGAAAGAGGAAAAAAATATTTTAAAAGGCCAAGGTCCGAACTTATTAAAAAATTAGGGTTGCTTATGTGGAGGTGAGTCACACTCCCATGGAAATTAATTTAAAAAGGCAAAGTGTTGAATAAGTCTTGAGGGCTCCATTAATGCTTTGAAAAGTGAGTCAAACAAACCCAAAACCTCATTATTTTAATGATAAAACCCATATTGGCCGAACATAAGGATTATGGTATTTTATTACATCACCATTGGGTCATTATGATGTCATAAAACACATTATATATTTAAATGGTATTTAATTTTTACCCAAAACTTTGACTGTCTCAGAAAATTATGAAAAATTCACCGTTGGATAATTTCGACGTCCTGATTCCAAAAATAATATTTATTTTATCTAAATAATTTTCTAAATATGTGAATTTTCACTTTTAAAATAAAAACCGACATTTATAAAAAATTCACGGGTTTTGACAGAAATGGCTTTCAAACCTTAATAAAAATTTTAATTGCATTCATAAAATTATAAGATCATTTATATTTAATAAAAATTAATTTAATATTAATAATAATATTTTATTAAAATATTATTTAATTCAGAAATCCTTTAATTTAATAAAATATAATTCTTAATTAAATAATAACTAAAAACATCATTTGTACTTTAAAAACTAATTACAATGCATCAAAAATGACTAGAAATTATATTCATTATTATATAAAAAAATAATGTACATGAACATGGTGCTACTTATTTGTTACATAACCCCTTAAAATAGCCGCATAAGACCTAAGGGTAAGGTGTGCGATGGTGACAGACTCTTGGGGTTGCTCGGATAACATCGCTCGAGTGGTGATCTCTATCAACTTCCATTTTTCCCGTAGACGATCACGTTCGAGCTTGACTTGATGAAGCTCATCTTGGGTTTGGTCAAGAGCAAAGCCCAAAGACGCCACCTCCTTTCCGAGCTCCGACAAATGGGCTTCGTAAGGGGCAATTCTACTGGATGAGGCCATCGCTTCCTTTGTCTGAGTAAAAATGGTTTCGTTAAAGCCTTATATTTAAAATACCCAGATGATCACTGTTCAATGGCTATAAAAGTAACGGTCACAAATCTTAACGTTAAACTAAAGAAGTTGACATCTTATAAAAACATTTTTTTTCATAATGAAACCTTTAACTGGATCAAGAGGGATTTTCCATTAATGAAATTTTGGGTCGTTACAACATTCCCCCCTTAAGAAATTTCGCCCTCTAAATTTTCCTTTTCCCACACTAAAACAAATGTGGGTAACTTAGCTTCATCATATCCTCCGACTCCCAAGTTGCTTCTTCAAACTTGTGGTTTCTCCACAACACCTTGACGAGGGGCATTGTCTTATTTCGTAGAACTTTTTCTCTACGATCTAAGATCTTCACTGGTTGCTCCTCATAAGAAAGATCGTCTTCTAATTGTACCACCTCGGAAGAGAGTACATGTGAAGGGTCTGGTATGTACTTCCTTAAGAGGGATACATGGAAGACATCATGCACCTTGGCCATAGTAGGTGGAAGTGCTAGTCGATAGGCCACAACCCCAACACGATCAAGAATCTCGAATGGGCCGATGTACCTTGGACTTAACTTCCCTTTCTTTCCAAACCTCATGACCTTCTTCCACGGAGATATGCGTAAAAACACCATGTCTCCGACTTTAAACTCAAGGTCTCGTCGACGATTATCTGCATAACTCTTCTGTCGACTTTGGGCTGCCTTGATATGCTGCTGAATGGTTTTCACCTTCTCCACCATTTCTTCGACCATTTCTGGTCCAAGCAGCTTACGTTCACCGACCTCATCCCAACATGCCGGTGTTCTACCCCTTTTCCCATACAGGGCTTCATATGGTGCCATTTGGATGCTCGAGTGGAAACTATTATTATAAGAGAACTCAACTAGAGTAAGATGTTGATCCCATCCTCCTTTAAAGTCCATTGAGCACGCTCTCAACATATCCTCAAGTGTTTGGATAGTCCGCTCGGATTGGCCATCAGTTTGAGGATGATAGGCCGTACTGAAGTTCAGTTCAGTATTCATAGCATGTTGAAGACTCTTCCAAAACTTAGAGGTAAATCTTGGATCTCGGTCAGACACAATAGATAGTGGTACTCCATGCAACCGTACCACTTCCCTGATATATATCCGTGCCAGTTGATCCAAAGAGAAATCCTCTTGAATAGCAATGAAGTGTGCAGTCTTTGTAAGATGATCCACAATAACCCAGATTGTATTGTTGTTTTTGGATGTCCTTGGAAGTCCAGTGACGAAGTCCATGGTGATGTTCTCCCATTTCCATTCTGGTATGGGCAATGGTTGCATCATCCCCTTAGACTTCTGCCTTTCTGCCTTCACTTGCTGACACACAAGGCACTTTGATGTATATTCGGCGATCTCCTTCTTCATATTATCCCACCAAAAGTTTTCTCGGAGATCTCGATACATCTTTGTGCTCCCTGGGTGAATAGAGAAATTTGAACTATGTGCATCATCCAAAAGTTCCTTCTTCAGCTCCGAACTTGATGGGACACATAGTCTTTTCCCAAACCGCACAATTCCTTCTTCATTAACATTAAACTCTGAGGATTTTCCCTTTTTGATAGCTTCCACTTTTTCTTGGATTCTCGCATCATCTTTTTGAGCATCCTTTAACCTTTCCAAAAGAGATGGTTGAGCAATCATTTGTGAAAGGATTGATGATGTTCCCTTCTTTATGATTCCCACGTCCATCTTCATCAAGTCTAAGAAGATTGGATCCTTCTCAATTCTCATCATTGACAGAATTGCTGGATCCTTTCTACTTAGGGCATCCGCCACCTTGTTCGCCTTCCCAGGGTGGTAATGTATTGAACAGTCATAATCCTTTATGAGCTCTATCCATCTTCTCTGGCGCATATTAAGCTCTTTCTGTGTGAATATATATTTAAGACTCTTGTGGTCAGTATATATCTCACATTTCTCTCCATAGAGATAATGCCGCCAGATTTTCAAGGCAAAGATCACCGCCGCCAACTCCAGATCATGCGTTGGATAGTTTCGCTCATGGATTTTCAACTGTCTTGAGGCATAGGATATCACTTTATCATTCTGCATCAGCACACATCCTAATCCCTTCTTCGAAGCATCACTGAATACCACAAAAGCTCCCCACTTGTGGGTAAAGTGAGCACATGTGCAGTGATAAGCCTCCTTTTCAACTCCTTGAAGCTTTCTTCGCATTCATCACTCCAAGCAAACTTTACTCCCTTTCGAGTTAGCTTGGTAAGAGGGTTGGAAAATCGTGAGAAGTTTCTCACAAACCGTCGATAATATCCAGCTAACCCCAAGAAGCTACGGATATCAGTTACCGATGTTGGCCTTGGCCATCCCTCAATTGCATCTGTTTTGGAGGGGTCCACAGATATCCCATTGCTTGTGATGATATGGCCCAAGAATGAGACCTCCTTCAACCAGAACTCACACTTTCTGTACTTGGCATAGATCTTCTCCTTGCGCAAAGTCTCCAGTACAGTTCTTAAATGCTCCTCATGGTCCTCCTTGGTTTTGGAGTATATTAGAATATCATCTATAAAGACTACCACAAATTTATCTCAGTAATCTCTAAAGACTCTATTCATCAAGTCCATGAATATTGCTGGAGCATTGGTGAGTCCAAAAGGCATTACTATGAATTCATAGTGCCCATACCTTGTACGAAAAGCAGTCTTGGGGATATCTTCCTTCTTCACCCTTACTTGATAATATCCCGACCGCAAGTCGACCTTGGAGAAGTATTGTGCTCCACGCAGCTGATCAAACAAGTCATCGATTCTTGGGAGAGGATACTTGTTCTTTATCGTGATTTTGTTAAGTTCACGATAATCGATGCAAAGCCGCATTGACCCATCCTTCTTCTTGACGAAGAGGACTGGTGCACCCCATGGTGATGCACTTGGGCGTATAAACCCTTTATCCAGATTCTCCTGTAGTTGTTTCTTCAGTTCTTCAAGCTCAACCACAGCCATTCTATATGGAGTCTTGGATATTGGTAGCGCCCCAGGTATAAGTTCAATTGAGAACTCAACATCTCTTCTCGGAGGAAGACCAGGAAGTTCCTCGGGAAATACTTCAGCGAATTCCCTCACAATAGGCATTTCTTCAAGGGTGGTTTCTTCCTTGGACTCAATCATCTGAGCCAGATATGCGTGCTCATAAGGTAGTAATATCCATGCTTGAGGTGATGGAGCTAAAGGAGATTCATCTTCCTCCTGACACTTGTAAAGAATCGGGGGTCGATTCTCCATATGGAGTGTGATTTCCCTCTCCCGACAATTTATGTTGGCACTATATAAGGAAAGCCAATCCATGCCAAGAATTGCATCAAATTCCACCAAAGGGAGTATGACGAGGTTCTCCGGGAAATTCAATCCACAGATTATAACAGGGGAGGATTTATACTCATGGGATGCAATGATTTCCCCATTTGCCGTACTCACCGACATCTTTACTTCCATGATTTGTGGTGGTGCAGTGATTGTTCTACTAAACTTTTGAGATATAAAAGAATGCGTAGAACCTGAATCAAAAAGTACGTTCGCTATTCTTGAATGAATAACTAGCGTACCTGTCACCACTTCGTTGTCGGGGTTCACTTCGACAGAAGTGATGGCAAAAGCTCTTCCTTGCTGTCTTGGAGGTTGTTGATTGCCTCCGATAACCCTTGGATTAGGGCACTGATTCGCAAAATGACCCGGTTCTTTGCATTTGAAGCATTGAACAACGCGTTGAGGTTCGAACGGAGTGTTCCTCCCCTCCGTCGCAGCCGCGGGTCCTTCTTGCTGACAGTTAACAGCTAGGTGCCCTTCTCTTCCACACTTGAAGCATTTTCTTGTCCCCCTAAGGCAATTTCCAGGGTGCTTCTTTCCACACTTTTGGCAAGTGGGGTGCTGGAATTTCTTAGCGCCGTTGGATTTATCCATATGACCACCAGCATTGAAGTCCACCTTCCGCTTCTTGTCCCCATGATACCCCTGTGATTCTACGATCTCCATTTCAACCTTGAGGGCACATCAGACAATTTCCTCATAGCTGTCGAAGTCACGGATCGCTAATGCTTTCCGCAAGCTAGGCTTCAGCCCACTAAAGAAGCGGTCAACCTTGCATTCGGGGGTAACGACAAAGCCGGAAGCGTATCGTGCAAGCCTTGTGAAGTTTGCCTCGTACGCTCCCACAGATTCCTCATCTTTCTGCTTGAGGGAAAGGAAGTCCCTTTCCATCTTAAGACGGAGGGTGCGTGGAAAATATTTATCGAAAAACATCTTCCTAAATACCTTCCATTCCAAAGCCTCGATCTCCTCCTCAGGTTTCGTATTTTTGATCAACGTCCACCATTGATCAGCTTCACCCTCCATACGATAAGCCGCCAAGAGAACCTTCTCTTTTTCAGAGCATTGGAGGATAGAGAATATCTTTTCAATGGAGTTGATCCATTGTTCAGCAATCGTGGGATCGGATGATCCACTAAAAGTAGGAGGCCTTTGTCTCATGAAGCTTTCAATAGCGACTTGTTCTTTATTAGGGGGGGGGGGGGGTTGAACGTTCCTCTTGACCAGTGTTTCTATTCAAAACTTGAGTTAGCTGAGAGAGAAGCGTGACAAAGTTCGCGATTCCCGCTCCCATTGGATTGGGCATCTCATAAGTACAATCATCACACTAATCTTCACAACGGTTTTCAGCCCCAGTTCTCCTATTACCGGCCATTGGCTGGAATAAAAGGAAAGTTAGGGGTAACACATAAAGGGTAATCCAAAGACAAAAGTTGATGACTTATAAATAAACTTTAATCTCTTTAACTCATGAGTCTATAGGATTCAATCCAGGCTTTTCATGATCTTCCTTCTAACATATATTCTTAGGGGCATTTTTCCCTTAATAAGGGTTCATACTAAGATTGTGAATTTATCAAAACATATCCCCCGGGAGTGTCGTAACCAAGAGTGCAGCAAGGCCCGTTGTCGTGCACCAGTTCCCGTTCGAGTCTAGCTCAAAGCGGTGTTTTCGGGTTTTACCCCTAGGATACATCTGTGCCAGAGCCGCCTCTACCTGCTCGTATCCAGACAAGGATGTATTTGTTTAATAAAACACATACTTAGTATTTACCAAAATTTAGGGATGTTTTTATTATGCTTAGTCTTGTATCTAAGGCTTTACTAGGGTTTCCTAATCCCAAAAATAACTAAACCTATCCTCTGATACCAACTATGACAACCCTGCTTTTTATTACAACTTAAACATGCTTTATTACATAAAACTTCACTTGATACAACAAAGAAGATCGAGAGGGTTAGTGTCTTTGGGGCTTAGGATCATTACATAAAAACTTTAAACTTGCAATACAACATCCTTATTGAAAACTTCCTTTACATGACCACTACAATCCTTCGTACTTAGCATTGCATGGGATAACCTGAGGACATGCATAAGAAAAGGGTGAGCTATAAAGCCCAGTAAGGGAGTACACAATGAATAACATGAGGAGTACAATACATGTTAGTCAATAGGCATATCAATAGAGCATAAGAGAGACATGAACATAAAGGCATGATAAAGCATGATAATCATAACATGGAAATGTGGCAACAACACTTAACATTGAATTAGCACGAGCCAAGGCTCATTGCACATGGAGCATGAGTAAACCCTCATTGCACTTGAAGCACGAGTAAACCCTCATTGCACTTGAATTAGCATGAGTCAACACTCATTTCACATGACGTATCATGATACTATTCTTTATCCAATGCATTGGAGCGCTATCAGGGCGCACCCTTCTTAAACATTTCATTTCATGCATAAGTGTGCCACATGGATCATAAAACATGGGTTCATAAAACATAATCATTTATTCCACGATAAAGGAATGTGGAATTCATACATTAAACTTTACAATCAATAAGTAAATGTGCATAAAGGTGAATACCCTTGATGGAGAAATGGGCATGGTATTCACTACACAATGATATTGGCTTAGAAAATCGGTGTGATTTCGGCAGCGTAACGGCGTGACATAAGAATTCATAAAAAAGGATGATGAGAGAGAAAGGGGTTCCTCGTCATATTTACATGTAATGGACAGTAAGAAGTTCATATAGATACATGTCCCAACAATTGAAAATGAATTTAGATTCATGATACAAAAGTATTGCTTGAATATAGAAGAGGAGAAAAAGGTTCCTTTCGGAATTTCGGCATAGTAACGGGTGTACATGGGAGGCATTTAATGAGGGAGAAAGGGGTATCCCATCATTCAAACAATAAGAGGGCAGTATGGGAGAGGTGAGAAACCATACCCCAACATTCATAATTGAAATTAAAAGGGCAATACAACTTAAAGAAAATTGACAAAAATGAGAAAGGAAGAAAACCCTTACTTGGAAGTGTGCTTCCAAAGCCTAGAGAGAGGCTTGTGAGAGGCTTCTTGAGAGCTTGGGGCACCTTGGGAGGATTCTAGAGAGAGTAGGGCAGAGGTTGGACGAACTTCAAGGGCTTTGAGTGAGGAGGAATTGGGAGCTTGGGTGGGTTTATATAGGAAAGGTGAGAGAATTCCTTATTATTTAGGTTTGGGACCCCTTATATTAAAATAATCCAAACCACAAACCATCCCATGATATTTGCCCATGGTTTCTGGAAAAGGAAAGAGGAAAACAATATTTTATAAGGCCAAGGTCCGAACTTATTAAAAAATTAGGGTTGCTTATGTGGAGGTGAGTCACACTCCCATGGAAATTAATTTAAAAAGGCAAAGTGTTGAATAAGTCTTGAGGGCTCCATTAATGCTTTGAAAAGTGAGTCAAACAAACCCAAAACCTCATTATTTTAATGATAAAACACATATTTGCCTAACATAAGGATTATGGTATTTTATTACATCACCATTGGGTCATTATGATGTCATAAAACACATTATATATTTAAATGGTATTTAATTTTTACCCAAAAATTTGACTGTCTCAGAAAATTATGAAAAATTCACCGTTGGATAATTTCGACGTCCTGATTCCAAAAATAATATTTATTTTATCTAAATAATTTTCTAAATATGTGAATTTTCTCTTTTAAAATAAAAACCGACATTTATAAAAAATTCACGGGTTTTGACAGAAATGGCTTTGAAACCTTAATAAAAATTTTAATTGCATTCATAAAATTATAAGATCATTTATATTTAATAAAAATTAATTTAATATTAATAATAATATTTTATTAAAATATTATTTAATTCAAAAATCCTTTAATTTAATAAAATATAATTCTTAATTAAATAATAACTAAAAAAATCATTTGTACTTTAAAAACTAATTACAATGCATCAAAAATGACAAGAAATTATATTCATTATTATATACAAAAATAATGTACATGAACATGGTGCTACTTATTTGTTACATAACCCCTTAAAATATCCGCATAAGACCTAAGGGTAAGGTGTGCGATGGTGACAGACTCTTGGGGTTGCTCGGATAACATCGCTCGAGTGGTGATCTCTATCAACTTCCATTTTTCCCGTAGACGATCACGTTCGAGCTTGACTTGATGAAGCTCAGCTTGGGTTTGGTCAAGAGCAAAGCCCAAAGACGCCACCTCCTTTCCGAGCTCCGACAAATGGGCTTCGTAAGGGGCAATTCTACTGGACGAGGCCATCGCTTCCTTTGTCTGAGTAAAAATGGTTTCGTTAAAGCCTTATATTTAAACTACCCAGATGATCACTGTTCAATGGCTATAAAAGTAACAGTCACAAATCTTAACGTTAAACTAAAGAAGTTGACATCTTATAAAAACATTTTTTTTTCATAATGAAACCTTTAACTGGATCAAGAGGGATTTTCCATTAATGAAATTTTGGGTCGTTACAAAAACCATCTATCAAAAATCACAATTAATAATTGGTACCTAGTTGAATGCCCAAATTCATCAATGAAGAAGAAGACAAAGTCTCAAGGATGTTCATTTGATAAAGTTGATATGGGAAAGAAGACTCAATTTATTTTTTTCAGAAAGTGTGAGAAGAGGCACCAAGGAGAATGTCACAAAGGAACTAGGAGATGTTTTAAGTGTGAGAAGATAGGGCATAAAGTAGCCAATTGCTTTAAAAAATAGATAATGTGATGAATGGAGATAAGGTTCGATCTAATGTACCTTATACATTTAGATGTTGTAAATGTGGAGAAGTTAGACATCATCCAAGGCAATTCTCTCTTGTAATGGATGAGAAACATGATGAGCATCAACAATCTTTGAGGACAAGGGAACAATGCAAGTCCTATGTTGATATGGATCATGATGACTGAAGTACATGTAACTTCTTCGCAATAATTGTCTATGTCATGTTGTATTTTATTTCGTTCTCTATGAGCATATCTTTTACGTTTTCTAAGATCATCGAGTCACTACCTAAGAAGATTTTATATCATTGAGGAAAACATCTATTGTTATGTACCACATGTTGATTTAGTGAAGCTGTTCTTCTTTAAAAAAGGTGATTAGGGGATTAAAAGATGATTATTATTTCGGAAGACGTTCACTATTTTGGGAACCCTATATGATCGATGTAAATAGATTACTACAATATTTTCTTTGAGGAGTAAAGTTTGACTTATATTTTGAAGAATCGATGAATTTAAGGCGAACTTATGGTAATTTATGTTACTTATGGAAATGATAAACCTATCTTGGGGAGAATGTGATTAGGTTATTTACTTTTGTTATAAGGCGTTAAGAATGGTTGATGTTGTTTGGAGTTGAATGATAAAGTTTATCTTGGAAGACTATGTTATGAGATCATTATTATAATTGGGTTTCAATCTTAGTTTGGTTTATTTTGAGTAATTTTAAGTACAGTTATTTATGGAATGTTCTATGATGAACTTTGGGTAGTACCCTGGGATTTTGAATATTTAAAGTATTTTCCCTTCCTATGGAGTTCTTTCTTTTTGAAGAGTTGTTTTATCTCAGCCTTTCTGTTTTTGGGATAATGTTTAAAGATAGAAGAAATAGATAGTAAATCTTTTGTGGACTATGTGATTCTCTATAATATGATTCTTGTGATTTTCATGAGACCAAGTCTTTTTGAATGCTCATCGTTTGGAGAAAATATTAGTTTTGGTAGAAACATATTAAAGGGTGAAGCTGTACTTGAAGGTAAATATATTTCCTTGTGTTTTTATTCTATATAGTAAATGAATTCCTCAAAACTATGAAAAGGAACGTAAAAAAAAACGTTGTCTCTTAACGTTTCGTACTAGGAAATCAAATACCGTTTTACCCATCATAAGTTTGTGATTTTCTTGTTGTTAACTTTCTCATAATCATGTTTTCTATAACTCTCCCTAAGAATGTGACCCATTTTTTTCTCTTCCATGTCTACATTTTCCTACATGGAATCCTAGTACGGGTTAACTCGGGTGACCATTGTACTTCCCTTTCTTTCATTTAAAGTAATAGTGTTACTGACTCTTTTTCCGATGTGGGACTTTTAATGAAATTTCCATGTCCAATTTTAAAAATTGCGAGGATGCAATTTCTTAAGGGGGGAAGATTGTAACGACATGAAATTTTGATAAAATCTTGTTTCCAATTTTTGTGTGTTATTTTATTTTATACTCAACAAAACTATTTCATTTAATAACCTGAGTATAATTAAAATGAGACTATTGGGTTTCCACTATTATATGACCATTGGTCAATATGACCGTTGGAAAATAAATGTTGCGATTTGTATCTAAATACAAGTAATCTTGGATAATTAATATAGAAAGAAGATTTGATGGCCTCATCTAGTAGTCTCGGGCCAATTGAAGCCCATCTAACAGAACTTGGGAAGGAGGTAGCACCACTGGGATTTTCTCTGGACCAAACACAAGCCGAACTTCATCGTGTGATGCTAGAACTAAATCACATTCGCGGGAAGTTCAAACTGATAGAAATTACTACTCGTGCGATGTTGGCCAAGCCTCTCTCGGATTCTCTCACCTTAGCACACCTTACACTTAGGTCCTATGCTGGTGTGATAATGGGATATGTAAAAAGACCATAGCTACTTTGTGTAATCCTTTGTTATAAATGAAATTGTGTTTTCTTCTTATGGTGAAGTTTGTGAGTTTACAAATGTTCAAATGAATATAGGATGTATTTTGTTGATGAATTTTGAAAAAATGATATTTTAAAATATTAATGTAAACCTTAAATAATTAAGGATGTGTAATTATTTTCAAAAAATGGTCTTCTGCAAATGTGTTCAGTAAGAAATTTAGAGTGTAATAAGATCAAATTAATTTTTGATGAATAGTAAATTATGAATAGGGATTTTATGTTTAGGATTAGTAATGTGACCAAATGGATTAGTAATTTCACTTAAATAATGTATTAACATAATTTAGGCACCTTGATTAAGTAGCGGGATTCAATAAAATATGTAAATAACTGTTTCATAAATTATTAGTCAAGTATTATTTTTTTCGGGTGAATGGTGTTTTTTATTTAAAAATTAAATTAAAAATATTTAGAAAAATATTTTTATAAAATAGACTTTATTTTTGAACTCAGAGCATCAATATTATGTTATGTTAATTTTTGGGGTTTTTTTTGAAAAAAATGAATTTTCAATGAATAGTATTTTTATTTAAAAATTAAATTAAAAATATTTAGAAATTTATTTTTATAAAATGGAGTTTATTTTCGAATTCATAGCGTTGATATTATGTTAAGATAAATTTTTGGGAGTTTTCTGAAAAAGTTGAATTTTTGATGAATAGTGAAAATACAATTTTTAAGGTACGGGTGTTTAATGAGATCATTAAATGATGTATTAAGTATGTAATCAATATGGTCGACTTATGAAAAATAAGATAAGATATGAGGTTTCCCAAGTGGCCAATACCATGGGCAATCCCATGGTTTTGCCAAAACCACCAATGAGGTGTCCCTTGGCCATTAATGCCTTGTCCCATCACTTTCCCTATAAATACCCACCCTTTACTCCTTTAGTTTTCACTCCCAACTCCCCCCCAACGAATCTCTAGTCTCATTACCTCCCAAGGAGTCCTCCCAAGGTTCCCCCAAGCCCTCAAGGTCCCAACCTTTGAGTTTTAAGAGTTATGTTTAAGGTAAGGGATCCTACAT
Organism: Viscum album; assembly: GCA_963277665.1. Taxonomy (NCBI): domain Eukaryota; kingdom Viridiplantae; phylum Streptophyta; class Magnoliopsida; order Santalales; family Viscaceae; genus Viscum; species Viscum album. The sequence continues at coordinate 995,040,196 of OY728125.1, forward strand.
CTCTCTTTCTTTTCAAGTAATCTCTCTTATGTCATTTATTTTATGCTCCATGATCTTATGTTGGAGGATTTTCTTTTATATTCATCTTACTTACCTTTTCATGTTCATATGATGAGATACCCCCTCTTTCTCTCATCAATTCGTTTTATGAATGTTTAAGTGGCGCCGTTAGGCTGCCGAATTTTTAAGGGATTCTTTCACCTTTCTCATTTTTCAAAGTTCTACTTTAATATCAAGTCTTTCAAGTTCCTTTTTATTATGTAAGGTTATTATCTCTATATCTATCATACTTATTTTTATTCTCATATTATTAGAGACCCTATTTGATCTCGGCAATTCATTTTTGTTGAAGTTTAAGTGGTGCTGTTAGGCTGCCGAATTTGCAAAAGAGAAATCTTATTTTTATCTTCCTTTCATGTTCTTCATTTCACATGGTATATCTTTCAAATTTCATTACCATGTTATTAAATCCTCTATATTCTTTCCCTATACAGTTTTATGGATCATTTATGAGTGGGTGACCCATGTCCCATCTCTTTTCAATGTTTTCTAAAACCCCGAAACATAGCCGTTATGCTGCAGAATTTCCGTCTCAAAAAGTCTCTCTTATTCCCAAATTCATTTATTTTATTAAGTGAATACTCAAATATATTTCTTCTAAAGGGGTATTCACATATATACCAAAATTTTCTATTTTAAATTCTGGGATTTATATACATGAGACCCACTTTCCCTTTCCTTGGGTTTAAAATGACTTAAAGATCATGTCTTTAAAGCAGTTTTTAAAACGTTGTGATTATGAAATGAAACCCATTTATTTTATTCTATATGGGTTGTTTATGAAATTAGTGATGATGATATATTTGTCTCACATTATAATAAATACAAATTAAGGGTGCATCCTGATAGCGCTCCAATGCATTGGGTAAAGACTTAATTTCTAGAGATGACAATTTTTAACGACGCCTTGGTGAATAACCTTGGTAATTTTTAATGACACCTTGGGGATGGACCTTGGTGAAACGGAAATTATTGCCTATTTTTAATGTTTTATCCACATCTTCAAGTTATGAAACATGTTATTTTTATTATTATATGCTTCATAAACTCTTTCTCATGCCTTAAAGTTATTTTTCATGACTTTTGATGTATCTCATGTTCTCAGGTAAATGGTTTACCTTGTTTCCCTTACTGGGCCTTCTGCTCACCCTTTCTTTTAATGTATGATCCCAGGTTATGAGATGCTGTAATGAACTTAGGATGAACAAATGAAGAATCCTTTCAAGTGTTTAAGAAGGATTTTTTTGTTTTTGTCATGTATTATGTTCCTGGTTTCCAAGAAACTAAACCTTAAAGATCCCTGGTTGTGTATAATGTAATGAAAGTTTATGTGATAAAAAGGAGTGATGCTATACACACTTTAGTTTTGTGATAATTTAGATAAATTATCTATGATTAATTTTTAACATTTCATAATCAAATACTTGTTAATATGACACATGATGTGTATAGTATGAGTCAATGTGTATGTTTTCATTATAAAATTAAAATTTTTGTCCACAACATGAATCACCTAGTCAAAACAAAGAAAATATTGTTATATTTTATGTACAATTTTGTGATACAATCCTTGATCCAATTTTAATTTATAGGAATTAACCATATGCTATTCTAACACACAATGTTGTTGAATTTGTTGAAAGTGCATTTTTTATATTAAAAGTGTAAGTTTAATCTAAAACACACATTACGTTATCAAAACTGATAAAAAATGACTAGATTATCATAAAAATTTAGGAAAATGACCCATGATTGATTTTTTTCTATATGAATTTAAAACATGTCAATATAACACACAATATGGTTGGATTGACTAAAAGTGCATGTTTTTAGTTTAAATGTGACATTTTTGTCTAAAATACATGTCACATACTCAAAACTAAAAAAACTAAATAATATTGTCTTGGTACATTATTAAAATGATATTTGATGATATTTTTTAGTTGTAGGAATTAACCACTTTTCAATTAAACACATTGTGTTTCTGGTGTGATTGAAAGTACACATTTTCATTTAAAAGTGACATTTTAGTTCAAAACACACATCACATACTGAAAACTAGGAATACAAACTTACATTGTCATGCTATATTATTAAAATGATTCATGATTCATTTTTAATGTATAGAAATTAACCATACATCAATCTGACACACAGTGTGGTCGTTATTATTGAAAGTTCATGTTTTCATTTAAAAGCGACATTTCAGTTTCACAACACATCACATATTCAAAACTAAGATAAAATTAGTCTAATTATATTTATAGTTTTTGAAAATTATCTATGATTCATTTGTGATGTGTAGGAGTTAGTCACATTATAATTTGTCACACCATGTGTTTGGTATAACTAAAAGTGTATCACATACTCATAGTAGAGAAAACATCCTCTGAGTGTCGTATTACATTTTAATATGTCTTATTTATGCATTATGTTATACTTTATATATTTTTATAATGTTTTATCATTCATTTACTCCTTTTTAATTTTTTATTAATGAATTATTGTATCATATTTAGGTTTTATTTATTTCTTTATAGTATTAATAAAATAAACATTGTTTTTTATAGGCATAGTCTTATTTTATTTGAGATGGGGGTGGTGTGTTCCCAATTTGTTGAGTGATTAGGATCTATTGGAAGGGGTTCCCAAGGAAATTTGAATACATGCACACCTGATCTCCAATTATTTATTTTTGAGATTGTTGTAATTTGTAAATTTTTGTATTCAATTGAACATATCATTGTAATTTTAATGTATCAAAATCATTATAATGTAAGTCTATTTTAAACATTAATTTATTTTTATGTATTTATTTTTTATTTTTTTCATTATGTTTTTGAATGATTCAATGTGTTTCTCTTGTTGCAACACACTTCTTCACATGATATATTTTATCAGTTTTAGATAAAGTACTGATATAATTCACTATCATTAGTTCTAGATATAACACGTATCTTTTATAAGTTTTAAATATTTTGTTGAAAAAAATATCATTTTATCAATACTAATACTTTCATTGATAAAAGTGCCCAAATTTTATCAGTGTTATCATTATCAATACTTTTTATCACTGAAAATAACATTCTGTAATGACCCAAAGTTTCACTAATGGAAATCTATCTTGATCTAGTTAAATGTCTCTTTATGTAAAATTTTTATATAAAATGTCAAATTATTTGGTTTTATGTTAAGAATTGTGACCATTTCTTTTATATCCGTTGAACAGTGATCAGATGATTAGTATAAATATATGGCTTTAACGAATCCAATTTACTCAGAAAAAGGAAGTGATGGCCTCATCCAGTAGAATTGCTTCATACGAAGCCCATTTGTCGGAGCTCGGAAAAGAGGTGGCGTCTTTGGGATTCGCTCTTGACCAAGCCCAAGCTGAGCTTCATTATGTCAAGCTCGAACATGACTGTCTACGAGAAAACTCGAAGTTGATAGAAATTACCACTCATGCGATGTTATTCGAGCCACCCCAAGAGTCTGTCACCATCGCACACCTTACCCTTAGGTCTTATGCGGCTGTTTTAAGGGGTTATGTAACAAATCTCTAGTACTATGTTCATGTACATTATTTTTTGTATATAATAATGAATATACTTTCTTGTCATTATTGATACATTATAAATAGTTTTTAAAGTGTAAATAGTGTTTTTAGTTATTATTTAATTAAGAATTCTATTTTATTAAATTATGGTATTTTTGAATTAAATAATATTTTAATAAATTATTATTATTATTATTAAATTAATTTTATTATATATAAATGATCATATAATATTATGAATACAATTGCAATTTTTATTAAGGTTTGAAAGCCATTTTTGTCAAAACCCGTGAATTTTCGATAAATGTCGGATTTTATTTTAAAAGTGAAAATTAACGTATTTATAAAATTATTTAGATAAAATAAAAATTATTTATGGAATCAGGACATCAAAATTATCCAATGGAGAATTTTTCATAATTTTCTGAGACAATCAATTTTTTTGGGTAAAAAATTAAATACTATTTAAATATATAATGTGTTTTATGACATCATAATGATCTAATAGTGATATAATAAAATACTATAAGCTTTATGTTCGGCCAATATATGTTTTAACATTAAAATAATGTGATTTTGGGTTTGTTTGACTTACTTTTCAAAGAATTAATGGACCCTTCAAGACTTATTAAACACCTTGTCTTTTTAAATTGTTTTCCATGGGAGTGTGACTCACCTCCACATAAGAAACCCTATTATTTTAAGAAGTTCGGACTTTGGCCTTATAAAATATTGTTTTCCTATTCCCTTTTCCAAAAACCATGGGCAAAAACCATGGGATGGCTTGTGGTTTGGACTAATTTAATGTAAGGGGTCCCAATCCTAAATAATAAAGAATTCCCTCACCTTTCCTACATAAAACCACCCAAGATCCCATTTACTCCTTACTCAAAGCCTTTGGAGTTCGTCCAAACTCTGCCCTACTCTCTCTAGAATCCATTCAAGGTGCCCCAAGCTCCCAAGAAGCCTCTCTCAAGCCTCTCTCAAGCCTTTGGAAGCACACTTCCAAGTAAGGGTTTTTTCTTCCTTTCTCATTTTTTTCCAATTTTCTTTAAGTTGTTTTGCCCTTTTAATTTCAATTATGAATGTTGGGGTATAGTTTAGAACCTCCCTTATACATCCCTATTTATGTTTTAATGATGGGATACCCCTTTCTCTCTCATTAAATTCCTCCCATGTACACCTATTACTATACCGAAATTCTAAAAGGAACTTCTCTCTCCTCTTTTACATTCAAGAAATACTTTTGTATCGTGAATCTAAATTACATTACAATTGTTGGTAAATGTATCTATATGACCTCCTTACTTTCTATTACATGTAAATATTATGAGGAACCCCTTTCCCTCTTATCAACCATTTTTATGAATTTTTATGTCACGCTGTTATGCTGCCGAAATCGCACCGATTTTCTAAGACAATGTCATTGTGTAGTGAATACCATGCCCATTTCTCCATCAAGGTTATTCACCTTTACGCAAATTTACTTATTGATTATAAAGTTTCATGTATGAATTCCACATTCCTTTATCTTGGAATAAATGATTATGTTTTATGAATCCATGTTTTATGATCCATGTGTCACACTTATGCATGAAATGAAATGTTTAAGAAGGGTGGACCCTTATAGCGCTCCAATGCATTGGGTAAAGTATAGTATCATGATACGTCATGTGCAATGAGTGTTGAATCATGATAATTAAATTTAAATGAGGGTTTACTCGTGCTTCATGTGCAATGAGGATTTACTCATGCTCTATGTGCAATGATCCTTGGCTCATGCTAATTCCATGTCAGGTGTTGTTGCCACATTTCCATGTTATGATTATCATGATTTATCATGCCTTTATATTCATGTTTCTCTTGTTATCTATTGATATTCCTATTGTATAACATGTATTTTACTCCTCATGTATTCCATTTTTATTCCCTTACTGGTCTTTATAGCTCACCCATTTTCATATGCATGTCCTCAGGTTATCCCATGCAATGCTAAGTATGTGGGAATGTAGTGGTCATGTTAAGGAAGTTTTCAATAAAGATGTTGTACTTCATGTTTTAAGTTGTTATGTAATTATCCTAATCCCCATGGACACTATACCTCTTGATCATCCATTTTGTATCAAGTGAATAGTTTATGTAATAAATCATGTTTAAGTTTGTAATAAAAGCAGGGTTGTCATAGTTGGTATCAGAGGATAGGATTAGTTATTTTTGGGATTAGGATTAGAAAACCCTAGTAAAGAACTAAATACAAGACTAAGTATAATAAAAACATCCCCAAGTTTTGTTAAGTACTGATTAAGTGGTTTATCAAGAAAATACATCCTTGTCTGGATATGAGCAGGTATAGGCGGCTCTGGCATAGATGTATCCTAGGGGTAAAACCCGAAAACACCGCTTTGATCTAGACTCGAACGGGAACTGGTGGACGAAAACAGGCCTTGTTGTACTGTTGGTTACGACACTCCCTAGGGATATGTTTTGATAAATTCCCAAGCGTAGTATGAACCCTTATTAAGGGAATTAAAAAAAATTCCCCTATAAATATATGTTAGAAAGTAGATCATGAAAAGCCTAGGTTGAAGCCTATTGACTCATGAGTTAAGGAAATAAAAGATTATTTATAAGCCACCAAATTTTGTCTTTGGATTACCCTTTATGTGTTACCCCCTAACTTTCCTTTTATTCCATCCAATGGCCGGTAATAGGTGGAATCGGGCTAACAATCGACGTGAAGATTAGTGTGATGACTGTACTAATGAGATGCCCAATCCAATGGGAGCGGGAATCAAGAACTTTGTCCTGATTCTCTCTCATCTAATGCAAGATTTGAATAGAAACACGAGTCAAGTGGAACATTCAACCCCCCTAAGAAAGAACAATTCGCTATCGAGAGCTTCATGAGAAAAAAGGATCCTACTTTTAGTGGATCATCTAATCCCACGATCACTGAACAATGGATCAAATCCATTGAAAATATCTTCTATATCCTTCAATTTTCTGAACAAGAGAAGGTTCTCCTGGTGGATTATCTTATGGAGGGTGAATCTGATCAATGGTGGACTTTGATAAAAAATACGTAGCCTGAAGAGGAGATCAAGGCATTGTAATGGAATGTTTTTTGGAAGATATTTTTCGATAAATATTTTCCGCGCACCCTCCGGCTTAAGATGGAAACGGATTTCCTTTCCCTGAAAAAAAAAGAAGAAGAATCTGTTGGACCGTATGAGGCAAAGTTCAAAAGGCTTTCATGATACGCTTCTGGATTTTTCGTTACCCCCCCGAATGCAAGGTTAACCGCTTCTTTGGTGGGTTGAAGCCTAGCCTGCGAAAATCATTAGCGATCCATGACTTTGATAACTATGAAGAAATTGTCCGATGTGCCCTCAAGGTCAAAATGGAGATCAGGGAATCACAGGGGTATCGTGGGGACAAGAAGCATAAGGTGGACTTCAATACTGGTGGTCCGATGGATAAATCCAACGGTGCTAAGAAGATCCAGCACCCCACTCGCCAAAAGTGCAGAAAGAAGCACCCTAGAAATTGCCTTAAGGGGACGAAGAAATGCTTTTGGTTTGGAAGAGAAGGGAACCTAGATGTTAACTGTCGGCAAGAAAGACCCGCGGCTGCGACAGAGGAGAGGGACCATCTGTTCGAACCTCAATGTGTTGTTCATTGCTACAACTGCAAATAACCAGGGCACTTTTCAAATTAGTGCCCTCAACCAAGGGTTTTCAGAGGCAACCAACATCCTCCAAGGCAGTAAGGAAGATATTTTTCTATCACTTCTGCCGAAGCGAACCCCGACAACAAAGTGGTGAAAGGTATTCTAGTTATTCATTCAATAATATCAAACATACTTTGGGATTCAGGTTCTAAAAATTCTTTTATATCTCGAAAGTTTAGTAGAACAATCCCAGCACCACCACAAATCACGGAATTGAATATGTCGGTGAGTACAGAAATTTGGGAAATCATTTCATCCCATGAATATAAGTCCTCCCCTGTTATAATCTATGGATTGAATTTACCGGAGAACCTCGTCATACTCCCTTTGGTGGAATTTGATACAATTCTTGGCATGGATTGGCTTTCCTTATATAGAGCCGACATAAATTGTCAAGAGAGGGAAATCACACTCCATATGGAGAATCGACCACCGATTCTTTACATGTGTAAGGAGGAAAATGAATCTCCTTTAACTCAATCATCTAATTTATGGATATTAATGCCCTATGAGCATGCGTATCTAGCTCAGATGATTGAGTCCAAGTAAGAAACCATCCTTAAAGAAATGCCTATTGTGAGGGAATTCACTGAAGTGTTTCCCAAGGAACTGCTTGGTCTTCCTCCTAGAAGAGATGTTGAATTCTCAATTGAACTTATACCAGGGGCGCTACCAATATCCAAGATTCTATATATAATGGAAGTTGTAGATCTTGAAGAGCTGAAGAAACAACTACCGTAGAATTTGGATAAAGGGTTTATACGCCCAAGTGCTTCACCATGGGGTGCACCAGTCCTCTTCGTCAAGAAGAAGGGTGGGTCAATGCGGCTTTGCATCGATTATTGTGAACTTAACAAAATCATGATAAAGAACAAGTATCCTCTGCCATGGATTGATGAATTGTTCGATCAGCTGCGTGGAGCACAATACTTCTCCAAGGTAGATTTGCGGTCAGGATATTATCAAGTAAGGGTGAGGAAGGAATATGTCCCCCAGACTACTTTTCGTACAAGATACGGGCACTATGAATTCATAGTAATTCCTTTTAGACTCACCAATGATCTAGAAATCATCATGGACTTGATGAATAGAGTCTTTATAGATTACCTAGAAATTTTTTTCGTAGTGTTTATAGATGATATTCTAATATACTCCAAAGCCAAGGAGGATCATGAGGAGAATTTAAGAACTGTACTAGAGACTTTGTGCAAGGAGAACCTCTATGAAAAGTACAAAAAGTGTCAGTTCTGGTTGAAGGAGGTCTCATTCTTGGGCCATATCATCACAATCAATGGGATATCTGTGGATCCCTCCAAAACAAATGCAATTGAGGGATGGCTGAGGACAACATTGTTAACGTATATCTGTAGCTTCTTGGGGTTAGATAGATATTATCGACGATTTGTGAGAAATTTCTCACGATTGTCCAACCCTCTTACCAAGATAACTCGAAAGGGAGTAAAGTTTTATTGGAGTGATGAATGCGAAGAAAGCTTCAAGGAGTTGAAAAGGAGGTTATCACTGTTCTTGTGCTCACTTTACCCACAAGTGGGGAAATTTTTGTGGTATTCAGTGATGCTTAGAAGAAGGGATTAGGTTGTGTGATAATGCAGAATGATAAAGTGATATCATATGCATCAAGGTAGTTGAAAATCCATGAGCGAAACTATCCAACACATGATCTGGAGTTGGCGGCGGTGATCTTTTCCTTGAAAATATGGCGGCATTATCTCTATGGGGAGAAATTTGAGATATATACTGACCACAAGAGTCTTAAATATATATTCACAAAGAAAGAGCTTAATATAAACTAGAGAAGATGGATAGAGCTCATCAAGGATTATGAATGTTCAATACATTACCACCCTAGGAAAGCAAACAAGGTGGCAGATTCCCTAAGTAGAAGGGACTCAGTGAGTCTATTAATGATTAGAATTGATAAGGATCCAATCTTCTTAGAATTGATAAAGTTGGACATGGGAATCATAAAAAAGGGAAAATCATCAATCCTTTCACAAATAATTGCTCAACAGTCTCTTTTAGAAAGGTTAAAGGAGGCCCAAAAGGATGATGTGGGAATTCAGTAAAAAGTGGAAGCTATCAAAAAAGGGAAATCCTCGGAGTTTAATGTTAATGAAGAAGGAATTTTGCGATTTGGGAAAAGGCTATATGTTCCATTACGTCCGGAGATGAAGAAGGAACTTTTGGATGATGCACATAGTTCAAATTTCTCTATTCATCCAGGGAGCACAATGATGTATTGAGATCTCCGAGAAAACTTTTGGTGGGATAATATGAAAAAGGAGATCACTGAATATACATCAAAGTCCCTGGTGTTCCAGCAAGTGAAGGTAGAGAGGCAGAAGTCTAAGGGGATGATGAAACCATTGCCCATACCAGAATGGAAATGGGAGAACATCACCATGGGCTTTTTCACCGGACTTCCAATGACATCCAAAGACAACAATGCAATCTGGGTTGTTGTGGATCGTCTTACTAAGACTGCACACTTCATTGCTATTCGAGAAGATTTATCATTGGATCAACTGGAACAGAAATATATCATGGAAGTGGTAAGGTTGCATGGAGTGCCACTATCTATTGTGTCTGACCGAGATCCAAGATTCACCTCTAAGTTTTTGGAAGAGTCTTCAACATGCTCTGAATACCGAACTGAACTTCAGTATGGCCTATCATCCTCAAACTGATGGCCAATCCGAGCGGACTATCCAAACACTTGAGGACATGTTGAGAGCGTGATCAATGGAATTTAAAGGAGGATGAGATAAATATCTTCCTCTGGTTGAGTTCTCTTATAATAACAGTTTCCACCCGAGCATCCAAATGGCACTATATGAAGCCCTTTATGGGAAAAGGTGTAGAACACCAGCGTGTTGGGATGAGGTCGGTGAACGTAAGATTCACGGACCAGAAATGGTCGATGAAATAGTAGAGAAGGTGAAAACCATTCAGTAGTATATCAAGGCAGCGCGGACTCGATAGAAGAGTTATGCAGATAATCATCGACGAGACCTTAAGTTTAAAGTTGGAGACATAATTTTTCTATGCATATCTCCGTGGAAGAAGTTCATGAGGTTTGGAAATCAAGGGAAGTTATGTCCAAGGTACATCGGCCCCTTCGATATTATTGATCGTGTCGGGGCTGTGGCCTATCGACTAGCACTTCCACCTTCCATGGACAAAGTACACGATGTCTTCCTTGTATCCCTCTTAAGGAAGTACATACCAGACCCTTCACATGTACTCTCTTCTGAGGTGGTATAGTTGGAGGATGATATTTCTTATGAGGAGTAACCAGTGAATATCTTAGATCGTAGAGAAAAAGTTCTACGACATAAGACAATGCCCCTTGTCAAGGTGTTGTAGCGAAACCACAAGTTTGAAGAAGTGACTTCGGAATCAGAGGAAATGATGAAGCAGAGTTACCCACATCTGTTTTAGTGTGGGAAAAAGGAAATTTCAAGGGTGAAATTTCTTAAGCGGGGAATATTGTAACGACCCAATGTTTCACTAATGGAAATCCCTCTTGATCTCGTTAAATGTCTCTTTATATAAAATGTTTATATAAAATGTCAACTTCTTTGGTTTTATGTTAATAATTGTGAAAATTTCATTTATATCCGTTGAACAGTGATCAGATGATTAGTATAAATATAGGGCTTTAACAAATCCAATTTACTCAGACAAAGGAAGCGACGACCTCATCCAGTAGAATTGCTCCATACGAAACCCATTTGTCGGAGCATGGAAAAGAGGTGGTGTCTCTGGGCTTCGCTCTTGATCAAGCCCAAGCTGAGCTTCATCATGTCAAGCTCGAACATGATCTTCTACGAGAAAAGTGGAAGTTGATAGAAATTACCACTCGAGCGATGTTATCCGAGCCACCCCAAGAGTCTAACACCATCACACACCTTACCCTTAGGTCTTATGTGGCTATTTTAAGGGGTTATGTAACAAATTGATAGTACTATGTTCATGTACATTATTTTTTGTATATAATAATGAATATACTTTCTTGTAATTATTGATACATTATAAATAGTTTTTAAAGTGAAAATAGTGTTGTTTAGTTATTATTTAATTAAGAATTATATTTTATTAATTTAAGGGATTTTTGAATTAAATTATATTTTAATAAATTAGTATTATTATTATTATTAAATTAATTTTATTATATATAAATGAACATATAATTTTATGAATGCAATTGTAATATTTATTAAGGTTTGAAAGCCATTTTTGTCAAAACCTGTGAATTTCCGATAAATGTCGGTTTTTATTTTAAAAGTGAAAATTAACATATTTATAAAATTATTTAGATAAAATAAAATTTATTTCTGGAATCAGGATATCAAAATTATCCAATGGTGAATTTTTCATAATTTTCTGAGACAGTCAATTTTTTGGGTAAAAAATTAAATACTGTTTAAATTTATAATGTGTTTTATGACATCACAATGACCCAATAGTGATGTAATAAAATAATATAAGCTTTATGTTAGGCCAATATATGTTTTAACATTAAAATAATGTGATTTTGGGTTTTTTTGACTTACTTTTCAAATCATTAATGGACCCTTCAAGACTTATTAAACACCTTGTCTTTTTAAATAGTTTTCCATGGGAGTGTGACTCACCTCAACATAAGAAAACCTATTATTTTAAGAAGTTCGGACTTTTTACTTATAAAATATTGTTTTCATCTTCCCTTTTCCAAAAACCATGGGCAAAAACCATTGTATGGTTTGTGGTTTGGACTAATTTAATATAAGGGGTCCCAAACCTAAATAATAAAGAATTTTGTCACCTTTCCTATATAAACCCACCCAAGCTCCCACTTACTGCTCACTAAAATCCTATGGAGTTCACCCAACCTCTACCATACCCTCTCTAGAATCATCTCAAGGTGCCCCAAGCTCTCAATAAGCCTCTCTCAATCCTCTCTCAAGCCTTTGGAAGCACACTTCCAAGTAAGGGTTTTTTCTTCCTTTCTCATTTGTTTCCAATTTTCTTTTAGTTGTTTTTCCCTTTTAATTTCAATTATGAATGTTGGGGTATGGTTTCACACCTCCCAAATACTTCCCTATTTATGTTTGAATTATGGGAGACTCATTTCTCTCTCATTAAATTCCTCCCATGTACACCTGTTAATATGCTAATTTTCCGAAAGAAACTTCTCTCTCCTCTTTTACATTCAAGCAATACATTTGTATCATGAATCTAAATTCCATTAAAATTATTGGGACATGTCTATATATGACCCAATTACTGTTAATTACATGTAAATATGACGAGGAACCCCTTTCTCTCTCATAAACCTTTTTTATGAATTCTTATGTCACGCTGTTACGCTGTCGAAATCGTTCCGATTTTCTAAGACAATGTCATTATGTAGTGAATACCATGCCCATTTCTCCGTCAAGGGTATTCACCTTTATGAACATTTACTTATTGATTATAAAGTTCCATGTATGAATTAAACATTACTTTATCATGGAATAAATTATTATGTTTTATGAATCCATGTTTTATGATCCATGTGGCACACTTATGCATGAAATGAAATGTTTAAGAAGGGTGCGCCCTCATAGCGCTCCAATGCATTAGGTAAAGTATAGTATCATGATACATCATGTGCAATGGGTTTTGACACATTCTAATTAAAGTGCAACGAGGGTTTACTCATTTTTCATGTACAATGAGGATTTACTCATGCTTTATGTGCAATGAGCCTTGGCTCATGCTAATTCCATGTTAAGTGTTGTTTCCACATTTCCATGTTATGATTATCATGCTTTATAGTGCCTTTATGTTCATGTTTCTATTGTGCTCTATTGATATGCCTATTTTCTAACATGTATTTTACTCCTCATGTATTCCATGTTTATTCTCTTACTGGGCTTTATAGCTCACCCCTTTTTTATGCATGTCCTCAGGTTATCCCATGCAATGCTAAGTACGAGGGAATGTAGTGGTCATGTTAAGGAAGTTTAAAATAAAGATGTTGTACTTCATGTTTTAAGTTGTTATGTAATTATCCTAAAAGACACTAGACCTCTCGATCATCCATGTCATATCAAGTGAATAGTTTATGTAATAAATCATGTTTAAGTTTGTAATAAAAGCAGGGTTTTCATACCTTCTCACACATTTAAATCCCATTTTTTATAGAAGTTTCCTAGGATCATTGCCTTACAATGTTTTTGTTTATATCACTACCTCCCCAAGTCTTACTCCTTATATGGGTAACTCCAACTTACAATACATAGTTTACTATTTTACACAATCATATAAATAAAATTTAAGTATGAGAAATATGTCACCCTTGTACAATGCACAAATGTTGCACCTCTTGTTTTCCTACCTTCTAGGGTAAGATCTATCATCATCATCCACCACTATTTGTGTTCTCATATATACAAAAAACTCCTCATCTTTCCCTGAACTCAATTATACAGATATTTAATCCAAAATTGAATGTTTATTTATTATTTATTCCTTCTTAACATAGATAAACAATATATTCTCCCTTATTTTATTTTTACACTATCTCTTTTCTCTTAGCATCCCACTTCATGATTTTTTTTCTAAAATAGAATATGGTAGGTGATGGAATTGGTTCCCTAAAACCAACTGAATTTATAATTATTATTACCAAAATATAAATAAATATCTTATCGTATAATGATTTTACTTCTTCAAAACATTAATTTTATAACATCCATTGGGTATTCATCACATTGAATGATTATTGAAATTACTTACTATAATGGGATACTTGAAATTATATGATGTTATTATTAAATATGTTCTATGGTGTAGATATATCAATATGATAGGACACAATTTATGTTTTACGATTTTATGCTAGAGGCGCACAATACATTGCAACATATTATAATGAAGCTCACTCTTAGTGATGTAATAGAAGGGAGATAACGAGTACAAACCCATTAATAAGAATTAAATATTTTTATATGTCATTGGATATTCCTATCTATGATAGTGTGTGTTGTTATTTATACCTGAGTTTGTTTGTAATGTGTGTCATGAATCACATACTATTATATATGGATGAAAACTATGATGTCATATACTCATGGTGATGTATCATACATTGGGTTCATCATAAGTGATTTGGAATTACTTGAATAATAAATGAAAAGATTTTACCATTCTATATTAATGGAAGAATATATATTTTTCCCATTGATTAAAAAGGAATTTTCTAAAGATATCCATTCATATGGTTGTTTAGTATAATAGTTTATTTTATAAATACAATGAAATATAAAGAAATAATATAGGTTAATAACACTATTATGTATCCCAAATGATGAAATATTGATAGAAAATGGTTTATATTATATAATATCCTTTATATGAATATTTTTATAGTTTCTATATTTACTTGTTTCTCTATGAGTTACTCAATGTGTTTCTAGACTTTGATATTATACTTTAGATAAGTTTACCTATTTCTATTACCAAATCATCTCACAGGGACACACACTTAGTACATCCAGAACCTCATTAAATTATATTGAATTTAATATTAAAAATAATCTTTATTTTACTTTTTTGAATTATATTTATTTAATTAAACATTGATTGCATAAATTTATTTAAGAGATATTTAGGTTTAGAATATTTGAGTTGAATGTTATCTCTTCTTTATTTATTTATACTAAAAATATATTTATATATTTATTATTGATTTTAATGAATATATTAATATAAATATTTATTTTGTTACGTTAATATTAAAAAAAATAGTAATTCACAATTTTAGTGAATATAATATTTATTTTTTATCATATGAATAATATTTAATTAAATGGATAAATATTTTATTATTCATGATTAAAAAGAATACATGAGGGGATAAAGGATACGAGTTAATGGATCAAGGGAAATGATATATATTTAATTTCATTTAAATAAATATTAGTTAATATATTTAGAAAATTATTTTTAAATAAACACATGCCATGGAAATATTATTATTATTTTTATCTGACATATGGTTTTACTAAGATTAAATATTTACATATGGTCAATTTTCCAATTATAAAATGATTAACCCTAATTATAGATTCTAAAGTATATCATTTTTCATTTGTGGAGTTGTTGACATAATGGAGATACTCTCTTGAAATATCTCAATCCCTAGAGAGAAATATCCTCCCCCTCCCTCTTAAGAATAAATAGTGATCAAGAGAACTCATTTTTGTGATCGACGATGAATGAATTGAAACATTTGGTTCATTCATGCTAGCTCTCAAAACACCAGGAAATCCACTCGATGATTCATTGAGAATGTGTAGATACACCAAGAGTAATTATCACATGGATTATGTGTTGCAATGAAAAAACTCCAAGAGTAACAATATATCAAGGATTATGTGGATAATTATTTTCATGTTATTCATAGTCAATTAATTATAAATTAAATCTTCAAGATCATCTATAGAATATTTTGGAGCATTTTTATCATGTCATGGGATTTTTATTTATTAATGTTGAAGATAAACAAGAATCATACCTCTACCTAATGTTTCTGCTATTCCTAAAAAAGTAGTATTAGATCAATCACATTCTAATGTCTAAATATTTATATTTTATTTGATCAATCTTAGGCGTCAGTATGTTAGCTTTTATATTCAAAATTTTTTCTTAATCCAACAGTGTTGATAACTTGTTCATCCAAGTTCATATGGCCATGAACGTTCTAAAAACACATGAGGAATGCTTGAATTTTCCATTCAGTGGTTCCAATGTCATTAGCTACATTTCATAGTTACATATCATATAATGGTAAATTACCTGGTATTTATCCATGGTCAACCACATAATGAGTGATCCATGTAAATCTCATCTCGTCGTGTGGGTTTGAACATGACATAATTACATGATTCTTATCAACATATAATGATAAACATAGTTTGAAATACCTAACATAGAGTATATCAAGAATTTATATGCTATGTAACCCTTTATTATTAAATATGATACATAATTTGCAGTAAGTCATCTGGGTCAGTTCATGAAAAAATTACACACTATTTATAGACTTTTATACAAGTAATGTGATGAGATAGAGATTAAAAATTGTGTAAATAAAATATACATTTATTATCAAATGCGTCAATACATGAAATATATACGTTCAACATTTTTAGCATGTCTTGTTGGTTAACTTTCAGTGTTTTAAATTCCACATTAATTCAATAACTATATGATGTGCAATGGTCACTATAAACAACATTTACATTATTCCAATTGTTAGTGATATATTCTGTGTACATTATGGGATATCGTTTTTCCATACATTCCATGAAGAATATGTATCTTGACCCATGGAACTACACACTCTTCATACCTTGACATTCCATGTGGGAATACATACTATGTAATTATATGGTACATGAAAAGGACCATAAAAAACACATGTCACATGAAATGTTAAGTAATGATACATGAATTATATGTATTAAATTCTAGTAATGTTGTTTTAATATTATGAATAAGGAACACATCCTGTATCCTACCAAGTACATGTCATGCACTAAAATAAATTTAAATAAATTAAATTTTCTTATTTTATTTAAAATTATAAAGGATATGATTATTATATCTCCAGGAATTTTAGGACATATTATTACGATAAATCATTCATTCATTCACTCATTCATTTAAAATTATCTTAATAAAAATGTAGTGAAATTAATGTTAGAAATAATAAATTCATTTGTTCTTTCCTGTTGGGATTGATCCCATTCTTGAAATCTTGTGTATGTATTTAATTTATTTATTTAATTTAATATAATTCATGACTTCATTTGAAAATTTACTATTAAATTAAATATGAAGATCTATGAATCATCTCTATTTTATTTATCATTTGTAGGATTGAGTATCCATTGTTTATTTTATATAACCATAAACCCTTAGTACCCTCACATGAATATGAGAAAATATTATTAAAGGATGGAGTTTCTAGCCATAGGAAATAGTTTATGACCTGAGTTGAGATAAATCCAACCCAAGAGATACATAAGAGAATGTATATATTCTATAACTCAATCCAGGTGTAGGATCAAGGAGTTATTTATCACTTCGTCAAGGTTGGTTCAACATCGCTCAAGAAACCAACATGTAGATAAAATCACATAGTCATATAATGTATTTGTTTTATTTTATCTCTACATGGTTATTTATTTATACGATGCATGGTTTATTTATTTGTTTATTTAAATATGACCACATAAATTAAAGAATGTAATAATAATGATAAGATAATACAAAATAAAAGGTATAATACATATGTTATCATGTATAATTAATTACTCATATAAAATACCCCACAAGTTAATTAATATGTATACAATGATAAAATAAGATATCCCATACCAGTATGTGAATAAATTATTTTATCAAACATGGTTAATTATTTATGTAAGATCCATATAATAATAATGGGAATTTAAAGAATAAAATAAATAAAATAAATTATTAATTCAAATAAAATCCCTCAATATAAATATTAATTCTTCAAAGCACCTCCTATTATCTCAATATATATGCAATCATAGTTAAATTTTCCACCTGAACATATTCAAGGGAATATTAAATTATTGAAGAGTTTAAACAAAGATAATAGGCTGAATTAATCAATTTTCTGTTAATATTAATGACTGTAGTCAAGTTAATTGAATTTTGAGTAAAGTGATTAGGAAAAACGAGTATAGGATTTTTCTATTAGGGAGTCTACCCAATAGATAAAGGAGTTATGCATTCTTGTACCTTATAAGTAATTTCCACCTAAATACCTTCAAACAAAATTCATGGTCTTAGTTTGTGTTTATGAGAAGTAAAATATGGATCCTTTCCACTAAATTTTTTAAGTGACTAGATATTCCAAATCCAATGGAAAAGGTTTACTGGTATTTGATAAAATAAAGGGATACTTAATTAAATTATTTAATATATCATAACTATTCTTCACTATAAACTAGTAAAATGTTATTTTATTTCCTGAAGAAAATAAAAAGAAGCTAAATCTCATCACTTTTCCAATGATCTATCTTAGAGAAAGATAATAAATATGGTAGTGAAAAATTCCAAGAGTAGAATTGGCACATAAAAATTATATTATGGATAGAGAAAATGTTTTATATATTGGACTCTCATGTTCTTTCCAAGCCTTACAAAGAGGAAAGTGAGGAGGAGAAAAATGTATTTTGGAAACACGTGGATGATAAATTGGAAGTTCAATACCTCATGTTATGTTATATTACTTGTGATATCCATAATCTTCATGAATAAATGGATTCTAACTATATTTTATCTAAATTATGTGATTTATAATAGAAGAAATAAAGAACAGAGAGTTGTAAAATATCTAAGGAACTCTCTAAAAAATTGGATAAAGAGTTATAGCTAGAACTCATGCATTTAAGATCATTGGGTAAATTGAGTGCGTGGAATTTTTTGGATTCAATATTCTTAAGAAAATGTGAAAGTTACTCATCCTCTTCCCACTTACACCGATATTATCATGTTTTGTTATGAATTCCAGTCTGAACAATATAGAGATGACACTCCTAGAGCATTTTAAATTGATCCTCCTAGTGGATAAAGGCATGAAGTTTGAAAAAACTTCTATGCCTATGGTAAAAAGGTGGAATGGAAATGAGAAAAGCTCTAAGGTATGTATTAAGTGCAAGGAACCTTCACAATCCCCTTCCAAGAAGTGAAATACCTACAGAGTGTCTAAATAAAATAAATCTATAGGTTTTTTATTGTAATAAAGGCCATTGAAAGAAGAATGATTCCTTGGTGAAGAAGCAAGTGGATGATTTATGTACATTAATTATTCAATAAAATCTTTCTATTTCTAAAAATTGGGAATTAGATACAACTTTTGGTTCTCAAATTTTTAACCCAATACAAGAATAAAAAATATTAAAAATATTACTAGAGGTGAGATGGATCTTAGAGTTTCCAATGGAGATATACTAGATGTACCATCTATAAGAGAATACCATATGATATTACCGATAATAATGTTTTTAGTTTTTAAGAACAACTATTATGTGCCCTGTATAACCAAGAACATCATTTTTGTGTCAATTTTAGACATCGATGGCATTATTTTTTAGGTTTGAAAAATAAAAATGAAAATTTTGTAATGTTAAAATGTGTTATAATTAGGTATATATGAATAAAAATATTTATATACTATAATATCATAAAAAAGTATTTGAAATTTATAATGAATCAATTTTACATATCTCATATCACACCAAGCTATGATGTCATCAACTTTTTCATGTAAATGAAAAGTGTTTGAAACACTTATATCAAAAATGGTATTTGTGTTATTTTGAGTTGAACCCCTTAAATATATTCTATGCTTATTTACATTTAAAAATTTGTCTTAGATCTTTTCAGTGGAAAGATTGAGAGATCAAAAAAGGTTTTAGAATTAGTTTACACTGATGTATGTACACCTTTTATATTAGAAGAAAGATGTGGATACTCTTACTGATGATTTTATAGATATATATTTATCTATTTATGAGGTGTGAGTATCATTCCTTAGAAAAATTTGAGGAATAAAAGAATGAAGTAGAGAATCATCATTGTCAGAAGACAAAGAAACTTCAATAAAATAGAGGTATAGAGTTTCTTAACCAAGAGTTCATTGATTATCTAAATTATTTTGGGATACTATCTCAACTCAATCAACCTTATACAAAATATTTGAGTGATGTTAGGAATAGGATAAATCACTTCTTATTAGACTATTCACACTTTGTTTCCTCACATGGATGAATAAGTTAAAAAGGTAAATACCTTAGAAAAAGGAGGATAAGATAAAGGATGAAATCCAAGATTTGAAAATCCTCCAAAAGTGGTTCACCCAAGGTAGACCCAATCATCGGTAGTGCTCAAGTACTTGCGTGACCTCACACTTACATGACTAGTCACCTTCTCCAAAGGTCTCATATCTACATATAAATAAACCCTTAGGGCATTAATTTTTAATAAAAATTTCCCCAAATGTTGATTTATGATATGATTTCCGTAGTGATTTTCCAAGTCCCTTGAAACCTACAAGGTAGTTTCCTAACAACTAAAGAGAGGGAATAAAATGGGGATAGTGAGAAATAAGTATATTTAGTGTTAAAAATAAATAAAACCTGTACGAATATTTTTCCAGACCCCTATAATTTTAGAAGACTAGCATGATCCCTTTTCCTTAAATAGGAACTTACACGACTTACCTTTGGGAATCCCTATATTTACTCTTGAAGGCCTGAACAAATATTCTCTCAAGTGTAGACATCTAGGTTGTTCATCACTTAAGGTGAAACTAATTTTCCCAAGTCTACTTGTGTGGAGACCCCTTGTGCAGTCCTATATGGTTCACCTCACCCCTTCAGCTGGCGCAACCCTTTCATAAAACCTCCTTTGAAGGCACCCAGGGAAGGGCCTCTCCTTCCTTAGTTCCCTTGTCTGAAAGGGACCAAGTTGGAACCTACACCAAGACCTCCCGATTTATAAAACCTTTGGGAAAGGAACATCTACGTGTCTCCCATTTGTATTTGGATATCCACATTCTAATATTTCCTACAATTTTCCAACCAGAGGGTATGGATCCTCAAGGATTATGTGGATTTGAATATATATGGTCACATAGGCCCTAACCCCTATGGTAGTGTTCCGGAATTCAAGTTTTTGTATTCTTAGAATAAGACTCTATCCAAACCTTCTCATATCTAAGACTCAGAACTTTTTGTCCCTAGTAGAGAGGGTGCAGATCAAGCTTTCTTT
This sequence comes from Viscum album, assembly GCA_963277665.1. Lineage (NCBI taxonomy): Eukaryota > Viridiplantae > Streptophyta > Magnoliopsida > Santalales > Viscaceae > Viscum > Viscum album. The sequence goes on from OY728125.1 coordinate 995,061,405, forward strand.
TCCCTTTTTCAAAGGAAAAGACTTCCCCCTCTCCCAAGACCAATCAAAGGAAAAGCATCCCAGTGTAAGCCTATAGCCTTCTATATAAGAGGTTTTAGTATCACTCATCTCTAAATACTTCACCTTTAATAATTAATTTACTTTGAGTCTCTTACAATGTAAAGTGAAGAGAGGGATGTGACATATCCCGTTCCTCTTCCACCATAGCCCCGCCCTATTCTGCCATAGCCCCTACCTCTTCCATCATCGAATAAAGAAAAGTGTGTGGTTTGTTTAATCATTGAAATAATCTTATTTATCACCCAAAGCATGACTCAAGGTGGATTATAGGATTAAAATGATCACCAAAATCATACAATACACCTAATGGAATGAACTATGAAAACTCTGATTCCAGCCATAACAGGGATACATAGGAATCCCACTTAGGGCCCAAGATAAAGGGATATCTTCCTTAGGATTAAAACCAATTATAATTACATTAATATGGGTACCATCATTAGGATTAAACCTAGAGTAAAAACAGAAAACCACCATTAGTTAAAACATCCATTATGGTACCTTTGATGGGGGATTTCCTTATTCGGAGTAACCCCCGACCTATCATCTCAAAGGGCTATACTCCCCTACAAGACATGCCCTTGAGGTCCTCCATAGGCATGGGTCCTCAATAAAGAACTATGCTATCTTTGATTCCCATCAAAATGGGATACATAAGAATATTATCATAGGTTGAAACCCAACATACTAATCCAAACACGTTCTTTTGGGTCACATCTCCGACATAGTCTAATTCACCTTGGAAACTCAAATCCCTTCCAAGTCCCTTGGGTTGTTTCGATATAAGGACCATGATAAACTTTGAATGGAAACCTTATAAATATAAGTCCTTACAAAATGAAATTAAACTATATGATTGGGTCCTTCCCACATGACCTTAAAAGGTATGATGTGTGATATTAAACAGAACTGAACTACGTGGGTTCTGATTCATTTCACAAGGATACATTGGAAGCCCACCTATGGGTTTTATTCCAGCATCATAATAACTTATGTACCCCTAGATGATGATAAATTCTAGAGTGAAATTAATCTACTTGGATGACCATAAACTCGAGAGTTCCTCAATGCATGGCTTAAAAACTAGCATTATCATAATGACTACCAAAGAATTCCTAAGTAGTATATGAGTAGATATCATTGATAGAGAACCTCAAATACATACAGATATATCCATAAATGTGGAACCTTGAATACATGCAGATGATTCTAAATTCCACACATGATAATAATTTATTTCTAATTTTGGGATAACTAAAATCATACTTGGTAATTAGTGAACGATTCATGAATATATCTTAAATCTAAAATAGAGTCTCAGAGTGTGAAAAAGTTCCCCCCAAAAGGGTGTGATAAGCCTGAACTATTATCCTATTGACCAATGGGGGTTCTTAAGAGTATTTGGTAAAAAAACCTAATAAATATCTTTCTTTATAATGTAGTTCCCTTTGGATAAAGAACCATTGGGTTTTTTCGGTTCCATAAAAAATTCGTTGGAAACCATTCAGAAATAGTGATTCCTTACCAGAACACACATTGTGAGGGAAGAATAGACATGGAATGATCATTTATTATTCATGTAAATATTATATTATCCCTCTGGGTATATGAATTACATACCATAAAATACATAAAAAAACCAAGTACCAGTTAAAGAAGTCAGATAAATCCGACACAAGTTATGATATATAATGAAATATTTTTTATCACACATTTTTTATGGGGATATGAGGAATTTGTTAAGGATAATCATAGTATAAAAATAACATCATGATGCAAAAAATGAATATTTTTAGGTATTTTAAATAAACCCTAGGAAATTAACAATATAATACCATATATAAAAATTTCATAGTCAAAATACATGTAAAAGGTATTAAAAGGGAAAAAATATTCAAAATAGATAATGGGATCAATGTATACTTAAATGAAGTTGAAGATCCATATATATAAGAGTTAGGACAAAAAAAAAATATATAAAACCAAATGGAACAAGTTTTTATAAAAACACAACTACTACATTGGAGTACTAGAGATATTAGAGAATAATAGAGATATGATATTCATTACACCAAGGAAGGTGACTCATTATTGGTAAAGAATAATGAATATCTATCCCATAAGGATGTATTATTTAGATTAGGAGTTTAAAATTGTAAATAAACTATTAATATTGAAATGGATTCCATATAAAAAAATAAATTCTATATTTTAGAAGATCATCCCCTTTATGTAACACTAATTTAGTGAAAATGGGTATTCAAGATGAAAATGGACATGGATGGTAATGTTAGTACCTATACATATAGATTGGTTATTAAAGGATTCAAGAAGATCATGGAATATACTATGGAAAAACCTTTTAACCAGATACAATAATAAAATCCATAATTATTTTACTTTCTACAACCCCTTACTATGACGATAAAATTTGGAACAAGAATTTCAAGATCATCTTTAATAATAAAAATCTTGTTGAAGATGTCTACATGAGAAAAATAGAAGGTATTGTGACACCAAAGTACCCCAATAATTTATTTAAGTTATAAAGATCCATTTTTTGTGTTGAAAAAATCAATATGATCCTAGAATATTCATTTTAATAAATCTATAAGAGAATTTTATTTTGTTAAGAATGAATGTGATCCCTATGTCAACAAGAGATTTTATGAGAGTGTTACTATTTTCCTAGTGGTATATGTTGATAATATATTTCTGACTGGAAAAAATATAACTCCCATTAAATTTCTTTCAAATATAGGGTTCACATTCATTTTTAACAATACCAAATAGTATTATAGATTCAGTAATCCAATTCTATGATGGGAATTGAGATACCATTCTTATAGTTAGTTAATACAATTTTTAAGAAATTATTCCCCATGAAATAATTTGGTGAATTGGTCATTATTATAAGGATTTATATCCATTGAGATTGATATAAAAGGATTATTATACAAATTCAAGGTACATACATTGAAAAGATGTTGAAATGATAAAATATATAATAATCAATGAGAGGATTATAGCCTATGTCACATGGTATACATATTCACAAGAAAATGTATCATCAAACATTATAGGATAGATAATGGATGAGTATAATCCCTTATTCTTCTATGGTTGAATGTATCATGTATTCCATGATACCTACCAGGCTTGATGTCACCTATTCCTTAAGCAGAGTAGGATGATATCAAGTATACACAGGGGATACATATTTTTTGGATGTAAATACTATCTTAAAGTACCATAGGTATACAAAGGATGTATTCTTTGTTTTCTGAGGATACAAGGAACTAGTTGTGAGGGGGATACATAAAAATTATTTTCCAAATAGATTAAAATGATCTTAAATCATAGTTAGAATATGTGTTTTCCCTTAATGGAGGAGCTGTGAGATGGAAGAGTTTTAAATAGCCCATAGTCATAGATTCAATAGTATATTATAGATAAATAATTAGTATAGACATGGAACTTCATCCAGGTGTTTGGTTTCATAACTAGTATAAAACCCAATTATTCTATATTATGATAATACTATAGTATTTGTTCAATAAAAAAATCCTTATCCAGATCAGTGGAAAAAAGAAGATAATTCAAATTTATCACCTCTTGAGAGATTTTACTTAAAGGGGTGAAGTAATAAAAATCCATGTATACCCAAAGGAAAACATGGTAGGATGGTTAATTAAATTCATACATCAGTGAAATAATGAACATCATGTGAGTGGAAACATATTAAAATTTGTTAGCAGTTAGATCTAGTGAAGTGGTAGTCTATTGACGTTTATGCCCGATAACCAACTATATTTTCTACTTTTAATTACTACAATATAAACAAAAATATTTTACATAATGATATTTATTATATAACATTAATTTGATAATTGAAATTGGGTATTCTTCACATTTAAGGTTTATAGTAATACCCTTATATAATGAGAACCTTCAAATTCTATGAAAATATTATTTAATATTTCATATTTTCTAGGTACATAAATATTATGGTACATGATGATGTTTCACTATAAAGTGTTGTAGGATCATAATATATAAATAATTCTTCTCAGGAATGTTTCACTCAGGGATCTCTAAGAGGGGAGATCAAGGGGGAATATCTTTAAATAGGAATTGCATATGTTTTATGTGTCATTGGACATTCATATGTATGAATGTTCATATTGGTCCTCATACATGAGATCATTATTAATGTGTATCATAAATAATATACTTTTATGTATAAAAGAAAATAATGATGATATATCCTCATGATGAGGTAGAATATGTTGGGTGCATCTTAAGTGATGTGAAATTAATTGAATATGCCAAGAATGGATTTTTTTGATTATATATTAATTGAAGATGATATCTATGACCATTTGATTGAAATAGAATAATTTTAAAAAATCCATGTCCATAGAAGTTTAATAGATGATATCAATTTTACAAATTCATTAAATGATAAATAAACCATGCATTGGGATAACAATAGTATGCATCCTTCTTGTTATGATATTAGTATACAAAATAATTATATTACAAAATATATTTTTTAGGAAGGTTTTTCTAGTTTATACATTGTATTCATTCTCTAAGAGTTCCTTTACATGTTTTTAGAATCTAATCTTTAAATTTAAAAAATCTCACATGTTTCCATCCACACACTAAGTGTATCTAGAATCTCATTGAATTCTATTGAATTTACTATTAAGAATAAATATTATATTTGGTTTTTTTGAATAATATTTATTCATGTAAATATTGATTGTATAAATTTATCCACATGATGTTAGGGTTTAGAATATGTGAGTTAAATTTTATCACTTCTATGTTTATTCATAAGGTAATAAATAAATATTTATTTATTCACCAGCTTAGAGAATATATTAATATAAATATTTACTTTGTTATGTAAATATTACTAACTTATTTATTCAATTTTATTGTATATATAATTTTTTATTGAATGAATAATATTTATTTAAATGGATATATATTTTATTATTCAAACTTTGATAAAATCCATGGGAAGATAAATCATTCGAGTTAATGAGTTAATGGAAATGACATATATTTATTGTCATTTCGAAAATTATTTATTTACATATTTATGAAATGATATTTAAATAAAGATATTTCATGAAAATAATGATGATATTTTTATTTAAAATGGGGTTTTAATTAGTTTAAATAATTAGATAATGTTCATTATAAAATTATCAAATGTTTACCCCAAGTTTAAATTATAAATTATATCATTTTTCATTTGTGGAGTTTTTGACATAGTATTGAAATACACTAGAGTTATTTGAATAAATTAAGAGAGATATCCTAACTTCCTCCCTATCAAGAAAAAAAATCGAAAATGTGAAGACCTTATTTCCATCAATGACTCACAGAGGAAGAAGTTGGTTGCTTTACGGTAGAACATAGGACATTGTTAACACAGGTAGAAGATTCATTGAGAATACGTGGATACAAACAGATAAATTTTTATTTGGATTCACCATAATTACAAAGAAAAAAGAGAAAAAAGAGAGAAATGATCAAGATAATTATCACATAAGAGGTAATACTAGTTTTAGATTGATTATAAATTAAATTCATAAGTTCCTATCTAGAATAATTGGGGGGGGGGGGTCTATTCATCAAGGTCATTAGGTCATATATATTGAAATTAAAAAATAAGGACCCAAACTAATGCTTAGATTGTTCCCCATAACCTCTAATGGAATAATTACACATGGACACAAACTCTTTTAGATTTATCCTATATAAAAATAATGTTAGTTCTTTTTGAGATTCAACCAACTTTCCTTCTCCAAAAATAAACTTCTCAGTCAGATCATTCCATGTTGATATCCTTTTCACCAATTAATTTACCTGTCATCCATGTGATGATAGTGTTCATGGAATTTTATTTTTCACTATTTTTCATCCAAAATTTTTTATTAATAGAATATAATCCTTGGGTATAGTCATATGCATGTTAATCACATGTCTCATGATCTCTAGGATCTTCATCAACAAGATAAATCTTATAGTAACAAATTTGAGTCATAAGATTATTACATGTCTAGATAACATTTTTTATCATACTAATTTGGTATCATTTCAATTAAAATGAAAACAAAAATTCTTTTATAGATAATAAATTTGTGTAATAAAATGTTTGAAACATTATTTAATTGGTACACCACAACACATATTCATTGTGGAAATCTTGATCCATCACCTGTTGAAAATTTATATAAATATATATTCATATACTATAATCAATTAGGGTATGTGCCAAAAATTTTACCATACGTTGAAAAATCATCGAAAAAAATATTTCACCACCTTCGAATCTTCATTGTCATAAACTTTTATTACTATTAAAATACCTTCAAATCCTACCATAGAAAAATCAGAATATAGTAATTATTTTTTAACATATAGCAGCATTTTACTATACTTTCATGTATATCACTGCCAAAAATATATTCATTATGGTTTAAATGAAAATTTAATAATATTTTTACCTATTTTTCTCATGTGTTTCATTTATTTAGAAAATTATTTATATTGAAAATTATTTGATTTTAAAAAATTAAAAAATTAAAAACCCCATTAAAAATGATAGTGAGGATTTTATTTTGTATTATTCTTTTTAAATGAAACTATAATAAACTATTTAATAATGGGGTTGTTTACATAATATTACCTTCAACCTCCTGTAAATCAAGAGAATAATAAAATATAAAAAAACAAAAATAATAATTTATATAACCATTAATCAATTAAAAAACAAAATAGAATATTCCATTATAATATTAAAAAATAATATATAGAGAACAAATATATCTATCAAAATGATTTAATAACTATCCATCATATATTTTTTATCTTACAAAAATATAATTCGAACAAACATTATCCCTCAACCAACCATTATCATTGCTCCATCACCTCAACTACTATCCCACCAACTTCACCATTATCTCCAACCTCATCCTATATAAAATCTAATACATCAATATCATATAAATTAAATCCAAAAGAAAATTTAAATTATAATAAATGAGCAGAATAATTAAAATTTATAAGGGAATCCATGATAATATCCAATAAACATATGATATTAATTATAACCCATTATGCACTTCGATAAAAGGAAACTATTAATTAATGATTATTTTTAAAAGTATAATATATTGATGATAAGTTCACTACTTCATATAAAATATTAATTGGTTACAATTTACCCACTATTTCATGTTAATTCTTTCTCACTATCTCAGTTTGAGTGATTTTCACATGTTTTTAACATTACAATCACTTTTAAATTAAAAAACATGCTTTCATTCATTATAATAAAACGAAACATTGTATCAATTCATGGTTCATTCAAATACCTCATATATTAATAAGATATAACTTACCTACAGTTTCACAAAGTTTTTTCTCATTTTCTCAATTTTATCCTATAATTAATGTTTTTAACATTAAAAACACTCTAAAATTTAAAAACCAATCATTGAGTGATTTCAACCAAAAAAGATTCCATATTGATATAAAGTCTATTACTACATGTAACATACTAATTAGTGATCACTATCTTACGCTTTCACTAAAATCTAATCTTTATTTCTTTATTTTATTGGCTAATGTAGGTGTTTAACATTACAAATTTTTTTAAATGTAATAACTTCTCTTTAATAAATTGTATCAAAACCATATATATCATATTGATTGATGATTTATTCATATATATTATATTCTAATAAATGTTTATTTTAATACACTTTTATATCAATTCAATCTCATTTTCTATATCTAATCATTTTCATTATATTTTTACATTTAAAAATAATTTTAAATTAAAACTCTACACATTGAGTCATTCTATCCAACCACATATTGAATCTATGTAAGATACATATAAATCTATTGTTCGGTTCACCGGGACTGACTTGGTACACCACATGGCCTCATAAATGCCTCCTGGAGACTATAAACTAGTAATGATGGATTGAACCATGAACTGTGGAGGTTACATCCTCGATATCATATTACTATTAACTGTATAAATATCCAAAGAAATTATAATTAATAAAAATATAGTATGGAATCACAATAGTAATCCAACCTTATTAATATCATCATATATTATAATAGAATGTATACATTATTGTCATAAATCAATTATCAAAAGAGATCCCCACACATAGTGGATCAATAAGAACAATAATTAAAACAAAAAAATGAAATTGAGTCACATCCAGGAAATGATCACACCCAGATCCATTTAGTCAAGAACCTACTATAGGACCCTTCCCCTAGATGCATCCCTAAAAACAAATTCTGCAAATGAACCAAGATCTTTATGTAAGGTATTAATAAGAAAACTCTGTAGGAAACCCCCTAATGAGTCCTTAGTATAAACATAGAAAATATATGTGATTGAATGAATAGATAGAAAATAAATAAATAAGTGACATTCAATCATGCACACTTATTGAGTCATCATAACCTAACAAGGCTTCCCTGAAACTTGATGATAAATTATGTGATCAATTCCTTAAATATAAATAATCATACACCAACCATATCTAATATCAAAGGAATCAATAGGGGGTGGGGATAACACATGAACCTCTCATCTAGGTCAAACTACCCCCTTAGGGAAATTTACCATAAAAATTTCTCACATCCAAGAATCTTATAGATAGTGTTTCAAAGAGGCTATAACATATCCAACCACCATATAATGTTACCTCAAACACTTTTCAAGGTTTTTCCCATGGTTGAGTAACTTATAAACCATGTATCTAAGGAAATTTTCTAAGGGGGACATACCATAGCCAACCTCTAGTGTATGTTGAACCAAAACCTCCTAAATGGTTTTCCCCCAAGGTTTATTCACACATTCCATCATATATAACTAGTATCAAGGACATCAAGAACCAATACCCAATCCAATATGGGAAGCAATTTCTCCAAAAAGAAACCCCTCAATGTAAAACTCATGGAAGTTCGCCCTTGTCCATCCCTCAACTCAATCAATGCCAATATTCTCATTCTATTCATACCCACTCATCAACATATTTGTATTTGAAGGAGGATTAAACCAATACCTATATTTCTTCTAAAATTCTCATATATTCCCTAACTAGGAAAAATAAAATCATTATTTACTTATAACACAAATTGAAAAACCAATATCAAAACACACCAAAAGTTATAATTATATTAAATTTGATTCATCTAAAAAATATACTCTCTAAGAGGTCAATTCTTGTAATATGGGCTCAAATCACCACTTTGAAACTTTAAACTGGACAACATTAGGAAGAAACATACATCTCTATGCATGCAAGTTCATGAAACCACATAAAAAAAAAATAAAACTTGTTTAGGATTCTTACCACAAGACTTAGGGATTTCACCCACCAAGTCACACCGCCTGAATCAATCTCAATCAATCAAAATCCATGAACCTAAAAAATATTTTACACATGGGGGCAGATAAATAGTGAGAGAAACCCAGGTCTATGTCTCTCATGGTATTATAAATAACAAATGGTGATGATAGTAATAAATGAAACATTATTATTCCAATAAATTAGTAAGGGATAGATCCGAGAAACAAATAAAGAGGCCCATTAAGAATGTGGCTAATGTTGGGTTCATGGGAGGAAAAAACCCTTAAAAAAGATTACCCTATTTAGTCAATATCTTGATCTCAATAATTAATAATAAGTTAAAATCAAGAATGGGTATAACCATGGGGTTATTTTTGATACCATGGGTTATTTTTCTCTATTGATAATACAAATAATAATTCATAGAAAAAAGAATTATATATGAGTTCTATTTTATCTTTTATTTGAAACACATAAATCATGTTCAAAATCATTTTCTACAATATGATTCATTTTTTGTTTTGTTCATAATAAGGTTATAGAGTGTTTAAAATCTTATAGAAGAAATTTGGATGTGTTCAGAGTTGTTTGGATGAGGTATTTAGAGAATTGGGAAACCAATTCAGCTAAGTCACATACGTAAGAGTAACTTTAATCAATAAGAAAAGGTTACTCTAGTGTGGAGTATAATATAGAAGAGATAATAATGTAAGAAAACTCCCATATATATAAATTTAACTATGAGTATAGAGTAAATTTTTTAAAAATTACATAAATACATAAGATTCATTTTGATAATATGTAAATTCTATCCTTAGAAGACAATGGAACTTTAGAAAAGAAAAAAATTCTCTATATATTATTCAGAGAAACTCTAATTAGAATGTTTGAAAATTTATTGTGTAATCAATACATAAGATTCATTTCCATAATACATAAATGTGTTCAAATTTAGACGTAAGTGTCATTTTTGAATACCATTGGGATACATAAGAGCCTTTGGATTCATATATAATAGGAATTTTAAATTCCACTAGAATACTTAAGAGTATTTTTTATGTATAAGGTTTTCTAAATATAAAATTACTCAGAATGTAATGGTAACTCAAGAGTTATATATAAGGGTTATGTACTTAAAAAATGATAAACTTCTTGAAATTACTAAGTAACATTGGAAGATTTATTTGTGAATGTTAATATTTTCATAAGGTAAGGTATTTATATTTAATAATAAATAACATTTCCAAATTGAGGTGTGAATATTTCTAGTGATTTTAAATATGAAGATGTTGAAACTATTTCTTTGTGGAATAAATATCATGAATAAAAATATTGGAAAATGTTTATGTAGAATAATAGTAATTCCATGGAGATGATTATAATGTTGTGATCATGTAGAACATGAATATAATAAAATATGAGTTTCACTATGAATTATTTTATCATAATATAAAGGAACAATAAGTTACTAAAACATTTATATGAGCTATTTGTTTACTCCATAAGATATACAGGCACACAATTATCACATGGACACTTCCAAGGACTGGAGAATAAGAGTGACATGTTGAGAAGAATTTAATATACATTAAAGGATTTCGGTATCTACAATTTCAGTTTTAAATTATAAATCTAATATAAAGAATATGTTATTGTATTATAATATTTTGAAAATAAGTATTTAATATAGCACTGATTGGAAAAATTGACAAGATTATTCTAGAGAGATAAGATGAGAAGTGTATGTAGTTAATTTCACACACAGAGAAGAATAGTAATTTCATTAGTGAAAGTTGAATAAGAATAAGAGAAAGTGATCACACTTGGTTTGTGTATGTGATCATCATCATAATTCTATGTGTTAAGTAGGATGGTGATAGTCACACCCATTATATAACATAACGTAGTGACAAATCACTATATTATTATTAGGAAATAATCAACTTAGAGGTAATGGACAATCCATACTTCATCAAAGTAAAATAAATAGTTAAAATCCTCTGGTTAATTGTTAGAATACACAATTTCTTATATTCTTTTATTATGAATAAAATATAAAACCTTTTAATTTGTATCCACCATGGTTATTCTTGTGTATTGTATGGTATTGGGTGATTTTTTATGATTCTAAGGACTAGATACTCATTTTTTGTGTTGATCCTTGTACATAATGTTTCATTGATTTTTTATTTACTCAATGTGTTCCAATTATGTCGTGAGATCCTCATGATTGAATGTGAATCCACCAACATTGTTCAAGACATTAGAAAAATGGTTCAATTAATCATTCATTTAGAGTCAAAACATGATGGTTGGAGTGTTTGTAATTTCTATATAACACTACCTATATCATCACTCATGCCCATTTAGAGGTGAATTATCCGACAGATGAGATTTCCAACAAGGGAGTTACTAATGACCTCAAATAGTTAAATGATTACCAATTTATTTACTTATTATTTTTTAAGGATATTGTTTTAAGGTACCCTCATTTAGACTCATTAAACCCTTAATTTTATAATAAAGTGTCTTTGAAACCAATTTACAAGGCATCACCCTCTTAAAAAAGTGATAGAGGTTAATTTCACAGGATATCATAAATGAAAGAAATATGATATTGTTCATGAATTCACCCCCACACTCTAAGTCAACATACTATACCTAGGGCCATGTCAAGTAGTATAAAAACATTTAATTTTCCTTTAATTATCAATCAGAGTAATTTTTTATATGAATAATAGTTAACTCAATTGTTATTGTAGTCTAGCTCTCTCTCTCTCTCTCTTCTAGAATCAAGTCAGTGTCCCAGTTTCTTTTTTAAAATTGTTTAGTGTTTTTGGTGTTCCTATCTATATTTTTATTTATTATGGATCATATAAATTTAGTGAATATTAAATAAGTTCCCATATTAAATAGGAAATATTATAATTTTTTGACTAAGTGTAATCTACCCTAATTACTTTCATTGAGGTATACATGTTCTAGAAATTTTGATCTATAGGTTTACACCAATTTTAAAAGGATAATATTTTAATTGGGATTCTATAAATAATTTTTAGTTTCATGGGTGAGAAATAAATACCATTATATCCCCACTTTCAGAGACGGAGTTTTAAATTTTATAGGGTTCATGAATGATAAAGGGATATGGGACAAGGATAAAATATATATCAAGGAAATTACGAAGTCAAAAGTGATAAATTTTATCTTTTTAGATTTAAGTATGAAGATATGTGTATTAATAAAGGTGAATTTGTTAATAAATTATTTAAAAGGGTTAATGAGGTGGTGGGAACAATTTAAAAATCTATGAGAATCTTAAATATTCAAGAGTGATTAATAATATACTTAATATACTAATGGATATATTTGATTCCAATGTTTGATATCTATAATATATCACTATTGATATGATTTATTTGGATTACTTTAACTATATATTGGTTGCATATGAGATGAGGATTGAATGCACTCCAATGTGAGATTTTTTCCAAGAAGTAAATATCATTCATATCCATATAAAATTAAAATACCTAAAATAAAAATGAGGTAAAAAATGAAAATTAATTTGGGAGTTTGTATTTAGATGAATATTTTGGTGTGGTGTTAAAAAATCACATTTCACTCATCTCAGAAGGCGTTTAAAGAGGTAAAGGTAAATTTAAGGGAAAATTGCCTTTGAACTGTTTCAAATGTGCTGGTATATTATATTTTTTCTGAAAATTTTATAAAGATGAAGGAATATTAAAGTTAATATTAAGAGGATTCATCTCATAATGTTTTGAGTAATAATTATATAAAATGAAAAGGAGGGAAGTTATTAATAATGAGTACAAGAAAGAATAATTATTTTACTAAAATGAGGTGTTATTTATCCAAGAAGCATAAAACATAATGTAATTATAGATATAGTGGTTGTTCCTTGAGTAGTAGTTGTGAGAATACATTCATTTAAACAATTTATTCCAAAGAGGCTAGTAGTAAAGGTTATTGAAGGAAAGAAGAAGAGGTTTGATCAAAAATTGATGGAGAGTTATAAGAATCTCAAACAGAGTTCATTCTGTAGAAGTAATTAAATAATAGAATCTATAATGTTTTTATATTGGATAAATAATATGTGACAATGAATACTATATCCAATATGGTTGAATTTGGTAAAGAAAAAATCAAAAATATAGAAACTGAGTTACTTCAAAAAGTTGAGGATGTAAGATAATTTATCATAAAGTATAAGAATATGTTTATGTTTTTGAAAGAAAATAGTCTTTAATAGAAGAAATATATTGAATATCTTAAATAATACACACTATTTAATGTGAATTACATAAAAAAATTAGATATAATATGTCTAGTCCAAGAATGAAGTGAGTGATTACTCAAAGAAATAGAAGGGTGTTATGAATAAAGCGAGACATTAAGAATATTCTAATAAAAAAGGATTCATAAATATCATTTAATCACTTGATAAAATTTTATATTGCTATATAATGTGAAAATAGTGAAGATAATCTCATAATAAGAGACATATAAAAAAATATTTTCTTTTTAAAAGAAAACATTTAAAGAAAAATATTCTATTACATGGGAGGAGGAAAAATTGAGGGAAACATATATAATGGATAAGATGATTTTTATAGTGTATCACGGTTAAAATTCATAAAATGAAGGTGGATAAGTCCTTTTAAAATTAATATTTTCAAAAAAATACTATTGTTGGATAGATAAGTGGTTCAGGAAGAAGATTGACTATTACATTCATTATTGGTTTTATAATGTCTAAAATCATATGGTGAAGTATTTTTTGTTTAGTGAAAGAATATTTAAATTCATGGAGAGTGATTAAAGTAATATATTTTTGGGGATAAAACCCTTTAATACAAATAAATTCAAGTAGAATATTTTTCAACAACAAACTGTGAAGTTGAAGAACCATTTTGAGTAATTTAATGAAGTGTGTTGAAGAAGAGAACAACAAGGTCATATCACTAGAAAATGTCATATAATAATATTGTTTAAATATTTTTAACAATAATCTATTAGATTATTTAGAGTTACTCAATCCTTTTACACATATTGTTATATAATTTTGAACATAAATATCCAATATACGCAACTCAAATACCGGGAGGCCTAATATCTTTGGAAGACAAGGTACATAATAACTCATAGTGAAACTAAACTAAAATGAAATTATTTTATAATAAATAATGTGACTCTAATTCCATTTGAGGTACAAATACATTTCAGGGTATATTGGGATATAAATAAACAAATAGGTCAGCTACAAATCCCAGCAATGGAATGACCATGATAACAAAGCATAAAAAGGAAGTCAAAAAGAAAAACATGATATCATAAGAGAGAAGTATCATGAATAATAAAATGGTACCAGAACATAAATAACATGGAATCATAAGTTCATGGAAACATATGAATATGGAAACACAATAAAACATGAAAAAATATTAATTCAAGGCTAACTGCGAAGACAAAATCATTTGGTTGATAGAGTCCCATCATGGTATAAGTTTACTCTCTTATCCTATACATATCATATAATGAGACATAAAAGTTACCCAAGTAATTGAATAGATATTTTTGTTCAACAATCATAACTTTTATATGATTATGTGTGCCACAAATTCAAATAAAAAATAATTCATAAGCATATGAATTACGCACAAAAAGAAATGGGTTCTATAATATTTCCTAATATCACAATCAAATAAGAATTCAAATAGATTACAATGAGAGAAATGAATTAAATAATTTGGATGTTAATTTTTTCCTAAAAAATCAAAAGACTAAATTTTTTTCATTTAATGATAACATTATGAGAAATGGTAGATAATTGAGTGTAGAAATGAACTTTCAAAATGGTTCTTTAAGAAATCAGTTTAAGAAATTCAAAGAGAGAATGAAAATGACATTTTCAAAGAAAACCAAAGGTAAAAAAGAATAGTTTTTCCAAAATATTACTTTATTTAATTAAATAATTAATTATAATATATAATTTAAAATATTTTTACATAAAAGTATCTAGGGATAAAAAATTCCCCTTAATCGGGTTTGATTTTAAATAATAAATTTGAGAAATGAACTTAATCTATATATAAACTCATAAAATGGAGGTATAATAAGCTAGGTATATATGTAAATTACATATATACATAATTTAGAAGAATTATATAACATAAAATAGAGATACAAAGTAATTTATATAGGGAAATGTCATAACCTAAAGAAAACAGTGTGGTTCATAGAGATCAATTACCTTATGTCTTGAATCATTCTTCACTCACTCTCAACTTCCTAAAAATAAAATAAAATAAAATAATTTATTAATTCAAAAAGTTTTAAATATATATATATATTTAATACATTTTTATTATGTTCCTTTAAAACCATTTTAATAATATAAATATATATATATATCTTAATTTCACTATTTTTAGGGTGTTTGTTTCACGATTCCAAGGTTGAATCACTTGTGGTTAATTATACGAGTTTTTTTAATTGGGACTATAACCCGAGAATTATATTTAATTGATATTAGTTTCGTTAAAAATGTTAAAATTGTTCCAAATATCCATATGTTTTCTAACATAGGTATGATTCATTTAGTATAAACATTGTCATTATACAATTAGTTCATTTAGGCAGTTTTACCTACCATCATGAAATTGATACATTAAATGAAATTAAATTATTATCAACAAAATAAAAAAATTAAATCATTTATATTATACTATTAATCATAAAATATAACCATAATAATATTTCTATAACCTGTCTTGATAGTGGTGGAGGAAAATAAAGTACATTGTTCATGGAGGTGGTGAATCAACCATATTGTGAACAACAATTTATTTTTAGAAATAAAATACTGGTGGGTAAAATAAAAATATTCCAAAATAATAATAAAATATTATTATATTTAGAATACTTATTACTTTTAGGTGGATGGAGAACATTTGGGGGTGGTAGTAGAAGAATATAACAAATAGAAGTTAGTCGATAATTTTACCTTTTCTTTTGGTTGTCTCTTATTAGGATACCCATTAAGGGTACTTGAAATGGTATTTGGTGATACCAATAGAAATACGAAATTTGTAATAGGTTTGGGAAGTGTATTGGTCATAATTTTGGAATTCTTCAAGGTATAGAAGACATGAGGAGAGGGGGGTGGTCTTTATATTGGGGATAGGGGTGATTTTGAATATTATAATCATTAGTTCATTATTTTGGATCAATACTACAAATAATGACGAAAATGGTGACCATATAAAGTAAATCATGCATGTTTCTTTTAAATATTGTGTTATTTCATAATCTATGGCTCATAAATTCATGTATTTAGCTAATAATGTTAAATATTGTATTTTTTTCGTATTTCATAATTCCCCAAAAAATCAACTATTTTAGGACAATAAAAAAGTTAACCCTAAAAATTTTATGATGTTAAGATTCAAAAAAGAAAGTCAAATTTATAAAAATTATTGAATAAATATGTTAAATTTAATTCTAAATTAAAAACATTATTTATTTGAAAAATACCAATTTTAATATTATGATAAATGTTCTGAACCTTTAATGTATTACTTATAACCTCATAAAATAGTATTATAATTATAAATAATCATAATATTAATTTATATAACAATTTTATAAAAATGAATTTTTATTTAAATCATTATATTTGTTACAAAAATTCAAATAAAACATATACATTTTTAAACATAAAATCACTTATTTTTCCATTTTTTAAAAAATAATTTACTCATATTAGAAATAACATGTCATATTTTAATTTTATAAGATACAAAAATATTATATGACACTTTATTAGCTAATGATACTGTTATAATAGGCAATTTACTATTCCCAATGGTCATATTACTATTCCAACTTTCATATTACCATTCCAAAAGTCAAATTTATAATTATCATATAAGTTCCCAAAATTATATAAATACCTATTATTTAATTAATTCTTCATCCAATTCTATTTTATCTCAATGGATATATATATTTTATTTTTAATTATTAACATTTATCACTAATATTTATTCTATAGTATTGTTCGTGAGTGTAATTTTCAAGAAGATCCAAATCTTCTTATTTTAGTTATCTTATTTTCATTTATTATACTGTTTAATAATTTCCAATTCTTATGGATATAGTTGTTATATAAATGTAATTTTAAAATTGTATAATAAACTTTTATTGGTTCTATCATGTGGTGAATTTATTATATAACACTAATTATGATATGATTATATAATATGAAGGGAAATTACCCTGATAAAATTACGGGCCATTATATCATTTCATGTAAGAGATAAGATAAAGAAAGCAGTGAAGAAGAATATTTATCAAAATAAGAACATAGAAGACGTTGAGAATCCATTAGATATTGTTTACTCCAAAATGTTGACGAACATGACTGTTAAAAAATAAGTCTAAAAGAGTGATCTCAAGAAGAATATATCAGAGGAATATAAAAGATAAAGTTATTTTAGGATAACAATATCAATGTTTTGAAAATGATGTAAAAATAAAGAGTGATAAGAAGAAACAACATTTGAAATTTCATATTGATAATGTATATAAAAATATGGGTTCTCCCATTATGAAATATTATTTGTAGAATAATTTGACTAATTAAAATTATTTTCAGTCAAAGAGAGATTTAGATACCAATCCATGGAGGTTGAATAATAAATCTCATCCTTTTCTCATTAAAAGATACGGTGTGAAGTTTTTCCCCTCCCTCATACGTTCATTAGATAATTATTTTCAAATTTGGGGAAATAAAATCTAAATACCTTTATGTTTGGCCCCTAATTAATTTATAAAATTTGAGTAATAAAATATAGGGAGACTCCAATGATATGGGTTTAACCTAATTTGGGAGATATATCTATTCAGGGAAAGTATATATTTAGAAGGAGTTTTTAAATGGGATATGCTATAAAATCTCCATGGTTTTTTTGTTGTAAAAGAAATTAATATATTTATTTAGGATATATTCAAAAAAAAATTATTCATAGTTTTAATGGAACAATTATTTCATAAATGAAAGAAAAGTTATTGTTCAATAATTTTTTATCTTGTAGAGTCACGATCAATAATTTTTTTTGATGACAGTCACTTTAATTGACCTTATTCTATTATGGTTCTATGTTATTGTTTTCTACACCATTTTAACTAAATTATTCTTTAAATTTTTAAATGACGATTTAAGTTTTTCATGAATTGATTTTTAAGAGTGATTTATGTTAAAAATTTACGAATAAAATATAAAGGGGGAAAATATTCATCCCATGAATGAATTATAAAGTGAGATCAATAATAGTTGTGACTTTGGTGTTATTATTGAGAATATGGGATAGGTTTTTGGGTTATGAAGCTGATGAAGAGTAATTGGTGATTAAAATAAGTGGATATTATACTTGTGTTGTATTTTTTCCAAAAACTAATGCATGTTCAAACTCAAGTGTTACATGTCATTTAATTTGAGGTCAATTTCATTAAAAGGTTTGGGAGTGTTTGAATTTGTTTAAAATAAGTTTGGTGGTGTTTTTAAGAGTCTTTGAGTTACATAAAATTTATTATGAAAATTGGAAATGTCCTATACATAAGAGTAACTTTACTCAATATGTAAAGGTCACTCTGGTGCTAAGTGAAAGATAGAAAAAATAACAAAGGGAGAATCCTTCAATGTATACATAAAGGAAACTCTAAGCATATTTTGAAAACATAGAAACATTATTGAGTATGTAAGAGGTATTTCAATAATATTTATGGTTAACCCTAAGAAGAAAGTGGAAATTTGGAAAATGAAAAAATCTAACCATGTATAAGTAAGAGTAACTTTGAGAAGAAGGTCTAAAAATCAGTTATGTACTCAATAAATAATATTTATTTATGTAATACATAATATTATTCATTTTCTAATATATGATTATGTTTTTAAGACCAATGGAATATATAATACACTTTAGATTTATATATAAGATTCATTTTTGAATTTCACTAGAATACATAAGAGTTATTTTGATGCATATTGTTTGAAAAATAAAAATCCTCATAATATAATTGTAACACAAGAGTGATACATAATTATTTCAGATTTAGCCAAAATGGGATATTTCTTGATGTTACCCAATATTTTTGGAATATTTATTTCGATAATTTTATATAATTATTAGTTATAATACCTTTATGGTATGAAAAATGATACATCTAGATCAATGTGTGAGGATTTCTAGTGATTTTAAATTTTATGATGCTACAAATATTATTTTATTTAATAAATCACATAATGGGAAATCGTGATATAATCTATTAGATAATAATTATCACATTATAAATATGATTTTGACTCCATTATCATGTATAATTTGAAGATAATAATATATGGGTTTTACTATAAAGTATATTTTCATGCCACAATAGAAGAAGAGGTCACTAAAATTGATAGAGGATCTGGGTTGCCACATTGAAAGGTTTGTAGTCACAATGTGATGACCTGGATAGTTCCAAAATACTGATAAAGATTAAGGAGTAGTTATAATGAAAATTATATAAGTTTAAGGATGTAAATATATCAAATTTAAATTTTAAATTTGAATGTGAAGAATATATTATTTATATGTATGACTTTGAACAAGATTTGTGCATACTATATTGAAGGTACTAATTGATAGGATTATTTAGAATAGAGAAGTAGGGAAGTGTGTGATATGAAGTGTGTATAGAAATATTAATATTTCTTACTATAGTGAATGTAGTAGTAGAAAAGGAAAAATAGTACACACTTGGTTTGTATGAGTGATCATCACACTAGTGTAGTTTATTAAGGAATAAGGAAAAATTCTTAAATTTTCTATATTGTGAAGAAGTCAGGGAGAAATATATTATTTTTAAGAGAAAATCAACTAAAATTATAATGATATTCTGTACCTAAATAAAGTAAAATACAATAGTGAAACTTTATAGGAGACATGTTAGGATATATTATTGTTTATATTAAAGTTTTACATGTAAAAGATATACCTTGCTTTTTTTCCTCCACAATGATTCTACTAGATCATATATCCTCAGGTGATTATAGACTATACCAAGGATTATCTACTCATCCTGAGTAGTGAACCTTGTACATTGAGTTTCCTTGTTTGTTTTCTTTCATTGGAGTGTGTGAGTAATGAAGTGTGATTCCCCATTCTAAAAAAATGACAAAAACTGATTTTGGAAGAAATCATAAAGTAAAAATGAACTATTATTCAATGATTCACTCCTATTATCACTGAACCAATAATTTATGGGGAAATCTCATAATTTTTCAACAATAATAAAATTTCCCATGTGGTATATTGTAGTGTGACTATAGTGGTTAAACAAATTCTCTTACCGATGGTCATGTAGCAGAATGACCTTCCACCACAAAGGTGAAATGACCTTATAAAGTCTAGGCGGATGATATGTCAAGTGTATCTATTATGGAATGACTTAAATATTTATTCCTTGATGATCAATATCATCAAATAACCAAAACCATTTCTCTTAAAACCACCCTAAATAAAAAATATTATACTAATGTGGGACCTCACAATGCTGCAATCCCCTGTGTTGTGTTGTGACCCCCTACTTGCTATCCTCTAATGGCCCGAAGGCCTTCATTTTTTATTGATTTTTGATAATCCACCTTTCAAGGGGTGAGGTGGAACCCTTACAAGGACTGTAGGCATAAGTATTACATGGCCTATAGGCCTTATAGGAATTCAGTACCCATAGGCTTCCAACATTACATACAACCCATACTATCTACTTTGAACTTATCTTACCCATCATATTCACTGTGAAATCAGCTCTCCACCTATGTATGGATGTTTTTCTAGGCTTTCCCATGCATGCATAGGCTTTACCTAATGGCAGGTACCATACCCTCTCATTCTTGCAATTCGTTTAACTTCTGCATTGGTGAAATCTCCTTGCTCATCCTCATTCTAATGCTTGTTCCTTGTAGGTTGACTGGTTTGTATCTTCACTTAAGGTTTGCTGAAGGCCTTGAGGTGGCCCGAAGGCCTTAATGATTCGAAGGCCTAGGTGGCCCGAAGGCCTTAAGGGACTCAGGGACCAAATCGGTGGCCCGAAGGCCCAAATGGGAGAATATTCCCGGCTACTACAGTGCCAAACTGTGCCTGCTACAGTTCCCGCTACAGTACCTACTACTATACCTGCTATAGTACCCAGAAATTAGCCTCCGCCTGGTTTTGATTCTAGGTCTCTTTGATGCACTTATGGATTCCTCACCAACTGGGATGAGGCTCATATGCCTTACTTTCTATATAATTTCATCCTTAAATGATACTCATCTCTTTAATTCATGAGCACGGTACACTTCCACCTCTCTAAATAGAAAAAAAATCATCAAAATACATATAATATATGGGAATTTAAATAAAACACACCTTTAAATTCAAGTAGTGTTACAAAATTCCCTCCTAAGTACATCCCATCCTAGAGAAGCATATTTAGAGACCCTCACTAGAAAAACATAGCTAAAAATAATATATATCATACTATAATTTATAGGTCACCTACCAGATACACCCTTACTTACAAAAACACCTTGAAAATATGCACTATATTAATTTATTACAAATTCATGTTCTGATCCATGATACACACCAATCTCTCCTTAAATGAAATATCTACCTCCAACTATATAGAATAACTATCAGTAATGTGTGTGGGGTCAATATCATACCTCTAGTTCCATAAAACGTGAAACTTAAAACATGTCATGAATTCACTTATGTCATGGGGGAATAACCAAATAGTATTCTATTGTTCATATCCAATATACAATCTAGAATTGGTTCAAAACAACATCAAAAGCTTCCCCTATTTCCATTGACACCTATAACCCAATTGATGTGACTATCACAATAATACCCATTATACTTCAATGATCTCCAAGGATTGTCTTCCCTAGTTAAAATAAAATAACTTCCTACTCTAAGTGGTAACAAACTACTTCATAGTCTAATATACTCATTCAATTGTTAATAGTACCATGAAATACCTGATGAAGAATTTATCACCAATTCCTAACCAAAAAAAGGTGATAAAAATGGTATGTAATATAAATTATTGTTGGGGGATACATGGATCAAATTTGAATGATATTTTTAAGAAAAATCTTCAAAGGAGGGACAACCATCCCACACTCCATCAAAATCAATCACATACACTCATATCATATGACCAAGTATCTGAACAATCCTTATATAATTTCTTTCAGTATTTGGGTGACATGATATAACAAGCTTTAACTTAGACCACATATCATTCTACATTCCTTACTAAATTTGAATGTAATGTTGGAATCAAAATCCAAGAATATTCTAATTGGTATCTCATGCATTTTCATTATATCCTACACATATAATATTAATAGATTATCAAATTACTAGGTCTCTCTAATAGGAAATAAATGTGTCACCTTCATCATCCAACACACCATGATCCACAATACATCATAACCTCTCAAATTCTTTAGAAACCCCATAAAAATTCCACTTCACCTTGTGTGAATTCAAAACAGGGACTGGAAAAAATTAAAGTAACCCACCTAGACATTGATTATATGCCTTTAAACATTGATAGTTGAGGTAAAAATAAATGAATCATGTTATGTCCTTCCTAATACCAAGCCACCATAAGTGGTAACTTATATCTTGGTACATCTTTTTCTACCTAGGGTGCACCACCCAACATGAGACATGAGGATCCCTCATCAACTCCTCCCTCATAAAAGCAAAGACTAACCCCCTAATATTGACATAAATATCCCCGTATTCATATATAAACTATAATGGATTTGGGTTCTCTCTCTTTAGAAATTAATATATCAAAAAAATATAAATCATATCATGAATATCCTTTACCTGATCCAATAGTGGGGAAGTAATGGACAAGGGGTAAGAATCACAATCTTCCACCCCTCTACCATATCCAACCACTACTATATGAATAAGGTTTTTATCATCCACTCATCGCTAGAATTTTGAATCACTTACAACTATATATTACTCATCAGGTCATATGCCATAATGTTTCCCTTTATTGGGGTATAGGACATCTCAAAATCAAATTCCCTGAGGTACTCAACCCAATGCCACTGTTACGAGTTCAATTTCAGATCATATAATATACAATGTTAAATTATAGGGAACACTTAAATGAAAAATATCTCACCAAAGAGATTATAGAACAAAAACATATGTTATTGTCTACAAAAACTACATATAAGTCATCATTAGGGTTGTTCCAATCATGGTGCTATACAAGATGAGGCCCAAAAGAAAATACCTGATCCAACTACATCAAAACAACTACCAAAAAATTCTATTTAACCCTTCCCTAGGTATGAAATAATTGTAATTTAATAATATGTCATTTTATCCTATAAATACTAAATGGATGCTTCACATAGTGTGGTCCACTTGAATTTTACCCCCTTCTTTGTTATCCTAATTATTGGAAATACGATGTGATATAAATCCAAAATAAAACACATGTAATACCTAGTTAGGATATGTAAAATCTTGATAACAAAAAAATTATTGGAAATTAATCTAGATTTCATCACTTACGTAATCTATTAATCCACTAAAATTCTAACCTAAGATACAAAAAACATAAGAAATATACTTCTTGAATCTATAAGTGACACTTTCATAGATTTTAATAAGGCCAATGTTCTCAAAGTGTACTCAACGAAATCTATATATTCTTGGAATGCAACTCCAAAATATTATAATATAACAAAATATAATATAAAAATGCAATGATGGAGTATTTATAGTGATAAAAAATAAAGTTCATTAGATCTATGATCAATACCAGTGCATTTATAATATCAAATAGAATCAAAAGGTACTCGTATAACCTATAATCACTCCATAATGAATGTATCAGTATATCCTACATGTTCAAAAAAATAAAGGCATCCTAACCATAGTTATATCTTGTACAACCATTGGGATTCTCTCAACTGGTTAATCAAATAACCTACCATCAATAATGGATATTGGGTTTTCCCCATGACCTGGTTCAACTTAAGCAAAAACCTACACAACATAAAAATACCATTAAACTTCTTTGTGAATAAAATAATATTAGACCACGGTTTTGATAGACTTTATTTAATTTTTTAATTTAATTAATAATTTAATACTATTTCGGGCTATTGTGATTTGTGTAAATATCCGAAATTCCCCCCCAAAATTTTAAATCCCCCCCCCCAAATTTTAACTTTTATATGGTTTAAAAGGGTGCACGTGGTTAGACCGCATGGTGAAAAATCCACATAGTGCTTATGTGTTTTAGTAAAGAAATGGAAGGTACATTTTTCATGGTTAGTGAATAAATAATTATCCCACAATCACCTTGGATTAACCATGCATTTGAGTTTTCCACACCCAGTGTAGATGGTGTGGTTGCCGCATGGTTTGTTAAACCATATAGGTAAATAGTGTGTTGATCTCAGAATTGAATATATTTTCATTTATTTTTCCCTTATTTACTTCTAGATTTTATTCATCCTCTCCTCCCCCTAACTCTATCATGTTTCTCCTCCTACCATGTTCCCCCTTGTCTTGTGCACTCCTCCCTCTCATAGCCTATATTTCCGTCGGCGATTTATTCCAATTTCATAGTGACTTTGGGTCACGTATATATATTATAAACCTTACTTAACTCCCTTATCCTTTCAGTCTTGATTTATTCCCCCCCCATATTTCCTTTTTTTGTTTCATCTGAACTGCAAGGATTCTGATATTGATATATTTTTGTGGTTTTGTGATTATAGGGTATGTGTTCATCTTCTCATTGTCATTGGAATATTTTCCTTATAGGTCATATCATTCTGGTCCATCTATGTTATAATTAAAGTGGAGTCTTTATACCATATGATTTTAAATTTTAAATTTTAAACCATTTTCTATTTTATGGTTATAAAAAATTTAATTAATTAATTATACATTGATATATGGTCTTAAAATGGTTCTCTTTTGAATTAAAGGGTTTCCTGGTGTCAAATTATTATGAAAAAAGGATTTTGATTAGAAATTCATGTAATTTCTTAATTAATTAGTCCATTTTTTTTAAAATTTGTAATGAATTTTAAAAAAATGCTTTAGGGATTTGAAAATGATTCCTATAATTTTATTGTGGAATTTTAACTGAAACATGAAATTCCAAGTAATGTTAACTTATTTAATTTTTTTTGTAAACTATAATATGAGAATTTGAAATGGTTTTTGCCTATTTGGGTTAGTGAAAAAAAATTTAAGAGGGTGTTTTAAGCCCCTTTTGACATTTAATAAAGTTGGAGTTGGATTCTTAAATTTTTATCAACAGTTTTACTTTGGTATTTCATGGGATACATGAAATTACAAGTATTGGTAAAGTGTTTTGAAACTATTTTAAATAGAATATATGTTTTACATTTGTTTTGAACCTTATTGAGTCATAAACGGAATTTAGGGGTGGTGTTTTGTATTATTTGATACTTTAGTTAAATTTGTGAGTTATTTAATCTAACTTTTAAAAATGATATAGAGCATGCTTCTTTGGAAAGAAGGTATTAGAGGATTTCAATAGATATTTTAATGATTGAGTTTGTAAAGAATAGTTTAAATTATATTTTATACCTATGGGAGAGAAATGACTTAAAATTTAGAGTCCCTTTTTATAAAGGCCTATTTTCCACATTAAGGTTTTTATAAACGACATGTGTGAGACCCTATTGACATACTATTTATTTTTGATTATTATGAATTATGGATAAAGGGGAATTTATTTTATTTTTATATATGATTCTTATGTATGGATATATGCTTAGGGATATATCTTGAGAGGGTGTTCGAGGTGTAATTTATTTAAAATTATTGAAATGTATTTATGTGATGATATATTTCTCAATTTATTTCTAACATCTATTTGATTTTTCATGGGCCTCCAAACAAAATAGTAGGTGATCCATTTGAGGGAAACCACCAATATATAGTAGTGGGATATCTAGGATATGTTCCAAATTACTCAAAGGATATTTTAATAGAATGGGTAAAAGTCCCTTAGAGGTAGGTATTTTCTTTGATCCCACAGATGAAGGAGTTTCTAGTATATTTATTTTCAGTTAGTCCGATGAAACAACTTGGGACGTGACTAGTTTAATAGTGCTAAAGTAGGTTCCTTATTTCCAGTTTAGAATAATATTTCTAGAGCCTTTGGACTTTTACCATGAGAATATATACATTTTAATATTATTTAAATATCCTATTTTGTATTCTTTGTTTTTATTACCAATTATTTGTTTCAAGGTACCAATACATGATTAAGTATTTTAGAATGATTATTTTTGGGTCAGTTCCATTTTCAATTATTTTTTATAATAACATTATATTTTGTATTAATTTACAAATAATTTTTTAATTTTTTTGGAGGGTGTTTTCTCTTTTAAAATTCATATCATTATATACCTTTTTTTGGTTTGTTTCCATTTAAAATGGTTTTGATTATTTATAGAAAACTATTCTTGCTAAAAAAATTTAAATGTGGGGTTTTAAAGTGGTTTAGAAGTGATTGTTATTATTTGAAAATGACATACCCTGAGAAAATTTTTTTTAGTGATTTGTTTTCATTTAAGAAAAATAAAATGGAAAACCTACTTTATAATGGTGTTTCAAGCTAAGAAAATCGGGTTTTATAATTAAATATTTGGCATATGGAATGGGTGGTGGTGGAATATTAATTATTTTTATGCTCATACCTATATTAGTTTTTAGTTCTAGGAATATGTTTATCTTATTAACACTCTTGGATTATTGATTTAACATTAGATATTAAGATTAGTAAATTATTTATATTTCACTAGATATGTATGACCATTTTATAATTTCATTAAATTATTGATGGTGCATTATATTTGGTAGTGGCTGAAGCGAATACATGTTAGGAGAAAATTTATATCTTCATATATGGGAGAGAGACATGGGTGAGTGAATGGATTGTTTGTTTAAATTATTTTATAATGGAGTTTAGTTTATTTAATTCCTAGATATATATTTTTTCATGGATTCACGACTTATAGATGGGTCATAATCGATCTTGAAGGGAAATTATGTTGTGCTTTAACTTTAATTATTGGTAAAATTTATTTTAAAGTGTGTTACTATGATTCCTAGGCACTAGTTACCATATTTTAAGGATCAGGAACAACCTTTGGGCCTATGTCGAATTTAGAAGGGTTCTTATTTTGCTGACATGCTGGGATGGTTCATTAAAAAGAGGTTCTTAATTTGAAAAAGCCTTAAAAATCAAGGTTTTTAAGCTACACTTTCATCTCTCTCAACTTGTAATGTTCTATACAATAAGAATGTATTGATATTTGATCTTATCTCAACATGAGATCAATCATTAAATCGATCTCCCTCATAGGAGGGAAACTTCATAAAGCATTAGGTAATATAACATAGAAGTTGTACATTACTAGGGGTATCGTATAAGGATCTATCACTTGCTCGGTTTTAAGGACTATATTAGACATTTATGTTAAAATGATCTGTAAGTAAATAATTCCATGTCCCACTCATCATTCCTCAGTATTCCATTCACTTATTTGAACATACTCTTCTCCAATAAGGGATGTAAAATACATCCACATCTGGTAGTAGGAAATAATATCATTGAAGCCTGCGAACCAATACATCTTAATGATGATTTAAATGCTATAAATATCAAAAATTAATATATTCTACACAATTTCATAGACCTTAACCACTATGGCACACACTGGGCATCTATGAATACACTCCAACCTCTTTCTTATAGGTGTATCAAGTGTAAAGATACCAGGTAAGGACTCTATGACCAACCCTAAAATAGACACTACACTGGTATATATAAAATAATGAGATTAACCTGTATCAAATAAGAAAATATAAATCATATAATAAACATGAACTATACCTCTCATGGAAGAAGACAAATTTTCACCATCATCTAGAACTTGGACTAAATCATTATCCATACCTACCTTCGATTGACTTTCCTGACATACGATCCATGACTCAACTAAAAAACTAATAGTTGAGGCATCTATAACTAATTCTATCATTAATACCATAATATATATCAATGTAATAACCTCCAAGATGAATCCTAACAATATGTTTAAGTTCACCCTGACTTAGATCAAGAAGTATGGATCTTCCCAAATCCTATACCAAGAGCCTAACAAGTCACTCCCGAACAAAATTTTTGTAGGTGACCCACCAATTTTTTTATATGAACCACCCTCACCTAGATGTTATGTGAAATATGGTAATTCTTAGTATTACATAACTAATATAAAAGCATATAATACCCTCCAAAGGGTTGTGATGATGAGCATAAACTCTGGTCTGACTGCCTCTCACCATCCTGATTTATCTCAACTTGACTCCTCTTTCTACATTTGGAATAGAACTCATTATCACCACCTGTTCTCCCACCACTCATACTACTAAGTATATGGATAATACCTTTATCATACTCCTCCATAATTATACTATTAGTTGAAAGAGATTTTCAAACCCCCAGAGAACAAGAATTCATGTTAAACATCCTATGTCATCAGATCAAATTAGGCAAAATAATGATCTCAGACTAATTTCCTTTTTGGGCCTCATTTATTTCTAGTACAGGAGTGAATCTTAGAAATTATGAAAAATTTGTGGCAAAATCCATCAATGATAATTATCCCTAATAACGATCCATAAAATCCCAATACTTTTCCAGCTTTAATGACTCAGGGAATCACTATTCAATGAAGTGTCCCATGAAGGGCTCTAATTTTAATCTATCATACCTCATAGACTTAATTATATCACCCCAAAAAACTCTTGGTAGGTCTTTAATGTATATAAGATTCAGTCTTCAACCATCTCTCATAGAGTGTCTCCACCAACTAAAAAACACC
Organism: Viscum album; assembly: GCA_963277665.1. Classification (NCBI taxonomy): domain Eukaryota; kingdom Viridiplantae; phylum Streptophyta; class Magnoliopsida; order Santalales; family Viscaceae; genus Viscum; species Viscum album. The sequence goes on from OY728125.1 coordinate 995,090,910, forward strand.
CTTTAGGGTCTCAATCTATTCCCTAGTATCTAGAGGACCTCTCATTCACTAAAAACCAAAAGGTTTTTATTATTTAAATATTGGGTGAAATTTATTTAAGATAACACTAACATAAGGTGATGATAGATATAGATTTATAATCTACCTAAATATAGAACAACAACTAACCTCAGGGTCAATCTCAAGGAATTAGTATCACTCATTTTATTGATTATTCTTAAATATATATTTTTTATTTTAAGGTAGTAAAAGGAAACCTGAATACATAATCTCAAACATCATATAGTTAGTGGGTATAAATAGAACATGATACCTAATGGAAACAATAACCTGGAAGAGGATAAGAAAGTATGTAAGAAATAGACTAAATTCCATGTTAATCTACTCTCACCTACCTCTCCCAGATCTTCCAAAGGAAAAAACCATCCACAATCAACCTAACTCTATCCATACCCTATTTTATAAATCACACACCTCTCTCATCTAAAATGATGAACATTCATGGAAAAAAATTATTCTATTGCTTGAGAGATTTCCCAAGAGTAAATGAATCACCCAGTGAAAAAACTCAAGTAAAAAATCTATTCCTTCCAAAGTGATCATCAGGGGATAAAAAATAAAAGAATATATCCTAGTCACTTTTGTTAATTAATATAGGATAATAATGAGATAAGTATCAAGGATAAGAGATTAGTAAATAGTTAATGTGAGTATAAGTAATTTCAAATAAACATATCAACAATATTGTCTATAAATATTTAAGAAGAAGAGTGATGATAAACATGATTATTAAATATATAAGAATAATAAAGCTTAATTTTGAAGAACTGGACTTACAAATTAGTCCTCTATCATTGAAGGTTTTAGATCACAACTTAAGAATGAAGAAAAAATAACATAGGAATTTCAAAACTCAAATCACATCTATAATAGAAAGAATTTTGGGAGAAGGAGAAGATAATTTGATCCCATGTCAATGACGAGGAATTACAGAGATCAAAACATTTACTTAATCATATAGGAAGCATGATCAAATCATAGAAAACAGGATGTTACATCCCCATATAATACTCCTAGGTGCTCGTTATCTACTTTCAGTGAAGCCCTAGTGACTATGAATAATCTTCTCTATCTAAATCATATAGTCCCATGTCAACATATCTTAGGTAGTAAGTATCCCAAGTATCTCCTCAACCCTTCCATCAAGCTCCAAAAACCTTCCTGCATCTCTTTACACTTTTAATTTATTTAGTTTATAATTTAGGACACCCAATTATTTTTTGAAATTTATTTTCGGACATCAACATATAATAAGGATCACATGTAGATGATGAACCTCCAAAATCCCGATGTAGTGTGACCCAAGTTTCATTTCCAGAAATCATAAGTGTGACCTTACATCGACTTATATTTGAATTATTATTTTTTGATGTAGTTATTGAGCTATTAATGTTTTTACCTTGATGTAGAATAACAATTCATGGGTGTTATATTTATATGAGAAATTATGTGTCGATTTACCATGACACATAAAACTCTTACCATTACATCGAATTTTCAATGAACTACCGTACATTTATGTATATTTTCTTCCCCACTATAAAATCTATATCCTTCCTTAGATTTCCATAATATCTCATATGGGTTCACCATCCTAAAAATAATACTTACTTCATCCTTTCTTCTCTTATAGTTCATTAAATACCTCTTCGAGGCATTCCATTAATAATGTGATGGTATTAGAAATCCATCCTTGAAACCATAATGACTACGGTCTATTAGGCTCCCTCAATTAGTCAACATTAAAAATTTTAAATAAATTCATGTGAATGATCATAGAACACAACAACCATATATCACTTAGGTTAGATTAGCTTAGAAAAAAATAACTATTCGAATCATCCATCACTTAATCAATAAACAAACAAAATCTTCAACTAGCCCATGAGATCAAGTATAAGTGGGTTCTGTTCAACCCTAATTTGATATATTTATAATCCTATAAAAAACTAACTTCAATATAATTATTTTAATTGATCATGCTTGGTTTTATCAATCATCTTCTTTAGTTATATAAAATTGGTCAATCATGACTATGTTGGAGTTTCTTTAATTTCATTTTCCCACAAACATAGAATTGTCATCAATCTTTTTATGTTCGGTCCCTATCCAATGAGGCATCTTCTTCACCTTGATTCAATCAGCATTAATAAATCCTTTGTCCTTAAACGTTATCATCCTAGAAAAAACAAATATTTCTCAACTTGTCTCGAATCATCTATATCAGACTTGATCTCCTTTGATTTTTGGAAACTTAGGACATGTTCATCAACACATCAAACCCTTAGTTCATTTTAAATATTGTGTTCAACTTCATAAGTTTTGAGTTCAAGTAAATATTTGGATTCATTTTGAAAAATCAGTCTTGTGTGGTCATTTATTTTATTTCAACTTCACTCAGTGTCAAAATCACCTATTGTGGTCATCACCAACTTTAGGTTCCATGATTAATAGAGCTCTAATATAATTTGATTATGTTCCCCTTCAATTTGAGTTTCAATCATGAATAAACTTTCAGGTTTAACTTCTGAGTCCTAAGTGAATATCGGGTTCAATCAATTGGACTTCATCCTATTAAATTGACCCAAAATCCCCTATCAAGTTTGACACCTTGGTCTCATCTTTCTTCTTCAGGTATGACTAACTTAGTTATATCCTAGAGATTTATACAACCTCCACCTACTTTTAAATCATATTCCAAAGATGAGAATGACCTTAGGAAGTGACCACATCCTAGTTTTTCAAGGTTTCAGTCTCCCTTGATTCATCGCAATCCGAGCTCCTATTGGATTCAATCAATTATTTAATAAACTCATGGTTAGTCAAGAGTAGTTTCTCGATCACGCCTGAATGACATTAATATCTCACTACCAGAAAAACAGTAGTTCACAGCGCCAACCTTTATCAGTGCTAACAAAAAGTGCCGAGAAAGGGGTGCCTTTATCAGTACTAAAAAAGACCTGATAAAGGGTCCCTTTATCAGTGCTAAAAAAAGCGCTGATAAAAGCACCCCTTTGTCAATGCTTTTTTAGCACTGATAAAGGTACCCCCTTTATCAACGCTTTTTCGTTAGTGAAGATAATGGGGGGCCTTTATCAGCACTGATAAAGGCTCGAATTCAAAAAAAAAATTAAAATTAATATATTAATATATAAATATATAAACATAGTTATATTGATATAAATATAATATATATTTTTTAAATATATTTTAGATAAGTATAAATATACATTTACACTTAATATACTAAATATATAATATATTTAGTTAAAATGGCATATAAAAAGATTAATTTTTTTTAATTAATAATTTGCTAATTATTATGGATAAATAGTCATTTAATAACAATTTGAAGAGTAAAAAATAAAAAAAATTTAAAAAAGATCCAACATATGTTGAAAATACAACTCGAACTTCAAACGACAATAACTTTTGATCCGGGTGTCCGTTTGAGCTCTACCACATATCAAATCGAAGCCTGTGATGAGATCTACGTGGCTGTGACCCGGGGGACCCCGGTTATGGTTTTTTCGAGGCCAAAAAGTCCCAGAAGACTTCTAAAAATGAGTTTTTAGTCGGGGTACTCTGATTTTTTAACATTTTGTAGATTTTCAGCCTCGTTTAAGGGGGTATTATTGGATTTTTTTGGTGGGAATGAATTTATTCCAAGTTATTAAATTCATATTGATATTATGTCTTGGAAATTTCATTGTTTTTCTAATACACTTCTATTTATAATCAAATATATAACCATATATACATATTTATTATATATTCACACATAAAAATCTAATTCTAAATATAAATAATAAAATATATTAGATTTATGTAAATAATAAATAATATCCATTTTATTTAAAATAGAAATATATGAATATTTGTATACCTAAATATTAATCTAACTATATATATATATATTAATCTAACTATATATATATATATTAATATAGCTACATATATATATATATTAATATTACTATATATATATATATTAATATTACTAAAAATATATATATTAATACCACTATATATATATATTAATATAACTATATATATATATATTAATACAACTATATATATATATTAATATAAGTATATATTATTATCCGAATAAATATAACTAAATATATATACATATATAAATAGAGATATATATTCATATAACTATATATATATATATATTAATATGACTATATATATATTAATATAACCATATATATATATTAATATAAATATATTTTACTATACGAATAAATATAACTATATATATATAAATAGAGATATATAATAATATATATATATATATATATATAACTATATATATTATAATATAACTATATATATATTAATATAAATATATATTACTATATGAATAAATATAACTAAATTTATAAATATATATATATATATATATCATAAATTGGAAAACAAATCAAAATAGAGGAGTGGTAAGGGCTTAGGCGCGTAGGGGGGAGGTCTCGAGTTCAAATCCGGGTAGAGGCAGGGGTGCGCGTGCATGGGGGAATATGGGAGAAAGCGCTATTAAAGGGTAGAGGGGGTGTGTGGGGCGCTGTAGGGGGGCAGAAAAGCGCTGTAAAATGGGGGGCTTAAGCGTTATAAAAGCCCCCTCGATTGGAAGTATATTTTTTAATTTTTTTTTAATTTTTTTAATTTTTACCTTTTCTCATCACTTTTTTAAAAGCACTGAAAAAGGGGTCTTTTATCAGTGCTAAAACGAAATAGCTGATAAAGGAATTTCTAATAAAGGGGTCTTTTATCAATGATAAAACAAAGCACTGATAAAATACCCTTTTATCAGTGCTTTTTTTAGCGCTGATAAAAGGGGTCTTTATCAGTGTTTTTTGGATCGCTGATAAAGGGAACCCCCCCCCTTTATCTTCGCCGGTGTTAATAACGCTTTTCTATCTCTGTTAAAGGCTATTTTTAGTGCTGATAAAATCCATATTTGTAGTAGGTCTTCATTGATATTGAATTGAATTTATCCTCATGTTTTTTTTTGGCACAAAAGTTCATTAGATGCGGTAGGTCGAGGATGACTTGTAGTAGCTATGATACTTGCAGTAGTGTATACTTTTTGAACAGTCAATTGATCAACCATGGTTTATCTTAGTCCATTGATTCTTCTAATTATGGTTGGTTGGTGTCCCTAAATAAAGTATCTTAGATTTAGGTACATGGTCTCTTCAATACTTCTTTAAATTTTCATACAGGATAGTTTGAATTAGCATGGTAGATTGTTTCCTTTTTTTAATATCACTTTTGCGATTACATGACGATTTTTCGGATGGAAAGAATTTTTTCAAGCCATAGCTCATTTTTTCTTATTATAGTATCTTTATTCCTTTTCCACTTTTACATATGTAGTCAATAAAATTATAAACTTATAGAATCTTCAGCTACCACACAATCATTTATTCATGATTTTTTTTTATTTTGTTATGGATGATAAAGAGAATACCCATTGACTTTGATGATTATCTTAAAGTTGATTGTAATGACTTCATAACCATTATCATATATATATAATTCTAAATAAATAAATAAAATTTGAAAAAAACACATAAAACACAGAATTAAATTTTATATGGGATTAAAAAATGCATTCCATATTTGAATTAAAAAATTTGGAATTTCTGAAATAATTAATTTCATGAATTTCAAATATCATCAAAATTAAATGTAAAACACATTATCAATTTAAAATTTCTAAATTTGTTATTATAAAAATAATTTAAAACCAAATATAGAGAATATTTAATATTTTTTTATTTAAAAACCACATTTTAAATAATATAATAATATATTAAAAACCTATTCTTCAATATGAAAATGAATTGTTGATCAGAGTAGATTACTCAAGAGGGGGGTTGAATTAAGTATCTATAAAAATTTCTGATTAAAAAGTATTTCTAAAATGTTTCCCCAAAAGAATAAATGCAGCCCAGTTAATAAAGGTTAAACTATTATAAAGGTTTGACTATTTAAATAACTTCTTAGAGGATTGATTAGTTCTCAGTAATCTTAATATCAATTATTAATATTACTTTTGAAGCTATTATACTAAGGGAAGAAAATTATAACATATTTCCAAGAGTAACTATCAAAGTGAATTTAGAGATTTCTGAATTATATAGTAAAGTAGAAAAACAGAGAAAACTAAATTAAGCAGCACAACGGATATGAAACAAGTGGTTTAGTCTCAAGCTAAGACCTAATATACTTCAATTGGTGATAACCTGCAACCAAGAAGTTTATATAAATAAACTTGATCCACACCCTGGTTCAGGGTTAACAACAGTACACAGGACTGTCTAGGCCACACAAGGACCTCTTCCACAATTCCTCGTGGTTACAAAAAACCAGGCCATACAGGGACGTCTTCCACACTTATCTGTGGGTATACACAAGAGTAAAAAATAATGTTTGAGTAAGGATATCTTGTATCCTTCAGTTTAATGCAGAATACAGAGTGTGTTGTAATATAGATACACACTCTACTCAAAAGTTAATAAAATGATACACAATAGAGTAGAAGTATTGAGATTGGTTTAGAGGTGCTCTAAGTGTTAGTATTTGCAGCTCTGGACATCTGAGATGAGTCATATGCAGAACTCAAGTCCTCGTATGGAAAACGGAGTGTCGAAAGTCAGATAGATTCAGATTGTGTTCTTTGTGGTGTTTTACAGTGCGAAGATGTTATCAAGATTCCAGTATACTTCGTGTGTTCTTCAGCAGAGTCGAGCTGCCTGAGCCAATTCTCTAAATGTATTATTTTGTCGCACTCATTCCCACCAGCTTATTTTATTTTTCAGTATCGTGCAAATGCACTTGTGTATATCCTCTACTTTGTTTCTGGGCAGCATTACTCTGTTATCTTGGAGTTCATGTGTTGGGGCTATCAGGTTTCTTGTATTATGCACCTCGTACCTTGTACTGTCCGATGATATGTCTACAAAGAAACATTAATTATTTTAGTGCATTAAAATCTTCAAATATGACCGTTCGATATTAAATTGAAAGACGACAAAATATACTTGGAAACGGTGTCATAGTATGTCATGGAAACAATATCTCCTTTACATGGTGTCTGGATTGGTCATGGTGTCTTGTGGTCACAATGTCTCATGGTCATGATGTCTGCTTGGTCATGGTGTCTTGTTCATGGTGTCTGGATGTCATGGTGTTTGTATGTCACGGTTTTTGGATGCCATAGTGTCTGGATATCACGGTGTCTGGATGTCATAGTGTCCGAATGTCATGGTTTCTGTTTGTCAAGGTGTCTAGATGTCCCAGTGTCTGGATGTCATGGTGTCTACTAGTCATAGTGTCTGGATGTCACGATGTCTGGATGTCACGGTGTCTAGATGTCACGGTGTTGGGATGTCACGGTGTCTGGATGTCACAGTGTCTAGATGTCACAGTGTCTGGATGTTACGATGTCTGGATTTCACAGTGTCTGTATGTCACGATGTCTGCTTGTCACGATGTCTGTATGACTTAGGAAAATATCTGTATTTAGACTTAAGTAGTAGTATTTATGAAATGAATTAAACTTAATCATTTATCAGAGAAATCATTATAAAGTGAATCAAGAGAGTATATAGTATCCAAAATGAGTGTATAGAACTTAAGAGCTTTGGATAGCTTTTACTAAGCTACTGTACATCTGATGTGAGATAGATTACATAGATTTAACAACTTTTAGAGACTAAATAGGACTTGTGATCATTAAAACATGATTAATACACGAGGATTCCAACAATATCCCCATTTTTTATGATAAAAAAACATGTAACTTTAGAGTTTATATTTTTTCTAACAACATATATCGAATGTGAATATAACATATAAAAAATGATTTTTATCTCCCATATATTTCTCATATAAGACTTATATATTTCTCCCCATTTTGGGACTATTAAAAAGTAGAATGAAAAATAAAGAGAAAAGAGACAAGAAAAGTGCATAATGTATTAGATAAAAAGAGTGGAATTACAAAAATTAAATCAAATGAAACAAGATCCCCATAAAAATAGAGTAATAATTTTCCTTATTTCACTGGCTGATATTCTTCTTTCCCTTAGAAGGAGCAATAGAAGAAGAGGAATCCATAAGAGAAGAAGTGGAGGTAGAACAAGGGAGTGAGCTGGTTGATGGAGAAGGTAAATGAAGACCTTCAAAGAAAGAGGGAGCCAATGTAGGTGAAGTAGAAGAGTGAGGCGGTTGTTGATTAAGGATCAAAATCCTAATCTAAATCAGTTCCAGAACAACATACATAGAAGTGGAGGATAGGGAAGAGGTGAATGTAGGTAGACCAAGTCTTAGAGGGGTAGCCGCAGGAGCCACAATGGTTGTACTTTGTACATGAAGATATGGCCGCAGAAGCTTGATAAAATCCTCAATGATCTCTCCATCATACTCCATAGCTTTCTCAATGTCATCCTTGTTTTCAATAAACTTATCCAATGTATGAGTGAACTCTGTGAGCTTTTGAACTTGGATCTTGAAATCTTGAGTAACAGGAGGAATCTTCAAATTTTTAACAAGATATTTAAAGTGATTGGTCATGTCAGTCTTTGAGAAGATTTGGTTCAAGTATAAATCCACTTTCTTGGAAATTTATTTCTTAGCATCATTAGAAATTTTCGAATGGATTTGGACCAGATCAAGAACTCTGTTACTGTTCTTGATAACTTCATTTAGAGAATATTTATTGAATCCACTAAGAATAGTATAAAGTTCTTCTTTGACCACTATTCCGAGCAGGTCACTATCCAGGGAAGGTTGAGATGATTGCGCGAATGCATTAGAAGCATTGAAAGTTGAGGTCAGAGCTTTCAGTTGGTTTAGCACTTTTTAAAGACACCCCGTATAATTATTAGTGAGTTTGTTAAGATTAATAACTAGATATCTTATCTCCTTCATAATATTCTTGTTCCTTTTAGCGAACTTTTCAGCTAAAGCATCTTACTAAGGTTGAATTTGAGAGACAACATTCGATGGGGGTTTGAGGAACAACAGGTTCTACAGGATGAGAAGAAAGATCTGATCTTGAATGCATCTCTCTCTACATTTCTTCAATCATACCTCTTAGAGTCTTCACTTCATCACCAAGTAGTTTATTTTCAACTCTAACTTCCCGAATCTCATGAAGCATTTTGGGTTGTATTTGCCAAATAACTTTCTCCAACAACAACGAGGAATCTTTCTCACTTAGATGTGTCACAAGATCAGGTTGGGAATTCAGGAAATTTTCAACACAAGACAAAAGGGTATCACCAAATTCATTAAGATCATCTTTATTCACAAAGGATAGTTGTTCTGTTGAAGTTTCAAAAATAAGAACCAATATAGGAATATGTTCCTTCTCAAGAGAAATATTAGAGATAGATTTCAGTTGGAACATATTAGAAAGGTAAATGATTTTTACTGAGACATGCTGAGAGTCATCCACATCATATAAACTGGGGAATTTCTACGGAGTGTCTATAGGGCTTGAAACAATCAGGTATGGTATTTCAGTAGTTCCCAGATTTGGGGTTTTCAGCCCCTCAATAGTAGCATCCTTCTTAGGACTGAGAAGTTATGGTTCTTGTTCTAATTACACAAACTCATCTCTTAGTTCCTCTCTCATTTCCTATCTAGCCATCTGAAAATCCATCCCAATCCATTACCCAACCGAAGGAATGACTTTAGGAACAGATTGTTCCAATGGGAGTTCTTCAAGACCAGCTTCTTTCATAATAGGTAATTCTTCTTCTATAGGTTCTTCCCCAACATTATTCTCAGTTTTTTTGACTGCAGACTCAATTTCAGCCTCGGGTTGATCTTCAAGATTAACTACTTCTTTTTAAGTAGTTACATCCTTTTCACTTACAATATGTGGGATAGGACCACAATCATCCTCAATAGAAACGGTTTCCCTGGGGGGCACAACAACCTCCTCTTCTTCTTCTTCAGAATACTTAACAACCTCATCTGGTTCCAAATCAGGATCAGAAATATCTATTTTTCATGAGGGGTGTTCTACTGGATTTATTTTTTCATAAATTCAATCATTGTCTTCCACCCATTCCTTTTTTAAGGATTCCAATTTATTTTCATCCTCTTGATAGTGACTTTCGAAAGGCAGTACTCACAATCCTTGATAACATCCTCATTAGGTCCAACCATACCATTGTCAAGAGGCATGGATGAGATAAACCAAGAGTAAAACAGAGAGTTTGACTTGGATGTGGCTTCTATTAGTTCACACATATGGTGAATGATATACTTACAAAGGTTGATCTTATGCCCATTTTTCAAAAGATGAATCAGAAACACATCCTAATATTTTAGAACAACAAAATCACCTTTTCTTAGGATAATCAGGTTCTGTATAAACATAAACAAAATCCTTGATTCTCCATCTAGTTCAGCAACAGTGGCTCTTCTCTTGGTTCCATTTCCAGTCAAGCTCTTCAGAGCATCTTTCAAGACAAAAAACTCACTAGAAGGTGGAGGTCCTCTCTAATAGTCCTCACAGATGCCTTCATGAGTTATCCTAAGGCATGCAGCCCATAACCTTGAAGAAAATGAGCATTTCTGGCCATTTATCCAGCTTTTCAGAATATACCCATCTTCAGAATCAAAGAAGAACTAAAAATATTGATGAAACTGAGCCACTAACTTAGGGTAGATAGGTATATCTTCCTTCAGAAACCACTCTATCCAGCCTTACTCTTTTAAAACTTTTAGAACCAGAGACTTACTTGATAGAATCCATTTGGGGGAACCTCTTTTTCAGGTACTAAAACTCAGTTTACCAGATTTGGGTTTAGAGGACCTTTTGGTGCTAGCTTGGGTGCAATTTTGTTCTTCTTTGAGCTACGTTTCTTAGGAGTCGATGATGAAGGGCATTTCATCCTGGTCATTCACTGAAGGTTCGAGAGAGAGAAAGGTGAAAGGGTTAAGGAAGGGTTACAAATTGAGGGAATAGAAGAAATCTCGAGTGAAGGACAATTGATTCATCATTTATTTTATCATTTAGGAATACCAAAAGTTGCAAAAGTAGAAATGCGGGAAAACAAAGAGGTGGAATGAATAATTACCGCGATACAGTTTTTACTTCATAAATAAAAATCATAAATAATCATTACGTTGAGACCATATTGAGTCTTTATAGTGAGACATATAAAGAATGTTACAGTGAGATAGAAACTAAGCGTTATGGTGAAACAGTGAACATGAACTTTACAGTGAGATAGTGAACATGAACTTTACGGTGAGACAGTGACTGACAAACAGTAGTCACAAAACACTAACTGTGAGACCGTAATCATGAAACTTTAAGAGATACAATATTAAGACATAAAATAAGAAAATAAAAAAATAGTCAGACATAAACCAGTAAGACATTTACTAAATATTTGTCATGCCAAATCCATGTAATATGTAGTCTATTATTTTAGAATTTAATGGTTTGGTAAATATATCAGTAAGATGATACTCTGTACCAATGAATTCTAAAGTGATATCACCCTTTTGATAATAATCTCTCAAAAAGTGATGTCTTACATCATTATGCTTTATCCTAGAATGTGAAACAGGATTTTTCGAAATGTTAATAGCACTTGTGTTGTCACAATTTATAGGTACATTCCCGAATTGATATCCATAATATAGTAATGTCGGTTTCAACCACAGGATTTGTGCACAACAGCTGCCAGCAGCTATGTATTCTTATTCTATAGAAGATAATGAAAAAGAATTTTTTTTCTTACTAAACCATGATACTAGTTAATTGCCTAAAAAGTG